>FR990115.1:9119694-10507694 GCA_905404275.2 Hedya salicella
ACCCTTTAGGTACGGAACGAAACCCAGAAAATTGGGAAATTGCTAAGCTGAATGGAAATGTTGCCCGCCTTCTGGGCACCCTGAAGTCCGCGAGAGACAGGGGGAAACTTTTTTTCCTATTATGGTTTAAGTTTTGTAATAAGGACAATAATGATGAGGAGAAGGTGTGCGTCTCTCCTCAATTGCAGTCGTGGCAGCTCGAACAGCATCCTGAGCACGCTAGCCCACCGCTGGGACTCGCCGCTGCTGTAGCGCTATGTGCAACTGCACGCGCCCGTAATGCCGGTGCCGAGGTGCCTTTAATTTAATTTAAGTTAGCATAATTTAAAATACTAACGATAGCTCTAAGTTTGTTGCCTCTAACACTATGGATTCAAAGTCCGAAATAAATGATTTGAATTTGAATTAATTAATATCGATAAAGTTGTTTATTTCCGCATTATCTCAACAGTGTTATGAAATAAATGATCTTTTTTTTTAACTAGAATTTGAACTCTGCTATGACAGCATTGCGGGGCTGCCGGTAAGGTTCTTTGTATAAATAAGTTTTTGTCAAAAATATGTATTTTTTAAACGGTATCTTATCACTGTTTTTTTTTTAATGTGAACTGCTGGTCGAGACTACTGTAATGAGACCTCACATACTAACCGACTAAATTAATTTCAAGTTTTGTACGGAAAAATAGATTTATTTTTTACGATTCCGCTCATACTAAAAGTTGATCGTTATTGGGTAGTAGCCTGATAAAGTAACATTTTGTATCACGTTTAGAAGTCACCTTGTATAAATCAGTATATGGCGGTAGCAACAAAAAATCATCTGATAGATAGCCGTGTTTTCCCGGAAAGACAGGGTGACGCTAGGGATGTGCTCTGGGCGTAGTGCGGCGCCATAAAACACAACATTGCAGTGTCACCGAAGTAACATACGTGTGTCAAATTTCAACTAGATAAAATAAACAAACAAATAATCTGTTCAAGCATTGCAATAAAACAATTTAACGGATTATATCGCGTATTTTATCTCATTTTAGTTCCCGACGTTTCGTAAGCTTTTCAGCTTTCCATGGTCACAGGTGGACGTAGGGAACTAAAATGAGATAATATACGCGATATAATCCGTTAAATTGTTTTATTTCAATGAGAAATAATCGCGGAAACAGAAGAAAATATTAAGCAATGCTAGTTAAAAATAAAAGCTTGTAAAAATATTGTGGTTAATATATTTTTTTTATTAAGCGTTCGTACTACTAATACTAAGCGCACTGTATACTTATCACGATTATAATAATAATATTTTGATACGTCTACAAAGGTGTATTCATATTGTAACATAAAATAACCCGCGCAGAAAATCCAAAAGCGCAGAATTCCAACCATAAAATATATCCTCAACGTAATTCCCACGTAACCAACATTTAGACTTACACACAAAGTAAAACGGACCGTTTTTGATAGCCCTTATATACACTCGTGTGCCAGCATCTATCTTTGCAATAGAATTCTTGGTACTATAGGAGCCGTGGGCACTAACGGTGCAATCCATACTTCCCGCTAGGAATACCAATACCGGTACCGCACTAGTTTACTCGTTATTGGCGATATAAAGAGAAAATGGCTTCCTGTGCTATCCTAATTCGGCAAAACGACGTAGCTGCATAGGTTTTATAAGTAACATACGCTCTTTTGTAACCGAGTAAAGTTGAAGCGTAAAAAACAAAAGCAGTTTACCAACGGCCAGTAACTGTGAACTTTAATGTGTCGAGATAAGGTTTGATTGGAACGTTGATACGTTTATGTAGTATGGAGCTATTTGCTGTGTATAAGAAAAAGGTAACAAGTGCGGATGAAACATGTAATTTTACTACCTTTTACTTTTGGTACTGAATGAGGATGTAGGGGAGATAGAGTAGATAGTGTTGACACTTCAATTATCCCTCACCACGATAAGGTGAAGGTCAAGGTTGAATTGAAAAATTATAGTAATGGTTTTTTATTCCGAGTACAAAATGTCACGTAGTTATTTTGATGCTGTTTTGTTTGAAATAATGATTTGAAGCCAGTGTTTGGGTTATACAGAGTCTTTATATTTTACGAGAAGGTGCCCGCAACTTCTTCGCGGCAGAGAAAAAGTCGTAACCCCGCATTTTTTTTTGGGCGTTCAAAGTGGTAAAAAGTGTAGACCCATCTGTGGATACCCAGCTACCCGTGTACCAAAAATAGTTGAAATCCGATAATATACGCGATATTATTTCATTTAAAATAATATCCGCGATATAATCCATTAAAATTGTTTTATTTTAATGAGTGATAATCGCGGAAACAGAAGAAAATAATACTACAGGTAGACGGTGAATGTTTATACTGTTATACGTCATCTTCCACAGAAACTCCAATTTTCCCAAAACCCGTCCATCTTTATAAAACTCTGAACCAACACGCGCCGCCTTAATATATCACAAGTCGGCTAAAAAAGCCAGGAAAAAATAATGTTAAAATTTCCCATGATTGATGGCCAATATCCTGAGAATATACTTTAACACTTCCCTCGTCATACTTAGTTGTAGTGTAGTTGAGGAACTTCAGGCATTTGTCAAAGCAAAGTGACACGCGTTGGAGGAGGAAAAATGGCGGCGACGGGAAACACGAAAAAGTGTTACAACTGTTGGGATTTATAAATATCAGAGAGCAAGACGGTTATTTTTGACCCAACTGCAGAAGGAGGGTTATGATGTTTGTTTATAAGTACAGTACAATACAACAATTCTTAATTGAACACCAACAAGAGTAAATAAATAAATAAATATTACAGGACAATTTTACACACATCGAACTTGTCCCATTTTAAGCTCATTAAGGCTTGTGTTATGGGTACTAGACAACGAAATATTTAATAGATATATTTACTTACATACATATAAAAAATCTAAGTCTCAGGAACAAATGTTTATGTTCATCACATAATTTTTTGCCCTTTCCGGGATTTGAACCTAGGACTTTCAGCTTCGCAGGCAACGTTACTGCCGCTAAGCAAAATCGGTCGTTGAACAATACAATAAAGCCTTAACATAAACTACGGTAGGCATTAGGCGGTCTTATGGCTAAAGAGCGAATTCTTCCGAGAACCTTTGGGTCGGGAATGGCACAGAATAGCTAGGAATGAGTAGGTGGTGGGACAAGATACAAACATAAATGCTGTAGTTAAATGATCACATTCACGACCGCGACCCCGCTCGGCGGGCGCTCTGCTCGTAGCAAGTTTTCACTACGCAGCCTAGGCCTTCCCGGCCTAGGCCTTCAATTTTGTATGAAGTTCCATATGTTTGAGAAAAGCACTGTACATGACCCCGGCCTCGTATCACTATTCGGCCTCCCTACGGTCGGCTGTCTATACTTACTCATACGGCAAGCCGTTCTTTCCCGGCATCTGCAGTAATGTACTATAATTGTTTTTCATATGTGTTAACCTAAAGTGACTGTATGGAAATAAGTCCTACTCTTATTCATGGGTGTAACTTTTTAATCACGAACTTATGGTTACCCATGATGCAGGGTATTGTTACGACAATACCCTGCATCATAAAATAAATAAAACATACAGCTCATTTGACATCAGTGCTCACGGCCAGACATATCACATGAATATTCGTTGTAAGTAAAAAATTGCTTTGGGGGTGGATCAGACCATCATTTTAAACCAAAGTACACGTTAAAACAACTACAGACAATGTTATGAAAATAGTTTTATTTTCCTGCATTTTATTCAGTATCGTGGTCTTTCGGTGCAAGTGTAAAGGCATTTGTTACTTCTATCATCCCTCAGCTTATCTAATTAACAAATCACCGTAAAAATAAAAATATTTTAAACAAATAAGTAAACGGGCTGTTTTTCGGTTATTAAAGTGGATGAGTTGACCGCAAAAACATATAAATATGGGTAAAAGAGGATTAAGACATACCTCTCCCCCGCAAACTTAGTTTCACCTTCTAGTATTATTATAAGACATAGATTGAAAAGATACAAGTTTCGTCTAAGGGAAATTATGATGATTATGTTGATTAAGCTTCGGTAATAAGACTAATAAGATCCAAGAAAACGAGTCTCTGTTTTGTTGGATCTTATTCCCGAAGCTTGTAATGTAAAAGTTAAAATGGCGGACCAACAATTTGGGACCCGTCTGCTATGCAGAGATTGTAGGTATATTAAACTTTTATACCCTTCTACATTGTTAAGGAAATAACAGTATTAAACATTATATGAATAACTTAAATATTTTTTAACCAGTGCCACAACGATACAGACAATGGTAACTCGTTTTGAAAATTACAGTAAAACAATGCTATTTTTGTTATATATTTATTATACGGAAATTGATAAATTTTGGAAATGGGAAAAATCTGCATCTTACAGTCTCATCTTTTTTATTCCAGTAGTAGAATAATTTGTTGGTTAAAATTACATCAACATATATTATTTCTTGTTTACAACTCCAAATAACTACTCCTTAGACGAAGTCCACGAAGAGTGGACAGCCAAATAAGTCAATTAACCAAGAATAAACCATTTTCTTCACAAATCGCCCGCTTCGCAAATTAGAGTAATTGTGCCAATAATTAGAAGGTGCTGACGATAAACCCAGAGAGCAATTCTACAATTAACAATTAAGTATGTTACGAGTATCATGCCATTTGATTTTGAGACACAGGCTCTATAAATTGTTGTACGGAAGTTCCAAATCCGAACGCTTTCTGAGACCACAATGTTTTACTAGTTTTTTTAAACATAAAGAGATACGAAAACATTGTGTATATTATTTTGTTGAAATCAGAGGTACTCAGAGGTAGGTTGGCACGCTGACCAATTTTATGTAATACTAGATGGTGCACGCAACTTCGTCAGTAGAGGACAAACAAATCATAACCATCTTTTTTATCTTCAGCGTAGTCGACTAAAATATATCTTATAACCATAAGGGGATGCCCAGCTACCCATGTTACAAAAATAGTTGAAATCAGTTTAACTTTTGGCGTGATGAAGCCTTTTATCCGGAAAAACAATTCTCAAAGTAGTATAAGTAAGAACACGTCAACCAGCGGGCCTATGATGATCGCGTTTATCACGCGATAAATGATATGATAACTCGCATGTCACTCTCGCACTGACATACGTGGCAGAAGGTGACGGCAGCTATGTCATTTATTTATCGCGTGACAAACGCAACCATCATAAGGCCCGCAGGTGACCAAATTGTTGGAAAAAACATTATTTATTTTAATCTTAACGCCTTGTTAACTTGAGAAATCAACTCCTCTGTAGAAACAAACTCTATAATCAGCTTTAAAATCACCTCAGCACCCATTTCCCCCTTAAAAATCCTTTTCCCGAACATATCCCTGTATCACAATACGACCTCGTAAACACGTCCACAGAATCCTTGAGCTCGTCCTAACCGAGACCTCAAGCAGGGACTAAAAACTGTACATTAACTGGAAATCTCTACAACTGTAAATTTTTCTTCATTCCACAAAACCTTATGCAAATTAGAGCTCCATATGGACGCAATAAGAGCCGTTACGTTTTAGAGTACTGAGAAATTAAGTTGGACATATGACCAAGTTAAAAATCACGACGTTTAGTGAAGAAACGCACGAATGGTTTCAAGATAAGGGTGGCTTTGTGCGCAGTTTATGTTTGGTCAGACAGTTATAATGAAGTAATAAGAGAGCACACCGTGGGTAACCCTACCTGGTCGCGTACACTGCCATAATTATAGGCACCACAAGAAAGAAAACAAAGAGCTTGTTAATATATTATAGGAGCAACCTGGGCAGAAATTTTCAGTCATACTTTTTTTATAAATAATAAATAACTACCTATCACAATTCGATTTAGTTCTAAATAATGAAATAATAATATTTATTCTGTAAGTAGGCCGCAAGGGCACTTTTACAAGTCTAACTCTACGGCATAAAATAAACAAAGCTTGTACTCTTGGCAATAGGCGACGATATACATAATATATAAATAAATTATAATACTTAAATATATAAAATTCATCTTTTAGTTTTTGAGTAAAATGTCTGTTACATATGGACGGACGCCGGACATCAATAAACTATAAGGGTTCTGTTTTTGCCATTTTGGCTATAGAACCCTTAAAATATTACTAATACCCTAATTATACAAAATTCTAAATATTGGTTTACATTATAAAATAGTCGATTAATCAAGTAAGACAGAAGAAAATATTGTGATCAAGTAAGATTTTAAAGAATTTGTAAAATAAAATAAAAGACATTTCTAAAAATATTTATTAAGATCAATTGAGTACTCGATGAAGTACGATTACTGACGGTCTCCGCTCGGTCTAAAGGGTTGTGGCTTCGATGGCGTAGTTACATAAATAAGTAACTTTCTAATACTCAGCTCTTTTCATACTTTCCGCTTGAGACTTGAGAACTTGCTGCGTCTTGACGCTTAACGCAGAATTGCGTCGTAAAACACTTTTGAAATATTCATTTCAGTTCCTATTGGATATCTTATGTCCAGGCTTTCTTAAGTTTTTTAAGTGTTCAGAGAATTTTAAGTACCAAATCGTGCTTATTTTACAGAATTAAAAAATGTAGTATAAAATACAACAATTAATGTTAATGGTTGTACAAAAGCTATACAAGATTATTCCGTTTTAATTCTTTTCATTAGTGTCTATTTACCGGTCAATAAAGGTGAGAGGCAATGTTTTGAGCGGACTAATCGTGTATAGCCTTTTGCAGCTGACTGTACTAACAGTTGACTATTGTGCAGTTAATATCCTAGTCCAAATATATTATAAACGTGAAAGTTTGTGCAAATGTTATGTATGTACGTTCTTCTTAATTTTAAAAACTACTCATCGGATCTTATCGAAACTTCCCACTAAGGGAGACCGGGTAAGGTGGTCTCTATCTAGGAGGGAGATATAGCTCTCGCGATCATTCGATACCGGTTCATAGTCCACTATGGCCGCTTTTCCTTTATTAACGAAAATGTGGAAAAAAATACCAATCCCCCCCCTGCTTTATCTCCGAAGTTTACCAAGCGAGAAATTTTCATAAATACTATAATTTAACATGAATATAGAAAAGTTATAACCATGTATATGTCTGTGTAACTTTTTTTTAATCACCAATATCTAAGTATTTTTGAATAACCGGATTTGGTGAAGTTTGCTCCTCATTTGTATTCAACACTAAAGACAAATTTAACTCAACCGGCGAGTTAAGTCTGAATAAGTGAAAGTTTGTACGGGATCCTCAGTGCGCGAGTCAGACTAGCATTTGACCGGTATTTGTTTATTAGGTTTCATAGACGAGACATTCAATGTCTTAACGTATACCAGACATTTTATCAAATAGAAACCATATTTATAGACATTATATTACAACGAATTTTAAAAGTTGTGGATAGATTTCTGTGAGTCTTAAAGATGATTCACCCGTTTACTAGGGTCGAGGGCCTCTCGCTAAAAGTTCATTAAAATATTTTTTTTTAAAGAAAAAAGAACCGATTTCAAAATAAACTAAAAAGCCATAAATAATATTTTATGTACTGTACGGATCACATTAAATTTGAATCACCTTTTGAAGTCGGTGCCAAACCATTCATTAATTACTATTAAGAACCGCGGCGGAGAGCCTGTAGTTATTATCTACCTAAATATATATTTAGTCATAGTAATTCGTATTTTTGTTGAATAAAGAACTTTATTTACTTCAGGCTTGGCACCGACTTCAAAAGGTGATTCAAATGTGATCCGTACCGTACATAAAAGATTATTTATGGCTTTTTAGTTTATTTTGAAGTTGGTTCTTTTTTTATTAAAAAAAAAAATATTTTATGCTTTTTAGTGATGGATTTTAGTAGTGATATAAAGTATTTTTTAGAGCCCAGAATGGGAAGATTGGGGAGGCACTTTGCACGCATCTCGAGTCTGTGGAAGTAAGAAATGTAATAGTTGGTTAGTTCATTGTACCTTCCATCATCAGCTCAGCATGAAATGATGACAACCAGAGGAAAAGAACTGATAAAAATATATACAAAACATTGTTAGTGCCTATAATATGTGAGGGTTTCTCTCGATTTTCCTGGTATTCCATCATCTGATCCTGACTTGGTGGTAAGGAGACTACTTCAGGGACACACTAAAAAGAATATAACTAACAGTCTTAACGTATTTACCTATAATAGATGATTGTCCACGAAGCACTTCTCACTGTCGAAGATCACAACAAGTGGAAAACGATCGTCCCCATAATAATAGGGATGCTGTCAACTTTTTTTGTGGTATCTTATAGAACAACCTTTCAATGATAGAAATGCTGGTAAAATAACTACTTCAGTGTCATAAAAACTCCACGAGATACAATAACGTTAGAATCACAATTTTCGGACTTTCCCAAAAACGTTCCATACTAAACCCAAAGAAGGCGTGACGTCACACCTTCCTACCTTATATGGGGACATTAAGAGCTTTTTTCTGCAGCTATGTTAAAACTTGTGTTTATCGAAACGGTTTCATAACAAATGTTACCATACACTTCATGGGTTATTATTTTTATATTTTAAAAATGGACTTTCCCACCTATTTGTAAAGGCTCATAAAACAAGAAACACGTAAGGTATCGAACTCAAAGTTTTTTTAGGATGTTCGTCATAAAAACTATCATTTCGCATCCAAATTTAATTATTATTTGAGTACCGCCAACATACCTCTCCGTGGAGCTCACGACCGACATCAATGAGAAATTCGACACAAAGGTTATAAATGGAACCTGTAGGGGCAGTAATCTGAGAGGCAAAGTACTTGTAAATCCAGAGGCAAATCCACGTGTGAGGTACTGGAGTTTTGAAGAGAAACACCGCTCAAACTGACACCCACATTTCTCCAATAGGCGCTGGTAAAGATCTATTCACTTGCTGTGTTTTAGAGAGGTTGCAGCGGCGGATAATAGCAAAAGGTAATTATTTCTGCACAATCGCGGCGGGCTTTGGAGGTATTGTTTATTCGGCTAGGTAATAAGCTGTTACCGATTGAGTGTCTTGTGGTGGTGAAGCTGCCGCAGCAGCTCCCGGCACCACGTGTATGATGACTGCCGCGCTCGGGCGCATGGAGCAGTCGGTGTGTACCTAGCTATGCTAGCCGGTCTACGTCATGTCAGTAGTACGTGGCCTTAGCTAGGGACATTTAGGTTTTGTTTGGGGCTTTTGGTTTTGGGATGGGTATGGGATAACGTGTGGGAACCCGTGTATTAAGACCGCGGTGGACGACCCGTGTGGGTGACGGTGTGGAATGTGCGTCGGTATGTCGTGGTGTCTTTCCTGGAAGTCAATGTTCCGGTCAAAGTAATAGTCAGCGACATGGTTAAAGGGTCCATCATCTGTGTCCGAGTCGGAGGAGTCCTCCGGGTACCATCGTTTGATGGTAGCCGTGATGACATCGTCCGGGTCGGACAGTATGTGCCGCGGTCTTCTGATTAGCCTTCTAACGGCCAATCTGAAGGCGGTCTGGTCAGTGACAGTCTGTAGTAAATGTGCCTGATCGTTTACAAGACTTTGTATACGATCATCAATATATTCAGGTATTACTTGAAAGTCAGCTTCCACCGGAATGCGGGCCGGAACGTAATCCGCCGCATTCCTAATTAAAGGATTCGGGTGGGAGCTGGCTTTCTCAAAGTATATGGTTGATAGTTTTTTAAGATAAGTATGGATGGTGGGGATCCCTGCATCATTACCAATCTGTTCCACGACGGAACAAGAACCCTATTACTAAAGCCATTGGTTCCATTGCACTATCTTGTCTTCCGTACCACTGGTGCTATGGGTTATATAAGCGTGTAACGGAAACACGTTTTTCACAAACACATGAAGAAAATTAACATTTTAATAAAAATTACGAAATGCAAATTTTATTTACTTTGTTACACTCACCGTCCCATCAATTCGTTAAAAAAACTTTTTCGATTAAAAATTACAAGGTAAAACACAGGTCTCTTACAGCAATAACAACTGGAAATGACCATTAGTGAACATTCATGCAGTTCTTGCAAAGGGCGTGGTAATCATCGCGTACATAAGTAATCATGTATTTTTTTTATCTTTATTATTTAAATACATAAAATTATATAATTTTGGTGAAGATCTGATGATGGGATCCATGAGGAATCGAAGGAACTCTTCAAATATTGAATGTAAACGTATGGCGATTTTGAAATTATAAGAAACGTAATAAGCATTTGCATTCAGAAAGTGTAAATTGGTGAAGTGGAACTGATGAAGAAAACCACAGAATACCATTGGAACACCACAATGGTACATGATTTACAGGTGGCGATAAGATATCTCGATTAAATTAGTTAAGCAACTTCATAATTACATACTTACATTTTCCTTATGAGAATGGTACCATTGAGCTGATTTCATGGTGGAGCCGGAAGGTAAGGTAAGCTTCACGTTTTTTTACGAGCTTTTATTTAACATGCTATGTATGATTGTTCCGGTGGAATCTTGCAAATTAAATTCGACCTACTTAATGCCCGGTTTCCGATTGAGCTAAAATTTGCAATACTTATGTAAGTTTGGTGACAATGCATGCAATATGATCATCTGATGATGTAGGAAGAAAGTGGTAATAGTAACACTTTAATAAAATAACGCAATCCTACTGAATTTGGTCTCCTTAGAATCACGCTTCGTATCTGTCTCATTGCTTCTCCAGCAAGTATTAAGACAGTGAGACTTAGTGAGGTTGTTAGTGCACAAGGCTCAAGGTCTGTAGAGCTGGGTTGAACTGGTTCAAGCCATCCTGAGGCGTGAGAAAGAGAGCGAGAGATTCGGACACACTTAGGATGATAAGAGCGTTAATATCCGCTTAACTGGCAACGTCGCATATGTTTTCTTCTTGCTTCATTATTTTGTGGTATTTAAATAAACCTTAAAGATAATAAATATCTTCATGCATACCCTACATTTTTAGCATTTAGATTGTGTTTAATTCGGTTCTATATCGGAATCCCTAATGTCGTTTGTCCTGACGCATGTTTTTATGAAACTGTATACTGTTCGGTATTGTTATAAAACAAACCTAACCTAGTCTATATTATGATGATCTTTTAAAAAATCCCGAAGAAATTACGGTTTAAAAAAAAACCGTTTCATTGATGTACTCGTCATATTTGCCTTTATTTTCTCACAAAACAAGATAGAGACATGAATACATTTTTAGAGCTTTAGTTGTGGCAATATCATAACATTTTTGCGTTGTGCCAGCTTAATCACGGAAAACGTAATAAATGAATTGAAAACATGTTCAAGTTATATCACATTTCTCAAAAAATAATCAATAAAACCCAAAAAATATGCGATATTGCCAGTTAAACCCTCTCACCCTCAGGTATAAACCCTCTTAATGCGTCCGTATGCCATCTCCATTGGTTAAATGCTCCAAAGTCCCTCCAGGCTGGTTTAATTTGGTTTTAATTTTTTTTTCTGCCGGTTTTTCGGACGCGGTTCAACTTCCGGTATGGAATGTAATTACCGTCAGGTAAAAATGTCATCGGGTGTGTGCCAGTTGGATGATGTTGTTATTTCTGCCCGTTTCCCTAGGGCATGGATTCTAGGTCTTTTATATAAATATATATAGGGTAACGTGAAATTAGTTAACGGATAAAATTACATCGAGGAAAAAAAAATTACAAACGGCTGAACCGACTTGCTCCTGACCTAAGAACAGATACGTCAATTTTGTCACCTTTGTAACAAAAACAAATCAAAATTGGTTCATTGGCATAGGAGCTATGACGCCACAACGTGATAACAATCCTCTTTTTTCGTTTGTGGTTATATATGGGTACGTTCGTGCGTGATGACGATGACTGAAATCTTTTGTAATTTTTGCCGATGCAACACATATCAAGTTACTACTTTATTTTATTGATAAAAATACTAGTGGCAGAACAGAAGGCACGACTAAGTATAAAGTGTAATTTTTTTCTCCTAAACGGATAAATCTAAAGATAAAAATAAACACTGTTATGGATACTAACCTCAGTTGTGCTTTAGACTCTTTTAGGATTAAGTTTAAATTTTTATGTCATATTTTTAATTTTACAATACTTCACTTACTTCGAATATACAGTTTTGATAGTCAACATCTTTTTACCTTTTATTTACCAAATTCTATTAATTTATACTCTTCAAGCTCTAAACCCTTCTAAGCACTTCTTTAGTAAGCTTCAAGATTAGCTCTCTCTCTCGGTATGATGTTTTTAACTAGGTACATAGAGCAATATGTATGTAGATATATTCTATTGTGTATTTGTGTAAGTTTATGTGCGTATATATCATAAGTATATCTGTGTATTATATTTTTCTTCAATTGTCTCAGTTTACAGGCCCTGCACCCATATAACTGTTTCTGTTTAACCCAATGGTTGACTGGTAGAGAATGCCTTTTGGCATTAAGTCCGCCATTTGTACATTTTTCAATTGTGCAATAAAGTTTAAATAAATAAATAAATAAACCCCGCCTATCACAACAAAAACATAGTTGTTTAATCCGTATTAATATTGGAATAAACTATTTTCAGTGAAATAATAAAATATCTATTACAACATGTTCCAAAACCTCCTCGTGGGAGGAACATTTTGGCAGCGGTAGTGCGAAAGGATTAAATTAATCAATTTATATTCGGTAACCAAATTTCATAGACACTAACGAATCAAATAAAAATGCCGAGAGGGAAAGATTTGGGTGGATGGTTTTATGCATACAATTTAAAGGTATTATTTCTCAGAACAGTTCAACCGGTTACAATCCCCTGTCCTAAATATTAAGGAAAAAAGTCACAATCAAATTAAAATGAGATAAAAGTATATCATGATATGAGGGTCTAATGCTTGGTGTAGCCTTTTTTATCATTTGATAGATCAAAGAGATAAATTATCGGAACGTCATCGTAAAAACATCGAATTTCAAAGTTTACAAACATTATTTCTTGAAATATGGAATTAAAATCACTGAAGCCATGACTGATAAAAATATATAATTACGCAAATAATGACGAAAAAAAAAACCACAAATGTGCAGTGATCAAAAAAAATATTGTTTTTTTGTATTCTTATACAAAATGTTGTTGTGGCTCCATCACGCAAAAACGGCTAAACGGATTTCAACTATTTTTGGTACACGGGTAGCTCAGCATATACAGGTGGTTAATGGTAATGATGATGGATGGATACTTATTAACTGACTAGGATGAAGTAAACAAAAGGTTTATGACTTTTTTCTCTAGTACGAACAAAGTTTCGGGCACCTTCTATAATATAATAGGGCATCGTATATAACTATTATCTTTGACTCGGGTTGTGACGTGATCAATTTAATCTCACAAATAGTAGTACTTACAACATAAACCCTACGACAAATAAATTAGTAGCAAACGAAACGCTGTTCCAAATTTAAAAAAATATTTCTCATCTCGCATAACATCGTCAGGGTAACCCGATTATGCTTTTTCTGGCAGCCCCTGATTTCGCGGGTACTTCGGCTGTTAAATGAAATTACTACGTTTTTACAAGATATGAAAATGTGTTTTTAAATAAGATGAAATGCATTGGGCGTCGGAATAAGATTAGGGGCTCCGGCAAAATGCTGCTTAAGTTATTTAAATATTAACAAAATCCCTTTTACATCGCGTTTTGTAGCTTTGTGGTTAGTGAAAATGTATTTCTCGTATGTATATCAGTCAGTTTGTATATTTTTTTATTTGGGTTAAAAAAGGGTTGTGGGCATCGTAGAATCTCAAACGTGATGATCGAGTAGAATACGTTTTATATTAGATAGGCTCCTTCTGGTGGTTATATACGAGTAGGTATTTTTGATGAAAATAATGGTACAAACTCGATAAGACTGGGAGAATCGAGAGTATTAATCTGTATTTCAACATGTTTTATATATTTTTAGGGCTCCGTACTTCAATCGGAAAAAACGGAACCGTTATAGAGTCACTGCGTTGTCCGTCTGTCTGTCTGTCAAGACCCTTTATCACAAGAACGAGTGGATGTATCGAGTTTAAAATTAACACAATATACTCAAATCTAAGGTCTCTTGAAGCTGCAAAAAAAATCAAACTTTTACATTAACGTAAAAAAAGATACGGCCATTAATGCCGCACAAAACGTATATTTCGATACTCTCAAGGGAATCAAAATGTTAGGGTACTTCCCGTTGACATAGAACTATGAAATTTGACAAATAATATCTTGAAAAATACATACAATAATCTGAAAACTATACATTTGTAATAAAATCATAAAAAATATAGTCTTTTTCAAAAGACATATTTGGACAGCCCGGTGGCGTTAAGTTTGCACCTCATTTGTATGCAATGCTATAGATATTAGGTGCAAACTTAACTCAACTGGAACCGGGTAATATAATAATGTTAGGGTAAGTGAAAGTTTGTACGGAACCCACGGTGCGTGAGTCGGACTCGAACTTGACCGTTTTTTTTTAAAGAAACAATACATAAAATTATAATGCTCTCAACTATAATGGACGATAAGTTTGGCTCAGTGGGTTGCACAACGGCCTAAAAAGCTGGCGGCCTCGGGTTCGAATCCCGGCCAGGGCAAGTGTTTGTGTGATGACCACGAATGTTTGTTCCTGGATTTTGGATGTTTTCTATATATTATAAATTATGTATATAGATAATTTATGTTACTTAAAAAAAGGACACGGTTCTTATAAGGTGGCATACCAAACGTATGTAAGTTGTTTTCAATATAAAAATATATTTTGCTTTTTATATTCTATTATTTTTTTACTTTTCTACGTTTTGATATGTTTTCTTGAAGAACTACGCATTGAGTTTATACTCAAAACATATATTTAGGATAGTCTAAGTACAAATATTGTAATAGATATAAGAGTTATTTTGAAAAAATGACTGACTGTTGAGTTTGTTTCGGCTTATTTCTCTTCAGTGGTCTCCTCTTGGGAAACGCCGTAGAGTCAGACTTGTAAAAGTGCCCTTGCGGCCTACTTACATAATAAATATCATTATTTCATTCTTATTTTATAATTTCATTTCATTATATCGCCGCCTAGTACCCATAGTACAAGCTATGCTTAGTTTGGGACTAGGTCGATTTGTCTATGATTGTCCCTGTGTTGTAAAAATAATAATAATAAAAAAGTGGTATGTAAACATTTTAAAACATCAAAAAATACAGGCATGTTACTGGCCATGTATCATTTCCTATAATAGCATTACACAGTGGCGTGAGTCTGGATGAGGCCGAGATACATTGACGTTATTATAAAGGTGTTGCAATCCTTCTAGTATATAAATACAATGTATCTGGCTTTTGTCTCGACTCGCGCCAATCTGTAGTGCCGGTATGACGTTTTTCTCGTAAAGACTTGTGTAGCTATCCCGTCTTTGCTACTAAACTTCAACTCATAAAACGTCTCTTTGCTAGGTTATAAAATTAGACATCGCAAACTCAACACAATTTGCTGTGCACAATTTCTCCACACAGAGCTTGTTGTGTCTCTCACTCTATAGTTTTATTTGTTTAGTGTAAGAGTAGGACGAATATTACTTGCCTTGGGTAGTAATGCTGAATTTGTATGCTTCCGGCTAGTAATTTGTTTATTGGTCGCGTAAACTAGAGCAATCGACGCGACATGATTTAAACCTTTCAAGAGCCGTTTAGACGAGCAACATTTTAACTGCAATGTGTGGCCGGCCAGAATGGGCAGCAATTTTACGACAGTATGGTCATATTTCTCGTCAACATTCGGAAGGATTGCAACAATAGTGCCTCAATATTGCCCTGAGTGTTGACGAGCATGGCGGTTTGATATCGATATCGATATCATTGATCTTGATATCTCCCGCTACAGGACAATACACAGCAAACTATGTTGATACGATTGTATATTAGTACATTTTGATGCAAGTGTTGAAAATATGTCATCACTTCACGAGTCTGAGAGATCTTGCCACTAGCAGCCGTAGGGCGAGTGGCAAGACTCGGGACGAGTGAAAATGACATTTCCGCGCGTGTATAAAACTAAGTTATTTAATACATATCCGGTATGCGAGAAAATAATAATAAAACAAAGAACAAAATTAATACAAACTCATTTACTTCATCAGTTAAATAATAAGTAATTAATATAAAGATATTAAGAATATAAATAATGATCAATATTTATTCCTTTTTTAGTATTATTCGTAAGTATATCAGAATACTTTAGGAATATGAAAATAAAACGCTTATTTTCATACAAAATTCATGCTTGCGATAGCAAAAACGCCTTTGTTTACTGAGGCGTTATTAATAGCTTAAATTAGGTTTTGTTTACGAAAAAACGGCTCTAGCCATTCAGCCAACTCAATAAATACTGTTATGGAAATCTTAGTATTTTTCATCATCATCATCATCATCATCAGCCTATATTAGTCCACTGCTGAACATAGGCCTCCCCTAATGAGCGCCTTAGCGCCCTGTCTTCAGCTTGACGCATCCAGCATCTTGCCCGCAGTCTTTTGCAGATCATCATCCCACCTGGCCGGAGAGCGTCCTACACTACGTTCGCCGAGTCGCGGTCTTCACTCAAGAACACGTTTACCCCAGCGGTTGTCGGTTCTTCGTGAGATATGGTCGGCCCACTGCCACTTCAGCTTACTAATTCTTTGAGCTATGTCGATAACTTTGATTCTCTGTCGGATGTATTCGTTACGAATACTGTCATTCAGAGAGACTCCGAGCATAGTTCTTTCCATAGCTCGCTGAGCGACTTTGAACTGGTGGACCAGCCCTACCGTGAGTGTCCAGGTCTCAGCTCCGTAGGTCATGACGGGTAGGATGCACTGATTGAAAACTTTAGTTTTCAAGCGGACGGCCTAGCTTCAGCCTCGCGACGCATCGGTCTCACCGTGAATTTGGGTAAAACCAAAGTCATGATCAACGGCCTCATTAATCCGGGACCGGTCGTCGTACATGGCCACCCAGTTGTGTAAAAACAATTTTGAGAGGGAGACCAAGAGGAGGATCCAGCTGGGCTGGGCAGCGTTTGGCAAACTACGTCGGGTCTTCTCGTCATGCATACCGCAATATTTTTACTAGAAACAATATATTATTAAAGTAATATGCAATTCTAAGTATTTTTGCACATTATGTGTATACCTATGGCTAAAGTTTAATAATTTGTTAAAAAAGTATGTTATCTAACGTAAAATCTCTAGTGAGTAAAAAGAAAAAGCACTAGTTCGCAAAAATGAGTTTGCGCTCGCTAAACGGCTACGAAAAGCACAACTTTTTGAGCAACTGTATTAAAAAGATTTTTTTTTACGAAACTCACTAACTGTTCATAATCAATTTTATTATTTTGTCGTGTTATATATAGAAATATAAGCTTAAAAAATAAAAAAAACATCCAATTCCCTTTTAACATAAAATTTAATTATTTCTTCTGTATTTTGCAAGAAATAAAAGGTTTTTATTATTATTATTATTTAATTAAACAAAAATTCAACTGTATACACTAACAAATTTATTACGTTACCAGAAAGTTGTATTACAGAATCGAATTATTGACAACATTACAAGTAGGTACCTATGAGATCGAAAACATAGGTGGATCAGATAGTAAGTCGACCCTGGATCGTGAGAAGCTTATGAACACAATTTAGGTCTCAATAACAAGAAAACGATGTTATGGTACATAATATTAAGGTACTTGAGATACACGGTGCCCTCGAGAAATGGGAAAGATTTTAACCACGCATTCTTGAGGCCATTAGGAGTAAAAAATGTGATATGAACCAAGTCAAAATCGGAATTCAAAAAAACGAAATCCAGTTTAGTCGATTTTTGTACAAAAATATTAAATGAATTTCGCTTCTCTATGAAAATTATCCTTTTTAATAAAATGGTTACGATATTTACTCCAAAGATTTTAGTAAGTGGTAGCTGTGACTTTGATTTCTGTCAATAGCGCCGCGAAACTTTGTCACATATGTGATGTGGCAATGTCGCGATAAAAAGAGCTTAATGTACTTTAGTAATCAAAATAAATTGTTTTGATAATATCTTCAAAACTAAGCCGGATTTGCCTGGGGTTCATATAAACTACAACACGTTGAAACGAGACGTCAGTGAAGTATCTTTCTTTACATCCAAGCCGAGAGCAAGGGGTGAGTGGCTCCTGACTGTCATGTGCTCCTGGTGCGGTTGGAGGTAGTCAGACGAACTTCCACTTTCAGAATCGGAAAGAGTTGTTCTAATTCCTAAATAAATAAGGTGCGTAGCTAGCTAGCTAGAAGCTCCGCGCTGTGCTGTACTCCTGGTACCACAAACACAGAATTGGTCGAGTCAGCCTTCTCCGGTAAGCTTCCACTTTAATGTGCTCCTGGTCCTAATTTTGCAGCAAATTCGGTCTAGATGGCGTTGTAAGCAAAACCGAGAATGTTGTCAACTGAGTTATGGAACTAAAGATCCGGAAACGGTCATTTGTATGGAAAGGAACAGTCCTCTTGCTTTAATGGTCTTTGGTGTATATCAAGCTCAATCACTGCAATGATAACGGGACTCAAACCCGCCCCACATTTTTTTTTATTTAATGATTGGGCAGACGAGCCACTTGATGGAAAGAGGTCATCGTCGCTCATGGATATATGCAACACCGGAGGAATCACCCATACATTGCCATATACAAAACCATATTTACCATTGCCATATTTTACGCAGCAGTGCTCTTCCAAATGAAGTCGCGGCGTTACGTAGGCCAAATCAAAATCTCCAAATTGTGATATATAGTATAAAATGCTTAGTGCAAAAGTAAAAGTTGCGTCGGCGCATTTTACGAAATGAAGTGAATTTTTGATTTTCATAGTATTCACGGTTTTTAGGGTTCCGTAGCCAAAGTGGCAAAATCGGAACCCTTATAGATTCGTCATGTCTGTCTGTCTGTCTGTCCGTCCGTATGTCACAGGTATTTTACTCAAAAACTATAAGATGTACATTGATAAAATTTGGAGCATAGGTGTCGTGTGTAAACCGCTACTTAGTTTGATAGTTAAATAAAAGATATATATATATTTCTAGGGGAGGCACTCCCTACATGTAACCGAAACTGAAAAAAAAAAAAAAAAATTTCATCAAATATCATTGTGTGGCACTTATTTCGACAGTTCTACTGAAACACTTTGAGGTTTCTAAAAAAATGTTTTGATTTAGTGAACATTTTCCGAAATATTCGTTCCGAAAGTAGCAAAAATTGTGTCCCCCCCCCCTCTATTTTCTAAACAGTATGTTCAAAAAATGTGAATAAATTTACAAATATAAATCTTAATAAATACTCCCAACGAAAATTGTTTTCAAGATGATCGGACATACCGTTTTTAAGTTATAGCCAAAAAACTGCGCTTCTCAGCAAAAGAACGTAAGTGCCGGGGAGATACGCTCTTTTGTTTGTGTTTTTTTTTCATATCGTATTTTTTTCATCAGTTGTGCATTTTTTTGTATAAACGTCTGCGGAACCCTTCATGGGCGAGTCCGACTCGCACTTGGCCGCTTTTTTCTTCATTAGATAATTTTCTCAGGTTGTCTTGCAATTTTAATATTTTGCAGATGATTCATCATCATCATTTCGGTCACTGTTAGACACAGGCCTCCGCAATAGATTTCCGCATGGGCCGGATAGAGGCGACCCGCATCCAGCAAGTCCCTGTAACCCTAACAAGGTCGTCTGACCACCTTGCGAGTGCCCTCCATGCTGCGGTTGCCGGTACGCGGTCTCCACTCGAGAACCTTTCTGCCCCAACGGCCATCGGTTCTTCGAACAAAGTCCTGCCCATTGCCACAATTTTTGTTTGCTTACCGTGTTTGCTATGTCGGTGACCTTGGTTCCAATGATTTGTTAAACTGATGTTAATCAAACTTATAACTAAGTATTATTTTTGCTGGAAGAATACACATGTACAACATGTGCATAACCACGACGGCGATATCTCCAGGGCTCCCTTTCACGAAAGGCTGAATCTTCGCAAACATAAGCGACAATGGAAAAGACGTCTTAAGTGGCTACATTGATATGGAGCTCAAACAGCGAAACGAAAATTAATTACCATTACTTGAGAAATAAATTTGTAGTAGACTTTAGTAATAATAATGACAATTGTGATTCAAAGCTGATGGAAGATATTATCATAAAATGGGACTTTTTGTTAGTTAGTTAGTAAAAAAATTACTATTTTAATTTTTTTTTATAACGTGGATATAAAAATATTCTTGTATTTAGTTACCACAAGGTCAAGGTCGACCTTTTTTTTTTGAATTTAAATATAAATATTCGATTTCAACGCGGACGAAGTCGCGGTTCAAAAGCTAGTAAACAATAATTGTGTAGCTCTTAAATTGTTGATATACAAAATCAGCGTAATTTGTTTCAAAATTACATAATTATGAAACAAATTACAGTGTTTTTTGGAATTATATTTTACAATTACAGGGTTTAGGCAATTTGCATTGACATTGCGTAACGCAATTATTAATCAGATTTCAATTTAGGTACAAATAAAGGAATATATAATATAATCACTAAAATGTAATTTTTATGGACTGCTTTATGCTATATAGTCACTTTTTTGTGGATATAAGCGATTAATCCATGCTGATTTTAAAAGATTTTTTGTCCCTGTGTGTGTCTACCTTTTCAGGATGAAACCGATTTAAATGAAGTTTAGAGTGGATGTGTTTTGAGGCCCTGGTAAGGACATAGGATAGTTACCTGAAGAATGTTTATTATACCTGCTCAGCTACCAACGAAACTTGGTGTTTTGGTGTTTTTTTAATTGATACCTTACATCTTTAGCATTTATATCATGAATCCATTTTTAAAGCTTTAGTTGTGGCAATACGAGTATACATACGAACACGGAATGAATGTATTGAAAACATGTTCATATTTCTCAAAATAATCCGGAAAAACCAAAAAAAATGCGACGTTGCCAGTTAAGCAGGTATAAAGCCTATTAAAGGGGTGTAAAGGAGGGTGGTAGATTGTATGTGTTTTCGATTGAGTAGCCTTAAAGTAATTCGTTTCAATTATTATTTTTGAATATCTTCAATGTACAGAGATTTAGTTTTAACAACCATATAGAGGCTATGGAGCGCGATATTTTAAAGTGCGTCCACATTTGTATCAGATCTTCGTTCCGTGTCATGATCGCGTGTCACGATCACGCGTTTGGACGTTGCGCCAATCCAATCGCTCGAAATCCACGTTGATACGCGTATCACACATTGAGATCGGACAAGCAAGGCAATGATTGCCGCGCCTACAGTGAGCGTCCAAGCAGCGCGATACGCAGTCATGCCACGGCACGTTGATCGGATACGAGCAAATGATACAAGTGTGGAGGCACCTTTAGGGGTCAAAAGGACGAATTGCATCCGAAAAACTATGCGGTGATCCAAGACACGCATAGCTGACGTGGGCAATAAAATAGCCAGCCTCATGAGGGATGGGGCAGGCCACATCCGTCGTAAGCACCCGGAAAGATGGGCCAGCATAGCCACCAAGTGGGTGCCGCAAGATGGGTGACGCAGATGAGGCAGGCTCAGGCGGAGGTGGTGGGACCACTTGCACGCAATCCTCAACAACTGGCAGGAAGAGGCATTAAATAGGGACCGGTAGAAATCTATGGGGAAGGCCTTTGCCCAGCAGTGGGACTTAGCTTTAGGCTAGCAAAAAAAAACTTAGATATATACGCGTGGTATCATGAAATGACTTTGTTCAGTAATTTTACAAGTATCTGTACGTACGCGCCATTATTACTGATTCATTGTTTCTGCATAAAGTTATCCAGCAGAATATTGTAATAAAACTTATTAAACAGACTTGTAGTACAAATCGCAGTTGCTTTCATTTCGTACAGTTGAAATAAGCCATGAAATTTATGTTCGTGTACTTGACAGTTTTTTCAACTGTACTTGGTTTTTTTAAGGTAAGCTTGTTATGTTCTAGACATACAACAGCTATGATCTAGTTATGTAGATTCTTGGGGGAGGATCCTTGGGCTGATATGTTGATGATGATGATGAAACATTTAATTGAATCTTTTACATATACGATATTTTTCCAATTTCATTAAAAGGTACTGGTACCTCAAAGTTTTTGTAGAATAACTGTCGAAATATGTGCCACACGTTGTTTTTTGCTGATTCTTGTGACCCCTGAAAAATATTAATTTTTGTTATTTAAGTACTTTTAAGTAGCGGCTTATACAATACACCTATATTTCGATTTTCATCAATATACATCTTGTAGTTTTTGAGTAAAATGCCTCTGACATAGGGATGGAGCCAAAAGCAGTAAACTTGCCACCTGAGGTCTTTATCATCGCTCACCCAGCCAGCCATTGGCCAGGAAGTCGAATTTACTACCCGCCTAGCTGATAGACCGCCGAGGCGACGTAACTATTTTATCTTTCAGGTATCGTACTACATGGTCACAGAGCATGCAGTCATCACGCACTGCATGCCAAACTACGCGTCATTCTGCAACTTCTCAGCTACCAGGAAGGTCAGACGCAGCCCGATGTACTACGTCGACATCCACTACACTTCAGTAGTACCCTTCGACGACACTTTCAAGGAACGTAACAACTATTACTATTTTTTTTATCATTAAGAAGTGAACATGAGGAGAGTTACTAGATTTAAGTGCTAGGCGAGGCACATTGCTCATAGAATATTCAAAATGCGATAGCCGCTGTGGCAGAAACGTCCTTGAGTTGCGATTGCGTACATGCCAATTCAGCGTGGGAAGGTGCCTAATAAGGTGAACCGACGATCTGCTCGGGATCACGGGAAACCGTTTGATGAGGGCATCGTTGAGGGGATTCTTAGGGGAGGTCTTTGTCCAGCAGTGGATGTCTTTAGATATATAGTTAAATGGATAAACATTTTATTCATATCCACAATATACATGGTTACACAATAAAAATAAACACAATAAAAAATAAGCACAAGAGAAAAGGCGCCGACTCAGCATAATGAATTGGCAAGCCACTTCACTGGTATTCCGTCAGGACCTTACAAAAACAATAATAATAAACTTTAAATGGCTATGATAATAATAATGATGAACATTGATTGACTCCAGTATCACCTAAAATTTGGAAAAAGACTGATTAATAAGGCGTTTCTTATCTCTAGATTATCCATATATATTGAAGTGCTTGTAGCGTAATTTGTAAAGTAATCTTTTGATTTTGATTAGGGCTATTTAGGCCCAAAGTGCAGCTCACTAGTTTAGTAGCAGCTTAGACAAACTTATGCATGGGAAGACAGGTACTGAACCGATGAGTCCTGCTCAAACCCATTTTCCCTGACCAAGACTGAACTATGAACGTGAAATAGTTGTCCTTCGCTTCTCATATTCGAAAAAACCTCATAAGTAATAGCTTTGCGAAGCGGGGCAGGAGTGACTATTTTAGCACTTTAGTTTTCAAAGCATAGCACGCACTCGGGCGCCGGGTGGGTAGGTTAGCAGCTTCAGAGCCACCACACTGTTAGAAAGCTGGTTGGTACATCTCTCTTTTTCTTCGTTTCGTGTTGAGGTTGCTCAAATAACCGATGCCCATTAAGCAGCAGTGTTGACAGCCCTGGTTGTCGCCTCTCTCAGGGCCAGTTGCGAACACGAGTACGGGCTCGCCGAGCACGCCAGCAGGTGCTATTTAGGAGGTATCTATAATGTCGTATGACCTTAGAACGATTGGGAAAATTTGGGCCTCCCAGATTCATCGCTTTTATTTGCATAGAATACACAATATACAGGTGTTTTAGTCATACACATAGGTTTGTAGTTCAGTGCACTGCATGAAGGCGCGTCAACATTTATAAAAAGCGATTTATTACAGTCACAAATTATTAAATATGGTCGTCAAAAATATAAGATTTTTATTATTATTGTGATTCTTACACAATAATAATAAAAATTGTACAATGAATAAAAATAGATAAGTCAATAACGATCTAAATAATTATAAGTCTCCTTTTTCATCAAACACCTCATTTGGCAAAGCTGTTTTTTTTTTGTTTAACCCCCGACTAAAAAAGCAGTCTAGCACTAATTTACAGCTGCTATGAGCAGCTATAAATTTCACGCGTGTTTCTTTGTCGTAGGCCTTTCTGTGGTATCGTAGTTCTTGAAATGATTTTTCTGATGTGTAGGGTTTTTTTATAGGTTCACTGATTACTCGCATCCATATTTGAGATGTAATTTTAGGAATCAATGTATTTTCGTCTGTGCAGGTGGACTTCTACTTCTACCAGTTCCTTAGCAACCAGTACCGGCGAAGCTTTGTAGAGATGCACTTTGGTTGGTGCAGCCTCATCCACAACGATCCATTCTTCGGTGCTGCGATGAAGCAGGGAAGGTTAGCAGAGCCCTGCCCTTACCCACCGGTATAGTAATCTCATTATCATCATTATTAGCCAGAAGACCAAGTTTGCTGGACATCGACGCTGCTATACAAAACAATATCGGCCAAAATTCATCGTTGGGTTTCACACATAGGTTTTTTCCTTCTTTGCTAGTTAATAATAGCTATATGTTATGCAAGGCTGTAAAGTTGTTATTTGGTGCTCATCCTTAAAAAAATAAAGCCTTTTAAACATATTTCTAAGCTAAGCGAGGCTTTCGGAGCATAAGACGCCAAATAATTTTGCAGCCGGGCGAAACTAATACCTTCACCAGCTTTTCAGCGAGGAAACAGTGAAATTAAAACATACGTAGGTATTTAATTTTTGCTTACAATGGTGATAGTGAACCTACAAAACACGATCATAACACAGTAAAATAATACACATATTAACAAATGACTTTTGCACACAGATTTGGCGTTTCTGTGCTACTGAGATCTGAATCATTATTTATCATCACGTTTACTTGTAACTAATTTCATTTATAACATTTAGACGATACGGTTTGTAAAGTTACGCCATGGTGCAATGAAAATATAGTTAGTGCTCGGAATGCACTTTTTCTTCTGTTTAGTTTAGTAATCGTTGATCCAGAATGATACACAGGCTTAATTATAGGTTATTGAGCAGAATCATTATAACTGAGGTTTTTTTGTGAAAAAACCGCATTATTTAAATACAACAATACAATACAAATTGATTTCATGACCAGAAAGTTAGCATTTCAAATCACAATTAATGACACGGTAATATTATAAGTATGAGTTTGAAAACACAGGTGGGTTATCAGTAGCTCTCTCAGTATCGAGCCTGCATCGTGAGGGCTTATAAACAAAATCAAGATTATGCACACAGATAACAGAAACGATAGCGTTGCTGAGGTACAGAATATAATCACTGCAGTGCTAGCGGGACTCGAACCCGCGACTCTACTTTTGAGCAGTAGTAATTTCCCAACTGAAAAATCGTACTTACGTAGGTTGCATTAAAAAATCTCCATGATGTAGCAGTGACTAGCGTCCTCTAATTTTTATGTTTAAAATGCTTGGTGCCTTAGCACTACTCAAAGAGATTGGACGTTGCGAGAGCGGCGTTGTCTATGAATCAATTTAAGAACTACGCCTATCTATTTGATGAAGGAAACCTAAAGGTTTCCTTATTGCGGTTCTCTCGGAATGATTTTATCTACAAAGGTTTGATGATTTAAACAAACTTATAGTTATAACTTAGTTTTATTTTGCTGTGTTTTGCAGGGAGAGTATCACATGTACAACATGAGTATACCTACGGCTGCTATACCTCCAGGGTTCCCTTTCACTAAGGGCCGAATCTTCGCAAACATGACTCACAACGGAAAAGATGTCTTCGGTGGCTACATTGATATGGAGCTCAAAGAAAAACGGAACAAAAATTAATTACAATATATTATTGCATGAAAAATCCATTTGTAGTGGACTTTAGTAATAATAACGAGTGATGGAAAGGATGAATTTTAGCCAAGAAGCTTGATATCGAGTTGGTAGATCGATCTAAGTGCTGGGCAGTGCTCGCCAACATCACCTCGTGACGAACTATCCTGATAGAAGAGTAATTAAATGTTTTTAGACAAATTAATAAAGTTCATACGTGGGTAACGTGATACATCTATGTGTACTGTTTAAAATTCACAACTCCCTCTACCTGACGCTCGACCCCCGATTACCGTAAAATGTGCTCCTGTTCGTGGTTTTTTGTCATTCTCAGGAAAAATATAATAAATACCAAAAAAAGTGTCAAAGACAGAATTAATTCTCATTAAATTTGGAACAAAAAAGTACGTATTTTTCAAAACTGTTTTTTGATGAAATATACCTAAAAATTACCGCAGTGAAGCGAGCTATCAAACAAAAAAAAACATCAAAATCGGTTCATCTGTTTCGGCGCTACGAGGTCACAGACACAATGACCAAGAGTATAAAGTACTAGTTTATGAACCAGGAGACATTAACATCTTTGTCTCAGGGTCGCACCATGTGAGTAACTAATGATACCGCAAGTGTCTAATGCCTGCGATAACCGTATATCATCGGGTGGGTCGTATGCTTGTGTGCTAAGTACTTTAGATGTATTAAAATGCTAATTTAGAAAAAAAAATGAATAAGTAAGTTTTACATAAGTGAAGTAAACAGGAATATCATCTATCGTTAGATGAACAAGTGTTATCATTGGAATGTGTCGAATATAAATTCCGCAGAATCAATATAACTATTTTAATAATTTTATAGAGGAAAGAACAGAAAAATCCAAATCTGTTACCTATAACCTCTTCCTCTTGTTCAATCAAGCTTTTATTAAAACAGCTTGGACCTATGCAAATTTTACAAATTGTATAACTGCGCAGGCCAATTTTAACGAATCTTTTTCCGCAGCCTTGGTTACAAGCACATGATTATAATCTTAAGGTACACTTGTACCATTTGCTCGTATCACCGTGGCGTGGCATGACTGCGTATCGCGCTGCTTGGACGCTCTCTGTCGGCGCGGTGATCTCGCCACGCTTGCCCGGTCTAAGTGCATGATACGCGTAGCAACATGGATTTCGAGCGATCGGATCGGCGCAACGTCCAAACGCGTGATCGTGACAAGCGATAATGCCACGGGACGAAGATCTGATCGGGCAAATGATACTAATGTGGACGCACCTTTAAGTATTGAAGTGGGAGCTGGCGCTTTGGTTGTAAACATGGAGTTCAGATAAGCCTGTATTTTTGTCCAGCCCCATTCTTGTGGGTGTACAGATTTCCCAATAAACATATCTATTTTATATATTATACATTTATTTATTAACATCAAAATAATCCATGACTTAGCAAAGAATATTTATGGCCACCACATAAATATTTGCCGTTACCGGGATTTGAACCCTGGACCGTAAGCTTCACAGGCAGCATCACGCCTGAAACCACTAATATATTTTTTATTACGTTTAAAATTACTGATTAGTTGTTTCT
Source organism: Hedya salicella (assembly GCA_905404275.2). Lineage (NCBI taxonomy): Eukaryota > Metazoa > Arthropoda > Insecta > Lepidoptera > Tortricidae > Hedya > Hedya salicella. The sequence continues at coordinate 9,147,229 of FR990115.1, forward strand.
GCATAATGCTATCCAGCAGAAAATTGGATTAAAACTTTTAGCAACGGACACATAGATTTACAAATCGCAGTTGTTTGCAATTCGCGCAGTTGAAAGCTGTTATCATGAAAATTACTATAGTGCACTTGACATTTTTGTCAACTGTATTTGGTTTTTTTAAGGTAAGGACGATATGTTTTAGACAGGATCTACCATTACCGGAATTAAATTACCATAAGCATTTTTTTTAAATAGTAGTGTTTTAATGTCAATTACTTTATTTATAATATTCATAATATTTTACATTCTGTTAATTAATACTATTATAAAGTTGTAAAAATGAAATGTCTGTACATTGAAGATATTTAAAAAAAATAATTGTTACGGACTATTTGGAGGTCACTAAAGCGATTTTATTTTTATTTTATGTATGTTTGTATGTGTCGTTGTGGCTTCATCACGCAAAATCGGCTAAACAAATTTCCACAATTTTTGGTACACGGGTAGCTGTGTATCTCCAGATGGTTATAGGATACTTTTTACCCGACTACACTTAAGAAAAAACGACGGTTTATGAATTTTTCTCTTCCACGAACGAAGTTGCGCGTATCTACTAGTACAAAAAATAAAAATAAACCAAAATTGAATAAAGCTAAACTAAATCCAGAAGTCAAAATGTGTATTAATAAGCGAAATACTGCAATGAAAAGCAGGTTCCCCGGTTCTAGAAGGTTCTAGAAGGAGAAAAAGTCTCAACTCTGTCTTCTGCTTCAACGTAGTTGTCAAAAAGTAAGCTTTAATCATCCTGCGATATCTACATATGTACATATAAAAAAATATTTATATTTTTTAAACATGTAATGTTTTTTGTAAAATGCTTTCAATTTACAGACAGACTTTTAATTTTTGCAACTTTATACGTACTGGGCCCACGCTATGCAACATGAAGGGAAAGAACCTTAAATATCGTACTTAGGATATATCGCTGAATATAGACATTATTGATATTCGCGCAATGTAACGTAATTTTATGTATTTAAAATTAAATTAAATAAATGTACCAAAAAAAATTTTTTGTAGCTCATCACGCTAATAATTTTTCCCAAGCACACACAAACACGCACGCACCCCGTGCACACACACACATACACAGTGTTTAACCATACACTCCTTCAAATTCATCTATGAGACAAACATGCATGCTGTCACCGTCTGCCAAAACTTGTATTTATTTCAGTTTTCAGTAAAACATCTCGACCATGATACGAGGAAGAGCGGTTTAACCTATTTAGGAAGCAGTCTCTAGTTTTTAGGAACAATTGTAAAACGATGTTTATGAAATAAATTATTATTTTTATCATTATTTAATTTTGAAAAGTAAGTATACTTGCACTCAAAGTTTTTTTTTAAATTGCTAATAAATTTTTGGAAATAAAGAAACCAAATTTGAAAGAAAAACCTTTATTTTTATCGAAAGTATAAATAATAAAAATAATTTATTTTAACACATTCACTGCCAGGAGTGCCTAGCGGGCGCTCTGCTCGTAGACCCGTAGCCGATATGTGTTTCCTCGTATGTAGAGAAAAAATCTTAGCGCTACGAAAAGCTTGGCAGCCGAATGTTAGGCAATATAGTATTTTTAATTAAAGAATAAACATGTAATGTTTGATTCAAATTTCAAGATAATTATATATATACAACATATTTTATCTTGGGAAATCTTTGAATCCTGTATTACTTAATTTTATCTATACTATTATAGAGTTATGGTAAGAGTAGTCTGTACATTGAAGATATTAAAAAAAACTATTATTAGGGACTATTTGGATGTCAGCGAATCATTTTTATTTTTTGTATGTTTGTATGTGTCGTTGCACCTTCATCTCGCAAAATCGGCTAAACGGATTTCAACTATTTTTGTTACATGGGTAGCTGGGTATCTCCAGATGGTTATAGAAACTTTTCACCCGACTACGCTGAAGAAAAAAATAGGGGTTATGACTTTTTCTGCTCTGCGAACGAAGTTACGGGCACCTTCTAATATCCTATATAAGAGTATATTTAAGGCACTTTTCATCCTATATATATTTGTAGTGTGTCCTATATATATTTGTGTGGACGGGTTGAACTCTCTATACTTAAAGCACGTGAATGGTTAAATGTAAAAAAAGTTTATACATGGGATGAACCAGGTAGCTTCCCTTAATAATAATAATAAATAAATATTACGTTACACAAAATCGAACTAGTCTCATAGTAAGCTCAATAAGGCTTGTATTATGGGTACTAGACGACGATATATTTACTTATATACATAGAAAACATCCAAGACTGAGGAACAAATATTTAATCTCATCACACAAATATTTGAAACCAGGATCTTCAGCTTCGCAGGCAATGTTACTCCCGCTGAGCCAAAGCAGGTTGTCAAATTGGCCAGGAAGTGGAGTTTTTAGGGCGGCAAATGCTACTTTCGGCCCGGAATGACGTAACTGTTATACGTTTCAGGTATCGTACTACATAGTCACAGAACATGCAGTCGTCACGCACTGCATGCCAAACTACGTGTCATTCGTTAACTTCTCAGCTACCAGGAAGGTTAGACGCAGCCCGATGTACTACGTCGACATCCACTATAACTCAATAGTACCCTTCGACGACACTTTCAAGGAAAGTAACGACAATAACTTTTTTTTATTTTAAAGTAAACTTTAAAGGTGGGTGTACGCTAGGCGAACCGAGCACGAGCCGAACACAATTCGTCTAGTGTGGATCGACTTACAAGCCTCGAGCGAGCGCGCTGCGAGAATTTCGTTCGTGCTCGGCTGCGTTCCGTCTGTTGTCAGTTTTTTGACGAACACAAAGGGATTTGCTTCGCGCTCGCAGTGCGTTCGAGGTGTCCAGCTGTGGACTTCTGTACATATTGATTATGATGATGATGATAAACACCAATTGAAAAAGTTTCTCATCAGTTTCTACGTAATTTGCAAAATAATCTTTTCATTTTGATGAGGTACATGAACCGAAGGTTTAGCTCGCTACTTTAGTAAAAGTTAAGGTAAGTCTAATAAATAAATATGCATGGATAGGCGGGTACTAAATAGGTGAGTTAGCCCAGATGGTTACTTCTGGCTTTATAAAGTAAAAAAAAACCCTTATTTTTAAACTGAGTTCCAAATTCCCTTTAGACATAAGACCTTTGACGCCTTCCCGACCTCACGTCACCAACCTGTAGATCAGTTAAGCGGCCCAGGAACTTCAAGTGCAGCCGATTGGCGAGCATCTGCAGAATCTCGTTGGCATTCTCTTGCACCCTTCCGGTAATGAATGATTGTATACAAGTCATCCCCATTGGCATCTGCCAATATCTTCGTTGTACTTAGTCGGAGAGCCGCAACAATACCTTGAAGACATTATTATACTTAAATAAATAACATAACACAGGGACAAGCTTACACAAATCGACCTAGTCCCAGAGCTTGTACTAATGGGTACTAGGCGTCGATATACATAATATATAGATACATTATAATACTTAAATACATAGAAAATACCCAAGACCTCACGATCGTAAAGCAAATGTCTTATAACAGCGCCCATTCGGTTCTTAATTTTAACTGTGCAAAACTGACACACATAACAACGCGTTTTAGCACTAGTCAATTTAAGACTACTCGACGATAGATGACGCTATGGTCTTCGCAACAGTATTTTGTCTTTGCAGGTGGACTTCTACTTCTACCAGTTCCTGAGCAACCGGTACCAGCGAAGCTTTGTGGAGATGCACTTCGGATGGTGCAGTCTCATCCATAATGACCCATTCTTCGGAGCTGCGATGAAGCAGGGGAGGCTAGCAGAGCCCTGCCCGTACCCGCCGGTATCGTAGTCTCATCATTATTGTCGTTAGCTAGAAGACCAGTCCGTTGACAACGATACTACCTTACCCACTTAAAAAGCCAATATCAGCCAAAATTCATGCGTTGGGTTTTATTTACTTTCCGTTTTTGCCATTTAATAAGAGTCATTTGTTATGCAATGATGCAAAGTTGTTATTTGAGGCGCATGCTTGACTTGAATGGAATTAAAAGCCGAGTAAGCAAAGGAAATAAACACCTATGCATTGCGCAGTCGGGTAAAAAATAGATTTAACTACTTAAAAATATATTCAACTTCACACACTTTTCACCTCACTACAGCGAGGAAAAAATGAAATGCCGGAAGAACAATGAAAAGAAACTAAAATTGAAGATATTTTATTTATAATTTAAAATAGCGATTAGAGCGGCTTAGAAAACAAATTCATACAATAATATAATTAAAGGTACACAAATAAATAAAAAAATAAGTTACTATTTCAAATTAGGTACTATTGCCTCAAGCGGACAAAATGTACTTTTGCAGATTTTGCCCTATACAGAAAACTTTTTCTTAATGACTGCTAAAACTGCTCTGTTTCTTTTGTGAATTTTAGCAAATAGTGACGCAGAATGACCAGAGGAAGGAATAGGTAGTGCCTAATTAAATGCCTAAACTTTTCGGAAGGACGTAATTAAGAGTGGTTTTATCCACCAAAAATAATACACATAAATGGCTTCATATCCAATTCTTTCTCCATTCAGGTTGCCCGACTCTGGAACTGTCTTCCTCTTAAAATCAACAGGCCTGGAATAAGTTTGCATTCAAAAAGTCCGTGAGCAACTCAACTTGTTTGCTGGCAGAACCGAAGACTCTTAGTTTATCTGCTTAATACGTTTCATCGCTATATATTGATTTCTTTATCGTATATTATATTTAAATAAATAATAAATAAATAAATATTACGCTTTTACACCAAAAAACCCCAAGAACGTAGTGCAGCTTTCTCATTATTTGATGCGCGCGAGCAATAAATGCGTCCCTTATTACAAATTCCGCTAATTAGCTGGCTTGGCGTTTGGGGCGTGGTTTACAAAAAGGCATACCTTGACGATGCAGTCCCTTAAGTCATCCCGCGAAGTTAAGGTAAAGAAAACCGACCTCTGACCACCCACGGGCTGGTTTTTAGGTTTTCTTCATAAGACAGGGTCTCCGGTTGTCTTGCAATGATTTTTATCTACAAATGTTTGATGATATAGCTAAACGTATAAAGTAACTTTGTTTTTTTTTTTCTGTATGCAGGGAGAATATCACATGTACAACATGAGCATACCCACGGCGGCTATACCTCCAGGGTTCCCTTTCACTAAGGGCCGTATCTTCGCAAACTTGACCCAAAACGGAAAAGATGTCTTCGGTGGCTATATTGATATGGAGCTCAAAGAAAGGAGGGTCAAAAATTAATGAACACGTTAAAAAAATAGTGTACTTTATAATAGTATACATTAAATAATTTAACTAAAAATAAGCATGATGTTTTGATTTAACAAAATTTATTTAAAATCAACATAGGTTAATCAGCAAAAAGATAAAAAAAATGCTGACATGAATGAAATAGGTATTAATGTCGCACTTTGGTGTAATTAATTCACATTCGTAGAAGATAAGGAAACAACACGATCACACGCTGTAGGTTAGCATTACCAACTAGTAACAAGTTAGTACTTAGAAGAAAAAGCGCTCATAACATGTGCATTAGTATATTTAATAAAATTCCAGCTGACATAAAGGCGTTGCCTATAAACGAGTTTAAAACAAAGTTGTATAAAATGTTGATTGATAATTGTTTCTACAGTATTAACGAATTTCTATTGTGTACATTTTGAATATTGACAGACATTTAATATAAGTATATATATTTAAAGGAACTTGACTTATTCTTATTTTAATAATATTTTATTTTCTTCTATTAATATGATTATTATCACTCTATGAACTCCTTAATAATTTAATTTCTTACTATTATAAATATCTACAAAAATTATAAATAATTGGTCTTGAAATGAAACTGTATCTTATTTTAAATGACTGAGTAATTATATATCACTGACAAATATTTTTAATTATTTTCAGATGTCTATCTTGACTGAATGTATAAAGGGAAGCAATGTATATAAACTAAGATGGTATGTTACCATATGTTCATTGTGAACAAACGATTTCATTCATTTATTATTTATTTGGTTTTTCCCCTTTCTGAATTATTTATTATTAAATGTGTTAATATTCTAAATGTAACAAAAAGTCCGACGTTTTTTTGTTTTTTGGAATTACACAGGCCTCATGCGCTGCGTGTGAGATCGTTGGCGCAGGAAACGTTAATTTCTATGCAGAGCCGTCCGTGTGCAGCGAGGCGTGGCGGCCGACTAGCATTTGTGTCCTCTGGGAGATACTTAGAGATCGGTATTTATCGCGCAGCCTTGACCGTGAGGAGATAGCCTGGCTATGGGCCGTAAAAGAAGGCTCAAGGTCGTCCAAGCAATGGAATCGGCTAATCTTGGGGATTCCCTGGAGATTGAACAGAAATTCCAAAATCCGCAGGAGAACAAAAGTAACTAATAACAGCCCGAAGATTTGCTTAAGAAAAGTGGTAAATGGGTGGGACACTCACGACCGACGGTTAGGGGAGACTGGGTAAGGTTGTTTCATGGGTTGCTTTCACACAACGGCCGTAACAGAAAACTGAATGAATAAATAATTTCATCGACTGGTACCAGAACATCCCGAGAGCATTGTATAGGAGGGAGATATTTATAGCTTCCGCGATTTTTTAACGATTAACACCGGTTCATAGTCTATTATGGCCGCTGTGACAAGCGACCTATAAGACAACCTTACTCGGTCTCCTATACAGTGGGAAGAGGTTCTCGAGTAGAGAACGCACCAACCAGAAAACGCAGCGTGGTTAGGCATAAGGTGGTAGTGCAAAGTCGATCATCGCGCAAATCGTGTGTTAAATAATATATATTTTGAGGACTAAATCACGGATATCTTATTTTTATAACGGATTGCTCTGCAGATATATATTTTTTTAAATTGATTTGATATATTTACAATTTGTTCGGCTGAATAAAAAAGGTCATAACATTGGTAGCTATTTTTTTAAAAATAAAATTTATGGCAATTCACTAGGAACCACAGCACTTACGTCTGTTTGCTCAGAGGCGCAGTTTTTTGGAAATAATTCAAAAACGGTATATCCGATCATGTTGAAAATTTTTTGTTTGAAAATATTTTTTGTTGAAGGTATTTATTAAGTTTTATCTTTGTAATTTTTTCGAATTGTTTGAACATACCGTTTAGAAAACAGGTGCGGGGGGGGGGAATTTATGCTACTTTCGGAGCGTTTATCTATACTATCCACAACATAATTTTTTTTAACCTCAAAATGATTTTAAAACATTTGTCCAAATATGTGCCTCACATTGATATTTCCTGAAAAAAAATTGACAGTTTCGGTTACATGTATGAAGTGCCGTCCTAGATCTTTTTGATTTTATTATTTAACGATTAAACTAAGAAGCGGCTTATAGAGACACCTATACATCAAATTTCATCAATGTACATCTTGTAGTTTTTAAGTAAAATGCCTGTGACGGACGGACGGCTATGAAGAAACTATAAGGGTTACGTAATTGCCATTTTGGCTACGGAACCCTAAAAAAAGGTTCCGTTGGCTGTATATAATATTATAGTGACAAATTTGTACGGTACAAATGCATGGTTTTGAACCGGAAAAAACCAGACGGCAGAATTATGAAGACTAGCCGACAAAGTTAAAAAAACTGGGAGCACCGTACAGAAAATGTTTGTTTCTTTTTTGGGTAAATACAGTGGCGCTTGAAAACCAAGGAACAGTGATTGTAGATTCGTATATTCCGTTATATGTTCCCTAAGTGTTCCTGGATGGAGTAAGACTTGAAAGCTATCAAAGGATAAGAAAAGTAAAGGAGGGAAAGCAGATCCCACTCAAATTATGCAAAAATGATGTAATATTTACCCCAATCAACATATTTTAATGATGCACGCTGGAGTAAATTTTTCTCCCCTTCCCCTTCTAACCTCGTACTGGTACCCGACTTTTACATCACTCAAAAATACCTAGAAGATAAATTAGATAACTGTGCCCAGTTTCACAGCTTAACGAATTCACTGCCGGCAACGCACATAGCAAATTTAAGTCAATCCATACTTCCATACTAATATTATAAATGCGAAAGTGTGTCTGTGTGTCTGTCTATCGGTCTGTTACCTCTTGACGCTTAAACCGCTGTACCGATTTGGATAAAATTTGGTATGGAGATAGTTCCTGGGAAAGGACATAGGCTACTTTTTATCCCGGAAAAATACCTTTGTCCGCAATAAACGAATTCAAGGCAGACAAAGTCGCGGGCAGGAGCTAGTACGAATATATTCCTAGGGCGCGGGGCTGGGCAGTGAATGCGTTAATCACAAAGCGCAAAGTATATTGCAACAGGTTCCCTGCTATCACACTAAAGATTGGTTTGGAGACGTTGCATGAAAGGAAAACAAATCACACGCTAAGATTTTACAATTATTGACACAAAACAAATCTGCGTGAACGATAACATTTCACACACAATCTAATGCATTTAAATGGTCACATTTGCGAATTCACGTTTGGCTTCAACCTTTGAGATGAGACGGGGTAATCTGCGACTTCAATTTGAATAATGGCCGCCATCAGATACTTCGCGGCTCTCGGACATATTAGGATGATTTCTTAGCTTCTGATATCCCTTAGAATCCTTTGATAAATGCTGGCTTCGTATTTACAATAATCGTTACATGGAGGAAAGTAAGTAATGTAATGTGTAGTATTAAATAATTGGTAATGAAGTAAATAAAAAATACAAAAATTTCATTGTGACAAGCTTTTATTGCTTATAGTTCTTTTCCTTAAGCATCCGTTATCTAATCGAGACGATTCCAAAGAACTGAAACTTTGCAAAATTGTGTTATTTTATTCCAGAGTTCCTATGACAACCTTCCAGTTGCATCATCAGATTTGCTCAATGGTATCATATTATCATATATTACTTACTATCACCGATCTTGCATTGACTATGCCAAATTTTAACTCAATCGGAAACTGGAAAGTGATTCAAACTTTTAAGATTTGACCCGAACAAACAAAGTAACTTTCACACATTGCAAGTTAAATAGAAACTCGTAAAATAGAGTTTCTCCCACAGCATCGATCGCCTTAATGGCTGACGTGTTTTGCTTCATTCGAAAATCGTGAAAAAATTAAAGGTCTTTGTCTAGTCCATAATTGTTCACTTTGCTAAAGATTACATCAACTCAGCTCTATTGTTGTCTGGGTGGTAGTCAATTTAGCATCTCAGAAAATGCTAAATATGAGTGGCACAATTCAAGGAGTTATTTTCTAGGTAAAATCCCTATGCCGCTGATTGAGGTTAGTTATTAGTATAATATATAATTTATGTCAACACTCTTTGCTTGTCTTTGCTTGACTTGTAAGCAAGTATTCGCTGATACTATTGGTTCAGTATAACGAATAATATACTGTAATCTGACGCCTTTAACATCGAACCACACCGCTCGTCTGATAGCGCGAGCGCCACCTTTAAATATCGAACGATGTTCGCGCAATAATTCTCACAAAACTGGCTTGCGCTCAGCTCAGGTTTTGGAACCGGTTTTTATATCACAAGTCTAGGAACTTTGTACAGTTTTGGAAGTTGACTAACAAAATTAATCGTAAGGTGAGCCTTCCGGTAAGCGTTGAGGGTACTAGCGAGCCTAGTGATAGCCAACCTCTTCAAAAAGCATTTCAAAGTGGAACCTCTGGCCGTGGAGCAGCAAGTGCTCGATGCTGAAAGTTGTATGGGTGGCAGCTCAATCAGAATAATACCAGTGGATATCTCAAAGGAGGTTCGTCAAATGAAGAAGGGTAAGTACGGACACGACGGCCTCAGCATCGAGCATCTGCAACATGCGGGTGCTCATCTTCCCAGGGTTCTTGCGATTGTTTTTTACGTTCTGCTTTCGTCATAACTACTTACCAGATGACCTTATGAGGACAATAGTGGTACCTGTTATTAAAAATAAAACTGGTGATGCCTCCGACAAATCTAACTACAGGCCAATCTCTCTAGCCACTATCATGGCGAAGGTACTGGACAGTGTGCTTAACACGTATCTTAGTACACATATAAGCCTGCATGACGCCCAGTTCGGTTTCCGGCCAGGGCTATCAACTGAATCGGTTACACTATGCCTTAAGCACACTGTTCAGTATTACACCGACAGAAATACACCGGTATTTGCGTGTTTTTTGGATTTGTAGAAGACATTTGACTTGGTCTCATACAATGTTTTGTGGAATAAGTTAAGTAGGGATACAAGTGTGCCAGCAGAAGTAATAAAAATGTTTAAATACTGGTATGACAACCAAATAAATGTAGTTCGCTGGGAAGGGGAGTACTCAGATCAATATAAAATGGAATGTGGTGTAAGACAAGGGGGGCTAACATCACCTACCTTATTTAATGCCTATGTGAATGGGTTGATTGAGGAGCTCAGCAGGGCCGGCAGGGGTATGTAGTGGCCCATGGCCTTCGGTATAATGTTAAGAAGAGTGAGATCTTAGTTTTTAAATCTGGCAAAAATACCTGCTCAATTCCGCCCATAAGTCTCAATTCCACGCCTCTTCAGACAGTTACAAAATTTAAATATCTGGGTCACTGGGTCACAGAATCTCTCAAGGACGATGTCAACCTGGAAAGGGAACGCAGAGCACTGTCGGTTAGGGGTAGCATGCTCGCACACAGGTTTGCACTTTGTTCTCGCGAGGAGAACAAAGACTTTGTTCTCTATACCTGTAGAGCAACTACACCAAAAAAGCCCTCAGTGCTCTGCGTGTCCAATACAATAACGCCTTCAGGAGGTTGTTGGGGCTGCCTTGGCGATGCAGTGCATCAGGGATGTTCGCTGGTTGTAGCACCGACGGCTTCCAAGCCGTGCTGCGCAAGCGCGTGGCGTGCCTGTGGCAGCGTGTGCGCGGCAGCACCAACACTCTCTTAAGGATCGTTGCGGAAAGGACGGACAGTCCTCTTCTCACTCATTGGATGGGCGTTCATGTGAGATCCAATGAGCATTTCATGTTTTACTAACTTATTACCTATTAATGTATGTGTTTACTAACAATAATAATTGTAAAAATAATATAATAAGGTCGTGTGGATAATATTAATATTAGTATGTTAATTATGGATACTTGATGTCAGAAATAAATCATTTCATTTCATTTCATTTATAAATCTTCTAAAGTACACGCTATCTCTGAAATGTTTAAAAACTGTATTTAGGAGAAGCAAAATCTTTGAGAACACCTGATTCACTTTCTATAATTTAAATTAAAGTCATAATTGAACGAAAAAAAAATGATTATTTTGTCTTTGTGCCTTGCGCACCCCGTTCAGACCCTACTCAAATCGCTGTATAATTGATAGTTTAAGATGCCTATATGTATCATGCGTATTCTTGGCCGATTTTAATTGTATTTTCACGTTTTGAAATCGTTTTTACGGTATTTTGATATTTTGTTAAGAAAAACTATAAAAAAAACCATGCATGTACCCTATTGGTGAAGAAGCCCAGTTCAAAGTCAAGTTATAAAAGTAAATAAGGGACCTGGCGATGAGAGACCACCTTAAACTTCTCATTTCATTTCAAGACTTATGCCGTCACTTCACTTTACTGAAAGTAAAAGTCCCGTTTTCCTTTGCTTTTAAAATAGTTTTCTATAAAGTTCTGCATTTTAGCCAATAACTGTCGCTGACAGGTAAGCTACATTGCGTTTAGATTGAAAAGGTAAAAAGTGTCTCCTCCCCTTTAGAGACAAAAAAGCATAAGTCTCTATGAAATTCATACTCAGATAAGTCGTTATGGCACAGCACGTAATATGAACCTTAACGTCACATACGTCGTCTATGATATGTAGAGCTATATTTAATCTTATGAACCTTTCAGCGCAGCCGTTAGGTATCTGAGTAAATGCTATACTTTTGTACCTGGATAAAACCCTAAGCCAGTGACACGAGCTTTTCTTTCTGTGCATTTTAGATGCAATAATAGGTAAGTTTGTTTCAGCTTTATATTAGATGCAATAATAGGTAAGTTGGTTTCAGCTTTATATTATTGGAAAGAAGGAACGTTACATTAACAAATAAAAAGTAAAATTTTAAGATGTAATAAATTTCAAAGAAAAAGTATGCCGCTTTTTCATTGAAAAAAGAAAGTAGGTACTTTGTGTGAACAAGAGGAGTCAGGGGTAAGTAATTAAAAATTTGTCCTTATATAAAGTCTATTCTATTATAAAGTTGTAAAATATTTTCAAATTGAAGAGGACAAGGGCTATTTGTAGGTGACTGCATCTGAAAATATTTTATTTTTTATTTTTTGTATGTATTTATTTGCCGCTGTGGCTTCATCATGCCAAATCGACTAAACATATTTGAACTATTTTTGGTACACGGGTAGCTGGGTATCCACAGATGGTTAAAGGATACTTTTTACCCAACTACACTGTCGAAAAATGAGGGATTATGATTTTTTTCTCATCCGCGAATGAAGTTGCGGGCACTTTCTGTAATCTAATTAAATCAACGATTTGGAACTTTTTTATAGGTCAACACTGTAGTAATCCGTAACTTTTGATTACATAATTAGGTTGTTCAACGTTCGACGGTTGTTGTAGACTTTTAATTCATTTTTTCGTAGAAACAACAGCTCAGCCAAGCGTAAGTTAACATGTTCTTTCATAATTAAGAACTTAGTTACTGCTAACGAGGGAACATCAAAGCTGGGAATACAGCAAAATACAGAAGGCAGTATGAAAGCATATTAACTAAGGCAAGAAAATGTGATGGGACACTTTATATAATTATACACTTATACCTGCACTACATATTGGCGCAAGTCGAGACAAGACATTGCCTTTTTAGGGTTCCGTTCCAAAAAGGTTAAAAATGAACCCGTATGGTGCGACTCTGTCTGTTTGTCTGTCCGACTATTAGAGGGCCATATCTCAAAAACTACATATGCTATCTATTTGAAATTTGGAATATTTATAAACATGGTCAGCTAACATGTATTTCTAAGAAAACATATCTAAATATTTTTATTCTGAACATTTTTTTATTGTGCTTAAATTTCGTTTTATTAAGGAAAATGTGAAAACAAATACCAAGTTTACCAAATAATAAGTTTACCAAGCGAATAATCAGGAATTTTGTGGAATTATGTAATTTGAATATTACACGAAAATAGTAATCATGTATCTGTATCTTACTTTTTTTTCACCAAAAATCATTTTGTATAACCCGGTTTGGTTAAGTTTGCCCCTCTTTTGTATGTGATGCCATAGATACCAAAGGCAAACTTAGCTCAAACGGGAAGTTAAGTCGGAATAAGTGAAAATATGTACGGAACCCTCGGTGTGCGAGTCAGACTCGCACTTGACCAGTTTTTTTTTACTTTCAGAGTAACATGAATGTAGGTATTTCGGGCTCGCTTCAAGTCTCGCCAGTATGATCGGCAACAAATCGTTAACTGAAAATCAAAGTGACACTATACAAAATCTAAAATCATTCAAATAGGGACGTTTTCCTGTTTAACGATTATTTATATTTGAAGCGATTTTTATTATATAGTGTCACTTTGATTTTCAAGGAGCGAGATTCAGACGACAGGCATAAGTGTAACAATTATTGTATTACATTAGTAACAATAGCCATAAAAACTATAACAGAAGGTATCAAAATATATTAATTTACAGATTAAGAATCTGTCACTTTTAATGTATTACCTTAAGACTATATAAAGAAAAGGTGACTCAAAAATATCGAAGTAGACCCGGTAGTTTTGGGTTACATAAATGTGATGCTAGTCCTTAAAATACACACATAGAGATCGTATATGATTTTAATATCTTGTTGAGTGTAATCCGATGAAAAAAGATGTTATAAGTTTAATTAATAGGTGTGTTTTGAACTGCGTGGATTTTTTATTATAGTTTCAAAGAGTTAAGTGTTGATTAAAGTAACTTCGTTTTTTACTTCTTGCCCAAAACATATTGCCCATTTGGCGCAGCCGGTAGGAGGTCGGTTAGTGGAATAGCGTCCATTGTAAGATAGGTTTTACTCTAACTTATGTTCCAGATCGTACTGATCTAACATATCGACTGTAGTTTATCCCCGTATCCATTTTCCTTAAGACACAAGCGGTAATTAACAAAATCAATTTGTTTAATGACACTAAAAGCACACAATTAAGATGTGAGTATATGTTTCCTTTCTGCAATCCGAAAACAGGAAAATCAAGTACATACGATTCATAGATAGGTGTACAAGCAAAAAAACATTTATAGATTCAGGTGATACTTTGCGGAATTCCATATTAGATTAATGGATTATACTTAGTTCCTTTGCTATTCCGCGAAATAGACTCTTGTTGTGACAGTAAATTATGCTCAAATACGCATATTTACGTGCAGAAGTTAAACTTCTCGTGGACTGTCAGCATCTCCCGCATCTTCTGATGGTGCCTCGTGACGTAGCGAAGCGAAGCACGTGTCGAGGATTATACTGTTTGATGGTATTTTTTAACCGACTTCCAAAAAAGGAGGAGGTTATATGTTCGATAGTTTGTATTTTTTTTTGTATGTTCACCGATTACTCCGCCAATTGTGGACCGATTGTAAAAATTATTTTTTTATTTGAAAGGATATACTCCCGAGGTTGTCCCATTGCCACCAAGTTGGGTTCTGATGATGGGATCCCAGGGAAATCGAGGGCAATCCTCAAATTTATAGGCAATTATAACGTTTTTCATATATTTTCTTAAGCTATTTAAGTATTTGCATATGGTAGTCATCATTTCATCATGCTGAGCTGATGACGGAAGGTACAACTCCTTAATAGTTAAGAGTTAGAGGATAATTCTTAAAAAAATCATCTATTATAGGTAGATACGTTAAGACTGTTGGTCATTTTCTTTTTAGTGTGTCCCTGAAGTAGTCTCCTTATCACCAAGTCAGGATCAGATGCTGGAATACCAGGGAAATCGAGAGAAACCCTCAAATATTATAGGCACTAACAATGTTTTGTATATATTTTTCTAAAGTTATCAGTTCTTTTCCTCTGGTTGTCATCATTTCATGCTGAGCTGATGATGGAAGGTACAATGAACTAACCAACTTTTACATTTCTTACTTCCAAAGACTCGAGATGCGTGCAAAGTGCTTCCTCAATCTTCCCATTCTGGGCTCTAAAAATCACTTTATATCACTACTAAAACCCATCACTAAAACCATATAGAAACATACCATGGTGCAAGGGAATGGAAAGTGTGACAAAATACGGGAGTAACGTAGAGAAGACCGAGGTGGGTTGTGATGTTGTAATTTGTTTGGAACCCATTTACTGTTAGCGAGCTCACAACAGTGCTCGTTTGTTACCTCGAAACTTGAAGTAACAAACGCTCGTAATGCGAGCTCGCTATTCAATGAGTCTAAAAAATCGACGATATCACAAATCACCTCAGTCTCCCTCAAACTAGTACACAGCCTGTGGCGGGGAGTTTAAAGTACAACATAGTTATCTTCTGTAATGTGTACAAATCGAGAGGATATAAAGTGGTTATACATCGATCGTTGTTATCACATCATGACTGTGTCGGCGAATATAGAATAAACTTTTATCCGCGTGGCAATACCGGCTGCTGACTGTACTTTAGTTACGTTTTTATTCCAACATTACTTAATATCGTCGAAAACGAATGGAAAATTATTGCTGGAGACTACCCCGTGGGAAATCACGGGAAATCAGCTGCATCGCTGGGTCGCGAGGCGAAACGATATGTTACTCAAATTTGTTTTAAAACTCTCTAAGGCAACATTGTGATGTCGAATTTAAAAGTTGCAGGTAATTTTAAATTTTCATTCTTGAGCGAAACTGTTTTACTTGGCCTATCTTTGGTCAAAAGAAGAGTATTTTTAAGCAAGATAGTAGATTGAGGATAAATGCTCTCATTTTTTTTTATGATAGACGGCAGACGAGCAGACGGGTCGCCTGATGGTAAGCGATCACCGTCGCCCATAGACACTTGCATTACCAGAGGAGTCACAAGTGCGTTGCCGGCCTTTTAGGTGGGAGTACGCTCTTTTCTTGAAGGCTTTGGCTTTTCATTTGGCTTCCATCTTACCTCATGGTAGACATGGTTTTGGCCAAGGTAGGTAATATTTTTGTGCCTATATGGAGCCATGGTCGTTCAGGGTAGGCAGTGCCATGTGCTTATATGGACCGCACACCACCGATGGTAGGAGAATCAGGCTAAATAGGCACCCGGGGCAATATAAGACGGCTTCCCCTCTCTAACCACCGAGGGCAGTAGGTGAGAGATGCGGAATGTCATATTTTAATCTTTTTAACGTTACGCTTCTTTAACGTTATTGTGACAGGTTCTTAAAGGGCCTATACTGCTCCCTGGTTTCCCAAACTCCTCGATGGAGTGTACGTATTTTAGATAGTATTCACTACCTATCCATTCTCAATTCGAAGATCAAGTACGAGGAATCGGGGAATCGATAAAAAAAAACCCGACTCATCAATCAAATGGTTAAACCAATTTGGTATATTAAAAACGCATAAGCACTAAGCATTTGTAGAAATAAGAATAAGTATATAAGTATAGTACTTGAGTACGGCTTACAGACTCTAGTGGTTAATGCTCTGTAGAGTCGGTACAGACCGATACATGAGATACAATTTTATAAAAGCATAAATTGCGCTAAAACCGTTTAAATAGACCTAAAGTAAGCCAATGCACGTGCAACTACTCACTATTGTTGCATAAGAGGCTTAGAGAATCTATTTCATTGTTGGTTAGGCCCCCATAAGTAGTTTGGTTTTAGTGGCCGACGGATATGGCAAATTTATTCTACTCGTAGATTTTGGAGAAAAGCTGGTTGCTGTCCAAATAGAGGAAAATAATGGCCAGGTTAGTATTAGTAGTTATGACGACCGGTTTGGCTCAGTGGGAGTAACGTTGCCTGCGAAGCTGAGGTCCTGGATTCAAATCCCGGTAAGGGCAAATATTTGTGTGATGAGCATAAATATTTGTTCCTTAGTCTTGGATGTTTTCTATGCATATAAGTAATATATCTATTAAATATATCGTCGTCTAGTACCCATAAAACAAGCCTTATTGAGCTTACTATGGGACTAGAGCGATTTGTGTAAAATTGTCCCGTAATATTTATTTATTTAGTTGTATTTGATGAAATATAGTAAAAAAAAGTATGTTTAATCTTCATTGCACAAAAAAATAAAGGTACAATTGGCCAACTTAATGCCTTAAGGCATTCTCTACCAATCAACCATCGAGCCAATAGGAAACGTTCAGTTGGTGCAGGATCGTGGCAACCGATATATTAGAAGAGAAAAGAATAGACACAAATCAATATTTTATATGATAAATATATATTTTAAATAATATACGTAAGCAAATACTTGTTATACCTAATATATACGCACATAAATAATAAAAATAGGTACCCGTGCAAAACACCATGGTGATAATTCACGCTTGTTAGTCAGAGAGGTGCTTGGGCAACATGCGATTGAAGGAGGATTTGCTCTTATTTATTTATTTATTTATAATTCAATAAAGTTACACAGCATTACAGTAAAACCAAGGCACTGTGAACTATAAAAAACAAAAACAAATAGAAAAACTTAAAAATAGTTTGATTTAGGCGACGTAACTCCGTGGCTCCGTTGCGTCGTCTGATCTGGTGTATGATTCGGCAGATTGCCCTTGAACTGCCTAAATACTACACCCTTCGGCCAGAAGTCTACACTTGCGATGGTGTCCTGCAGCGGCCGCGGCACACGCACCACAAACGAGCTGAAGTGCACGTAGTGGCGGGACTTATGGGAAGTGGAGGATAGTTCCATAAACGTAGTGCCTGAACAGCGAAGGAATGTGATATAAATTAAATTAAAAATTAAATTAAATTAATAATTAACTAAATTAGGTTTAGAGTGATAATAACCATTTTATGAAATATGAATTCTGAAATAAAGATAGTTAATTTTATTTTGTTATATTTATAAAATCAGTGCGGTGAGAAGTAATAATAAGGTTAAGACTAAGTGCGGAGTTCGCCACCAGGACGGTGAGCTATAAATTGAAATTTGGACTTGAGATATTCAGGTGCTGCATGATCGTATAAAACGGTAAAAAGAGTACAAAGTACCTATTCTAAGAGACCTACTTACGTACGTACTTAAAAATCCAGATTCTTTTATGGAGTGCTCGTGTAGAAATATTTTTCTTTGTTATCAGCATTCATTCACTGCGAGGAACCTGCCTAGCGGGCGCTCTGCTCGTAGACGCTTAGCCGATACTATGCGTTTCCCCGCAACTATGTAGAAGAAAGTGCGTAGCGCTCCGAAAAGCTTGGCAGTGAAAGTGTTAACTACCAAACCAAGTAGCAGCTTATACAAGACTGCAAATTTCGTCAGTTTTATTTTGTAGTTTTTGAGTAAGATGCCTGACATACGGCTGACGGACCGACGGATGGATGGACATGGTAAAACCTTAAAGGTTCCGTTGCCATTTTAGCGACATAATCCTTAAAATTGGGTTAAGATGCTTTGCGCCAAAATGGAAGTATAGAGAAGTTCGAAAGGTGGTGTTTTTCGGGTAAAATTTTGTCTTTTCCATACTTGCGTCTCGCACCAACGCACCTTATGGATTATTATTTTACGCGCGAACAGAGCGTGCCTCTCTATCCATACTTCCATACTAATATTATAAATGCGAAAGTGTGTCTGTCTGTCTGTCTGTTACCTCTTCACGCTTAAACCGCTGAACCGATTTGGAAGAAATTTGGTATGGAGATAGTTTGAGTCCCGGGAAGGACATAGGCTACTTTTTATCCCGGAAAAATACCATCATCCGCGATAAACGAATCTAAGGCGGACAAAGTCGCGGGCACAAGCTAGTTCTTTATAAAGTCATCTCATCTTGATGCCAAATGAAATAGGTACTTAATGGTCTTTTAATGTACGTACATACATACGTGTATTTCCTTATAACGACACCCGTAAAGTATAATTACAACCATAAACATAATAGACGATTTGTGTATTTTCCTCTATAATTTTAGATCTGCACGTTCAAACTAGTCGCCCTTTCTCACTTATAATGAAAGCATGCTCGTAAGAACGGGACAAAAAAAGGTTATAGATGATAAAGGGTTTAAGTGCCTTGGTTATGCGAAGATATTTAAGGCCTTCCTTGTTATAATCCTATTAACGTAAGCGAATTACATAGGCAATGTATTAGCTAGTGATGTACCATTTATTCTGCTAGAATAATGCCATCGACAATATTGCGGAGGGCAGCCGAGCAAATGTGAGATCACAAAGTCTACTGGAACAAATCCTCTTCGTTCAGTGGGACACCACTGTCCACTACGAAAAGGAGTTTTTGTTTGTTTTAAGGAACCCAGTTATGTATTGGAAATTACTTGTGTTACTTTGCAACTACTGTTTCCCTGTTGATTACCAGTTACATTACAGTAGTACCATGAATATAAGTTACATCGGCAATCTTCGGCCACGCCGACGAGTGCTAACAAGTACCGAATGAAACCGTACGTGTGACCATTTCAATAAAGACCTTGTTGCACTATACGTACGGTACATATGCAATTACAGGTGAACTCGTGCTCTCTCGCTCATGGCGACTGACGCGGCGCCAGACGAATGGCGGGCGCTGGAGCTGCCGTTGCGCATACGCGCTGCCTTATAAGTGGTTAATCTGTTTTCAAAAACTGCTTTCTGCGCAGGTACATCGTGTAACTTATATTTGTGGTACAGTCAAGGAATTTAATGTATGTACCAACATAAATTAAATTTGTACCTTGTCACAGTAAAAATCAATATGAAATCCGAAAGAGATTCCATACCAATTTCACTATGACAAGGTACGAAAGGGTACACAAATTAAAGTCCTTGACTGTACTACTGTACGGAATGGCAACTATCTGCTTGTCTCACTTCGTAACTACACTTAATTGTAAATATTGCAATAGTAATGGCCTTCTAATAATTCATTTCACAACCTTTTACTTTTTTCTAACGATTAAGAAGTAATTGAGTATACTGCTATTTAGTATTGGTAATATTAGATTCCTGCCAAATGGATAAATAAATATTCGGAACACTGCCGGGCTAGATAACACTATAATCTGACCCCTAGATTTGTATCTTATTATTAGTAATCATAGATCTCACCCTTGGTTTCGTTCCCTTACATTAGTTTTGTCAGTTTTCTTGACAGACTAATACATTTTGACCAATAGGTACATCCATCATCGTTGTAGTCATCATCGTGGCATGTCTCACTATATCACCTGTCTAGTCCAAACATGGTCGAAATAGAGATGGTTTATCGAGAATTTTCTGAAAGACATTCTCGGTGATATCTCGTTGAACATCACTAGGCGTAACGTGGTATTAACTGGTTTATTGGACACTTAACTTATGTCAAACTGGGTCATGTCGAAATTGCCCATAATTTAGACGATTTTGATACTGCGGAGTCTCGTTAAGTGTTTCAATTAAAGATAATTTACTTACGGCTGGCTTTATTCATGTTAAGGCAATTTATTTGTGAATGTTGAATTAAAATTAATAATAATATTGAATATTTTAATTATTTTTATTATTGTTTCGCACATTAGAAGGAAATGGAACAAAGATTGTTTTGTATTGGTTTTAACTTTTAAATCATATTTAATTGCTTACATTTTCAATTGAATTTGTTGTAGGTATACTAAAGTTAAAGGTAAAAACTTTATACGAGTAATATTTTCTTCTGTTTCCGCGATTATTACTCATTGAAATAAAACAATTTAACGGATTATATCGCGTATATTATCTCATTTTAGTTCCCGACGTTTCGGAAGCTTTCCAGCTTTCCATGGTCACGGGAGGACTGAGAAAAGATGTTTTTCCTCTGTCAAAGTTACAATTTGTGCAAACTACCCATTTTTTTGAAAAAACACAAATAAAGGTGTACATACATGCCAGATGGGCCTAAGCTCCCAGTCCCAGTCCTCCCGTGACCATGGAAAGCTGGAAAGCTTCCGAAACGTCGGGAACTAAAATGAGATAATATACGCGATATAATCCGTTAAATTGTTTTATTTCAATTTATACGAGTACTTAATTTATTTTTTTAGAAGGTTACTTAATTTATATGTACCGAGTGTTTTGCTTTGCTTTGTTAAGCTTAGTGTAATTCTAGTAATAATATATTGTAAAGAAGTTTGAATCCCAACAAAAACTTTTTCTAAGTGTTGTTCTTGGAATATTTAATTTTAATAAGGGAGTGTTAAGTTTCTAGAATGATTCAAGAATGGAATATTCGGTGGCTTAGAAGGCCTGCACATGCTGATTACAATATTCTAGAACCGTCTATATACCCCAATCTACTGGACAGGCTACGCTACACGAAACAGGGGACTAGCGAAAATAAGACAGTCGAAAATCTGATGGTCGATAAAAAGACGTGCGAAATTAATGGGTATTAAACGAAGCTCGATCTGAAAATACTCTACAGGTCATAGAAAATAGGTCCTTGCGTAGAATGGGAGATACTCCATGGCATGTGGCCAACCTAAATCCAGGATATGGAAATTCCAACCATGTATGGTTTTATCAAACAAGCGCTTCTTCGGCAATGCTCCCCACCATAGGAACCCCCTAATTAGGATGGCAGCCAACTACCTTCCGAGCATTCCTGATCCCTCAGAGGATTCACTCCCCAGAAGCCGTCTCAAAAGAAGCCGGTATACCCGGCGTCCTACTTATAGTCTATAAGTAGGACGCCGTATATCAGAGAACACGTCTCTATAAGTTATAGACCCGTGCTCTCTGATCCGGACGACGAGATCACAACAGCCATCTTTTTCGCAAACGAACTTGGCCAATTGTTTACAAAAAGGTGCCCGCCTTCTAGTACAAAATAACTTTGTCGTTAAATAATAATTTCCTTTTATTTTATTTATTATTGTGCATCTCTCTCCTGTAAAGACAAAGATTTGATAATATATTGCTTTATTATATTGTTTCTTGCCTGTAAACATACAAAGTCAACAGCTGTTTGTAAGTCACATAGGTACACTCTAAACCGTCGCTCGTGCCTAGGGTTGCCATACGTCAGGATTTGTCCTGAAATGTTAGGATTCTTGTTTCTTCGCCAGGATTGCGGTCAGACTTGGCAAGTGTCAGGGTTTTTAAAAATGATCTCAATAAAAAAATGGTATTAGGTCAGGCGAAGAGAAAGGGAACGGTAGATCCACGATACATTACACCGCAGGCGCTAGGCTAAATCTTTGTTACAAAAAAAGTGTGATACGAGGATTTTTATCAGGACATAAAAATTTTCCATATGGCAACCCTACTCATGCTCCATCCGCCTAATCATTGCAGGAACAATGTAGACGTTGTAAAAGTTAACGTTTATCACTCGTTTATGATCCTCCTAACGCGAAACTGCCCTGGAAAATCAGCTATATAGTGTCTTCCTTCTATTTTAATTCCAGGAAAAGTATCTGTATTATCCTGAGCTATCCCACGGGATATATATAGCTAGATGAAGACACAAAAAAACATTCGTCGTGGACTTTATGAGATCCGTCCTCCTTATAGGAGATCGGCCGCAAGAACGTTGAACTTTTACTCTTCCCTGCACTACTAAACGCTCCATCGAATTTTCGTTGCGGATGACATGTCTAAACATTTTCAAAATTCGCACTTGCACAATTGACGAAATTCTATGTTTGATATTAAGCTCGTTTAAGATGGAGAAATTAGTAAGGCAAGCAGTCCATTTTATCCTCATATACGTTTCCCGTTTAAGGGACATGCATAGCTCTGAAAGACCTTCAAGCCGTAGCTCTTAATTTTCCGTGTTGTATGTCTCATCGTGTTGACAACGACCGTCTTTACCAATACACTATTTTAGTTTATCATCACGAATTTATTATATTTTGCAGAAAAAATCCCCTACGGTAAAACATAATATTGTCGCCGAGGGGTAACTAGGTTGTCGACTGTTTTTCCGCAAAAGATCCGACCTCAAATGTTGTTAATATTATTAGAACGGTCCAATTTTAGTTAGTTTTACTTTACGTATGGTAAGGGAAATTGAAACACGTACCTTTTCCGCTCTTATCACAATGACAATAAGGAGTAAAAGAAGGTACGTGTTGTACCTATAATACAGTCCTACAGTCAGGAGCGTTTATATCAGCCACGACAAAGCGCGTATAAATATCTGACACGGCACTATTTCTAGGGCCTTTAAGACGTGTCAGATATTTTTAGCCTTGATGCCGGTGACTGTACCAATAACTGTTCACATTCAAACTTGTGATAAAAGATACTATTCTCATTTTTTTAGGCATCTATCTGATGTTAAAATCCTTCTATCGTGAGCCACGGGAGATTCCTCGCTATACGTCGCACAAAAGCATATGTCACTAGAAATCTCTGGTGAGTTACAACATTCTTATACACAGGGCATTACTCTGTACGAGTCTTATTTTTTATGTTTCAGGCTGATGGAGAACGATCATAGCGCCACCTGCGTTGCTGATACTCTAGTCAATAAGTGTTTTGGCTGCACGGTATTGCCCTAAGATCACTTTCGTATTTTTGGTAGAAAAAAAGCGTATGAAACGGATTTTGGACGTATTATTTTAAAAAAACAGGAAAGATACAGATGGTTATACGATAGGTACTTTTTATTGATTACACTGAAGCGAAAAAGAGGATTATGATTTTTCCTTCATCTGTGAACGAAGTTGCGAGTACCTAGATGTATATTTGAGTTCCCGATGGAAACGTCGATCCCATACATCGATCGAGTGAAAAAAAACTCAAATGAGATAATATACGTGATATAAACTGTTAACATTATTTTATTTAAAACAATGCACATTTTGTTTTGAATCTTTGGATAATGCGTCCGTCAGGTCCTTAAATACACGACCGAGACGTGGACACTTACAAAAGGCCTCGTCCACAAATTCCAGGTCACTCAGACAGCTGTGGTGAGGGCTACGAGTATGCTCGGAGTTTCTCTGGAGGATTAAATCCAGAACCAGAATAACTGACGGAGAACCAAAGTCACCGACATAGCGCTCAGAATAAAAGAACTGAAGTGGCAGTGGGCGGGGCATATTTAACGGAGAGCCGATGGTCGATGGGGCAGACGAGTTTTGGAGTGGAGACCTCGAACGACTCGCCCTGTGGGACGACCCCCCGCCATGGAATGACGGCGTGAAGGGACTGAGGGGGGGGGGGAGCGGTTGGATGCGCAGAGCTGTACCCACCCAGTCGGGTGTAGTGGCGTGAATTGGGGAAGGCCTATGTTCAGCAGTGGACGACTCCGGGCAGATGATGATGACGTTCAAATTTTGTTAGTATTACAGTTTTGACCTTAAAATAACTCACATTTTCCCACCTTTTCGACTAGACTATTAATTGATCCCTTTGAATAAAATAAATAGAAAAAGCTGTTTTCCAAGCTGACACGTGTTTTGAAAGCAGAATACATTTTTTTAGCCGAATCACTACTGAAAAAAGCAGTCAAGTGCGAGTCGGATTCAAGTACGAAATCAAGGAACATTAAACACAAGAGGACTATCAATTACCACACTTTGGGTCGTCCTCAAATCCCTAGGAGATATTCAGGCAAAAACTATATGGCGCTTTAAAACTAAACACGTAACGATGTTATAATTTAACAAAGAAACATACCTAGTACACAATTAGTTCGTAAACAGCATCTATACTATTACAAAGATTTAAAAATGAAATTACTTAATTGAAGATGGTCGCGCACCGTACGGTATCAAAGTAATTTTCTACCGCGCACACTCCGTATGTGGAATGACTTCCCTGCCGCGGTTTTCCCTGGAGGTTACAATATGGGGTTCTTCAAGAGGGGAGTGAATAGGTTCTTAAAGGGTCGGCAACACGCTCGTAATGGCGTTGCAAGCGCTCATAGGCTGCGGTGACTGCTTAACATCAGGCAGGCCGTACGCTTGTTTGCAACCTTAGTAGTATAAAAAAAAGATATTAAAAAAAAATTTGTAACGGACTATTTGGAGCGCAAATGAAAAATATTATCTTTTTGTATTTTTGGATAATTTTGTATGTTTGTATGTGTCGTTGTGGCTTTGTCACGGCAAATCGGCTGTACTAAGAGAAAATATACTCCGGTTTTACCGAGAACATCTTTCACGCCACGCCACTGTCGGGTAGAATGATAATTTCGCCGTGCCGTACAAGATGTGCGAAGTTTTTATCAAAATAAAAGTAAGGTAGCCCAGTGATTTTTAGGGTTTCGTAGCCAAATGTCAAAAACGGAACCCTTATAGTTTCGTCATGTCCGTCCGTCCGTATCTCCGTCCGTCCGTCCGTATGTCACAGGCATTTTACTCAAAAACTACATGATGTAAGTATATTGATGAAATTTGAAGTATAGGCGTATTATATAAGCCGCTACTCCCCCTTTATTTTCTAAGCGGTATGTCCAAAAAATATGAAAAAAATCACTAAGATAAAACTTATATATAAATACTTTCAACAAAAATTGTTTTCAACATGATCGAATATACCGTTTTTAAGCCATTTTAAACCGTTACCGTTTAAAAAAAGGTGCCGAGGAGATACGCTCTTTTGCTAGTGCGTTTTTTCATATCGCATGTTTTTCATATGTAGTGTGCATTTTTTGGTAAGAACGGTTGCAGAACCCTACACTCAGCATGGTCCGACATGCTCTTGGCCGGTTTTTCAATTTTCTTTTGCTTTGGGGATAATAGTTAATTAATAGGGTTAGCCCAAGCCAAAAAAAAACTTTTTGAGAAAATGTATCTTAAGAATGCTTAACATGTTCAACATTGAACATGCCACCTATCTTAACTCATGTTAAGTCTTCTTAACATTGCGAATAATGTGGAGGTTGCAATAGATAACTATATACACATATTTTTTTGTATGAAAAATGTATTTATTTAGCTATATGAAACGAGTAAAAACTATGTATCTTGTAAACAAGGCATAGTCTGAATTTACATTTCAAGTATTGCATTGTTTGTGAAGCTTTTTCTGCAGAGCTTTCCACCTATCCCCAAAGTAAAATTTGATGAGATTCAGCTTGACCCCTCTGTCCCCTAACACGTAATCAACCTAAGTAGCACACACGCTTTATAAGGGCTTATACAGCTATTATTCAGCCAGTTTGGCGTTATAAGGGCTCTATAAGCTCTAATACAGCTTGTGTGTTACTTGGGAATGGACGTCCCCCAACGGCTGGCAATTTCCAAGCAAACGTAATCTTTTTATGTCCCAACGCCATATATAAATACTTTTTTAGCTCTAGTGCAATTGCCACTGTCAACCACGGTAAATGTCCCTGAAAAAAAAAACAAAGCTTAATTTCACGATATGAGACACTGTCGGACTTAAGGCCTTAAGGTATTCTCTGTCAGTCACCCGTAGGGCTGAACAGCACTAACAGATGGTGCAAAAACACTATACAGCTAAGAAAATAATAGACACACAGCAAATATCTTTCTTTACTATTACAAAGTTGGAAAAATGAATTGTCTGTATATTACAGATATCTTTGATTAAATATAAAAGCGACGTACGTTGTAATGGCACTTTTTTAGTCCTCTCAAAAGTGTAATTTCGACTTACAGCGCTTTTAAAGTGAATAAAACATAAAGTAGTATAAAGGGTAATATAAAGTAAAAACTAAAATTGCTCAAAACCGACGTGCCTTTTGAATTAGGACGGCAGAATATTGGCGAGGAAAAGAATAAAATAAAAATAGATTTTGTTTTGAAGCAGTTATGTTAGTTAATTAGTTACTAAAAGATAAACACTTACTTTCCTTTAGTAAGCAATTGGCAAGGTACATGTCGCATACCGTACCAAATACAGTAGTATTCAGCGCATCTGGGCTTACAGCGCAGACTGGACGAGCCGCCGATCTGAAATATTCGTAAATTTATAATACTGGCACCCCAGAGCAGAAACCGTAAAATGGTGCTACATTGCTCCAAAATTTGCTATTTTAGAAAACTTATTCTAGCATTTCAAAACTGGTCTTACAAGTAAATAACATCTTGTTAAATGTATGAAAACAATAAACTGAGCGCAATATTAACTATTGACTCGGCAGACTGCTCCCCCATACGGTTTCTGGAGTAAAGTTAGGTCAAATCTGTATATTACATAGTAATCATAGCAACATCACAGCTTGGGTAATGCCATAGAGTCAGACTTGTAAAAGTGCCCTTACTTATAGAATAATGATCATTATTTCAAAAAAGTCCGGAGCTACATAACTGGTCAAGTGTGAGTCGTACTCGCGCAACGAGGGTTTCGTACACTATAAAATCCAGTGTTAGCAGAGCGCTATTCCTAAGCAGAATGTACGCGTTATGGAGTCATTTTATATGGAAAGTATTTGCATAGACAGAGAGACATAAAAAATAATGGATTTTTAAATTTATTTAGTGCTATGTAAGAGCGTACATAAGAGCTACGTTCATATCGAATTTCATGTTTCTAGGACAACTGGAAGTACGTTATAAGTTTTCTTTTGACGGCAATTTGTAAGGAAACACCTTTTTTAAAGACTGTATTTTTGGATTGGGTTGACTAAAAAACTTTATTTTACAGATTCAACGAAACGGCAAAGGTATTTCGCGTTCCTGAGAAAAAGCGTTTCGACAGACAAACAGCAAAAGAGCGAAACAAGAGAACGTTGCGTCTAAGGCCGCCATCTATCGTGTCGAAACAAATTATATAGAAATGTGTAAAAGCTAATGTACAGAGTCCGCCGGTAGGTATCTTTTGCTGCACGACGTAATCTATTGTCAGAAAAATGGCCGAGCAAAGACATATTGAAACAATTACAAAGATGCCTGTGAGTACCTAATTTCGGTTTGTTTGGTTAATGCAAAACAAAAATGAATACGTACAAAATACTAATCAAACACTTGACGTGGTCAGCTTGACACCGCTCTTCCTTCCTATCGAACAGGCCAACGTTCTGATCGCGTTCGAATTGGAAGGCCATAGTGGAGTATTCCCCGCCTGGCTCCAAGTTCAAGACCTCTTCCAACTGCGTTCCCGTCAGGTTGATGGTAGGGGATTGCTCTAACACTAGAAAAGCATACACATTTTTACAAGCTTTTATTTAACCGAGACTGAGCTGGACACCTTTGTCGCATCCCGAACGAACAGTAAGCCAAGAAAACCACTGACTGGATTCCACCTAATAGGATACGGCGTAGACCACGATGGAGATGGCGGGACGACCTAGACGCATTCCAAAAGGATTGTTCAGTTACTGCTAAATAGGTATGGATGGAAAAAGAGAGAGAGGACTCAGCAGAGGATAATATGATAATAACAATAATAAGGCGTAGGGATGTTAGCGTCACAAATAGTGGCCTGAGGGCAACATTAGTGCGGAGGGCTAAGGGTGGAAAGATGTCACTGGACTTTCTACCGAAGCCAACTTTTCACTTACCTTCCACATCCATCCCTCGAGCCGCAACTTATGCGACTTCGATCAACGATCGGCTGGTTAAAGCCAGCCAGAGGTAGGGTCTTGACCCAACACTCAGGGTCATTACGGGTAGGGCCATTATTTGTGACGCTATTTACGGGACCCCATCTAGCGGGGGGCAAGTCATCGTCTACCAGTGCCTAATGACTAAAAATAAGTACTAACAATAAATAAGCACTAAGTGCCTAATGGGGAAAAGTGTCTCATGGAATAATACCATGACATACTTTTTCCTGGTAGGCATCCGATTGTCTCAGTCCAGTAATAGTCCAACATTCCAATCACATAACCCAGTATATTTAAATCCCATCAATATACAATAGTTCTTGCATCTAGCGAGTGCTATCTCTGTGCGCGTCCCCTGATACGGGCAGGAACAGCACCCGCGCGGTGTACCTTAAATTTCACAAATTGTCGAAAGGACATCTACGCGTTGCCTTTGGCTCTGCGTACGCCTCTATATACATTAATAAAATTGATTTAACTTGCTGTTTGTTGGGTCAAATCTTTAAAGTTAAATTAAACCCAATTCCTGGTTTTCGATTGAGCTAAAATTTGGCATACTCGTACACTTGACGTAAGTAAAGGAAGTTCGGTGCCAATGCAGTATTATAATACTATCAAGCGGTCTGATGATAGAGCCAGAAGGTGTTCATAGGAATGCTGTAACATAGACGCGTAATCCCACCAAGTTTGGGATCTTTAGAAACGACTCAATGAGTAGAGTTGACGGGTATTCAAAAATAAGTAGGTACTCAGCGGGTCTCAAAAATAAAAAATTTGATAGAGACCTATTTGCCCACAACTTCGTTCATGGAGGAGAAAACGTCATAACTCCTCTTTTTTTCAGCGTAGTCGGGTAAAAAGCATACTATAACCATAACCAGAATACCCAAGTACACGTGTACCAAAAATTGTAGAAAGCTGTTAAGCTGATTTTGCGTGATGAAGCCAGTATACAGACCATGGTGGGCCATGTCTTGGGCCAGTGCATAGAGATACTGCCAGGTATCTTTGTGTTTAAACGTTTTTGAGATAAAGCAGCATGTGATATACAAACGGGTGAGCGCAGGACATAATAAGAATTCCTAATAGTACAGAGCCTGAATAACTTACGTGGTTGCGCATCAAATAGCCTAAATGCTGATCCATCGTGAAATATATTGTACAATAGAAAACAACCTATACTATTGAACAAAATCATAGCTGATGGTACACTGAAATGAAGAGAGACTGAAAATAAGTAGGTGCTTATATACCACCAACACTTCATTAAAAAGTCAATTCTTAGGACTATTGCTCATTAATGGACTATAATTACGGATAATGGCTTTCGGATTACCAAGGTGGTATCAGTAGTAAGCATATTTAAGATCATTATTAAAAGCATAAAATTGAAATTTAGTCCCGTTGTTGTTTCAACTCGTACTAGTCTCCAGTTTTTTTTAAAGGTACATGTGTTGCAATACAGATTTAATTTCTAATTAAAAAAATACGTGACTTTTCATGGACTAAGGACTATGTGGTCACTATGAAAATAGCCCGGGCATTCCAACAGAATAAGAACTTGTATCATCATCATTAGCTTGTCCTTATCTCATTTACTCGGGGTCGGCGCAGGATGTTTTTTTCTTCCATACCTCTCTATCACTCGTCAGCTCGTCACTCACATCCTTCCTGATCATGTCATCACTCACGCAATCCATCCACCGTTTCCTCGGCCTACCCCTCCCCTTACATCCTTCCACGTGCATATCTAATACTCTTCTTGTCACATGACTCTCCTCATAACATGTCAGTCGCAAGAACTTGTATCAGGAATTGTTTTTTTTTTCAACTACGCATTCCTTAGGGCAATTGGAGCAAAATATATCATATGAATTCCAGTCAAATCCTGCTTAGTTTTGAAGATATTATCAATTTTCAGGTAGATTATTAATTGTGTTTACTAAAATGAATTAAGCTCTTTTGATTGGGACGCTGTCACGTATGTTGACAAGTTTCGCGTCGCTATTGACAAATTCAAATTCAAATCCTTTATTTGCTAAAATACAGTTTTATAAGGTCATATTTATGTAATTGTATATTTCCAGTGAGCTCAGCCTGCAAGCAGCCGTGCAAATATATGAGATGCGCGCTCAATTTAACTAATTAGAGTAAAACATAAATAACAGTCAACTAGACTAAATTATTAATTCCATATTAATAACATTACATGAAGTTAATAAAAATTTATAAGAATAAATAAAATACACTTAAAATTAATATGTCATAAATCAGAATAATAAGAAATTTAATGTAATTTACGTTCCAAATAATTTTTAACACTATAGAACACACTATAGACATCAAAGTGACAGATACCAATCGCTAAAGTCACCTGTTTTACCATATTTAATAAAGTGATAATTGTCATAGAAAAGCAAGTGTTTCATTCACATGAATTTTAATCTACAAAAACCGTTTTTTTTTGCTGAATGTGACTGAGGTCATATAACATTTTTTTACACCTAATGGCCTCAGAAGTGAGTGGTTAAAATCTTTCCGATTCCTCATGGGCACATTGTATAAAATCCTAAAAGACACTACCATTGCAGAAACCAAGTTTTGACATATTATTATACCAAAAAACGGCTGAATGGCATTGTTAGAAGTATTAAAAGAATAGTGTTACGTATCCGACATTCATGTAGAATGCCTCAGTCTCAAAATTCTCTTGGAAATTCAGATTGTATCGCATGATCTACTGACAGAAAACGATCGTCTGAGAACCGACTAAAAATAGAATTGATCTCTTTTAATTACCTTAAAAAAGTACTGAAACAGCTATCGATAAATGCACACGTGCCTCCCATTCGATATCATTCGATTAAGGAACCATGGACGCCATACCAGAAAGTCTCAACTACAATATCTCGATATTCCATATTGAAAGCAATTAAGTTGACTTACGGTGGAAATGTTATGTAATTGAGTACGCAAAATGCCAGACGCGCCGACGTGCACAACGACTTTATGGCACTCGTGTGGCTGGTTTGGGATTTTCATTATAACGCCATTATTTTGAGCTGCTGTTTTGAAGACGTCTAGCCATGCCGCCTCCGCCGGGCCGTGGAAGACCCAAAAAGTCATCATTTCTGCCATGGGACGTCCACTGCTGGACACAGGCCTCCTCAATAGATTTCCACATGGGCATAAAACTGACACGCATTCAGCGAGCCCCCGCAACCCTAACCAGGTCGTCCGACCACCCTGCGGGTGGCTTCACACGCTGCGCTTGCTGGTACGCGGTCTCCACTCGAGAGCCTCTTTGCCCCAACGGCCATCGGTTCTGTGAACTATATGCCCTGCCCATTGTCACTCAAAAAATGCTTACTTGATATTAGAGATGCAACGAATAGTTATTTGGCCAGATATCGGATGTCTGGCGGAACCGATGGCCTTATAGCCGGGTATTCGGCGAGAAGTTTTACCTACAGTTAAGCTAATTCGAGCTCGCGGGCGAAACTCGTAGTTGCAATTTGTGGTGAAGGCTACTTACATATAATTGAAAGGACGCTTTTTACACCAGTACGGTAGATTTTTAGGGTTCCGTACACAAAGGTTAAAACGGGACCCTATTACTAAGACTCCGCTGTCCATCTGTCTGTCTGTCCGTCTGTCACTAGGCTATATCTCATGAACCGTGATATCGTGCTGGTAGATCGATCTAAGCGCCGAGCAATGCTCGTCGACATTACCATCCCACATGACGAGAACCTCGTGAAGGCCGAGAAGGACAAACTCAGCAAGTACCTTGACTTGGCTCACGAGGTCACCGCCATGTGGGATGTTGATTCGACGATCATTGTGCCAATAGTCGTTTCGGTAAACGGTCTTATAGCGAAGAGTCTCGACGAGCATCTTAAGAGACTCTCGCTAGATGGCTGGATCAAGGGTCAGATACAGAAGGCAGTAATCCTGGACACGGCCCGCATTGTCAGGAGGTTCCTCTCTGTGCAGCCCTAACCACCGGTAGCTTGAGCCCTGCCCCGCTGCCGGCGGCACCCTAGGTTAGGTTTTTTATAATGTTTATATTTTGTATTTGCATTTTGTATTTTACTTTATATATATATATATTGTAAAAAACCTACCTAAGATTGAAAATAAATAAGTGTATAATAATAAATAATAATAGTCCTATTCAAATGGGAACATTCCACCCATTACATCAAAGAGCCGAAACTACCAAAACGCAAGCCGAATCACACTTCAATGCGCGCAAGACAGCTTGTTCCATGTTGCTAACTACGAAAGGATACTTGGAACATCTGCAACATCGTCAAAAGCGACCTTAGCTTGCTCATTTGAGAAAGGTGTAGGGTTGCTTAGCGGGTTCAAGCGATGTAAACAACACCTTTACTCCAATACATATAATGTCAAGATATTACAACACAGAAGGTATATCCAAAGTCCGAAGATAGGCACACAGAAGAAATAGTACGGAAGAGAGATAGAATATAGGAATATAGTTAAACGTAAATATCAAAGCAAAAGCAGTTATAAATCGTGAGATAGTTGCGGTCGAGAGCGGCATGCGCTTCGCGTCAAAATATCAGATCGACTGGCGGCGCAGGCGCAACTGCCGAGCGGCCGCCGCATGTACTCGTCGCACGTCACAAACCGGGCGCGGCGCCGGCTCCAATACACTCGACCAGACGGCACGTCAATATTGTGTTGACGGATGAAATGTAAACAATGTGTGAATATTATTGTTTAAGTGTTTATATATGTAATATTTGTCTTTGTAAATAATGTTATAAATATATATAAATACATATAATTATACTTGTAAATATTTAGTGTAAATTAATTATATATGTGTA
Organism: Hedya salicella; assembly: GCA_905404275.2. Classification (NCBI taxonomy): domain Eukaryota; kingdom Metazoa; phylum Arthropoda; class Insecta; order Lepidoptera; family Tortricidae; genus Hedya; species Hedya salicella. The sequence continues at coordinate 9,180,712 of FR990115.1, forward strand.
AGGGCATCAATTGTAAAATAGTAAATGTGGATGAGTAGCCCACATCACTCCCCCCCAGAGACCTGGTTAGGGGCGATAATAATCTGGAAAACGCACTTGCCTTCCTGAACGAGTAGTTTTAAGTACGTTTGAAGGGCCCGGGTCAGGATTATGGCGTAGCTGTCTATTTGGCGGTGCCTGAGCTCTATCTGGTGGCTCAACATTCTCCTGACCTGTCGGGGAACTTGGATCTTCTGACAGGTAATATGCCGGCTTCAGCCGGTCTATAGTCACAGTCACAGGTTTTCCCTTTATCAGAAGCTTAAATACTTTATCGCTTCTGTTCAAAACTTTGTGTGGGCCCGAGTATGCAGGTGTCAGAGGAGGACGTGAAGCGTCTTCACGCAGGAAGACGTGTTCTGACGTCGCTAGGTCTTTGAACACAAAAATTTTGTCCTTGTTATGGCGTGAAGCTGGAGTTGGCTGTAACTTTGAGGCGAATGAGCGTAGCCGAGCGGTAAAGTCGGTAATATCCGTGGTACCGAGTACGCTAGGATCGAAAAATTCGCCAGGAAGTCGCAGCGGCTCGCCGTATAACAATTCGGCCGGAGAGGTCTGCAAGTCTTCCTTAAAGGCGCTTCGTATGCCGAGAAGGACTTGGGGCAATACCTCGGACCAATTGGCGTCAGCTTGGCATGTAATGGCGGCTTTGAGTTGTCTGTGAAAACGCTCCACAATTCCATTACATGCTGGATGATACGCCGTTGTCCGCTTATGTTGGAATCCGATGGTCTTGGCAAGGTATTGGAACAGAGTGGACTCAAATTGTCGACCACGATCTGTCACAATATCTGTCGGGCATCCAAACCGGGATATCCAGCCGGTGAGTAAAGCTTTGGCCACTGTCTCCGCTGTAATATCCGCTATTGGTATGACCTCCGGCCATCGCGTAAAGCGATCAATAGCAGTCAGACAATATCGGTAACCTTGAGACACGGGTAAGGGGCCAATGAGATCAATATGTACCTGCTGGAAGCGAGCACGGGGTAGCTCGAAAGTGCCTAAAGGTGCAGACACATGACGACTTACCTTCGCTTGTTGGCACGGCACACAAGCTCGTGCCCAGTCTCTGCAATCCTTCCTTACGCTGGGCCACACAAAGCGTTGTGCTACTAGCTTAGCGGTTGTGTTGGCTCCAGGGTGACTTAGGGAGTGGAGACTGTTAAAAACTGTTTTGCGATATTGCTTGGTTACGAATGGTCGGGGTGTCGGTGTACTGACGTCGCAGTACAGGGGTTCACGACTTCCCGTCAATGACATCTTTACCAAGCGTAGTGAAGACGAAGTCAAGTACTCTATGAGTTCGGGGTCAGAAACTTGGGACTTGGCTAAGTCGTCGAGGTCAAGAGACACTTCCAGTTCTTCAATCCGGGATAAGGTATCGGCCACGATGTTATCTTTGCCGGATATGTGCCTTATGTCGGTTGTGAACTGGGATATGTAATCCAAGTGCCTATATTGTCTAGGCGAACAGTTATGTTTCCTTTCATGGAAAGCAAAACTTAAAGGCTTATGATCAGTATACACAATAAAGTGTCTCGCCTCCAGCATGTGCCGGAAATATTTGATTGCCTCGTAGATCGCGAGTAATTCACGATCATAAGGAGAGTATTTGGTCTGGGATGGACTCAGTTTCCGGGAAAAGAAAGCTAGCGGCTGCCATACCTGGTCCTGAAGCTGCTGCTGCAGCACTGCACCCAGCGCTACGTCCGATGCATCTGTGACCAATGCCAGCTTTGCTCGAGAGTCTGGATGTGCAAGCATCGCTGCGTTGGCTAAGCTTTCCTTGGTCTCTTGGAAAGCTTTTAGAGCATCACTGGTGAGTTTAATGGGTATAGAACCTTTGACTGCTCCACCTAGGAGTGCATTTAGAGGGGCTTGGATTTGGGCGGCACGCGGCAGGAATCGCCTGTAAAAATTGGCCATGCCCAGAAATCTCCTCAGCTGCCTAACATCTTTTGGAGGTGGAAAGTTATGTATGGCTTCGACTTTGGTGTCTAAAGGCTTCGTACCGCTCTCCGAAATCAAGTAACCTAGAAAAGTTACCTGGGGAGCACCGAAGACGCATTTAGACACATTTATCACCATGCCGTAGTCCCGGAGTCTGGTAAAAATTTGACGCAAATGTTGTTTGTGTTGTTCTTCATCTGTGGAAAATATTAAAAAATCGTCAAGGTAACAATAGACGAAGTCCAGACCACGCGTTAATTCGTCAACAAACCTTTGAAAAGTTTGACTAGCGTTGCGAAGGCCAAAATTCATGAATGTATATTCGAACATTCCGAAGGGGGTCGTTATGGCTGTTTTCGGTATATCCTCTGGACATACAGGTATCTGGTTGTAAGCCTTTACAAGGTCAATAGTACTAAATATCTTACAACCAGATATGCTGTGGGTGAAATCATGTAAATGCCGTATTGGGTATTTATCAGGTATGGTACGAGCATTGAGTTGCCGATAGTCGCCGCAGGGTCGCCACCCGTTATCTTTTTTAGGCGCCAAGTGCAGCGGTGAAGACCAAGGGCTCTCGGATGGTCTTACTGTACCGTTAGCCAACATACCTTCAAATTCCTGTCTAGCTACCTTTAGCTTGTCAGGTGCGAGTCGCCTCGGTGCGCGGGATACTGGGGGACCTGGAGTGGTGCGAATGTGGTGTTGTGTGTTGTGTGGTATCGTGCGTTGCGTGCCGGCTGGTCGCGTGATTTCAGGAAATTCCTGTGATAATAAGCGATGATAGCAAGACACGCCAGTCAAGACCTTCACAGAAAATATATCGTCACAAGAAGCATTAATAGCAGAGGAAGCTAAGCTAGTGGTGTTATCTACTAGTTTATGGTTTCTACAATCGACTATTAAATGGTAATATGACAAAAAATCAACACCAATTATAGGTTTTGTGACATTAGCAACAACAAAACGCCATAGATAATCGCGCCGAAGTCCAAAATCCAGATTTAGATGCGTATAACCGAAGGTATCAATGGTCGTCCCGTTGGCTGCAGTGAGTTTGTAGTCCGTCGATGCTCGACGTTCACGCAACAACGACTTGGGGAAGACACAGAGGTCGCTGCCAGTGTCGACCAAAAATTGCGCCTTCGACCTCCTGTCGGTGACAAACAGGCGACCAGTAGAAACGGGGCTATCGGCTGTCGCCATTACCGACTGCCCGCAGCGTTTCCCGACTTCCCGTAGTCGCAGGGCTGCACACACCTATTGGCATTCGCACCATGCTTAGAATGGTACCAGCAGGTGGGAAACTTCCGATAACTGGACTGCGATCTTGTGTTGGATCTGCTCTGCTTGCCGGAGCGGCTGCAGTTCCTGGATCGTGATCTCCCTCTGCGATGATTCTGGGTCGTCAAGGCTTGCACCTGCTTCCTCAGTTCGGCAATTTCCCTTGCTAAGGCGTCGTTGCTGGAGCCTGGTTGCTCACAACCAGTGCTGAAACTCGTGGAAGCGACGTGAGATGAGCATGAGCAACGTGGGCCGATGTCGTGGACCCTATCCGCGAGATCTGCGAGGATGTCCAGTGATGCTGAAGGATGCCCCGCGAGTACAGTCTGAATGCTCCGGGGTTGTCTGTCGGTCCACATCATGCGAAGAACGTCGTCAGTGATGCGCTTGGCTGCCAAACCTTGCAGATGTCGCAGGAACTGAGATGGTTTTCGATCTCCGAGTTCCTCGTGATGAAGAAGCTGCTGGATCTGACGTTCCTTAGTATCGCTGAGTCGACTGATCAGTTCGCTTTTTAACTTGAGATATTTATCGGTGGCCGGTGGATTAGTGATTATATCTTTAACCTCCTTAGAAAATTGTCGATCAAGTTGACTGATGACGTAATGAAATTTTGTTAAATCATTTGTTATACCGGCAATAGCGAACTGACCTTCAATTTGTGAGAACCATATCTCCGGTTCCTCAGGCCAAAAAGGTGGTACGCGCACTCCAACTTTGAAAACGTCGGATGACGGCGCAATGGGAACGCGCTCTGCGTTAGACGGGTTTGCGCTCGACGGCGGGGCCGTGCCGCCATTCTTTTGACCGTTACCGTTATTCATATTTCTCGACACTTCTACGTACGGTTTCTGGATAAATCCTCAATCCTCTGGTAATGTGTCCTTCAGGGGTCACCACTGTAGGGTTGCTTAGCGGGTTCAAGCGATGTAAACAACACCTTTACTCCAATACATATAATGTCAAGATATTACAACACAGAAGGTATATCCAAAGTCCGAAGATAGGCACACAGAATAAATAGTACGGAAGAGAGATAGAATATAGGAATATAGTTAAACGTAAATATCAAAGCAAAAGCAGTTATAAATCGTGAGATAGTTGCGGTCGAGAGCGGCATGCGCTTCGCGTCAAAATATCAGATCGACTGGCGGCGCAGGCGCAACTGCCGAGCGGCCGCCGCATGTACTCGTCGCACGTCACAAACCGGGCGCGGCGCCGGCTCCAATACACTCGACCAGACGGCACGTCAATATTGTGTTGACGGATGAAATGTAAACAATGTGTGAATATTATTGTTTAAGTGTTTATATATGTAAGTGTTTATAAATATATATAAATACATATAATTATACTTGTAAATATTTAGTGTAAATTAATTATATATGTGTAAGGGCATCAATTGTAAAATAGTAAATGTGGATGAGTAGCCCACAAAGGGATCAGTAGGATATTCTTGATAGTTTTAGCCCTTTCCAGTTGGTGAGTGGACTAAGCCTATTCAATGCGGACAACAATAGCCAACGTTCAGCCAAAACATTATTGATTTTCTAAAGATTTACCCTCACCTGGCATAAACTTTTTTGTCATAATCATCATTTGGCATTAATGCATTTTATTCTGAACACGTAAACTTTTCAGGATTGATATCAAACAAACCTAACTTAATGTATTTAACAGGATGATGCCTTAAAAAGTCCTAAACATTGTTGTGTTTCAGAAAAAACTGCATTATGCCAAATGATGATTAAGACAAAAAAAAATTATGCCTGATGAGGGTAACCGTTTTCGGAATGGCTGTAAGTGCGCGCTTCCCCCTTTTTCTATAAAAAAATCCTGTTAAATACTTGGATCTCTAAAAGTTAAGAGTCAATGTGAATAAATAAGTATTTGGTTCCAAAGATCTAAAATGAAATTTAGTGGTTAAGAGGCGAAAAAGAATAAGGCAGAGATGTAAAAAGTAGCTGAAAAGGGTATTTCTGGAAAAAATGCACTACAGCCTTCCCTAATGTTTGTTAGTAATATAATTAACTTGTTGATATAATTATAAGGTAAATAGTGTTGGGTGCATATAGCTAAACATAATGGATATGAGCGCGATCTCGCCAACAAACTCTTGTAGCCATTTGGTGAGTTTATTTAAATTGCATGCAGTTATTAAAGAAAGCAAAAATAATCTAAATTTTGGATTTATAAACACACTTCATCTTAAGATTCATCGACACTTTAAATTAGGTGGGATTACACAACTTAGGTGGGAAGGATGGGGCTTTGGAAGATTTCGAATTTCGAATATGAAGTGTACAACGCGGCAACACCACGTCTAATATTATCCTGCCTGGGTAAGTAATACGAGATACCTATAAGAACTTAATTAGTTCCTGGCGTGAATCTGTACAGACCAAAGTAAAAATGTGTAGTCGATCGTCGCAAGCAAAAGTCACTTCCAGGATGGAAAGAAAAAAGATAATTATCAATAAAACAACATCCCATAAAAATAACATTAATGACAAAATCGAAAAGTTATGATTATGAACCTGCATTTCAGATTGTTACCGTTTTTGGATCAATCTAGCAGTTGTGTGATCTACTTGTCATACTTGCTCTGATAATTAATTATATGAGTATGATATAATTATACGCTCACTTGATATAAGCTTCTTTAGTATAACGTTAACTGGATATAATGAACGAAAGATATAATTTCAAAATATCAAATTTCATTAAAAACAACGTTATTTAGATATAATACCGAATTAAGTAACTAATAAGGAATATAATGTTCATAACACCTAAGACTTACACCATATTATATATTAATGACAGACTTGTAAAAGTGCCCTTGCGGCCTATTTACAGAATAAAGATCATTATTTCATCCAATTAAAATTAAACCAATCAATTACAATTAAACCTAATATTATTTGTTCATAATTTTGATATTAACAGTTTTTGCTGGGAGTTGTGAGCGTGTCGACAAACGCGGGGCTTCTATTTCTGCTCTGAGAGACGAAAGGTAACAACGAACCTAACCAGACCAAAGAAAGTTTGTTTGTGTGTATTTTTTAATAATTAATAATAATTATGACGCCATAGGCACTTAGTCTACATATGATCTGCAAATATAAAATCATGGCGGCGCACTCAGCGAAAACTTCCCAGTTATGAAACCGGCTTGTCTCTGCAAACTTACATAAATATTTTATTTCATTAATTGCCCTCTATAACTCTAGCTGGATCTAACTAAATCTACTTGTGGCGGTGAAATTTCAGATTACAGATCACTGTAGGTTTGTTAAACTCTGCGTCCATGTGTGATGTATTTTGGTTAGGGTAAGTTGAGGTCGGGTTCGATGGCACTCGTCCCGATTTCCGCTACAACCCGAAACCGAGGAATGCGCTTAGATTTACCATTGAAATGTTCTCTTCCTACTCTATTGGGGTGAATCTAAATTACTAAATCTTCTCGTCACTACAAATTGCTTGAGGATTGATTGATTTCAATAGTTTATGTTTCCTGTATGTGTACTGTGGGAGTGTAGCAGTTGGTAGTGAAACAACAGTAACTACTTACGTATTTATTCTTTGAGAGCAAGATCAGTAATGAATATTTTTAACATTATGACATTACAAAAACAGAATACATTCTTTATTCGAATCTATTATTTAAAATAAACGGCCAGGATATGAAAAAGGTTAAACACGAGCTAAGGCTATACACGAGCCACCTCACATATCCCGCCGTCTCGGGGTAAGGCAACGCAAATAATTAAAACACAACATATATAACTCTTATTATTGGTTTGGTGTTGTGGTGATGGGGTTGGTGACCCATCTCTTCACCATTACTTCTATAGCTGTCAGTAGACAGCGACATCCTCAGCAAGTGCCAGCATCATATGTGAAAAATAAACATGTATTAGTGAACATAAGTTGTGCTGTGAAAAAAATGACATTATTAATAAAAAGAGAAATGTTATGTTTTTGGATTGTTTACGATTAAAAATGATTGTTAAATTGGTTTTACATTTATTTATCGTATAGTTGAGCTTGTTTTATTATGTTGTTTTAGCTCAAACTACTGTGAAATAAAAATATTAGGTATTTACAAGGGCACTGTCAAAATAAAATGTTAAAAGGGAAATGTATGTACAATAGAAGTTTGTTTGAACTAAAAAGAATTATATTTCGTTCTCGTATCAATTCATTATGACATATCATAGTATACCTGACATAATGACGAGTTGCATTCATATGGCAGACAATTCTGAAAAGTAAATTACTTTAATATACACAACCTAACTAAATACTAATATAAGGTTTCAGCTTATTAACATGTACAATATTAATTTTATTCCTATTTCCGTGAGTCAAACGCTGTACAATATAGTTTGACGCAGATAATTTGGTGGATTATTTTATAGGGTCCAACATATAATCTACATAACTTCAAGCTTCGTCCTGTCAAACGCTTAGGTTTCAAGACCATGACCAAGTCATCAGGTTCATAGACTATGGGTTTTGACTTTCTGTCATAATATCTTTTCTGAGAGCGCTGGGCTCTTGTAATATTCTTCACTGCTTTTTCTGTTAGTTTTTCCACATTTTTCATCTTTTGATCCAATGTGGTTTCTTGATTTTCACGCATGCCCAGTTGCATATCTAGTTTCAAGCATGGTTCTCGTCCGAAAACTATATTATATGGAGCGATTCCTGTTGATGCTTGAACTGATGTGTTGTATGAAAAGACGATTTTTGGTAGAGCTTTTGATCAGTTCCTTTGATCTTCTTGTACGTATTTTGACATGGATGCGGTTACGGTTTTGAACAGTCTCTCGATTAAACCATTGGCTTGAGGATGATAAAAGGTTGTATGGTATTTTTTTGCGCCATATTCTTGTACTGTGCTCTTCACGATCTTCGACGTGAAGACTGATCCTCGATCTGTGATTAAAGATGCAACGCTTCCCAAGTTGCAAAAAATATTCTAACTAAAAACTGTGCTATGACTTCTGCCGTCACTCAAGGAACTGCTTTACAGGTCGCGTATTTGCTGACGTATTCAATTGCTCCTACGACGAATCGGTGTCCTTCATTTGATTTGCGAAACGGTCCCAGTACGTCAATCGCTACTTGTTGTTCGAAGTTTTCGATTTTTACACTTTGCAGAGGCGCCCTCTGGTTGACTGTATTTTTTTCTTGACATTCTTTGCAGGATTTCACGTATTTTTCGACTTATTTTTCTGCATTTGGCATATAATATCGCTTTTTGAATTTATTTAGCGTTTTGAATAAACCGAAGTGAGCTCCACCCCAGGTACTGTCATGTAATTCCGCCATGCATTCTGTAAACAACGCTGCTGGTAAAACTGTAACACTTTTGAGTTGGTTGTCAAACCATACTTTCTTGCATAAAACGTTGCATTTGATGTGATATCCTTTGTATTGGTTTGAGCTGGATAGTTTATTCGACATATCTTTACATACTTCGTCTTCTTGTTGTAAACGTAATGATACTTTTTTTCGAAGCTATACAGGCATAAATCATCTTGATTTTGTATATTTGATTCCTCGACGGTTTCTTCATTATATAGGGGATTTCTACTTAGGAAATCTGCATGAATATTATCTTTTCCTTTACAGTAAATTATTTTGAAGTTCCATGGCTGTATCGCTAATGCCCATCTCTCGAGACGTCCATTCATATCTCTTCGTGAGTGCAACCAAACGAGGCTTTTATGGTCTGTTACTACTTCGAATTCTTGGCCCCATAGGTATTGTTTGAAGTAGGATAAGGCCCATATAAGACCAAGACATTCCTTTTCAGTAATTGCGTAACGACGTTGAGCATCGCTTAGTTTTCTAAGACGCAAATGTCGTAAATCCGTTTTTCCTTGCATTATACAGGCTCACGGTGTCAATCTGAAGCATCAACATGTAGTCGCGTTGTGACATATTCATCCGTGGTAAAGTATCGTAATATCGGCGCTTTACAAATTCTTTTTTTCATTTCTTCAAAAGCTCGCTGTGCCTCTGCTGACCATACACATTTTTGTCCTTTTTTTTGCTAATTCTGTCAACGGTAATGTTATTTGCGCAAATCCCTCTATGAATTTCCTGTAATATGAGAATAATCCCAACGTTGATCGCAACTCTTTTAAATTAGACGGCGGTTTCGCTTCTCGCATGGCCTTAATTTTGTCAATATCAGGGCCAATTCCCTGGGCTGATACAGTGTGTCCCAATACTGCCAGTTTCGTGAAGCCAATCTTGCATTTAGTAGGTTTTAGAGTGAGATTCGCTTTCTGGAATTTTCTGAGTACTCGTTCTAGTGCTCTCAAAAATTCTTTATATATTTTCGCATAAACTATTATATTGTCGACATACACTAAGACATTTTTATACTTCAGCTCCGCCAAAACTGTGTCCATAGCCCTCTGAAAGGGGGGAGTACAAACCCGACTGACATATAAATGCCGTTTTTTCTTTTCCTTTTCCTAGGCTCAGTTGCCAATAGCCTGAGTTCAAATCCAATTCGGCAAAGTAACGGGCACCTTCTAAACATGTCAGCAGCTCTTCAATACGTGGTATTGGTAAAGCATCTGGTTTGATTTTCTTATTTAATCTCCAGAAATCTATACAAAATCTCGGTTTGCCGTCTGATTTCTCCACTATCACCACTGGTGATGCGTATGGGCTTTGCGACCGTTCAATCACGCCATTTTTCAACATTTCTTGTACCTGTTCTTCTATTACTTGTTTTTGTTTCGCCGACATCCTGTATGGCGGTTTGTGTACTGGTATCTCATCAGTTGTTTCAATATCTATTTGATATCCATTGTATGATCCTAACGTTGACAGAGTAGGCAAATCTATCTTCATATTTAATTAATAATGTTCGTAGTTGTTCCACTTGCTTTTCAGTCAACTCTTCTCCAATCTGAATGCTTTGCATGTTTTTTTCCAAAAAATATATTTCTTCACCTTTGATATCTGGTTGACATTTTTCCCGTGACACATTTTTCTTGACTTCCGCGTTTGTCTTTACATTCTCAACTGATTTTCCATTTTTCTGACTGATTAATTGTGTCACAAATTTACCTTTCAGTAACAATGTTCTTTCCTGGAAATTAATTGTAGCATTATGGTGTTCAAGAAAGTCATACCCTATGATGATCTGTTCAAGGTTCACGTCAATTATATTGAAAACATGCTGAAAAACTACATTTTCAATGACTATATTTAATTTTACTGACCCTACTGTGTGTATATTTTTTCCACCAATTATCCGTAACAATATTCTATCACTATTTACATACTTTACATTCAAGTCTTTTAATATTGACAGACAGGACACGCTGGCTCCGGTGTCGATTAAAGCTTTATAATTATTATTATATAACTCTATACTAATTGAATTAAAAGAGGATTAATATTGCCTTGTTGGTCGGAGCGTAGATTGTTCAACGACACGGTGCTCCGTTTCCGCGGCGCTGAAACGTGTTTGTGGACTTCTGCCGGTCATTTTCGTAGAGGGTCCTCGGCGTCCCTCTTGTATGTGGATAACCTCTTGCGGCATATGATTGGTACTGGCTCCGATAATTGTAATTTTGCGGGCGGGGTCTGAAATTGTAACTAGTGTATGCGTTGTTCGTAGGCGTGACATTCGTGTTGACCGCCTGATCGCTGGAAACGACCAATGCAACTGGTACTGGTATCTGTGCTGGAATGGGAGTCTTATATGCCGAAGGTGGTGCTGTCGAGGTGCATGGCGTTGACATTAACGGTGACGTCACTGATGGTGCAAAGTGCGGGCATTGTACCGCTGGAGGTGCCGGTTCTGTGAAGTTAATATTAACAGATGGCGGCTGTTTGGTTTGAAAGTATTCTGAAAATGTATGTATAGCCGCTTTCAGTGCCGCTTTAGTCTGGATATTCGCTGCCGCGAAATATAATTTATTTGCATCCGTCAGGTTCGTAATGAAATGTTTTATGAATGCCGCCTCCTCTATGTTTTTCGCCTTTGAAGCTAGTGCGTCCAGGGCATAATAGTATAGGATTGGCGTTTCCCTCGGGTTTTGGCGGCGATAATAGAATTGCTGGGCGTAGTTAGTTTTATTTGGAAACTCTGTCTTCAATTTATTTATGATATCATTCAGTGATAAAAAGCCTTCATAGTTTGCTTTATAACATTGTAATGCTGGACCTGTTAAATACGCGGCAAAAGCACCCTTCGATTGTTCCTCCGTTTTTTACTTGTGTGAGGATTTTGTATTGGAATATAAAATCGTCTACGTCTGACGTTCCGTCAAATTTGTCGGACTCCATTTTACGAAACACAGCACAACAATTCTTTATCTATATGTCTTACGACGGTGAACTTTAAAATGTGGCTATTTATCTCGCGGATATTATTTATATCCTTTTCAATATTTCAAGCCTTGGATAATTATATCCAGCGCGTAGAATTATTGATTATTGGCAGTTCTTTAGCAACGCGCTACGTATGAATGAGGTGATGTAATATTTAATCTAGAATTACACTTAAAAACATCACCAGATAACTTCCTCGCTGGCACACTTCCGTGCTCAATTCTTCTGTGGTATGGGCGATTCATCTTTACGTTCTTCAAACGTAAAGTCCACGTTTCCTCCACCAACTTGTGGGAGTGTAGCAGTTGGTAGTGAAACAACAGTAACTATTTACGTATTTATTCTTTGACAGCCAGATCAGTAATGAATATTTTTAACATTATGACATTACAAAAACAGAATACATTCTTAAACATCAGCTTTGCTACGTTTGTTAAAATATACAAAATTTTGCGGCAGTTCCTTGGTTAGTTTTGCCCACCCTGTGGCAAGTATAGTTTTCAGAGGGTCTCCACATTTGTGTTTAGTAGTACAGGTCCCTGTTTTGCTTGCTTGATCACAAACTGCAATCCATTGAATTTAACTGATTTAAGTCAGGCCAGTAGGTTGGCCACTCTTGATCTTATGAATTCAGGTATTACAGGCAAATCAAAATATACCAGGAAACTCGCTTACATACCGTTAAAATGATCTCATTTCACTATTGGAATTGAATTTATTACAAATTACCTGACATAAAACTGACAGAGTACCCAAGACATTCGTAGATGTTTTTATGATACTATTTACTCCTCTACGCTGATACAAAAGAGGGGGGGGGGGGGGGGGTTTACTTATTCTCCTCCGTGAACGAAGTTGCGTGCACCTTCATATTCATAAATATGACAGTATTTATCTGGAAAAAAAACATCTGTTTATTTCACTAAACGCAGGAGAAGAGAAGTTTTTATCCCTCTTTTTTTCTTTAGCAAAGTCGGGTAAAAAGTATCCTACAACCATCTGGAGATACCCAGCGACCCGTGTTCCACAAATAGTTATAATCCACTTAGCCGATTTAGCGTGATGAAGCCACAACGACACATACAAACATACAAACATTTTATTTTTACAACCTTATAATAGTGTTACGAGCGTGGGGTATAGGATAGAGTTAAAACACCTTGACAGTTCCACGTTAGTTTATTTGTTTCTCCTTCGCTTGCCACTTTAAGACTGCCGTGTTTTTTTATTTTTATTTTTTTGTCTGTCTTCTTAGCTCTTTTGGTCAAGCGCTGACCACTATAGAGTTGATGAACTGGCGCCTCGCTCCGAAAAGACTGCCGTGTGCTCCACCATCGTCGTCTTTTTTACCCGTTAATTTCGCTCGTCTTTTGTCAGTTTTTATCGTTATATTTTCGTTATTCTGCTGTTTTGAGTAGCGTCGTCTTTCTAGTAAATTGGGCTGTGTCGAAGGTTCTAGCATATACAAATTCCATACATTTGTCCTTTAAACTTCTATGGCACGGAATGTTCTTTTCTTCAAACTTTCTAGAAACTTTAGTCTCACCCAAGCTGCAAAAAGCTCGCCCATGCTGGGATTAGAACCGCCGACCTCACGATCATTAAGCCACTGTCTTACGACAGGGCCATTCTGTTCTTAATTTCGTCTGCGAAAAACTGATACACATTTATTAAACACTACTGGACGATTGATGACGCTATGGTCTTCGCAACAATAGTATAGATCCATACTAATATTATAAATGTGAAAGTGTGCCTGTCTGTCTGTCTGTCTGTCTGTTACCTCTTCACGCTTAAACCGCTGAACCGATTGGAATGAAATTTGGTATGAAGATAGCTTGAGTCCAGGGAAAGGACATAGGCTACTTTTTATCCCGGAAAAATATCCTTATCCGCGATAAATGAATTTAAGGCGGACAAGTCGTACGCTACGCTAATACGCAAAAATTACATAACAGATTTGCGGAAAATTCTGCAGTAATATAGGCTACAACTTTTGAGGGTATTCATTTATAAAAGGGGTTTTTTGAACAATAAATGGTAAAACATGACCTTTTGTTCACACTGATTGTGACATTTTAATTCCTAAATAATGAATTAACAATTGGTAACCTACCAACAGTAATACTACCTACATCCGATTAAGCAAAGAACTCACCTTCCGTATATGACGTATCATACAAATAAGAGTATATCTTAATATAGCCGGATAATAGCCCGTTGTACATTTTGGACTTGCGATCATCTCAGAATGATAAACATTTTGTTGCAAAAGTAGGGTTTATAAATAAGATAAATACATAAAACGGGTTCTTTGTAACAATAGATGGAAAATTATCACTTTTTGTTAACTGTGACTTTTTTATTCCGAAGAAATAATTGCTTTGAAACCAATATGATACGTTAGTACCTGTTTGCGTAACTGGATGGCGTTATTTGTAAACACTTTTTCGTTCTTTATAGTTATTAGTTTCGTTTAATAATTTAGGTAATTTTTGCATCATAAAAATCATCATCTTTCACGGATGAAAGAAATTCAAGAAATATTAATCATTTTTTGAAATGTCATGTAAATTTATACAGTATCGCGACCGCATAGGAAAAATGAATACAGATGGTCATCGCTAGATGGAGTAACTGTACCTACATTCCAACAGTAATTAGAATTTTTGTCGGTTTGTCTGTTTATTTGTACGCGTATCGCCTGAAATCGGCTGAACAGATTTTGATGCAAACCCTACTAATCTGTTGAGAAGAACCCCGGCCAGGTTATACATTATAAAAATTCAATTTCTATAAGGGGGGTAGCGACTACACTCGATTGAGTTAAGTTAAGCACCTAAATCTTATCGCGCTACTTAGGAAGGCGGTGCAAACTTCTTTGAAATGTGTACTACGAGTAATACGACTATCGAGTATCCTTCTAAACTAACAGATGGCTCTAAAATTAATACGTTTTGATATTAATAAGCAATTGAAGTTTTTACCAAATTAACTCTAAGTTAAGAAGAGGAGGTACGGATATCACTACATGTAATTGAATTATTGATTTAATAATTACAACAAAATTAAACGACAATAAATTAATTGCCAGCTATAACGCTTATCACGCAGTGGACAGACAGACAGACAGACGGACAGACAGATGGATAGCAAAGTTTTAGTAATAGGGTCCCGTTTACCCTTTGGGTACGGAACCCTAAATATGATTTTACATAGTCATGTAGTGGTAAAATCAATACACATATCAACAGCGTATAATTGCAAAATTATCTTCTATCTATATATATAAAAGTCTTGCGTTACTGACCTATTGACAGACAATTCACAGCCTTAGCCGCTAAAAATATAAGCATGAAAGGAATGTATATTTTTTTATATTACGTGGACGTGCACTAAGATAAGACTTTTCGAAATTCAACCTTTAAGGGAGTGAAATAGGGGTTGAACCGTTGTATGGAAATCGTTCATTTGGAAAGTTATAGACTTGAATCTTTGTATACAGGTTTCTTACTAAAAACCAAAACATTTTATATTAAGGATTAATATAAAAATTCATCCCCTATCCCCTAAGGGGGATAAAAAAGAGTTGAAAGTTCGTATGGGAAACATGTCGTTTTTAAAGTTAGACGCTTAAAACTTTGGTCACAACTTCCTTATGTACAGTGAATAACGTTGACAAGGGAATTTTTAAAAATACATCCCGTAACGGGGTTAAATTGGGGTTGAAAGTTTGTATGGAGAACCAGTAATTATTTGAGTAATTGTTGTAATATTTTTCATATTAGACTTCATTTAAAACTAAGAAAACTAATTTCAGCATTTTGGAAAAACACCTTCTGAAAGATGTGAAATAAGGGGCAATAATATATAATATAATAGTCTGGGACGAAAGTATAATGGCGCATAAAGGGTGTTTTGAAGCGCTGAATAGAACTTTGAATGACATTAAATGGAACGATGGTATGATAAGTGGAGTCACTATGTTGTTAGCTGGAGACTTTCGTTAGATTCTGCCCGTATTTCCGAGGGGAACTCGAGCTGATGAAGTTAAAACTTGCATTATGGCTTCAAATATTTGGCCTTTAATCAAAAAACTACACTTTAAGATTAATAGGTATGTGAGACCTCAAGGGCGATATTTGCGCTAGAGAATTTTTTATTCCGAAACTGAGGGAAGGATTGCAATTCCATCGGATCTCGCCTTAGTTATGCGGGCCGTTGACGACCTAATCTCTCAAATTTACCCAGATGCTCAAAATCTACATAGCAAGTCCACGGAGTGGTTGTGTGAACGAGCGATTCTGACACCTAAGAACGACCAGGCTTCCGTTATTAATAACATTTTTTGGAAGTCGTTCGAAGGTTCAGAATACGAATACAAGTCTGTAGACTCTATCTGTAGTGAACACGGATGATGCCATAAACTATCGCGTAGAGTTCTTAAATGCACTTAACCCACCCGGCCTTCTTTCTCACATACTTACCTTAAAAGTGGGTGCTCGAGTAATGTTGCTGCGAAATCTCCATCAGCCGAAGATGTAGTATGTAGAGGCGCACTTAGGAGGATTTTTTGAAATTCGAGATATACGCGGACGAAGTCGCGGGAAAAAGCTAGTAAGTTTATACATTCAGGATAGAAACTAGCAGGGAAGACTGTTTGTTTTTTGCTTTGAACCCACACGTAATAGGCCCGGCATTTTATGAAAACCTACCCGCCAGCCTCAGAAACGAGAAATCGGATGAAACATTTGGTCGCCGGCTAAAAGAACTTTTAATGTATTCTGTACGAGAATACAGCGAAAATAAATTATTTTATTTAGCGATTAATTTTTAATTTTATTTATATTTTATTATTGACGTATACTCGTACCTACTTAATTAATATTTTGAAATTTTATTTTTAACATTTTGCAGGTATATTTTCAATTATTGTGACATGTAATTCTGTAATTTTTTATGGATTTGACTTTCGATTTTCAATTATTGCCTAGGATAACCTAGATCATATACTGACCGACCAATTCCTAGTTTATATTTTGTGATATATATTTTTATAATGTTTTTTATTTAGATATGTCATTATTATTATTAATTGTTTTTTTTTGTGTAATATGATTGTAATTAAATTGTTGTGACTAATGGACGATCTTATTATGAATGTGTTTAATTTTTAACTTGTAAAATATAATGTAATTTTCAATAAGAAATAAATATTATGTAATCTAATCTAATCTTTTAACATTATTTTGTAAGTGTTCACCGCCTGTTTTTCTATTTTGTTGATCATGGAGTTAATATGGAAGTCTATTCAAAACGCGTGGCAAGGCGTCTACACTCTCCTACCATAGTGTTTATTACTTGATGGTATTATGAATGTTGGGTTATGTAAAGTTCTTGACTGATGTAGGAATTAACGGGCTTGCTAGCGACATGCTTAGAGGGTTCTAAATTTTAAAATGTTACCTTAATTTATTCCTTATTGTGTTAATACGGAACTTTAATAATTTTGCATGATGCTAGTGTCAAAGGCAAATTTAGAGGTACGCGTGTGACGCAGCCATACGTTCGTTTTAACGATTACTTATTGGCACCGCAGTTAGCTTCTTCTATCCGTGCGCAACAAACGTATCCAACCGCTCGCTTTGTTTGTGTACGTGTTGTGGCATAATTTTGCTCCAATTACAGTACATTACTGCAGAGGCTACGAAATAGGGGATTGCTGGCCGAGTATATAATTATAGATGGCCAAGTGTCAACGAGGCCATCTAGAGATACGAGGCCGACAATCCCTGTTCGCGCCGAGGCTTGTATAGTGCTTTTCTCAAACATGCAATGAAATAAAAACCTTTTTGTTTATATAATAAGCATTTTTTCCCACTAAAACGTTATTTTAATATACATAGTTTGTCGTTCCGGCGCGGTGTGGCGGACCCAGGCGCGCGGTGGTGCTCGGAGCGACTTGAAACAAAAGACGGTCGCTTTGCAGGCCATGGCCCGCAATTTTATATAAGTTTATCATTACATACCCTTCGTCGCGCCGCACCCGAAATGTGAGACTTCGGGATCTATTATAAAGAACACAATGCCAATAATGCATTGCATGTTTGAGAAAAATAGTTTTCGCGACTCCGTAATTCTGTGTTGTCATTGCGTAGCACCTGGACCATCAACAAGTCTTAATAAGGTAAACCCGCGATCTAGTCAGCAGTCAGGTTTAAGCAAAACCTTTAGATAAGAGCGATGCAATACCAGCGGTTGTTCTCCTTGGAGGTAGAATCGCCCTGGGAGACGCCTACTTCATGCAGTCGACGTTTATGGCTGAGATAATGATGATGATATGGGAGTAGTTTTCTGATATAACCATTCAAAGCCCTTTTCACACCCTGAAACGCAATTAAACTTATGTTGCACCAAGTAGCTTTGTTTAAAGTTTTCCAATATAAGTTCCGTGTGCTATCGAGAGAGCTATTTGTCAAACTACTTGCGTACGGGCTCGGTGATGGAAGAGGGAGCGAGTTGAAGCTCGAAATGACTTATTTAATTTAGGATATAAACTTGTACGAGTGTGCATGTATGATTCTTGTCGTTTGTCTTGGACTGATTGTAAAGTACTGCCTTGTGTTGCACCTCGGGAACCTGTCATTACAAGTCAATGCTATTAATGTATCCCCCCCCCCCCCCCCCCATACCTGAACCCTTGATGCGATACAGGTCAATTTTGCATAGTAAATTATATAATTTATAATTTCTAAGCTGAGGGAAACATTTAGCGGCGACAATGTATTTTAGGTAATTCAGTTTAATGACTTGCTATTTATTATGACTAAAATTCAAATGTTTCTTGTTTTCTTGGAGAACTTATGCATTTAGGATAAGTACAAATATTGTAATAGATAAGAGTTATTTAGGAAAAATAACTGACTGTTGAGTTTATTTCGGCTTTTTCAATCAATCAATCAAATAATGCTTTATTTAAGTAGGCCTAGGTACAAGCACTTTCGAATTGTGAGGTTAGGGAAAACCCAGAAAAACCTAATCGGATCATTAAACTGATGTATGATATTATTGATAAAATCATAATTTTACAAATTAAAATAATTAATAAGATAAATCCCAAATGGCATAGGTCATTGGTTTTTTTGAAATTAATTGATTGAAATGCCTTTACTACATCTGAAGGACTGATATGTTCAAAATAAAAGTCCTTACTACATTCTGGGACGTTTTCTTTTAACAACATAACGGCAGACGAAGGTGATGAATTTAAACACTTTGTTGTGGATACTGGTATATCGGTGAAGAAATTTTCAAATTCTATTGCTATATCTAATTTAGAATCTATAATTTTGTCACCAATTATTAATTCTAGATCACTAATTGCGTGCCTCGATCTACCAGTCTCCACATTAATCACTTTCCAGGTGGTTTTGATAATATATATTTTTCTCAACAGCGGTCTCCTCTTGGGAAATACCGTAGAGTCAGACTTGTAAAAGTGCCCTTGCGGCCTACTTAAAGACTAAAAATCATTAGTCTATTATTTCAAAATGTATGATGTAAACAATAAAAATTTTTTTTAGGCAAAACATAGCAAGCAAGTTACTGGGCATAATTTACTAGTATGGCATCAGTGGAAAAAATGTCGCCAGGCAAATATGGTGCGTACCGTACTGAGCGTAGGTTGTATAAATTGGGTCGCCGCGTTCAACGTGTTAAAAATCCCATGTCAAGAGCATCTCTTCCAGAAATTCTATGTTCTTTGTGTACTATAACACTGTGGCTGCTGAAACACTTAAACTTTACGACATTGTGCCTTCTATACTGGCTTCCACTACAAAGTTTTATTACATACTCGACAAATTGTAACTTCTTTACATTGTTTCGCGGTTACAATTTAATTTTAGCCTTAATTCGATAAATTTTTACTCTATAGGGGTGGATAACCTTTTTCTTGTACTATCTATGAGGCACGGACAGCCACTGCTGAACATAGACCTCTCTTATAGCTCGCCACAGATATAAAGTTACATTTGCAAAACTCTAATGATCTAGGCCAGCGGTCGGTAACATTTTAGCAGCCAAGGGTACTGATGTCCAAATTGCGGAAACTTTCCAAAATGCTTAAAAAAGGTCTTAAGTCTAGTAAAGTTACATGTTTATAAGACCTTTTTTATGCATATTTTTGTATATAAAAGGTCTACGAGTAAAATAATATAGAAAGTTTCGTAAACTTACATGTTTATAAGACCATTTTTAAGCATGTTTTTGTATATAAAAGGTCTAAGAATAAAATAATATAGAAAGTCTAGTAAACTTACATATTTATAAGGCCTTATTAAAGCATTTTTTTGTATATAAAATGTCTTAAGTCTACTGTTAAGTTACCTGTTTATAATAATTTTGGTATGTATTTTGGAATGTTTCCGCAATTTGCACATCAGTAGCCTAGCGCCACATGGGCCGTATATACTTTGTTAATAATTTGTGACAATATCAGGCATAAGGTTACCAGTTTACCACATTGTCAGCCAGTAGCCAAGCCACGAAGGTTCGTTCGCCGCCTATTGCCGACCCTCTAGGCTATCGATATACTGCCGAAATGGGCCCTTGAAAAATAGACCTACATTGGCTAGAAAACAATATTTTTGTTATCTTTTTATCTCTTGAAATCGTAGTTTTGAAGATTGCCTAAAAAGGCGTAACCATGGCAACGAGGTACAAAATTAAGTCGATTGACTTATAACAATGATTTTGACTTGCTACAAAGAGCTCGAGACCAAATATCTATAGGGTATCAAAGTCGAAGATGTAAGCACTTGTTACTTGTGCAAAATACGTTGGAAAGAAAAAAAATATTTGTCAAAAAAATCATTATGGGACAAGCTTGTATATTGCAACTCTACGTTTCTTTGAATATCTTTCAAATTTTACAAACTCCGTATTCGAATAGACCCTCAGCACAACGTAACTATTATTCGTGTGACAAACATGTACTTTATTACCTATCTCTTTATATTTAGTGCAGCGCGAGGCAGACGGATACTAATAAGAAAAGTGATAAGCGTAGTTGCGGCCAGTTACGCTCTGTAAAAACATGCACTGGACATGTCTTGGTAAAAAAATCGCTACCGCTTATGACATGGACTTTCTAAAATTGTAGTAATGTGCGCAACGCTATATATGTCTTTCCGCTCCGTCGGCCAAGTTTAGACTGGAGGTAACTTGATTTATTCAGCCTCAGTGTTGGAGCGACATGGTAGTAACCGTGATAGCTTTAATAACACTTTTGCGACGGTGTCGTATTTGCTTAAGCACTCTGTAACACTGAGGTTTGGGGAGTAAAAACTGTTCATCAGTTCGGCAAGTCCACTTTGTAGCTATGCTTTCCTGCTATTCTGAAAGTTTTTAGCTGCTCTCATTTTATTCATGCGATATATTTTTATGTGAGTAATTTCAATAGTTATGGACTGGGATAAAATCGTCAGTAAACAGCAAGTATTTTTTCTCACAATAATTATTACGATCAAATAACAAGCTGACACATCATACTCAAGAAAGTATTAAAAATACCTACGCGTCTTTAATCAAGAATTTCACGCAAACACAAATGTGTTAAAATTACCCGCATAATATTTGTATCAGTAAAACATATATGTCGCATAAAGAGAGTGAAAGTAGCTAAAAACTTTCAGAAGAGCCCTCGTATGTTATTGTTTAGCCTTAGCTCTGAATATTAAATCTCTGAATTATTATCTAAAGAGGAAAGATATGTTCCTCGGAAAAAAGTATCAATAGATGGCATTACTATTCGTTACTACCTTGAAAAAAACCCATATCTCATTTTGCTCAATGAAAAACGTAATAATCATATGAGCTCCAAATTACATCGTTTCGTATGCTATGTTTAATTGCTGCATGCTGGTCATGGTGCTCGCTTTTGCCACGTAATAGATCTATGACAAAGCCGCGTCTCTGACAATCTTAAGACGAGTGTGAGAGTCATGGACACATTTTGTTTAGAACCTTTCGATAGTTTTTAGTTTGTGATTTCAACATTTTTTTACTAGCCTGTAGGTAAGCTTCACTGCTGGGCAAAGGCTTTCTCTTAGTTTTCCACCGGTCCCTATTTAATGTCCCTTCCGGGCAAATGTTGAGCAATGCGTCCAAGCCGTCCCGCCACCAACGCTTGGGCCTGCCTCGTCTGCGTCGCCCATCTTGCGGCACTCGCTTGATGGCTATACTGGCCCAACTTTCTGGGTGCGCCTATCGTATGATAGACGTGGCCTGCTCAATCCCACTTGAGTCTGGCGCTTTTTTTTGCCAACGTTATCTAGACGTGTTTTGGAGCTCAGCGCTGTATTTCAGATGCGATCCGATTTCAACATTTTTCTGACATATACCATACGCTTCGTGTAACAATCAACCTTATCTCACACGCGACCTTTTTGAGGGAATTATGAGGTCATTATGCGATCTGTACATCACTTATGTTGCAAGCATCCGATCCCTCATAATATACCGGTAGCGGAGCCGTCCTTTAGATTCACAACTTGAATAACCCTGTAAGTGGATTGCGGTGGCAGCGCCATTACGTTGGGCGATTTGGAAATAGGTCGTTTACTGGAGATCTTTGATTCTGAAATGAGGACGACTTACGATACATATTGCAACATAGTGCTGCTTAATGACTTGCAGTTAATTGTTATTATTAGGTACATGCATATTAAGTGTCAATGTTTGTGTGATGAGCAAATAGTAGATTGTTTGAGTTAAACTAGCTTCTGCCCGCGACTTAGTCCGCCTTAAATTCGTTTATCGCAGAAAAGGGTATTTTTCCAGGATAAAAAGTAGCCTATGTCCTTCTCCGGGACTCAAACTATCTCCACACCAAATTTCATCCAAATCGGTTCAGCGGTTTAAGCGTGAAGAGGTAACAGACAGACAGACAGACACACTTTCGCATTTATAATATGAGGTATTAGTATGGATTGACAGCTTTTTCCGGAAAATTATGTTTGTCTTGGTGTTATTTAGATTTAGCGCTTTATATATTTTTTTAACTAATAATGGGCATAGACAATTTTTACTTTTTTATGTAAAGGGCTGCAATGCGATCAGAAATTTTGGCCAATCTGATCAGGTTGGTTTGTTTTTTTTTTAATTATTCGTAAGTAGTATGTAGCTGGCTGCAAGTTTTTTTTTCAGTTTCATAGAAATTTTTATGGGATTATATTGCTTTATTTTAAACCCTAGGGGCTAGATGTACTATTTTATTTTAGTCTTGCTTCGCGAAGCTAATATGACGTGCTTTATGAGCAGGAGAAGTGAAAAATATTTTTCTTGAATATTTCCTATGTATATGTATTGTAAGTATTATAAGGCATTGACTACATTGTCATCTAGCACTCCTATCATAAGCCATAAGGCTAAGCTTAACAGAGATTTAGATAGCAATTTGTGTATAGTTGTCATTTTTATTTATTTATTTACTAGAGGGTGCCCGCAACTTCGTTTGTGGAAGTAAAAAATGTCATATTCCTCTTTTTTTCTTCAGCATAGTTGAGTAGAAAGTATTCTATAACCATCTGTGGATGCCAAGCTACCCATGTACCAAAAATAGTAGAAATACGTTTACCCGTTTTGGTGTGATGAAGCCACAACGATACATACAAACATACAAAAATTCCAATACAAATATATTTCTTTCCAGTGACCTTCAAATAGTCCGTTTCACTTATATTTTTGAAAACATCTTCAAGGCATAGACATTCTACAACTTGGTAAAAATTATAGATATTAAGAAATTGAAAACAAATGTTCTATTTGTTTTTCAGTTATATATTTAATAAAAGTCGTCGAATCAAAGCTTTAATCTTTAAAGAAATTGAGTTAACGTATACGGAATCTACAGCTACATAAAAAAAAAACAATACAGAACCATTTACTTTTGTATCGGAAACTGTACATTTTCCGAGATAATATTTTTTTACTGTTTGCCAGAAGATAGCGTCAAATGAAAACAAAATGTAAATCGAAAAACAATGAAAATCACACGTGAATACAAAACCCAATACTTTATTTAAAATATAATCGTATAATTATTTTCATAATACCGCTTTATAAATGGAATTTAAATGAAAAGTCCCTTAACAATGGGTAAAATCTTAATTCCAGTTCACACACCGATAAACAAAGGACAAACAGCGGCCTAATTTGTTAAGAATATAATAACAATACACTTTTCCCCTTTAAACTGAGCGTATTTCGTGAGATAAATGATAACACTCATACCTCTTTTACGGAGGAGTGCTATCTAGGAAAGGGGTTAAGGTATAAGCGGTAGCGATAGCGGTTAAAAAAACGGTCACTTGCTTGCGCCTTCGCGAGGACGAGTTATATGTGGCGTACCCATTTGAGTACCTAAGTCAAATGGGTACGCCACGTATAGCTCGTTAAACGATATTTTTATGTGTTATTACTTTCTTGGTTTTGTAGTCTTAATATAAATTTCAAATTGTGAACCTTTATAAAATAAATACACTCTAATTTCTTGCTGCTAAATTACGTATGTACCTACTCATTATACACTCACCGGCATATCTGTTATAGTCAGTAGGTGTATAATTATTGTGTGTGTAAATATTTGAATGTCCTAGTATTAATTCTCATTACTCGCTCGCTATCGCATTAGGTTAATCTGTAATGATAGATTTAAGCTATTGAATAAATTAATAAATATTTAGCGGAACATAAAAAAAGGTTTAAAATCAGTATCATGTAAGGTTGTTGGCTGGTTTATATGGCATGCAATTTAAAAAAAGAATAATTTCAAATTCAGAAAACAACTGAACATCACTATTTATGCAATTGTTAAACCTAATATTAAAAAAAACCCTGTACTAGGGTTAGTTTTACCAGAATACACGGGGTAAGTTCTAATATGTTAATACTTATCTCAATGTAGGGGTAAGTTATGACAATTGAAATTATTTCTTTTACGAATCTCTCAACCGATTGTTTTATTCGTTGACTGTTCACTGTTGCTCGATATAATTTCGACGAACTTAATTAACTGTTCATTTTACTTTGAAAAAAAGTCGACCTGTGGAAGTACATTTTAAGAAGTGTTTGAGTAGCGGATCGCTCTGAGGGATAGATAGAGGTAGCGGCGAAAATGGATGGAAAAGGATTGGCGAATAATTCGTTGTATATAAACAATTTGAAAAAAACTAAATATTTATTTTTGTAGATGAACGGGTGTTTAATTGACAAAAAGATCATATTTTATAACAATCCTCCCTCTGTTAAAACTTACCCCAGGGCTGTTAAAGCTAGCCCCAAGTAAGTTGAAGCATGTGAGTTTCTTTGGAAAACCCATTATAGAAAATATTACGTTAACAATATTTTTGACATCCATACTAATATTATAAATGCGAAAGTGTGTCTGTCTGTCTGTCTGTCTGTCTGTTACCTCTTCACGCTTAAATCGCTAAACCGATTTGGATGAAATTTGGTATGGAGATAGTTTGAATCCCGGGGAAGGACATAGGCTACTTTTTATCCCGGAAAAATACCTTTATCCGCGATAAACGAATTTAAGGCGGACGAAGTCGCGGGCAGAAGCTAGTGCTTGATAAATAATCTTATAAATTACGAATTACATAGCCTAATATCATGTTTCGAACGTAAAAGGTAGGATAGCTAACGAAGTTAGTTTCAAGATTTTTAGATAGAATCGACCTGGGTCTCCACTACTGGAGATAAAGTTTTGTCTTCTTATCCTTAGGCCCTAAATAGGCAACAAATCAATCCAACATAGCATTTTTGTGTCCCAGGCTAGATCAGATCAAAATCAACCGTAGGTTATAATTACCTATTAGTTTGTATCTATCTCAATTTGTTATTATTATAAGATCAACTAAGTCGAGTACATACTGTGTAAATTGTACTTGTAAAGTTTATTTTGTTAAATGTGACTACAACGTGCAGTCCTGTTTCGCTCAATTTTCTGGATCCACGTAATACCAGCGTCAAATCACTCTTGGTGGCATAATGCTGAGTGGACTCCTTTTTCGCACAATGCAATTTTTTTCCTATCTTACATGTCATGTATACCTATTATCGCTGCGAAATAAATTATCGTTCTTTCTTTCTTTCTTTGTTTCTAAAATGTTGAAGATCGTAACCCCATATATTACTTCCTCATCTTCAATTGCTTCTTCCGCTATAGTTTCTTGCCGAGACCATTCCTCAGTGGCCGCAACGACCCATATAACCGAGATAAGGCATGTACCGCCATTTTTGCAACCTAAAAAGGGTCGTAGCATTATTATGTTGTTATTGTGTTTGCCAAGTAATTAGGTAGCCGCCCTTATGCTTCAGGAATTATCTCAGGTCTAATGCGTTATTAAATTCACAAAGAAATGAGTTTGATATGTTTACGAGGTAAAAGGGAATTTTAATTGGACATGTATAATTTATGAGGTACTAAGTTTATCTTAAGATTTAGGTTGGAAATGGTAATAAAAGTTGCCATGCGAAGCGGTATTTTTATCACCGATTATAAAACAGGGTTCTTTTAAGTATAATTTGTTTGTAATTGTGAGTAAGTTCATGATGAACCTATTTTTTTACTGACTAAAAAAAAGGAGGTGTTTTTCAATTCGGTTGTAAATATACATATACATTTTGTATTTGTAAATATATACATACATATATTTTCTCCGAACCGTCTGAGAACTTTAGTAGAAAAACAGTTACTTGTAAGACAATTGAAGAAACTATGTTATGCAGTTATTTTTTTACTTCTTAGTGTTTCCCTTTGGAGTTGGTTTTTTTGTAAAGAGTGTTGCTACGAGAGCTGCGATTGAAGATACGAGTAATATGTGTGTGCAGCCCTTTGAACTGTAGGTACGTGCACTTGTTTTGCTATACATACTTAGGTAGGTATATACAGCAGCAATACAGGTGGATTCAACGGTGGTAACTTAAGTAGCTTAATTGTGACAGTTTTTGAGAAAAGGTCCCACTTTGTCGATATGGAGTTATAAGTATCATACGCTATCTTTTGGTGAAAGATATATGTCTCTAGGTGCTATAGTTATTTTTTTTAAATTCTTCAAATTTGCAAAAGTGAAGAAGCGACAATTGAGAAAACGTTGGTTAAAGTTTGGGACGGCAAAAAACACACTTGTACTTTGAAGTTATGGAGTGGTTAGTATCAAATGAATTGGCATACTTTTCTTTTTCTTATATTACAAACTACTCATAACTCCATATCGACAAAATAGAAATGTTTCCCTATAACAGACACAACTATGATATCGACGATTTTTTTCGTTATTCGACAAAGTGGGACGCTGGGCACTAAACTTTGAGGCCTTAAAAAAGGTGCTTAAATTGGTCATTTATGGGTCGTCATCAAAATCATAGGTTTATTACAGTATATGCTATCAGGTTTCATTGAAAGTCGATTTTCGGTAGGTTTTGCCATATTGCTTTTTTCGCTCATATCATTGCTATCACAGCTGTAAGAACTAAATACAACGTTACAAATTGAAGAATACTCTTTTGAGTTAACATTACACTTAAAATAAATATCATACATTCAGTGTTTTTTTGTCAGCAAGGCTTTGTTCAGTTTGTGTGCCACTGTTACAATCGGGACGGTTGTAACATACCCAAAATAATCAAAAACAATTAATTTAAATAAGTTTTATTACAATAACAATTAAATTTAACAACTATATTATGAGCTACATTATCCCATTTTTAAAAAATCTGGCGCACTGTCTCCTTTTGCAGCTGCAACATCTCTCTTACGAATGTATCTCATCAGTGTAACATAATTAAGATTGTATATTTTTGTTGCTTACCGCAAAGACTTTTCTTTTGTCACGTCCTTGTAAGCATCTTTAAAGTGTTTTTTTAACCAACTTCCAAAAAAATTGAGGAGGTTCTCAATTCGAAGGAATGTTTTTTTTTTTTTATGGATGTTCACCGATTACTCAGAGACTATTTGTTTTCGCCTCTAGATATCTTCATGACACGTTTTTTTGGCATCTGCAATAAAAAAACTCTTGCTACATCCTTAAAACGAAAATCATAAGCAAAATAATAAAAAAACATGTTATCAAAGATGGAGGGAGGCCTTGTTCAGCAGTTGAAATACGAAGGAAAACAATTATGCACGACATCTGTACAAACTAATTTTTGAATATTACAGTCAACCATGATAGTCAAAGGGTTATCAAAACACAACAAACAGGGAGTAATTGCGTATAAATGTTGATTTAATTATCTTTCGTTGCTAATTCTTCGACGTTTCAGACGTCGCGTTACGTATGGACGGAACTCGAGTCTCGAAGGAACTCAGGCTACTTCGAGACCATCGAACACACACACCACCAGACATATTGCAGAATTACCAACGAAAGGTAATAAAGGTAAATCGTGTTAGTTTAAGTCAAAGGGTTACTTTATTTACTCAAGGTAAATCTCCCATTCCTTTTTCCTGTCCAGGTAGAATTGCGGCGGTAGGAACGACGAGAATTAATATTTCCCCACCGTCAACGTTGACACTGCGAAGAAAAACGATCACAAAGAAAGCAATTGTGGAACAAAAATATTGTTTCCGTCCCCGCTCGAGTGCCGGACGGTTGGAAAATAGGATCGGGAGGTAAATAGTGGTTTAGTCTCTAGGTAAGAAAATTAAGCTTTTTACTTGACGAGCACGAACGGTAGACGTGAAAGGCTTAGAATTGAATACAAACTTATAGAGGGTGAATGAAGTGACGTCATCATCATATATTTATGTGCTAGGCTTGGTGGAGTAATTTCCAGCTTATTCTACATTCCGCTTTTTCTTTTACTTCTTTATATGATGAAGCATTAAGTTTTTCTTTTATTTGCTCCATATATGTCCTTCTTGGTCTTCCCCTTTTCCTTTTTCCTTTTATTATAGTCCTAATGTAATTATTGTGACGTAAGAGATGACCTAACATGTTTCCTCTTCTGTTCCCAATTATTTTCAACAAAGATCTTTTTTCGTTAACTATATTTAAAACTTCCTCATTACTTTTCTTTTCTGTTTGTTCTTTTACTAACTAGCGCCTTACCCTCCCTGCCCCAGACGCGGCCGCTTAAAACCTACATCTTTACATGTCATTTTTTAGTACTGACTGACGCCTGGTAATGTGCACAGCTCTAAAGCGACATACGCTCGTTGATGAACTCCAAACCGTCCAAATTCGAAGTTTAATATTTCGGTGTCTATCCTGGTGCCTTGTGTGTGTTTGGACCCTGGAAAGTGAATTCGAAACTGTTATTCGTGAGTGCCCGCGGGACCCGCCCTGGAGATTCGAGTTTTCACCAACATCGCAGAAG
The DNA here is from genome assembly GCA_905404275.2 of Hedya salicella. NCBI lineage: Eukaryota > Metazoa > Arthropoda > Insecta > Lepidoptera > Tortricidae > Hedya > Hedya salicella. The sequence goes on from FR990115.1 coordinate 9,209,746, forward strand.
GTATTGTGCCTAGGCCTATAGTACCAAAAGACTGACTAGCCTCCCTTTAATTTATTGCCCAAACACTGTCCAACTGATCTTTACCATCCTCCTCCAACACCACATTTCGAACGCAATCTCTCTGTCTTTTTGGATCATGGTCCTCGTTTCGCAGCCGTAGAGGGCTATTATACTCCAGCTTTAACAGTTTCTTCCTGATTGAGCTTCGTATTCTAGCTGAACGTAGGCTTCTTTTGTGTTAAATGCTTTTTTCACCATGGCTATCATGGTAATAATATCTGGTGTACATTTAGAGTCTTCTGTAATAATGCTGCCTAGGTATCTAAACAACTTCCCTTTTTCCATTTCAGTGTTTTCTAATGTTATTGTACTGTCGACTATTCTTTTACGCTGGCCACGTAATGTAATATACGCGTTATTGAATGTCTATACATCTATAGTTTCCATGTTCGTACAGATGGGTTTATGTGTGTGTGTATGTGCATTTACTTTGTCCTTTTACGTATGTAAAAGAAGTTAAAAAAGACTTACTTTGGGCCTCTGTGGCACAATATAAAATTTAACTGAAAGTCCACAGTTCAGTCAGTTTTCTGCTAATCTTTTTTGAATAGGTGAGGTACAATTTGATAGAAATCTGTATGAATCTATAAAATTATATGTCACGTGGCATAGGTTCCCCTACACAGGTACTCTCCGCGGCTTCCATTATTTTGTGTTAATATACATCAAAACGATGGGTTAACTGGAGTTTATTAAAGAGATCTGCAGAAACCTTTTATAAGTAACAGACCCTTAACGGCAAACAGAATAGAGAATATGCATGATTTTTTATTTTTGCTTTATTAAAAGCTCATTCATGTAACAAACAGTAGACAAAAATATTTTTTCTAATAACTATTATAATGACCAAGATATAAGCCATCAAACATTTTATTCTATCTCTTTCTAGCAAAACGGATTTTTATATGGAGTTTATATGGCCGGAGTGGACTATGACGTTACAGTACATGCCAGACCTGTCTGTCAAATCGCCGTCTAATTAGTATAAAATGCCTATATCATGCGTATTTCTGCGCTGATTTTAATTTGAATTTCACTTTTTGATAACGTTTTTACGGTACTCGTATTTTCGTAGTTTGTTAAGAAAAGCGATAAAAAAGTCGTGCATGAACCCTATTGATGCCATTTTAAAATTAACTGGTGTAACCTAATCTAATGAACTATTTCTTCTAATAGCAGTAATCATATGCAATGTTAAATAATATTTTTTGGACATTGTTTCGGACAGGGTTGCGGACTACTAAAATTATGCCAAATCACAAATATACCAAACAAAGCAGCAGCTTCGACAGTTTTACAGCTTTCGTGTTCACAATAGGCCCCTTGAGCCATGGCCCTAGCATGTGCCATCTATTTCGTATAAATTTAGTATCCGAAACGTATTTGACATAACGAGTTTCGCATAATTGATTGACACTGAATGTTATGCTTGACTACATTCGTTTACGCAAAATGCACTATTTTCCGAATCGTAATTTTCGAATGTTGTAATAGCATAATATTGACTTGCCCGAGTTTTATTACGAACTAAAAGGCGCCCGCAACTTCGTTCGAGGAGGAAAAAAAGTCATACCCCCTCGTTTTTGTTCAGCGTAGTCGGGTAAAAAGTATCCTTTAACCATCTGGAGATACCTAGCTACTTGTGTACCAAAAATAGTTGAAATCCGTTTAGCTAATTTTGCGTGATGAAGCCACAATGACACATAGGAACATACAAACATACAAAGCATCCAAAAAAAAAAATTTGATTCAGTGACCTCCAAATAGTCCGTAACAATCATTGTTTTTAAAATATCTTCAATGTACAGACATTTCATTTTTACAACTTTATATTCGTATGGATAAGCGTGGGAAAGCCACGTGATCAAGGTGAAAGCAAGGTGATTGGACGACCTGGTTATGGGTTGCGGGGACTCGCTGGATGCGGATCGCCTCTATCCGGCCAATGTAGAACTATTTAGGAGGCCTGTGTCCAGCAGTGGACGTCCTATGGCTGAAATGATGATGATGATGATGACACCATTTTATAAAGTATAAATGCTTAGAAAAACATGTTGTTGTAGTCAGTGGTAATTTTAATTTCAGAATACACAGTGAGTGAAACCGCATAATACACCATTCAGAAACAATGCCAGAGCCTGTCCAAATTTAACAATTGCTTCTTTATTCTAAAGGCTAATGCTGTAACTTAAGAAAGTTTCTGCAAGAAATCAGAAGGCAGAACACGGGTCAAACTTTTGTTACAAATTATAAGGAACTTTGGACAGAACTTCCCAACATTGTTACATTTATGTTACACTGCTTTTTATTTTGCTGTTAGAAGAAGTTTGGGTGATATTAAAAATGGAGATATCTTAAAAAATCAAGGTTTACATGGACACGTTTTCAAAAAAAACAATTTAACGAATTATATCGCGTATATTATCTCATTTGAGTTCCCGACGTTTCGGAAGCTGTTCAGCTTTCCATGGTCACGGAATGAGATAATATGCGCGATATAATCCGTTAAATTGTTTTGTTTAAATGAGTAATAATGGCGGAAATGGAAGAAAATATTATGGACACCTTTGTTATAGAGCTTATGTCAAGTATTTATCAATCGTTCATTACTCACATATTTTCACAGCAGACTTAACTAAAAATGAAATAGAAAATTCTTATTTAATTTCCTTAAACTCAAGAAGAGATCATCTTTAGGATACGAAGTAAATGCAATATACATCTTTAACAAAATGTATCAGTTACACACATAACCCCTTCCCCTTCTGCCTTTTAAATTTAATGAACTTATTACAATCTCAACTATTTTTAGTAAAACGAATACCGTTCGTTAGTATGAAATAGGCAGAAATCTCACAAAAGTAAAACGGCAAGCAAATGTAAATTGAAAACGCAAAACAACACAGAAATGAAACTTTTAGGCTTCATTAAAAACAAGTTAACCCCGTACAAAATGAAAAGGGTTCGCAAAACCAGGTTCCAATTAGGTCGTGCCTCAGTGGGGTTAATGACATTTGTGCATAGCTGCCGTGGTTTCACTGTACCCAAATGGCTAGGTTCAAACAACTGTCCCTTTACGCAGCTTAGAATAAACCAGTCAGTTTGGTAGCATATTTTTTAAATAAAACCTTGAGCTTAATATACGATATAAAGACCTATGTGATGGGACTGTATTCAATTGGCTTGTTAGCCAATTGAATACATGTGCTACTATTATTACAAGTGGTACAACTGTGTACTGAAAATTAGTTATTCATAGTAGATCTGCCACAACTTGTAAGGTAAATCACGTATCAATTGTGGAACATAATGAATATTAAATATACTACTGATTCCAATGAAATAAGAAAACGTTTACTGATGGTCCATAAGATTCCATGGTTATGAATGTCCATGGTCTAAATTAGGTCGTGTTTCAGAGGGGTTCATGATTTTCCGTTGCCGTTTTCATTATTGGTGTTATTAGTCCATCGCCTTTCATTTCAACTAATATACCTAACGTATGAAGAGTCACTGATAACAACTTACGCCTACTATCGATACAGCTATTCTAAAGGTATTGCATCTTAGAAATTTATGGTATTACTTTGATATTAGTATTCTAGCTGCACGACACTTTAGTGGACTCAAAAAATTGTTTTCAGCCAATTTCTTCCGTGGTCGCCTTATAATGTCATGGAGACCATTGACACCAACGAAAAGTTGAATGTACCAAGCCTCAAAGAGGATCACCAATGAGACAGACAGATCAGATAAAAACTAGATGTAACTTTTACGAATGCACGAAGAAGGTTATAAAAGACTGGTGATCTGTCAGAAAGCGTGCCACTAGGTCTATCTTAAAGTGAAGTGGCGATGACGAACACGACTAAAATAGAATGACATCGGTGAGAAAGAGTGAAAGTATTAATATTATCTGTTATTAGTGCACTAACTGCATTTATACTTCTGTGGACCCGTATGCGGCGCTAGCCACGACCGCTGCTGTTTTCAGCCAATTTCTCCCGCGGTCGCCCTGTCCGCTACATTGAGTATTCAGAGACATAACGCGGATCTTTGCTGTTGCGGATGAAAGGTCCCTTGTGAGAAATGCTCTTTTTATCTGCTAGTTTTGTTCACGTGTGTCACGTAGAGAAAAGTAACCTATAAAATACATGCTTGTGTTGTAGGGTACATTTGAATTCAATGTAATGGTGTAATGGTGTCAAACAACGCCACACTGATGATGTCGGGTTTTTGAGCCTCCGCCTTTTGGGCCTCCGTTTCAGCATGGAGGAAATAGTACATTACTGCAGACGCCGGGAAAGAAGGGCTTGCCGGGTGAGTAGGTATAGACTTATATAGATAGTGATACGAAGCCGGCAAACATATGCAATGAAATAAAAAATACACTACTCAAAAAATTACACGACAATTTTTTTTTAAATTTTCCGTCCAATCCCTCCATAATATGTTTTTTTTACGGAAGTCGTCCGTATTTCGCGTATGTAGTGTTCGAGTAGACTCTATTAGGCCCCTTATACACAACCCTTATAATAAATAATAAGAATCTTCATTTCTATAATAAATAAAATAAATGCAGAGGATTTTAAATATTGTCTATGGTCTCTGGCGACTTACGTATAGACAATATTTTAAATTTAGTCATCAATTTATGAACCATACAGATTTGTGTTCTTAATAGCAGTTCGTGTGTAATAGGCATTAACGCGGATATTTTTGGTCCAATAACCATTCAGCCACTAGAAAAAATATATATATAATTCAGCTGTTCAGCCTGAGCATGACACAGACGCCATGTTTACATTAAAATTAAAAAAAAAATTACTTCCCGGCCTAGGCCTTCAATTTTGTATGAAATTCCTTTACAGTTCTCTCAGGTTGTTCCACCCGAAACGGGATACTTTGAAGCCGGTTTTAACGCACGTAATGACGACATTTCATTGCATGTTTGAGAAAAGTGCTTTTATATTATCAGGCCGGCTATTCTTCTACCAATAGTTTTTTGACGATTCAGTTTTAATATTTTCTTCTGTTTCCGCGATTATTACTCATTGAAATAAAACTATTTAACGGATTATATCGCGTAAATTATCTCATTTTAGTTCCCGACGGTTCGGAAGCTTTCCAGCTTTCCATGAAACGTCGGGAACTAAAATGAGATAATATACGCGATATAATCCGTTAAATTGTTTTATTTCAATGATTCAGTTTTTGTTTTCAATAGTGGAGATATGAAGGTTGTAAGACTCACGAGGTACATTAGTGCCACTAGTTGATATTAATTAACGAACTATTGGTCGTGATTATTATTATCTAAAGAGGATCTTATTCATTTTTACAATTATAACAAAAACTACTCGTAATATTCTCACAACAATAACTTTTATTTGATAGGAGTGACACACAATATAGTTTGCAATTTTTATTATTTTAATTTATAATTTATCTCCAAAAGCGGCCCTCATGATAAAATTCATTTATTTACATTACACGTCCATGTTTGGATCACTGATTTACGAGTACATAAGGGAACCAGTGACCCGCGCCGCCAGCTGCGGGTGGCAAGCGGCCCAGTATGACAGCGCGCGCACGCGGTTTGCAACTCCCCTCGAGTTTTTCTGTACCCACTGGTCTCATGTCATGACTCACTTGGCCGGTCCCGATTAATCCGAAGTTTAATCGCATTTCAGAGCATTAGCGGTACATGACGACAGGCGACGGGCAACGCCAGAATAAATTTGAACCATTTACAAAGGGTTTTCTTGTAATTTAATTAAGGTAAAGCAAGAGAACGGGTCGGGTATGGGCCGAATATATGGTTTTGTTCTCTTGGCGCTCGTGAATACGTGCTCCCCAAATTACGCACGAATTTACTAAAAGTACGTGTACCTATTTCGATAAAAAAAATAGCCCAAGGACAATTAAAACAAGAGGACTGACCATCTCAATACAAAAATCCGTTCCTCGATATGTACAACGCCATCTATGTATAAGAATATTTTTTTACAATTATTCAACTTTGCAAGCGTGACACATTATTTAAATATTACGATTTATTTAGCTATTTGCGAACTAATTATTACTATACTTCCTTTTTTAATTTAATTATAACATCGTTAAATGTTTAGTTTTAAAGCGCCATCTAGTTTTTGCCAGAATATCTCCTTGCGATCGGAACACGATCCAAAGTATGGCAAATGTCAGTCCTCTTGTTTTAATGGTACTTATGTCCCACGACCAAGTCGTTTTAGCTGTAGAGCGTTAAAAAGCTATCGACATATACAAAAATACTAACGTACTTATATAAAAGTATATTATGTGTGAACGTATCAGTGGCGTGGCATCCATATAATCCGGTTCTCACCGGGTTGCCCAAGGAAAGGCTTATAACCATCTTTTTCTTTAAATATTAGTAATTGAATACGCTTCGGCATACCTTTTCCTGACGCCACGCCTATGGTACGTATCTACATATGTAATTTTTTTTTTTTTTTTACTTTTCAAACATTTAATTTTTACAGTTTTTCAGACATACATTTCTAGTCTCAAGTGAAGTAACCCGAAGCGTTCCATTTTATCCCTGGGGCTCACCAAAACATCCCTAATTGGTCTGCCCGAGACGGCCAAATTGCTGCTGGCGCAAATGTTTTAATCCTTGCAAGCTGTGTCATACGTCTTACGTATTTATGTGTCCTGTCTGCAGGTTACCGGGTAAAAGGATGTAAAGGATCACTTTGTGCTCTCGAGCCAAGACTTGGGGCTTATATGATGGCCAGAGGTCGGAATAGGTGGTGAATATTTACGTTAAATTAGAGGGGGACGTAATTAAGAGTGGTTATCACCACCAATAATATTGATTTATTTTTATTGAATGCGGGATTCCCCGGATGAGTTATAATGCTGAATACACATAAATTCACTCTCGAGCTCAGTGCTATGTCGGACAGACCTATTGTATGTCCACTTTTGGGTTGTCTACGTATTTGAGTTTTCTGCATTAGATAATTGTTTGACATGAATAATTTGACCCTGAGAGTGAATTTAGAAAAATTGAAATGAACTAATCAATGCACCACTTCATGTCTCTGTTTGGCCCTATGGTTGACTGGTAGAGAATGCTATTTGACATTAAGTCCGCCATTTACACTTACATCTGATCTGTGCAATAAAGTTAAAATAAAACGCAGGAAATCCCGCATTCAATAAAAATCTTGTATTATTTTTGGTGGTTATAACTACTTTTATTTAAGTTCTCCCGCGAAGTTAAGGTAAATAAAATAGGCACTACCTCTTCCGACCTCTGATGATGACGATCCTATAGGAAGAAGAGATTTACTGACCTATTACTATAATTCTTTATATCATTAGACAGCATTTCGGACTAACGTTTCTATATTGCGAGAACTCGTACTCCTCGCGGCTGTGATGGGAGTCTGTACGACACGTTCTACAATACTTTGGTCACATTGTCAAGGAAAGACGGTGCCAACCTCGAGAAGCTTATCGTGACCGATAAAGTAGAGGAGAACAGGCCTGGTGGACGCAGCCTAATGCTTTGTTCTGACCAGATCCGCACCGCTCTTGACTCTTCAGTTCACAACGCCCTCCACACCGTCAGAAACAGAAACAGATGGAGAAAGATTTTTCGAGAGACAGTGATACAGAAGGGACCCTTATTACTGAGGAATACAACGCAAGGAGGACTATTATTATTTTTTGCAATTTGTGACCGCCATTCTCATCGTTATTCTCAATCTATTACAAAGTTATTAGTTTAGATATTTTGCTTTAAGTTTACGATCATGATTACTTGTTACTTTGACATTATAAATAAAAAAACCGAATATTTTTTTTGGGACTGAGAGAGTTTTGAAAATGGTACGAGGAATAGTTATTTGAGCAACAAAAGCAAAGTTGCTTATTGCTGCAAGTGCAGATAAAAATTCAATCACTACCCCTAAGCAAATTAGTAACAATTTGAGATTATTGTTAATAAAGCTTTTTTTTTTTTGTTATAGTTTCTATATTTTTTATCGTTTTATAAATACGAAACGATTACATTGTAAAGTAACTGAAAATTTGAAACATTCCACGTTTTTCCAAAAACAAACTTTTTTTATTAATATACTTCATTATTTTTATAATGTAGGAGTTTCCTTTGCATTGTTTCTTTCTCTTTAGTATGCTTCATTTTATGAAACACTGGTAGCTTTTAAAAATAAAATAGTTAAGCCCTTCTGGCACATGTGTAACTGCCTTTACACATTAGGCTCATCTGGCAGTACAGCTTTATTTGTTTTCTCAAAGTGTAAGTCTTTTGACAGAAAAATATATCTTTTTCTTTGTCTACCCAATAAAAATAAATAGTATTGTATTATAATATTCCTAAAGTTACAAAGTTACATTTACTTGGAAATAAAGCTTAACTCGTAAATATTTACTAAACAAATATTTGTTGAGCCAAAATATGTATGAGCGAAAATTTAATAAAGAAAATTAATCAATATGTTCATGTATTGATATTGTTTGCGAAAACAATGTTGACTCACTACATAAATGAAATGTTTCCAAATGAATAACATACATACACCTAAATACTCTACCTGTAAAGGTACTACCTACCTTATACATAGTCCATATAGTCTAAGTAGTGGTACCTATACATAATTATTAATAGTCTATTTATTTAGGTATTTAAAATAATGTAGACGTAAACATAAAACCGGCCAAGAGCATGTCGGACCATGCTCAGTGAAGGCACAGAAATCAATACAGTCATCCGACGAAGCCGTCCAGACAGAGCAATCGTGCGGGGTCCGAGGGGCGAGACGCGGGTGGGGCGAGCCCGAACTGCATAGTCCGTATTAGTTAGATAGCTCGGGACATATCATTGTCATTTACGCAAACGTCAAAGGCGTCGACCCACTGTATGCTTTTTACACTGTGATGAAGGGCTTCGCAGTCGTTCATATAAAAAAAATATACTTTCCATTAAGTAAACATGGAAAATGGACTACTCAAAATTTTTATATACGTCAAATTAGAAAAATTACAATTTTAAATAGTACAGTCGCAGAATGAAAAGGTTGACCAGTTTTCGAACATATTCATTTACGCGTTGCAAGTAAATGTTACCTTTTTCAACTGTGTAACATACGAGAGTGCAGCATTGCGAATTATGTTTAACTATTTTACAAAAAAAGTTCAATTTTGCTTAGGCGAACTTTCTTTGAGTATTAATAGTTGAACTAAAACCTTTTATTAGATTGATCTTGCCATTACCCTGTGTCAAGTTTGATAAGTGAAATGATTACATTCTCTTCGCTTATAATTATTAAAACTATCAATGTCATCATTTATTTCTTGTATCCGTGTTAATATTTAGTTCGAATATGTGCGGTCCTGTTTTTTCGTTCCTAAAATGACTGAAGAATAAACAAGATATATAGTTAAATTTTAATTCGGCTTTCCAAAAAGCAAAGAGGTCAATTTTTAAAGTTCACTTTGTGGGCCATGTAGTGAAATGACATTCATTATGACGGAATGTGTCATACCTACTCGGTTGATAAAGCAGTTACTGAAAACTTATACTGAGCAAGCAAAAACAGATCTTAAGGTGGTCAACCTTTTCATTCTGCAACTGTACATCAACAAGGAAAATTAACCTTGCAGAATATTACATGATAAAATTGTCAAATTTGATATAGTTCGAAAAAAATTTGGTTATTATTATCGTTATCGTTTTGTATTAAATTTGTTTATAATTATTTTTCAGTGCAATCCGCACGAAGTGCTTCGGTGCTACTTTCATCATGCGTACCGCAAAGGAGTGGAACTCGTTGCCTGCGAGTGTGTTCCCCGACCATTATAATTTGGGCGTGTTCAAGACAAGAGTGAATAGGCTGTTTCTAGACGGACATGATACATCCTCGGCTGCATCGTCACTTAACAACAGGTGAGATTGCAGTGAAATGCCCATCTATCGTCGTATAAAAAAAAACTATCATGTTTTGTCAAAATTCATTTTGAACGGTATTATTTTTGTTCTAAATTAAAATGGTCAATTAAATTGGACGATTTTCCATTTTTACTTAATGACAGTTAATCGCTTAGACTGCAGTGGATTGCATTTTTTTTCTTGCTATTTTGATCTTTGTATCAAATTTGAGAGTATGGCTTAAATCTCTTGCCTATTAACCTACTTTTTAATTACCAACTACTTTACTATTGTAATGATATACCAACTTCATTATAGGTTTCTCCTCAATAAACACGTATCTTGTTAACGGTATTTCAGCAACAAGTGAAATGAGAGTTTTTTAATTAAAGCGTTACTACCATATTTCAATCACAGTGACTGTCGCTTCACTTCCAAAAAATCGCAGTGACTTTGTGACAGCTGTTACTCACATCATGTATAAGTTTACTCGTTACTGTGATCGAAAGCCACTAATATATATTAATATTACTGAGCGTATAACAAATATGACAAACTATAATTAATAATAACAAATATGATTTTATGTCATATTTGTTATTTACCTAAATGTATGAGTAATGAAATATAGGTAGTACAACACTTTTTAGGCAAGGCACACTTCATAAAATATACACATACTTCCAAACAATGAAAAATTACAATTGGCCGAGACAATAGGCGGAGTAATCAGTAATTTTTACAAAAATACTTTATCACTAGGAGCGGAGACCTATAATGTATATGTTATATGTGATTTTGTAACCTTGTTCCTTCTTCAGATGAGTTTCAGTCATCAGCATAAGCTTTTATTGCCGACTGTACTTTTCTTTGAACATCCATCAACTATATCGAGACAAAACTACAGAGCCCTAACTTGGTAGGATTGCGTTATTTTATTATAGAGCTCCTATAACAATAACCTTACGATTCTACCATTAACATCTGATCAGCTCGACGATATCGTAATATTGCATATTCACCGAACTCGCATTAGTATAGCCAATTTAAGTTCAATCGAAAACGGGTAAGGGAGTCAAATTTAAATAGCATGATTTGACTCGGACTAGACTGACAGGGCCCATGTAAAGGACTTACAAAATGTAACATCTATAGCCATTGGTCCAATGAATAAATAAATGGAATACATGCAAACATAGCAAGTTAAATAAAAGCTTGTAAAAAATAGGAGACCAAACAGTAGTAATACTTTAAGACAGCCGGCCGATCACTGTGATTTTGTCCTCGTGAAGTTATACATTTTCCATCACTAAAATTTACAACTGTAGGTATATAACGACTGACTCTAGGGATAATCTTCATTGCGAAACGATACCGACCATGTTTTTGCTTAATTATGCATGGTTTGCTGTATTACTTGTGTACGATGGGCTGGCGTTTAAAATATACGACGGAGAAACACGTAAGCACTTTTTTATACAAAATTATGATTTATTCGTTTTAGGTCTGAAACAGGTGTTCTTTTCCGTATAAAAATACCAATATTTTTCGGTATCGCTTCTCACATTTAACTTTTATTTTAATGAGCTAATTTTAAAATGCAATTTCATTACATAGATGCAATTTCGTCAAGTTAGGAAAACTATCGCAAAATTGGGAAGATATATATAAAGTTGTAAAAATTAAATGTCTGTACATTGAAGATATTTAAAAAAAAAAATCTCTGACAGACTATTTGGAGGTCAATTTTTTGTTTTTTTGTATGTTCGTATGTGTGTTCATGTTGTCTTCATCATGCCAAATCGGCTAAACATATCTCAACTATTTTTGGTACACGGGTAGCTGGGTATCCACAGGGTACTGTTTACCTGACTCTGATGAGAAAAAGAGGGGTTATGACTTTTCTCCTCCGGGAACGAACTGGCATTATTTTAAATTGATACTAGAAGGCGCCCCTTCTAGTATCAATTTAAAATTACGCCAGTAACAATCCCAACAGTTTGAAGTTTTCACAAGAAACGAATTCGCAGATGAGATGAAAAATATCAACTACCGTGGGAGAGGGAGTAAAAGGGGTTAATGAGTTTTTCAGTAAATTATCATCAATTCAATTCAATGTCATCAATGCAGATCAATTTGTTTCTTTTATGTAAATTGAGAATTCGAATTGAGAACTTCCTCCTTTTTTGGGAGTCGGTTAAAAATAAGAGCTACCGAGACAGAAATGACTAAATAAAACATATCAATTGACTAAGCAATGAAAAACACACTTCTGCTTATCAACACAAACACACAACAAACGAATTTAATTCAGTATAAATGCCACCTCACATGAACTTTCATTGCTATGATGTGTAACAGGTAGGGACGTTGTACCGAAAGTTAAAACCCTAGTTTCAGACCAGTATCATTATTATTATGTTATGCAAATTAAATAATTTGAATTTATCGTGGGCTGGAAAAACTGAAAATTTTCCTCTAAAAATAAAAAATAAATTCTAATGATTTTTATTATTCTTCATTTTACGAACTTAAATAATTTCATTCCAACTATTATACCAGATTTTCATCAAAAAGACTTCTGAAAACTATATTTTACAGGAAACCAGCAATCAAAACTCACGCGCAGGTATTACATCAGACGTAGGGTAGGGTATTGTTCCCCACTTAATTTTCGCACGCCCCGTCACCCGCTGGCACCCAACGTTACACTCGTTCAGTACTGACTGTATTTGAGTCTCGAATCGAATTCATCTTCGAATGGTCAAACCTTGTATACATTTTCTCAGCCGACTGTACTTAATGAAAATAAAATATGACGAAATAGGAATATGTTTTAATCACAATCTGTCAAAAACAGAATATAACGAAGACAAAATATAACCAAAACAATATTACAAAAAGAGACCGTGACTAATTCGTGACTAAATCAGAACATGACGAAAGCAGAATATGACTAAAGCCAAACATCCATCTAAAAACTTTTATTTTTCAATTCAGTAACCTTCTAATTCACCTTTTCAATGCCTTTTAAAAGTGTATTCAATGTTGTCACATGCTCATCACACAAATATATGCCCTTACTGGGATTTGATCCCAGCACTGTCAGCTTCGCAGGCAGCTTCACCACCGCTGAGCTAAGCTGGTCATCAATATATGTACCCATAGCACAAGCCTTATTGAGCTTACCATGGGACTAGTTCGATTTGTGTAAAATTGTCCTGTAATATTTATTATTATTATTATTTATTATTTATTTATATGGGTGAATTTTTAAAACGTATATAAACACACCTGCCAAAAAAAAAACTAGGCTATAATTAAAAAAATGGGTGTATTCTTATTTATATTTTATTAAGCAATATCGAAAGTCCGAAAATTCACAATTAACATAGCTGTGAGGTGTGTCACACGCGAAGTTAATCTCAGACGATTGAACACAACTTTGTCTCTGATTGATGTCCTAATTTATTTCTGTAAAAAAACAATTAAAAGGGCTCCTCCTGTCTTTAATTTGTTTTCAGTGATACAACAATCACCCGAAGTGACGATGGGCACTGCGGAGGTAGCAGAAGTTATCGATATAGACCCTACTGGCGAATACACGACGATAAACTTTCAATTTGAGCACGACCAGATCATAGGGATGCACTATGAGGAACCGGGCGAGCGGTGCTATAACGACCACATCAGGTGTTTGACGAGCGTTATGTGCGTATTATTTTATCCTTCATTTATTTTATGTGTTATTATTAAATTTGTTTACACGGCATTGCAGCGAACCAATTCACCGAGAAATCAGAAAACATAATTAACAACTATTTTACGAGTAAATAAAACAATTTAAACGGATTATATAGGGTCTCCTTTGGAATCCCTAATGTCGTTTGTCCTTACTCATTTTAACACGCTTTTATTAGGTCGACCTGTATGTAATTAACTATGTAATGGAATCTAAGGTAACTAATTAAACCATCTGCCAAGGATCGTACCGTCATGAAAATTGGCAGCTGTATGTAGTTCTAATGACAATACAATAATATGGTACTGTCGAACTGATCTGATGATGGAGCCAGAAGATATAAACTGGAACTTCATAATGGAACATCGTATCATAGCTGTTTGGATTTTTAGAAAAGTCTTGTAAAGCGTGTTTTTCTAGTATTTTTTAAACTATTAATTTATTTATCAGAAACCGTAAATTCAACAGGATTTTAGATTATCGCATAGATTAGGTTATGTTCATACCTATACCTAGCTGTTCCGTTCCGACTCGCTCAATCCTACTTTCTGCACTTTATTGTTCCGTTCACTATTACACATAACACCATTACTAATAATCACTTCCCAATACTACTTATACTTATAACACTTTTTACAATCGGAGACGGCTTGGGATATGATGTTTTTCTATCGAAACTTCGTTAGCTAGTTTGCGGACTGTACAGGGCCATCTAGCGGACAATTCAGTAACTAATCTTAAATCTATAGTTGCATCAATATTCCGACGGCGACACGTGGCGTGCGAGTTAACTCATGCTTTCTTAGGAGAACAGCGACATCTATTGGCCTTTTGCAACTTTAAATCTCAACAGGTTAGATTAGGTTTGTTTTATAACAATCCTAAAAGTTTACAGTTTCATAAGAAAATGCGTTTGGACAAACGATACATAAGGACAACCGACGTTAGGGATTAAGATTAAATCGCGAATTTAGATTATAATAGATCCATTAAATCGCGTAAATTATTTAATTTGAGTTCCTGACGTTTCGGAAGCTATTTAGCTTTCCGGGTTCACGGGTTGACTGAGAAAAGATATATTTTCTCTGCTAAAGTAACAATTTGTGCAAACTACCCACTTTGGGAAAACAAATATTATTATATTATATTTTATTCTTTAATAATTTACCAGCACAGCAATATGGAAAATTCCACTCTTTTCGCATAAAAATACTCTCTTAAAAATCGCTGAACGCATAAAAATGCATGTTCATTCTGAAAATACGCAAAAAAATGAATGAAAATTCATTTTTATGCGTTCACCGATTTTGAATGTCCGTAGACTAAAAATAATGGCGTCCGGTGCGTTGAGCGGGAGCCCAATGCGGGTACACTCCGTCTCAGACAAATAGCCCATTGCGAGGACCCACGCCGTTGGACAAAATTAAGTAGCCCGTCGCGGGCGCATGCGCCGGGAGCACGCAGCGGGCGCTCTCAAGCGGCATTTTGACCATACAGCGTTTTGACAGTTAATTTTAAAGGGGAACTGATTTCATATCATTATTAAACGGGGCTTATTCGCGTAGAAATATAATTTATTTAATTAACTTTCGTTGTCCATACTAATAATGTCCATAATTATGTCCATAGTCTCGATGACCTTTAGCCCCGTTTTGTTGTGTTGTGATTTGAGTGAAAATCGTGTAAATCTAAATCAATGTAATTGATTTGATTTAACAGCCAAGTACTCTATTTTTATCACATCGTGTTATTTCTGCTCACTTAATGTAAATTTATAATATTAACGACTGCCTATTTATAAGCCATACGAATAAATAATACATTTTTGCTCACGAATCCCCTCGTACTACTACGAAATTCATATCCTACCATTCCCCCGCTCTAGTGTTAAACTTTGTTAAAGTGAGTTTTAAATTTCGAGAATCGAAATAGGCCCTGAAATATAATAATGTGTTAAGTTAAGGTGCGTCCACACTTGTAGCATTTGCTCGTATCCGATCACCGTGGCGTGGCATGACTGCGTATCGCGCTGCTTGGACGCTCACTGTCCGCGCGCCGATCACACCCCGCTTGTCCGATCTAACTGTGTGATACGCGTAGCAACATGGATTTCGAGCGATAGGATCGGCGCAACGTCCAAACGCGTGATCGTGACACGCGATCATGCCACGGGACGAAGATCTGATCGGGCAAATGATACAAATGTGGACGCACGTTTATGTTGCCCATTTCAGATCTTCGTCTCGAATGGTTTGCGGAATTAACCGTGACGAGAATATTATGAGTGAATTTGGATCGCTTTGTAACATCTACCTGGAAAATTGCAAAAAGAAGACGGGTAAGATATATCTATACTATTATAAAGTTATAAAAATGAAATTTCCGTACATTGAAAATATTTAAAAAAATGCTTGTTACAGACTTTTTGGAGTTAACTAAAACGAAAAATATGTTTTTTGGATTTTTTGTATGATTGTATGTGTCGTTGCGGCTTCATCACGCAAAATCGTCTAAACTGATTTCAACTATTTTTGCCACACGGGTAGCCGAATATCTCCAGATGGTTATAGGATACTTTTTATACGATTGCGCTGAAGAAAAAAAAAGAGGGTTATGACTTTTTCCTCTCCACGTACGAAGTTGCGGGCATCTTCTAGTATTTTATATTTTTAGCATTCAGTGAAAACAATGAAAAAATAAAACTAAAAAAAATCTTTTCTCAAACATGCAATGCAATTTCGTCATTATATGCCACCATACGTGCGTTATAACATTCAAAGTATCACGTTTCGGGTGGAATAACTCGAGAGAACTGTAAAGGAATTTCATACAAAATTGAACGCCTAGGCCGGGAAGTAATTTTATTTAAATTTTAATGCACATGGCGTCTGTGTTCATGAACAGGCTAAACAGCTGAATTATATTTTTTAATTCTTTTCTAGTGGCTGAATGGTTATCGGACCAAAAATATCCGTGTTATGCCTATTACACGCGAACTGGTATTAAGAAAACAAATCTGTATGATTCAACGTATTGATGATAAATTTAAAATATTGTCTATACGTAAGTCACCAAACGACAGACAATATTTTAAATCCTCTGCATTTAATTTATTTATTATTAAAATTAAGATTTTATTATCAAGTGGTGTATATGGCCCAAATAAAGTCTATTATAATTTTATATTAAGACGACTTCCTTAAAAAAAAACATCATGGAGGGATTGGAAGGAAAAAAATGACGTATTTTTTTTGAGTGGGGTATTTTTTTATTTCATTGCATACGTTTGACTAAAGCACTATAAATGCCTCTGGCCGTGAAAAGGGCTTGCCAGCTTCGTATCACTATCCGTCTATTCCTACTTACCCTGCAAGCCCTTCTTTCCCGGCGTCTGTAATGTACTTTTATGAAAATCCTTCAATTTACCAGCAAAGCCTTAACCAAAAGCGGTTGAAATGCTTGAATTCATTTTGAGATTCCAGAACCTACATGTTATGTCTTTAACCCCCACAGAGAGAGAGAGTTAATGTAATGTGCGTATCTGCGGACCTGTCTGTCTCTGTGTATTGTTTGTGTGTTTGTTTGTGACATTGTAAAGACGAATTGATCGAGGGGTTCTGTCTTTTGATGGTCATAATCTTTTTATTATAGATGTGTCAATATTTTTATAGTTAAAAAAATTACGTACTTATCTTTGATTTTAATAATTAATAATTTATTATTGTAATTTAAAATAATTGAATGTATATTTTTTCAGCCTATTGGACTATTATCGATTATGGAAATTGCACACGAGCCCAAGAGGTAGCTACATTTAAAATACAAACAATACTTCCAGAAAGTACGGAAAATGTCACTTACGCTGATACATGGAGGCCTTGGTTGTAGTATTCGTGCCTGTACGATATGCTACTTAAAGTAATGCATCACTGGCTCATCGTTACACCCGGCACGCAAGTACACGTCCACCCTCTGCCGCTACAACTCGTTGACTGGTGACGGCTACCACGTCACCGGTGTACATGAGACAATGTATACATAAATACAGGATACACAAACACTACAATAGTGAAAAATAAATCTATAATACAACAATACAAGTTCCCCGTTCACTGTTCACTGCTCTCATCAACTTCCTACCCCTGGTACAATCTGATTGTGATTTGTTTGAAAATGTAATAGCGAGGCTGATGAATGAATGGAACAAAGTGCTAGAAAGTGAGCAAGATAAACGCCTTTTAGTTTTAAGTTAATTTGTTTTTCGTTATTAGTTTTTACATACTTTTGAATCAATGTAACGATTTTGTAAACTGTTATGAACATTATTTGTGATTAATTTAATAAATAAGTAAATAAGCGTACAATGCAACATTTTTTTATTGCACACCAACAAGAGAAACAGTATATTGCGTAAAACAACGGAGCAGAAGCTAAGGTTCTAAAGAGCGTTCAAAATGTATACCTATTTTGGTATTTTTGGTCAGGAGGATTAAATTAAATATACACGATAGGTATTGATCAGTTTTAAATATTTCTTTATTACAAATTAAAGATTTTGTTTTTATTATTTTTGACTTATAATAATTTCTTATATCTGTAAATCTCACTATTTTTCCATTAAAACCCATCAAAACGTCAGACGAAATCAAACACGACGCGTGGCGTAAGCCTGCGCTTAACTGGCCGAACCAGTTTCAACAGGTTTCCCTCCGTACGTGACGAATGTAATAATGTGTAATGTACCTATCGTAGCGTGGTTGTACTACCACACGAGTACAGAGACAGAACAGACACTGAGGTTCTAAAGAGCGTGCAAAATGTATACCTAATTTGGTAGGGTTGACGGGTTCGCAGGCATCTCGTATTGTCCAGTTCGAGATAAATACGATATTGATCACTTTTTTAATATTTATTGATGATAAATTCTAATGAGTTTGTTTTTTTTTATTTGTTTTTTTTAATAATTTCTTATATTTGAATGATAAATTCTTAAATTAATAAACAGTTTTTTTCTTAATAATCAGGCATCGAATAATCGGATAGATATTTACGTAAACTTTGGCGGCAGGGTCTAAGTTGAACGGTATGGAGACGGACTCAATTAAATTCTACTACTAAATATTTTATGAAAAACAATGTTTTTTTTATTATTATTCTCTTATGTTACATATACCTTAAAACTAAATTATTTCACACTGCGGTTACAACAAATACTTACATACATTATTACATTACCTACATATGCATAACAACGTACGTGCTTACCGAAATAGTCATAAATAGACATAAATTAAACATTTTTGTGTATTTTTATCTTCTCGTGTCGTTTTATGCAATACCGGAATCCCGGGACGTATATAATAAAAATAATTTAATTAAGAAGCCAATTCCATATTTGCCCAACTTTTGCCGGGTTTTTGGCAACTTTAGTTAAATATCTAAACGATTATCCGATGACTGTTAATAATCTAGTGGAATGTCTTTATTATAGTGATAATTATGTCTTTATTTTTTTCTATTATTGTTCATACACAGAGTACAGTCAGCGTCAAAAAGTTTTTAACAGACACAGTGCCAAATATATCGGCACACATCTTTGTACCTATAGTAATAAAGATGTGTTGCGATATATGTGTCGCTTTGGATGTTACAGACTATCTTACGCTAACTGTAAACTATACCAAACTACACAACTTTTCCAGCATACCCACACTAAACGTAAGACGGAATCCACGACGTGTGAAGCGTACACCCTGCGCTGGAGCACAAACTGTGCGCCTACCATGAGAGCGCTCGATGACGGTCTATCTCTTTCGCACTATTAACGCGTGCGAGAGAGGTGCACTGATTCTCGATACGAGAGATACTCGCTAGCGCCGATTGTAAACTCAGCTCATGGTAGGCACACTGGGCGAGTCTAAACCGGTTTCTCTGCCTGTGTGACGAAAGTTTGTGCTTATGCACATACGTGCATTTCGCTTCTATGTGATATTTATGGCTATTGGGTGGTGAAATAAAGAGACATTCAAGTTCATAGAACTATATCAGACCCTGAAATGTGGACCAACTTGCGCGCCTTAAAGTTAAATTGAAGCTTAAACACCACCATCTTCTTTTCCTCCATTTTTTCACGACTTTTCGTTGAACGACTTTGACATAATGGCAGCAACACACTATACTCGTAATACCTACTCTTGGCGCTCGACAAACTACTACGGACGATCGTTCTCCCACCTGAATGGCCGGCAACGCTATTGTGACTCTCCTTGTGTTGCAGCCGTTGAGCGACCTTGATTGCTCTGCTCGTTAGGCCTCTAGAACATTTTAAAAAACCGGCCAAGAACATGTCGGACAATGCTAAGTGTAAGGTTTTGCCTGCAGCTGTTCATACAAATGAAGCTAATGAAAAAAATACTATATGAAAAATTCGACAGTAACTCAAAATCATGTTCAAAACAATTTTCGTTGAAAGTATTTATTTGGCTTTATCTTTGTAATTTTTTTTCATAGTTTTAGACATGAGCTTCAGGAAATAGAGGAGGGGGTACACAATTTATGTTACATTCGGAGCGATTATTTCCAAAGATATTCACTAAATCAACTTTTTTTTCGAAACCTCAAAATGTTTTTAAAGAATTGTCGAAATATGTGCCATGCGTTGATATTTTCTGTAGAGAAACAATTCAGTTTTGATTATATGTATGGATTGCCTCTCTAGATTTTTTTTTGTTTTTTAACTATCAAACTAAGTAGTTATAGAAGACATCTATACTACAAATTGGGTCTCCTTCGGAATCCCTAATATCGTTTGCCAAATGTATCATTTGCCATATCGCATTTTTTTCAGTTACCGTAATTTTTTCAGGATTTTTTAAAATATCGTCGTATAGATTAGGCTAGGCTAGGTTTGTTTTATAACAATCCTGAAAAGTTTACGGCTTCTGAGAAAAATGCGTTATGGCAAATGATACATTAGGACAAATGACGTTAGGGATTCCGATATAGATCCACTATAAGGGTTCTGTTTCTGCCATTTTGGCTACAGAACCCTAAAAACACTGACTTGAAGTGTCTCCCTATTACGTTTCAAGATTTAGAGCAATGTGACAAGCAGACAGACAACGGAAGCTTAGTAATGAGTATAAAAGGGTACGCTAAAAACACCAACTTTATCCTCTTTTGCGTCTATGGCTTCGATTTGCGTGCTTTTTATTTTCTCAAGCGACTTGTTCTGTTTTCAAAAGGAGATAAATGCTATAGTGCGCGGAGGAGCTATTTGAAAATCGTCTTGATTTTTGCTATTTATTTTGCGGTAAAGAAGGTTTGCCAGTAAACCGTTATAAGGCTTATAAGAATGGTTTTATTTCAGCGTTCGTATTCGCATTTTAACATCTTCTTAAATATAGCAACTGTAACTGAATCTTATAAAATAATATTGTGTTAAAATTATCTTAACGAACATTCTTTTTATGAAAATCAATGTTATATAATTTGACTACTTTATAGGGTTTCGTAGACTGAGTTGCAAAAATATATCATAGTTTTGTCACGGCCTATCGTCCGTCAGAGGCATTTTACTCAAAATCTACAAGATCTATATTGATGAAATTTGGAGTATAAGTGTCTTGTATAAGCCGCTACTTAGTTTGATAGTTAAATAACAAAACTATATATTTTTAGGGAGGGCACTCTATACATGTAGCCGAAACTGCAAAACACATTTTTCAGCAAATATCATTGCGTGGCACATATTTAGACAATTCCTTTATAAACTTTTTTTTTTTAATTTCGTGATATTTTCGGAAATCATCGCTCCGAAAGTAGCATAAGTTGAGCATCTCCCCTATTTTCTATACTTTATGTCGAAAATTTATAAAAGAAATGCAAAGATAAATCATAATAAATCGTTTTAATGAAAATTATTTTCAATATCATCGGATAAACCGTTTTTGAGTTATTGCCGAAAAACTGCGGTTCACAGCAAAAGGACGTAAGTGCTGGGGAGATACGCTCTTTTTGTGCTGCACTTTTGCGCTGCACTACTGCGGCTGCGGCATATATAATACACTTAGAATAGTTTGACATGATTTTGGCCGATTTTTGTTTTTATGACGACAAAGTATACTTGTACTGTGACAATTTCAAGTGTCTACTCTGTTATAAATTGCAAGTGTCTAGTCTATTACGAGAGATTATAAACAAATAGAGACAGGAAACGAAACAACGAAACCGTGGCGAAAGGTTTCTATTAGTAACCATTAAATACGAAACCCTAGAAGAACCATATCCTCTTTAGCGTCTGTGGCTTCGAGTCGCTTTCTTTTTAACCGACTTCCAAAAAAGGAGGAGGTTATATGTTCTTTTAAGATTATTTATGGATTTTTAGTTTATTTTGGAGTCGGTTCTTTTTTTATTATTTTTTTTTTATTATTATCTTAAAAAACTCGTTCTCTTTTCAAACGGAGATAAATGCAACAGTGCGTGGACGAGCTATTTGAAAATATATATTTT
Source organism: Hedya salicella (assembly GCA_905404275.2). Lineage (NCBI taxonomy): Eukaryota > Metazoa > Arthropoda > Insecta > Lepidoptera > Tortricidae > Hedya > Hedya salicella. The sequence goes on from FR990115.1 coordinate 9,231,999, forward strand.
TTATTTTCTGTTTATTACGCGGTAAAGCCCGTTTATGGATAGGAGGTCATATTATTCCAGCGTGTATTTACTTATAAATAGCTCAAGATGGAAAAAGGATAGAAGGATCATTGCAAATAATTTAATAATACCGTAAAAAACATGCCTACTGAGGGCTTATCATAATAATTAAAACAAAAGGAAAGTTAAGTATAAAAAAACTCGAAAGCAATAAAATAATATAGTAGTATATAAAGCGTGATAGATCATTAGCGTGCTTAGGCATCTCACAAGGCGGACTGAACTGATGACCTGGGGGCCTATGATGGTTGCGTTTGTGACGCGATAAATAAGTGTCATAGCTGCCGTCATCTTCTGACACGTATGTGAGTGCGAGAATGACAGGCGCGTTATCATATCATTTATCGCGTGATAAACGCGACCATCATAGCGCTGGTGAAGTTTAGTAGAGTCCGCTGGATGCGGCGGTCATGGTGGCGTTCTTTAGGGTAGACTTATGTCTAGCATTGGCCCTCTTTTGGCTGAACGATGATGGTGATAAATGAAGATGATGTCTAGACCAATGGTTTACTGGTAGAATAATGATTAAAGTTTAAATTAAATCATTAAGAGTCCCCAGCAAGCTCGGTTCTCCATACAAACGTAGTTACGCTCTCATTTTATAACGAATAGCTAGTTTGCTCTGAAACTTCGTACTTAGAATAACTTAAGGTATAAGCAGGCGTGTAATTAGTTTATATAGTTTCAGAAACCATAGTAAAAAAAAATACAGCGGATTTAAGTTTTTCATACAAAACTTGTTTTTGCCGTATTTCGTTTGTTTTATAAACTGGAGCCATATAAACTAATTACAGGCCTAACCATACCTCATGTCATTATATATGCAAAGTTTCGTTACAATCCAACACGTAGTCTTAAAATGAGAACGAAACTCCGTTTGTATGGGAAGGTGAAATTCGGCCTAGCTTGCGGGGGACTCTTAAGTAAATTTTGTACGTTCATAAACTATATAAGTATATGCTTTATATCTGTACTATTACATAATTCTAAAAATAAAATGTCATGGGGTCAATCCCTTGAACACGGAAGCTCCAAAGCTTCCGAAACGTCCGGAAGTCAAATGAGAGAATATACGCGATAATTCGTTTAGATTATTTTATTCAGAGGAGTGATAAACGCGAAAATAGAAGAAAATATTATTGAAGGATTAAATTTGATCTTTTGTATTGGTGCAAAATTGTTTTCTAATAATGCGACATAATTGAGACATATTTTATTAAAAAAAAAGAGTATTATATTAGTTTGATCAAGCATGTAGTGTAAGCATGTCTTTCAAGGTGGAATGATGATCTAGTGAATGTTGTGGGAACTAACTGGATGAGGTCAGCATGGGACCGACCAAGGTGGCGTTTTTTAGTGAAGGCCTAAGCCCCGCAGTGGACGGCTTACGACTAATTTATGAGGATGAGTTGTATAACTAATTTTAAGTAATTGGATCTTTCTAAAAAAAACGTTACTGGCATTTTTTTCATAATATGGAAATTTCATGTTTTTTGTACTCAGAATCATGAGTGAAAGGAGGAAAAAAGGTGTCCTTATTTTTTAGTTCCATTTCGTTAATTTATTGCATGGGATTTTCAACATTAAAGTAACGGAACGGAAAGTACAAAAATTGTGAAAATTAATTGCACTCTTTTTTTAGGATGAATAAATTAGTACTACTAATGATTCTGGGTAAAAAAAACATAAAATTTTCAAATTGTAAAATAAAAGTGGAAGTACCTACGGTTTTTTTTAGAATGGCCCCAGTATGCAGGAAAAAAGCTCACTAGAGCCATAAAAACACCTGAAACACTAAATTATTCACTACAGCCATCATTAAACAAGTGCAAACCGGTTTCCTATTATTTATTTATGTGCCATAAACGGTTTATTTCTGCCCTCGGCATTATCGCCTCGAGTGTCAGCCGCATTTTTATTTCCTCCTTCGTATAAACATTAATTCTCATACGGTTTACGATACCCGAAAATCCAACTCTTATATAAATTGTAGGGTGACTATTATAAGACCGTCGATCATCTTAATCCACCATACTTAGTTTCAGGTGGCGACTGAATACTGGTTAATTACGAGTGTTAACTTAGTTGGTAGCATTTTGACTTACGAAGCTAGCGGTCCCGGGTTCAAATCTTGACCGGGATGGTGTTTAAGCGATGAACACAAATGCTGCATCTTCTTGAATGTGTCTCAATCACATGCTGCTTAAATCGTGTGTCAAGATGCACGAGGCCTTATGAAAATATATTTTTTATTTTTATACAGTCATCTTTATCTTTCTATACAGTCTTCACTATACAGGGTATTTGGTAACAGGTTGCAAAGTTGAAAGGAGGTGATAGCTTAGACCATTTAGAGCATTTTAAGCGATATAATTAGTTATTTTTATTTAAGTTTTAAGATTTTTCTGGGAAAACTCCAAAATTTCGGACTACATCGACAATAGTACTTTTTTTACTGTAGGTAGCATTTTTGTGTATTTTTTTTTGTATTGTGAAATGTCTATCGTTTGAGATGACTCAGCCGTTTTATTATGCTTTATTGTTAAAGATAAACTGATTTGCTACTTGCGTATTTATGCAAAAACTACTAATTTAGTCTTATAAAGCTACAGTCGTGCTTGATAGCTTAAATGAAAGGGCAATAGCCAAGCATGTTTCTTAAATGGTTTGAAGAACCGGGGCTATTTTAGTTTTTTTTTTACCGTTCTTAGAAAACACTTCAATCATTTTTTTTTCATGTTATTTAATATTTAAATCGCTGTAGGTTCTTTTTTTTAGACACATATGTATCAAATATTTTTTATGGTGTACGATAGACATTTCACAATACAAAAAAAAATACACAAAAATGCTACCTACAGTAAAAAAAGTACTATTGTCGATGTAGTCTGAAATTTTGGAGTTTTCCCAGAAAAATCTTAAAACTTAAATAAAAAAAAACTAATTACATTTGCCTAACACATATATCGCTTAAAATGTTCTAAATGGCCTAAGCTATCACCTCCTTTCAACTTTGCATCCTGTTACCAAACACCCTGTATTATAAAAACAAATTAACATTGAATATGTATAAAAAAAAAACCCAATATTTTTCATCAAAAAAGGGAAAATATAATCGGATATACAAGATAATATTCTAAAAATGTTGCAGGTATAAAACTTAAAACTATAGATAAAAAAGTTCCCCCATGTCTCTCGCGGACGGCAGGGTGTCCAGAAGGCTGGCAGCATTGCCACGCTGAATGGCAATGCTGATTTTCTGGGCTAAGAAAGTGCCAGCCCTCTCATCACCCGATGCTTCGCGTAACCTCTTTGAAACATCTTCTGTTGCGCTCGTTCTCCACGGCCTCAATGTTTCTACCCCAGACAGCTCAAACATGCAGCTACTACTTATGGCTGCATATTTGCGCCGCGTGAGGCACTCCGCGGAGTCTGCAGCAGCGCCGGCTCTCACTTCCATCGATGGAAGCTAGTACTATGTAAAATATTATATAATATTTTATCATATACTTAGTGAAGATTGTATAGAGGGATAAAGATAAATACATTCTCAGAATAAGATTAATTTTATCACAATTTCATTTAAACGATCAAACTTCGAATAGTGTCAACATGTCAATGACAGATACAAAGGTGCTCAAAACTGGAACTGTAGCACATAATTATTTCAGTTCCAGTTCCACCTAATCCCATAATTATCTTTCTTTTTGTTTACATCCAAGTACCGAAACCACCAACGAAAACCTAATTAAACAAGAACAAAAAAAACACCTAGAATTAAAAAAGCAATCATAAAACAAAACCTTTTATATTCTAGACATTCTAATCGTATTTTTATATCCCCGATTCTGGTTGTTCACCGCAAATGTCGAGAATAAATACCCATGACCCTTATCACACTCGGCTACAGTAAGGGGAATTGATTCGTCTACCACGGTACAACCCTGTCGCTTTAATGTGACTTATGGCTTGAGTTCCAGTGACGATGGTTTGTCATTTGAGACAGGGTTCTACGCTAACCCGACTCATAAATATTATAGACGGGTTGCATTTTGGGTTCTTTTTGGCTTCGAATGTGCAGTTTGAAAGCAGTTGACATCGAAACTGCAAATCAAAAGAAAAGAGCGTACTCCCATCTGAAAAGCCGGCAACGCACTTGTGACTCCTTTGGTGTTGTAGGTTGATGAGCGACGGTTATCGGTTACCATCAGGCGTTCCGTCTGCTCCTTTTCTCTCTATAACGTAAAAAAAGACGTAGATTCCTGAACGCTGCCCACGTAATTAATAAATAATTATCAGACAGATATAATTTCTGTCTCCAGTATTATTGTACCCATACCTAAACATAACATACCTTTACAAGTACCTATATAATATAACACACCTACGTAGGTAAACATAAAACAAGCTAAAAATCTGTCAAAGAATGATAGCATCGAGTTTACAACAACTATCTGTTGCGAGTTTTATTCGATATCGGTTCAAAATTAATTGGACTGTTTGTCATCCGACTGGCAGATAACAAATGCTGGAATAGATCATAATAAAACGAGATAAACATTTTTGTTTTTTTCAGTGAAATTGCAATACAGCAACTCGTCGGATGCCACAGTTGAATATTTGAGGCAACAAAATAAAAATATAAACCGATCGTCACAAATATTTATTTACTATATAGAGTTGACTTTTAAAGTAGTAAAATTTTAAAATTTTGCAGATAACACGGATTTTACAAGATCTATTTGGAGCTTCAAATACGACTGCACTAATTATAAATGTTAGGAGTGGCAGCGGAGAAAATAAGTATTTATACTGAATAGAAAATATAATGGTCCAATTAAATTCTAAATGTCCTAAATCGCTCGGAGGTTTTAGATACGATCGGCGGCGAGTCATCACTGCACTTTGGTTTGATTGATTCATTTTCGATCGGTTTCACAAAAGCCCCTGTAGTTTGGCAACCCTGCCGCCCGCACACTTCTTACTCGCCCCCGCTGTCTTTCCCCCCGTCGCCCGCAGACCATGGGAGTGTCACGAAAGAACTTGTCAAGCTATAGTCGATACACTGGCGCTGCCGCTGGGTGACGCTGTTTGGCGTGGGCCAGTGACGTTGTGTGTCGTGGCACGGTGACGAGATAAGTGACGTATGCTGATGTAAGTTGATGTAGCGTAGAGGCCTGATGTAGTGGTGCGTGATGCCACGCCGATCGAATGCCACAAGGGTAATTTATTACCAGCGGGCCTATGATGGTTGCGTTTGTCACGCGATACGTAAATGACATAGCTGCCGTCACCTTCTGACACGTATGTGAGTGCGAAAGTGACAGGTGCGTTATCATATTATTTATCGAGTGATAAACGCGACCATCATAGGCCCACAGAACTAAATCGAATGTAGTAAAAGTATTCTTTCGTCCTTGTACATTCTGCAAAGCGTGAAATCGTAGATAAAACTGTACATCAGGTTTTGACGAGACCAAATGCGAGTCAGACGCGTATAACCTTTAATTTTCAAGTATTATTATTTTGTTTTTATTATATAGCGGCCGCAGTAATACACATTCTGTCAAAGTTTTAAGTATATATTTAGAATTGTAACTTTAACAGAGGAAAATATATCTTTTCTCAGTCAACCCGTGACCCAAAGCTGAAAAGCTTCCGAAATACGGGATAAAATCCGTTATATTTTTTTATTTAAATATATATTTACAGTAAGAGTTCCTGTAACAGAAAGTTGATAGACAGGCAGACAGATGAACAGTCATAGACTGATGGACCGAATTATTTTTTTGTAACTAGCTTTCATTGCTGACTCTACCTTTTTTTTAAATGTCATTGAGGCAATTCTAAAGAGCTCGGACTCTGTAGGATTGTGTCCGTTTATTCCAGACTTCATACGACCATTATCCGGGTCGAATGGGTTTCATCATATTGTATCATTACCAAACTTACATAAGTATGCCAAAGTATTGACCGAAAACTAGGACGTGGGTCAAATTGAATTTGCAAGATTTGATTATAAGACACCAAGAAAACTAAATAAAATCTTAATATTTTCTTCTGTTTCCGCGATTATCACTCAATTTAAACGGATTTTATCGCGTATATTATCTCATTTGAGTTCCCGACGTTTCGGATGCTATGCAGCTTTCGTGTTGACAAGGTTGACTGAGAAAAAATATAATTCCTTTGAAATTGTTTTATTTACATAAATACAAGCTTGTAATAATAATAAAGTTATCGAACTCACAACACCTTTCTCTCTGTAAAAGTGAAAATAAGCTTTCATCACAAATTTTCGACAAACTCAGGTCATAACATCGACGTTTCACTCGGACGTGACGGAATTGCGATTGTGACAGAGGTGTTGTTCTCGTATTTAAGTTTCTCGCCTTATAGCACTGGATATATCTAGCCGTATTTGTATCGAACAATTTTATCATGATTAATAGATTATAGTTTCTTTGCTATTCCATTAAATAGTGTCTTGGTTAGCTGTAGCAATAAAATAGTTAGATGTGAACGCATGCGCAGTTTCAAAAAAAAAAAATGCTAATACAACAAACCACCACGGAACAGTCTTTCCTTCCTTGACATGTGTTTCGCCTCTTTACGAGGCATCGTTTGGAGATTTAGGAGATGTTGACAATTCAGCGTCCACCCGAGACGTATCTTGGGTCATCTAACCAAAACACTATTTCGCGGAATGGCAAAAGGACTGTACTCGTAATCAATTAATCTTCTATGGAATTCCACAAAGTAACGCTTGAATCTATCAATTACTTATCATGTAGTTTTAGCGGGAGACGAGGTATACACGTACAGCACACTAAAAAAATATTATTATTTGTCCAAACAAACACACAAAAAAAACACACACGCTTACAATTTATCGTATAGGTGAAGGTCCAAATATCATCTCCTGTGATTTCATGCGTTCTAGTCCACAAATCAGTCTGATAAAAAAAAACTTAGAGTAACGTAATATTTTCTTACGTTCCGCGATTATTACTCATTAAAATAAAACAATTTAACGGATTATATCGAGTATATTATCAAATTGTATCTTTGACAGAGGAAAATACATTTTTTCTCCGTCCACCCGTGACCATGGAAAGCTGGAAAGCTTCTGAAACGTCGGGAACTAAAATGAGATAATATACGCGATATAATCCATTAAATTGTTTTATTTTAGAGTAACGTGTTCACTGAATTGTACCTACTAAGTTTGTCCATTCATTTTTTGACGATACGTTTGGCTCAGTGGATTGCACAACGGCCTACGAAGCGGGCGGTCACGGGTTCGGAAAGTTTGTGCCGATGCATGTAAGTTTCTCTTAATTGTATAAACTACTGAACGGATCAACGAAACTTTCCAGTAATGTTTTTTAGACATGAAAATAACACATCCTTACTTCCTTATCCGTATCCTTACTATATTATAAAAGTGAAACTATGTATGTACGTTACACTTAATCTCAAAAACTACTAAACGAATTTTTATGAAACTTTCCAGTTATGTACCTTGTATATCAGAATAGGACAAATGTATGTCAAATTTCATCCCTTTTAGGGACACAGGGAAAATTTGTATGGACAGTAAGTATTTTTTTACGCTAGGAACTTGAAATCGTGGTAATATGCTTCACATTTAAATTAGTAAAATATCGAGTTTTGGGGAAAGACATAAGCTACTTTTTATCCCGGAAAAATACCTTTTATCCGCGATAAACGAATCTAAGGCGGACGAAGTCGCAGGCGGCCGCTAGTTGGCTATAAATTGCATTACTACGCGAACGGAGTCATGGGCAACAGCTAGTTTCATATAAATTCTGCAAACTTATTGATTCTTTTTTTATAGGTATAATCCTGTCTCTGATGACGCAGTGATTATAATCCTTTTGTGCGATCTCGATATTTTTATTCCCAAAGCTATGTTATTACTTGAAGGCGGGGACGAGTCTAGACTCAACAGTTGAGTCTAGACTCGCCCCATTACAGTTAATGTACAAAATTGGTTTAAGAAATTGTTGTTTAATGCTTAGCAATAATTCTTCAGAAAATAAATCACTAATTCAAAAAGTAGAGTTTAAGTTCGTATCGAAATTTATACAAGCAATCTTAACCTGGAAACCTTCGGAGCCAAACTTTTCGTAGCGCTACGCACTTTTCACGCTACAAACTTTTCGCTACATACGGGGAAAGGCATGGTATCGGCTACGCGTCTACGAGCACAGCGCCCGTTAGGCGGGTTCCTGGCAGTTAATACGTTTATAATGTTTATAAACCACTTAACAACAGGCGAGATTGCGGTCAAATGCCCTATCTTCAATAAAAAAAAACCTTGAAATAAAACAATTTAACGGATTATATCGCGTATACTCGTATTATCTCATTTTAGTTATAATCCGATAAATTGTTTTATTTCGATAAGTAATAATCGCAGAAACAGAAGAAAATATTAAAAAAAACCCTTCTAAAAATCACAGGAAAGCGTTCGATGAGGGTCACGACCGGTCATCGTGGAAACCCCTGGGGAGGCCTTTGTCTAACTGTGGAAGTTTTTGGGCTGCTATGATGAGATAATGATAATACAAAGCACGAATAATGATAATTCAAAACGGAAAATCGTCTTTGTTCTTAAATACATTCGCTTCGGTAGGTTGTTGAATAACATGGCTGCCAGGTTTTTAGAAAAGGCATTGTTTTGTAGAAAATTGTTTTCCAGTTAAGATCTTTTGTACTTGAAGGTTGAAGCTTTATAGTTTTCTATCAATCTTCGCTGAGTTGCAGTTGTTATGATGTTCGTTTAAATGATTCTCTTGAATTTTGCTATTGTTGCTGATTACAGACAGGTGTCACAATACATCTCTGATAATAACGCAGAGTTGTTTGAAGTGAAGCTAGAAAGCATGACTTCCTTGTCCTTACTTGAAGTACGAGTAATCTTGTTGGAGCTGGTGTTTTGCTTGAAATTAATATTTGTTTCATTTTAAATCAAAGTACATATTTAAATATGAACACGTTATAAGCTTTTGCAATAATTGTACCACAAGAAGAAGGTCAAAGTCCTTCAAGAAACATGGTAAAGATGTAGTTTGAAACCGTCATAGTTTTCATTTCGGAGATCATACCTTAAAGAGGTGGGGGGGGGGGGGTGAAACTTGTGTGAAATGTTTAAAATGTATGAAAAGTTTATCATTAAAACGTAGGGCTACCCCTTTCTCGCTAACGCAGGCCAAGCCAGCCAAAGGACGTCCACTGTTGGACATAGGCCTTTCTCCAGTGGACTTCAGCAACTTCACTAGGCTATCATTCAAAGTCAAAATGCTTGCTTGCTTGCTTGTACACTCGTAAATAGTCTACAATTACATCCAAATTTAGTAAGCAACCAACCATACGAAATACTTTCGTTATTTTAATAGCCACCGAAATGATATTACGCTTATTCACTTGTACTTAGATATTAAAATTTTCGACATTTTAGTATTCGACTATTCTTTCATTCGGTAATATAGATTTTCGATATTTAGAATTTCGACCTTAGACTGGTTCGAGATTCCAATTTTCGATATTTTATGTGTCGTTATTCAGATTTTCGAAATTTAAGCATTCGATAATTGTACCATTCGATAATGCATACTTTCGACATTTTGAATTTCGACCTCACGATCGTTCGATATTTGAATTTTCGAGATTTTAATCGTCGACTTTTTAACTTTAGATATATTACCTTTCGATATTCAAATACGTGCCCTATCATTTCTCCCATGCTGCGTCTCTTGTTGCATGGTCGATACTCAGTTCGCTAGCCACAGCGGCCGTCAGTTCCATGACCAATGTAACAACCATTTAACAGACTATCTCAGTTACCCTGTTTCTAAATATTTGATAGGTTCAGGCGTTTCTTTGCGGGAATCCAGATTTATGGATTAAACATGATTTAAAAACCGGGCACGAGCATGGGTCTATATTGACTCGTAGAAAATTAAAGTGTCGATTTTTACAGTGAATACCGTTTTATGTCATAATTATTGTTACTCATATTGTCGAAAGCCATAATTTCAATGTTCATATTTTTGAATGTACTATTTTTGAGACTCATACTCATTGATTGTCATAACATTATTCGTCATAAAATTTTCCATTGCAGTTGTATTAATTTGTAGAATCTCAAATTGAATAATATCAGAACGAATAACAATCAAAAGGAATAAAATTATAAACAATACAATCTTTGACCATAAAAGTTAAATACATAACTCAATTTGTGTATAACAATCAGAAAGAATAAAAACCTACGCAATGAAAGCAAAATTTACATAACTAAAGTTACGTAGAAAACATTGAAGGAATATTATTTTAAAGAATAAAATCATACGGCATAAATAACAGAACGAATAACAATCAAAAGAAATAAAATTATAAACAATAAAATCTTTGACCATAAAAGTAAAACACATAACTCAATTTATGTATAACAATCGTAAAGAATAAAATCCTAGGCCATGAAAATATAATATACATATACATAACTCAGGGGGTCGCAGTTCTAAGCTAACTTACTTTTCTGGCAGTTGTTCCTTTTTCGGTTTTTGACCCATTTTGACGCTCCGCTCGCTTCGCTCGCTCCGCTATACATGGTCATAATACAAACCTAACCTAACCTACAGTTTTCGGTTTTTGACCCATTTTGATGCTTCGCTCGCTCCGCTATACATGGTCACAACAATACAAATCTAACCTGACGTACAGTTTTCGGTTTTTGACCCATTTTGACGCTTCGGTCGCTTCGCTCGCTCCGCTATACATGGTCATAATACAAACCTAACCTAACCTACAGTTTTCGGTTTTTGACCCATTTTGACGCTTCGCTCGCTCCACTATACATGGTCACAACAATACAAACCTAACCTGACGTACAGTTTTCTGTTTTTGACCCATTTTGACGCTCCGCTCGCTTCGCTCGCTCCGCTATACATGGTCATAATACAAACCTACCCTAACCTACAGTTTTTAGTTTTTGACCCATTTTGTTCACAATGGTCACAATGGTCAATTTTACACAATTATTTTGTCGAAATGTTCATTGTTTTATGTTTTTTGTCATTATACAGTATTTCCTAAAAGACCAAACGCCTTATATGTCATTTTGCGTAGTAATATTCTAATGATTGAAAATGTGCGTATTGTACTCGTAATTATGCCAAAGATTGGCAAAAAAGACGGTTACATACATTACTCAATACATTTGTCAAGTAAAATACATAACTCAATTTTCGTTGTACTTTCGGATGTTGCGCGACTGCGCGTATCGGAACGCAAAACTCATCTGGTAACACTGCCGCTTTGCGAATAATGTGGGTAATAGTAAGTATGATTAAATATATGACTAATTATCTTTAGGTAAAAAAGCCAATATGAATTTAAATAATAGTAAAATTAAATATATAATTAATATACTTTCGACAAAAAGGCAATATGAATGCAAATAATAGTATGGTTCAATATATGACTAATTATCTTTAGGCAAAAAATGCAATATGAATTTAAACAATAGTATGATCAAATATATGACTAATACACTTTTGACAAAATGACAATATGAATGCAAATATTAGTATGATTAAATATATGACTAATAAACTTTCGTCAAAAAGGCCATATGCATACAAATAATAGTATATTTAAATATAGGACATACAATATTTCTACAGAATGATTGATATGACTTCAGATATTATAGAGATGTATTTTATGACTTTTTATACATATAATGTTTGACATTATTGGACATAACTATTCGATTCAGCAATCAGTATGCTGAACAATTTTTATGACCATTGATAATTATGAGCATAAGTAATATGGAAACCATTTTCTGAGTATCGAAAATCGACACAATAAAATTATAGGAAACAAAGGGACCCCTGTCGGACCATGCTCAGCCTTTCATACAAAAAAATGCACTACAGATGTTAAAAATCCGATATGAAAAAGTGCACTAGCAAAAGAGCGTATCTCCACGGTACTTACATCCTTTTGCTGTGAAACGCAGTTTTTTTGGCAATACCTCAAAAACGGTATATATCAGCTGATCGTATTGAAACCAATTTTTGTTGAAAGTATTTATAAAGAAAAGAAAGCATTTAATCTTTGTGATTTTTTTCATATTTTTTGAACATGCCATTTAAAAAATAGAGGGGTGGGGGACACAATTTTTGCTACTTTCGGAGCTATTATTTCCAAAACTAATTACTTAATATTTTTTTTAAAACCTCAAGTTATTTTTTAAAGAAATGTGGAAATATGTGCCACACATTGATATTTGCTGGAAAAAAATAATAGTCTCGGTTACATGTGCCCCCACTAGGAATATATATATATATATATATATATTTTAACTATTAAACTAAGTAGCGGCTTCCGACACCTATCCGCCAAATTTCATCAATATAAATTAAGTAGCTTTTGAGTAAAATGCCTGTGACATGCGGACGGACGAACATAACAAAACTATTTATAAGGGTTCCGTTTTTGCAATTTTGGCTACGGAACCCTAAAAATACGCATACAAATATGACATACCGCCACCAAAAGTATAATCCTCGACATGTGTTTCACCTCTGTATAAATTAATAAATTCATCATCGCGAGAAGCATAGATGTTGACGGTCCGGGTCTACCCGAGAACTCAATTTGACTTTTTTTGTGGAAACTGTATGAAAATGAAACCGCATGTAAGCACATCTTATAGTCACATCTAACCAAGACACTATTCCACCGAATAGCAAAAGAATCTACCCTGGTTGTTCTACGGATCCGTTCATTTGTGATTCGATTGACGGGTAAATGCTCGTAAACAATATAATGTATGTTGTCCAAATGTCCGAAAATATTTCGTTTAGTAAAATATGAGCAATTGTGGTGACAAAACTAACTGTCTACGGAGAAAAGGGGCTGAAAGGTGACAAGCGGTAAATTATAACAGCCGACGAAGTAATATAAGGAAAATATAAACACAATATTTAACTACACATTTAAGATGTTAACGGACACTCGCACGATTGAACTGTGGAATAAATTGTCGCCAGCAGCATTTTCGGACGGATGAGACCTACAAGCCTTCAAGAAAAGAGCGTACTCCCACCTAAAAGGCCGTCAACGCATTTGTCACTCTGGTATTGCAGTTGTCTATGGGCCTGTGATCGCTTACCATCAGACGATCAATCTGTTTGTTTACTCCCTATGGGGAGCGAAGAGCTGGCAGCTTCCTCACTCATCTATTAACATTTCTATACAGCGAGGAAATGCTGCAAGCATCTTCTTCGAGTCCATGCCGAAGGGGAGCACTTTTTAGTAGATAAAATGAAGTTGTAATAGAGAAATGATTGTAGGATAGACACGAGGTTATTGCCTAACGAAATTTTGACACTTGGTATCGGAATCAACTGTCATAGCCCATACAAAATCATGACACTTGATTCTGATTGCGAGTGTCAAACGTGTTAGGCAATGGGGGCGGGATTAACCACAGACAATGATTGCCCGCATTAAAAAAACATTGTGGACTGCAAGCTTTGGATCGTTCTAGTTGAATGAGAATTCGCTAGATACTGTTGTAATTTGATGTAATGGCGGGTTTTTCCTGATGGGTGAAAGTAAAGACAAACCGGTAAACATTTTAACAGTTTTCTTAAGAAGTTCTTGAAGGTTATTTTTGTGTGTTGATTATTTGATATTCAGCTTCTATTGCGCATGAATGTGATAAAATTATTTACCTACATTGAAGATATTTGTACTCAAAATAAGTGAACTGGACCATTTGAAAGTGTGAATCCAAAATATTTTACACACAACTATAACTACTATATTAATTAAGGAACTAATTAGTTTTTTTTTATATGCCATACGATCTTATAAAGAGTTAGTAAGTATTTAGATACTTATTGTACAATTAATCTCGGTGTATTTTCTTTTAAATATAAATTGTCGCCAAAGAAATTACGTGTCTGGCCTGTCAAACGTTATAAGACTCCCCAAATTTTGGAGGGTCAACAAAAAACGATATTAAAATAGTATCCGGTCCTACCTTCTTATACAAAAGGTCTTACAATATGATGCGAAAAAAGGGAGAATATTTTTGAAGTTCAAACACGATTTAATAACTAAACATACTGCGTGTGTCATTTCATACGAATTTGTAATTGAAGGACAAAAAATATAACTGCTGATGCATGTCATTTTATAATCATGTATTGAAACAATTTTGTCTCATAAATTTATGAAATAGTAAATAAATATCAGGTACAATCTTACAATGATCTTACACGAATTGACCTAGTCCCAAATTAAGCAAATATTGTACTATGGGTACCTGGCGACTATACTTATGTACATAAACATACTACTGAGGTACTTAAATGAATTGATAATGTACAAGACCCAATAGAAAACGCAATGTAAAGGTTTTTTGACATAATCACATTTGAATGATGTCCAATCTCATTTTTATGAACGTGAGGTCTCAGACGTCATTCCTTTAACATTTGTTATTGCTTGCATTACATTGCTGCTCGGGATAACTTAAAAAATGCATTAAATTATAGTATCATATGTAATTGTTATACTTTTTTATAAAACTGTTAACACCACTTAAAACTATCACCAGCTAATTCACATTAGTTTTGAAGATATTATCAATTTTCATGTAAACTATTTATTGTGATTACTAAAGTGCAAAAACCTCTTTTGATCGCCACGTTGCCAAGTATGTTGCCAAGTTTTCGTCATAATTGACAGACATCAAAGACATAGACAAACAGCTACTACTCACTAAAGTCATCCTTTTTTGAAATAAATGTCGTCACCTTTTTAGTGAAAAAGGAAATTTATCCAGAGAAGCGAAAGTTATTCAAGTTTTATGTACAAAAATAGAAAAAAACTATTCTTTTTACTGGAATTAGACTTTGGTCATATACTTACTTAACATTTTTAACTCATAAAATCTTTCGTATTCCTCGCGGTCTGTATTTGGAATTATACAAATAAATGTCACCGTTTAGTATTCAATTTATTTATTACAAGTAGAAATGGGGATTATTTTAGATATTAAATCATAATACTGAAATTTATTTCGTCCACTGGTACCGGCAAAAATAATTACAACAAGTTGTTTCACCAAATTAATTTATAGAATTAGAAGAAAGCAATTGAACATTTCAATTCGTCGAGAGTTATAGAAAGTTTAAAATGGAATCGGTGTTTTGGTGATCACAAATTTAATTAAAGCGGGATTTAAGTTTACTAATACTTTTTAATTGCGGCAAATTTTGTTTTTGCTGCAAATCTTTCAATCCATTTTACCTATAACATCAATAACACTTGGCGTTGTTTACTTTTTATTACGTGTGGTTTTTTATATGTCAGAACAAAGTAGAAAAAAAGATATATCTCGTCGCCACACGTAAATCACTTATCGTTGAGGAGTTCCAGTGACCTTCTGTGGTCTTCTTCATCAGTTCCACTTCACAAATTTATAATTTCTGAATGCAAATGCTTAGTATGTTTCTCATAATCGCCATATGTATGCCTACAATATTTGAAGAGTTCCTTCATTCCTCATGGATTCCCATCCCCATCCTCATTATCATTATCCACTCTTCATTATCTACATTAAAATTATTATGGGACCAATCTGG
Source organism: Hedya salicella (assembly GCA_905404275.2). Taxonomy (NCBI): domain Eukaryota; kingdom Metazoa; phylum Arthropoda; class Insecta; order Lepidoptera; family Tortricidae; genus Hedya; species Hedya salicella. Next base: position 9,247,760 of record FR990115.1, read on the forward strand.
ATGCATTTCATTTTAAACAAAAAAAATCTATGTTGGTTTATAAATGACGGAGTTTTGAAGTAACGAACATTTAAAATATAAGATACAACCGAATTTAAAGCCACCTCCTTTTTTAGCCGTTGTTTAAAAAAAGTATGTGAAGATGCTTGGATGAGTTTGTTACTAAATATTGCGTCAGCCATAACTTGGCACACACACTGATTTATTCATTAACACATTTACTGCCACTAACTCGCCTAGCTGGCGCTCTGATCGTTGACGCGTGGCGGATATAATACCATGCGTTTCCGCGTATGCAGAGAAAAGTGCGTAGCCTTACGAAGAGCTTCGCAGTGAAAGTATTAAAATATAGCGAAAGCGCGAGTAAATGCTAGTTCTTTTATAATTTCGCACGCCATGATCTCTCATTTAGCATCGTTTATCATTTGATAGGCGTCTTGTCTTCAAATCAAAAACTATTAATAATTTTTATAGGTATAAGCACTGTTGACCTCAGTTGCTTTCAATTTCTTCAAAATAAAACACAAAATTCCTTTGCGACTTTGTTCTCTACTTTCTACGAACTCAGAATCATGTAAAATAATCAAATACGGCAAATTAAATTAAGGTGTTGCATGCGAATTCACAATACTTTTTGAAGTTGAAAAATGAAACAAAACTATTTATGTAGAATTTTCTTTCTTTTTGTGCAAAGAATTTTGAAGAGTAATGTAAAAAGCCAGTTAATATTGTTCAGTAAATAAGAGTTCATTAGGGGAGCAAGGGGCGATAGGCGCCATTAATACTGCGACGTGCCCTTGAAATGTTTGCGGTATTGCTTTGGTATTTAGGGGACACAGGGGACCCTTGGGCGAGAAATGCGTAGACAATTTAATCCGAAATACATCACCGGAATAAGTAGGAAACCCAAAATTCTGCCACTTAAAATTTATTTAGCAGCCCTGTTATACTCAGTCCTTAGGTAAATAATTTATATTGAAAATTAAGTTCAAATTCTAGTATTACAAACAAAAATAACAGAATGGTGTCGGATAGGCCCCTAACTCACACCTTTACCCAATAAAAGAAGATGTTAAAGAATGCCTACCTAAATTGCTTTACGTGGGTCTATAAGATTTAAAGAGTTCCGTCAAATTCTCAAGGATCCCGTCATACGATCTTGGCCTTTATATATGAGACCACTACTATTTCATGTAAACTAATTTATACAAATTTGTTGAGACTTAGTTGAATCATTCTGTCCTTCTGTTGGGAGGATGACATCAGATAGCACTGACGTCGTGATTAGATTCAGAGGGTACAAGATCTTGTAGCATGGAGAATAATGGAGGAAGCCCTTATCTACGAACGGATAGCTGGTGGATGAGGCCCTAAACGGCCTCCCACTGCCACTAACTACCAGACAAACACAACACTATGTTGTAAGTTGAAACATCTTTATACCTGATCAATTGATTCTTATGGATCCAGTCGTAATACATTTATCCTCGGAAGTTTTCGCGGACTTATATAAGTATAAATTAATGTAAATAGTTAAGATATAGATCTGATGTTTTAACTGCATAGCAATAATAACTACCAAATGTACAAAAACGCAAACAGTTCTCTCTTCTTTGCTGAGGATATGTCATAAGTGAAATACATACTTGGTATCGTAACATCTGGTAGGCAGGACTAGCGATGTTGATAAAAAGAGGGCTTACGAGGTTATATAGGGGCACTTTTATCAATAAAATAGGTACAGTGCATCCATCTCAAGAAGACTAGAGAATACTGGGTAGATGACATCAGAATCAGAAGGCACGGAGGACGTAAGAAGATGAGGAGTGCACGGCCGTCAAAGATGGAGAAAAATGGAAAAGAGCTTCTTTCCAGGAATTAAATTTACAAAAGCAAGAACGACAACATGTGACATAGTTCTCTACTCTTCGCACCCGTATGTCCGATCGCATTAATGAAAGGGTCAGCAGCACGGCTGTCGCTGATAAATGACCGTCTGCAGACAATAGGTGTCATGCTCGACGACGGCTTGGCGACTAAATACAATATCAGTTGGATGAGACCCTAATTATATGACAAGACAAGGAAAAATATGTTAAGGGAGAAAATAAATAACAATCAACAGCATAGTTAATGTTTTAGTAGGTAGATTAGATAGAACAATTCAATCAATCCATCATAGTTTTTTTGTTTGCACTTTATAGGGCTATTCTGTAGTACAATATCGCTTCGGATCGCTTTGTTTGTTAAAATCATTTAAAGTAATAAAAAAATTGTCATGATTCTGAAACCATTCAATTTTTAGGATCTTTTAAAAGGTCACGTGTAAAACCTTCTAGGTTAGATTTGGACAACAATTAGATTGCGACTTTCAATTTTATGGCAGTCAATAATAGACCCTTATTTTATTTCACTATACTTTCATTCATAAAAACGTCAACTGTCCTTACAAAGGTTGTTTCAGCATTTAGTCAGAACCGATTTTAGGTAAAATTTATTTATAATTTTATTTCAATTTGGCTATGAATACTTTTGTTCAATATTTCATGATAGGTAATGAACCCGCATATGTATTTTATACGAGTCTATTTGCCTGCCATAAAATCGAAAGTCAGAAAGTAACGCTTTTCAACAGAAGCTATTGCTAAGCGAAATCGGGTAGGTCGCCAGTATAGTACAATAAATCTGATAAGTTCACTTCCGTTAGTCTTCCTGAAACACTACCTACTACAACTTTAGTATCGCAACCGGGAAAGCGAATAGACTGAGATGCAACCGACGGCAGCTGTGCCTAATGTAGTATTAGTTTATGGCGTTTACGTTGAATATCTATTTACTAGTAAAAATTGCCAAAATGACATGTCTGAAAAGTGCAGACAGTTTAAAAAAATATATTGTAACGGTCTTTTTGGAGGTGACTACATCAAAAATTTTTTTTTTTGTATGTGTCGTTGTGGCTGCAAATCGGCTAAACAGAATTCAAACATTTTTTGGTACACGGGTAGCTGCGTATCCACGGATGCTTATAGAACACTTTTTACCCGACTATGCTGTAGAAAAAAGAAAGGCCTTTTTCTCCTCCGCGAACGAAGTTGCGGGCCACCTTCTAGTTACCATTGAATTCGAAATAATAATATTTAAAAAAAGAGGTGTGATGTCTATTTTGTACGTCTTGAAAAAAAAAAGATTTTATGAACTTTTAGGTGACTTAATAATTTGCACGGAACATATTGTGGTGTTGACCAACTTATATTAACCTTTTGATTGTCACAGTCGGCAAATCAAATTGTCGAAAAATCGGTACCTATGCCGACAAAATGTTATGGGTCAAACCACTCAGAATATCAATACCTCCTTATATTTTCTTTTTAAGATTTTTTTTGTTTTCTTCCCGTGGAGTTTGGGTCTCGACGTATTACTTCACTACTTGGCGGTAAAAGGTTAAGAAAACCGTAATCTATCATCTTCAGTTTATAATCAGTTTAAAATTATCTTTAAAATATTATATTTAATAATTCCTTTTTTGACAATATTGTGTTTAATACTTTTTAATGCACTTTTTGTTTTCGTTTACCTACTTGATATAGGTTATATGCTGGTAATAGGTCAGGTAGTGTGACCGACAATCGTGTGTCAGTCTAGAAATGCAACAACACTGCTTTCGCCGAATGCGCTTTTTATTGCCAAGGTAAAGCTAACAATAAAAAGAACGTTCCGTAAAACAAAGGCATATTGTATTAAAGACATCCAGGATTATACGTCTTTTCAAACCTAGGGCAAGGAAAGCTGAATCATAATAAAACAAAAGATGAAGACTGGATGTTTAATGCATGACACATGTGTGCTGCTGAAATGACAGCGAATTACGTCTGTTTTTGTGTTCTCATGTCAAAAGATTTTTCTTTATGTTATCGCGCGCAAGTGGGCAATCGAGAAGACGGATCGTAAAATGGTAAGCGATCACCGTCGCCCATAGACACCTGCAACACCTGATAGATCACAAGTGCGTTGCCGGCATTTCCAGGTTGAAGGTCGACGATCCGCAAATACTGCCGGCGACAATTTATTCCACACTTCGGTCGTAGAAGGCCGGAATTTTCTAGCAAGACGCACAGTTGTGGACTGTCACGCAGGACAATAAATTTAAGTCTAAAGCAGCAGTGTACATCATCTACCACGGTGACATTTCGTGCAGTAGATCAATAAAAAACACACATAGTGGCCTGCACACTGCACAAGTTTTTGGTCAAAGTAGGTAGTAATTCTATGCCTATATGGAGCCATGGTCGTCCCGGGCTTCAGGTTAGGCAGTTTATCTGTGCTTGTATGAAGCCACGGACGTCTAGAACAGGCAGTGCCTTTGTGCCTAGATGGACCGCAAGCCACTGTCTAGGATTATACGTACATACAAGTAAAGTGATGGTGTCGAACTCCAAGTAATAAATACCTGCTCAGCGTTGGAGTTAATATTCCTGAACTTGGATGAGAATTTAGTAAAGATTTTTCGGATTGGACGATGCATCGGAAGGTATTCAACATGTGAAATAAAAATCTAAATAGTCAAGATCACGGGAAATCGTTCTGTTTTAGGGCAGCTTCCAGGGGAGTTTTTAAAAAAAACTCTTAGTTACACCACTAAATTTATTGTAAATAAAAACTCACTTCACACAAATTACAAGATGTCGTTAAAATACAAGATGTCGTTATACTAGGACATAATACGGCGAACTGAACTAATTTACCTCTTTACTTACTTTTATAACTTTCGGTATGACGTCAAAGCGTCGCAGGCCGCATGGTGGCATTGCTGATTTAGCAATCTGTACATGCTATGGCTGGATATAACAGTTCGATGAAGACAGCGCGCCTCCAATCGCTGTGGAAATCTTTATCCAGTAGGGATGCTCTTTGGTTTATTATGTTGATGCTGGACGAAGCTAGCTGGCGAATTGAAATATATATATATAAGAGAGAACGGGGTTTATTCGTATATAAATATAGCTTATGTTATTTTTGAGTCTTACTTTTATAAGAGATGAGATTAATATTCATATTTATATAGTACTAGCTTCTGCCCGCGACTTCGTCCGCCTTAAAATCGTTTATCGCGGATAAGGGTATTTTTCCGGGATTAAAAGTAGCCTATGTCCTTCCCCGGGACTCAAACTATCTCCATACCAAGTTTCATCCAAATCGGTTCAGCGGTTTAAGCGTGAAGAGGTAACAGACAGACAGACAGACAGACACACTTTCGCATTTATAATATTAAGTATGGATTTTATTTTAATACTATTAACCACATCCTTATATAGAAAATATTAATATATATACAAAATGTTGTATTTGCATGCGTATTTTTTTGTGTAAGCTACATTAAAATATGCGCACGTGAGCACAATTTATTGTCACATCTGACCATGACACAATTTAGCGGAAAAGCAATGGAACTATAATCCATTAATCTAATCTGGAATTCCACAAAGTAACACCTGAATCTATCAATTTTATTACAAAAAATAACATTATGAAGTTACGCTCTCTCACTCTCTGGCTGTCACTTTCCGAGTGGTAGGTAATAGTAAACTTAATTAATACCGAGCCATTATTCTATCCACTTGACCAATGAAAATTGTCTACTTAATACCCTGGCTTCAAAATAATAAATTATGCAATCATTTAGTTTTTTTTTTACCATTTTCTCAATCCTAAAATCGACGTAGGCAGTCACATCGCGGGTATGAGTGATGTACAATAACTATATGGTTTAACCTATTACTATTTAGACAAAAACCCCTCGTTTATCGATAAAAAATATGACTAAGCTGAAAATCAGATCCTTCGGGCTATATATATCCGCCCTTGAACCTCCGTCCTTTCAGCCTTGTCATTGACAAATGAATCTTCGGAAACAATGGCCGACTATGCCACGCCATAAGTGCATAGGCTTTTGTGGAACAACAATACGTAATGGAGCCGGTACTGAATAAGTCATCTAGGCAAATTTGCTTTAGCGGATAAGGCATGACGTAAGCTGGAGCCAGGTTCTATATTATAAAGGAGTGACGTAGGGTGTTTTGTGATAGTGTTATTTTCTATGCAGTGAATGCTTTCATGTACTAGTGTAATCGGTCACACTCATCTGGCATAAACTTTTTTGTTATAATCATCATTTGGCATAAGGTATTTTTTCCTGAAACTGTCGAATTTTTAAGGCATTATCTTGTTGAATGCATTAGGCTACGTTAGGTTTGTTTTAAAACAATCCTGAAAACTTTACGTGTTCAGAAAAAAATACATTATGCCAAATGATGATTATTGTCAGATGGACACTCATCTGGCATAAACTTTTTTGTCATAATCATATGTAATCATAATCTGACAGAAAGTGGTCGGTTACGACGCGGTACAGAAACTCAAGGATTTCTACACGGATTAACCTAATGAAGGTTGCAAATATTTTTTTTGAAAATATCTTCGATGTGTAGACATTTCATTTGTACAACTTTATTACAAAAAAATACTTTCATATTGTTAACGTGCCAAAAAGTCAACAATTATATTGCGTTTGTTATGTTATATCGTAGTACTCGAACTCACTCAGGATTGGCACTGCATTTGGAATCCCTCAACTCTCCGTACTAACAGATGGGCTATGGACCGTATGTTCATTTGCCTACCCCATTCATGATATCCTAAGCCTCTAGATGGCAATTCGGCTGCAAAATTGTAAGAATAACAATAATCTTCGCAAAATACCACAACAATGCCAATTTTTCCGGAGAAACTCGAGACAGCAGTAATGGATTAGACGCTGTGTACACGGCCTAAGAGGATTAAGTTACACACGTGTACACTTTGGATGTGTAAGGCCGTTTGTATCATCTCGACACGATTGTCTTGCTGTCATTGATTAGTCGTACGATTTTTTTACTGTCAATCCATGAAAATACTGATTGAAACCCTTTCAACGTACTATTCAGATTACGAGTTAAGAACGGTTACAAATGCTCGAGATTTTTTTGGTTAAAAATTATGGTAGTAAAAGTATAGTACTTGTTTACGATACAAGTGCAGTAAGCAGGTTTGCTCGCTTTGCTTGTGTTTACATCACCGCAACTCGTTGGGAATTCACACGTATCGTACAATGCATTTGTTTAAAATGTGCCTTTTTGTAATTTCCGAGCATATGCATTGTAAAAGTTTGAAAAATCCATAGCTAATGGAATGTAATACTCATAGTTCTCGAATGGAGACTATGAACTAGAAGATGCGGTCCCCAAAAAATGGTACGATGATGATGAAAGGTCGTTGGAAGTTCGAATGCAATTTAATTATCTTTGAGGAAGATCTGTTTTTTTTTAATACAGAAGCACACAGCAATAGTTAATACAGTGTTGTGTTCCTTACGATGGTGAGTAAGGTCGCCAGAACTCTCAAGGATAAGGTGTTTTTCACCGTGTTCCTCTCCCTTAGGCGGCCAACACATTGTATTCCTTAGAACTTTCAAAGGTTGGGTAAATCATCCAAGTAAATCATCCTGGTGTTGCAGGCGTACATAGGTATATAGAAAACGAGAAAAAGTAAGGAGGGTAATCTCATATAGGAAAACAAATGAAAACGTGTCCAGTGGAAAGCAGTAAATAATAGTTCCAAATCCGCCCAGAGTGGCGCTAGAGTACCAGGATAGTGTAAAGTCAACACTGACAAATTATCATGAATCTGACATGATATTTGTTCATATCCTTTGGCAGAGAGGAATGCATTTGTATGCCATCTCCAGTATTTGCTTGTATATTTGTGTGATAATGCTCTAAGTGTGAATCGGTATCTTAGTAGAAAACATACGAGCAGCCTTAAGAATAGCCATCATCAATCTATGGCGGCCATTTTGTTTTATCCGAGACATCGATTACACGGAGTAACCCGAGGAATCTTGATGAATCGATTGACATGACAAGGGTTCGTTAAAGTCGGTGTTGTTCATAGACAAGCAAACTATATACTTATGGACACGCAATTCCATGTCTCGAAACAAAAAGGTTTTTTTATAGGTTTAAAATATAATCGAGCTCTGTGATGTGGTGCAGATGAGCGGTGATTTTGGCAACCATCCGATGGAATGGAGTTGTCCGTTCAAAAAATAAAATCACCGATAATCAAGATCTCAGAGAGAGATAAGCTGCCTACATACAGAGCTAGCGGTCCCGGGTTCGATTATCGATGACCGGTGAGTATTGCCTCATGCACCACAAATTTTCAGATTCGTTATTTGATTTCCCAAGAAGAGGCACCGATAATGTGAATCTATGTCTTAGTTCTTTTGCGTCTTTGTATGTTTTTCACATAACCTATTTTAACATTATCAGGTTGGGAATTTTAAAACAGATATAAATATTATATGTGTTATATAATATGTCTTAATGAACGATTTTTTTTACGCACTGATAATAGTGTTTTCCTACTAATACTTAGTATATTTTTGATATAAACTTACTTTACAAAGCCAGAAAAACGCCTACAAAGACTTAACCGCCCCCGGAGTAACCGATTGGCGTGAAGTGGCGCAGAAGAGGGAAGAGTGGCCTTCTCTTGTGTCAGAGGCCAAGATCCTCTTTGGGTCACCGAACCAGCGTAGTAAGTAAGTATATTTTTGACAGAGTTCAGCTGCAACAGACAATAGGTATTTAGTAAGTGCCCCCACCTAAACAACCCGCAGAACACTGTAAGATAAAAAAAGTATTTTATTATAAAATAAAACCGTCAGACTGTACGATCTTCAAAGCAAGATTTTTTCAGGGTTCCTTACCCAAACGGTACTCGTATCAACGGAATCCTATTACTCCGCCTCCACTGTTTGTTGTTTGTCTGTCACAGGGCTGTAACTCTTAAACTATAATAGGCAGACACTTGAAAGTTTACGCATAATGTTATGTGTTTACTATTGGCCTCTGTAATAACAAATAATACAATTAAATCAAGTCAAAAATGAAATGATACGGGACTGTACCGTATGCATGAATCCAAATGCCATTTTCAATTCACTAATTAATAGGCATACCTCATCTATACTATTATAAAGGTTGTAAATATAAATATCTGTACATTGATGATATTGTCAAAAAAATGCTTGTAACGGACTATTTGGGGCATTTTTTGTATGTTTGACTGTCTGTATGGGTCATTGTGGCTTCATGACGCCAAATCGGCTAAACGAATGTCAACTATTTTAGGTACACGGGCAGCTGGGTATCCACAAATGGTTATAGGATTCTTTTTACTCGACTGCGATGAAGAAAAAAAGAGGGTAGTGATTTAATTTCTCCTCCGCTGACGAAGTTGTGGGCACTTTCTAGTAGTACATATAATTAATGTCGTTGGTAAGTCAGTAAATTATAGGGTGTTGCGCTTAACTCTAGGATAATGAATTGCGATACATTATGATGAACTTTAACCTTTGGATAAATGCATCAAGGGCTTGTTTGTTAACATGGTTTATTAATTAACGAAATAATTTGAATAATTAATACCTTGAGATATTACGGTTAAACGTATGAAATTTGAAACTAATAATAGTTTGACATACCTATAATTATGGTTATTGACGTATACTCGTAGAAAGGTCAATTGACACAACAGTGACAAAATAGATGAATTTATACAAATACGATTTTTTTTCTGGCTTTGAATAATTATAAGTGTAATTTTATGTCCAAAAGAGCCCAGACTCGGTAGGATTGCATTATTTTATTTCAGAGTTTCTATGATCACCTTTCTGCTTCATCATCCGATCAGCTCGATGGTATCATACTATAACATTGTCACCGAAATTACATAAGTACACCAAATTTTAGCTCAATTGGAAATCGGAAAGTAGGTCAAATTTAACTTGCAAGATTCCACTCGAACTCGAACTATATGTGGTTACATTGCAAGTTAAATAAAAGCTTGTAAAAATTAAAGGTCAGTTCTCTTTATCCACCCTTGCACAGGTTCTTAGACCTCTTTATAAATACGTTATTAAAAACAACAGAAAAATCTGTTACTTATTAGGGTTCCGTAGATCAAAAGGAAAAAAACGGAACCCTTATATGATCACTTTGTTTCCGTCCGTCTGTCCGTATGTCTGTCTGTTTATCTGTCTGTCAATACCCTTTATCTCGAGAACGCGTGGAGGTATTGAGTGGAAATTAAAATTATAACATTTATTCTACGGTCCCTTGAAGGCGTGAAAAAATCAAACTTCTAAGTTTACGTAATAAAAAGATACGGCCGTTTTTGCCGCAAAAGACGTATATTTGAAAAAAAATTGAAATTGATAGTGTACTTCCCGTTGTTTTAGAAAATTGAAATTTGGTATAAAGGAAGCTATTATAGCACAAGCAACAAATAAAATCTAAAAAAGTATTTTTTAATGTCTGTCTGTGTATAACAATAACCAGTGTAAAATGATCGAGTACCGCCTACATTTTGCTTAGGTAGTGGCTCGCTAACACTGGATTTTCATAGATTTGTAGCGTAAATTTTGTACGGAACCCTCGATGCGCAAGAAAGGATGTGGCCTGTCCCTTCAGCCACTCGTTACCGGCTCTTGGAGGCTATTCCCTTCCACCCTTTCTTTATTTTCCTGTAATGTTCTGTTCAGCTCAATCCAAGTCTTATTTCGTTTTCACTGGAGAAATAAGGCTTGGGTTGATTTGAAGCAATCATTAAGTGGCGCATTTTTACAGTTCTTTCTTCTCCGCTGAAATTTTCTCCTGAAAACGTATCTTCAGACTTCAGTCGCACCTCGGCCGACCGTTGCATGAAAAGCCGCATTAGACAGCTGGATAGGAAAAATTGAATGGAAACTGAATCTCCACAACCGTCCTACCTCCCTGCTCAGATAAGGCCAGTGATAATTATTGCCACGTACTGACTGAATCTCGTTTAGTTTATGTTTTTATTTGTATATAATCTTTTAACACGTCCTGTCTTTTTGTCCCCTTGACAAGCCGGGTCACAAGGTTTTCTCGAAGGGACGGTTTCACGGAAGGCCTCCCCTCACGACACGGAGGATCTGAGAGGGCGATCGCGGGGTCATTCGACGCTTTCGCGGAATAGAGGTCCTCGATGAGGGTACGTCAGATGTGTCACCCCGCATGTTTCTGATGTGGTGGGGGCAGCAGTATATAAAATCGATATGGACTTATAATTTGGGGTAGTAGGGATGTTGTCTGTACTCAAATAATAATTAAATAGTTTTTAAGATGAAATTCATAAACAATTCGAGTTCGATACCTTACGTGTAGCTTGTTTTTGAACCTTTAAAGTTAGATGGGAAAGTCCATTTTTAAACTATGAAAAAAAAATATCTTAAATAAGCCCATGAAATGTATGCTAACTTTTGTTATCAGACCGTTTCGATAAACGCAATTTTTATCATAGCTGCAGAACAAAGTTCCTCATTTTCCCATAGAAGGTAGGAAGGTGTGACGTCACACCGTCCTAGGGTTTAGTATGGAGCGTTTTTGGGAAAGTCCAAAAGTGTGATTCTAACGTTATTGTATCTCGTGGAGTCTTTATGACATTGAAGTAGTGTTTTTACCAGTATTTCTATTATTGAAAGGTTCTATAACATACCACGGGAAAAAATTGTCAACATCCCTATTGTTCGCAATTTCCTGGAAAAATATCGAATAATTCGCAACTGAAGATGAAACTCATAAAAAATACATATTGATTAATTACAGGATGCTTTCAAACACAGGATTGCTGCCAATTAGCAAACATTTCATACGCCTGACAGTTACCGATTTCAAAACATATCGATGGCAAAAAACGGAAACGTAGTAACCACCATGGATTCAGTTGGCGGTTACTACGTTTTTGCTTTTTGCCGCCGATATCCACATTGTTTTAAACCATAATTTACCAGTTTACGATTCAATTTCAAACACAGTTTTTTTTGAGTTGAGTTTTTATGTTATTAGGTTTGTAACGCGGTCTGCGCGCGTCTGATTAATGATTAAATGATTAAATCACACCTCGCATCATTGGGCGCAATCAATCATTGTTGGTAACACCAACGGCTTACCTCGACGTTTATTAGGATTAGGTTTTCATTACCGCTTTTAAATATCATATTTAGATCGTACTACTTATGTATTACATGTAAAAACTGTAAACAATATTTCGCTGTGGTATTGTAAAAAAAAATATTAATAGCTTGATATAAGTAAGCTCATTAGCGTTAAGTGCTACACACTGTTAAAAAATATGTAATTGTATATGCAGTTATGTAATTTTACATACAAAAATAGCAGATTATTCTGTAAATTTCCCGGAAACCCGAGGAATTTAAGAAAAATTATGAAATATATTATTATTTTATTATACACATTTTTTTTTGTAAATTTCCTTGCGTTTTTGGTTTTTGAATTTTACAGTTACATTTTTTTTTTTTATGTTTACATTATTTTTAACAGTGCACTGCGTTCGGTTCGCAGTCTCCACGGTAGAATTAGTCTACCTTGACGATCTTTCCTTAAATAGTAATTGATAGTTAGGTATATTATTATATATTAACTGCTCTGCCCCCTACAAGAGTCTCGTTTTTAACTTTTTGTGTTACTAATAAATGAGCAAATTAAGTTTCCCAAATTGTTAAATTTCGCAAATAATCATTTCTCAACCTGATTTTTCGGAAATTGAATAAATTACAAAATTTCTATATAACAAACTTAATCTTACGGATCTGCTTAAGGGTTTCGAAAATAGGTTTTTTTTTCGGTTTCGGAGAGAGGCGTGAGTTGAGAAATGAAACCCTACTAGGAAATGAGGCGTTTAGGATAAATATGTTGCTGAATAATAGAACGGATGCCTAACTTTTGAAACGTCAAATAACTTTCAAATGTGACAGTTTGATAGGCTTAGACTGAATTCATGAAATGGACGAAATTAACGAAATTCGATAAACCGTTCCTATTTTCTGCTTGTCAGATGAGTCTGAGTTGGGATTGTTTGTTTGTAAAGGTTTCTATTTAAAAATGAAATTCCAGTGAAGTAAACATCTATACTATTTTAAAGTTATAAAAATGAAATGTTGGTATGTGTCGTTGTGGCTTCATCACGCTAAATCGGCTAAATGGATTTCAACTATTTTTGTTACACGGGTAGCTGGGTTTCTCCAGATGGTTATAGAATACTTTTTACCCGACTATGGTAAGAAAAAAATAAGATACCCATTTATGTTTACCAATTAAGTTAAGTTACCTTATATATAATATTAATATCTTAAGTCTAGCTACAAGAATCCTTGTCGCGTGCAGCAAAAAGTTAAATATATATTTTTAGAGTTTGACACAACTGGTTCGACACTCTGCTAATCGTACAAGCATAGTCACTTCCTCGTTGACATTAGATGTAATAAGTGTATAGTAACAAAAAAATGATCCCAGTTGGTCGAGAATAAATATATTATTATTATTATAAGCCATTACACAATAGTATATTTCCGTCTTCAGGCGCTGTTCAACTAACTATACTCCCCTATAATCCGTGACACCTGACCTCACAACAGCCGATAAAAGACAAATTATCGTGAAAACTTCATAACTCTTATGTCCTTTTAATATCGAGGCTTGTGCTCAGTCACCCGGCAGTGATACCTGCTTCCTTCCCTGTCGTGTTATAACGTTGTTTACCACTAAACACGAAACATGACCTATTTAGTAGGAAAATAGTAAAATTTTTAGTTATAATCGTGGAGTTTTTGCGGGATATCTTTATTAAACGATATCATCTACGATAGAAAATCTATGTTCTATTGCCACTGGTAAAAAGTCATTGGTTAGATTTAACATCCCCTGATACCTCTATAAAAATGCTGATAATTTCCTTAAACTATAGTTGAGAAGTCACCTTTCAAACACAAGCATCTATATCAAATCGGTCCATCTGATCGAGCGCTACTATACCACAGGCAGACACACACATGCACTAATACAAGCATCAAATAACATAATAATAACATCCCTCTCTTTTCGTAGGGGTTAAAATAAACCATCACGTGCTCGTGATTTTGAAATTATATTTATACTTGAAATAAGAAAGGTGACATAAATACTACAGTTGCAGAAATCTATCAATTTAAACATAATAACATCCCTTTTTATTCGTAGGAGTTAAAATGAATAGTAGTTTATGCAACTGATACATAATGGGAGGCTTTACAACACAAGTGTGGTTTAATAAAACGAGCCAAAGCAGAGTTGCATAATAAGATCACACGAAGGTTTTAAGGACTAATTATGTACAGTTACATTCACAAATTTATTTACATCCATACATTAAATCCTCGTGTGTTGCATGTCCGAGCATTTAGCCAGGAACCATGTTTACTAGGTGATAACCCGGCGTGCCGGGATCTGTACTGTAAAGTTGTACGTGATCTCATATATATACATCATATATTATGAGAATGTTCAATTTAGTATTGAAAAGGTACTTGTTACCTATGGTTTTTGAACACATTAAAGAGGATTTACTATATGGCTGTAGAATTGTAGATAAACTTCCTAATAAGTTGCAAACAGCGTTAATTTAAAGTTGTCTAAGCCACCAGGCCACGAGGCAAGATACCAATGAAATGGATAGACCAGGTTTAAGGTGTTTGGTAGACCACAACTCGCAAAAGTAAGGAAGGCGGCTGTGAGAAAGTAATGGAGGAGTTTTGTGAAGCTTGCTACCAGCATCTGTAATTATGATCAAGACCACTCTATCAAGAGTGAAAATGACGAAAAAAGGTATTCATTTGCGAGATCGCAAATAAAACGCTACTTTTTTTTGTACCGTACTTCAAGTTTTATCCGTCCGTCTGTCAGACACAATAAATATTCTTTGTATTGATAAGTATGAGACTATGCCCACTAGCACATTTGGTCGCCGTCGCGTGCCATGCACGAATATATATGCCATGCCTGATACGGTCATGGTATGATACGGTGTAGTCGGCAGAGAACTTTCATTTTACAACACAAGGCTGAAACGCTTAAACCTAACCCAGATAGATTGGGGTCTCTCTTGCGGCGACGCAATAACGAAGTAAACAATGTGACACGTTTCGCAGAAATCGTTCGCAAGTTGACGGCTAGTAAATTAATTCCACTTTGTTTACGTAAAGTCTGACAATCGATTAAGTCCGCACCGTTGGTTATAAACCGAGACCGCATACCGGCAAGCGCAGCGTGGATGGCCACCCGCAAGGTGGTTGGACGGAATATATATCGGAATGCCTAACGTCCTTTGTCTTAATGTATCGTTTTTCACAAAGGATTTTTTATGAAACTGTATTTTTTCAGGATTATTATAAAACAAACTTAACCTAACCTAATCTATACGATGATCTTGTAAAAACTCCTGAAGAATTAATGGTTTTTCGCAGTCGGGTAAAGAGTATCCTATAACCATCTGGAGATACCCAGCTACCCGTGTACTAAAAATTGTTCAAATCTGTTCAGCCGATTTTGCGCGATGAAGCCCCAACAACACATACAAAAAAAAAAATTTAAATGAACTTCAAATAGTCCGTTACAATCCTTTTTTGAAAATATTTTCAATGTACAGACATTTAATTTGTACAACTTTATAATAGTATAGATGTTTATCTAGTTTTATAATCAAAGTTTCCTGGCAGAGATCTCTTTTTATCAAAAGATGGTCGGTATGATGGCTGGGTATCTCTTACCGGTGTGAGGACTCAGTGACATGATTGATCTAAATATAAGGCGTACCCTCATTTGGCATTTTTTTTTTCATAATCATCATTTGGCGTAATTCTTCATTTGGCAAAATCCTTTTTTTCTGAACACTTACACCTTTCAGGATTATTATAAAACAACCCTTACCTAACTTTATTCCTTTAAAAGTTTCCGGTAAGCAGATTCGATCGACAGGGAGACGTAGAACTGTCTCCCGTCGCATGGCGCTTGCAGGTAAGAATCCGCGTGTCATCGCTCCGACATACTATGAACGCCTACCCGCTGATCTTCGAGATGAAACATCTGATCTCGTATTCAAGCGTCGATTGAGAAACCTTTTATTGCAAACCCAACTGTATGCTGTTAAAAAAAATATTGACATAACTGTGTTAATATTTTCTTCTGTTTCCGCGATTATTACTCATTGAAATAAAACAATTTAACGGATTATATCGCGTATATTATCTCATTTTAGTTCCCGACGTTTCGACACGACGACGAGGGAACTAAAATGAGATAATATACGCGATATAATCCGTTAAATTGTTTTATTTCAATAACTGTGTTATTTTAATTATTTTGTTTATTAATAAGTAAATGACGAGCCCTTCGGGTGATATAATAAATTATATCTTTGACCGTTTTTATTATTTATTTATAATGTTGATATTATTTGAAATAATTTTATAAATTTATTTCTTTTGTGTTTGACACTGTACCGGTTATTTTCATCTTATTGTTTTAGATGACGATCATGTTTCAAATACTTATAATTTTGACTAAGGCAAATTATACTGTTCTTTTAACATGAAATAAATGAGTATGAGTATGATTCAGGCATATTAGATTGATGGATAAAGTTCCTTTGCTCTTCCACTAAATAATGTGTTGGTGTGTGTTGGCCACATCAAACCAAGACACTTTTTCGCAAAAAAGCAAAGGAACCATAATTTCGCTAGCAAATGTACATTGATATTTAAGGCACGCAAAACCAAAAATAAAAGCGAGTGCGAACAACTGTAATTCCATTTCCCGTGTACACAAATAATATCCATTCGTCAACGGTATCGGATTTCAATTGTCAATGAGCTAGCTAATCTCGAATGCGAAATTGCTTTTGGTTAATCTGTTTTGACGATTATAGCGATCATTTATTATTGATATTGTCGGTACGAGTGAGTAATTATTATCTTTAATTTTCGCGATTACCAGTCATTGAAATAAAAAGAGCGTTTAAAACTTACGCGTCTATAATAATTGTTTACATACGAGAAAACTAAATTTTAAATAAATAAAAACTAAATGTTTAACAGGATTTGAAATGTAACAGCACGTAAGTGTTTAATTTTATAAATATAACGAGTCTAGTAAAAATATTTAAAAATGCTGGCAAAGGTGATCTTCCCATATTCCGACCCTCATGACCTTGAATTTTCCTATATTAAATAATATTTGAATTTAAATTATTACGAAACTTGACTATACAGTTATAACAAGCAGCCAGCCCAGCACCCACGCCGTACCAGCCGGGAGCGCGCGGCACCTACCGTTAGCCAGCGGCTATATAAACCTACGCGCGCACCGGCAAGCAGTGCAGAAGACTTAACCGTCTGCAAGCATAACACAAAAAAAAAAAAACAAAACGTACGGCGGGCAGTAGCTTGTCAGCGCTCCAGTGGGCAGGTCGCGGCCTAACCACAAGTTCTTGCAAGTTGCTGCTTCCCCCGCGTCTCAGAGACGCTTAGGTCCTTCCCGCTTTAAGTAGTTGGTATCAGGTCGCTCTCCCGGGGACTCGGCGCTGAGTCCTGTACTATCCCTAGCGCGGAGTGTGTGCACGCTTCTTGTCGCTACCAAGGGGAGGTTTAGTACTTACGTTCCGAGTGGACTGTCTATCGCGCGGTGTGTGTCCACGCATCTGTCGCACGGGACAGACCGGGAAACCATACCTCAGGCTCGGTGTGTGTTCACGCATCATGAGACTGAGTGTGGTTTACCACAAAGGGTATCGATCTCCGCCCCCTGCTTCCGCATACTAACAGTCCCATCGACGGGACACTAAGCTTCCGTGTGGCCGGGACTCAGAGTCCCCTAGGAACTAAGTTTATATTCTATCGACGTGAATAAACAGGCATAAAAGCCCTCTGACATTATATAAGTTAAACCGGTGTTTGCTTTAACCCACAATCCCTGCGCTTCCTAACTTGAGCTAGCTAGGAAACCCTACAGATCCCGTCTGGATCGAGGGATATGGACTAGCGTCCGGAACCAGGACTCGCTCCCTTCCAGGCGCTACATCACACAGTCTTGTACTACAATAATAAAGTTGTAAAAATGAAATATCTTTATATTGAAGATGTCTCCAAAAAATAAGTGAAGCGTATTGGAAAGTGAGTGAATGTTTTTGTGTTTATTTATATCTGTAGTTGTGGCTTCATCACGCCTAGACGGATTTCAATTATTTTTGGTACACGGGTCCACAGATCGATATAGGATACTTTTACTTTACTACACTGAAATAAAAAAGAGGGTTATGCCTTTTTTTTCTGTCTCGCACGAATTTGCGGGCAACTTCTAATATGCCGAATATTTTTACAAAGTCGGCCAAAGTAATGTTCTTCAAAACAATGTTCTGCAAAATGTGTCGTATGCGAGGTAGTAGTATTGCCAACTACACCTTTATGCAAAATTACCATTCGACCGAAAGTGCTTCTGCGAAACATGCTATGCCAAGTGTAATTCTGACCAATATTTTTATGCCATAACTCCGCAGAAAAGCAAAGTAACTATAATTTCGCTAGCAAATTTATATTTACCACAACTACAAACCTAAGGGATAGGGATAGGGAGGGAAGGGAAGGGAAGTAAGGGATGGTAATTATGTCCCTAGTAAATTATTTTAGCATGGATTATTGACTGAACTTAAAGTAAACTAAAACTACGTTTTAATATAAAATTTACGCCCTACTTTATTTACGTACCGCAAATTTCAACTGGCGAGAGTAATAATGACTGCTTTCATTTGAACCGTCCATTTCTATTTACTTAAAATCTGGTCACAGGGATCTTTTTTTATCAATTTAATCAACCAGCTGACGTATTATATTTAACAACTCTTCACAAGTCAATATTACATATACATACTTCATTAAAACTGGATATTTATCCATAACAACTAATACGGCTTAGTTTTCGGCTTTTTAAATCCATACTAATATTATAAATGCGAAAGTGTGTCTGTCTGTCTGTCTGTCTGTTACCTCTTCACGCTTAAACCGCTGAACCGATTTAGATTGATGAAATTTGGTATGGAGATAGTTTGAGTCCCGGGGAAGGACGTAGGCTACTTTTTATCCCGGAAAAATACCTTTATCCGCGATAAACGAATTTAAGGCGAACGAAGTCGCGGGTAGAAGCTAGTTTAATATATTTTCAAAAAATATATTATTACGAACTATTTGGAGGACACTGAAACTAAAAATATTTTACTTTCATTTTTTGTATTTGTATATGTCGTTGTACTGCCAAGGTACGTTTGTTAGCTTAAGATACATGAGATACGTTTCACAATTCTAAATGAGCATTCCCAGATGGTATAGGATACTTTTTACTCGACTCCGGTGATAAAAAAAGGGGTTATGATTTTCTTCTCCGCGAATGAAGTTGCGGGCGCCTTCTAGTACGTGATAGAAAGATTTTTTTTATAAGATCACTTTTCCGACACCACTATACGGCCGTACGTCATGTTGTCCATGCCCATTTTGTGTACTGAGTATTTAATTATCAAAAATATGTTAATATTTCAATCTGTATGCCCTGCTTGAATTGTTACTTTTAGTTCAACACGACATCGGTGTTCCTAGAAAAGGAGAGCCAAGTCCGAGTTGGTCTCCCACACGAAGGGTTCCACACTAGCGTAAAAACATCGTAAAACACCCTGTATGGAGAGCCCATTTCTTTTTTAAATGTTTATATGTTTCTGTTAAAAAAGCGGCCATTTCATTTTGTGAACATTTCAAACTCTATATACGGTGACACAATCAAAAATAAAGAAAAGATAGCTAATGATCTCCAAACGGCTGATCAGATTTTTATAAATCTTCCTCTATGAAGTCACTCTACAAAAAAATACATATTTAAGAGCTAGGCTCCTATCGGTGGAGTTATTTCTAGCTTATTCTACATTCTGCATTTTCTTTTACTTCTTTGTTTGATACAATATTTATTTTCTCTTTTATTTGCTCCATATATGTCCTAAGGACATTGAAAATTTAAGACATTTTAAGACATAAAATTATAAGACCAAGAAGGACATTGTCTTTCTTGGTCTTCCCTTTTTCTTGTTTCCTTCTATTTTTCCTTCTATTATAATCGTAATGTAATTATCGCCCAACAAGCAAAATCAGTACTTATAGTGTTTTCAAGCCTATTTTTTTATTGTACTTATAAGATACTTGTAGTTAATTACACACATGGATTGGGCGCAGTTATAGGAGCATTGCTTTCGTATAACGATCTTATAATCAACTAGCAGAATGTCAGTAGGCCCTATAATACACTTACAGAAGTTCCACCAGAATACAAATGCTTCTATAATGTTCTGAGACTACCCATTTAATAGGTTTTTTTACTCTTATAAGTATCTCACATAAGCGTCATACTAAAGCAATCTTATTTATAATTTTATTTTATATTACTTTACGTGGTACTTAAAAACAAATATAAGTATTTTTCTTAGCTAACTAATATAATTTGTAAGTAGTTTAGATCATATCTAACTATTGTAAGATACTTTATGTATAATGTGTGAACTTACCGGAGAAGTCATTTTTATTGTAAATGTCCACCAAAAATTGTTAAATTTTACAATTTGCACTTATAGCAGTTTTAGTCCAGAGAACTTGCCGCCATATTAATATGACGTAACGTATTAGGGTTCCTTACGAAATCTTCTCACTATCTATGAATCATAAGAAAGTTAATTTTAGTTAAAAATAATGTTTTGGTCTCCGCCATGGATACACATTTCAATAAAACTACTTAAACGGATCATGTCGCGTCCAATTCCTTAAATTCATCCCGACGTTCCAAATATACTAGATTACAAATTACATCGTCAATGTGACAATACCAAACGATTACTATTAAGGTGTTTGATCTAATAACTTATATGATTGTTTCATCTAATAAGGATCTTACCAAGTACAATTTCAGTTATAAGAACATTGGACAAGACCAATAGCGATGTGGACTTGTAATCACCTCAGCTTAGTATATTATAATATCTTGTTCTCTTATAAATGCTACCATAAGATCAAATACTATTCAGGACTATTTGATCTTACTGCAAACTATAATAGGAGACTAAAACCTATAACTGTCTTAAAAGACGATCTTGAAGCTTACTAGAAGTCTGTAAGATAAAACCAAATGATCTTAAGACTATCTACGCTTGTGAAATGTTACTATAAGTAAAAGTATTCTGTAACTGTTCTGTGCTACAATCTTGTAGCAAACTATAAGGCTGAAATATAAACATTAATGCTCTTGAGTATGTTACCGCTTATCGTATGCTATTGGAGGTAAATGGCTCTACGACAATATCTTTATAGGAACGTTATTAGTAAATAAGTACTTATAGTATTTATTTATAGGAATACGTTGCTTGTTGGACGTGACGTAAGAGATGACCTAACAGTTTTCCTCTCCTGTTCTCAGTTATTTTGTATGTTTTTATTTAAAAGTAAAGTATTATAATTTATCTATATATTATGTATGATATGTCCTTTTATTTCATCGACAAATGTTACTTTGAATACTTTCTTTTATAAAATTTTCAATTCCTTGAAAACTTTTTTCCTAAAACAGTAAAATTTTCATAACTTTCGAACAAATCATCGTGTAGAAGCCGTTAGGTTAGGTGTGATTTATAATTATCCCAGATTATAAACGGTTTCAGAGACAAATGCTTTCTATGAAATGATGACATGTCGACAAAATGAAGAATTCGATGAAACATTTTTCCATAAAACAAGTTACAACTATTATCTATGTCGTCACCTACCCATAATACCAGCTATTCTGGGTCTAGGTTGATTTGTATAAGATAGTTCCTGATATTTATTTATTACTTAAACTTACAATATCTCTTTGTTTTCCTTAGGAGTTAAAATTAGTATGTTTAAATTTTATTATTTGCTATAGATAAGGTCTACACATTGTAAAAAAAACATATCTACATTATAATCTCAAAGTAAGAGGGTCCCGATGAAACCATTTGTAAAGGACCCTAAAATATAAAGTTGTTCGTCACGTTACCTTACAATTAGGTAAACTGTATGATTATTTGCGTTGACTTATGGCAGGTGATATGAAGAATAGTTTGCGTAAAATTAGTTTGTGTAGTTGAATTAGTATACAATTATATAAATTAAGTACCGCATTCGTGCCTTTAACACATTCACGACCACGGTTTTCGTAGCGCAACACGCGTAGCCGATAACATGGGAAATGCATATGTAGCAAAAACTTGCTAGCAGAGCGCCCACTCAGCGGGTTCACGGTCGTAAAAGTGTTAATAGTGCTGGAATATTACGGACATGTAAATTGTTACAATATCATTTCAAAAAAACAAAATGTTCATAAATAGTAGTAGCAATTTAGGAAGGTTACCGCAACATTATGATAAATAGCAACCTATACTGCTCAAAACAATATTATGGACCACTAAAATTGTTGATCGTAACGAGAAAACGTATATTACTTGTTAAAATTTATTTTACATACTCTGCACCTAAAAAGGCATTTGTTTTTGTTTAGCTAATAATCGATTAATTAAATAGTCTATTGTTTTATAAGTTTTAATTGATATAAGATAAGTTTATTGTAACCACAAAATCTGAACCAACGAGTCTCATCAACTGAGTCTCCGCGCAGCAGTGGCCCTATATTTTTTGAGTAGTATATTATAGTATAGTAGGTACTGTAATTTCACTCACGACCGAGGTTTTCGTAGCGCTACGCGCGTAGCCGATAACATGGAAAATGCATATGTAGCGAAAATGTAGGTACTACGAACAAACAGAGTGCCGCGGGTTTTATCATTTAGCGCAGGGTTTCTTAAAGTGGGGTCCACGGACCCCTTAGGGGTCCGTAGCATGTGTGTTAGGGGTCCGCAGTAGTTCAGTCTGTAAAATATTTATTACGAAATTGTGCAGTAAACTTGACGAGACGCATTGTTTTTTTCATTAACTAAGTTGTCTTAGTAGTAAGTGTAATAAAAGTACCAATAAAAGTATTTCTTGTTAATATAAATAAGGCCATTTCTTTAATTCCCAAAAAAATATATTGTTTGACAGGGGTCCGTAGAATTATTTAAATTGTGAAAGTGGTCCGTGACTGCAATAAGTTCAAGAAACCCTGATTTAGCGGGTTCACGGCCGTGAAAGTGTTATAAGTGTTGCAATATTACGGACATAAATCAAATATAAATTGTTACAATGTTATAAGTAGTAGCTTTTTAGTTCATCCATCCGCCTAGTCCGGGCTCGTCCTACGCTGCACTTTCCTATGCTTAAGGTAAGGTATGTCGTAAGGGTCGTGGGCAGTCGGTGCATTCGGTCTGCGCAGGATCGGACCCGGTGGCGAACTATAAGGGAGGCCCATGTTTGGCAGTGGACGTTCGTGGCTGATATAGATAGTTTTTTAGGAGGGTAACCGCAAAATTATGCTAAATAGCTACCTATTATAGGATAGTAGGCATTATAATTTCACCTACTTTCGCTTTAGAAATTAAGACCAAAATAGGCACTTAATTTTTAATTCATAACTTCCAAGTTTCCTCTAACTCAGTTTGACAGTTTACGGATAATTGAAAAAGGGGCACATCGCTACGGCGCGGCGCTGTCAACGCGAAACGAAATTACGAAAATGTATCAACAAAATATCAATCAAGTATTGACATCTATGTATACTATTATAAAATTGTAAAAATGAAATGTCTGTACACTGAAGATATTTTCCCGCCAAAACGGCTAAACGGATTTCAAATAATTTAGGAACAGTCAGCGTCGAATATCCTGTAGCATCCAAAGCATCAAATATATCGCAACACATCTGAATTACTAAAAGCATAAGATGTGTGACGATAAATGTGGCGCTTTGGATGCTACAGACTATTTGACGCTGACTGTACAAGGGTAGCTGAGCATCTCCAGATGATTAAAGGATACTTTTTACTCAACGCTAAAGAAAAAAGAGGGAATTGTTTTTTTTTCCTCCGCTCAAAAAGTTTCAGGCACCTTCTAGTATAATAAGTATAAGGACGTACAATCTGTCAAAAAAAAATTACACTTAAAACTACCGCAATATCGCCCATTGCGGTAGTTTGCGATTAGTCGTGTTCCCACTTAGGTAATGACGCTGCCAGTTGTCAACAATGACCAAATGTGTGTGTGATGTTTTTCCATTAAAAAGTATAAAGAAAAACACATTATAATGATCAATATTGATGTAGCCTGATCCCAGAATTTGTAAAAAATATATAAGATCTTGATAAAATAAGGAAAATATGGGATTACGTAAAAAAATCGAGTACGATATCTTATGTGTAGCTTTTTTATGAGCCCTTAAAGGTGCGTCCACATTTGTATCATTAGCCCGTATCAGATCATCGTCGCGTAGCATGATCGCGTGTCACGATCACACGTTTGGACGTTGCGCCGATCCGATCACTCGAAATCCATTTGCTACGCGTATCACACACTTGTATCGGAAGAGTGCGGCATTATCGGCGCGCCGACAGTGAGCGTCCAAGCAGCGCGATACGCAGTCATGCTACGGCACGGTGATCGGATACGAGCAAATGATACAAGTGTAGACGCACCTTAAAGTTGGGTCGGAAAGTCCTTTTTCAGACTATGAAGATATTAATAACTAACCCCTCAAAAACATAACTTGTAAAATAAAACAAGTCTCGCAACTCAGTTCTTCTACCGTAAAAAGTTGTGAGATCCATGTAATACCAAGTTCGTTTATTTATTCAGTCCCTACTTAAGGGTTTCTGTCTTAAGTTATTATGTAATTAGTTAACCTAACGACATCTTATAGTGACCATAACAATATTAAAAATCTTTTATGTTTTAATTAAAAAGATTGACTCGGCAATCGCACCAAACAATCTAATTTAACAAAATATGTATTACTTGTGAGCTACATTGTATTTTCATGCGATGATTTTCATTCATTAAAAAAAAGTCTTAGAGGTGAGTCTAGTCGTTAGTGTGCCGAATTTCCCTGAAACTGGTGACCCCTGAATAAGGCTAAACCCTTACCTGGTATGCGGGGCTCTGCTGGGTTCGAATATTTTATCCCTAGTTGCTCGTTGGAACTCAGCTCCCATCCCGTAGTACACATAGCATCCAGTACCTACCCATAAGCAAACAGATATGATTGTATGTATGTTAAAAAAATATTTAGGCCCAGCTCAGCAGTAATTATCCTTATCGTGCAACAAACAGCCTAGACAGTGCCATACTTTTTCTACATGTCTATTTCCCACATTTTTTGCCGATAGCGGTCCCTTTTAAAATAAAACAAAATCCAAAAGATGAGGTATTCAGTAACAGTTGAAAATAGCAGATGCATATTTTCTAATAATCCAATTTTTACAAATTGCATTCTTGCAAATAGAACCCTGTTGTGATTGGTATAGAGCTTCCGTTTGAAAACTAGAGGCATACTAACGAAAGTGCTGGACACAGCATTTTTGAAGTGTTCAAATCAAAAGTGTACGTTCTCTGGTAGCCGAGTGTATCGAATATCACAGGGGGTGTAATTCTAGTTCAAATATTCCGTGTGAAACCTGTCACTGTTGTTTTCCATAGAGAGATGCGGAAATCATTATCATCATTCGCTTGTACTTATTCTATTTACTTAGGATCGGCGCAGAATCTTTTTTCTTCCCTACCTCAGTTATCAGTTTAAGTCTGAATTTAATTGTGTATTATAGAATATAGTCGTAACTCTCTGAATATTATGTTGGTTCAATAAATGTATTTGTATTTGTAAGTATTTATTGCTTTCATAGGTTCTCTTATAACGCTCTATCATTCATTTCATCACTCACATCCTTCCTGTTCATGTCGTCTCTCACGAAATTTAGAGGAATATTGACATTGAGGGTGCCTTTCCACTCTAGAGCTAAGCTACGCAGGGAACGGGAAACGAGGAAAAAAACACCAATACCGAGCTGTGCCGAGCGATGCTAAGTAATCCTATTGGTGGATTTTTTCCTCGCATATCGCTTAGCTACGCAGCTTAGCTCTAGTGGAAAGGTACCCTAATTTCATGGCAAGGGAAGTACGTTCAGACGAGCTATAACTAATCTTAATTCAGTAACGAATACTCAGCAATTAAATTATGATGTTACAGTAATAATATAAGTTTATAGCTTTACTGGCAAATCATCATCAAAACCGAAAGACGTAGACTACTAGTCATGGGCCTTCCTGCATCAAAAAACGCCACGTTGTCCAGTCTCCAGCTACCTCCACCAGGTCATCACCTTGTGAAGACTTCACTACGCTGCATCTTCCAGGTGGCAGTCAAGGTATTTTTTGCTGTGCCTTATATTTAAAAACGCCATAATTCAATAAGCACTTCGGTAGAAAATCAATTGTGAGGGAGTTTAGTAAAACGTCCCACTTTGTCGATTCTAGTTTCGGAGTTACGGGCAGTTTAGAGCAATATGGCAAAACCTACCGAAAATCAACTTTGAATGAAAACTGATAGAACATACTGTAATAAACCTATGATTTTGGTGTCGACCCATAAATGTCCATTTTAAGCACCTTTTTAAGGCCTCAAAGTTTAGTGCCCAGCGTCCCACTTTGTCGAATACCGAAAAAAAACATCGATATCATATTTGTGCCTGTTATAGGGAAACATTTCTACTTTGTCGATATGGAGTTATGAAAAGTTTGGAATATAACAAAGCATAAGCTATCTTTCAGTGAAAAAATTATGTCTCTACGTGCTATAGTTATTTTTTTTAAATTCTTCAAACTTGCAAAGGTGAAATGGCGACACTTGAGAAAACGTTGGTTAAAGTTTGGGACCGCAAAAAACACACTTGTACTTTGAAGTTATAGAGTGGTTAGTATCAAATAAATTGGCATACTTTAAGGATTTCAAATTAGTCAAAATCATGTATGTAACCTTAGTAGTTTGAATTTTACGGAGGCTTGAACATAAAAATAGAACGAAAATACGTCAATCCTGAATAAGGGTTTATTTTCTATATGTATAACATGATACGCAGATTCATCATTAAAGTTGTATTTATAAATGTCTTCTCATGCTGAAAAAGACAGAAATAATTCTATGGATCCCTTTAGTTAGTTATTATTTTTGACTAATTTGAAATCCTTAAAGTATGCCAATTCATTTGATACTAACCACTCCATAACTTCAAAGTACAAGTGTATTTTTTGCCGTCTCAAACATTAACCAACGTTTTCTCAATTGTCGTTTTTTCACTTTTGCAAATTAGAAGAAGTTTATAAAAATGACTAAAGTACCTAGAGACATATATCTTGCACCAAAAGATAGCGTATGATCTGTAGTAATAGGAACTACTCATAACTCCATATCGACAAAGTGGGACCTCTTCCCAAAAACAGTCACAATTCTTCTTGGAAACATGGAAAAATCCTACTATTCCAAGATCGTTTGTATATAGGTATTTTTGGAGCATACTAAATATTGAAGAGATATTTTTGAGCAGTTAAGTCTGAGAATAGTTGTTTGGTAAGAAGTTTTTGCTACCTTGCTCTGTAACTTAGACATTTATTGTATTGTTCTAGATTTTAATCAGAAACTTTGAAAAGTTTAGCAGCCTTGAATAGCTTCGTAAAACCGACGCAGAAATCTTTAAAACTTTACCAAAGTTAAAATAAATTGTAAACTAAAAAATAGACATCGTTATATTTTACATTACATAATTTAATTGAGAATGAATTCGTTCGTTTGTACCTTAAGAACTATGCTCTTGTCGCTGGAGTAATCGCCACGCTTCCTTATACCTTGTTAGCTTTTTGGTCTTCTGATGCCACACGATGCCCAATTTCTCCTTCACTTAATATTGTTTCTTTTCTTTCCCTTTTTCCATTAACTATACCTTCCAGAATGTTTTCAAAGAAAACATCATGTCGTATCAGGTGGCTTATCATCTTTTCTCTTCTAGTGTGTATAATTTTCAATATGGGTCTGTTTTTATTCATCATACTCAATACCACTTCATTGGTCTTCCTTTAAGAGGAAATTACTCGGTCTATTTTGTGTGTACAGATATGCTCTTTTTATCTCATCTGTGCCAGATGGTCGAGCCAGTGCAATCGATGCGCTTTTGTTTCTGGGCCCGTTGACTGCCACAAGTATCTTCTTGTGGCAGTCAACAAGCTCAATATCATCATTTCAGTGTTTATCGACCTATCTATGTCGGTAACGCTGAATTGATGATATTGAGACAGATATGGTGAAAGTGATCGCCCCGAACGAGTTAGAGATGGTAACGCAACGAGCTTAGATTTCTTCGCTTACTCGGCTTTCAATTCAATCACTCGCACCAAATGACAACTTTGGAGCCTTTGGATAACAAATTACTTGTGAGCTTACGAAATGTATGCTATTTTCCACTTATCAAGAGGCTTACACACTGGAAGAAGCAAAAGAAGAAGAATTGGGCTTAAATAGTTAATAGATATCGTATGCCTATTGAGTATTTACCCAATCTACGTATGTAATAAAATGACGTCAACAGATTTTTTTTAAAATTTCTATAACTGAAAGTAGTAAGTATTCCTTTATCTATGCCTAAAATACCCAAGACCCAGTTTCACTACGATCTGTTACTTTTAACGGCTAATTAATAAATATTGCGGACAATGTTTCATAAATCAATCTAGTCACAAACTAAGCTTGTACTACGGGTACCAGGCTAATCAGCTGTTAATAAGCTGGCAGCAGACAGCGCATATAAAAATTTGATGTAAGTGTGCATAATTATTTAGATACAAACAAACCCATAGCAAACACCTTGTATCGCAGCTTTATTCAAAACGGAACCTTTAAGTTATGCCAATTAGTTTGCTAGCCACAAACCATATCCAAATACCATCAAAACAAGACGTACATTCCGGTACTCTTCATACAAGAGTAAACTTTATTTTTACCAGCTAGAGTTGACATCCTATTGGCACACATTGAGTTTTAAGACGTTTGTAAGCGGGTAATTGGACAGTTTCAGGCGTTACTTGGAGTGTTGATGACGTAAACTTTGACGGAAGTGGCAACTTGTGGAGACTTCCATGGTCTAAGTGGAGATATGATACTTGTTTACTGAGTACGGGGAAGATCCTTATTGGCTGTATCAATGACGTAGGCTTTCGAGTAGATATACCTATCAATACGATGCCAAAACCGTTCAAGCAATTTTCTATGCCAAGTGCTTATAATAATAGGAAAAATCTTAATAATATATCGCGACGTAGTGGAGATTTTGTATACGCATTGTTGACAACGCCATCTCTCGGGATATTCATTTATGCGGAATGTAGATTTGGAACCATTTTAGATCAAGGTGCAGCATAAACGCTTAATTTTTTTATAAAAGCAGAAACATCTGATAACCAAAGTTTAAATGTAGATATTAAAGCAAAAAACTTAAAAAGAGCAAGTCAAGTCTCCCTACGCCGTATTAGAAAAATGAATATAAAGGTTATTGTATTAGCTTGTACATATTAATCATAGTGCAAGCTTTGCTTAGTTTACTGATAGGTCATTTAAACCTTGGGCCTGAATGGCCGGCAACGCACTTGTGACTCCTCTGGTGTTGCAGGTGTCTATGGGCGGCAGTAATCGCTTATCATGAGGCAATCTGACTCCTTGTTTGCCCCCCATAACATAAAAAAAGGTTGATTTGAGTAAGCAACATAATATAAAAAGAAAAACAATAATATCGCAATAGAACCGACATATATTACTCAAACTGAATGTATTAACCGCGAGAATGTAAAGAGTTATGAAAACAGGATTATGATTGAAATAAAACAATTTAACGGATTATATCGCGTATATTATCTCATTTTAGTTCCCGACGTTTCGGAAGCTTTCCAGCTTTCCATGGTCACGGGAGGACTGAGAAAAGATGTATTTTCCTCTGTCAAAGTTACAATTTGTGCAAACTACCCATTTTTTGAAAAAACACAAATAAAGGTGTACATACATGCCAGATGGGCCTAAGCTGTAAAGACAGTTACACATGTGCCAGAAGGGCTTAATTATTTTATTCTAATAATTTACCAAGCAGCATTTCACAAATGAGGCGTACTGAGGAGAAAAGAAACGCTGCAAAGAAAAACTCCCAGCCTACCTCATTACTAATTATAATATTTAAAAACAGAGACTATTAAACTACTTTAAACAGGTAAGATATTTTACACCGTTCGGAAATTAAGGTTTTGCAGTCCTGCGTCTCGCTTGTTCCTTGATGAGATGTATTACAGGATCCCAAGCTGGTGGTAGTGACAATCCATCTTCTCTATTGAAATTAGGATGCTTTTTAATCTCAATAGCCTCGCGTAGCATCCTGGGAAAATATCTTTTTTCTTTGGCAAGGATAGAAGGTTTATCAAACTTAATTGAGTGGTTTGGTTTGTCAATGACATGTTCACAAACTGCAGACCTATTACACCGACGGTGCTTGACATCTGCTATGTGCTCCTTCACCCGGGTTGATACACTGCGTTTCGTTTGACCAATGTATGAAAGACCACACTCGCAGTCCAGCTTATAAATGCCTGCACTCTGCAAAGGGGTGCTACTCTTCACGGGTCTAAGGTATTGAGACACCCTCTTCAACGGCTTGAAATATGTTTGTATAGAAGCACGCTTCAAGATGTTTCCGATCTTGTCTGTGACCCCTTTCACATATGGTAATACGGCAGGTTTACGCTCGACTGTTGGTTTCTTCATACTGGGATTCTGCTTGGAACGTGGTATCTGGAGCTCGTTGGCTCGAAGCGCACGTTTGACATTCTGTAACTCAGCAGTCAGATGTTGATTGTCGCAGATACCCCTGGCTCTCTGAAACAAAGATTACCTCTGATTTATTTGATTTTAGATTATGAAATAAAGATTATCTCTGAAACAGAGATAGACTAAAATGAGATAATATACGCGATATAATCCGTTAAATTGTTTTATTTCAATGAGTAATAATCGCGGAAACAGAAGAAAATATTCTATAACAGGATTATGAGTTGAAATCACTCAGAGGAAGTCGTGCCCAAATTAGAGAAATAAATAAACTTATTGTTAATGGCACTACCTAATCTCTCCTTGATAAATGACACAATGTCACCTATTTCCAGCTAACTTAATGACCTTCTGTGTCAAACAAACATGAATCATCGTGCAAGAATATGGAAGAGAGCCAACGAAGTTTAAATGTTAGTCCGTAATGGGCACCTCTCTAGACTTATCTTATATATAAATAAAACAAATATCAGAGGGTAATAATACACAAATTAGTTTAGTCTTAAGAAATGCTGTTCTTATAGAAACTAGATATACCTATCTTATCCTTTTTTATGTCTGAGGATCATCAGATATTCTGTAGAATACCAATAAACGTAACCTTTCTGTGGGAAATAACTAGGATTAGGAATTGATTAATTGTGTAAACTTAGTTATAAGAGATAAATCAATATTATTTCGCTATTTTTAATCATAATTATTTTATTTCATTTTACTACTCTGTCATATATTTTTTACCCTGTTTTATAAAATACGTGTTATGTTGTTTTATAGCATTAAGAAATTAATATAACTATGTATATCATTCAATTGTAAAACATGATGAATAAAGAATATCTTTTGTCGCATTTATTAATTCGCCTGCATCAGCCGATAAGCCGCTAATTCAGGCCCTAGTATGTGGGAATAATAAGTGGCCATTTTGATAGCCACAGTCAGTCTTATACTATACTCAGAGTCTTCTACTACACTCAGAGTCTTATACTCTCTTGCGGCTATATTAGCTGATTATGGCTAATTAGCAAATACTTACCATGAAGAAATAAGTATTTTATTTTAAATCAAGAAAGAAGTAGTCAAATACAGTCCACACATTCAACAATGGTACTTCGAGAGCCGGATCAATGAAGCAGAGGTGCGCAAGATAAATAGAAGATCGAAGCATTTCCCGTTTCAACGAGTCAGCAAGAGCCTGTACGTCGTGCACCATACTGTGAAGCCACCAGCTTCCCCCCGTGCGGCGTGCATCATTTTTGCCTCTTGTAGCCCTCGGGCTTTTGTCTCTTGACGGGGTTCGGGCTAGTCTCGACTCCGGGGAACTTATGAAGCTTCGGTTTCTGTTCCTTCATACGGCGACCCTCTAAACGATTCGCCTTTTACTCTGGCATGGTCCAGACGCTCGCTCTCTGTTAACACGGATTGCGCAGCACCCCTGAGTGAGTATTATCACTGGAAGAAAGAAGAAAGAAGACGTAGGGATTTAGGTCCCCGGGCGTTGCTTGAGCGTCAAGTGCCGGTAGCGCTCGCGTAGGGCAATTAGGTGTTAGGTTGTGTTTCCCCCCCATTCCCCGTGTGTGTGTAAAATGTCGACCAACGAAGAGGTAGGTCGTATCGTGCGTCAGACGCGTTCGCGCACATATGAAGAAACGCCACCTTCCGGTCAGACAACAAGTGAGGAAACTAATACATGGAGCAGGGAACCGGGAGAGAGTAGGATTGGTAGTAGTAGCCACCTAGGGAACGAATCGACACATCCCGCGAACGTTATTCATTCTAACGGTGCCGCGCCACCGACCGCGAACCCGCCGTTAGCTCAAGACCCCGTAGGCCATCATAGTAGGAGTGCGTCGGGTACTGTGGTAAACGCGCCAATTGTTAATGTTAATCAGCAGCTTTCCGTTTTGATTGCCGAATTGGATTTTCATAACGCAGAATTAGAGCAGGCTAGATGTAGGTCGATCGCGGCTAAAAGTAGGTTGGAAATTGCTAGGATGGAAGCGTCCAACAATTCAGTGCCCACGTTCGATCAGACAGTGCCTAGAAACGCGCGTGTGTTAGGATGGGTAGAACAGCAAAGACAGAGTCTGAACCATCCGGTGCAGGAAATAGAGTCAAATCTCGCGCCTATGAACGTACCGCGTACGAGTTTCGAAAATAGGGATTTCGAGCTGTTATCCAGTCAAGTGGTAGAGGCAGTTAATCGTAGTAAGAACACGCCAGTTATTCAAAGACACGTGCCAGAATTAACTCCTTTCGATGGCAATATCGCCGAGTGGATAGCATTTCGATCGGAATTTACGGACAGCGCGCCTCTATTTTCCAATATCAGTAACATAAGTAGATTACGTAGGGCTTTACGCGGAGAAGCGAAAATAGCCGTAAAATCTATCATGTACACCGTGTCGGATCCGTTAGAGATAATCGAAGCGTTAGAAAGGCATTTCGGTAACCCGGAGGAAATAGTCTTGGCGGAGATACATAACGTAAAAAAAATGCAACGCTTAGCGGAAGATAACAGTAATATAACCACTTTCGCGGGAACCGTAGCTAACGTAGTTTCCACCATAAAAGCGCTCCACCAAGACGAATTTCTCTATTCGCCCGAGTTAGTGAATAAAATCGTTGACAAACTGAATCTGATCGTGCGATATGAATGGAATAAATATAGGGCTTCGAACAAGGGGACGCCGGGTTTAGTAGCCATGTCTCAGTTTTTAAATGAGATAAGTGTAGCTACCCGAAAAACTCACGGTCGTCAACGAGTTCGGTCCTCGATAAATTTTATATCGGAAACCGCTTGCGATTCACCACCGCGCATGCGCGGCGGAGAAGCGAGAGCACGTCAACCGTCTCGATCGCACGCCTCAGGCTATAATTACGAGTCATCAGATTCTGATTGCGATGATTTTATCCCGCGAACGGTAGCTCAAGTAAACGTTAAAACGCAGAAAAATAGGAATAATGCGCCTATTAATAAAAAAAACCCCCAAAAACCGCGTATGGTAGAAACCAGGACGAGCGAACCGATTTCCCCCCCCACCGCGACTATTAAGTGCATAATTTGTAGCGGAAATCATATTTTAAGCAAATGCGCTGATTTCGCTAGCTTAACTATAGAAAAAAGATGGGAAACGGTCAGAACACATAAACTGTGTTTTAGGTGCCTGGAATCTAACCATAAGCGTCCCGTAAAGTGTAAATACGTACCTTGCGGTTTTAATCAGTGCGAATCAGGTCATCATAAAATGTTACACGGATTGATGCTTAACACGACCCCATCGCGAAAAAATAATACCGGGTTAGTAAATCATGTACGTAGTGCTGACACCTACCTGAAAATAATTCCGGTAGAGTTGTCAGGGCCCTTAGGGTCTGTACAAACTACAGCTCTTTTAGACGATGGCAGTTCAATTTCGCTAATTGAGAGGCATGTAGCTGATTTGGTATCACCTCGCAGTAACGCAGAGACCCTATCGATTGAGGGTGTCGGCGGTAACATATTGTCTGAAAAAGAGTCGTGCAAAATTAGTTTCAATATCCGTGGAGCATGCAGTAGGAATTTAATAAAAATGTCCGCGTACACAATAGATAAATTAAATCTCGCTACTCAGGCGGTATCTCGCGATTTGGTAAGAAAATGCGAACATTTACACGATATCGAAGATGAGCTATGTTATGAGCAAACGTCACCTACAATGATTATAGGACAGGATCACTGGGATCTTTTAGTGCCTCGCCGCATTTTAAGCGGAGACAAAGGCCTCCCCGTTGCATCTCTGACAAAGTTAGGATGGTCGCTCCACGGTAGCCACGACGTACCTAGTGGCCGTGCTTTCATAGTAAATCATTTGCGTCCCGCTAAAACTACCGAAAATGAGATAGCCGACTTGATAAAAGAGCATTTTAGTATCGAATCATTAGGAGTAGGAAATCGCCCTCCTAAATCCGATCCAGAACAACGAGCGTTAGAAAAGTTAAATTCGACTTGCGAAAAATTGGAAAACGAAGATAGGTATCGTGCCGGTTTGTTATGGAAATCCGATGACGAAACTTTGCCGAACAACAAATCGCAGGCGCTAAAACGATTGCACTCTCTCGAAAATAAATTAAACAAAGATGTGCAACTAAAATCTGAATATACGAAACAGATAAATAAATTACTCGAGAAAGGTTACGCCGAGAGAATGGAATCGCCCGCGCCAATAGATTCGTTAAGGTCATGGTATTTACCGCATTTTCCGGTTTTTCACGCGCAGAAAGGTTCTATGCGTCTAGTTTTCGACGCGGCTAGTAGGTCATTCAATAAATGCTTAAATGACGCACTATTACCAGGTCCGGACCTGCTTCAATCTCTTTTCGGTGTGTTATTGAGATTTCGCGAAGGTAAAATCGCCGTAATAGCCGACATCCGCGAGATGTTTTTACAAATAGAGGTTTTAGAGGAGGACAGGGATAGTCTACGTTTCCTATGGAGGGAGGGAGACGGGCAGTGTGAACCGACTGAATTCAGGATGAAAAGGCTCTGTTTTGGGTCCGTTTCATCGCCCTGTACTGCCCTATATGTTAAAAATAGGAACGCTGACTATCACCGGGATAGGTACCCCATAGCCGCCGAATACACGGTAAAAAACGCGTATATGGACGATTTTCTGATAGCTATGGATGAAAACGAAGTCGAGGCGAAAAAGGTCGTAAATGACATAATAGAGTTGAACAGTAAAGCCTCTTTCGAATTGAAAGGTTTCGCTTCGAGTCATCCATATGTGTTATCGGATATCAAGGATAAAAGTTCGCGATCGGAAACGGTTATAGGAGGTAATAACGCGGAAAGAACCCTTGGTTTAATATGGAATCACGAACGTGACACGCTAGGGTTCAACGTAAATCTGCGTAACACTCCGCGGGAGGTCCTGGAGGGTAAAAAGTTACCTACGAAAAGGCAGGTCACGAGTAGCGTTATGGCCGTCTTCGATCCTCTAGGATACATTTCACCCATATCGGCTTTAGGCAAGATCCTCATACAGGATACCTGGCGAACAGGCATAGGCTGGGACGATACGATATTGGATGAATCAGTACCCGCGTGGAATAGTTTCATACAAAATATACAACAATTAAAAGAGTTAGAATTGGATCGCTATGTACCCGCGAGTAATAGGAAGGGCTCGTTACACATTTTTTGCGACGCTAGTGAGAAAATTTACGCGGCGGCTGTCTATTTTGTGAGTGACAGCCCGATAGGTAAAACATCACGATTAGTAGCGGCTAAGGCGCGCGCGAGCCCCCTCCGTATAGTGTCAATTCCAAGACTCGAATTGCAAAGCTGTGTCCTAGGCTGTAGGTTAGCTAAATCAGTAAAGGAACAGACTAGTTACGAAATAGATAGTTGCCATTACTGGTCAGACTCACGTACAGTTTTAGCATGGATAAAATCAGACCCGCGCTCATACAAGAGTTTCGTGGCATTCCGTCTGGCAGAAATCGAGGATAGTTCGAAACCCACGGAATGGAGATGGGTTCCGAGCGCCTCAAACGTGGCCGACGATGCCACGAAGGCTATCCCATTAAAATTCGATAAAAACCATAGATGGTTTCACGGCCCTGAATTTATCCGTAAAAATGAGTCTGATTGGCCGGTTGACAAATCAAATAAGAATCCAATTCCCACCACGGGAGAGGAGCGTAGCGCGAAAAAGGTCGTAACCGCCGTTACTGTAGATAGGCCGCTTAAGTCCTTTTCGTATTTACCTAAGATAGAACGTTTTTCGAAATACACGCGTTTAATTAGGGCTACTGCTACCACCCTACTAGCTGCTGAGGTTTTTAAGTCCAAAATGCTCAATAGAAAAATAGAAACTGAAATGAACAATAACCACTTGAAAATGGCCGAGTTATTAAATATTCAACGCAGTCAACGGGCATATTTCGACGAGGAAATGAAACTCATCGAGGCTGGACGACAAATACCCAAGAAGTCTGCACTCAGCAAGCTCGCCGTGAAGATGGACCGCCACGGAACTCTACTGCTGGACGGGAGAATCGACAGAGAAAAAGCCACGCCGATACTTCACGCCAAAGAAGACTTCACTCGCCTCCTGATCGCTCACTATCACGCTATGTTCAATCACGGTAACCACTCCACTGTGATGAACGAGATAAACCAACATTTTTACGTGATAGGATTGCGAGGTGCTCTGAGATTTATAAGTAACAGATGCCAATGGTGTCGTGTCAGAAGGGGGTCACCCTCTAAGGCTCCTTTCGGCGATATACCTAAAGAAAGGCTAACTGTAAATCAACCTGCTTTTACCGCCACAGCCTGCGATTTATTCGGGCCTATGACTGTCACAGTCGGACGAAGACACGAAAAGCGATGGGGAGTCCTGTATACGTGCCTAACCACAAGGGCCGTACATCTTGAACTAGTGAACTCCTTATCTGGTTCGGCTATGATCATGTCACTCAGAAGAATGATGGCGCGACGTGGCACTCCATCAATCATTTTTTCGGACAACGCTACAAACTTTTATGGAAGCGAACGTGAGATCAGTGACGCCATGAATAGCGCAACCAGTGATCTGCTAGAATACGCTAGGCAGCGTCAGATTATTTGGAAGAAGATCCCACCAGGTAACCCTTCCGCCGGCGGCGCATGGGAGAGGCTCGTAGGCTCAGTAAAAACCGCCCTACGAGCTACCCTTAATGAAAAGCACCCCCACGAAGAAGTGCTTCACACCCTGCTTTTAGAGGCCGAGCACGTAATTAACTCGCGACCTCTCACGCCGGTTATGCTAAACGAAGAAAAAGAAGCTCTCACACCGAACCATTTTCTTATCGGCCGCTCTAATGCCATGTCACCATTCGGCTCATTTTCCGACGTCGTTCTTACTTCAAGCTCATGGAAAACAGCGCAGCGACTAGCCGATCATTTTTGGCAAAGATGGATCAAAGAATACCGCCCGTCGCTGAGAGCTAGATCCAATAGCGCCCACGACAACGTGAAAGAAGGCGACATAGTGCTCATAATGGACAGTACAATGCCCAGAGGTACCTGGCCAAGAGGAGAGGTAGTTAAAGTCTACCCAGGTCCAGACGGCAAAGTCCGAGTCACTGAAGTACGCACAGCAGCGGGATCCATCCGTCGTCCAGCCTCCAGACTCATTGTTATTTCCTAGAAACCTAGAGAATGGTGTTTGCACACGCGGGGGATATTGTGGGAAATAACTAGGATTAGGAATTGATTAATTGTGTAAACTTAGTTATAAGAGATAAATCAATATTATTTCGCTATTTTTAATCATAATTATTTTATTTCATTTTACTACTCTGTCATATATTTTTTACCCTGTTTTATAAAATACGTGTTATGTTGTTTTATAGCATTAAGAAATTAATATAACTATGTATATCATTCAATTGTAAAACATGATGAATAAAGAATATCTTTTGTCGCATTTATTAATTCGCCTGCATCAGCCGATAAGCCGCTAATTCAGGCCCTAGTATGTGGGAATAATAAGTGGCCATTTTGATAGCCACAGTCAGTCTTATACTATACTCAGAGTCTTCTACTACACTCAGAGTCTTATACTCTCTTGCGGCTATATTAGCTGATTATGGCTAATTAGCAAATACTTACCATGAAGAAATAAGTATTTTATTTTAAATCAAGAAAGAAGTAGTCAAATACAGTCCACACATTCAACACTTTCTTACGGTGCTCCAAATAAGATGATGATATTTTGACTTGGATTTGAACGTTATATGGCTCCAATTTTTTGTTCAATTACTTTTACTTACATATGTCGATGGGTCAGTGACCCAACGTGACTCTTAGTTTTCGATAATTGATAACGCTACGTTTAGCATATCAATTGGCATAGGTAAATACTCAATAGGTATACGATATCTATTAACTATTTAAGCCCAATTCTTCTTCTTTTGCTTCTTCCAGTGTGTAAGCCTCTTGATAAGTGGAAAATAGCATACATTTCGTAAGCTCACAAGTAATTTGTTATCCAAAGGCTCCAAAGTTGTCATTTGGTGCGAGTGATTGAATTGAAAGCCGAGTAAGCGAAGAAATCTAAAATTGAAACACGAGTGGAGCGAGTGGTTCTTATATAGATTCCTGATGACGAGGCTTTCAAGGCTCGAGAAGCCATATAATTTTGCAGTCGTGCGAAACACACAAACTTTCAGCTATGAAATTATAACAAACCGATTTTTTTAAGCATGTGATACTGAACCTATAAAACATACGCATAACAGAACAAACAAATAAACATTTTAAAAAATATGAATTCAAGCTTCAAATGAATTTTACACGGTAGCGGATAAAACGAACATTTCTACGCAGATTTGGCGCTGTAAACAGAACTTTTTCGATTTTGTTAGGTGAAACCAATATTTGTGATTTCTACAGGTCTACAAATAGAAGATACAGGACTGAGTGGCTGAAGTGCATTTGAGTCGCACCCAATGTATAATAACCTACTTTTTGTGATAATAAATTGGATCGGTTACGTTCTGACTGACTGACTTCTTCATCTAGAATCCTTGGATCCAGAAAACTAAAATTGTGCAAAGAGGCCTTTTAAACAGAAGGCTATGCATACCCAGTGTTAGCGAAGGGCTTCGTTTCAGCATGGGCAAAACTGCTTTTGTGTGTCTGTTCTTCTACAGCACTAGCCCAATTGTGATTCACGAACATTGTTGCGTGACAAATATTGCCTGTCTTTTTTCTTTAAATATAGTTCGAGAAACGTGAGTGATGCTATGGCGCCACCAGCAAAGTCGCGCAGAGTTGCACTAGCCCGGTAAGTCAGGTTCGATTTTTTTTTTTATTTCTTCGATTCAGTTTTTGGATTTTGTCAAAATAGCGGAGATATAGGGGTTGAAAGCCTCGCGAGATCGACAGCTCACGGATCCACTAGTGTTTCATTTTAGACATTAAAATAAATATTTCAGGACTATATTTACACGAATCGAACTAGTAAGCTTAATAAGGCTTGTGTTATGAGTACTAGACGACTACAGGAATAAATATTTTTGTTCATCACACAAATATTTGCTCTTACCGGGATTTGAACCCAGGAGCTTCAGCTTTGCAGGCATCGTTACTTCCACTGAGCTAAACCGGTCATCAAACACATTATCTCCTATTTCACGAAAATCAAAACATTGGCCGTATATTTCATTTCATAATCACCCACAAACAGCGTCAATTACCCATGTAAACGCTATCACAAAATTCTTTCAATTAACTGTTTGTTTTGTTAATATGCTCAAAGCACGCGATCGGCCATTTGCTCTTATTTTAGCTTAAGGTCAATGCCAGTGACAACTGAAACGTTTCATTGAAACCGTGGCTTAAAATCATTAGCGCACACGCGAAGCCCTTCTGTATATGTTAAATAGTTCCGTGACAACACCAGCACAGACAAAAATCTGTAATTACTGAAAAACTGTCTGGTGATAGTTTAAATTATTTATCTTGGCTCAAAGCAATGACAATTTGTATTTGCCAACTTTCATTGCATTCCTTTTTAAAATAAGCTATCATCGTATCTAGAGGCCTTTGTTTTCATGTGATTCTTCTTGCCTTAAATATAAAGTTGCTCTTTGTGAGACTATGGTGGTTGCAAACAGTGGCATTCACTATAAAGTAGATACATTTTCAGGTACCTAACTGCTTTTGTTGCTAAATAATTCCATCTATACTAACCTTTTTTTCTAAAAGCGCCCTTAAATTGTTATCCTTGTGATTCTTAGTTAAGCATTGCTACTTCGCATTAACGGCTTTGATTTTTGTTGTTATCATCATGAAAGGCGTAGACCTCTAAGCTAAACATAGGCCTGCCCCAGAGAGAGCCACCTTGGCCAGACCAGCGTCGTCTGCATCTCACAACCTTCACCATATCAGTCTACCTTGTGGGAGTACTCACGCTGCATTTTTTTTTAAATAATATTTTTAAAAACACATTAATTAATATTTTAAAAATGAATAAGTAATTGTAAAAAATAACAACGGGTTGCTCTCCGGGAGTGCCAGCAGAATTGAAAACTTGAATGGCTTCAATGACATTTTAACTGTTTTTCGATCAGGTCACGTGTCCGTCGTACGAATTTGCAATCTGTCGGTCACGTGACCTGTCCTGTCCATCACAAAAAGTGCACAGCGCAGCTAAAGAAGTTTACACTTAAAAAAAAGTCAAAATTAATTCTTCGGCCGCATCGGATATCAGTTCTACGAGCAATATGGCTTAGACCGTAGTTTAGCAATTATTTGCGCTATATCGGTTGTTGTCTAGGGATCTCCTTATTTGTGACCACGCTGTTGTGGAACTCAAAATTCCCAAGGATTGATGTCAGGCAGGCGGCCGGTCGTAAAATAAACCATGCCAAATCCTTTACAACATGAGTTTAAGAGTTGACAGAATATGCGATAATGTTAGGGCGTACCCTGCAGGCGACGCGCAGACGCACGTTGTAATGTATGGATCAGAATGTTGGGCAACGAAAGTGACGGAGGAAAGAAGAGTACACGCAGCCGAGATGAAAATGTTGAGATAGGTGTTGAGTAACGCGGAAAGATAGGAATAGAAATGAATATATAAGGGGAAGTTTGAAAGTAGCACACGTGACGGACAGAATAAGGAGCAGTAGGTTAGCATGGTATGGGCATGTAATGAGAAGGGATGAACGTCACATTGGTAAAAGAATGTTAGGAATGAATGTTGAAGGACGAGAGGACATGAGAAAGAAAGGAGTAAGCGCTGAAATGACGAATAATAGAGATGAATGGAAGAAGAAAACATGTTGCGCCGACCCTACATAAGTGGGATTAGGGCAGGGAGATGATGATGCTGTTGCGGAACTCAGCTACAATATGATTTTTGGTTTTCTTGGAACAGTGACTACGGCAAAAGAGTCAGGGCGGTTAATGCACTAATGTAAATTTATCTATTATTTTATGGTACCTTTCCATATGCAGCTCAGGAGTGAGATCTTTAATGCAGTTTTTTGGGTACAACCTGACTTTGAACTGGGTAGGTCTGGCTAGGCCTCCTTAGCAGTAGTCGAATTCAGTGGGAGGAACGCATATTCATTAATGGGAACGCCAGCCGTGGCCCCTTGGAGTAGAGTGGGGACGCCATGTAAAAGGTATGAGGACTGAGCTGGTTTGAACCAGTTCAAATTGGCTTAAGGTCTCACGCGCTCTCACGTTTCCCCTAATTCAGGTTAAGTAGAAAGCCAATAAATAAATTAAGGCAGATAAAAATTTTAAGAAGAGCGCTAAAGAATATTATCTTTGTAAAAACTCATTGAAATAAAACAATTTAACGGATTATATCGCGTATATTATCTCATTTTAGTTCCCGACGTTTCGGAAGCTTTCCAGCTTTCCATGGTCACGGGAGGACCATTTGTAAAAACTCGCTTTTAGTATATTCGAGACGGATGACATGCAATATTGAGTTACGGTGAACTAAAGATGGGGATATACCTTTTAATCGCCGTGACTGTCGTTCCCGTTCCAAAAAAGTCACTGTGATGAATTACTTGTTGTAATGTTATCAGATTCTCCTTTCTCGCCAGAAGATCTCCAAGCGAGGAGCACACATTTCTTGGTGGTGTTATAGATCAATATATCCAGTTTCTAATAATAATTGTTAACACACTTAGGAGCACCTAAGCCAACTGTTCGCAGTCTGGGGTCATTTTATATTGGTTACTGACATAGACAGACATACATAAAAAAATAACATTTTCAGACTTTTAGCATTGGTTGTGCAATAAGAACTACCTTCATACCAAATTTTAATACTTAGCATCATTTACACCTCTCGCAGTATCATGCGACGGCTCAATGCTAGGGAATACCTAAAGTGTCATTCTATGGAACTTGCTAACTATGTAAACAAACCGCCATATGGAAATTGTCTCTGAATGATTAATTTAATATTGAAGTGAAAAAAACTTTATAAATCCTTTCAACCTCCATACCAAATTTAAAGTTTATAGGATAACTGAAATTAAAAACACTTTTTTAACGAGTGTATCTTTTGGTTTGTAAGTATGAATTCTTTACTGTTTCACGGGACTGCAGGATTGAGTATTTAATTTCAGCTCAGTACCTCCACGCGTTCCTGACAAAATAGGACGGTCAACAAAGAGATCCTGTAAGGGATACGTTTTTTTTTGAGGAACGGAACCCTAAAAACTAGATAAATAGTGACTGCAGTGTTACGACGAACATTTATCATTAGGGGCGAAGGAAAGAGCCACGTAATTAAGAAACTTTGTTACTTCGGGAATCAGAGTGATTCTTTACGAAGGCTGATCACTGTGATTTTTTCATCGTGACGTTAGTTTTCACCTGCATTTACGAGTTATGCACGGTTGTGAAACAAGTGAGGAAAATTTGCTACGAAGTTACCGTGTACTATTTTAAACCTTTAGGAAATACTAAGCTTAAGTCACTTTTTCTGTAAAACTCAAGAAACTGTTTTAGGTTGAAGTACATGTATGGCTATATAACTATTTGGAATTTTTACATTGTCGTAAGACTACAGTCATTCATGATTTATATGGCACTAAAGACATTTGAAATGTTACTCCGATGACTCATTGACGCAAATTGAGTCTTGGCCGCCGATGAAAGATTCCTCCACTTTTGGCGATCGAGGCGATTGGCACAGTGCTCGCTGGTGGAGGGGTTAACACACTCGATGCGTAATCGAGAGGTACCGGTTTCAAGTTCGGGTGTGACCACGTGCGGGAGCAATCGTATTTGTCTTTGCGCTTTGACTTGTATCTATATCACAATAGATTAAAATGTGGTGTTAATTTTCCCACCTTAAAAACACAGGAACACAATTTGTGTTTCATATTAAGAAAAAAAAAAAAAATTTAGCTTTATTATTTGTTGTTATAGAAGCATTTTGTGAAAGAAATAGAACATTATAAGTGTTGTCAAGAATTAAAGCTCCGACAGACGGTGAGAGCTTAGTAATAGCAGATTTTTGCTGATATCACTGGTCGGAGACTATTAATT
This sequence comes from Hedya salicella, assembly GCA_905404275.2. Taxonomy (NCBI): domain Eukaryota; kingdom Metazoa; phylum Arthropoda; class Insecta; order Lepidoptera; family Tortricidae; genus Hedya; species Hedya salicella. Next base: position 9,291,647 of record FR990115.1, read on the forward strand.
TGCAACATCATCATCATCATTTCAGCCATAGGACGTTTACTGCTCGCGATAGATTTGATTTCCAAGGTCACCTCAATAGATTAGATTTCCACGTGGGCCGAATAGAGGCAACCCGCATCCAAAAAGTCCCCGCAACCCTAACCGGTCGTCCGACCAACTTACGGGTGGCCTCCCACGCTGCGCTTGCCGGTACGTGGTCTTCACTCAAGAACCTTTCTGCCCCAAACAGCCATCGGTTATTCGAACTGTGTGCCCTGCCTATTGCGATTTCAGCTTGCTTACCCTGTTTGCTATATTGGTGTCCTTGGTTCGTCTACGAATCTCCTCATTTGTAATTCAATCATATCTCTACGATAGGACTACCTCACCACTTAAAATAAATTAGTAGTTTAAAAAACACTAGAAAAACATGCTTTACAAGATTTTTCTAACAAACCCAAACACAGCTATGATACGATGTTCCATCATGAAGTTCCAGTTCATAACTTCCGGCTTCAGCATCAGTTCGACAGTACCATATTATTGTATTGTCATCAGAGCTACATTTAACTACCAATTTTCATGACCATCCTTGGAAGATGTTTAAATTAGTTACCTTAAATTCCATTACATAGTTACATGCAGGTCCACCTAATAAAAGCGTGGTAATTAGAAACAAATATAACATTTTGCTGATGCAAATAAATATATCAGGGTGCCTTGCGGATACACTTCGACCCAGTGGGATCTTTTTTTTTTGTTCAAAAGATCCCACTGGGTCAAAGTGTATCCGCAACGACCCCTGATATCGAGATAAGATAAGAATCCAATAGCTATAACACATTTTACTAGATACATCTAGTGCAAATTGTTAGAGCGTTGGCTTTCAAATCTCTCGCGTTCAAATTTAAACCGCATTTCAAATAAGCGACAACATGCAGCCGCAAGATTGCTCCATCCTCAGGAGCCCGGTCGAGTGACGATTAGATTTCCGCCAGCCAACGTTCGACGCTTTAAAGGTTTGTGCTCAGGGGACGGATCTAACTTCGCAGAAGTTAAACCGTTCCCTGATATTTTCATGCTTATTTTTGTAACAAAGATTCAGTATCGAAACCCCTGGTAAATTATGTTATACTATATACTATACATGCTTTGAGCTATTATTACTACGTATAGAGAAGACGGCGCGAACAAAATCTGTGCTACAAGCGCGGCAGTGCGGGGCGCGCAGCTTCATACTGTCATAGGCGCGACATTGAGTGAACTGGGGCCGGCCGACTGCAATTGAACGGAACACTAAGTGATTGGGCGGCGTCTTCTCTATACGTAGTAATATTAGGTCAATGTGTACATGTTATAAATACGAATGACAGACAGATAGACGGAGTTAGTCCGTCTGTTAATTTTTCACGTTTAAACCACTGAACCGATTTTTATGAAGTTTGGTATGGAAATATTTTGAGAGTCCGGTAAGGACAAAATATAGTTTTTATTTCGTAAATCATCCCACAAATCTCATGTGAAGTGGCGGGCAGGCATGGCAGCGCCGTGCTAGGCAGGTTCAACGAGCTGCATGCCCCGAGTGCGCGTTCATTTCGGGAACCAGCTGGCTGTGTTATTCATTATAATTATAAATATTGGTTACCGTGAATTAGGGTTACTTTGATCAACGGGGTAACATTGATAATTATTTTTTTAACTAAAAGGAGTGTATTTCTGAACACGTTAAAAATGTTTTTTTTTTAACGAGGCTGCCCTCCTTAACAATAAAATCTCATAAACGCGTTTACAAACAAGTTTCTTATGGATTAAAAATGAGTGATCAATGTTACCCCGTTGATCAAAGTAACCCCAATTCACGGTACTTCTTTTTCGTTAGTGAGATTATTAAGTGTTCCCATTTTGTTCACTATCATCCTATGGACCACCAAGTTGTCTGACAATAAAGCGTAATTTTTTAAGGGGGATGAAAAAGAAATGAAAGTAGACTACTTACTCAGGTCTCGGTAATGGTAACGAGGCCGCGGTTATAGTGGGTGACTCATGAGTCATGAGCAGGACGGACAGGGGTGACGGGGGGGGGGGGGGGGGGGTCATACTGAGCAAGTTTTACTTTTGTAATTAAAGAGTCTCTAAAAGAGGCAAAAGGTCTTGAAGGCGGTCTTTAACCCGATGGACAGATCTTATAAAGACTGTGACAGACACCAACATCACCGAGTGTGCTCGAAATGCTACTAACAGAATAAAGTGGAGACAAATTGCAAAGGCGGCTACCCAAGTCGAGAGGACCGAGGACAAAGATCTGCCGTGTACTACATCATCATCGAGACCACGACTACTCTGACAAGAGTGTGACAACTAGAAAGAATTAAAGAGTTGATAGCTAAGTATCTGAAATGTATGGAACAGCTGTTTTTTTTCGCGATATAGTGGTTGGCCCCATAATAAAAGTTGATCAGTGTAGCCCTCCGCATCACTCTTGCTCATGACTCATGAATCACCCAGTATACTAGATTTTATCGTTTATTTAAAATTTGATTTGCCAAACATAAACTTTAATAGCATGAAAATAAGAACCAAATCACGCGCCCGTGAACCGAGCTATACAGATTGAATTTAATATATAGACATCTTTTTGTTATGCAAAAAGTTATACTCACATAAATTAATTACTTGTAATGAATGTTTCTATGCTTACTAAAATATTGTTTGTTTCTCGCGTAAGTGATTTTGTTTTTTTTTTTGTTTTTTTTATTATTTATTTATTATTATTATTTTTATGACATAGGAGGCAAACGAGCAGACGGGTCGTCTGATGTTAAGCGATCACCGTCGCCCATAGACACTTGCATCACCGGAGGAGTCACAAGTGCGTTGTCGGCCTTTCAGGTGGGAGTACGCTCTTTTTTTGAAGGCTTGAAGGTCGCATCAGTCCGGAAATACTGCAGGCGGCAATTTATTCTACAGTTCAGTCGTGCGAGGCAGGAAATTTCTAGAAAAACGCACAGTTGTGGACTGCCAACCATCTAAGTGGTGAGGGTGGTAATGTAATGGTAGAGAAAGAAATATATTTGATCTGAACTGAACAAATGCAAGATTACAGAGCAATCTTGCATAGTGCCCTCAAGTGCCCGGTCAAGTTACGATTAGATTTCCTTCAGTCAACGTTCGACGCTTTAAACTTTTGTGCCCGGGGGACGGATCTCACTACACGGTTTAAACTGTTCCCTAGAATTTCCATGCTTATCTTTGTAATTTAGCGTACTCGTATCCAAGTAGCGAATAAGCTGCATAAACCTATAAATCGCAATATCCCAATAATATTATCAATGTCAAAGTTTGTGAAGATGTTGAGCCTGAGAAAATTTGCATCAATTCATGCAATCAGTAGAAAGAATTCGTGTACTTTTAAACTTTTAAAGATTAATCTTTTTTTTTCAAAAATGGATCATTTTATGAAATCAATCATAATTTTTTTTACACCCTGCATCCGGCTCACCATTAATGCGGTTTTATGATCATATTTCATTTTCAATTGTAAGTTTAGTAATTGTACATTTTGTAAGTAAAAGAAAATGTTTGTGTCCTGTAATAGTATTTTTTTTATTATTATTTGTATTAAAATAAAATTATATTTTTTATGAAAGGATTAGATAGGACGTTTTTAAACTATTCGGCGATGTAGCAGCATATTTGCTTGAATGTATGGTTTTAGACTAATATGGCTCTAAATGATACACAGCGGCATCCAGCTTCACTCCCCTCCCCTCAGAATTCGCGCGATGGCTATCGATGGTTATCAGTATTAATCTACTCTTGATTATCTAATAAACAACTTTACTAAGATTCAGCTCCAGATTTTAAAGTACATGGCAAATACAGCAGGTCGAAGAGCACTTTCTCTTCAAATTCAAAACTTTTTTTCTCTGCAACTGTTATACCAACAAACAAAATATTAATATAATTAAATTTGTAGTATATTTACTGTAGTTTGTTTATGTAAAAGCAACTGTGCACGTAGTTTTGAAGATTTCCGAGATGTAAGCAAATAAGTGCAAATAGGGCCATTTAAACCAAAACCCTGACTTCAGCACAACTTACCAATTTTGAAAACTACACAAATTATTTTCATCATATCAGGTCAGTTTCCAGCCAGTTTTATAGTTTGATCGTACGGTATTAGGAGTTTTTTCATTAATAAAAGCCGAAACAGATTTCAAAATCTAACTTTATTTCGTCGCTTTCAGGACCCTACATAAGAAAAATACGGTTAGCCAAAAGTTTAGAGTTTTATCTCTCCACTACATAGTACACAAGTTTTGCATTTAGATACCAAGAGTCACTTATAACATTTATATTGCGCATTTTACAGTTAGCATAAAACTCAAAACATAATTGTGAAAACGTTGTTAGATTCAGCCATAGCAAGTAAATAACCAATTATTTACACTAATAGATGTACACACGTAGGGAAAGAAAATCACAGAACATGACAGTCAGATAATGGCAACGTGTACAATAAGTTGAAACATCTCGTTAAAAGTATTCTATGTTGAGAGAATTTAATGGCAAAATATGGCATGTCATTTCTTACAATTCAAGAATATCATTGGATACACTCGCTTATTAATATCTTAAACATGGAAAAGAAAGTTCCATTAATATAAAGTGTACAAGTAGAAGTTTACACGTACACTTATCTATAAGAGCCATTTTTATTGGGAGTGTCTATATGCGTCTTTATATTTTATTCTATACAATCATATTGAAACGTTTATATGTGAGTGAAACTCGGTGTTTCGATTGGTCGCGCGCTAGTGTGCGTGTTATTAAGCCGCACGCACACTCCCTATTATTAATGGCCTTAAGAAGACAAAGGAACTACGTAAAATCAAATCCACTATTAATCAATGATTACATCAAATCGAATGAACGAACTGTCGACTTATTATTTTCCAAGCGTAGTTTCCCCACGGTATCTGCGAATTATATTCATCTACAATTTAATTTATAATTAAGTTTAACAATCAGGGACATACATCAATAAATATTTGCTCAGAGCACTACTGATAATGATATGGTTAAAAATGTACTTCAATGTTTTTTTTTAGCTTTATTAAAAGTATAAGTAGGATTTTTATTCCAAGGTTTGGAACATGCGATGAAAATTAACAGTAGATTTATTTGATACCTAATAATTCATTAAGTATGTCCCTGCATACTGTTGTCCTTATTTTTATGGCTATATTAATATTTTTAACAATATATACATTCATAATGTTTCATATAACTTTAATTTTATTATATCTCACATAGGTGGTTAAATAACTTACGAAAATCTTATAAACAGAGGGAAAAAAAAACTTTCAATTGTGTCTCTGTAAATGTGTTCATATGTATGTACAAATAAGTATGTGATCAATTGATGTTTGAATACATCAATATTCAAACATCAATTACTTACAGATAACATAGTGTATACATATTTTTATTGGACGACATACAAATATTTTTTGCAAAACTAAAACAGATAGCATTTAACACAGAAAGTTACATTTTTAATACAAATAAGTAGGTACCGGCAGTGCCAATTTTCTTATTACTATTGAAGTGTAATCTGTAAATTGTGTGGTAAAGTGTCTTTTGTTAAAAAAAAATGACGGTATTTTTAGGTAAGTCCGCAAGAATCGTCAATGCGACGCATAAATTCACGACTCAATAATTATTTAAAAATTGATATCAGCAACATTAATTGGAAAACGATTAGGCAAAAAATATCGGATAACTTATTAGATATAAACTTATATAAAATATCCGTTTTTAAATAAATTTAGCTTTTTAGTTGTCTAAACAAGTTTTGAAGGGATCCATTTATTTTCTGATCTTTAACCGAAACTGTTTTCAAATTAAATCATGGTAAATTCGAAAGCGTCACAATATTAAATTTTGCACCTCTTACATTTGAATCGCCAATTAGGTTTCTGGGCAGATATTGTTTAATCACATGATGGAATTATTCCAAAACAGAATTTAATGACAAATTATTAATATGGCGTGAATTATTCCAGACCATTATCAAAGCTCTTGTACTTAATTTAATATACATTACAATTATTCTCAAAACAATTCTACGTCTATCTAAAATTATGAAACAAATATTTACAACATAAATGATACAATACAGTGTTTTCTATATCTACTATCACATGGATTAAAATACTTTTGGCTACTAATTTAAATGTCAATAAGTTAAACACCACCCAATGATATTTACAAATTAATTTCCTCAAATACTCAACAGTTTCAAAAACATTTACATTTACATATCTTTGGTCAATCCGAAACACCTTAAATTATTAGAACCTTAAAACCAACCAAATGGCTTATTTAGTATTACCATTTACATATATTATTATTATGAGACAATCACATAATCACGTTTAACAAATAGTAACGACTAGTAAGTTAGAAAGAATACTATAACCGTACGAGTAAATACCAAAATCATGAAAAATGGAATCTTAATCAAAACCTAAACTGAAATAGATATCTTTCTGTGTCATCGCTCGATTCAAAACTTCTCAATAAATAATACTACAGATGAAAAACCGTTGCAAATATTGTCAAAAAAAAACAGATACGTTCGAGGTTTTACGACAATAGAGTTTTGAATCTTTCCAATTTAGTTTTAAATTGAGATTTTACTATTTAACAAAATTAACAAAACCACCGTTAGACCTTGGCTTACTCTTAGTCTTATTTTACGTAAAAAGTCTTTATTAAATCACAGTATCTAGGTCAGTTGTGTCGACCACAGGCATTGACAATCATAGAAAACTCTCGGAGGCCCGTGTATCTTCGCGGTCGGCCGTCGACACAATCTCCACACCTTCGTCATAATTCTGAACCTTCGTAGTATTCACCACATAGTGATCCGGATCTCCGTACTGACTATGATAAAACTCTTCCCTCATCATGTGATTCAAATTGGAACATCTGAAGAACAGAATCTCCTGGAACGGTTTTCTGAAGTCCCGGTTCAACGTCGCGTATATTATAGGATTAAGCAAACTGTTTATGTAACCTAACCACAAGAAGAGTCCGCTAACAGCGTCAGGAATTGTCCCTTCTTCGACGAAAGGCCTTATGAGAGCAAGCACAAAGAAAGGCAGCCAGCAAATAACAAATGCTGACATAATAATTCCAAGAGTTGTAGATGCTTTGCGCTCTTTAGCCAGTTGGAACCGTAGTTTCTTTTGATGCGGTGACTGGGATGAATGGAGTAAGTCTTTAGCAAGGTGACTTTTTTGAGCAAAAGTGGATAGGGAAGAGCGAATTCGGTTAGACGCTGACTTACTCTCTAAAGACGGTCGGCGTCTATTGTCCCTGATTGGCAGTTTTATTTCTGGTGTATGTACCATTTGAAGGGTCGATCTGTTGATGGTGTGAATAGGCTTCGTCGGGGTTTTTGGTTGCTGTAGCATTGGACACTGGGATTCATTGGACTTGCGTTGTCCACTGAAGCAGCGTCCTATACTGCTCTCTGTTTTGTCTACGCTGCACTGTAACAAAAGTTGTTCTTTCTTTGTAAAAAAAATCCTAAAGTATTTTAAACTTATCATAAAAGTATCATCAACCAACTAGCCATGTACTTTCTGAAAAATACCGGCCAAAAGCATGTCTGACCATGCTCAGTGTAGGGTTCCGCAGCCGTTCATATAAAAAAATGCACTACTGACGTAAAATACGACATGAAAAAGTGCGTAGGTATCTCCACTGCACTTACGTCCGATTGATGAGAAGCACAGTTTTTCGGGAATAACTCAAAAACAGTATATCCGATCATGTTTAAAACAATTTTCGAAATATCTTTGAGATATTTTTGTATTTTTTGGACATCAGGTTTAGAAAATAAAGGGGGGACACAATTTATGTTACTTTCGGAGCGATTATTTCCGAAAATATTCACTAAATATATTTTTTTAATTACTCAAAATGATTTTAAAAGAACTGTCGGAATATGTGCCACATTTTGATATTAACTAAAAAAAAAAACAGTTTCGGTCACATGTATGGAGATGCCCCCCTTAGAAATATATTTTAATATTATTTCACTATCAAACTGAGTAGCGGCTTATACAAGACACCTATCCTCCAAATTTGATCAATATACATGTAGTAGTTTTTGAGTGAAATGCCCCTTACTCCTTACTGATAACCGTGGCTAGATAACTAGTGAACTGTGAAGATTTTTTTTCCTAGGAGATAACTAGTTATCTCCGAGGATTTTATATTCTTCGCAGATAACTTTTTTTTTAACAGTTTTCTGTGAGGAAAATCCAATCCTTGTTGATAACTGGTTACCTCCAAGGATTTTATATTCTTTGCTGATAACTATTATTTTTTTAAGTTTTCTGAGGGGACATTGTATTCCTTTGAGATAACTGGCTATCTCCAAGGAATGTAAAATTTTCGCAGATAACTATTTCTTTTTATAGTTTTCTTTGAGGAAAATGTATTCCTCGGAGATAACTAGCTATCTCCAAGGAATTTAAAATCTTCGCAAATAACTGTCTTTTCTAATATTTATCTGTGAGGAAATTTAAATTGCCCTACTTAGCATAGTGTTTTGTAAACTCCATTTTTGTGGCATGCCGTTTATTATAGGTGGAAGAGTATATATAGAATATGAAGCATAAAGATCTCAATCTTATTAGGCGGAAATAAATAATTCTATGGACCCTAAATCCGACCAAATTTAGAATTCATTTCCTAAAAAATGATTTTAGAGTTTTAATCTTATGCTTAAAATAATAAGAGGTCATACTTTCTGCAGAACGGCATGCGACAAAAATCACCGTTGGGCATTGCTTAGAAATGATATGCCCATATGCTTATTCAATTATTTTTTGACGTGTTTGAAGGAAGACAATTTTAATTTTGGTATTTTTAAGTTTAAAATAAAATTCGTTTGTTTGTAGATTTGGGTTTTATTTTAAATGTTTTTAAAAATAGTAAGTTGTTAGTATTTTTCAATCTTTGTTTTTCTTTGTGACAATTACTCGCAGATAACTGTTAGAAAATACAGTTATTTGCGAAGATCTTAAATTCCTTGGAGATAGCTAGTTATCTCCGAAGAATACATTTTCCTCAAAGAAAACTATAAAAAGAAATAGTTATTTGCGAAGATTTTAAATTCCTTGGAGATAGCTAGTTATCTCCGAGGAATACAATTTCCTCAAAGAAAACTTAAAAAAAATATAGTTATCTGCGAAGAATATAAAATCCTTGGAGGTAACCAGTTATCTACAAGGATTGGATTTTCCTCACAGAAAGCTGTCAAAAAAAAAGTTATCTGCGAAGAATATAAAATCCTCGGAGATAACTAGTTATCTCCTAGGAAAAAAAATCTTCACAGTTCACTAGTTATCTAGCCACGGTTATCTGTAAGGAGTAAGGGTGAAATGCCTGTGACATACGGACGGACAGACCGACAGACAGTTTTTGCCATTTGGCTACGGAACCCAAAAAATGTATTACTTTAGTAAAATGACGCTTGAACAAGCGTACAATATTTATTTTCAGATCAAGAATGTGTACCAAAAAATGTATTACTTTAGTAAAATGACGCTTGAACAAGCGTACAATATTTATTTTCAGATCAAGAATGTGTAACCCCGCCCACGTTATAACTTTTCCATATTCATCGTTAATGTGTTTTTCATCGCCAGCCTATTATGACTTGATTGGACATCAATCAATCTTCGACCGCCGCGTCGTAACTAGGTCATGAGCATGTTTATATGAATATACTTACTGTAGTGTTAGTGCTGGCCGTCGAACCTCGGGCCGCCGGCGGGGCCGGCTGACTCCCCAACAACTTCGCTTCGGCTGCACCGCCATTTTTCACATTGATTTCTAAATAGCAATGTGCCTCGAGATGCGACTGAGCCCTCTTTTCATCCTTGACAATTTTCCTCGCCGCACTAAATATCTTGTAGTACACAACGATCATCACGGACAAAGGCAGATAAAACGAACCAAATGTTGCGTATATTTGGTACCCCTGATTTTGTGACACAGAACATGACGTATCAGTCTTCGCGTTACCCAGTATCAGAACAGGCGGAAGCGATATGAACGCAGCTCCCATCCACACTATGAACACACAAAACAGCATTCTTCTTGGTGTTCTTTTCACGCCATATTCCAAAGGCTTAGTGATCGCGTAGTATCGATCCACAGAGATCATGCATAGATTGAGGATGCTCGCAGCGCAAGATAGAACATCGCTGGAGACCCAGAAGTCGCAAACCACTGGCCCAAATGGCCACGTACCAAGTACATCGTAAACCATAGCGACAGGCATGACCATTATCGCCACGCACAAGTCACTTACTGCCAGCGATACTATCAAGTAATTGCTCGGTCTCCGAAGTTTTCTTACTAAACAAACAGCAACGCAAACTAGAATGTTACCGACGATAGTCCCGAAAATAACTATCATAAAAATTGAGACCATGAGAATTGTAACTGGCGTGGAATATTTAGTGTGTTTTATGCTATTTTGAAGGGTTTTGGTCACTGTTGAATTGTCGTCGAAAAGCGTCCAGTTGATAGTGGAGTTTGGGTTGATAATGCTGAAGTCAACATTAAGAGCAGAGTCGTTCAAGTCTACCGCGGCAAGGGCCACGTCTGCCGGCAAGACTAAAGATGCTAGTATGATAAGACACGAAGGTAAAGCAATAAAGCTAGGCAGTGGACCATAAGAGTTACGTCTTTGAGTCGCCATACGAGTCCCTGGCTTTGAGGACGATTGCTCGGTTCGTTTTTTTGACGTTACCATACATTGGTTTTGCTTTTCCGTCCTTGTTACTCCGCTTTCAATTGCAACGTGCTGTGGCGTTCGATCGAGCTGTTGAGTCAAGTTTGGAATATGACCTCGTCGTGGAGTTGCCCCCTTTTCGTGTGGCCGACTTGATTACAGTTTAGATCGTTTGTTAATTGACATGTCGCTCCGTTTTGCTCTCCAATGTTGAGCTTAGCCATTGGGAGACGTGGTTGCGACTTTGTTTTCTTTCTGTGCAAGTGTTACGGTTTATACTCGCTCGCGATCGACGCTTGATGGGAAAAGGCAGGGGTGTGTTGTTTTATTGCGTTTGGAAGCGGATCGAGAGGCTGCTAGTCCAATATCCCGGCTGCGGATTGCTTCATTAGTCCCGTTGATTGCTCCAGACAGCTTCCATCTGCAAAGAAAAGAAAACACTCGTAAGAAGAAGTTTTTGAATAGAAAACAACGAGTAATGAACCCCTGAGAAGGTTTAAGAGTTGGTGGATAGTTTTTGTGGAACTTTCACAAGTCCATTTTTATCACAGAACTTTTATTTTTGAAACAAATGCTCAAAGATACGTGTATTATTAAGTTACTTTACAGACTGATCTAGAACCTGTCATTTTTCGTAACTTGATAAACTTGAGCCTCAACTGGATCAACCAGCGCTTTAATATTCCGGGCAACAAATGCTTACTTTGGGATTCAACACGAAAAGTGTTCTCAAACTTCAATTTCAACATAAAGTAAAGTCGAGCCTATATTTAAACATGAATAAAGTTACACTTTATAGCGAAATTTTATATGAAATATTTTGTTATTGTCTGCAATTATTCTGAATACTAACTTGTGCTCCACCTGATAACTAAAGAAATGCTATTTAAAGCGCTCCTATTCTACTTCAATGTTCTCACAAATTAATTTTCCGTGATCGAAGCAATTTAGGTAAGTAACACTTAACTTCGTTGATTAAGACGTTATCAACTGTTCGTTCTGTACATGGAGTCAAGACAAACGTGATAACGATCTCAGGAGTTTAGTAGGCGATCAATAATCGTTCCAGAGAAACATTCTATTGTTTATGATACTTCAAGGCTCACATTGAAGTCATAAATAGGTACCTATATACACATAATGGTCTTCGCTAATTGATTGAGTGATTACGGTAAGTGTATTTCAACTGCTAACGTTTATTTCGATAGCTAGTTCATTTTGTCTAATGGGGCTCCCACCCATGTCGTTACGTTTAACAATACATACATAGTTTATCAAACCGTTAAAAAAAACGGACTAAGAGCATGTCGGGCCATGCTCAATGTAGGGTTCCACAGCCGTTTAAAAATGCACTACAGATGCAAAAATATGATATGAAAAAAAAAACTAACAAAAGAGCGTATTTACCCGGCACCGTCCTTTTGCTGAGAAGCAAAGTTTTCTGGCAATAACTTAAAAACCGTATGTCCGATCATGTCAATGTGAGCGTCCGATCATGTCAGAGGTGATCAATTTTCGTTGGAAGTATTTATTAAGCTTTATATTTGTAAATTTTTACATATTTTTTTAACATACCGTTTAGAAAATAGAGGGCAGGGACACAATGTTTGCTACTTTCGGAGCGAATATTTCCGAAAATAATCACTAATTGATTTTTTTTTGTAGAAACCTCAAATTGTTTTTAGAAGATCTGTCGAATGGTGTACCACAAATTGATATTTGCTGAAAAAAAACAAAACAGTTTCGGTTACATGTATGGAGTGCCCCCCCTAGAAATATACATATTATTTATTTAACTATCAAACTAAGTAGTGGCTTACACAAGACACCTACGTTCCAAATTTCATCAATGTACATTTTATAGTTTTTGAGTAAAATGCCTGTGACATACGGATGGACGGACGGACGGACGGACGGACATGACGAAACTATAAGGGTTCCCTTTTTGCCATTTTGGCTACGGAACCCCAAAAAAGGATATGAGAATGTGGGCGGAAAAAATTGCTCGTAGAATCGCTGGTCTTTGAGGCAGTCAGGAGAGATGACCATGCACCGGACGGCGCTGCGTGGGAAGGTCCCCAGCAAAGAGGACCGTCGATCTAGCCAAGATCGCAGGAAATCAATAGATGAGGGCAGATCATAACCAGTAGTTTGTGCCGATTGTTAGATTTTTTAGTCGGGGATCTTCATCAAATACTACGAAAAGCCCGAAAATTTTACTGAGAATCCATCAAAAATGTATCCAAGAAAGCGTGGCGCTGTAAAAGCTTTAATTAACCCGTACATTCTGCACTAGGTACTCTTTCTAAAATCGAAAGAGAAACCTGTAAGAGCATAACAGCTCTTACAGTTGAGTTTCAGTGAAAGGAAAACTCAAATGAAACAAAACACGTTTATCTGACACCACCCTAAAGGGCCGGCAGTCCTGTACTATGATTTATAGTGGCCCTACCCTTATCAATGTGGAAGGGCATTGTCCAAACTGTTAAAATAATGTTTATTCATGACACTATATGTATAATATAAATGTACGTTGACCTAGTTAAATTAGATGGCTGCCGTTGCCAAAGCCGCGATAATTTTAAAAAACTGTAGGATTTATTTTATTGACACTGCTCTGCATCCATAGACATTCTAATGCGTGACTAATTTTTAAACAATAGTAGTAGTAAGTGTCTCATATCGAAAGTATTCAATTATTATATGTTGCCAGTGACAAGATGGCCGAAAATTCTTGGGGTAATTTCGATCTGTCATAGTGGTTCGCACATGTCAACTTTCAATGTACGAATCGATACATTTAATATCAGAATAAATTGTAGGTAATCGCAATTAATCTGATTATCTTTCATTTATAGTTCTATAGACTATGTCACGATGTTAATCACAAACCATTTGTTTGAATTTCCTTCGAGTAAATGAAATTGGAATAGTCTCGAAAACAGGAAGATTTGAAAAGTCCCTGGAACTTATTTATAATAAGAAGTTTATTTTGTTATTTAGCTTTAGCTTTAAAATTTCCAGTTATCCAGACATTATCTGTAATATATCACTACTTAGTGATAAGACTGTTGATATATAATGCTGGCAACAAAATATTGTCATCTGTTTCCGTGATTATCTCTCATTTAAATAAAACAATTTAAAAACGAAAACTCCAAGTGGGTAGTTTGCACAAATTGTAAACTTGAAAGAGAAAAATATATCTTTTTCTTAGTTGTCGTTTCCTATAATGGTTTCAGGATGCTGTTCCGGTATCACAGAGACGCTGCACTGTGGTCGCGTTCATACGACATATCTCTGAAAATCCACAACATTCAAACTGTAATTTGTTATTGCCTAAGTACTTAGTAATAGCCAGCCTACCAAAAACTAAAAATAGTTTTGAAGTAATTGGAGACCATCATTATTTTTTGACCCTCTGAAGTGAACACACTTACACCACGTGATTAGCCTTATCAGTGAGTCATTAAAGAGAAAGTTGTTTGTTGACGAATTTCTACAAAAAATTTGGTTTTATCTTTGTGACTCATTATGGAAATTAATGATAAAGGTATGTTTTCTAATTTTTATTATTATTTACAGTCATTCTCTTCATAATTTTGTATCTATATACCTGCTACGAATCACTTAATTTTACACAAAAACATTACTTACCTGTGTTTTCAAATTGAGATTCAACGTAGTTCAGATCTTTTCATAGAAATAATATTATATTTGAAATAAACCTTAAATAATGTAGTATCTGACTCATTTCAGACCTACTGCCCGATTTTGCCCGTTCTCTGATAATATGGCCTCTACGCTTTTCGTAGAAGGAGCTACGAAAAATATCGAATTCTCATAACATTTGTTTGTTTCCTTTCAGGTTCTTTTTTGCAGGTGCAGTTTACAAGAACATATACATATATTTGAATTATGGAGTAATTTTAAAGGATCAAAGAAAGAAAAAACTCAACAAGTAGGTATTAGAGGAAATTTTAAAAAATGTGCCGGAAAATAAAAGTTTTAATACTGAGACATTAATTAATCGTATTACATACTTAACCACAACGCTGATCGCTTTCTGAAAAAAATCAAACAGGACTCGAGAGAATTTAATAAGAATCAACGCAAAATGGCTGGCTTTCCTTGAAACAATTGAACTAGTGCAGATTTCGGAGGCGTTGCCCGAACGAGAAAATTGTACTTCGAACATCGGTCGCTTACTAAAGGATTATGGTACTTGCAGTAAGCGACAACAACAAAGACGATTGGAGGAGCTCTCAAAAATTGATGAATCAGCTGTCAGTGCGTTAATGGGTACTTCATCAGTACCAGGTAGTGATAGATGTGAAGTGGATCCGAACGAGACTCTATCGTTTATAACTCAAAACAAATTAACAAAACAACAGTATCTAACCACGATGAAGTTCATTAGCAGCAAACCAAACCCAGTTTTACCTTCATATAGCAAGATTTTAGAGGCCGAAAAACAGTGCCACCCTGATAACATATCTATAAAAGAATCCTGTGCGGAAGTTGATTTACAAAGTTTATTGGACCATACAGCAAATAGACTACTCGAGTCACAAAATTCAGTAATGTCAAGTGTTGACCCTGAGTCATTAGGCGAGGTTACTTTGATTGGAAAGTGGGATTTTGATGGAAGTACAGGTCACAGTGAATATAAACAGTGCATTACAACTGACCCAACTTTAGAAGATGGAAGCTTATTTGTCACATCATATCATATGTTCTACTACGTCTTGTTTCTATAGTGGCCACAACAAGAGAAGAAACCCTTTTATGGAAGAATCCTCGCCCCTCATCAACCAGATACTGCCGCCCTATCCGCTTCCAATTCGTAAAAGAGACTAAAGAGTTGTCAAAAAGTGAATAAACTTATTTTAAGAACCAAATAGATAAGCTACTGCCTACGATGTGTATGCTGCCTTGTGGCGAGGAACTTGTAGTTCATCATCAACTTCAACTGACTATGGTGGACGGCAAGATATGTAATGCGTTAAGTGATACAAAGCTGCACCCAAGGACATGAATCAGATTGACATGTGTCTGGACAAAGACGTTGACACAACTACGTTAGAGTTTGGGTTATCACCTCTGCATGCTCGTATAAGATTTTTTGAATATTTGCTTCATGTGTCGTATCGGCTCGAGGTGAAAAAGTGGCAAGTTCGGACGACTGAAGAAAAGGAGAAATTAGCAGAAAGAAAGAAGATCATTCAAAGTGAATTTAAAAAGAAGTTAGGGTTGGTATTTGACAAACCACGCAGTGGAGGAAGTGGCAATTCAAATGACGGGAACACAGCAAGAAAGTTTTTTGACAAATCTGATGATGCAGCTGAAATTACCGGAATTAGGCAAGATCTTATTGATAGGTGCGCTACAATTCTCAACTGTATTAATTCTGGGTATAAAATTAAGGTTGATAGATTTAAGGAATTTTGTTTAGACACGGCTCGGCAGCTTGTCCAGGAATTTCCATGGTACAATTTGCCAACTTCCGTACATAAAGTGCTTATTCACGGTGCTGAAGTGATAGACAACATGTTTGTTTCCATAAGAGAGCTCTCAGAAGAAGCTGCCGAGTCGACAAATAAAAATATAAAGGCATTCAGGCTTAGAAATACTAGAAAAATGTCACGCGAGTTGACCAACCAGGATCTTTTGAATCGCCTTTTATTAAATTCAGATCCATTGATCTCAAGCCTCAGAAAGTTACCTCTAAAAAAAAACTGTTTTGTCTCAATCTGTAATTAGTCTATTAGATGTATAAAGTAGATAAGGTTATAATTTTATAATCAATGTTAGTTTTAATAAGTTTTAGATACCTGTACATATGTAAAAGATTTTCTTTTTTATAATGACTTAAGTATAGTAAGTACCTGCTCGTAACAAGCAGATATTTGCATAGAAATATGACTTTATTCTTATTGCTAAAATAATTTATTTGTGTAAATTTATGCATGTTTGATTAATTAGTGTTACTTATTAATTATAAGCATAATAAAGAAACCATTGAAATGAAGTAATTTATACATAAATTTAATTAATTTGTTTTACTTTTTTATTGCATTAAAAATATTTTTTTATTATTTCTTATCTTTTATTTAATAAATCTTTTAATAACAAACACGAACATGTTTTTGGTTTTTCAATATCTTTAATACTTTCGGAGATATCGACTTTTGTCATGTCTCCATAGAAGAAAAACCACAGTGCGCTGGTTCGATTCCGGCTTAGACTTAGGTGAATCGCAATACATTTTTCTTTCTATTTAGATCTTTGTATCAATATTATAAATAAAAAATATTGTGTGAAGTTTTCACATTAAAAAATATAAACAAATACACATTATTCATCATCTTTCTAGGTTTAAATATAGTATCATGTTTGCTGTAAAAAAATAATTTTGAATATTTATAACGTTACTAAGCCACTGCTTTTCCTTTATACATATATAATACATTCACGACTGAGGTTTACGGTGCGCTACGCGCTTAGCCGACAACATAGGAAAAGGCGTTTGCAGCGAAAACTTACTACGCACAAAGCACCCAACTAGCAGGTTCACAAAAGTGATATAAAAACACTCTGACTCGGAGCTTCCATGCGCGATCGAATCAGAAATTATGAAGTCTGCAAGAAAAGTGGAGATCCTCGGGAAAAGCCTTTGACTAGCAGTACACGTCATTCGGCTGGGAAATGAGTTAAGTAAGAGAGGAGATTCTAGTTTACGACGGAATACAAATAGACCACTAGGTCTATCCGGTATACGCAGTGGTGTGCACAGGGGGTTTGCAAGCCAAGGGTTATCCATGGTAGCCAGTTTTTCTGTATCTATATGGAGCCATGGTCGTCCAGGGCTTAAGGGTAGGCAGATTCTCTGTGCCTATATGGAGCCATGGTCGTTCAGGGCTTCACGGTAGGCAGATTCTCTGTGCCTATATGGAGCCATGGTCGTTCAGGGCTTCAGGGTAGGCAGATTATCTGTGCCTGTATGGAGCTATGGACGTTCAGGGCTTCAGGGTAAGCAGAGTCTCTGTGCATGTATGAAGCCATGGTCGTTCAGGGCTTCAGGTTAGGTAGTTTCTCTGTGCCTATATGGAGCAATGTTCGTTAAGGGCTTCAGGGTAGGCAGTTTCTCTGTGCCTATATGGAGCAATGGTCGTTCAGGGCTTCAGGGTAGACAGTGCCTTCATGCCTGTATGGAGCACTCGCCACTCTCCATTTCCATATCCACGTATCCATAGTAAACTTACTGGAACAATACCTACCATTCCAATCACGCATGATATGCATCCCGTGCAATAATGCTTTTCCTGCCCATTTAAGTATCGTAAATGTTTTATAGTCATGGGGCATTGATAACCATCAAATACAAAGTGGCTATCTTCAATTTTATTGACTGATTCTAAGCACGTTATGTTTCACTGTTTTAACATTTTCAAACGTACTGTGTATTTAATAAGTTACCTTTTTATTTTGATATATTGCCCTGTAATGAAAGCATAGAGTCAGTTAACAGGGGATACTTTCGACATGGCAAGTGGCGTATGATGAGATCATGAGATACATCTGAGATATCACCACTATATTTTACGATGTGCTCAATTCGATTTAGTAATTGTTTAGGTATTGCAAAACTGAAAAATAAATCGTAGGGGTAATTATCAAATTTTGGTTTATATTTAGAGTTGAGAGTGTTGAGACTTAAGCAGCACTATTACCTTTAAATAGCAAAGCGATATAATTAAATACAAAATCGTGACAGAATTAAAACGTTTTTCAACCCCGCGCTATTTTAGAAAATTTGACGGTATTTTACCAACCCGAGATGTTTGCCTATGTGTGTATTTATTATATATACTAATTACCATGATTCAAATCTGATTACAACCTCGCCGCCCCTCTTTGCTTCGCAGCGGTATAGTACGATTACCTTAAATTTGACAGTTATCTATTATGTATGTCACACTCGCTCACGGGACAATGGTGTCCCGGACTTTTGGGAGGCGTGCGTGGCACCAAATCCAAAGCGTGGAGGCCCTTTCGATAATTTAATGAAAGAGGTACAATAATTTAATGTAAAGGATACACCGCGCGAGTGCTGCTCCTGCCCATATCATGGGACGCGCACAGAGACAGAACCCGCTAGATATAAGCACTATTGGGAATTGATGAGATCTAAATATTGGTTATGGGATTGAAATGATGAACTTAATACAGTTATCTATTTTTGTATAGCGCACGTGCTCTCGGGACAATGATGTCCCGGACCTTTGGGAGGCGTGCGTTGCACCGAAGCCAACGCGCAGAGGCCGTTTCAACAATTCCATGAAAAATAAGAGGTACACCGCGCGGGTGCTGTTCCTGCCCATATCATGGGACGCGCACAGAAACAGCATCCGCTAGATTCAAGAACTATTTGGATTTCATGCGATCTAAATACCTGTACTGGTTTATTTATTATTTATACCTATACTGGTTTAATGATGGACTAAATATATGTTTGATGACATTATGTTAAGTTAAGTCGAGATCTTCAAAACGCATCAAAGTATAGCAATGCAATAGACTTGCATTCTGCCTTACTCATAGCTCGGGTAAACTGAATGTGTTAGGGCATCAGAGGCCCTCCAGAGGCAAAAACCGACTATGCTCCATTAATATTTCACTACTCTGTCTATCATAAAAGCAAGTTAATTCCCTAATTTTGTTTAGGGCACTCAGGTACCTTTAATCCCTCCTACATTATTCAAGGTTGCCACTCAATTTTATATTCACTTTACTTTTGTGGGAAACTGTATATTTTATGTTCCACACGGCACACGGCGCATTATATGGAGCCGTAAATATCTGGGTTTCGTCATAAGCAGGGTATTGTCCTTTTTGCTTGGAATTATTGGTAAGTGGTTTGTTTTGACGAAATGATATATTTTCTATTTTATTGAGATTACTTTGAGGTGTACTTACAAATTGTTTTCTAAGAAGTATAATATCAGTGGTACTTTGTTTTGCAATATGCTATAAAGAATTATGGTCTCTATTTTGAAAAAAACCTTTTACTTATATGAAATAGGCATGATGACGTATGAATATCAAAATTCTATTAAGTCCGTCTGTTAGATAATAAAAAAATATTGAACACGTATTTTTTGCGTTTTCAAGAGATTTACAAGGTTTGGACCAAATGCTGCCCAGAGATGAGAATACCTCTAACGAGTTCCTTACGTTACTTTCTATTAGAAAATATATTTTTTTCGAAATAGGTCTAATAGGAAAAAGACATGTTTTTGATTTTTAAGGTTTTTTAGCGAGCGAGCGCTTTTGGTTTTAGTTTGCACTTTTTGTTTCTAATTTGGGAGCGATTATCAAATGGATTAAACCTTTGAGCACACACGATACCTAGACATTGTTTGGCGCTCTGCTCAATTCCTCGATACAATTATTATCAATGACAATGATGACGCGTAGAACTGTACTGTTAATACTTTTAACGTAAGAAATAAATAATTTTGTTCCCACAAAAAAGGTTTTTTTCCCTTTCCTGGGATAGATCTTAAAGCGCTGTAGTATTCAAGTGTTAGAAAGAGCATAATGCACTGTATGTTTAGTCTGGACAGCAATTTGTCCAACTCCTTTACACAGTGGCCAATTTCCTTTATAAAATGATATTGCAACGCATAATTTTTAAAACAGTTTTTTTCTTGTCCAAAATTCTTGTCCCAAAGAAGAAGAGGGAGCATCTTAACTTGCAAGAAAGAGGAAGCAAATACAACGGGAATAAAAAACTACTACATTTCCGGAGCAATTCATAATCGTTCAGTAACAATCGGTTTGTCACTTAAATATCGCATTCATATTATTTTACTAGATATGTTGAGTTGTATTGGTTTACTAAACGTAGCTTAATGCTGTTTGATTAGTACAAAACGATGTATCGGCCATTTTCATCCAATAACTGGACAAACGAGGTGTGTCACTTAAATATCGCATTCATAATTGATTAACCATGTTGAGTTATATCGCCTTTAAAATGTCGCTTAGTACAGTTTGAGTAGCAATAAACGATGTATCGGTTATATCACGGCTACATATCCGTGAAAGAATAGAATTTGTATTACAATGCTAAATTTGGCTCCAGCTTTCTGAATTTACCGAACCAAATTTGTAATACCTAAATTTTATAATTTGTTACGAGCTAATAATATTGCATGATGAGGGTATTATGTCATAAATGATATGTTGCGTGCTAACCATATGTATAACATGTCATGTAACCTGGTAAATTATGTTACTAATTGAACATAAACTAATTAACATAGTACATGTGTGCCATCGTAGATATTATAACAGACAAATAATAAAATATCATAATCCTCTTTTTTACTTGATTTCTCTGACACCAAAAACATTTTTTTTTTTAGTTTGCGTATGTGTCGAAAATTTGGACCTTTTATTATATTTGAAAAACAATATGACAAAAATAAACCACCCATTGGTTCTGAGTTCACATAACGCGTACTTTCGAGAAAAAAATAATTTTAACACCTCTGGGAAACTTTAATGCTCCCAATAGGGTAGATTCCTGGGTAAAAAAATATTATTCTCATTCACGGACTAATGTCTGTCAGTTCCATTCTCAAAAAATATTGGACATGTATTATTTCTTTCAAGTGACAGACTATTTATATTTTTCTGTCTATTGTTGATTCATAACAATAATAAAAATTCCTTCAAACCAATGCTACAAAAAAGAAACACGTTACCGACTTGATTTTTTTTTTGGTCA
Source organism: Hedya salicella (assembly GCA_905404275.2). NCBI lineage: Eukaryota > Metazoa > Arthropoda > Insecta > Lepidoptera > Tortricidae > Hedya > Hedya salicella. The sequence goes on from FR990115.1 coordinate 9,313,249, forward strand.
CATGCAAATGTATTCTAAATACATACTTCAAAAACAACAATATGAGTCCGTTATTTCATACCAGCGGGAATGAAATAAAGCATTTTGTCAAACGGATTTCCGTTCTGGACGGAAGCCTAAACGTGTAATATTTAATTGCACCCTTAACTAGAGTTCGGCATTTCAGAATAAAATCGCTCACTGAATAACAATTCCTAAGAATAAATAATGGCACATTCCAGCAAGAATTATTCAAAGTAATTTGTTCACAAAAATATTTGTAGTTGACGATACTGATAGAAAATAAGTAGTTAATAAATATGATATTCGTAATTCGAATCAATCCAATAAGTGATTTTTGTTGTCGGAATAAATGATCATATTATACTGTTGAAAATAAATATTTTTGAATTGAATTTAATTTTGAATTATGAGATATTAACAAAAAATACTTCCTATTGTCATATAGTACATGCAAGGTATATCTGGCGCGAACACACTTTTTATAATACGAGTAGTAGTAAAAGTAAGTAGTAAAAAATAGTAGGTCAATAAAGGTACCTAATTATTTCGGCTATACTTAAAAAAAAATGTTATTGCAAATTTCAATTTTATTATCAATAACAGTCATAAAAATAAACGTTATTTATTTAATTTTCAAGCCCATTAAAATTATTTGCTCCTGTTATTCGTCATTACAATAAAAGGAATTGGGAATTATTTTTAATTGCGTTTTTAAACGCTTTTTATTCCGTTTTGATGGAATAAAATAATAGGTGTTTTGGTTTTTATTTTTATTCTTATTCATGATAATTTTTGCCCACCTCTACCCTTAACCTAATTTGCTTTGTGGTAAAAATAAAAGCATTTTCTCCCCGCTTAAGAGCTCATTAAATTGTTAATTTACCTTCTCCGAGTTAGAAATAAAATTTCAGCAATTATCACTTTTTAATGACAATTAAGCCTCTAAGAAAAGTCGTGCTTCGTATGAAGACCAGGATATTGTTAACCGATTTAAAAACGGAGGTTATTAATTCGGCTATACATTTTTTATATTTATTATTTATACTTATTTTTTATACTTATTTTGTAATCTTAAACTACTTGATGGCTTTTCGGGTGGCACGTCCACTGTTCGAACATATGTCTACCCTATAGTTCGCCACAGGGTGCAATCCTGCGCAGACCGCATCCACCGACTCCCTGCGACCCTTATGAGGACATCCGTCCACCTAGTCGGGGGCCGTCCTACCAATTAAGTGCAAACAGTTCAATCCCGTGCACTGAATAAAGATGAATTTTCCGTGCAAATGCTATCATTAATTACAAGGCATGTGTTAATTAACAAGAAAAATGTTTTGTCACGCCGGCTGCGGTGGTTTAATTACTATGCACTCAATATTACGATGAGTTAAAAAATAAATTCAAATATTTTCTTTCCCCGCTTAATATGGTCTGAAAAACACTCTTTAGAAACTTAACTGGCAGACGACTAACCAGTTCAGCGGTAGTAACGCTACTTGCAAAGCTAACGGTCCTGGGTTCCAGTTTTTGGAAGTGGCAAATATTTGTGTGATAAGTTCAGACGTTTGTTCCTGAGTCTTGTATGTTTCCTATGGATCAAGTATGTATGTATATCATCATCTAGTACTCATAAAACAAGTTTAATAAGCGCTTCCTATGAAATTAGCTCGATTTGTTTTGGATGATCGCCTTATTTTCATTTATTATCAGAAAGTGCCCGCAACTTCTTACGCGGAGGAGAAAAGTCATAACTTTCTTTTTGTCGTCAGCGTAGTCGAGTAAAAAGTATCCTATGACCATCTGTGGATACCCAACTAACTATCCTTGTGCTAAATATAGTTGAAACCCGTTTAGCCGAATAAGCATGATGGAGCCCCCACGACACATACAAATATACAAAAATCCATTTTTTTTTGATTCAGTAACCTTCAAGGAGTCCATTACACACATTTTTTTGAAAATATCTTCAATGTACAGACATTTCATTTCTACATGTTCATAATAGTATAATTATAAACCGCTTCTTAATTTTCTTTAAAAAAATTGTTCTGATCTTACTGTTAATTTTTTTGTTTAGACATGTACACACACCTTAGCAGAGATTCAGGTGCTTATACATTTTTCACATTCCACTTTAAAACTCATTTCTAGATGTGAAGTAACATAACAAGTCTCACGTTTCATACCGCTTTACTAATGCAAGAAATCTCTCAAAATGGCGGCCATGCTTCATGCATAATGTATGCGCAGTCTAGGTTACGAAGATGTGTGCAAAGAATTAGTCGGTACAGCTGAGAACAGAGAGAGCAGTTAAGGAAATTAAGTGCTGGAAAGTATCTTTTTTTTCTAGGATGAAATAAATGGGAAAGTGTGTTGGTATGCAATGGAACAGGAATTATTTATAATATATTGTTAAATTACATATATATTGTGTTCGTATAAGTATATATAAGCATTATTTGCTTGTGTGTCCTAACGCTCACAGTGCTGAATGATTTTTCCCACTGCACCATTTTCATACATCTCTCTTTGGCCTTATGGTTGACTGGCACTGGCTGCCATTTGGCATTTAGTCCGCCATTATTACTTACTTTTGTTTTGTGCAATAAAGTTTAAATAAATAAATATTTGCCACAGTGCATCAGCTACTTTGTATCGTGGATAAATTTACGGCTTCTGAAGGGTAAAAATAAAACACGACTAACCAAACCACGGGAAAATGTAATAAAGTACAAATTAAGAGCGTTTATATCGCTTAACTGGCAACGCCGCATATTTTTTCTTCTTGCTTCATTATTTTGTGGTATTTGAATGAAACTTAAAGATATGTTCAATACATACCCTACATTTTAGCATTTATATTGCGTTTACTTCATGTAGTCATCGCTTTTGCCTTTATTTTCTTTCAAAACAAGATATAGACATAAATTCATTTTTAGAGTTTTGGTTATGGAAATATCATGAAATTTTGCATCGTGCAACTTAACTACCGAAAACGTAATGAATGAATTGAAAACATTTTTAAGTTACATTCATAATTCTCAATATAATCAAGAAAAACCAAAAAATATGTGACGATGCCAGTTAAGCAGGTATATCCTCTTAACATTCGGACAGATAATTCTAAATACAAATTAATCCATTAACCTGAGAGGGATTTGAACTTAGGTAAATAAATGTTTTTGAATTTATATGTTAATATTGTGTTTTAAATTGAAAATGAGCGTTATTTTTAAGAAGTGATTAAGCTGTTTTTCGTTGGTTTATATGCAAAATTATACTTTCAAATTCCTTTAGGCTACACAGACCTGCTTCTTGATTATGGCGTTGATTGAGGTTTAAAATATGTGAATAAAATATGTATTCCTGCCTGCAACTTTGTTTGTGGAGGAAAAACAAGTCAAAACACTCCTTTTTGCTTCTGCGTAGCAAGGCAAAAAGTACCCTATAACCATTTTTGGATATCCCAAAAGTGTTTAAAATCTGTCCAGCCGTTTTAACAATATGATACCGCACAAACACGTACAAAAAGATTACTGCAGAGGCTATGAAAAAAGGGATTACTAGCCAAGTAGGTAAAGAATAGGGATACGAGACTGGCAATCCCTTTTCATGCTCAGGTATCTATAGTGCTTTTCTCAGACACGCAATAACAAAAAAAAATCAACAACAAAAAATTTAATAGAATAACAAAGGAAAAATCATAATTATACCCACCAAATACTTTTCTTTTATTCTTATTCTTATGCATATTTTTCACGGCCACATCGGCGGCGCGGTGGGGGCGGCGTTCATAGCGAATAAGCGAATTAAAATTAAAGAAGTTCGATTTTCAGGCCTTCAATTTTGTTTAATATTTTATTATATACCTCTCGTCTTGCGAAAAAACAAAAACGCAAACGTGAGACTTCAGGGCCTATTACAAGAAACGCAACGTAAATATGTCATTGCATATTTGACACAGTTCATACTTTTTCTTTAAAAAATAATGCTTAAATATTTTATCGTAATTAAATTTTCAGGAACTGCTTAATAAACTAAGAATTAAAGGTATTTTTTATAAATGACAAATATAACCGCGATTCTACTCATGTCTTCATTTTATTATTATTTTGTCAATTTTTTTAGACTGTTGACTATGTTATTTACGATCTGAATTTTGCCATAGCTTATAGTGTGTTCCACCAGAAAGATGGGTCAACAATATTAGGCGCTATGTGGCTTCAAAGTGCATGTTAAGAAAGGCTATGCCTACGTTCGAAGGCGGATAAACCAAGGCCTGCGATAGATAGATATAAGCTGTGTGTCTCAAATAAATTTGTGTATAAGCCTTAATATCCATTATTTTTAAGGTATTATAGCTTTTTTCTCTCTTCAACTTTAGTACGCGAATATTTTAGGCTTGAAGTATGTAGAAAATGTTTGAATTAAAATGATCTAAAAATCAATGTGACATTAGCTACATAAGCCTAAATACATATGATATTTAAGGCATGTCTAAGGAAAGATGAGATATTTCATTATTTTTAATCATTGCGATAGACACCTTCTTATTTTGAACGTAAACCAAAAGTTAATGTCAGTTAAATGTGCCTTTACTTTAACCAAGATTATTGACATTGAAATCAGTTATGTAGACTGAGTAACTTTAAAGTCTTGAAATCGAAACAAATACTTTTATATTTAACTACAAAATAACAATGCAGTCGTAGATGGTGATAGTGAAAAAACGGAATTTAAATGATCAGACTTCTTCCTATTACTTTAAATTTAAACTATTTCTCGATACTTAAAGTTCCATTTTACTAGTATTTACTACTCTCTTAGATGACTACCTTAAATTATTTTTCTAACACTTTGTAAAGTAAGAATCACATTATCATTCGGCAATGATAATAGCTCCGAGGATCTGGACCCCGATCATTGCCGGGACAATAACAATATTAACCCCTCGCCACCTGTAATAACAGTTGTAATTACGCTCGATCTACTTCTAAGGTTCTCTTATACGGTTGGTATATTCGTCTGACTAAGAAGATTTATCAGGTTGTATCTGCGGTGCCTTATACAGGATGTAATCGTTAAGTGTGACTAGGCGATTATTCCGTAACTATTACAGATATCAAAAACCTTTAAACTTATATCGAAAGACTTTAATTAGCTAATCAGTAAAATTACATCAATAACATGATTAAGGTAAAATGAGTACTAGACCACTTATAATAAGGAAACTATAACATTTAGTATGAGATTAGTAAATCTCATACTAAATGTTTGGGAATGTTTAATGTCACAATTTTGGATACTTCTCGTTTGATTTTTAAAAAGTTATTGATGTCATGTTACTCATAAGGTATCGTACTTTCGATATAGTTTAAAGTCTTTTGATATCTGTAATAGTTACGGAATAATCGCCTGGTCACACTTAACGATTACACCCTGTATAGTTCGATATCGTATCTGTCAACGGCGAACCTGGCTCCATGACAATTACGAGCGTCGGGTATGTGCCAGAATGTGGTTTAACCGTGCCTATCCCTCCTATAACTACACTTATGAGAACCTTCAAAACCAAATAGTCCGATAGTTGAATAGTGAAAGTGAGCTTCAAGTAACGGAGTGGCAACACATAGGTAAAGAAACGGAACAAAGACGAAAAATAAGTCTAAAGAGCGCGCAAAAGTAATATAACTTTTAAGTAATATTACTGGCACAGGTGAACAAAACGAAATGTATACATTATATGGATTACTTAGTAACTTTAAAACAGGAAAATATATTTTTTGTCAGTCGACCCCGTGAACAAGGAAGCTGCAAACCTTCCGAAGCGTCGGTAACTCAAATGAGATAATATACGCGATATAATCCGTTAAAATTGCTTTATTTAAATAAGTGATAATCGCGGAAACAGAATATAATATTAAGTATCGACCATCTTAATTTTGTCCTCTGACAATTTGTCGGTCTGACCGTATCTCACGGCCCACTAAAGGAAGTTCGCCAAACTTCGTAAAGTGGTTCGCGGTATAACAAAAGCCATTTCTAAGAAATTAGACGCGACAAGGGTAAGGGCTAGTGTTGTACAGTAGTCAAGTTCAGAAGTTATATTTTGGCAGACTCAACTTAGATAATACGGACATCGATGAACTCTAAGACTCCTTGTCTCGATTCGCGTCAAGTGTGAGTCATTTACTTACTCTTTGTTTCGAAGACAGACAAATGACGTCAGGTTACATACATCATGATCTAGGTTTTACCATGGTTTAAATCAATGGATTATAGTTCCTTTGCTGTTCCGCGAACTAATGTTAGTAACTAATGTTAGTTCGCGGAACAGCAAAGGAACTATAATCCTTTGATCTAGTATGGAATTCCGCAAAGTAACGCCTGAATCTATCAATTATTTACAATGGTTTATCATTACCATAACAATACATACTAATATTATAAATGCGAAAGTGTGTCTGTCTGTCTGTCTGTCTGTCTGTTACCTCTTCACGCTTAAACCGCAGAACCGATTTGGATTAAATTTGGTATGGAGATAGTTTGAGTCCCGGGGAAGGACATAGGCTACTTTTTCTCCCAAAAAAATACCCTTATTCGCGATAAACGAATTTAAGGCGGACGAAGTCGCGGGCAGAAGCTAGTAATAAATAAATAAATAAATATTTAATCGACAATTTTTACACAAATCTAACTAGTACCATGGTAAGCTCAATAAGGCTTGTGCTATTTATAATTATTTTTATTCAAATAACATGTTACAGTAATTATTACTAATAAACTAAATCATACGAGTACATATAAACAGCAATAGATTATGCCTGAAGTAGGGATTCCCTGTGTTTCAGGCAATGTAGGGGCTATGGGTACTAGACGATATATTTAATGGATATATTACTTATATACATAGAAAACATCCAACTACAACTCAGGAACAAATATTTATGCTCATCACACAAATATTTACCCTTACCGGGATTTGAACCCCGGACCTCAGCTTCGCAGGCAAGGTTTCTCCCACTGAGCTAAACCTGTCGTCAATATTAAAAAAAGGATGTATCATTTATTATTAATACATTATCAACCTCTTTAGATTACGCAAGCTGTGTTGGGGTAAGACGGAAGTTTTTAATACAATTAAATATTTTATTCGTAACTTCTTTCTGTCATTAGGTATTTAAAAACATTATGTGTGTGTATTGACTGGTTTTTCACTGCCAACTTCAGTTGCAAAATTAGACTCGACGCTTAGGTTCACAAAAATACTCAAATTAGGATGAATTGGTCATTGATCGTTGTGGTGTGTATTATGTATGAAATCCATGTCAGTTTAAATCAATAATAAGTTGTATCCAGTTTCATATCTTTTGAGGATTTATTAAAATAATTTGATATCTTCCAGAATTCGAGCCTTTCACAACACTATTAGGAGCTTAAGTATTTTCCTGGAGCTATAGTCATAATCATAAGTACTGCCTTAAACGGTGGGGTAAGTACAAAGTGAGTCCTTTCAACATATGTGCACAATTATAATGGCGTTAAACTTAATTTGCATTACTTTTTTTGTACAAAGACGTAGCGTTTGGCTTTGGTCTCTATTACGCATTTAATTCCTTTAGTAAGAGTTATGAATGTGATCAACGTAACAGGGACCATTGTTAGCCACTGGTGTTGCCGCTGTGTATGGGCAAACGGTTATCGCTTACCATCAGGCAATCTGTCGGCTCGTTTGTACCCTATGGCAAAAAAAACGTAAAATTTCTGGGTAAAAACCGCCTATGTTAACTCTTCTTCATCATCATCATATACATTGTCGCCCGACCACGGGGTTGTCGTTGTGGTTTTGGTGTGGTTGTGATTTTGGTGTGGTTGTGGGTACCGGGGAAAGTATTTTTAAAATTAGAATTGTACATGGACGAAACTAGCAAAGAATTTAGTAAGCATATTTTGAAAGTAAGATAGAAATTTAAACGGTGTGATTGAATCCCGTTTCAAGTGCATTTCAGTTCAATTGCTCCTCTATACCGATCTCAATTGCTAATGTGCTATTATACTCGGTTCAACTCGCACTTTGATACGTAACAGGCGATTTACATAAGCTTTTATTCGTCTGCCGGTTCAAAGATATTCTGAATATAAGGTATGAGTTTGTCTTAGTCTTATTGAACCTTTGAAGATTAAATTTCGATGGTATTATTGTGAAAAGAAAATACTGTATATGACTTTTTAGTTATTTAGTCTTTTTAACACATTCACTGCCAGGAACTTGCCTAGCGGGTGCTCTGCTTGTAGACGCGTAGCCGATCGCTAAAAGCAGCTTGCAGCGAAAGTGTTATACGACCGCATGGAAAAACCGTTTGCTTATTTTTAATACAATGACGATTGACAGTTTCGTAGCGCTACGCGTGTAGCCGATAACATGGGAATATGCGTATGTAGCGAAAACTTACTACGAGCGCTTGCTCTGATTACCTGTTAGGCGCTTGCCCACCTAGCGGGTAGTCAGTCGTGAATATGTTAAGAGCCAAATACAATCACACCGATGATCACTATGTACTTAAATAGAATATTAGGTTTGATCACTTATTTTGTGAAAGGATAAAGTCATATACCAATAAACTATTACATTTGTGACATAGGTAAAAAAGGGTTTATTGTACTGTTTTTGTTGTTGGTCTGCAATAAAGAATTGTTGTATTGTATTGTAATAAATAATATACTCTTTAAAGATTTTCTTATTAACACATATTTTTAAAGCAGTCTTTATTTGTCTGAGATGTAATTTGCACTACCATCAATTTATTTCTATACGAAGCCCAATAAGCAATTGTCTAAATTGGAGAATAAGAAGTCCTTGATATAAATCGCTTCTTAAACCTCCGTCATTTCCAGTCGTTAAGGCAATTCTTTATTCCTGAACAAAAAGCCAGGTAAAGTATAGGAATTTGACACAATTTTCCTCTTTCACTGTCACAGTCAAGGTATTATAAACAGTAGTATTTCATACATCGTTATCTAATGAATAGAAAAAAAATCAGTAATAATAAATAAATAAATATATATCAGGGTCAATCTTACACAAATCGACCTAGTCCCAAACTGAGCAAAGCTTGTAGTATGGGTCATAGGCGAAGATATCCATAATATAATTATAATACTTAAATACATAGAAAACATCCAAGACCCAGGAACAAATATTCGTGTTTATCACACAAACATTTGCCCTGCCCGGGATTAGAACCCGGGACCGCTAGCTATGTGAGAAACATATAGTAGAAATTCTTATCTGATGAAATCATCGCTATTTTGAGATTAATAAATGTTTGTATATAAGTATGTGTGTAGTGTGTAAGTTTGTATGAGTATGTATGTGCACAGTGCATGAGCAGAAGTGTGAGAGGTAAACAGTAGCCACACGAGTGATAACATTTCTTGGGATCGATTACAAAATTGCCGTTGACTATGTTTAACTACACATTAAGTATTTCCTCGGACGTGTCATAGTCCCAGGATAAAAAAAAGGTTCTAGATACAAACTTTGACCTCATTAACCCGTTAATACCACTTATGTCACAAAACCTTACCATTTTATTATATACATTTTATATAATAAAAACATACACATTTTATATATTATTAGTTAAGGAATTATTATTTTGTACATGGTTGTTGACATTTTGTGTATTTTGGAATAAATAAATGATTTCGTTTTCAGTTCTCCGAATCATCAGAATCCATATCGCAGATATGGGTGTAAATACCGCCTTGCATAAGTGGGATTAGGCCAGACACGTCTGCCAAATGCATCAAAAACGATGGGCCAAAATATCTACTGAGTGGTCACCTCGAGACGGCTACTAAAGCAGAGGCAGACCCAAGAAGATATGGCGGGATAACCTGGACGCATTTCAGGACACGTGGCAGGAACATGCACTCGAGTGGCGAAAAAGAGGGGAGGCTTTTGCCCAGCAGTGGGACATACATACATGCTAATTATGTATATACAGGGTGATTAATTGAAAAGGGTCAGTAGCGAGAACTCAGAAACCATGAGAGATAGCGAAATCTGTTCTTAGGAACCATGGCGTTGATTCTAATTTTAACAATAATGCCTTATTTTTTACTGTAGAGAGAATTAATCTTTGCATCCAGGAAAATGGCTACATTTTGAACGTTTGCTTAAATTACAAGAAAAACAATATTATTAATATTATTATTATTATTTTATTTATAAATGTCTTAATGTCATAAAAAATATCTTATTCTTTTTCTTTCAATTGTTTAAACAAGATTCTATTAAAATGTCTCCCTTGTAACTTATTATTCAAACTATCAACAATAACAACGAAAAAACTAGGAGAATTTATAACATTGTTTACAGAGATTTTGACTAGGTTCGATTCCCGGTTGTGTATGAGTTAAAAAAAATAAAGCCATTATTATTAAATCTAAAATCTACGCCATGGTTCCTAAAAACAGATTTCGCTATGTCTTATAGTTTCTGACTTGTCCATACTGACCCATTTGGATAGATCACCCTGTATAAAAACTGAATAAGTTGCGGTACTATTCGTGATTTGACGTCTGTGCCATCGGTCAGTTGTGTCAGGTCAGTGGTTCTCAATGCTCCTAATACGTAATCTATTCCAATTTGCCGGAACTCAATTGACTCAACTATTATGTGATTTTATTATTTCTAAATGGTGAAAGCGAATGTAAAAGAATTGGATAGGAAAATTTGTCTTGAGCAGACAAAGGACAGATTTGTACTGATAATTTTCATCGTTGAATTTCGTGCGTTATTTGGATCGTCCAATAATTTCAGAATATTTTCGAGCTATTTCAAATATCCGAAAAATTTCGTTTTTCCTCGGACTTTTATACGACGTAATTTTGGTATGACTAGCAAAATTGGAATTTAAGAGAGTACGTCAAAAATAAGAAAGGGTTTCCTTTTACTAACCCCGAGTACAAAAAAAAGGGAATTAGCACCACAAAGTTTTCTCATAAAACTTCAACCTCGTGGGTAACTGCATGTCAGTAATGTAAAAATGCAAGGAGTATAATCTTCCTTATAGACATTGAATACCTTTTATCTGTAAACATATATTATTATTAAAATTATTGTTGATTTGTGGGCCTTCTCTATGCCGCTTCGACCAGATTTGATCTATTGTGGCAGCCCTTTATTAGAGTTCACTACTGAGGCCCGTTGAGTCTAGGAATTCCCAAATTCTTTGGGCAGTGAAATGTTGTATCTCTTCCGGGGGCACGACATGTTGCCCTAGGTGGATACTTCTTTTCCTCATGAGAGGTTCACAGAAGCAGAGGATGTGCATTGCAGTATCCTCTGCCTCTTGGCATTCTTGTGATTGCGCAGGTTTTTGGTCTTTTGAGCTGTAGTATCTCTTTCGACAAGTTTTGCTTGAATCCCTTAATTAAGGTTTTGGAGTGGTTTTGTCCTTTTACAAGCCTCCATTCCTCGATTGCCTTAGATCTATATAAGTCATTGAGCAGAACGTATGCCTTTCGTTTTGTGATCCCACAAAAGGGTTCTGGGCCGACTTGGGGCGTGTCCGCGCCCTTATTGGCGAGTTTGTCTGCTCGTTCGTTTTCGTCAATGCCGGAGTGTCCTGGTACGCATCTAAGTATAACTTTATTGGAATTAGCCAGGGCATTATATAGACATACAATAAAATAGAGGACAATACAATACAATATAATACACTAAAACACAATAGTTACAATACTTACAAATACTTTTTATTGTACACCAGATACACAGAAAACCATGGCAGTAACTTTCGAGTAAGCACCGAACAACAGGCAGTCTTATCGTTAAATAGCGATGTCTTCTAGATAACCTTTGCGTAGCGGAGTGTTTAAAAGAACAATTTTAGACAGTAGGCAGCGATAAAGTAAAAAACAAAACGCATGAAGATACAGGTATTGCCAAAGTTGTAAAAATTAAATGTCTGTACGGTACATTAATAATATTAATAAAAAAAGTACCGGACTATTTGGAGATTTTTTGGTGTCATTGTGGTTTCATCATGCCAACACGGCTAAACAAATTTTATTTCAACTATTTTTGGTACACAGGTATCAAACGGTTATAGGATACTTTTACCTGAATAAGCTGAAGAAAAACGGAGGGTTTATGTCCTTTTTCCCTTAGTTTCACTATTATATCGGCTTTACACGTATCTATTCACAATGGCCAGTTACAGGAGGATAGCCGTTATTGGCTATTTACTCTACTTATTTTTTATTACTCTTGCGACACTAACAATCATCTTAATCTCTTTGAATGAAAAAAGTAAGTCCACTCAATTGTTTTTTATAAAAAATAGACAGTCCTGATCAAAGTAACCTTTCAATTGACGATCCGCAAAAGCTTAAACATAAATATTGAATGTGAACAAAACACATTTTTCCACTTCATACCAAATTTTAGGTGGCAACTGAATATTTCAGAAATATACCTCTAAATAACAATTCGGATCTCAAACAAAACGACGTAATTGTCATAATTTTGCTAACAGCTTACGCCCATTTGTAAATAAAACAAAATCTTCGTAATAGCGAATATTTTATGTGGAACAAAGCATCATACGATCACGCTTGGCCCCATTATTTTTTATGCTGAACTTATAACCTATCACTTTGTATCGAGAGTATCAACCACCTAATTCAGTAACCTTATAACGCTATACGTATCTTCCTGAAATATGAACCTTATGATATTTGGTACAAAGATACATTTAGTAGCTATGATAGAGTGGATTTGTTAGATTTAGGAAGTAAACAACGATATTCTGGTTACACAATTGACGAGCGACTTGTCCTCGATTTGGTAAAGAGTTTATTTGGCGCCTTCTTGATCGTATATTTATAAACAATTTTATACTTATAAGTGACAAACGAAATGTAGGTAATCTTATAGAATACAAGTTGATCGAACATAAATAATGAAAAACTTATCGAGTGCTCGATAAAAAAAAGGTTAATGCGCCTGAATTGTTATTAAGTTAGTAAGAATGTTCTGGCTGTTGTTGGACTGATTTTTGGTTGAAGAGAACCTTAATTAAGAAAAATAATTAATAAAGCTTCCTCGCCCAGCGTATAAGCTTAGCGATACAGAGAGGTAATGCAGCCAACATCTTTGGTACGATGCCACGGGAGCCCTTTTTAGATTTAATATAGTTTTATTTTTATTTTTAGCTTGTAGTTTTAATATATTTAGTTTTATGTATTTTTAAGCAGTGATTTATAATTGTTTTATTTGAAATTGTAATTTTAGTCTGAAATGAAACTAAAAATATTATTGTTTTAATAAACTGAATAATTAATAAATAGCATTTTCAAAAAAGTTTCTACTTACAGATTGTATAGGCATTACGGTTTAACACAAAAAGTCGTTACTGATTTGAAACTTTTTGATGATAAAAATAGTTTAAATAACGGCCTGATAACTATTGCTTACAAATAACGGCTTCTTGCGACATTTAATGTGCCTCTGCAATATGATCATGGTCAAAATGGGAGTAGAATCAACATAATTGCAAACTATATCATTAAATACTAAGTATTAGGGGACACCGGGTAAGCTTGTCTCACGGGTTGGGTGTCATACGATGGCCATAACAGAAAACTGAACGAACGAATAAGTTCATCTACCTGTGTCGAAAGATCACGAGAGCTTAAGCTAGGCGTGAGATATAGCTCTCGCGATCTTTCAACACTAGTTCGCAGTATATTAAGGCCGCTGTAACGACCGACCCGTTAGACAACCTTACCCGGTTTTCCCTACATCATTTTTTATTATGATCACAAATACCTATATAGCTGACCGGATATCCAAGATATGGATATATTTCCATATTTATTAAGAAAATGCTTGCGCAGCGAAATATATCGCACTTTTTCACGAAATAACCTCTTGAAACAACAGGACTGTTATATCTGCTGGAAATAAGCGGTTGTTGTATTGTCATAGTAAGTACATAGTGTAAGGAAATCCTTATTATGATACTGGCAGGTTGCATGAAAGTCGACCAAATATAGTCAGTTGTCAACCGGCCTTCCATTGACCTGACACAAAGCTTCTGTCAATTGTGGCAATTCCGTGTGAGACGTGTTTTGAATAAATTCGAGGCGATTGGCACAGTGCTCGCTGGTGGAGGGGTTGACACGCTCGATAATCGATAGGTACCGGGTTCGAGTCCTGGTGTGACCGCGTGCGAGAGCAATCGTATTTTCTTCTTTGCGCTTTCACTTGTTTCTATGTCACAATACCTTAGAATTATATTAGATACAAACATATTACATTAATTTCAAGTGTGTTGGTTGTACACCCAATTTCCACGAAAAAATACCCATGATCCTTAATAACGATATTTTTTTGAAATGCTCATACAAGTGACTAACATTCTTTACATATTGAATAGCGTACATAACCCGCTTCGCTAGAGATATTAACGGGTCGGCAACGTTCTAGTAACGCGTCAGTAATTTTCCACAAATTATAATGTCAATGTTGGCTAACAAACACGCGTGGAAGTACATAATGTTTCATGTAACCAATCAATGAGCAGTTAAGCAGCTATGGCATCGCAAAACCGTGATACAACAGAACGATACAGAATCTAAAATCATAGAGTATAAAAAGGTCGATCTCACACTATACGAAAAAAGTGTCCGGAATGCAGTAAACAATAGTTCCAAATCCGTCCAGAATAGCGCTAGAGTAGCAAGATAGTATGCAGTCAACAACCAATTACAAAACATTTTCTTTTTATACACAAACATTTCTTCGTTGTTCTTGTGATGTAAATATTCAATCGTGTTCAAAACGATTTCTCTTGCATTTTTTTTTGGCATGATAATGAAAATTTATTTTACGCGCTTGCTATTACGGCACCATTTCACGCCCTTTGACGGATTTTTTGGATATAAAGATATTGTTTCTCTTAGTTTTCTAAACTCCATAATTTCAATGCTGATATTCAAGAATTTGTTTCCTAATCTAGTGGCGCCGTTGACCAACAAGAAGCAATAACCGTTTTTTTCTGTCATGAATAAAAAAATAGGCAACCGATTTATTATTATACAGACAGCACTTTGGCACAGACAGCACACTTTTAACTGTTGCCCATTGATCCTTGGAAAAAATCCGCCACTTTGTTCAAGTGTTGATTATTGGTGATTTACAAGTTTTTCTTTTTATTTATTTCTAGCCTATGTATCTAAAATGTCTATGTATTATATTAAAAAATGTAATGTATTAAAAAAGTAGCTCCGGTAGCCCAGTAGTTCAAGCTTGCGACTTTCAAAGATGAGGATGATACGAGCGGGGGACAAGAAATCAACAATTAAGTAATTAAGGCGGTGTGTATTCTAAAGGATCGATGTTAGGGTCCTCCGGGAACTTAAATAAGAGTGAACCTATAGTTACAACTATAGGCTGGTTCATAAGCCATCTAAATATACAATTGGACCTGGGCAAACACTTTGAATTAATAATCGGGTAGTCGTCCGTTGCCGGTGGAGGTTTGGAGGTGTCCATGACGTCACGCTATCTTGTCCCCCGCTAGTCTCCTCCCGTGCGTAAGTCAGTTGGTATTTAACAGCTTCACGTTCTGGATGGAATCCCTTTTCAAACAAATAAAAATCTGCCAAGTTCGAGTCGGACTAGCTCACCAAGGGTTCTGTACAAATATATGCTACAAACGGCCTTATCTATGAAAATCCAGTGTTAGCAGAGCCCTACTCTAGTCTAACTAGAGATATAGCCTAGTGACAGAAAGACGGACGGACAGACAGACAGACAGACAGACAGACGGATGGACGGATGGACGGACGGACGGACGGACGAACGGACGGACAGACGGACAGATAGACGGAAGGACAGCGGAATCTTAGTAATAGGGTCCCGTTTTACCCTTTGGGTACGGAACTCTAAAAATAGGCATACATACACGCATTTGAAAAACATTACCTTCTTCGTAGTTGCGTCAGAACGCAATCAAGTCAAAATTGAATGGGAGGTTTTTAAACTATCCAAATAATAAATAGAGTCGTGGTTACTGTATTAAGAATATTAGCAATAGATACAGTCAATAGCATTAATATTTGCCACAACTAGTTGCGGACACTTTCTAGTATGTTATATCTATACATAATAATAAAGCTGAAGAGGGTCGAAAGTCTGTACATGGAAGATATTCGAAAAAAATTGGCCGGGGATACTTAAAATCGATAACAGAACACGTTCCAACAGTTTTTAGAATTTTTGTCTGTTTGTCTGTTTATTGTGCGCGCATCACGTGAAAACGGCTAAACGGATTTTGACTCAAACTTTATTAATCTGTCGAGAAAATCTTTAGTCAGGGAATAAGGCTATAATAATTCAACCCCTAAAAGGGGGGGTAGCCACTACACTTGATTGAGTTAAGTTTGCACCTAAATCGTATTGCGCTACGTAGGAACGAGATGCAAACTTTTCTCAAATATGTGCTACACGAGCCTACGACTACTATTGAGTACGAGCCGAGTATCGAGTACTTTTCTAAACTAACATGTGGCGCGAAAATTAATATCTATTTGCCAAATTAACAATAATTTTAGAAGAGGGGGTACGGATATTAACCAATTTAATTGAATAATTGATTTAATAATATAACAAAATATTATTAGGAGGGGCAGACGCTGCGCGCCGCCGGCGTGCACCTGCGCACGGGCTACTTCTCGCACGGGCAGCTACGTGGCGTGCTCGCGCGTCACCAGCTGCACGGGGCTGTTCGTGCTGATGCCCGCCGGGAAGACTCACAATGAGGTGTACAAAATAATATTGTAAAATGACAATATTATGTACTTAAATATACTTTACATACCTACTTTTGGAGTATGTAACTTTAGATATAATTATATGTATATATTTAACTGTGCATATATAAACATAACTATAAATAAAATGTAAATACTTGGCATCAATATCTATATTCACCTTTCCTCTAATCTGACTTCTAAATAATATTAGACCTAAATTCGAAAGGTTGTTAGGAAGTATGGATGTGTATATTTTTTACCTTTTCAAGTTTAGTCTGATTAATTGGAGGACCGATTTGGGTGACATTTGCCATGTACTTAGATATATTTAGATAGTACTACAGCCAAGGACGTAAAAATAGAAAAGTGGTACTGTATCGTCCGATATACACCTCTAAGTATATACTCTATGTCTTTTAAATCACGTCAAAAATTTAAATAAGTGCAAAAAAACCATTGATTTTGGAGTGTAGTTTTATTTAGTGGTATTTGTTTAACATTTTATCTGGACTGTACTTCAAGTTTCGGCTCCAGGGGAGAGGGGTGAATTAGCCGCTTACTGACACAGACCGAATTTCACGCGGGCGGAGCCGCGGGCTCAGCTAGTACTATTATAAAGTTGTAAAAGTGAAATGTCTGTACATTGAATATATTTTCAAAAAAATGATTGTTATGGACTATTTGATGTCATTAAAAGGAAAAATATTCTTCTGGATTTTATGTAATATATATAATATAATGGTATGTTTGTATGAGTCGTTGTGGCGTCATCACGCAAAATCGGCTAAACGGATTTCAATTATTTTTGGTACACGGGTAGCTGGGTATCTCCAGATGGTTATAGGATACTTTTTACCTGACTACGCTGAAGAAAAAATGAAGGGTAATGACTTTTTCTCCTCCGCGAACGAAGTTGCGGGCGCTTTCTAGTAAAGTAATATAGTTTGCAGTTAGTGTTATTTGTCAGTCCAAAATCTGCCATTTTTAAACGCTTTTGTATCTATATTATGCTTCCTTTCTAAATAGTATTCCTTGGGAACAAAGCCAGTGGAAACCACCACAATATAGCTTATTAACCTAAACCCAGTTATAATCCCCATCCCCGGCGGTTTACCGCGCCTTTTATTTTGGGTCATGTCATATGGGACGCGATTTGTTTCTTTGACAATATTTGATATATTTATTAAAAAGCAATAAAATAACGCAGTTGTTTTCACGACTGGCTAAAACATTATGTTATGCTTTGAGGTTGTGTATAAGAGATCGATATTTAGCGATAAGACCGCCTATTGTGTACCGTTTTTTATGTTAAGGCTCTATTGTAGTGTTTCTGTTGTTGGCGTGCAATAAAGAATTGTTGTATTTTATTGTGAATACCTATGTGTTTGTATGTGTTTATTTCACAGAAAGTAACTTTTGACCGCTCTAGTCGAGTTGAGCGTGAAGTAAGTAGACATATGAAGAAGTTCTGGCTGATTCAGCGCAGAGCCGAAACTGTAGATTCTAGATACTTGTTTATTTTTTACAGTATGATAGTTTTATAACGTAAGCAATAATAAGAAGGGATTTTTCGAAATTCATCCCCTAAGGTAGTTTTATAAGTAAGAGATCTGAAAGTTCCTGAATGAAGTGTTCGTTAAAAGTTAAGAAAAGTAATTTCACTGTTCTTAGAAATTCATCCCCTAAATTGGAGTTGAAAGTTAATATGAGGAACAGATTATTTTAAAGTAGGTAGGACATTTGAATTTTTTGTTTTTTATCATCCCCTAAAAGGGTTAAATTAGGGTTGAAATCTAGTATTGGATTATGATCTAAGTAAAAATACCGTATTTTCGTCAAAAAGTCGAATAAATTAATTTAAACGTAACGGCATTTGCAATCGTATTTTAAAGACTATTCTCTATATTTGAGACACAAGTATTGTTTCGTCTTGTTTATTGAACACAAATTGCTTCATTTATTATACAAATAGTGTCCTCTTGGGAACAAAGTCAGTAGAAACCGCCGCAATACGGCTTATTAGGTAACCTGAGCCCAGTTATAATCCCTATTCCCAGTGGCTTACCGGGCCTCTTGTTTCGGGTCATGTCGTGGGAGATGCCATTTGGTTTTTGTGTAGCACTAGTGTTTCAAATATTTCCAAATGTAAATAAATATTAACGCAATTTATCTGTTTTCACAAATGCTTAAAATATTTTTTTTTAAGAAAGCTTTAACAATCAGTGCAAAGGTATTGTTAAAATAATGAAGTCATCCCGAGTATGAAAGAGACCTATATCACTTTATGAACCTAATTTTTAAGACCCCTATCACGAAAAACGCGCGAAAGAAGAGAGGCCGAATTTTTATGCAACTTTTGAATAATTAATAATAATTATGTTGTGTTGTTCAATAAGATACGATTTTTTTCTGGATTGTGTTGTTAGAAATATTATGTACTTTAGTGTAATATACGATGCATAGTATTAATAATCAATGATAATAAGAAAATCCTTGGGTTTTCAGTGACATTTTGTTGGTAATTTTGGTATAATAAAAACGTTTTACATAGGTATATATTTGTACCAACAAAATAACGCAAAATATGAAACTATTAAAAAAATATTTCAATTGTGAATATGCATTGAAACAACTAGGTGTTTGTATGACATCATAAAGTTTGAAGGGCTAAAACTTATGACTTCACCGGGCTATTCAAAAAACTACCGTCAGTAAAAGGGTAAATTTGGTTAACACATTTGCGACCGCGAGCCCGTTCGGCACGTTTTCGCTACATACGGTTTTTCCGATGTGTTTGGCCACTTTGGACTCGATTGACAAACGAGCTAGGCGGCTTATTGGCGACCCTACTCTAACTGACACTAAGCTGCAGAGCCTTGAGCATCGACGTAGGGTCGCTCGTCTGTCGGTCTTTTACAGGTTACATTTCGGTGAGTGTGCAGGGGAATTACATGATTTAATTCCACCAGCCCCTTTCCATCATCGGGACACACGACGCGTGCGTTCGTTCCATCCGCACGTGGTCAATATTCCGCGAATCCGCACGAAGCGCTATGGTGCAACTTTTATCATGCGTACCGCAAAGGAGTGGAACTCGTTGCCTGCGAGTGTGTTCCCCGACCATTATAATTTGGGCGTGTTCAAGACAAGAGTGAATAGGCTGTTTCTAGACGGGCATGATACATCCTTGACCGCATCGTCACTTAACAACAGGTGAGATTGCGGTCAAATGCCCATCTATTTATAATAAAAAAAAAAAAAAAAAAAACGAGCGTAGCCCTACGAAAATGTCGGTTGCGAAAGTGTTAAAATATTCATTGCTTCAAAATTTGAGTTCGATACTTACAAAATAAAAAAAATACTTATGGAAATAAATAATTAGAATTTTAAATATATTTTCTGTTTCTTACAAACACAACGTGAAAAATCCGTTTCAGACGCTTTTTTTCTACTTTTCAAGTATATACAGTATGTAAACTTACGAAAACCATCCCTTTAAGCCAGTTGATGGCCATGTCGAGTTCAGCGTCTTACCACATTTTTTGCTAGTGTGTGTCGAATAATTTTAATTTTCTCATTGTATAAAAATCTTTAAATATTACCTTTTTCAAAGTCGGTTAACCCAAAAAGTAACGTCCTGTGATATTTAATGTTTACGTCGTGACAGATGAACGCAAGCCCACTATGAATACGTTAATACCTACTTGAAATTTCATTATTAGTATAAATTTATTTTTAACCGACTTCAAAAAAGGAGGGGGTTCTCAATTCGGTTGTATTTTTTTATTATTATTATTTTATGTTTGTTACCTCAGAACTCCGTCATTTACAAGACAATTTTGAAAATATTTTTTTTGTTCTTGAGTAGGTATATCCAAATTGGTCCGATAAAATTTTGGTGAAGATCTGATGCCATGATCCATGAGGAATCGAAGGCATTCCTTGAATATTATGAGAACATCTATGGCGATTGCGGTGTTTATTAAAGTAGTTTAAGCATTTACATTTGAAAATCACCATTTGGTGAAGAAAAACCGATGATGAAGACACAAGCCATCAGTTTCCACAGAGGGCTCTACCAGTGTTAATTAATTCGCGGATCGCAAGTCGATTTAGAAAATTATTTTTTCGGTTAAGAATAGGAATCTCCAAGTTGATCCCATAAAATTTTGGTAAAGATCTGATGATGAGATCGATGAGGATCGAAGGAATTTTAAAATATTATGGGCACATCTATATTTTGGTTTTTATTAAAGTAGAACAAGCATTTACACTGGAAAATCATGTTTTGGTAAAGACACAAGCCACCAGTCACTAATTAGAGCTCAACCAATGTTATTTAATTCACTAATCGCAATATAATTATTTATCATATTTTGCTTAGAGGCAGAAATTGGTTAAGATCAGGGTAGCATAGTGGAGAACCAGAGAACTCCTCAACAGTTAACGGCGCTGATTCTGAAATAGCAACGTTCAGCTCAAGGTCGTGAGCAATTGACAGTAGAATGCAATAAGGCTGTAAGTGCCGTATAAAAGTCGTGTGTTATGTTTGGTTTCGATCGTCAGAAGGCAGATTTCGTAGTCATGTTATTTCCTTTAACGATCTCTCATCATGTGGTCTATTTAATAATTTGTTGGCGTCCAAATCTAACAACGCTATGCCTTCCAAAGTTTTGACACGGCTTAGTGCAACATATATTTGCCCTTTAGCGAAATTCTTTTTATCAGGGTCTATCACAGCTTTCTCGAGGGTGGTACCTTGTAGCTTATGAACAGTAACAGCCCAACTTAATATTAAAGGTAACATACGAGGCTCTCAGTATCCCCTTGTCACTTGAAACGTTAGTACATGATGGAGGTATGGGTATGAAACCGTCACTATCTTTTAACCTAAGACCAACAGTTTCATCGTCAATTTTTACGTACGTGTTTTTACGTACACAGCTTCTGGGAGCTCCCCGTCTTCCAGCTGATCTCGTCTTAGGGCCGGCCATTTTTTTTTATATGCCCATAGCTCCATTCACTAGTCCATCAGAGACGGAAATATTCCGTCTCAACGTCACTCGAGATTCTACGCCAATTTGAGTTGCGAGATAATTCTTTAAATATTATGGGTCAGTTGAGACTGTTAGTAGTATTCTTTTTAATCAGCAAGCTACTGGACTTAACCATTTTGATCTAGCCAATTCTTATAATTTAGATTTTATTTACAATAGTCTTATCTACAATTGGTCTCATTTAAAAATACTTTACATCACTAAAATCCATCACAAAAAGCAAAAAAAAAAATATAAAATAAAAAAAGAACCGACTTCAAAATAAACTAAAAAGCCAAAAATGATCTTTTATGTACAGTACGGATCACATGTGAATCACCTTTTGAAGACGGTGCCAAACCTGAAGTAAAGTCCTTTATCCAACAAAAATACGAATTACTATAACTAAATTTTGGTAATAACTAAAGGCTCGCCGCCGCGGTTCTTGCGTGTCATTTGTGTTAATAGTAATAAATGAATGGTTTGGCACCGAATTCAAAAGGTGATTCACATGTGATCCGTACTGTACATAAAAGATCATTTTTGGCTTTTTAGTTTATTTTGAAGTCGGTTCTTTTTTTATTTAAAAAAAAATTTTCATACCCGTTATACGCTCTTATTAGTCCATGGCAGCAAAATTATTTTCAATTTATCATGTAAATAGCATCAGTTCATGCTTATTTAATAAATGTCATTTCAATTTCACTAGTGTCACTTCAATGTAAAGTTTTATTTTTCTTAATTATTCCAACAAAAAAATTTGGCTAGGAATTAAATGTCAAGATAAATTTTCAATGAGACGTTTCTTTATTGCAATGAAATGAGGCTGTGGATTGTACAAGCTTTCAACAAAATCAAGCGACGTGCTTCCCAAAATCCAAATTTGATGCGTAGCGTTCACGAAAACAGCCACCGTCGCTTGGTTCAAGTAACAACTAACTCGTAAGTGTGCACATAGCCTTACTTTAACTGACATTGCATGTATTGAACTTGACGTTGTCTTCACAACCTGATGACAATGTTACAATTTTAAACAAATCAAATCAAATCAAATCAAAATATTCTTTATTCAAGTAGGCCTAGTTACAAGCACTTTCGAAATGTCAGTTACATGAGAGTGAATGTTTGCTGGGAGAAATACAATATGATCCAACATTTGCTGCAAGGATTAGGGAAACCCAGAAAAACCTAATCAGATCTTTTAACTTAAGTGTAATATTATTGATAAAATCATCATTTTAAAAATTAAAATAATCAATAACATAAATCCCAAAAGGATTGTCAATAAAAAATAAATAATCTAGAATGTGTCTAGAATAAAATTCTAAATGTTAGAGTATATAAAACTATTAAGATTAAAATAATAATAATACTTTAGGTATTCGTTAAAATAATTATTCATATACCTACATGACGCTATAATTTACATTAATCCCACGCGACTTCATCATTCATGTAGTCTTGTGTGCTATAATAAGCTTTAGAAAATAATTTTCGTTTCACAATATTTTTGAATTTACCAATAGACAACTCAGTTATGCTGCTAGGAAGTTTATTATAAAATCTCACACAGTTACCCATGAATGATCTCCTTATTTTATGGAGCCTAGTAGCAGGCACTGCGAGCTTATGCTTATTTCTAGTATTAATATTATGTATATCACAGTTCTTCTTAAAGTCGGTAATATTTTTATGTACATACATAATATTCTCATAAATGTATTGACAATGCACTGTCATTATATTAATGTCCTTAAACTTATCTCTAAGGGAGTCTCTATAGTTCATTTTATATATCGCACGAACAGCCCGCTTCTGCTGAACAAATATAGTATTAATGTCGGAAGCACTGCCCCATAGTAAGATGCCATACGACATAATACTGTGGAAATAACTGAAATACACTAATCGAGCCGTTATCACGTCTGTTAATTGACGAATCTTACTTACTGCAAAAGCTGCAGAACTCAGTCTATTCGAGAGATTAGCAATATGGGGACCCCATTGGAGCTTAGAATCCAATGTTTTACCGAGAAAGACTGTACTATTAACTAGTACCAGTTCCTCACCTTTAACCATAACGCTTTCTTGCTCGTGTTTTACGTTACTCGTGACAAACTTAACACATTTAGTCTTCTTCTCATTCAACAATAAATTATTTACATTAAACCAATTTACTACTTCACAGATAGCATTGTTTACGTCATTGTAGGATCGTTGATTTAAAGAATACAGGATTTTAAAATCATGAATGATTCTTTTATTTTATTTTTTGTATTTTATTAAAAAATTCTAAAAAGCGTTAGTATAATAGTTCAATATTTTTTATACCACAACCTTATTTATCACCTAGACATGTCCGGATTGAAATTAATGGTTTTAGTAAGTTAACATACTGTATAAGTCAGAAGCGTTTGTTCAAATTGTTTCTTTCGTACTACTCTCCCCTGGGAACAAAGCCATTTGAAACCGTCAGAATATAGCTTATCAACCCGAGCTCAGTTATAATTCCTAACCCCAGAGGTTAACTGAGACTTTTGTGTCGTGTTGCGCCGTGTGGAACGCGATTTGATTTTTGCTGACGAAAAAGCAATATTATGTGAACGAAAAATAAAAAAACTGGCCAAGAACATCTCGGACGCGATCTCAGCGTAGAGTTTCGCACCCGTTCATACAAAAAAATGCGATATGAAAAAGTTCACTAGCAAAAGAGCGTATCTCTCTCTCCATACTTTCAGAGCGATTATTTCCGAAAATAATCAATCACAAACCTCAAAATGTTTTAATAGAGTGTCGAAATATGTGCCACACAATGATAATTGCTCAAACAAGTTTTTTTTTAGTTTCGGTAGCCGCCTCAAAATATTTTATTTCGTTATTTAACCATCAAACTAAGTAGCAGCTTATACAAGACACCTATTCTCAAAATTTCATCAATATACATCTTGTAGTTTTTGAGTAAAATGCCTGTGACTGTGTGAAACTATAAGGGTACCATGTTTGCTATTGTGGCTACGGAACTCTAAAAATATATAAAGTTCACAGTCATGGTCTGTTTATACACAATGTTAATTTGAAAATCCTGAAAGTTACACAGAAAATAACACGAAATACGACTTTGAAAGTTTATCATCCCGAATTTCCTTCAGTTCCGTAATCACTGTATTTCCTAACTATTACACTACGAGAGTTTTCGTAGCGCCATGTACAACGGTTTAATTAAACTAAAATACGGTAGGCGTTCGCTCCACCTGTTGCCTGGGATGAAGGAGTGGCGGAGGCTGACTAATTATGTCACTGACATAATTCAAGTTCTATTACAAATAATTCATGAAAGCCAGCGAAATATACGCTAGGAAACATCTGCTTTCCTTTGAATAAAACGATTTAAACAGATTATTTTGCGAGTATATTTTCTCATTTGAGTTGCAACATTTAAGAGAATAGAGGATTTTTTTCATTCTACCCCGTATACAAGGAAGCAGTGAAGCTTCTGAAACGTCGGGAACTCAAAGAAAATAGGGATAATATACACGATATAATCTGTTTATTATTTTTTATATAAATGAGTGGTAAGCGTAACTTTTTTTAAGTAATGTGCTGTCCTGTTGCAGCAAGTAATGATAAAATCAATACGGCATAAAACCGGAGAAGTGCGAATCGGACTCGCGCACTAAGGGTTCCGTAACACAGTACGTCAAACTTGTAACTAGTTTTATCAATAGCTTACAGAAAACATTTCATATTTATATTTTATTCTGTTAAAGACTACTTAGAATGAATATATTTTTTGTAACAACTATCACTAAACCTATGATGTCTTACGCAAAATATTTTTTTATTTCATTTCAAGATCTGAATCATGCGTTGCTTGTATTGCCCGAAGTATTAGCTCCATACACTTAATTCTTTTTAATAATTGTTTTATTGTGGCCACAGTGTCTAATTCCGGTTCAAGTTTTAGACCCATGTGACAGACAGACGGCGGAGTCTTTGTACTAGGGGTCTGTTTGTAAAAGCTTAAAAAATGTATACAGTGGTACTGACTATCGTCGTCGTTTTTGAGTTAAGACCTTTATGTGTATACCTTTCCTTGTTAAGAATCTCTTCTTAGCAATCTTAATAATGAAACTAATAAAACAAATCAAATCTCACTATCCACCCAAAATTAAGAATTTATCACACAGATATTGAATTGCATCGTCAATTCCGAATTTGCGAATCAATTTCAGAATGTCAACGTTGAAATGTTATATTTTCCTCGCTCTGTACTAATGTTCCTGACAGCTACGTCTGTGAAAGGGATTGGTACTGTACGAGCTATGAAAATTTGGTAATATTTACTTACATAATTATGAACAAGAAATTATTATCATTGCTTTATTCATCGTTTGCTGTGAATAGCACAAATCATTTTTTGTTTAAAGGATTAACAGATTTACGACCGCGAGTCGATCGGTGGGCGCTTTGCTCATTGCAAGTTTTTGCTACATACTATTTTTCACATGTTATTAGCTACAAAAATGTCGGTTGCGAAAGTGTTAAACAGCACAAGGACGCACGTTAGTTCGCAGGTTTTTAACACAAACCTTCCATACCGGAACTCAAAAATCGCTGATAATGCGTTTACGTAGCTGAATGTATCGAGACAACGTGATGCATAGTCACGCGACGAGTATACATATATATATACGAGTACATGCTAGAAGGCGCCCGCAACTGCGTTCGCGGAGGAGAAAAAGTCATAACCCCTCTTTTTTTCTTCAGCGTATTAGTCAGATAAAAAGTATCTTATCACCATCTGGAGATACCCAGCTACCCGTGTACCAAAAATAGTTAAAATCTGTTTAGCCGATTTTGCGCGATGAAGCAACGACTCATACAAAGACACAAAAATAAATATTTTTTGTTTCTATGACCTCCAAATAGTCCCTTACAATAGTTTTTTCAATATCTTCAATATAGAGACATTTCATTTTTACAACTTAATAATAGTATAGATCTGATATACAATCATAATTAACGGAATTGTATGTAAGGTGATGGCTGATGAAAATGCTGGCTGAAGTATTTGGCCTAAGTAAAATAAAAAAAAGTATGTATCTACGAGTATAAGTTGATAGAACTAACTGCTTTCCTGCAGTGTTCCGTTGCTCACACTTTTTACGCATACCTATCTTCTAGACCGAAGCTTTAACGCGGCTTATTCTTACAAAGTGCCCACGAGAAGAAAAGTCTTAACCACTCATTCCTGAGGTCATTAAGAGTAAAACTGTTAAAGTTACAATTTATAAAAAAAAAAAAAAAAAATTTTTTCGATTTTTGTATATAAAATTTGATGTGAATATCTTTCGCTTCTCTTTAAAAATTACCCCTTGTTTTTAAACCTTATGATGACGGTTATTGTTCCATAAAAGGATCACTTTAGTGAGTGGCAGCTGTCACTTTGATATCTGTCAATTGCGACGCAAAACTTGGCAACATACGTCAACAACGTCCCAATCAAATGAGCTCAATTCACTTTAGTAATCACAATAAATAATTAACCTGAAAATGAATATCTTCAAAACTAAGCCAGATTTGACTAGAGCAATTTTTTTTTTGCTTTTATTGACCTAATTAATGCGAAATTAAAATCTTTCGGATTACTCGCGGGCACCTTGTGTAAGCCGCGATAAAGCTTCGGTTTAGAAGAAACCGGCCAAGTGCCAGTCGGAGTCGCGCAACGAAGGTTCCGTACAAACTTTCTCTTAACCTGACCTAACTGGCCAGTTAAGTTAAGTTTGCACCTGGTAGCTATAGCATTGCACACAAATGAGGTGCAAACCTTACGCAACCGGATTGTTCAAAACTGATTTTTGAAAATTAAAATAAAACATTTATTTTATTCTTTTTTTAGTATTTGTTGTTATAGCGGCGGCATACATCATCTGAGAAAATTTCAAATATGTAACTATTACGGTTTGAGAGATACAGCTTGGTGACGAACAGACAAACCGACAGACGGACAGACAGACTGACAGGGAGTCATAGTAATAGGGTACGAAACCCTAAAAAAGCATAAAAAGTGTGAGTAGCGTTACAATAAATTCATAGATAATGAAACATTTAAGGACAGATAATAGAAAAATGCCGGTCATCCATCGCCACACAGAACCTCAGACATACATCACATACTTATAGTAAGCCCTCATTCCTATCTTAACTTATGTATCCTTAAAATCGTTAAATAACTGCTATCAAATTATACATACCTCCTTACTTAAGCCAGCACGTTTTTCACATACGATTCCCGTTTGTATTTCCGTTGATGTTTTTATTAACATGTTGTTTTTGCTTCCCTATAAGCTGGCCCATCTAATTGAAGCCCTTTTTACGGCCCGGCCGAAATGGTTTCGGGACTGAATGATGTTTGAATCGCATTTCGGCCGTAATTTATTAAACTTTCAACGCGTGAATAATGTACCTAAATGTATCCATTAAAACCTTAATAAGTGTACATCGTGTATTCTACATACTTAAAGTAAATGGATGCAATTTAATGTCATTATTGTTAAGTGTCTGCCATGATTTTTATGTTTCTGACGTCGGAAAATTCGGCATTTTTCTATGGAATACGAGTAAAAGGACTTTTAACGTTACCTGACCACCGGAGTTATTTAATACTTTTATTCATTTATTTAAATAATTACACAGCATTACAGCACAATAATAACGCACTGTAAAATCATAAAACATAGTACAATCAGTTCATAGAAAATAGTAGATGTAACATTTAACGACAGATAATAGAAGTATGTCGGTCATCCATCGCCGCACAGAACCTTCAGACATACATCACATACTATACTACTTATAGTAAGCCCTCATTCCCTACTCATTCCTAGCTTAGAACCTTTGGGTAGCAGAAATGACACAGAATCTGTGTCATTTCTAGACCGAAGCTTTAACGCGGCTTATTCTTACAAAGTGCCCATGAGAAGAAAAGTCTTAACCACTCATTCCTAAGGTCATTAGGAGTAAAACTGTTAAAGTTACAATTTATAAAAAAAAAAAAAAATTTTTTCGATTTTTGTATATAAAAATTGATGTGAATAAGAAGGGGTAGCAGAAATGACACAGAATCTGTGTCATTTCTGCTACCCAAAGGCTGTCGGAAAGAGATCGCTCTTTAGCGATAAGACCGCCTATTGTCTGCCGTAGTTTATGTTTAGGCACAATTGTACCGTTTCTCTTGTTGGTGTGCAATCAAGAATTGTTGTATTGAATTGTAAGCACAGAAGATCGAGTACAATCCTGTATATCCTTTATTGTATATGGATTAATTCATCTCGATGGATCAAACAAACTTTTGGTAGGCTTAATGGACTCTTGTGTACCTATAGGTATATTAAGTATACTTTTAGTAATTTTAATACTTTCGTGGTATATTGTGTATTACATGGGCACGACTGATTTTAACTTCATTGCAAGGTTGTGTCCCGTTTGAAATCATAATAAGGTCAACCGGCATAAGGGGCTTACAGCCCTAAATGACCTTCAGTCTGTAGCTCTTCGCTATTCCGTGTTGTATATGTCTCATCATGTTGACAGCGACCGTCTTTACCGTTACCGCCTTTACTGTTTCAGTTTATCTTCAAGAGACAACCGAGATAAATGGCATCAAACTTTGTTATATTTACGACGAAAAACCATTATCTTTAAAAAACGTGTATTTTTTGAGAAAAGTGCTCAAAAATACAAGCTTTTTAAAGAAAATGCTTGCGTAGCAAGTTAGGTATTTTTATAATAAACATGTAGGAATACGTTTTGAGTCTATCAAAGGTTAATTGAGAGACTAGATACGCAATATTTATTTTTATAGACCTCTCTGTACAAATCTATACTTAATTACATAGAAATATATTCAAATTTTCTAATGCAAGAAAGTGTTAAATAGAAACTAAATTATCATATAAACCATATTTCGAAAGTTAGTTTAGCCATTCCAGGGACTTTATACAAAACAAGGACCATGAAAAATCGTACATTTAAGCTTGCAGCCCCTTAATTCATAATCGCTTTGCTGTTTATATGGAATTCCGCAGAGTAACGCCTCAATCTATCAATTATTTAAAATCAACTGGGATAATTCCGTCTATGGGGATAATTCCGTCTATGGAGATAAATGCGTATTTGATGGTAGCAGAAAAGCATTACTTTGCAAGTTTGCAACTTCTTCTTTAGCTACACTCTAGTCAAAGTATAAGTATTATTATTTTTTTAAAGTGGTGGTGGTCATCACGTCAAGGTCAGTGGCACAGATTATATAATAGTTCTTCGAACAGATACTAATGTTTGAATAAAAAAGCGCATACCTACCGCTTTACATACCTACTTTATTTAACAATGGAGCAACCTTGAATGCGCGGGTCGTTGGGCGCACGTGCCGGCCAAACGACGCTAGGGTTGACACCGCATAGAAACGATTTTATAAATAATTGAGTGAAATAAAAACGGTTTATTTTTTGAAATTATTTTAATAAATTATTTGTCGTCTACAATTATTTTACCTCAATGTAGTGTTGAATGATTTTTTGTCCTTCTTTAAATGTTCGGTTATTTAATTTGAAAATTCTCAATCTGATGAATAATTTTAGTAAGTATTCGAACGAAATTGTGTTGTAGGTATAATTAACATAATTTAAATATATAGTCTTACAACAGTACTACATAAAGTTTGGTAGGTACCTACCTATCTTCGTCATTCATAACATAGGTATAATAAATAACGCAATATTGTATAATAGTGTAAAAGTAGCATTACAAACTTGGAATTAGTCACATAACTTATTTTAAAATATTCTGTTTACGCATTTTATGCTCGCGACTACATTCAGCCCCTCCGAAAGGTCATAAGTCCCTACAGTAACGACAATGTTTACGCCCTTTATTAGGCCGTGCAATGCACCCCACAAAACTTAATTTATAGTAGTTTTTATTGGCCCTTTGTATGCCGCATCAACCAGTTTTGATCTATTGTGGAAATATCTTAAAAAATAAGTAAACTATCAATTGCTAGGCAGGGATAAATATATTATAAACATGAAATCAATACAAACAACTAAATAATTTGGACATAATGGCAGTGGCAGAGTGAACTTGCTGGAGGCTCGCGGTGAAAAATTACCGAGACTCAAGCAGGTCTTAAAAAAAGTAGAGAAAGAGATATTTGATTAAGTAGGTAACTTAGTAACCTTTCATCATCTGTTGGCAGAGCAAAAAAGGATAAGTGTCTATTAGTTTTATTATTATTGTATCCCACAACACTGCAGTGCACCGAATTTTTGCGCGACAAAGTCATTTCTATAGTCGAAACTTTTATTGTGCAAGTGGCGGCGCCCGGCCGTGAGCGCGTGTGGCGACCTACTAGCTCACGTACCGCCGCCGGCACGCAAAGCGTACATATTATTTTGCGTTCCCACGGTCAAGATTAAGAGCACTGTCAGTAGCCTGCTTTATGATGCGACGCCACTCGTCTCGGAGTCTCGCTCTTCTTGTGCATTCGTGCAGGGTATTGTCAACAGTGTGCCTGACTTGATCCGTCTACCTGAGCGGTGATCTACCGCGTGGTCTCGTGCCTTCGAACTTGCTCTGCAATACTACGTATTCTATGGAGTTGCCTTCGCGTCGCGATACATGTCCGAAGAAAGTGAGAATTAAGACTTGTACAATTCAAAGAAGTCTTTTGTTTGATACCTACTTTGCAACTTACTGCTGTTTTAGTTTTTTAGGGTTGCGCAGCCAAAATGGCCAATATAGTTTCGTTATGACCGTCCGCCCGTCTGCATGTCACAGACATTTTATTCAAAAACTACAAGAAGTATATTGATGAAGTTTGGAGTCCTATACGTAGGTATCAGATTTATACAAGTATAAGCCGCTACTTAGTTTGATAGTTAAATAACGTAAATATAACATGAAATATTTTTTTTAGCTAGCATCAATGCGCGCCTCATATTTCGACAGCTGTTTTAAAAACACTAAGGTTTCTAAGCATTTTTTTTATTACATTTAATTCTCTTGGCTGGTTTTTTTACTAAAAGCACAAACTAAAGTAACTATAGGAAGGTAGGATCTACCCTACCTTTCTAAAATTACTTTATCCCTAGATCATTTTAAAGTGTTCGAATTGTATGAAATGATTAAAAGACGCATCTATCTCCATAGACAGAACTATACCGGTTGACATAAGTTCCAAATAAAGGCTAAAATTAGGTATTTAAAGAGGACTCCAACGACTAATTAAATCAAAGGACTCGGAAATTCACAAGGCACACGGTTCATGCATAGTTAAAATAATTATTTAAATGTTTAACAACATGTTGATTAATATGCACATGCAATCAAATTCAAAATGAGCGTGAAATGAAGTTATTTATACGTAAATTGCTCAAAACTTTTGAAATAATTTAAAAAGTTTTGAGCAATTTACGTACTAGCTTCTGCCCACGACTTCGTCCGCCTTAAATTTGTTTATCGCGAATAAGGGTATTTTTTCGGGATAAAAAGTAGCCTATGTCCTTCCCCGGGACTCAAACTATCTATATACCAAATTTCATCCAAATCGGTTCAGCGGTTTAAGCGTGAAGAAGTAACGGACAGACAGACAGACAGACACACTTTCGCATTTATAATATTAGTATGGATATGTAAATAGTAAATCACTGACGCGGCTC
Source organism: Hedya salicella (assembly GCA_905404275.2). Taxonomy (NCBI): domain Eukaryota; kingdom Metazoa; phylum Arthropoda; class Insecta; order Lepidoptera; family Tortricidae; genus Hedya; species Hedya salicella. Next base: position 9,345,839 of record FR990115.1, read on the forward strand.
ATTTAACATAAATGAAATAAGAGTTATCTATACTATTATAAAGTTATAAAAATGAAATGTTTGTACATTGAAGATATTTTCAAAAAAATAAGTGTTGTGGCCTATTTCAAGGTAACCTAAGTGAATAGACTTTTTTTTTTGGATATTTTGTATGTTTGTATGAGTCCTTGTGGCTTTATCACGCCAAATCGGTTAAACAGTCTTCTATTATTTTTGGTACATGGGTACCTGCGTATCCACAAATGGTTATAGGATACTTTTTACCCGACTACGATGTCGAAGAAAGAGGGGCTATAATAATAAGCTATTATTTGCGCATTTTGCTATTGATGAACCCAGGACCTCAGCTTCGCAGGTAACGTTACTCCCACTGAGCCAAACTGGTCGTCTATAGTATAGATGAGCAGAGCACATTACTCGTAGAACCGACGGCTTCTGGGGACAATGAGTTATTGAGGGGTGACGATGCACCGGAGGACGCAGCGAGGGAAGGCCCCCTACAAAGTGCACTGATGACGTGTTGAAGGTTGCTGAAGTCCTCTGGATCCAAGTGTCAGTATGAAATCAACATCGTTTACCAATTATTTATTTATAATATAGAGATATTACTGTTGAAGATGACAATTATTAACAATTGACATCTTCAATAGTAATATCCCGGCCGTAAGACGCAAGCTGACGGACGAGTTCTTTAAGTGAGCGTGCTTTAATCGAAACAAGATTGTTGAGTTTTATTAGTTGATTAAGTTAGTTTTAGTTTATTTAGTTTGTAGTCACAGGTAGTTGCGATGTTGTGCAATATGCGAGCACCACAATTTGTATAAGTTGTCACTACCGGTGGGAACCTGTAATTGGCTCCCTGTTAACTATTTATACTTAACACCATTGTAATGTTTGTAGCTGTTGGTTTTCCTAATAAATAATAAATAAATAAACATGTTAAAATCTTAATTATCCATACATTTCTCAAACAACAGTACATACTACGGGGGGCAGTCATCTTCTCTAATCCTTTTAATAATAAAGTGTCGCCTGTCCTCTGTCATATTTTAACAACCAGCTTAAATGAAAGTCCACGACCTCTGAAAGACGATTAGACTGCTTGATAACAATTTTAATCAAACGCAAATAAGTTATTGTTATTAAAATGGTTTAGAGATCGGTATTTTAAAGATGAGAGTTGTGGTAATGAATATTGCAATGAACTTGCTATGACCTCCGGACTTTGTTTCTTAGTTAGTGTAACTAAACTTGTGTAAAGACAAAAAACGCATAAGGCCCTGTTTACACAAATAAGTAATAATAAAATAATTAATGTATTTTTTTTTTTTGCAAAAAGTAAAAATAGCTGTTTTGTATAGAAAATATTTTTGCAGTGCGCCTCGTTCGTAGAAATATAAAATCTATTCATAGAAAAATGTGATGATCCGGAATGGGAAACTGGGATTTTTATTGTGATTTAATTTCGAAAGCAACATGAAATTTCAAAGTCAAATGTCGACTGTCGGAAAAAAGTAAATAAATACTTTTTTAGAAAATTACCTATACGTGAAAAACTTCAGTAAGTCACCTGGCCCCTATTTCACAATAGTGATACGAACAATATCACGTACATTGCGTGCCCAGTATATAGTAAGGAGATGTTTCGAGCTTGCGGGGATTGCCGTGAACATAAAATTGTCGTTGTCACCTGTTAATTGTCACGATAGTGAAATAGGGGCCTGTTGTATGTAGTACTAGCGTATCCGTATAGGCATTTTGACGTTCCATATTAGAAAATAACATAAGTTCCATATCAATTTTCTACACTACTACATATCATAACATACATGATTTGGATTATTGAATTAGTATTTTGTTCAATTGACTTTAATTTTATTGTATTATTATTATGATAATTCGTTGACATGGGAGCTGTATCTGAGGCGTAGCTATAATTATTGTTTTTGTTAAATGAATGGTTTCAAACACAATCATATAAATTGTATATAAAATAAATAAATAAAAATATACAACAGGTGACTTACTTAAGTTTTTTACCTATACTCCGTTTGTTATTGCGTTATAGTCTTAAACAGAGTCATAATAGTAAGAGTCATAATGCAGTACACTGCATTTTATCAAAATAGGTCCGATAGTATTTGCGTGATCTTAGGGGCTACTCCAAAACCCAAAAAAAACGAAGTTCTTATAGCGCCATCCCGCTCACGCCAATACAGCTTATCATGAGAGTGATAGGGACGGCACGTTACGAACTTCGAATTTCGGAGTAACGCCTCTGCGTACTGATTATTTCATATAAATGGTTACTATTACAGAGTAAACATAAAAATTAAATACATCATACCTGTAGATAATTTCATTTAGCAATGCTTTGACACTAGTGTTTTTACTCCCTGCTCCGGACACCGGATGCAAAAAACATAAGTAACAATTGTAATACTCTTACCGCTGCGGTTGAATACGAATTAAACTTTTCAAAGGAGCGTCGAAAATTATTAAAATATTTTCCCATAGCGTTGAAAAAGGAATTCTGAACAACGGTAGTATTCAGTAATTGCTTTTATGCAGATTGCCTAAGAGATTGATAAAAGAAGTTTCTGTCGATGATAGGTTTTATGTGACTAGTTTTTATTGACTTTTCATCAACTAAACATCGAGACGATACTAAAGAACCTAAACTCGGCAGCATTACGTTATTTTACTAACACTGTACAAAGATGTACATTATTTTCTGCAACGATATCTGTGCCGGTGTACTTTGCACTAAACCCAAATAATGTAATTAACCCCGTGTATTATATAATAATCGCATTTTAAGTTAACCTTCAGTGTACGATTGACTGTTGTAATTATAACATCTCCGACTACTAGCAATCTTTTACTTTTCTCTCGGCACTCATTGACATTTATTGCATCCTTATACAAAAACCTTCAAGATCGCGAGCCCGCTAGGCGGGCGCACTGCTCGTAGCAAGTTTTTGCTACATACGGTTTTTCACATGTTATCGGCTACGAGCGTAGCGCTACGAAAACGTCGGTTGCGAAAGTGGGAAAGAGTTCCTATGACCACGATCTGGCACCGTCATCGAATCAGCTCGATGGTACAGTATTGTATTGTCATCTATCTTGCATGTATGCCAAATTTTAGTTCAAGTTCAAAGTGGATAAAATTTAACTTGCAAGATTGATTTGTATAGCAACTGACATACTTAGTTGCAGGTAAAACTAATTGTAAAGCTTGATATAGATTACTTGTTGTTGTGACTATCAGAACACATCAATTCAATGCATTGTTGCTCTACATTATGGAGCTGCTAAACTAGGAAGATTGCACGATAAAAAAAACACGTCCAATTAGTAGTATTAGCACAGGCATTTCCAGAATAGAGTTGATGACAAAATTGAAATAATGAGTCTGACATGTAGATTAACAAAAAATATTGAAGAAGTATTTTTTATTTTTTTTAAGTGGTCAAAAAATAAAGGCGAATACAAAGCGAAGTCGAAATGTCGCGTGACGTCACTCCTAGATACAAATTGTACCTACTAATGACGTCACGAACCCCGACTCCCGAGCTTTAACGCGATTTATCTGAGTATTTTTTATTATTAAAAAAAAAAACGAAAAAAACGTGTCCAATCTTTTCTTATTATCTACCTATCGGACTAATTAGAATTTTTATTTTCATACCCAGTCATCATGTCTATTATAAATAGATAAACCCTAATCACTCATTCATACGGCGGCAGAATTAAATATCAGTATTGAATTGGACTTACACACACATTTGAAAAGGCGCTGAATAAATGCGATTCATTTAAATACCTCGCCATTTCAGACATCGCGTTATGCCCATCGTCTCGATAATACTATTGTCACGGAGTACTGAATATCGTTTTTTGTATTTAATAAATTATCTGCCCCTCATATCATCATACGTTTAATCGACGGTAGAAAATATTTAAACAAGCGACGGCTACGGTCCGGATATGGCCCCGTATGGACCCAAACTGCCCTCAATACGGACATCACAAATAAACCCATTGCATATTTTCCAACCATGAAGTCCGGATGGAATCCTATTCCGTTTGTTCCAACAACAGATTGGAAATTTAAATAAAATGACCGAATCCGTGTGTCAGTAAAAATAAAACTCTTTTTAAAGCAATTTATTTACAGGCAGACATTATTCGAGGCCACTGTTTTATCTTGCTTTCAGCTTTAACACATTCACCAACGACATTTTCGTAGCGCTCCGCGCGTAGCCGATAATGTGGGAAAATGTGTATCCAGGTAGCACACAAGCTGTATAAGAGCTTAAAACGGCCATTATACAGCCAGTTTGAGAGGTATAATGGCTGTATAAGCCAACGTCCTGTACCGACACACACCAACATCTTCCCAAATGAAAAGTAAAGATGTCGGATGTTCAGATCTATTATTTGACCTACCTTTTGCGGTCGAGACCCTGGATCTGTGGGGCCCGAGCGCATTAAGCATCTTCAATGACATTTCGAAGAGGCTTACAGAAGTTACTGGCGACCGAAGAGCTGGCAGTTTCTTTGCTCAAAGAATCAGTCTGGCAATTCAGCGAGGAAACGCTGTTAGCATCTTCGGTACAATGCCGCCGGGTCCATTTTTAGATTTAGTTTAGATTAAGTTCGTTTTATTTTATTTTAGCTTAGTTATATTTTTCGGTTAAGTTTTAATAACTTGGTTTAATTCAAATAACAATTATTATTTCATTTGTACCTAATAGTTTAACTTTGTTTTGGAATAAATATTATTATTAATGATTTGTTGGGATCAAATGCAAGCGTTCTTTTTGCGTTGGGAGTTAAAATTTAGTAACTTTGTGATTTTAGTCTTCAAACATTTACTTCAAACAAGTATACGATTTCATAAAGAATCAGAAGTTTCCTATTAAAATGTTTTGGAATGCAAAAAAAAAATAGTCACATAACAAAAATCCGAGCGGTAACTTTACTACAAACATAGTGGTGGAATTGCAAGCAATCTATCTAATGTCACGTTTATTTTCGTTAGACCGAGACACCTTGGCAACCATTTGGCGCTCGGCCAATGACATTGTAGATAGAAATCTGGAAACCTAGGTCACTAATGAAATTGAGAAATTATTTAATATTTTACTAAACACACATCTTAAACAAAACATAAGTAGTTATGGGTGTAGCACATCATTATTATCGATTCTCAATATTTTAATTTAATAGTCACAGAAGTTTACGGTAGATGGCGCTCAAGCCTCCCTAAGGCGTAATAAAAAAATAAAGCAACTGGTTGAAAGGTTCGAAGCATGAGCTCGGAGTATCGATGGATCAATTGGTAGGTCACCCGTGTTGGCCCGGAAAGTCGTTGCAGACATTTTTTACGTATGTATGTACATTACGGGTCTCCTTCGGAATCCCTGATGTCGTTTGTCCATGCACGCAATTTTTCAGAAACCGTAAATTCTGCAGGGTTTTTTAAAAGATTATCGTATAGATTAGGTTAGGTTAGGTTTGTTTTATAACAATCCAGAAAAGTTTACTGTTCCATAAAAAACGCGTTAGGACAAACGACGTTAGGGATTCCGATATAGATCAGTACATTGCACATTATATGACCATTTTGTTTCTTTTTACGTGATGGTGGTTTCAGATAAAAAAAATCCATCGTTTACTTATGAAGCTAAACTTTTGTTACAGCCATTACCTTGCAACTTTGAAAACTGTCCCAAGTCCCCCAGTTACGGTAATATTTGACTCCGTCATAGATAATGTAGTGACAATTTAACTTCTAACTTAGACCGCCGTCCTCCGGTCCCTTTGGGGGTTAAATGGTCAGAAGCCCTCTAAGTAAGCCAACTTAGCTACTTAGTTCTTTACCTTTTACTGACTTATGGAACTTTTGGACCTCTATTCGGTAAGTAAAAAGCGCTTGGCAGCAATATCGATTTCATCCTAAGTTTTATATAGATTAAATGTCTTCAAATTAAAAGTAAGTTGCTGAGACGTTAACACTTTTAGTATTTTCACAGCGGGTTTATTTTCTTTAAGTTTTGTTTTTATTTCGTTTCTCTTTATTATAATAAACATGTTATTAAAAATTTTATTAATACAGATCTTAGCTTTAGCTACCTATATTGTTTCGGCTACCAAAATTAATTCTGCTTATTTAAATATTTTCTTCTTTGTTATACTATCAAGGGAATTGCATTTTATCTTCTGTTAATTTATTCTGTGCAGTAATTAAGTTTGGTGTAGTGTTTAAATGTTTCGTATATTATGTTCTCATTAAGAGCGTTTTAGGAGGTAAGTGTATTCCTAAATTGTTACATTAAGTTGACCATTGTTTCTATATATCTTACATTTACTTCTGCTGTTTCTTCAATAAATATATAATAATGATCATAAAATTTAAATAATAAAGCTTTATTTGCTTTTGCCCGAGTCTAGTTAGAACTTTGAACAAAGCAAAAGTAGGTTGGAATAAGCAAGTGAATTGGTACATGGAAGAAACATACGAATTGGCTCCGATAGACTCCTTAAGAATTCGTCTCGGGTACGTAATGTAATGTAGATTACGATGTCTGCTACAGAGTATGCGTAAACGAAAAGTTCAAGGAAATTTTACAACCTTCTTCTACTCGTATACTCATCATCATCATCATCATCATCAACCTGTTGCAGACCCCTGCTGGATATGGGTCTCTCCAAGGATGCGCCACTGACCATGATGCTTAGCCACTTTCCTCCAGCCGCCGCTATCTATACTATTAGGTATAAAATAAAATCCTGCTTGCAATTAGATCGCATTGTTCTTTCCTTCGCAATCGAACACTGACTTATTCATTTTACTATTAAATAATAAAGTCCTGTTGCTTACTGGTTTTCCTGGATCGAAGAAAATACTTAACAGCGCGATCTTCAAATGTATTAAAAAGTATGCTCATTAATAATTAGCATCACGTCAAACCTTTACTATTTTTCTTATAAAGACAGTTAAACATCCAATAATGGTTACAGGATACTTTTTACCGGAATAAATACTAATTAAATAATAATAATAAATATCAGGGACAATCTCACACAAATCGACCTAGCCCCAAACTAAGCAAAGCTTGTTCTATGGAAACTAGGCGACGATATGCATAATATAAAGATACATTATAATACTTCAATCAGGGATCCAGAAACCGGTATTTTTTAAATCTTCTAAAATGCACGCTATATTTTCTGGAATGTTTAGAATCTGTATTTAGGAGGAGAGAAATTAATCACAAAACACCTGATTCAAGTTCTAGAATTTTAATAAAATATATTAAAATCTCATAATTGAACAAAAATAACGAATCATTATTTCGGATATTTTTTCTATGAACAAAACCCCCGACTTAAATATATTCTGAAGCTCAAAATATGAATATGACTTTTCTTCCTTCACGAACGATGTTTTTTTTAAAAGTAATCGATTTTAATTATGTATTGTATATGTATCAATTGAAGTATGAACTTTGTGGAGTCATTATTAATTTGAGTATGAATTCCGATTATCTCATAAAATAGCGATAATTTGCAACTACAATGTTTAGGACTGCACCAAAGTGCACCGTATTTGCCAGATATTTGTCTTGTATCTCTTTTATTTTCTATGTCAAACGAAAAGAACGCAAACAGTTGGTGCTAGCCTTACATTGTAGCATTAATATTAAAGATTATTGATGGTATCATATCATCATCCAGTCATGCATTTAAACAGGGATGCTGATTACAGAATTTACTTAGTTTACGTTTATATGATGATTATATTCAAATATAATATGAATTCACTCTCGTATTACGTATAAATACGTTATACGAGAGTGAATTTTACTAAGCCAAACATAAAATTAAGCTTTAATGTTTGGAGAGCCACATTGGTTGATACAAATAAATGAATATTTTAGGGTAACGAGTATCAATATTGTTTGAATGTTTAGTAAACACCTATTAGTAATGTTTAGTTTTAAAACCCCATCTCTTTTGTGCCTGAATATCTATGCAATGCACGAAACTCTCAAATGAACCAGTGCTGACAATGTACCTATTGTTTTTGTGCAATAAACGATTATTTATCTTTTATCTTAGCTTATCTCCTTGCGATCGGGGTACCATCCAAAGTATGGCAATTGAGAGTCCTCTTGTTTTAATGGTTTTTGCTAGACATAATGTAAAATTCTTATCATCGCAAACTAAGCCCTTGACAATAGAGACTATTTTTTAAAGAAATATTTGTCTAAAAAAGATTTTTATTTGCAACTAAACAGAGAGAGTAAGATTGCCTACTCTGTAGAAAATGCCTGCGGCTAATCAGCTTCAACTCATGACTACAGTAATTCAGTTAACAGATTGTTTAGAATTCGCCATTACTTTATTGTATAACTTTCTTCGCCACGTGAAAATTTTATTAAAAAAACCGGCCTAGTGCGGGTCTGACTTGCCCACCGAGGATATCGTACAAATTTCTGCTTGATCCCACCCTGACTGGCTGGTTAAGATAAATTAGTTCCCGGTATGTATGGCCTTGCATATAATTAAGGCTCAAACTTAACGTAACCTGCGGGCCTATGATGGTTGCGTTTGTCACGCGATAAATAAGTGACATAGCTGCCGTCACCTTCTGACACGTATGCGAGTGCGAAAGTGACAGATGCGTTATCATATCATATATTGCGTGATAAACGCGACCATCATAGGCCCGCTGGTTTATGGGAAAGTTTTAAAACAATTGAAAAAGATAACCTAGTTCCTGTAGTATTTAAAAATATAGCTTAAGTAGTTCCTTTAGCGTAAGAAGATATAGTTTTCTGATAGACGGACAGACAATAGAGCTACACCATATGGCTTCCTTTTTTACCTTTTTGGTAAATTCTAGTTTACCAGGTCTTTTAACACGTTTTTGATAATCTTTTAACCCAAACTGATCTGTGAACACTGAATAATAACCCTGAATTATACTTTGCTGTATTTCCATTGTGTATTATTCTTATGTCTAACTTCAGCATTTTTTGTACGTATTCAAAGGCTGAGTATGATTGTCAAATGGTCAAAAGTGACAGGTGTACAGATGAGCCGTTAATATTTAACAGATCACGATGAAAACCACGATAAATAAGGCTACAGCGCTGTGGGTAATATGACACTTAGCCACAATATGTCAAGAGCACGCTTTTACTCCAAGCGTAATGGAGAGGCGTAGGTAAGCATTATATTTGTTTGTATTCAAATGGTTAAAGTCAATATTGCATTCATATCAAATTCATAATTACTTGTAGGTATGATTACCATTTCAGTTGTCATTTTTTATCGTTTTGTTAAGATAAGTATCTAGAACCTAATATTTTCTTTTGTTTCCGCGATTATAACTCACTATCTTTTGCCCGCGACTTCATCCGCCTTAAATTCATTTATAGTGGATAAGGGTATTTTTCCGGGATAAAAAGTAGCCTATTTCCTTCCCCTGGACTTTTGAGTCCAGGGGAAGGAAATAGGCTAGAAGGAGATAATTTGTTATCTCTATACCAAATTTCATTCCATTTGTTTTATTGGTTCAGCGGTTGAAGCGTGAAGAAGTAACAGACAGACAGATGGGCAGACAGACACACACACTTTCCCATTTAAAATATTAGTATAGAATAAAATAAAACTATTTAAATGGAGTATATTTCGTATATAATATGTTATCTCATTGGAGTTCCCCATGCGACTTCATCTTCGTCTTCAACATACTGGTAAAGTTTTATTTTTATTGGATGGATACGATAATTGTAACTTGTGGTAAAATAGAGCCAGAGAGAGTCCTATAATAGAGATCCTCCCTGCATCGACAACATGGCACTCCGTAACACAATAATGAGCTATTCATCCGCTGACGTCCAATAACCGGGATCGCATGTCACACCGAACAATAAGCTCTGTAACTAAATGTACCTCTTTAGTTAATAAAATAATATACACATACGAGTACTCATCAGTTTCTTACTAACAAAATAAATTAAAAATATGTGTCCCTTAAGGATGTCTGGAAGAGATCGCTTTTTAGCGATAAAACCGCCTGTTGTTTACCATTTCTCATACTGTTTCAGATTTAAGTGTCTGATGTTATTTTCTTTTGGTGTGCAATAGAGAATCAAAAACGAACCAAGGTCACCGATATAGCAAACAGGGATAGCAAACTAAAGTGGCAATAGGCAGGGTACATAGTTCGAAGAACCGCTGGCCGTTGGGGCAGAAAGGTCCTCGAGAGGAAACCGCGTACTAGCAAGCGCAGCGCAGGTTTTCGGATGACCTGATTAGGGTTGCGGGGACTCGCTGGATGCAGGTCGCCTCTATCCGGCCCATGTGGAAATCTATTTAGGAGGCCTGTGTCCAATAGTGGAAGTCCTATGGCTGAAATGAGAATTATGATGATGATGATGATGATGATGATGATGATTGTGTGCAATAAAGAGTATTGTATCGTTTTGAAACTTCAGGAGCACCGATAACCAGACTTCATATTCCGTGATAGCTTCGTCAAAAGCCTAATGAATAAAGAGTAGGTAACTAAGAATATTTTATAAAGAACCAGATTAAAATATTGTCGACACCCTCCTGGATATGATACTTGTAATACGTGGTAAAAGCACTCGCAACTAACACAATTTCTTATAAGAAGGCTCCTCCCCGCATCGACAACCTGACACTCCGTAACACAGTAATGGGCTATCCATCCGCTGGTGTCTAATAACCGGAGCCTGACGGCCCGGCCTAATAAGGGGGATGCTCGTCACACCGAACGGTAAGCTCCGTAACTACGGTGGGCCTAGCGAATAAAATGAAAAAAAAAAATGAGTTTTACTATAATAAAAAAAGAGAAAAAATACCTAAATTTGATAACGATTATTAAGAGTAGGAGAGGGAAGACTTTAGGTCACTTTATGCGATATGACAACTGGATGAAGATAATAATAGAGGGCAAAATAGATGGCAAAACGGGAAGACCTAGAAGGACATACATGGAGCAAATAAAAGAAAAAATAAATTCTTCATTATACAAAAAAGTTAAGGACAAGTAGAATGTAGAATAAGCGGTAAATTACTCCACCGACAAGAGCCTGGCTCTTAAATAGATGATGATGATCAGTATTCATAAGAAATAATAAATGTAATTCTATATTGAAAAAATCGAAATCAACAATTATATAACTTCTACTAAGTAAGATAAAAATGGGTTATTATACGAGTCTGTCAATGATTAACGACTAGATAATTGCGCAACTTATACTTGCAGATATGATGAAATATACAATCCAAGATTAAACCGCAATTATACACATACCGCACAAGTTTAAATAAAAGTGAATTTAATCCGTAAACTTTTTTTATTTTGCAACTAGGGATCATTATACCTTGTAACTTCGAACCAAAGAGTACCTTACCAATGAAGGTTGAAAATAAGCATTAAATTTAAAACCAAATCAAATCATACGAAAATAAACAATCATCTTACACTTCTGTAAACTTACCTAGATATCGCCATAAAACAAAAGTCAATGGATTTTTTAATAACGTAGTCGAATAACTTGTAATTGTACAACAATAACATTTGTAAATGGTACGAAGTAGTTTCAATTTCGGTTTGTCTTCATTTATTTGGCATTGAAAGTAAAAAGTGAGTTAAAGACTTCCTTATCTTACTAAAACTTCCAAGAAAGCAACCTCCATTGTCAATTGGTGTTCACATCTTTGGAATTTCTTTCACACTTTGTTACACTACGAGAAAAGTTTCTGCATCAAATATAAGTTTCATTTGAAAACCGCTGCTGGGAATTGCCACTCTACGATATTTTTATATAACTGAGGGGAATAAAAAATGGCGAATATTGTTTGTATAGCTTGGAACTATACGTGGAGAGAATAAAGATAATGCCGCATGTAAAAATACCAGTGCATCATGAAATATAGAAAAAAATCTAAATGGCTTTTTGTGTTTCAAAGCAACGTAACGCAACTCTTGTGATTTTTTTAAAATTCAAAATCAAAGTAATCAGAACTCTTATAATTCAATAAAACAAACGCAGTTTTTCACAACCAAAAGGCCAAAATACTTTTTCCAGGGGGCTGGGCGACGCAGGTGGAGGTAGAAGGCGTGCGTATCTGTGAGCCGCTTGGCAACGTGTTTTATGCGTTTTGCTTCTCGTTAGCATCGTTTCGTGTAGATAGTGTCAGTGACAGCTATGGTTTGCTGTATGTATAATGATTTTCATTACTTTGTGGAGTAAAACTGGACACACTAAAAATAACTCCGCAGGATACACAATGGATAAAATATACACGAAAAACATATTTAAAAACGATATTAAAAAACATTTTCTCTTAAACACGTCTGACGTTGACAGCCTTATTATTATTATTATTAACATCGGAAACTCAAATGAGATAATATACGCAATAGACGCCTAATCTTTTAAATAAATGAATTTAAATATGTGATCATTGCGGAAACCAGAGAATATACCTATATCACTTCATAATAATCTAACACATTGCCATGGTGACTGATGTCCATTCATTTAAAGCTATATTAGCCAATGTTAAATCAAAATGTGAAGAATGACATTTGACATCAACAAATAAGTCTGACGTTGATGGACAAAGAAGATGATAATTTAATAGCATCATTGTTTTTAAACTCCGAGACTTGCTGATAATTAGAAAAATACTGTGGGATTTAAACATCGTTAATATCACACATAGATTACAAAACTGTTACCTACTCACACCATTCGTTCCTCGGAGGAAAATGTGCAACAACGGCGTGAGAATTCTATATTTAATTACATATCATTGCAATTGTGACAAAATAAAAGAAAGAAAATTAAAAAAATATCGGTGTAAAACAAGGCCAACTTAATCGACGTCAGGTCAACCATGTGTTACAGGAATAGCACGTAATTCGTAACGTTCCGTCCAAGTACGCCAGCTCAACGGGCGATGAAGCAAACCAGTGTAATATATGTTTCAGGACTGTCGGAAGATTGACGTAGTACAAAGATTCAGGTATTTTTTCTGAAAAAAAATATCATACAAAATTATTATATTAAATATCAGAAAATATTAATGTAATAGTATATTAATATTTTCTTTATTTAGCTGCACTTTTAGGCTAGGTTTTTTTACAATAAGCATATAGAAAGTGAAATACAAAAAGCAAAATAAAAAATATAAACATATTATAAAAAACCTATCCTAGGGTGCCTTCTTTTGACTTGATCAGCTACCTAGCGAGAGTCGCTTGAGGTGTTGGTCGAGACTCTTCGCTATAAGACCGATCACCGAAACGACTATCGGGAGTAACGGGACAATAATCTTTTATATATATATATATATATATATTTTATCTTTTCTATGTAAATCGTAAGTCACGAAAAAAAGCGCAAAATAACAACGTAGAAATATTTTTAAAGAGACGTTTGAAATAGGCATTAAGCATTTTTAAGTAAAATCAACATTAAAAAATAACATCAAAAGATAAAGCAAACAGTAATGTTTTTTGGAGCCTCTATCCCGTAAATGCCGTGTACGTACTTGTCATTTAATAAAGTAACGAAAATAATGATTTTATCCACGTCGCTAGGTATAGGACTTATAAAAACACGACCATTGCTCAAAAATTATCTTCGCTCTAAATAATCTATTTGTATGAGTACTGAAAATATGGGTCAAAGGGCATCTTGTTTGTGCATTGAAGGATGTAAGATGAACATCCTTCGCATTTTTTGCTCTTTCATGGAAGTATGCTTCTTAAAACATATATGAGCATGGTTGTTTATAAGAATATTCAAATATTTTTTGGGTCAGTGATCACAATAAACGCTCGAAGAATTTCAAAATTTAAGGGACAATAACAGTAAACCGTCAACCGAAAGGGCGGCGAGATCTGGAGTTGCGACCACGCACTTGAAGCAGCGTGGTCGGCTCCCTGCAAGGTAGAATGATGTTCTGCTGAAGGAAGCTGGAGTCCACTGGCGATGTCCAACAGTAAATGGCATTTGGCTGATGATTATTTTGGTTAAAATTACTTACATTTCTACAAACAACACAAAAAAAAATACTAGTAACTGCTAGACGTATCAAAAATTAATATATTATGATATTTTGTACGTTGAAGTCCCACTACTGTGCTTTAAACACAAAATCCTTGAAGAAAGCATGAAACTTGACTTGCATTTCACATAACGTCTTTGTTTTCTGCTGATTAGTATCTAAATAAAATCAGGGTGTTTTTGTTTGGATGTCTGGTGGTTCTCAAGTTTTGGAATAATTGGTTTGAGATTTTAGAGACAGCAATGTACCCAAGAAAACCCTATCCTTAATACCAGCTTGCCTAGTTTAAGGCATTTGTAAGTATTGAAGAAAATCTAAAACACCTTGCTCAAAGTCGTTTTGACTCCTTGCCACTGAAAGTCATACAGAAAACAAAAAAGTGTCATCTACCCATATCAAATGTCAGAAAGCTCATACAGCTCTAAGGTGCAAAAGGATCAACTTTTAATATAATGTGCCGCGAGGTCAACTGGGTCGGAGATACCCCTGGATTATGAAGCAATTACGGGTTGACTAACAGCGTTCTTAATAAATTAAGACCCTTGCCCTGTAATATAATGAATGCCGGAATGACTTGAATTTGTGATTAATGCCACGAGATAGCGGTTTTATTGTGCAGTTAGAAGTAACGGCCATTTTGTTTTTAAGTTTCCTAACAATGTGTGCCTCAAGATAAATACTAGATCTGATTCTTCAGCATCGTAATCTCAGCCAGATGACGTCTCTTCTTAGTTGTGTTCTCTTAGCAGAGTAGTCGCGGTGATGGGGGTAGTTGCAAGGCCTTTTTACTGTCTCCTGCCATCTCTCTCTAACCGAGGCATTTAGCACGCACTGATTTAGGGGTAACTCCGTGAGGGTTTCCACTTGATCAGTTCATCGCAAAGGGTAGTGACCTCTGGAACTTCTACCTTTCACTCTTCCCTGAATACCAAGCCTGTCCATAGCGTAGTCTTCCTTCCGAATATCGTGGCCAAAGTAACTTAGTATTCGATTGCCGATATCCTTAGTCGAATGAAATCTACTGTTGGACAAAGGCCTCCCCAAAGGACTGGAAGGAAGGATTTTGTGCTACCCGCATCCAAAAGTTTTCAGCATTCATCACAGGATCGTCACTTCTCTTTGCATATGGGCTGCCCACCTTGCGCCTTCCATTTCATGGTCACCACTCAAGAACCTATCTGCCTCAGCTGCTGTTGGTTTTATCAGCAATGCCATTTTAGTTGCGTCTAAATCGTGTTTGAAAATCAGGAACCGCTGAACACTTGGGATAAACCAAAACAAGACAAGATTTGAACAATGACATCTATATTATTATTATGTTATAAAATTATTTTTCTGTACATTGAAGATATTTAAAAAGCATGTTTGTAACAGACTTTTAGGAGGTCACTGAATCAATTTTTTTGTATGTTTGTATGTGTTGTTGCGTCTTCATCACGCATCAAACAGATTTCAACTATTTTTTTTTATACGCGGGTATGCACAGATGGTTACAGAGATTTCCTCCGGCAACGAAATTGCGGGCACCTTCTAAAAACTTTACGGAATGCTTCGGTTAAAGAATAGTGACAACATTAAAACAATAAATGATGATTTTATCAATAATTTTACACTTAAGTTAAATGATCTGATTAGGTTTTTCTGGGTTTCCCTAATCCTTGCAGCAAATGTTGGATCATATTGTATTTCTCCCAGCAAACATTCACTCTCATGTAACTGACATTTCGAAAGTGCTTGTAACTAGGCCTACTTGAATAAAGAATATTTTGATTTGATTTGATTTCATAAAATAAAACTTAAAGTTGTGAGTCTTTCAAGTAAAAACTTCTGATGAATATTATAATACAGTCTTTTGTGCGTGAATACAACCCGCACTTGACTCTTTGTTTTGTGCTTTAGTTTGAGTTGTTTTCTTTGTTACAGTAGCATTTTAAAACAGTGTGAAAAAAGCTTCGCTGAGAGTTTTCTTCTTGTTTATAAAAGGAAATTTAGTTTAAAACAAAGTTTACCGCTCTTTGAATAATTAAGTTGCTTCAATAGAATTTGAAAGAGCATGTTTAATTTGCTACAGTGGAAATTTTAACAAATTCCAAAGAAAAAAATCGTCTGTATATCAACTCTTAAACGTGTCTACAACTTTGTTTGGGAAGGAAAAAAAAGCTATAACCCTGTTTTTTGTCAACAAAAAAAAATCCATTCAGTAACGTTCAAATAGCCCGTCTCATTTATTTTTATAAAAATATTTTCAATGTACAGACATCTCATTTTAACAACTTTATAGAAGTCCATTTTAACTTTCACAACCGGGAACCCGCTTGAAAAAGAGCAACATTCAAGTGGTATGCTCTTAGAGTTGACCAGCCATAGTTTTGCACTACGTATCTGGGTCAAAATATTTTCTATCTCTAGAAGTTAATTTCAGACTTCAGTGCAGATTTTTCTTATCGACCATACGTCAATATTACAAATAAAAAAATAAGCGAAGGGCTCTGTTAAAAGTTATGTCCTTTTAGAAACTTGTTCCAATCTATTTAATACAAATAAAAACTATATTACGAGAAATTTCTAAGCTCCTCACTAGTCCTACAACGCAGTGTTGGACTCAAAAGCGTATAAAGTTATCGAAATTTCTTTACCACATAGGCCTTTTCAATAGAAACGCAAAAATGAATCGGTTTCCTATCGGCCTTCGTACTGGCCTGTGCTAGCTTCCAAACCATTTGTCAAAACTGCCAGCCTTTCAAACTGCTATATTTGGTTAAGTGTTAACAGTTTTCTATTTATAGACGCATGTCGATACTTCATTTCGTTTCAAGGTAAAGAACTAGGTATATGTAGTATTTTATACACCTGCTGCGTTTTAAAATAATATTACGGGACATTTTTTTACACAAATTGAACTAGTCCCATTGTAAGCCAAATAAAGCTTGTGTTAGCACCAGTGATGGGAACTATTGGTGTAAAACTTTAACATAACCCGTAAAGGAGAGATATAACCAAGGAAAATAAGAATTGTAACTTTGACAGAAGAAAATATATATTTTCTCAGTCAACCCGTGACCATGGAAAGCTGAAAAGCTTCCGAAACGTCGGAAACTCAAATGAGATAATATACGCGACATAATCCGTTATTTGTTTTAATTTAAAATAAGAATATTATTAGCAGATTAGTGTTCAATTTAACTCCATATCGGAATCTCGTATTTCCAACACTTAGTGCCAATCACTAGTTACGACTAATAGACGACGATATATTTCATAAATTAATTTACTTTGATACATAGAAAATATCCAAGACACAGGACCAAATATTTATGCTCATTACACAAATATTTGCCTTTACCGGGATTCACTCAGGACCTTCAGCTTCGCAGGCAACGTTACAATGCAATAACTATATATAGGTATTTTTCTTCTTCATTGTCGTCACACTCTTGGCAAAGAGGTCGTGGTCGTCACATCAGGGTTTGTGACAAGCTTCACAATCCGTCGCCATTCCTCACGTACTGCTCTTCTCGTACATTCAGTATATTCTATTAGGTACAAATATAAAATATCACCTTAATGTCAAATATGAGATACTATTAACAATATTTAAGACCCTTTATCGTGTACCATATCTTAAGTATATAAAGACATTCATTCATTCATTGCAGGCATCATTTATTGTGCCATAGATGTGGAAATTTTCAATCAAAATAATTCATTACATTTAATATTAATAATGTTAACTCTAATTAGTCGTTTAAACTGAAATTGCCAATAGCACTCAATCACAAATATTGCGACGAAAATGATGACGATGCCTGTTGATCAGTGGTGAAGCTAGGTAGTTACCAGAGGGGGCTACATTCCAGCTACACCACTGATCTACAGTGGGGCCCAATGTTTTCTTTTGCAACGGGGTCCTTTGTTAGTTAACTGCGCCACTGCTGATGATTAGTGAGCATATCATGGTTGTGTTTATCACGTGATAAATATCCACTCGATGCCAAGCTTGGCTAAGTACGCAACGGCTTACGAAGCTGACAGTCCCAGGTTCGAATCCCGGCCTGGACAATGCAAGTGTTTGTGTGATGAGCACGAAAGTTTATTCCAAGGTCTTGACTGTTTTCAATCTATTTATTTAAAAATATATTTATCTATATCTATAAGTATGTATTTCGTAGTACCTGGTACTTATACCTTTGGCTTTGCTTAGTTTGGGAATGGGTCGATTTGTATGATTATCCCTGATGTTCATTGTTGTCTGTAGTCTAATCAAAAAGTGACGAGTGTCTTTTAAATTTTGAATCTGGCTTTGGACTGAGTAGGTAGGTATGGCTAGGTCTAGACCTCAGTACCTAATCGGATTTAGTGGGAGAAGTGCAAACCCACAAACAAGAATGCCATCTACGGCGAGAAAGAAGAGACGCGGTGCCTAAAACACAAGAAATACGAAGGTATAATTGTTATTAAAGGTTGAATCGGTTCACTTGTAGCGTGGGAGAGAGCACGACAGTAAAATGAGCATGAAGATGCGACGCGCTAGGCACAAGAACTGCGGTAGTAGGTTACAGTTCATCATCATCATCGTCATCATAATATATTAGGCTATGGATGTCCACTGCTAGCCAATCGCCTACGCCAAAGATTTCCAGAACGACCGGTTTTCTGCAATCTTCATACAATGGTGTCCCGTTTCATCCGTTTGTCTTTTTGGTGGCCTTCCCACGCTGCGTCGTCCCGTGCGCAGTCGTTACTCGGGAAACTTTATTCCCCATCAGCTGCTATTTATCAATCGCGTGATAAACACAATTAACATAGCTCAGGACAGCACTAAACATTGCATCAGATATTAAATCTCTCGGAAACATGCAACCAATTCCGCACAAATAAGAAACATTATTTGACGCGAATTTCCAAAGATCATGTCCTTTAACCATGAGTTTTCAAACTAGACACTAGTGCTTTATAAATTAAGTTTACATTCAAAGAGACTAGTACATGTAAACAAGCTGTTTTGTTATGTAGTCAGTAGTTTGTTCGCCGCTGTCTAAACAATTTACACTGCGAACTTTGGTTTGTGTCAGCGTTGGTGGGAACTATTAGCGAGAACCACTTGTGGTATGAGGCAATTGTGCATTTCTGCAGTTTGCATATGCCTTATAGGTATATTTATTATATAGCGAAGGGTAAATATTAACACAACCGATAGAACATTCATAGTTGACAGACATTATTCATCCATACACTTTAATGGAAGTTTATACATAGGTAAGTACCCATATATATATATTATTTTTTCCTGTTCATGCAGCGACGGATCAACGTATCAATGTGATTCGCTGCAAACAATACTTTTTATTCCTCCCAAACTGTTTCCAAAAGATAAAAAAACTTTTGCTACCCTGGTGAAGCTGTGAAAAATATTACGTATAATTTCAAGTACGCACTAATGAAACGATTATAATAAGAGACTAAAATAAGTTACGTAATTTGACTATCAACTTTTACAAATATATATACAAACCCTAAAAAAGTCAGGGCGTCAATTGTAATTATCTAAGCTATAAGCTTTTGTAAGCAAATTACATACTAAATGTGTCCAAGGGCAATTCAAGCCATTGATAATAACTAGCTGGTTCTTGAAATTCAGATCGGCTAATTCATTTTTGCTAAAGCAAAATCATTTCGATAAGACAGGGGGGTAAATCCCCGGCAATTGGCACCCTTTAGTTATCTAGCCGTCTGAAGCGTTCCGGCAATTACCTCTGTTAACAAGTCACGGTGCCACTTATCGAGTCCTTATCTCTGTGCTATCTTAGGCAGAGACCTGAGTGTAGATTGTAGCTAACAAAAAAAAAACATTGCTTTTTGTTTTTGGCAGAATCAGACTGAAGGATACATGGGAACCTATCTCGCAATGCCGAAATTGCTCTCTAATATGGGTCTTATCGTTTGATGTTCGTTGCCTGCGAAGCTGAAGGTCCTAGGTTCAAATTCCGGCAAGGACAAATATTTCTGTGATGAGAAAACATAAATATTTGTTTCTGAGTCTTGGATGTTTTCTATATGTATAAGTCAATATATCTATTAAATATATCGTCGTCTAGTACTCATAAAACACACCCTATTAAGTTTACCATGGGACTAGTTCAATTTGTGTAAAAAATGTTCCGTAATATTTATATATTTATGTTCACGATAAAAGTAAACGATTTGTTTATCGTAAACAGCAATAGACTTAAATGACCATTTACATTAACATAAGGCTTTATGTTTATGTAAATAAGGTCTACCAATGGTCAGTGAAGTGTGTGGCTGATGGTACAAAATGAAATTTTTCTCAAAGCAGGAGCTTCTGCTAACCGAGCGGAGCCGTTGAAGACATAGGTTTGAATTCTGAACGAAGCTTAGAATTTTTCAAGTTTCCGCTTGAATATTTCGTACCAAATGTAACAATTTGAATACAGTGCTATAACTAGTGGCTCTGTGAGCTGTAGATGTCGAGAGCATGTAACACTCATAACTCCACCATTCTGAAAATGTATAGAACCTGCTCACAAAGATGCACGAGAATCGACTGAGAAATGCGATCTGTAGTGAAGAACAGCCAGGTGGGCTATTCCAATTTTCGAAATTCGAAGTTCGTAGAATCCCGTCAATCGTGTTCTTGTGTAGCATGAATGAGATAGCGCAATAAGAATTTCGAATTTTGGAGGAGCCCCTCAGACATCCGCCAGATAGATAGACATACAAAAGCATCTTAGCCCAAGCTGAAACATAGAAACTTGGCTCTCTATGCTCGCTGGGTCAATTAACACTTTCGCAACGGACGTTCTCGTAGCGCTACACTCGTAGCCTAAAACTTGGATTTTTCGGAATGTAGCGAAAACCTGCTACGTGCAGATAGCGCCCGCGGAGCGGACTCGAGGTCGTAAATGTGTTAACCAAAAACACATTATCTCATCTTTACGTACTATTTGCGTAGTTAATGTGCTCATTATTTGTTTGCCTCTAAGCCCAGAGGTCGCTAAAATTGCACTCCGCTATTAATAAAGAAACCTAACATAAAAACCGCTTAAAAAATATTTGAAAGAAAATACTTTATTTAAATTTTATTCAAATTAATTGTGTCTCCATAAAAATTGCCTAAGACAATTTCGTCAACGAATGAACAATTTAATCCAGCAGTGATTTTCAACCCTTTAGGGGAAGTGATCCACAGTGTAAAGGTTACAGTGTAAATATTTTCCATTAAAAGGCCCCGTTGTTCCGTTACAAAAAAGGTTGAAAACACTGCATTAGTAAAATGCCTCAATTTTACAATACCCATATACCAAAACAAATGTCGATATAAGTTTATTTACTGAATGCAGTAACGGCACCTTTGGAGGGTAAACTTGTCAGAAATATGATGTCGTAAAATAAAAATGGCTTATAAGTAAGCAACATTTAAAATTCCAGGTTACTTATTATTATACTTTTTAATAAACATTGCACAAGCCACTGTTATCTATAAGCCATATTATTTAAAAACTAAACGCTCGCCGCTCTGCTACACGTTTTATAAATCGCTAACGCTTTTACCATCATCACACGTTAGTGAACGATTACCTAAATATGTCTATCTTTTACCTAAGATCTGGGTAACAATAGCATCGCTTTTATATTCAAAGGAACAAAAGAAGTATCTTAAATGAACTAAGATTCATGAGGTCGTTACAGATACTCCGGACTGGATTTCTCTTTAAAGAATTCTGTTGTTTTTGGAATAACTTGATTAATTTTTTACAAAAAAATAAGGGATGACTAAATTTTACTTAAACAAACTCATATATTTTATGAACTAGAAGGTGCAAATTTGTCAGTGACGGAGAAAAAAAATATGACCCTCTTTTTTTCTTGAGAGACCTCTATGTACAGTTTACCCACGTACCAAAAATAGTTGTAATGAAACCACATACAAACACAACAACACATATAAACTTCCAAAAAAAAGTATTTAGTGACCTTGAAATAATCTAATTCACTTTTTTTTAAATACTTTGAATGTGCATTTCTACAACTGTATAAAAGTCTAAATGAGTTAACATAAATAAATTTATATACATATGACTATTATCTAAAAATAGCCCTATGCATTTATTCAGCTATACTTTGCTATTCAAGTTTCGAGTAGCATAAATATTTTCTAACTACAAATTTCAAGAGACTTCTCAAGCTTGTAAATCTTGTCAAAAGAAGTTGGGCGACACTTATTTATTTATAGCTTCGGGTATGTTTGCTCTGCAACTTTTTGATTATTTTTTAGTAATTTGCATTAATGTACTGTTAGATAACAGTGTCAACGACTACAAATTCGTCGATATATAACGTATTAATTGATTTTTTTATGTTATAGGGGCAGACGAGCTTACGGATCACCTGGTAAGCGATCACCGTTGCCCATAAACACCTGCTATACCAAAGGAGTCACAAGTGCGTTCTGGTAGAAGTTCGTTCTTTTCTTGAAAGCTTGAATGTCGCATCGGTCCATAAATACTGCAGGGGATAATTTATTTCACAGTTCAGTCGTATGAGGCAGGACATTACTAGAAAAACGCACAGTTGACTGCAAACCAGTGGTGAGTTATGGAAATACATATATATTGACGCGTAAGTCGATGGCATAAAGATGCGGCAGAAATCAATACGAACTTATTCCTCAGAGCACTCTCTTTTATACAAACGATAGAAAATGCAGAGGGAGGCTACATGTCTACGCAGTGTATTAGGTAAATGAGAAGTTATTGAAACAGTTGAAAAATGCCACAAAAGTCCAGGATATTCGGCAGTTAACTTACCGAGTCCATTTTTATGTCACGCATCAGGTATTACTTTCGGTTTATTTAATTCACATAATTCAACAAAACATAGCATTTCTACAACAATAATTTACGAAATTGAGCCAGGATTAAAAATAAAAAGGGAAACTCGGAATATCCAACAATATCATGAAGCCGTAAAAAATCGGCCTTTTAAAAACGGGCAAATGAGAATGGCGGATTCGATATCAGAGAACGAAATACAGGACGAATACCGAGTGTACTCGAATTCTCAAGGACTCCTCACAAATTTCGATGAATGAATACAAAAGGTTTTTAGAGAGGAGAGGATCTTTTAAAAGCAGTGTTTCCAATGAATATGGTGTATTGATTCACAAGATTTATTATGCGGTTTCTCTCGCGTTTCAAATACATTTTTCTTATTTTCGAGAACAGTGCAATACAAAATAAACAATGTAACTTTCTGGCACACATTTTTAATTTTGAGACCGGTGACCGGATACGACTGGTGGACGGATGACCTTGAGAGGATCGAGGGGAGTCGGTGGATGCGGTCTGCAAAAGATTTTACTCTGTGGCGAGCTAAAGGAGAGGCCTATGTTCAGTAGTGGACGTCCGTGGCTGATAGAGAGATAGATACATAGAATCAAAGGGTGTACGCGAGTGATTACAAAACGGATCAATGTTTATTTGCCATAGCTTTAGAACAATACATGGTACACTACGAGCTAACTCTATACACCGCTTGAATTATTTACGCCGGCATAATCCCTAAAGCCTCGTTACATTGTTAGCTGATCTTTTCATGGATGCATTTTTACCGCTCAGCACTCAACTCTGAACGTACTGAGATGATGTGATTATACGGAACCATTGTTGGGGCATTTCACCAGAATGTCGGGTACGTGACACCATTCTTTAGGTACTTCTAGCAATGCTAAGCAGACTTTGGTATGATAATATTTTATATTTTAACTTTGGCAGTATTTTTTTGTACTTTGTATATCGTTCCTTTTGGAGGAATGCTCCTTTTACCCATAATCGAATGTTTGTTCGAAAATAATTTGTCATCATTTTTCAACCGACTTCCAAAAAAGGAGGAGGTTATATGTTCGATAATTTGTATTTTAAAAATTTAGATTTTTTAAGAAGTTGTACTACAGTTACTATTAGGTTAGGTTTGTTTTGTGAAAATCTTGCAAAGTTAACGGTTTTTTGAGATTTAATTTTTTAATAAAAAAATATATCGACTCCGAAACAATGTACTTACTGTGAAATAAAAAATAACTGCTTAAATATATAAACAAAGTCAAACTCAAAATCACAAATGTGTTGGAACGACATCATGTGCAAATTGACTGTAGATTCCCTCCCAAAGCTAGTGCTGCAGGGAAGACGCTGCCCCTTTATTTTCTAAACCTTATGTATAAAAAATCTAAAATAATACAAAGCTAAAGCTAAATAAATACTTTCAACTACAATTATTTTGAACATGATCGGCTATACTATTTTTGAGTTATTACCGAAGAACGTTACTTCACAACAAAAGCACGTAAGTGCCGTGGAGATACGCTCTTTGCAAGTGCACTTTTTCATACCGTTTTTTTTCTATTCCTTTTTTATTAACGGCTGCGGAACCCTACAGCATGGTCCGACCTGCTTTTGACCGGTCTAATATTAACTAAATCTAAAAAGATTTATTGAGTTAGCTTTATTTCGTTTTAGTTTAATTTTGCTATAATGGATTGTTTTTGTGCAATAAAATTCAGTATATTGATCAAAAATCTAAACTTATTTTGGTCGTGATCGAAAATATTTTTTAACGTCACTTATGGCGGCCTTGAAAGGTTTTGGTCAAGAACATACCACTATATTAATTGACTATGGTGGTGGTTATATCGTCCTTTTAATTCTTGATCATATCTTTTCTTTTCTGATCACGACTTTGATGTTACCCTATCTACATCACTAAAACCAAATGATCTGAGCCAACCCCTTCACCCATTACGCATGATGTATTTTTAGACCAGATACTTGAGTCGAATCGTAAAATCTCGACGACAAATTTAATGCAATCCTCCATTACATACAGCTCCCCAAATCCAAGTTTACGTTTATTCCACAACGAGGCATGAAATTCGAACAACATTGTATTGAATACATTGTTACATCCACGTAACACTTTTACAATGCACGGAATGTGGACTTTACTTTTCAGGCCCAAAGGTTGACATTTCCTCTTGTAAAATTGGTTTAATACGTCGTTGATAGTTGGTACTCCGAATAAAAGCGTGAGGCGCGTGTTTAGTATGTTTTCTTTGTATCCCGTGTCTTTTCTTTTTAGCAGGATTACACATGTTGTGTTTCGTAAGATGTTTACATTTGTGTAATGAAATGAAATGTGCGATGATGGATTATTAGAATTTTACGAGCGTTGTTAAACCTAACACTGTAAACATACACTCGAGAGTATGACAAAAAAGGGGCGCGTCGATAATTTATCGATACTTTTATTACATATGAGGCATCCCCTTTGGTGTGATGTTACATATGCTCATAAAATAATGCATGGTAATTTATCTAAAATGTTAAGAAATTAAAAAATAAATTTGAGAGAGAGACATTACATACTGATTGAGGTTAAGAAGGTACGTGCGTAAGAAAGCACGAATTTTTTTAACAAGCCGTTGTGAAGATCCTTGAGTTGAGAAGGCTTTTGTCCCGCGCTAGAAGTTTGTTTTGCCGTTGATATTATGATGAAGCAATTTGAATGTCTTTCTGTACTTTTAATGTGAGAAAACTAACACCACATACTATCTATATTGTGACAAAGATACAAGTCAAAGGTTTTAATATCTTTCAAAAAATAAAATAGGTACATGGGTCAAACCGGATGGATAAATTCGGGGTGATTGGCACAGTGCTCGCTGGTGGAGGGGTTGACACGCTCGACGCGTAATTGAGAGGTACCGGGTTCGAGTCCAGGTGTGACCACGTGCGAGAGCAATCGCATTTTTCTTTGCTCATTGACTTAAATCTATGTCACAATACAATTTAAATGTCTGCAATCTGAATATTTTTCATAGATGAGGATCAACTACCCTGCTCAATTGAATGGTCAGGGTATTACTATAGTTTCGTTTTTTCACGTATTTCCTTGTTCCATTATCTACTACTTTCACTACCCCACACTTTCACAACCTACACTTATAATCCTCACGCACTTATAGTGTTCAGTAGGTAAGGAAAGTAAAACAATCTATTTCCGTTAAGCGAATCTGTGGGGAAATCCCGAAATAACTTTTCGATATTTCGAGGTGTATGGTGTGAGTGAAGTTTTTACGTTTATAAAAAGGATCATCGATCACCCGGGTATAAAACTGCCTGAATACGTATGCAAGTTAGTGAAATATCCACGTAAACGGAAATTAACTTAAAGTATAAAAAATAAATATGTATTTACACTTCAGAGTTCAGCTGGGCTGGACAGCATTCAGAAAGCTTCGTTGTATCTTCATGTCACTCATACCACAAAGCTTGAAGACTAACCTTGCGACCCGATCATTTGAAATGTGACCTTCAAGCCTTTAAGAAAAGAGTCCTCTCACCTGAAAGGCCGGCAACGTATTTGTGACTCCTCTGCTGCTGCAGGTGTCTATGGGCGATCAATCGGCTTGTTTGCCCATAACATAAAAGAAAAACTAAAAAATTCCAACCAGTGCGTCCTACCAGTCATGACGTATTGGTGCCGGGACGTGAATACTTATGGTACGACTGGTCCACAAGCTCAAAGTTGCTCAGCGTGCTATGGATATATGCTCGGTGTTTCTTTGAGGAATAGTATCAGAAATGAGAAGGTCCGTCACAGAACCAAAGTGAAAGACAAAGCCCAAAAAATTTGCAAACTGAATTGGCAGTGGGCTGGTCATATTTGCTGAAGAACCGACAACCGTCGGACGAGACGTGTTCTCGGGTGGAGACTGCGTCTCGGCAAAAGAAGCGTAGGACGTCGTTAGGCAAAGTGTGAGGAAGAGTGTGTGTCAGGAAGAGAGTGGCTGAGGATCGTGCTCAGTGGCGCACCCTCTGAGAGTCAGATGGACTGATGGTAATAATGTATTTACACTTACCTACGTCATAAGTAGTAGTATCCAGGTAGGCATCCAGGCAGCAGAGTTATCTGTAAATAAAAAAAAGGAATTTATTATGGTTTGCAAGTTTATCTCTAGCGTTAGACACCGTTACCGGGTTAGTTCTACACTCGTTTCCAGAGATGTAAAAAATACTTTATAAAAAGTATTTAAATACAAAATGCAAATAGTTTTTTAATTAACTATTTCAAATGCAAAATACAAAATACTTTTGCTTTTTGTATTTTAAACATTAAATACAAAATAGGTATTTTCAAAATACTTTATTGAAATAAAATACTTATGAAATTAGGTTTCTGTGTTGATCAACGTAATCGCTGATTGTATTGTATTCCCACACAATTTTTTTTGAAAATTAAATACACGTACCTACATTAATATTTGAAAAATTGATTATCTAAAGGTCTGAGTCAAAAAATATAAGTATATTTCTTATGCATTTACGTATGTGTCTATAAGGCCTCATCGCGTCAAAAAGGCTGAACGAATTTCATCAATTTTTAGTAGGTACAAGGATAACTGGACATCTAGGGATGGTTATAGGATATTTTTTAACCTACTAAGCTTAAGTAAAAGATTATGTTATGAGTTTTTTTCCTCCACGAACACTGTTCACCGCAACGAAATAGACGACATGATCCACAATGACGCTCGTTCGTTTTGTCACTTCACTAGGCAAACTCGCAAGGCTTCTACTAGCTACTACTTCTCTAGTCGCTATTACCTAGTCGACTAATAGTGGCGAAACTTAACAGTAAAGTATTTTGTATTTTACAAATAGAAAATATGTCTCGAAAAGTATTTCAAATAAAATATAAAATGCTTTTTTCAAAAGGTATTTAAATGCAAAATACAAAATAGGTATTTTGCATTTTGTACTTGTATTTTAAATACAAGTATTTAAAATAAGTCGCATTTCTGCTCGTTTCAACACGTTCAACAGTTCTTGCATTTCTATCGTATATTCTAAAGAAATAAGCTAACATCAAACTAAAAATTTGGTGAAAGGATATACTGTACTTGCAGTACATTATTAATTTATTAAAATGTTATTATTATTACAGCTCACTTATACGAGTATGCGACAGGAAAGTAACAGTGGTTGTAACGCTTGTAGAACTACCATAATCGGTATTTACGATATTTTATAATTTTCGTGTTTAGATAATTCCATTCAGTCCTGGTGGCCTGAGAGTAGATACTTGCAGTCATTGTTAATTTCCAGTCTCTATGCTGTCTCTAACAAAAGTCATGTGAAGTCATGGCTCAGTCACCGTATTTAGATTAAAAGTATTGTGCCTGTTAGTAGTTTTCTAGTTAAAAGTCTTTCTAATTAGCGAATATTTAGTATTAAAAACTAAAATTGTGACACCTTAGAAAAAGATGAACGATAGTGATTAAAATCATACCTTCTCTCCACCTACTTTATTAAATTAGGAGGTTGAATATTTGAGCATTTTAAACATTATTGACGAACTCCGTATAAATTGTTTTGTTATTTTCGGTAATTTTGTATACGTCATAGGTTCTACAATTCTTGTCATAATGATTATGTTCACTTTAACGAAATGGCCAATAATGCAGCAATGGTAATGAAGTAAAGCGTGTAAAACGCTCAAATATTCACCCGGAATATCTTCATACCATTTGATTTTTTACGTAAACAACCCCCTTGATTATTCCTTTGAAACCTAGGAACAAGCAAACATTGAACATACAGCTTACAATATTAGTAAAATACGCTCATTTGGTTCTTCATTAAAGCAAACTCCTTAAAAAACAAAACACAGCCTCATTAGGAGGCATAACTTACATGTAATTGAATTTCACCCCACTAATGGTTCCTCCAAAAAATTTTATGGCCGATTGGAATGCGAGGCGTGTTTGTACTTCTACTTTATTTAAGTAACCTGTTTTTATTAAACCAGCAACCTTATTACGTTTCGCGGCTGTGAACTCAGTTTGGTATAGCAGTTGAAACTTCAGGATTAATTCTTTAGTTTAAGTAGCGATTTTTCCCGGTAATTTACTCGTAAGATACGATTTTGGCGAAGTTATTTGAAACAACTGACATCTGACATTGATAACACTGTAACAGGGAAACCAGATTGACGAAATCGTGAAGGCACATTTATCTTGATGTGTGAATTTATTTCCAACATTTTTCCTAATATTTTTGTTTTATTTCTAGTTTAATTAAGTATTCGTTGTTTTTTTTAATCATCTAGTAATCACTTTGTTTCGAGAACGACGTATCTGATACATGATATGTATACAAAGATGTGCCTTTGTTTCACCATGGATACAAATACAAAATGCCGGAACAAATTGCACCCGATTGTCATTAATGCTTTCAAGAGTGCCGCAAGGCGGGCTAATCCGGGAATAGGGGCCGATGTTGATGCTGCGATATTCGGTTCCATGGTCGGTTCAACGTTGTGTTTGCTAAAAACAAAATAACGAGATCTCACTTAAATTTTGCAAAATACTGGTTGTCATGGTTACGCGTCGATGATCCAGGGTGTATATCCTGTCATGGCTCTCATGGGCTGCGTCTTATTCGAAAACAGATAATTTTTCGCCTCCGTGACCGCGCTAGGATTTAAGTCTGTTGCGTAATGCGTGACGACAGTTAGATTGAATTTGGTAATCCAATACAAGCATATGTGCTTTACTGAAACCGTAGTAAGTAATGTTATTGAAAAGGGATCCATTTATACAAACATTAAACTTAACTCATGTTGTTACTGACTAAAAGTTAGCCGGCAAAGATATTTCCATGTGTAACAGAAGAGGTAAATAATTCACAAACTACAGAACAAAATATCCACATTGGCGTCACCAAGGATTCCTAGCTTCCTGCTGAAACTCTGGCACCTTTTTTCTTGCATTTCTCCCACGATACGCGGAATCCTCTGGCTGTGAAATACCTCCGCTTACCCGCTTTTTGCTGGCACACAATTAGATTGGATTATCTGTGCTATGCGGCAGCGTTGAGTTTTTGTGGCTCCGCTGGAATTGAACCCTTAGTAATTGTATTGCAAAAGGTCCCGTTTATGCGGAACATTAAATTTAACTCTTATTGAGTTTCATGTCATTGACAATGTGACGATATGACGATCAAGTATGTGACATATTAACGTTGGTAGTCGATCGCAGTGGCAGGTACTCGTAATTTGATCATGGTGGATTAATGGGCGATATATAGCGATGCAAAAATAGGATCAGCCGCATGTCTATAACAAGTGATCTTGATTCGTTTTTTTTTTTTTAATTTCTATTTACTCTAATCATATCAGCCTGTTAAGGTGAATTTGACCCTTCAGGGAGACTCCTACTCAGTACCCGCCACTACTATTACGGGACACCTACTATAAGTGGCATCACCACAGGGAACAATTCAAAAGCCAACATATACTATATAGTTTTTATATTTAGTACCTATATTCATAGGTAATAAAATACTACTTCTCATCACGTGCCTCGTCTGCACGATTACTTATCCCACAAAAAAGACAAATTGCAAGTCATTTTTCTAACGGGCCTAAGGAGTCATATTTCAAAAGCTGGTCTAGCATTTCCTAATCACAGCATATTTTCCGACATGAAGACATAAATCTCGAAACCGTGAGCTGTAATGAGCGATGTAGGTCATATCCATCAGCTGGTGTCAGCGGTAGATTGATGAGCTACGTGTTACCGGGCGTCAAAAGGTATGGGAGTGTCGACAGTTATTCCCAGAATACAGATAAAAAATCAAGGGCTTGTTTTGTATCTAGAACGGGTTCGTAAAGATAATCAGACGTTCTATATTTTAAAGATGACATTAGCTTCGTATCAATTCTTTATGCACAATTACATTCAGGAAATGCATTTGTTAGCAATATTAGCCGCATGCTAATTACAGCATTACAATGCCGTTATTCACAGGATTCGTATTAACAAGTAGAAAGTAAAAAAAATATTGCATCTCGCTACAAAACCCAGCCGGCCGCAAAACCAAAACTTAAAGATCACAGTTTTGGGGGCAAATTTGATGTATCAGAGTCAACAGTTTAAAACGAAAACAATTTATGTTACTCGTTAGTAGGTATCCAGCTTTGGAACAAAAAATAGAAATACCCACGTAAATTTATTAAGGCCCCACGTTGGGCGCCAGTATGACGTATTCATCTGTAGTTAAAAAGTAATAAGATATATTATTACTCGTAAACTTCATACCATTTACGTGTCCAGCTTTAAGGAAAAAACACGTAGAGAGAAGTCCATCATGGGGCGCCAGTGTTATTAAATCATATAATTATTAGTAAGCCTTATATCAACTTCACCGGGATTCAAGTCCCACATTGGGCGCCATTGTGATGATTCATAGACTAGTCATCAGTTAAAAAGTAACAAGTCATATTATTATTTGTAAGCCTCATACTATGTCCGTTCAGCTTTATGAAAAAAATTAAAACACGTGGGATTCTGGTTCCACTTTGGGCGCCAGTTTGACGACTCATAGACTAGTCAGTAGTTAGAAAGTAGCATTGTGAAGTTTTATGCTTTATAGTTTGACCCTGGAAGAAAAATATGTGATATTCTTCTTACCAAGGAATTTCCACCCAAATCTCAAAATTGTTGGGTGCCAATGTGACATAACAGAGTTGACAGTTATAATTGTATCACAACCAATTCCTAGGCCAACCGTTCCTTGTAATGAGGTTCATTACACGGCACGGTCAGCCAAGAAGTCTACCATTTTTGGACCACAATATGCATAGAGGCGACAAGTAGTGGTAAACAAAATTTCTTAGCCAATCGTAGAATACATTGTGATCTATATTTTTTTTAAACAAATAATCATCTATTTAACCCCTCCAGGGATTAATTAAGAAGTCTTTATTTACATGAGCAGGATAAATTATTTTTAATGCTGTTAACAAAGCCATTGCCAAATGTTACCATTTTTTAAAAGAATCACGAAGCCTCATAGAATTTCTAAAAAGCTAAAGAGAATTTTATATTTGAGTAAAACATTTTAAAGAATGATAATAATGCCTGACAATTTTGTATAAAATGTATGGATTTCGTAAGAAATGTCTTTGAATCGCCAATTAGCCGGTAAACTAAAAATATTGTATTCCTGCCTTGCCGCTCACAGATATTTGATTGCTAAAAACGTCAGGTTTTGACAGTCAAAAGGTATACAATATGTAAACATGTCATGTCAACGTCAAATTTGCAATCAGAATCGCAATTTTGACGGATCTCTTTTTGTGATTGAAAATTTGGTTTTTTGAATGATAGTTCGTATCGAAATTGGATTGCGCATACGTCAGTTTGACAGTTCGCTTTTGTATGGGATTTGACAGTTACAAGCAATACAATTTGAAAACAATACGTGTAAGTTGAATAGCGTGCGATCAAATACCTAACGAATTTGCTAGTTTAGCAATACAAAAGTGATATCACTGTTAATTTTGAGCCACTGGAATACCAAAATAGTTATATTTTATTGCTATTAGATTGGAATTGTATGTTTATTTGCAAAGTTGAATGCGACCCCTGGACAGTTTATGACAAGATATATTATATTATACAATTAGTACTATTTTAGTTTTGATGTTTTTGTTTCAAAACACTCTAATTAATTATTATCCCAGCTGACACAGAGGTATATTGGAGACCCAAATTTATAATTCAGTGTAAACAAATAAGTACATTGGCATATTAGTTGAGTTGAGTGACCATAATTAGGTATTTCTTTCATTTATTTTTAACAACTTAAAGTAAAATCAGGTTTCTTTGGCCTAACTCTATGTAAAATTTATGTTCTACAAGAACAGTTCCTTATAGCAATCTTCTTGATGTCGACAAAAGCAGAAGCGCCATCTATTATCGATGAACCTTACAACTCCTTATTCTCTGAAAGTCCCGGGGTTTTTATCGGAATGGTTTAGCCTACATAACTTTATGTGGTCAAACCTGATTTTAGTTAGATGTGTACTGTTAGATGTGTTTGTTTCCTCCGCTTTAAAATTTAATATTTACTTAATTGATTTTTGTACAAACACACGTATACCAAAATATTTACATGTAATGTAAATATTTTGGTATACTTGTACTGTTAATTTACATGTAAATAAAAAATAAAAACAATACGAATGTCATATTGGCTAAACCAACCTTTATCGAGCATTATCTGTTATCTCACTGAGCACATTCAGAGATCGTCCCCAGCTTTTGGCTCTAAATCATTTCCAATTCTATTCACGCGGTCGACTTTTTACGCATTCACGTCACCTTGCCTGGATTTTTTCCAAAAGCGGTAAATTTAATTTAAAGAACTGGCAAAAGTTAATTTTAATTGGCGATGCTGAATCTATTTCTATTTTTTAGTATAAAAATACTACTGTTGATTGCTCTTGATTTGCACATTCGTTTAAGTATGCATGAAATTTTGTTTCCGTCTATTTAAAGAGAGGTTTTTAATTTTTATATATTTGGTTTTTTCATTTAAAAACTTATATGTCTGTACGCTGATAGATTCTGGCTAGTGAAAGATAGAGGATTCTGGCTAGAGAAAGAAATTTAAAATTGTAGCTGCGGTGTGCCTGTATGAGTTACATCATTATATAAACAATTTTGAATGCTTTTCTAAGTAACTAATAACTTAATTAATGACAAAAGCAATCAATATGTTTAACTCTAGCTCATAAAGGCACACAGCAGCTACATATTTAAATTTCGCGGTTGAATCCAGTCTTATGTTACATTAACCAATAGCCAGACTCTAATACCTTCTTAAAAAATATGCACTCCGCGAAATAAAAAAATCTACTGACTTAAAGACAGCACTTGCCACTTATTATGTTTATGCTAATGCATGGTTTAGCTACGGTATAATCCTTTGGGGCAATAGCACAGACGTACCATCTTTATTTACTCTACAAAAAAAACTTATTCGTATATTAGTAAATATTGACAATATTTATATATCATACTTCAGGAACAGAAAATATTAACGTTGACTGGGTTATATATTCTGGAAATTTGTAAGTTCGTACGGAATTATCCTGAATACTACAAGAAACGCGAAGACATACCGACATCTCATCAGCTCAGATATAGGGAAAACCTTATGCTACCGTCGTCAAAACTTAAAATGCACTCAGATGCAACATATGCCATGTCCATAAAAATATACAATAAACTGCCAGATGTAATTAAATCCGAGAAAAAATATTATACATTCATAATATTGCTAAAAGATCTTATTAATAAAAGCTATTATACATTAAGAGAATATTTAGAGGAAAAACTATAAAAAAAACATATAATCATAAATATATGGCATTAACTCCGCCATATGTACTGATTTTGTTTTGTGCAATAAAGTTTAAATAAATAAGTCGTCTTCTCTCCACGCATTTTTGCTGTGCCCAACAGGGTCCACAATTAAGTTCACTGTCATGTAACTTTTATGCAACTTACGTTTACCTAATACCTATCCTGTAAACTAACATTGTGGAATGCAATAAACGATTGAGTATTGAGTATTGAGTATTGAGTAAAAATATTTGATGGCAGGGTCCATCAAGACAGATACAGCAGATACAGGGGTGTCTACACTATCTACTTACAGTTCACAGATTCTGACCATTTTCGGTCCTTTTACTTGACCTCGAAGTTGCCTCCTTCTAGTATTAATGAAATTGGTGGTCTAGACTTGTGTCTAGAAAATGAATCAGTCAAATAAAAATCTAAAAAGTTACGAAACCTGCAAATTAATGATAATGAATCTGAACCATATAATTTTTAGCAGTTATGAAGATAAGATATCATTCTTTACCCTACCTTACTGGGGTAGGTTTTGGTACGAGGATTTGCTTTAATATACATATTCATAACCTAAACGTATTTTTTTAAGAGCCTAGAGTGTCCCACTGCTGGGCAAACGCCTCCATCTCATTCTTCGAATACTAAACATATGTTAAAAATATATCTTAAAAACAATATGCATGTAAATGCACTGGTAAAACTCACACACACAAAATAAAAACTTTGCAATTTGTTATTTAAATGCATATTTGAAACATGGGTGGCCAAAAATCAACTACTAACATTTAAATCAGAAATCAGAAAATCTATTGAAAAATTCAACACAAATAAAAATATGCAAATGACGGCACGACTTTAAAACTAAAAATATGCATCGTTTGTTAAGCTAGACTTTCATATTCTGAATGCATATTTTTGTAGTCAGTCAAAACTGTAACTCTAGCTGTAACACGGCGGCCATTTTATTGATTGCTTTTCCATTAAACAAACTTGAAGTCTTTGGATATAGAGCGTAGAAACGAGCAAATCAATAAACTTTAATTATTGATTCTAATTAACATTATAATAACGCTTATTCACGTAAAACCGAGTTTAAGTTATCTTTCGTCATTTTTCTGTCCATTTAAATGACCTTACTCATGTCCGCGTTCGATAGCTGCTCTTCTTTACTGCGAGTAAGTAGTTATCTAGTTAAAATCGATGCCAATGCTTAATTGGAGAAAAAAGTAAAAAATACGAGTACCTAATCTTCCGGAATAAAAACTCTTCCGGAATAAACACCTTAATTCATAATGACGAAGCCACATCGCACGCAAAAGCGGGCTTTACTAACCAGTTACCATAATTTTTAGTTTTGTAAATAGTTTTGTATTGAATAGTAAAAGAATCATTTTATAAGTTTTTTTATTCGCCCTTTCGGCTAAGGAATTGCATAGACGGAAGTACCGTTATTTGTTGATTTATTTGTTCCAGAAAACCTCTTTCTTCAATCGTTATTTCATTACTGAGGATCGTAATCACTGTCTGATTTTTAAACAAAATTGATCTGTCTCGTTTTCGGTCCATCGTTATCTCATTGCCACATTATTACTCGAGGTAGCCGTTTCCCTAAAGTGATCAGACTATGAAATAATTATAATTAAGTCCTGAAATTAATCTAGCTAATATAACCCTACTTATTTACTAGGAATACTATCAGAAATATTTACATGTTTAAAATATCTCGAGTTCCTCGCTCCCACAGTGTATATACCAGGGTTGTGAATTGATTGAGCAAAAAAGCAAGGTATGAGTGTTTTCAATAGAAGCACCGTACGCCATTCCAGGCCAGTTGTCAAAGAGCAGCTCCTTTCAAATTACGTCAATAAGTAGCGAGGATAGTTCGAATGTAAGGAATTCAATGTGACGTGGGATTAAATGAAGGAAGGAAGGAAGATCAGAAATGATGTTATTGAAATTATAAAAAGACGTACCTCGTCAATTTTCTGAAATGGATTTTCATTTACTAACTATCTATCAGAGTAGAGTATGATTGGAAATTTCTCTAAGACTTCTACTTTCTAAAAGTATAAAGAGGTTCGTGTGTGTGTGCGCATGTGCATTTCTAGCTTAGGGTAATGAAGATTATAATTATAGTTCGCTCTTTAACCAGCCGATTTATGATGCTCGCAAGTAAATAATAAAAGCATTCGTCACTTTCACACTCATTTACGTGACATAAAGTGATGGGTAGTATTTATTCAGCAATAAATTCAACCATATTGGTCCTTATATTATAACGCAGAGTTCGAATCAAGGCGACTAAATTGCTAGCAGGATTTGAACCTGCGACCTTTTCTCTCAGAAGTTCTCTGACAAACTGAGTTATCGCAACTTTATGTACGTAGCTTGAAATCTTCGAACACAATCTTGTAAGATAGTGCCGCCCTCTATATTATTCATACTCGTCCCACTGTACGTTTAGGTACGCAGCGCATGCAGTTATGTCAAAGTAGTTTCTTAGGTTAAGAAAACTAAATCCAATATTCTCGACTTCAACCCACAATTGTCTAATGTAAATTGAATTGGATCAAATATCCGAGTTAAATATGCACTAGTGCGTAAAGTTTGTGAATAAATCCAGTGTGGGCGGAAGTTTAAGGCCGCTGGCGACAAAGGACGGCAATCCCATTTGTCGCGGGTTAGGGAATCGGACGAGGCCAACATGACAGTAAATATTAGGACAGTAAGTATAGATTGAGGTAGACGAGTATCAATGTGTCTACAATTCTTGAATCAAACGGAATCTCCAGAGATGGTGGTAAGAAGCCCGACGGGATATTCATAGTCCTGTGGATGATGGGTCGAGTACTGAGGCGCTACTCTGAAATTCGATATTCAAAGTTCGTATCGCGCCATCTCGCTTACTCAAATACAGTTTAACATGAGAGTGAGAGGGATGGCGCGATACGAACTTCGAATATCGCATTTCAGAGTAGACCCTCTGGTGTGGGACGCTACATGCGTCGATTCTAGCGAAGTCACGTCTGCCACGGCGCTGCGGCGGAGGTGACTGAAACGCGTAAAAATTAAAATACCTCGGTCTTACCTCCAAATACCATTATATGCCATTCCCGAAACCCTGGACCCATGGGGTCCATGCTCCCAGCTCCTTTTCAAGAAGCTATAAAAACGGCTCGTTGACCGTCGTCCTGGGTTCAAATCCCGGTAAGGTTAATATTTGTGCGACGAGCATAAATAATCGTTCCTGAGTCTTGGATCTTGGATGTTTTTTATGTACATACGTAAATATATCTATTAAATATTAAATATATCATGTAGTACTCATGGCTTTATATTTACCATGTGTTTAGTTAGATTTGTTTGAGATTGCTTACCCGCACAAACTCTACGAGAGAGTTGAAACGCTATGATATTAAATAATATGCGACAGTTAAATATGTATGTAGTTAACTTGTAAGATATAACGAAGATACAACAGTTAATAACAATATTACGATGTAGCGGTCGTAAGAAGAAAAAAATCATCTGAGCGACAGTCGCGTTTGCAGCGTTGATATGGCGACGACGCTATCGCTAGGGATGCGCGCTGCTCGTAGTGCGGCGCCATAATTTCATTTAAATCGGTTTTGCAGTTAAAGTATAAAAAGGTTACAGACAGACAGATGGAGTTACATTCGCATTTATAATATTGGTATGGACTTTTGTGTATATGTATGGTAAATTTAAACAATTAATTTAGTATTTTAAGTTCTTTAATGTCAGCCTCGTGTTGCAAAGTTTAATTTGTCTGAAAACATCATTGTTCCGAATTTTTATCATTCGAAATAGATGTCTAAGGTTAAGATTGTAAGACATTCTAAAAAAACAAAGAAAAAAACCGTCATAACAACGTATTTTCCCGAATTATGACACGGGAAACATGGTTCTTATAAGAAAGCATATTAAGTAGCAGTTTTTTTTTGTATTTTTTGTATTTTTTGTTTTTTTTCTATTTTGATTTTACTATTACAAATGTTTGTAAATTTTCTTGAAAAACTTTGCATAAGTTGACACTTTACATATAACTTGCAAAGATACATTTATGGTAGGCTAAGCATTTTATATTAGTTTATTTATAACATGTGCTGCTTCTTCCATGGATGTGCAGCTGAATGAAACCATGCGACTCATTACTGGCTGCCTCAAACCAACATTCTGGCTCCCAGCCCTCAGTGCCATAGAGCCACCTCATTTGTGGCGGAAAAAGTGCCAACTCCGTGAGGCAATAAAAATCAACTGCCAGCCCACGCTGCCTATTCATAAAGATCTCACGGATTTCGGAGATAAACGACTCAAATCTCGAAACCCACAAGCACTAAGTATGATGCAGCTAAACAACAGCAACTGGGGCATACACGACTCATGGCTGACCGAGTGGAACGACCAATTTAAGAGCGACAAATTTTACACGCATAGCCCAAAAGCGCGCCCGTCTGGCTTCGACCATCCGCGAAGAGTCTGGTGCCGACTAAACCGCATTAGAACAGGTGTTGGAAACTTCGCCTACCATTGGTACAAATGGGGCTGATGTGACTTCCCTCAGTGTGTATGCGGCGCACCCGAGCAGACGGTGGAACACATGGTTCTGGATTGCCCCATCACCAAATTCCAGGGACAGGAAGAGGACCTCGCAAGCCTCAGCCAAGCAGCCACTGAGTACTTGAAGAAGGCTAATCTCAACATCTAGTTTAAGTTATTTAAATATTATTATTTTTTTGTTTTTGTAATCCTATCCAGTGACTAATGCCATACAATAAATAAAGAAATATAACATGTGCGTTAAATTATTTAATAGTCTTCCTGATGACATTAAAGTGCTCCGAGGAAACCAGTTCAAGCACAAATTGAACATCTGGCTCCTGGACAGGTGTTTCTATAGCGTTAAGAATTATTTGGAACTTAACTGACATTATTTTTTTTATTATTCTGATTTATGACATACAAATTTTAAGTCAATTTTATTTTTTACTTATAAATTTGTATTGATTTCATGTAATGTTATTAATATGGAATTAATAATTAAGTCTGGTTGACGCTAATTAGTGATTAACTGTAATTAATTAAATTGAGCGCGCATCTCAAATAATTGCACGCCTGCTTGCAGGCTGAGCACACTGGAAATATACAATTACATATATAAGACCTAATAAAACTGTGTTCTAGCAAATAAAGCATTTGAATTTGAATTTGAATATTGTAATTATTAATAAAAATATCTGATTGTTGATTTTTTTTCATCTTTCTTCTCAACGGTGGTCTCACCTTGGGAAATGCCGATACACTCAGACTTGTTTAAGTATCCGTGCGGCCTACTTACATTATAAATTGTATTATTTCATTTCACAAAAAATGGGAATAATGTTTCTTTCGGACAAATTAAATTTCGGTATATTAGTGCACCCAACAGTTGACATACTGCATCAGATCTCTCTGCGCAAACAAGAAATATCGTCCTATAGAAAACAAATAAAAGCCATTCCTTGTATTTCCCTTCGTGTATTGACACACACATTAACTATCCTTGAACTTAGTTACGAAGTCAATATTTACTTAGAACGTTAGGTATAATTATTTATTTAACATTATGGTAGATTGCTGCAGTTTGTTAAGTCAGGGTGGTACTTTGTAAAGCTTTTGTGAGTTCTAGGAAATGTAATTTGCTCGATTCTATAACGATATAAAAGGACCGTCAGCCGAAACATTGACTGAGGTATGTTATTATATTTATGGCATATTACGCCGATAACTTATTAACGTTTGATATTGAGAGGTTTAACCAGCCGTTAATTACTAACAAAGCATCCTCCTTGACGTATCCGTCAACGGCAAATGACTGTCCACGCCTTTCATCGATCCTGTGTTTGTGCCTTGACTAGATATACTTTTGAAAAACTGTAGCTAAAGAATAGAAGTAAGAATTTATCATGTATAAGATTAATTTTGTACGACTTACTGTTAGCTCCTTCATTGCTTAAGAGCCCCCGGCAAGCTCGGCCGAATTTCACCTTCCCATACAAACAGAGTTTCGTTCTCATTTTAAAAGTACGTGTTGATTTGTCATGAAACTTTGCATATTCAATGTCATGAGGTAAGTCTGTTATTAGTTTATATGGCTCCAGTTTATAAAACAAACAAAATACAGCAAAAACAAGTTTTGTGTGAAAAACTTAAATTCGCTGTATTTTTTCTAAACTAATAACAGGCCTGCATATACCTTAACTTATTCTAAGTACAAAGTTTCAGAGCAAACTAGCTAGTTGTTAAAATGAGAGCGTAACTATGTTTGTATGGAGAAACGAGCTTACCGGGGACTCTAAAAATTTTCTATGAATTCTTTAGCATTTCACTATGAAAATTTTTGGTTATATGTATGTATTTGTGTAGGTATATGTATATTTGTGTATATGTTTATTTGTATTTTATATTTATTTATTAGCATCTAGTATCTTTGTATGTATCTGAAATGTTCATGTCTCTTTTGTTTTTCTTTCTGGCTTTAATTTTTGATTTGTCTCATCTTCATTTGCACCACTTACTTACTCATTGGTTGTTTACTTGCGCCATCTCTACTACCTTAAGTTTGTCTGGAAGAGATCGTTTTTTAGCGATAAGACCGCCTGTTGTTTACCATTTCTCATACTGGTTTAGATTTAAGTGTCTGATGTTATTTTCTTTTGGTGTGCAATAAAGAGTACTTATTATTATTATTATTATGAATTCTCCTTTATTATATTATCTGTGGTAAAATTAACGGGAGGCGGTCTTCGTCCCTGTTTTCTTGTCATTTATTCCTTTCACGATCCTGACCACACATCGGAATGGCTATCGTTTATTTTATCGGGCACATAACCCTAAAAGGCAATACCAATAAACTGTATTAGCACCTTATCGTGGCAAAGTCATTTGTTTCATAGGTACAATTTTATGTTTTCTGCACCCTTCTCGTAAAAATTGCATCAAATCACGTGAACAAATGCACGAACATGGCGTGCCGTGTTTTACATTGAATTAAGTTCTTTTTTATGCATATTTTACGTGTTACAACTCACTCGCTGTGACTGGATTATGTCTGATTAGTTACACCGTTCCTGTACCAGACGTAAAAAAAAATTGAATAGGTTTTAGTGTTAATAGTTTCTTCTGTTTCCGCAATTATTACTCATTTAAATAAAACAATTTAACCCACCCGTGACCATGGAAAGCTGAAAAGTCGGAAACTCAAATCAGATAATATACGCGATAAAAATTCGTTATTTTTTTTATTTAAATGAGTTTCTTTGTTTTTTGTTTATAATAAAAAAAGGTTTTATTGTTGTCAATCTGGTAATTGAACAGGGAGAGATCGAGGAAATGTTATACCTACAAATTAAAACTACAGAAAGGGCGAGTCGCATAAAAATGTCATAATGAAAGCGAAAAATACAGAAACACCAAAATTCGTTCATCGATAAGAGCCCGACTAATAAATATAATTATGGTAATTAGGTACCTTTAGGCATCTCAAGGTTCCTTTAGACAGAAAGGTTCTCGAGTCAGACCACGTACCGGGACGCAAGGTGGTCGGACGACCTGATTAGGGTTGCGGGGACACGTTGGATGCGGGTCGCCTCTATCCTGCACATGTGGAAATCTATAGAATAGGCCTGTGTCCAACAGTGGACGTCCTATGACTGAATTGATGATGGTCTTTTGCCTCGCCACTTCCCGGTCACACGGGGTCGGCTTTGTTAACCATTACGCGCCATTTGCTGCGGTTATGGACGTCATCTTCATGGAGATTCTTGCGTTTCATGTCCTTCTGGACAGTCGTTAACCATGTTGCTATCGGTCTGCCTCTTCCCCTTTTGCCTGTTGCGATGGATGCCTGTTGCTATTGGGGCCACTTTCAGACTAACGCGAACATATTCATTTCGGACTTGATCCTTCAGCGTGACACCTCTTGCCCAGCGCTACATTCGCATCTTTAGATTGGACCCCGTACGGCAAAATATGTGGTTGTCCCTAGCAATCCCGGCAGTGTTCAATAGCGTCCGAGATTAAGGAAATCTATATCATGTCTCGAGGTGAAGGACGTAGCGTGAGACAGGATGCAAAGCTTTCGCTTTCTGTCTTTCTCTTCTGTCACTTTAGGTGACTCATTACGGATACCCTCTGCCCTACCCAGGAGTGAGGACATGCGATTAGGTTTCTGTATTTCTGACTGACGACCCTTTCGTGTACGCTCTACCCAAAGCATTGGAATTTAAAAAAACTTCACAATTTTAAACACGTGTCCCACTAGTACGTAGAGAAATAATAAGGCCAAGTTTTTAAATTCCAACAGGCTTTGTTTTTAATAAATATTAAGCACTAGCTTCTGCCCGCGACTTCGTCCGCCTTAAATTCGTTTATCGCGGATAAGGGTATTTTTCCGGGATAAAAAAAACCTATGTCCTTCCCCGGGACTCAAACTATCTCCATACCAAATTTCAACCAAATCGGTTCAGCGTTTTAAGCGTGAAGAGGTAACAGACAGACAGACAGACAGGCACACTTTCGCATTTATAATATTAGTATGGATTTATTTTCAAATTATTATTCCATTAAGATTCAATATAATGTATTTGTTAACTATATTGTCTGAGTGAAAAAAAAAAGAATCGGGTTTACTATGTACGTTGCTATTAAGAAATGTATTTACTTTTTTTGTTTGAACCTTACGTTTGGACAAAGAAAATTGTTCAGTAAATATAATTACGTAGACATTCAGTCTTGACAAAATTGAAATTTTAATTTATAATATTTAGCGTCAGTAAACTATTAAAACAAGATTAAGATGTTTCATGAAGCATTTTCATAAAAGAACCATTATTAAATGAAATATGTTTAAATCTTAAGGAGATTTATTTTTAAATTTAATAATATGATTTGTACTTTGATCTGTTTAACATATGGATTTGATTTTTTTTTAAACATTTGCTTAAAAAAATATAGTTTTAATACAGTTTTAATACTCGTAAGTAGTGACCTTGTCTAAGAACTTAGATGTTTTTTTTGTACAACAGTATCTTTTTTAATAACGAAAGGTTTATTTAACCAATAACAATTTATATTATCTTTGAAACTGAAAATATGATATTATCTACACTATTTTAACCGACTCCCAAAAAAGGAACGAGTTCTTAATTCGTCGGATTTTTCTTTTACAATATCAATATAACAAAGTTTATGCCAAGATTTACATCTAAAGCTTTGGCATTTTTACCACTGGGCTAGTTGCTTTAAATTTAAGTGAAATGAAGTGGTATATGATTAATAATAAGGTCAACCGGGCCAATCGGAACTGTTAGCAAATGCGTTTTTTAAAGATTTCTTGTAATTCGAACACTTTGGAACTACCCATACCCTTCCTAAAATTTGGCAGAATTAGTATAAAAAAAGGGAGCAGGGATAATTGAAAAATGACGCGTTTTTTGTTTTTGTCAAAAGACGCTTTTGCCCAATAGTCGCATTTGTCCCGATTAACCAAAGATATATTTACCTCAAAGCTGTATAGTATTTAGAACTAAATACGTATTTTGGGATTCCTTTTGTTCCCTCCTTCCTTTCTCTATATCCCATAACTTTAATCCCAATACTTTAAACGAGCGATTCTCATTTTGATTACATTATCGGTTACTCACGTCCTAAATTCGAGTATTGATCGACATGTTTCGGTCCATTACGAGGACCGCAGTCATGACTAACGAGTGTCAAAACGTGTTGGGCAGTACTCGGCTTTTATAACGTGAATAACTGCTAATGTAATCTAAATATGTCTAAAGCTCACGGCAGTTTTTTTTATAGGTTGACAAGTTTGTTCGTGACACTTCTAATTTCTGCGACGGGGGGAAAGACCGAGGGGGCAGGTAAGAAGTGTGCGCGCGGCATTGTGCTCTACCGCTCGCACACTTTATACTCGCCCCCGCTGGCTTTCCCCCCGTCGCCCGCAGACCATAAGAGTCTCACGAACGAACTTGTCAAGCTATAGTTAAAAGATTAATCTTTCTATTTATATTTGGAAACGGCTTTTACGACTTGCGTGTTGTGCTTGAGCCCAATTTTGCTTTTCAAGTTTATCTATATAGATTTTACTTCCGAATAATAAGTAATCGTGCACCTACAGAGCAGAGTTCAGTCACCCGAGGGCTATTGCCTAACGAAATTTTGACAATTGGTTTCCGAATCAACTGTCATAGCCCGTACAAAATCATAACACTTGATTCTGATTCCGAGCGTCAAATACGTTAGGCAATAGGGGGGGCCTGTTCTTTTAAACGCACGTCATAAAATCAAATGAGGAGTTTCATCTCCCTCTACTCTATCTTAAAACCTATTGTAGCTATTGTAGGGCATTAAATACGTACGTAGA
Source organism: Hedya salicella (assembly GCA_905404275.2). Taxonomy (NCBI): domain Eukaryota; kingdom Metazoa; phylum Arthropoda; class Insecta; order Lepidoptera; family Tortricidae; genus Hedya; species Hedya salicella. Next base: position 9,390,688 of record FR990115.1, read on the forward strand.
TAAGAACAATACCCTGTCAAATTAATACCAATGATATATGACGTCATTTTTCGGGAAAGGTTGCTGTGCGTGTTTCATTTGTTTTCCCCTTTACTACCTTGCATTGCGTGCCTTCTATTTTGCACGTTTATGGTACCATCAAGGTCACGGGATTTGCCTTCAAAGGGGGAATGTTCTAATAAAATAGCTATTATATTGTGACGTAGTTGGAAAATGATTGGATACTATATTAAACATGACATCAGTGGGCATCATAGACTGTTGCTGTGGGGGAACTCAGTGCATGTAAATAAGGTGGTCATACTGGTCATTCTACAAAAAAAGTGTTTGAGAGTATTAGTGGTGCTTATATAACGGACTCATGTAAACCCCTATTTATAAGATTAAAATTACTTACTCTGCAGTGCCTTGCCTATATAATAAGCAACTAACCATATAAATTTGTAAAACAATAGGGTAAATCGTCAATAACTGGCCACCATTCAATAACTGGCCACCTTATACTAAAAATGAATTCTATTTATTGGTGACGAGAATTCATTTTAATGTAAGGTATCAATTATTGGGAACCCTTCAATAACTCGCCACCTCATACTAAAATGAATTATATTTAGCTATAAATAGAACTCATTTTTAGTATAAGGTGGCCAGTTATTGAACGGTGGCCAGTTACTGACTATCAGATGTAAGTAGCAGAACACAAAGGAAATGTAATGATGGTAAATTATTCCTTCCTAAACTGAAGTTACAAATTTATAAGAGAAAAAACTATATTCTGGCCATCAGAGTATTTAATAAGTTACCCAGAGACCTGTGTGATCTGCCTTTGAATAGATTCAAGACAGATCTACATACATGGCTGTTGCACAGACCCTTTTACTCTATTCATGAGTTCTTTAGTAATTAAGTCCAGAGTCTGTACTTGTAAATATTTTTACAAAATATTCGCACGCCAGCAATGGCGTAATAAGCAGTTCTCATTTTAACTTTATGAGATCTCTGATATTACTGCGAATGAACGATTTTGGTTTTGATCAGAGTTAATGTATATTGCTAACTTTCGACGTAATGAATTTTAAAGGGAAAATCATGGGTCATACGAGAATATCGATCGATTAATTTCGATTTGTCGATCGATTTTACTTAACATGCAAATAATAGGTATGTTGACTATTTTCAAAAAATAATAAAATTTTGATGCGGAATGATACTTTTTACGACGAAAATCCTAAAACACAACTTTGAGTTCGATACCTTACGTGTATCTTGTTATATGAGCCTTTAAAAATACGTGGGAAAGTCCATTTTTAAAGCATGAAAATATTGATAAATAATAATACCATTGCATAACCCATGTATGGTAACTTTTGTTATGAGACTGATTTCATAAATGCAAATTTTAACATCGCTGCAGAACAAATTTCTTAATTTTCCTATATAAGGTAGGAAGGTCACGCCTTCCTGGGGTTAAGTATGGAGCGTTTTTGGGAAAGTCCAAAAATGTGATTCTAACGTTGTTGTATCTTGTGGAGTTTTTATGACATTGAAGTTGTTGTTTTTACCAGTATTTCTATTATTGAAAGGGCGTTTTATAATATACCACAGTAAACAGTTGTCATCATCCCTATTTTCTCAAACACACACACAGAAACACACATGGGTTCACCCATACACTCCCTCAGCTTTACCTAAAAAACAAAAATGCATGCCAATGTCTGTCAGGATAAGTATTTATTTCAGTTTTCTCTAAAACATCCCGATCATGATTCGAGAAAGAGCGCAACTCAGGTACCCTAAGTAAGTAGTAATGAAATAATGATCTCTATTCTGTAAGTAGGCTGCAAAGGCACTTTTACAAGGCTGTCTCTACGGCGTTTCCCAAGAGGAGACCACTGTTGAAAAGAAAGCCGAAACAAACTCAACAGTCAGTATTTTTTTCTAAATAACTTATATGTATTACAATATTTTGTACTTAGGCCAAGCTACTAATCCTAAATATATGTTTAAAGTACAGTTTTTTCGGTATCCCTAAAAACGATGACTTATGAAGTTCTGTCATTTTTCTAAACATCCCTTCAATCTATTTCGAACCCGTGATAAAATATTCTACCTGCAGCTTTTGCTGAACATTCAAATACTAATATATCGTACGAAGGATTTTGAAACATCCATCTAGTGTTGTTCAACCCGTCACAAATATCCATCTTTCGTAATTCCACTATTCTGCAACGCTGTCGACAGAAAAAAAACATTATGTTCCACAAACTTCTATAAAAGTTATGTCCTTTTAGTTTCAAGCAACGGTATTTTGGTCTGCGTGGGCCTCAAAAGGACGTAACTGATTTGACATTTTCACTACAAGATGACTTTTTGTATATTGGTGTATACGTGGGAAGATAAGACTAGGCGTTGATGTATCGGTCAGCCTTTATGGAACCTTACAAATTAGTTTCGCTGTCACAAACAAACTAGATTTATTTCTTCACGAAACGGTTTGGTATTTCAGACAACTATAATAGGAGTAAGTATGTATAAGTTATATGTAGGTACATTATAGCATAAATTTCAAGGTCAAATATGTGAGAGTATAACAGTGATAATCGCAACGTTGAAATTACGACCATTGTCACTGTATTTTTATTTCCTGTATTTATAAGCAAAGCAGTAATGTGAACATTACATACAATGGTTTCGAGTGGTCTCTACATATATGTCCTATTTTCAGTAGCCGAAACTGAATGACATTTCGGCTTAAAACAAATAAAAAGCTCCGCAATAATAATATGTACATTTTAATATTCAAAACAATCGAAGAAATTTCTACTACTCAAAAAGAAGTAATTTTGTTAAGAACTTTCTGGAAAAATCTGAAACTTACTCTGCTTAAAATAACCGAACCAGTGTATTTATTGAATAACATCTTTTATGATATTCAAAACACTTGTCTATTGGAAATATCACTTTATTTGAAGCTTTTAATAAATCAAATATGTAAAAATTTCACCGCTGAAAAAATATACTGTTTTCGTTTCAACTATTATTTAGCGATATGAATTTAAATTTACCTTTTCATATACGCTTAAATTTAAATAAAATAAAGTTGTGCTAGTTGATTATTATTCGACGTTTCGGACATCGTGTCACGTCCTCAAAGCACTGGAGAGGCGAGTATCAAGATCTTCTAGCCACACTTGCTTTTCGAGCTACCCGCGCTTTGTTTTGTAGTGAGACAGAGTGCCATTTTCGATGTTAATTTTTTTGTTGCCCCATTTGCATTTATTTTATTGCATTTCGCTTATCATTGGCAACACAAAATCTTTAATATGTCGGATGAACGAAAGATTAATTAATCTGACTTCACCAAAAAGAGTTGTCTGGAAGAAATCGCTGATAGCGATAAAACCGATTGTTGATTATTTCTCCTAAAATGTGTTTTTTTTACGATACCAAAGATTTGTAAGTATTGTAACGTTTTAGTCGTAAATAGATGGAAAATATTATGTTCATATTAGCAATAGGCTTGTTTTTGGGGTTCCGTAGCCAAAATGGAAGAACCCTTATAGATTCGTCATGTCCTTCCGTCCGTCCATCCGTCCGCATGTCACACGCATTTCACTCAAAAACTATAAAATACAAGGATTTTAGGTGTCTTGTATAAGCCACTTCGTAGTTTGGAAGTTAAATAACAAAAAAAATCTAGCGAAGCACTCTATACATGTAATTGAAGCTGAATTTTGTTTTCAGCGAACATCAACGTACGGCACCAATATCGACAGTATTTTTAAAAATACTGAGGATTTTACCATTTTTTTTTGTTTCTCTACTTTCTAAAGCGTATAATATGAAGAAATCCAAAAAATATGAAAAAAATTCATAAGTAGCAGTTAAAAATACTTTTATTCTATCGCCGAAAATCTGCGCTTCTCAGCAAATGGACGTAAGTGCCACAAAGATACGCTATTTTGCTGTTGCACTTTTTCAGATTGTATTTTTGTAGTAACGCCTACGGAACCTTACACTGAGCATGATCCGACATGCTCTTAGCTGAATTTTCATTTGATATATTGCCAGTAGAAATAATAGGAAAAGTGTAGGCATTCGCGATTTAATTTAGAAAACACCCTCAAAGTACTTTGTTTCATACTTTAGTTCTACTTATAGGCCGTGTCAGCGCATTCCAGATAATAAATTATACTTCCCCTATCAAAAGGGCACAAGCGGCGCAACACCAAGGAATCATAACACCTTTTAGAACCTGTACATTGCCAGGGCCTGATTTATGTGTTTTCATAACCCTGCTATTTTTCCAGAGACGGTGACATTTCACGCTCGTTCGCATCGTAAATATTCGCAACGGAAGTTTGCGAATAAAGCGTGTTTTCTATGGGTTCGCGAATAATTCTAGTCTGTGACAGGTAAGGCTATACAGAGTAGTTAAGGCAATAACTGTTTTTAAATTGACTTCAAGACTTACAAAAGAGGAGAAGATATTTTATGTAGACTTGACTACAAAAAAGGAGGTTCTCAAGAGAGCAGGACCTGTCCTGAAACTCCATATAGTACACCGACTACTGGAAGGAAGTTTGCAAAAGTGCATGACCTATTTTAGAATTGACTATAAAAAAGGTTCCCAGAAGAGCAAAACTTTTAGGAGCTACTTTTGAAGCGAATACAAAAACCCTTTTTAATCAATTTAACGACTATAAAAAATTAGATTCTCAAGAGAGCGAAAATTCTTTTTTACCTGACCACAAAAACTGAGGTTTGATACACTGCTTGTGAAATACAACAGAGAGACATGAAAGGTTGGTTGGTGTTGGTTATCACAATTATACGAAATATTGTATGGTTTTGGAAAAATTATTTGGCCGTCTGATTATTATATACCTTTTGTGGATATTGAACAAAAGCGGACTGTAAACGGCGTTTAAGTTAAAACAATGGTTTTTAATTTAGTACTCATAACATACTTACTGATCTTAACATGGGACGAGTTCCATTTGTGTAAAATTATCCTGTAATATTTATTTATTGAAGGCACGCGAAGAAGGGGAAGGTCAAAACTTAAAAAAAACACGGGATACAAAATTCGTAGAAGAAAAAAATTATGCTATGTCGATATTATGGAAATCAAGGAGGTGGATAAAGACAGGCTTAGACCTAGAAAGCTGCACGATCTCAAAATGAAAAAAGTATAGAAAAAAAATACGACTTACATAAATGATTTACACGCATTACTAAACATCTTCAATGACATAAAAGCTATAGAATAGCAGTATATTTCACAGATTTGTTACGTTATTATCTTCTGCATTATTCAGCACACATTTGTTTACCAAATCTCCAAAAACGAATAACAAATCAGAGATACTATTACATACATAAGTGAAACACATTACAAAGCATCGCATCTAACATTACATCGTAGCTATAGAGTAGCTATATCCTATGAAAATATTATTTAGAACCTAGACTATTTCACTAAGAATTCAGATATCCACAATTTTAATACTAGAAATAAAAGTAAAACTGACATGGAAAGTAACGCGTTAATAAAGAAGCCAAAACAATTGTAGGCCAATAGTTTTTTTTTTACCAGATGATGCTTTAAAATTAATATTTTAAAGTCTCAAAAAGAACTTAAACAAGTATTTAAGTAATGGCAAAGGCATATTATAGGGTAGAGAACTATTTTACTGACAAAAATGCATGTTCCAAACCAGAAACCAAATAATAACTTACTTTAACCGGGACACAGTTCTTATAAGAAGGCATATGATGGAACGTACGTAAGTTGTTAAAAAGAACATTATTTGTTATATTGTTTTTCTTATGTTTTTTTACTTTAATATGTTTTGATATATTTTCTTAGAGAGCTACGCTTATATTTAAAAACTATCTTCTACCCGCGACTTCGTCCGCCTTAAATTCGTTTATCGCGGATTAGGGTATTTTTCCGTAATAAAAAGTAGCCCATGTCCTTCCCCTGAACTTAAACTATTTACGTACTAAATTTCATTTAAATCGGTTCAGCTGTTAAAGCGTGAAGAGGTAACAGACAGACAGACCCACTTTCGCATTTATAATACTAGTGGCCGCCCGTGACTTCGTCCGCCATTAGATTCGTTTATCGCGGATAAAAGGTATTATTCCGGGATATAAAGTAGCTTATGTCTTTCCCCAAATTCGATAATTTACTAATTTAAATGTGAAGCATATTACCAAGATTTCAAGTTCCTAGCGTAAAAAAATATGATTTGTCCATACAAATTTTCATGCCCCTTTTCGTTCCTAAAAGGGATGAAATTTGACATACATGATAGTCTATGTCCAATTCTGATATATAAGGTACATAACTGAAAAATTTCATAAAAAATCGTCCAGTAGTTTTTGAGATTAAGTGGAACGTACATACATACTTTCACATTTATAATATAGTAAGAATAAGGATAAGTAAGGATTAGTATGGATATACGTTTAAGATAGGCTAAGTACTAATATTCTAATAGCCAATGATTATTTAGAAATAAATGTCGGACTGTTGAGTTTGTTTTGGCTTCTTTCATCTCAACAGTGGTTTCCTCTTGAGAAAGGCCAGTAGACTCAGTTTTGTAAAAGCGCCCTTGCGGCTAATTTCAGAATAAAGATCATTATTTCATCATACAATAATTCACGGATTAGTTACTCGTAAAGTTTAGGAAATATTTTATCGTGTTATCGACCATTCTACTTCAAAAGTTAAAATTGTGGAAACATGCACATAGATACCGAAATTAAGAAGCATTTTTTAACCTAAACGCCGTTTGCAATCCGCTTTTCTTCGATATCAGCAAAAAGTATAAAAAAATCAAACAGTCAAATAATGTTTACATATTAATTAATGTGAATGTTGTACTTTAATAATATAATAAATAAATATTTCCAAAACCATAGGTTCTTTTGAATCATTCTAAATTAACCCAAACACACACACTTTTGGACAAAATCTCCAAAAACGACCAACAAATCTGCAATTTAATATAGGAAAAAAGCAGAATACAGGCTTTTCCTCTTAAAATTCAACAAGTGAGTAGATCTGTAATCTCACGAAGCGAGCATAAATATCATCTTTTATCACTTGCTCTCTCCTTGAATGTGTTTCTCTTATATGAAGAAACCAAATCAAGTGTAAACATATGAAGTGAAACATTAACTACTAAGAAACAATTTGGGCGTCATCTTCTTGAGGCAGAATCGCATTTTCGCATTTTGATACTGGTATTAAATTAAGTGGAATAAGGGAGTTATTTTTGTAAGGAGTACAATGGCTTTGCAAGAAGAAAAGGTGTTATTTGCATAAGGTTTGGTTGTGAAATAACCAAACGTGTAAAACGTTATAATATTAAAACGACTGGATATTAAATTGGACTCAGTATAACGGCTGAATAAGCAAAACGCTATAGCAAATTGACAAATACCAGAACATAATGATAGCACAACGACAGGGAATGTAATATGGCCCAATATTTATAAAGTCTTAGTTGCAAAACGTCTTAGGAAATGAAAAAAGGTAGTTACCATTACAGTTATACTTATAACTTAGACGTTATGCAATCACGAAGTTTTGCTACATACCTAGACATTTTTGATCCAAGATGTTGTTATCTGGAAAAAATACGTAATGTGTCAACAACCATGGCATATTTAATAAAATCTCGTTCTAAATTATGCAATTACGGCATTCTGCTATAATATACTGCAACCAGTTTTACTAAAGCTCGCAACTTGTATTACAAGTGGAACCAAGTCTCTTTTTAATACATATACCTATCGTTGGAAAGAGATTTCTAGTGCAAGTTACTAGTTAGCTTTGGTGAAACAGACCCCCGGACATTAATGTTCATTAAATTATTGTGCTCATTGAGGCACGGTTGCAATTACGACGTTTTGAAGTAATCAAAACGTCGTTATTGCAACCGTGCAATTACTTAGTTCATATGCAACCTAGGGTTTATGAACCTAACCCGAATAAAGTATACTGATAGCAAAAATATGGGATTATTGTTTTCTTACTGATATCATACCGAGACGAAGCAACCGTAATAATACTGGAGTAAAACAGAACGGAACCAACCACCTGAGATGAGGCCCACTATACTGTATTATCATTTTGCCGCATCACTGATCCACAGAGTGATGTTTTCCGGTAACTCCTTTAGTACATACATACAATTTTTGCATGTTTTAAATTCATCAATATCTTGTAGTTTTTGAGTAAAATCCCTGTGACACACGGACGGACGGACGGACGGAATTTATGTAACTATAAGGGTTCCGTTTTTGCCATTTTGGCTACGGAACCCTATAAATTAGACATTGTTTGCGAAACATCCACAGTTTATAGGTAGATACAGCTGCAGAATTCGATACGCATCGGTGAGCAATATCGTTAATTTACGTAGCAGTATAAATAAAAGATTTTAAATTACACCTGTAAGCAGTATTTACGTATAACTAATCAGAATTGGAACTGAAGAAGCACGAATAGGACGTGAACGTATTGTGTGTGTTGTGGTAAAGGTATTACCTATTACTTTTGATATTGCTGTTTTGTGACTTAGTTTTTGCACACTCTTCTACGCGCAAATATAAATAAATATTACGGGTCAATTTTTACACAAATGGAACTAGCCCAACGGTAAGCTCAATAAGGTTTGTGTTATGAGTACTACGCGACGATATATTTAATATATATATATTTACTTATATACATAGAAAACATCCAAGACTCAGGAACAAATATTTATGCTCATCACACAAATATTTGCACTTACCGGAATATGAACCCAGGACCTCCAGCTTTGCAGGCAACGTTACTCCCGCTGAGCTAAACCGGTCAATATTACTTTTACCGGTTACGAATGACACGAGTGCTTATCCAAATGAAAATTAAATTTTATCTAGTTAAAAGAAAAAAACTTCAATATGAAAATCACTCTCGGCGTTATACAGCGCTCGCCTTACGAATCGAGCTGCACTATAACCTCGAGTGTAGTAAAAGTAGGACGCTAAAGCTAAAATAGTACATTTATGTGCCATATATCCATGCAAATATTTCTACCAGAAATAGCCTTAATGTATAGACCCTATATATATATATATATATTACGAGCGCGGGGTATAGGATAGAGTTAAACACCTGGACAGTTCCATGTTAGTTTATTCACTACTTACAGTAGCAGGGATTCACTTAACATAGACTTCGCACCGTGTATATAGCACACACTGAGTCACTGACACTGAACACTTTCTAGTTCACTTCCACTACTTCACTTTTATCACTTCACTTTTAACTTCCTCTTCATTCCACTTATTTCTACTTCACTTGCCACTTTAAGACTGATATCTGCTCCACTTTGCCGTCTTTTATATCCGTTAATTTCGCTCGCCTTTTGTCACTTTCTATCGTCATATTTTCGTTATTCTGTTGTTTTGAGTAGCGTCGCCTTTCCAGTAAATTGGCTGTGTCGAAGTTTCTAGCATATTCGAATCCCATACATTTGTCCCCTAAACTTCTATGGCACGGAGTATTCTATTCTTCAAGCTTTTTAGAAACTTTTTTAGTCTCACTTACTAAAATCTAAACGAAGAAAACTTACAAGGAGCTCGCCCATGCTGGGATTAGAACCGGCGACCTCACGATGATTAAGCCACTGTCTTATGACAGGGCGGGGATTTAGTAAGCACTACTCGACGATAGATGACGCTATGGTCTTCGCAACAATATATACATAGTTTAGCAGCTGCATGTATACTTCAATACGTTTTATTTCGCTTCCTGTTACTAACTATTATACTGCAATTTGCTAGAATAGTAAATAGTTGTACTCTTGACTATGAGCAATCTTAGTTGAGTCACAAAAATTGTTGTTGTATCCATCTTTTTTAGGGCACACATATCGACTAAGCCAAGAATGGAAGTCAAAACTCCCAATGGGTCCATGGGCAGCTATGGTGTGATCAAGATTTTATCCACCGGGGAGCATCGCGACAGAGTTTACAGTGATATTAAGGATCTTCGTGAAGAGATGGCAGGAAGGAACGTATGGATTAGAGGTAAAGATTCCTAGATTTGCACTCCCACTGACATATTTACATCGCAAGATACTCTGTCCTATACAATCGACTTGTTGGCTCCACACAACACCAGAGTATTTGGAATTCCAAGCGAGGCAATTCTAGCCTAGTCAAGTGCATTCCCCTCTTTTGCTTTATATTGTTTATTTTGTCATTATTAATTTGTATTGTACTCGTAATGATGTATTATGACCTGCCCAAATCAGATTTACTCTATTCTATCATAATATATTTGTCGGCTTATTAGAGCCTTTTACAAATCAATCAATATTCGTTGCGTCTAAGATTTTTTAGCGCGATGATCAGTGGAGAGGCAAATGGATCCTCTTACATCTATTGATACTATTTCCAGCACGTTTACAGTCACATAAAGCCACGAGCAAACAGTGCCTCGTAATATTGCGACAGACTTTCAATACTGTGCAATTGATAATCAGTAAACAACAGCTTGTCAAATTCACCAGCAGGTAAGTACTTATTATAGCCACCAGTACAGTTTTGAGAGCGGCGCTCGTCAACAAACGCAACAAGGTACTTTACCTCAAGAGGAGCGTGGGCCCTTAACGTAAACATTCAAACTCTTACGGTTGTACCTGGATCAGAGAGTACTTGCAATCTTGGTCAAGCGTCTCCGTGATCTGCCTGTGACGGGGTCATCCTGGGACGACGCAATAACTACTCGCCGCCTGGAGTCGTTTGATAGTCAACTACTGTGGCTCTTGCCAAGCAAGATACAACTCCGTTGATTACATTTACAAATATATTTATGAAGAGGTAGCTAACTTTTTAAAAACCGATTCAAGTCGTAAAATTGCACTTCAGAGCACTTTATTTATGTTTCGAATGAAATTGTTTTAAATTCAAGCAAAAGTGTAGGTATTTCAGATTTTTTTTAATGTGATAAGAAAATCAATGTCATTAAATATGGTTTGACATATATAGTTATTGGCTATCTACAAAACAATTTGACCAAAAACTTAACGTGTTTCAGCATAAGGAAGGAGTCGATAGTAGATGTATTTGCCACGGTAGCAAAGACAACAACAGAAAGCGATGAAGCGTGCAGCGTTCGCAATGTTGAGTTAGTTGGTATCGAAGTCTGGGTGGTGTCCTCGGCGAAGGCGGACTTGCCATTTCAATTGGAAGATGCTACTAGACCAGAAACTGATGTACGAAATTAATACCTACTAATCACGTAGGAAAGAAGTCGTTAATTGGAAAAGGAATTTGGTATTCTGTTTAATCTCTTACTTAAATCGGAATTTGACGTTATGAATTTAGTTTACTACAGGCACAGACAGTTTGCATTACCCTATCATCAGCTTTATCATTACCTTTTCTAAAAAAATATTTTTTTTGCAGGATTCCGAAGCACCTACAGTGGACCTGGAAATGCGGTTGGATAACCGAGTACTGGAATTACGCACGCCAACCAACCAGGCTGTGTTTCGGATCCAGGCTGGCGTCTGCCGACTATTCCGAGAAAGCCTTACTCGCCGAGGTGAGAGCGACAATCCTAGACTATGCATTCACGCAAGACCTACTACGTGTATTCGTTTGCAGAAAGTTCCGAGAAACCCTCTGTAGGCAATGTGAGATGAGGAAACCTGGACCGTTCATGCATGCTAGGTGTACGTGTACATATTTGTTATACCGATGCAGCCTTACCCGTCGAGATGACAAAGAGAAACCTAGACCATGCTAAACCCGTATCTGCCCGCACTGGTTGTACGGTCTACCACCGGCTTCACTAGTCAAGGTTAGAGAAGCCCCGTTGTTAGACCAACCTACGTACACCTTCCAACCTAGATATTAGATACTGAAAAGAACTGGATGTTTAGAGACCGCTGTCCAAACGTCTCAGCAGCCGAAATAATAACAACGGCTCTATGCATTTAGCAGAGGTTAAACTGCTGATTGAACCAGGTATATGGTATATCGCAAGATATAAGGCCGCACGCCATTCAACAGCTTACTCATGCAGGTATGACCTCCTCCTCCTTAATATAGACCCTTATTTTCGAACAAACTGAAAACCGTCGATGTTTTCTTGTCAAACTACTCGATTGAAATTCTTTACTTAACAGTTTCCTAATGAAACCAGTTCATGTGAACAAAATATCCCAGCAATCTGTTTCCTCGTAAATAACCTCTAATCAAGTCAAGAATTAGTGTAGATACTATACATTGAAATCAAACAAGACTGTTAAATACTTTAAATTGCTGCTGCTACTTAATGGCTGAGTAACTCCAACCAAGTCTTAGCCTTCGACATTTGTCAGCGCCACTAGTGTCGATTCCGTATTGGTCTCTAGTCAGGTACGCCAGTAGGCTTAAAGATCGCCAAGATCAAGTTCCACAAAATTCTTACAATTTTGTGTTTATTTTCAGGTTTCTTTGAAATTCACGTGCCGAAGATTGTCACGGGCAGTTTATACGATTCATTGGCCCTTATTATAATACCATAGGTTATCTAGCTGTCACACTCCAGTTTCACAAGCAAGTTTCTATAGCCGCTGATTTTGACAAGGTTTGACATCCAAAAATATTTATAACATTTTTATTTCATGAGGAAACACCTTAACAGTTAAAATAACCACCCATGGACATATTTAAATCAGACAAGTATCTGTGCGTTCTTTACTTTTGAGAAGAGGTTTTACTGAACTCTATGGAGTTCAGTAAAACCTTAGAACTTAGCTTAGAACTAGATTTCCTAACCAACGTTATCAGCGTTCCCTGATAAATGTGAAAGTTTGTGAAGGTTTTCGGATGTTTGATGTGGATTTGGATGAAACTTAGCACACGGATAGATCAGGTCACAGGCTACTTAATTCCTAACAACGCAAGCGAAACCGAGGGTACAACGGTAGAGGTTGGGGGAGAGGGAGAGGGAAGGGGGGAGGTTTATTCGCCAAAATGGCTAAACGGAATTATTTTTGATAGCTCACACGGCTGACTCGCATATGCAGATAGTTTTAAGATACTTTTTCCTAACTACGCTTATGTAAAAAAGGACTTTTTTCTTATCCATGTATGAAGTTGTAGTGTGTATGTAGGAAGTAGATAAAATAGTAGGAATAACGCAGACAAGAAGCATTCCATTATCCTAGTTACAGTTGAAGAAAGGAAAAAGGCTTTCTTTGTTTTTCCAGGTGTTCACTATAAGCTCGGTCTTTCGACCTGATGAGCTCGCTACCCATCGGCACCTCACGGAGTTCGTGGGGCTGGATCTAGAAATGACCTTTAAGCATCACTACCACGAAGTGCTGGACGTCATAGGAGAGATCTTTAATGACATCTTCCGTGGGCTTAGGGGACAGTGAGTAGAAGACTTATTTCATTGATATATTTTATTTAAAGGTAAATGGTCTAGTTTAACTTGCCTAACCTAACAAGGTGGTAATTTAACGCGCAGAAATGATGACTTATGTCCGGGACAGTCTTAAATATAGCCAAAGAAAAAGGACGCCGAGGATGACCCCTCTCACTCACTACTTGCAGCAGCCGGTCAAGCATAACTCTCCGCAATATCACTTGTCGCGTGACATAGCATCACCCGTCTTACTCGCACTGTATTGAAAGGAAAGAGACAGAGAATCGTTGTCGAGCGACTAAGAGTCGCGTAACACAGTTATGCTAGAGGTGCAGAACAATAGGAATGATGACGGAGTATGAAAATAAAAATCTATTGAGTCCGTCACTTAGGCACCTTATTTTTTTAAGCACCTTTTATTTAACTGGAGTTCATCTCTCCCGGACTTCCCCTACATTATAAAAAAATATTAGAAACGTATTTTTTGCTTTTTCAAAATAACAAAATAATACTTAGATATATCGCATGAAAGTTTAGGAGTGGGGCTCTTGACGTCACTTCCAGGTACAAATCGTGATCAAATTGAGCCTAAGAAAGGTTGTTAGCGAAACAATTAGATCTTCTTTAGATATTGCGATGCAAAATTACAGTATCAGTTTCTTGTCCAAAAGAAAATTAAACGTTATCATGTGATTATTTACGGTTCAATGAAGGAAATAAGAAGGAAGCGAGATTAAAAATGCTCATACACTACACACACCTTTAATTTGAGTGACGTCAGACGGGTCGCTCGTTTTAAAACGCCCAGCTGTTATGCTTGACTATGAATCTCGATTTAAACGTTTTAAGTGTCTTATTTTCAATAGTTATCATTTATCATTATATACATTTCTTAGTCATATAAAAACCGGATCATTTGGTCATTGAAACTAATAATGCCTCTTTCTTTATTAGAGACATCGCACTCTTCGTTGAATCGGTGCCAAATTTGCTTATGTCATAGATACGCAGCTGAGATCGCGATAGTGGGTCACCAGTACCAGGTGGAACCATTCAAGTTCCTGGAGCCAGCACTCCGTCTAGAATTCCCTCAAGCTATACTGCTACTGGAGAAAGCTGGTGAGTGCACAATCATTACATGTTATAAAAGAGATATGGAAAATATGTCAGTTAATGGAACGTCAAAACGTGGTCAAAACATTTCACTTCTACTAAACAACTAGACTGTTCCCAAAAAAATTCTGAATTTACATGTAATTGGACCCATAGAAACCCCTACCACATTTAAAAAAACCGGCCAAGTGCGAGTTGGACTCGTGCACAGAGGGTTCCGTACAAAATATACGCTACAAACGACCGTATCTATGAAAATCCAGTGTTAGCTGCTCCAAAGCTAAATGTACGCGGTGTTCGATCATTTTATATTGGTTACTGACATAGACAGACAGACATAAAAATATACTGTTTTACTAAGTTTTTGCTATAGCGGCAACATAAATACATCATCTATGAAAATTTCAACTGTCTAGCTATGACAGTTGATGATATGAGATATAGCCTGGTGACAGACGGACAGACAGATCGAAATTTTACCCTTTGGGTATAGAACCCTAATAATGCTTATAATCTAGGCTATGAATATACTGACGAGATGCGGTCTTAAAAAATGGAACGGTACATATAAGCTAGAGCAAAATATTTTTAGTGCCTTTGCTGTTTGAAATTGTAGTTTTAATGAGTGCCTTAGTGACGAAATCATAGCAACGGGATACAGTAAAAAAATCACCCGTGAACACTCTCGAAAAGGTCGTCTTCAAACACGAATTAAAATTAAAATTGACCCGCTCATAACCAACGATGACACAGACACAAATACACGCGTCGAATTTACTTATAACACATTTTTCGTCTGAGGTTAAAAAATTCATTCCAACGACAATATACACTTACCAAACATACAGCACTGGGATCAAGAAGCAAGAAAAATCTTAACAGCGCGAAATAAACATTACAATATGATTTTTTACGAACGTAACTACGCCATCTTTCGGAAAACTGGTGCACTGAAAAGTAAAGGATCTACGACCTCACAAATAGATGTGGAAGTAGCATATAATAAATATCTTAAAGCCCTCAAAGCAGAAGGCAAGGGCTTAAGCATAGACCACACCGCTGCTCAAAATACGCTGACGCACGGTAACGCAGTGACGTGACTTATGCGACAGTTTTTACACATACCTTCCACATCGGAGCTCAAAAACCATTCACGGCCCGAGGTTGTTTACGTGGCTGAATGTATGGAGAAAATGTGAAAGAAAACACGTACCTAAGTAAAGCTTCTGTATATAAATTGTACTTAAAAAGTGGGAACCACGTCACAGAGTTTATTGTACGACAGTATAAATTTAAGAAAAATGGGTATCTGTAAATTCGGTTTACGGACGGTAATTTTACGTGATAACGTCGTTGTTTCTATCTCAGGTGCGTCACAAGCCGAATGCTTGGACCGATCGTGCCTCTCTATCGCTTATTCCGCGCTCTTGCTTGCACGCTCGACTTAGGCGGAACGTGACACTGCGCGGAACGGGACAATGAGTACTGCTTTTTCATGCGTGCAGCCGGCGTTCATCGTTATCAAGTCAAAAAGAGAGAAGTTTCTTCGCTAGTAGTACGGCGTAAAATGTCCGACGCGGTAGCACTATACAATATTTGTCGATCAGAGTATAATAGCAGCGAACTGCTACAGCTCGTGCAGTTTAGGGTGCCGAGACATCGCGGTCGCTCTGCGGCCCTGTTTGCCGTGCCCACGAGCGCGAGCAATGCCGGAGTGCGCGCGCCTATACGTCACATGTGTCACGCATACAACAAGTCTCTCGTCTCGGTTGATATTTTTAACAGATTGCCAAACCAGTTTAAAAAACAGCTACTTCTTATTATTACTTACTTACTTTACAATGTTCTATTTGTATGCCAAAGTCCTACCGTAATCTTAATTATTGTCACTTAATCACTTTTTCTGCAACATTCAATTATTATTTTATTATCATTAGATAGATAGAAATAAGAGTAGTTTTTAAATAAATACTTACACAGCAATAAAAAAAAAGAATAACAATGTATATCTTAGTGAGAACTGTTCATACATGTTTATTTCATATTTTATGTTTAAGTAGCTTTTATGTATATTAATCTCTGTTTGTTCTCCAAATAAAAAAATAAAATAAAATAAAAAACTGTAATTTCGACAGGCGTCACAGCGAACGAGGAGGAGGAACTGTCAATGCTCCATGAAAAGCTGCTGGGCAAACTAGTCCGTGACAAGTATGACACGGATTTCTTTATTCTGGACAAGTATCCGGACACCGTAACACGGTTCTTGGTTATGCATGACGCTCACAATCCGGTAAGTTTTACCTAAAATTATTTAAATTTCGATGAAAATCGTAAAATTCAAAGTGAATTTCTTGACTAAGATACAACTATATTCTTATACATAAAAAGAGCCTTGTGCCTTGTCGGAACGCACGCTCTCTTTATTGAGCTGCAAAGCCTAGTCAACATTTAGTTTCATAAATGCTCACCATGGTGCTGACGACGAAAAAAAAACGGTTAAAATGCAAAAGATCTTGTAACTTGTAATAGTGCCAAAATTCGAAGACAAACTGACTGGGACGTTATAGCTCAGTTGGCAGATGTTTTTGCATTATTTACTTTCTGAAAGTATATGCAATCGGTCGTATACATTGATTACATTCACTTATTCATTCATTTCCTCTACTGTTTTTTGCCATTAGTACTCTATGCCGTTGTGTGTAATCGTTCACTTCCACTCTGATGTTGATACCCATTGAAGGGGCTTACAGCTCTGAATGACCTTCGATCTGTTGCTCTTCGCTTTTCTGTATTGTATATGTCTCATCATGTTGACAGCGACCGTCTTTACCAATATACTGTTTCAGTTTATCTTTAAGAGTCACCGGAACCAAGATTAATGCCATCAAACATTGTTATTTGTACGACGAAACATCAGGTTTTGCCACTTTCCTCAAAAAATACACGCTTTTTAAAGAAACTGCTTGCGTAGCAAGTTAGGTCTTTTCATAATGAACAATTAGGCATAAGTTTTGAGTGTATCAAAGATTTATAGAGACTAGACGCAATCTTTATTTTAATAGACCTCTCTGTAAAAATCCATAATTATTTTCAGAGAAATATATTCTAATTTTCGAACGCAAGAAAGTGTTAAATAGAAACTGAACTATCATATAAACCATATTTTGAAAGTTAGTTTAGCCATTCCAGAGACTAGATACAAAACAAAAAACATGAAAAATCGTACATTTACGCTTGAAGCCCCTTAACTGCACCTGCAACTGATCGTTTGTCGTGAAATGGGATCCTAGTATCTTCATACTATGCTAACTATTCTTTCATTTTCTAGAAAGCAACGAACGCGTATGATATGTTCATGCGTGGTGAGGAGGTACTCAGTGGGTGTCAACGGATTCATGATCCTGTGCTGCTGCTCGAACGAGCCAAGTTAAGCGGTTTTGGTCAGTATGCTCTTCAGAAACTAGACTCAATGCTCATCATTTTATTAGGGTTCTGTAGTCAAAATGGCAAAAAACGGAACCCTTATAGTATCGTCATGTCCGTCCGTCCGTCCGTATGTCACAGGCATACGGACTCAAACACTACAAGAGTTACATTGATGAAATTTGGAGTATCGGTGTCTTGTGTAAGCCGCTACTTAGTTTGTTGGTTCAATAATAAAATAAAATAAATCTAGGATGCCCTCCCTAGATGTAACCGAAACTAAAAGAAAACTGCAAATATCATACAGATATTATAAAATAATTTTAAGGTTCCTATAAAAAAATCATTTTGTGAATATTTTCGGAAATAATAATTATAATACTAAGGTGTACACCTTACATTTCATTAAATTGTCGAAAGGGCCTCTATGCGTTGGCTTCGGCTCCGCGCACGCCTCCCAAAGGTCCGGGACACCACTGTCCCGTGAGCGGGTGCGACATACATAATAATACTAAAAGTAGCATTAATTCTGTCCCTGTATTTTCTAAACGGTAGGGGAAGTATCTACAAAGTGACACATGGTTTTGTTTTAGTATTATAACTTTTTATTCGTACTAGACAGCACAGCCATAGTTTAGGTTAATCTTTTTTGGTCCTTAAACTATCAAAACTTATAAACAATTTTATCAAAAAATCAACACAAAGAATATCAAAAACTATTAAACTGAGATCAGTCATAATTCATTTTGTCCATATGCCTCGGACAAAATGACATATTTTTTACGGACAAAATGACATATACATAAAAGATATATAATTATTGGTGTTTAGTATTTTATGGCAACTGTCTTAGAATCGGAGTTAGTTCCTGACTAGAGGTCCTTTTGATGAGAGTAAGTCTATGGCAGCCGCGCGCGCCATCTAGCGTGGCTGTTGTCTCGAGTCAGTGCGTTACCAACTGTCATACGGCGTGCATACTGTCTGCCTTTGCCGCCCAAAAACTATTACTTTCACGAGGACTTTCGTTACCTACTTTCTTTTACTGTCTCTGTGTGTGTGGATACAGTGTGTGACAAGCTTATAAGACCTAGGCATAGCAGAAGCCCGGCGCTGGTGCTGTCAGCGCGGCGGCGTGGATTCTCCATCAGAGTTCCAAAGGTGAGCGAGCTACTCTGTTCTAATGATTGTTGCCTTTGGATGGTCCTTCTCCTTTCCTACAATTCTATACATATTTTTGGTTCATTCGACCGGATACATAAATTAGACCACGCAAATAACTTGCGAAATACAGTGCATTTAGTATAAAATAGCATTCTTTCGTAGCTACTTTTATTACAAAGAACAAGCTAACATCTGTCCGTAATATTTAAAAGACATAAAATTACATTTCTATCGTACATTTTCATAATTCAATTACTTATTTGTCGAAATCGTAGTAGTTGATATTTCAATAGCGGGTAGAAGTCGACCGCTTCACATTCCATACTCAGCCTATGCTCGAGAAATAAGTTGTTTACGCGCTGTGAATCCGATAGCCATTTTCAATAGGGCGTAAGTGCGGTACGCCTTCTATTATCTTTTGACCTTTTAGTATCGAATTCCATAAAACGTTGCTTTACGTTGTTAGTAGGAATTATATCGATTTAAATTATTGTAGTGGATTGGTTTTTTCGACTATTTGTTGTGTTTTTAAGTATAAATCATGTTTGAAATTGAAAAATCTAAGCGTGCGCTGGCGATTAAACGTTTAAATGATACGTATGTTTGTGCAAAGAGGTGTTTAACGAACCCCGAATTAAAACCGCGTTTAAAGATTCATTTCGATAGATTACAAGGTTTAGAGGAACTGTTTGATGAGAATCATACAAAGATAGGTGCATCTTTAACGGATTCTCAGGACCTCGCCGACTATGAGGAGATAAGACAAGGATTTGACGAGACCGTCATTGACATTTTGGCGATTAAATCTCAATTATTTCCCGACGAAATAATTTCGGTTTCTGACGGCCCCCCGCCAGCTTCGCGGGACTCGCGCGGTGGGTCCGCGGGCGGAAACGTGCGCATGCCGCGTCTGTCTATCCCTATCTACGAAGGAGATTATAAATGTTGGGGGACATTCTATGATTTGTACCGTACTTTGGTACACGAAAAAACAGACATTTCTAAAATCGAAAAATTTCAATACCTAGTGGCGTCTTTAAAAGGGGAACCGTTAAATTTAATAAAGGCTTTTCCTATATCATCCGATAACTATGATATTGCGTATGAAACTTTAGTGAAGCGCTACCAAAACAAACGTCAGCTAGCCTTTCTAGCGTGGCATTCTATTACTACTGTGAGGTTACAAAGCAACACGGCGCAGGCCTTTAGATCTTTGTTGGATACATTTCAAGAAAATTTAGGTATTTTAAAGACTTTAAATTTACCAACCAATCAATGGGACTTTGTAATTTTTTATACACTGCTGTCGAAATTGGAACCTTCTGTTCGTAAAGAATTCGAAATGACGGTGACGTCCGAGGATATTCCGAGTTACCAGTCATTAGAAACGTTTGTAGAAAATTATTGCAAGGCATTAGAGCACGCCGGAGCGAGTGCGGGTTCCGTTCCCAGTGGAAACACGCGACCGGCTGTCAACGCCACGCGACACAACCACGCTGTGGCGCCGTGGCCAGCACGTTTTAAACAAACGACTTTGGTAGGAAACAAGCCTTCTCTTTCTTCTACACTTTCACCACCTCCGCCTTGCCAATTCTGCGGCAAGAAACATTTTCTTGCCTACTGTCCGGAATTTCAAAACTTGACTGTTGATCAACGTGCACCTGTAGTGTTAAATAAAAAACTGTGTTACAATTGTTTGCGTCCCGGACATGCGGTGTTAAACTGTCCTTCTAAAAGTTCCTGTCGGTCATGTGGTCGGCGGCACCACTCATTACTGCATGCTAACCGCAGTGTGAAAAATGAAAATAAACCGAACCCAGCCAACACCGGCACCACGACTAGCGCGCTTGGTGTCCAGGGTCTTTCTACTATCTCGACGTCGAATTCAACTGTCCTGCTGTCTACTGCTCGTGTGGGCATATTAGATAAATGGCATGCCTTTCATGCCGTTAGAGTTTTGCTTGACTCTGGCAGTCAGGCAAACTATATCACTCAGGGCCTAGCGCACCGGCTGGGTCTAGCTGTCTCAAGTACCGCGCCCTCGGTCTATGGTTTAGGTAACGCATCTACGCATGTATTGGGTACCGTTCAATGCACTATCCGTCCTGAGAATCAACAGGGCAAAGAACTGTCTTTCGAAGCCATTGTGATACCGCGAATCTGTCACGACATGCCGTCAGTTACTGTAGAAACCAGTTTTTTGGAAAAATTGGGTTTCATCAAGCTTGCGGACCCAGGCTTTCACTCTCCGGGTCCGATCGATATCCTTCTTGGTTCCGAACTGTGGAATGAAATATTCCTTCAAGGTATGATTCCTGGTGGGGATGAACACCCTATGGGGTTAAATACGGTCTTTGGCTGGGTCTTTTTGGGCCGCTCTCGTTGCCTTGAGAGCATCCCGTCGCTTTATTCCAATCTCTCGTCTGTCCAAACCCTTCACACGTCAAACGCCGATTTAGATGATGACTTGAAACGGCTATGGGAAATTGAAGATGTTCGACTCCCTGATAAAATACTGTCACCGGAGGATGCAGCTTGTGAAGACAATTTCAGTTCGACCCATAAGCGCGATCCATCGGGCAAATTTATTGTGGAGCTGCCATTCAAAAGTGCCGAACCGGTGTACCGGAACATGCGCTCTATCACTGTACGCCGTTTTTTGAAATTAGAAATGCGTCTAATGAACGACGCTGCTTTACGTACGGCCTACAATGATTTTATGCAAGACTATTTGGGCAGTGGTCATATGTCAGAGGTGCCGTCTTCTGACACCAATTCTGATGGGTCGTATTATATACCCCATCACTGTGTGAAATCCCCTACGGGTGTACCGTCGAAATTTCGCGTCGTATTCGACGCGTCTGCTCGGGATGGGGGGGGTCTGTCCTTAAATGACACACAGATGACTGGACCAAAACTTCAAAAGGATATTTCTATTATCCTCATGCGCTTTCGCCTGCACACGGTAGTCTTCACGGCAGACATTCGACAGATGTATCGAAATATCGTTTTATCTGAGAGGCATCGAGACTTTCAGCGCATTGTGTGGCGCTTTCACCATAACGACGAACTAAAAGACTATCGTTTGAATACTGTAACCTATGGTGTATCGTCGTCTCCTTTTTTGGCTTTACGTACAATCCAACAGCTTGCCATTACGGATTGTCAAGACTTTCCTCTAGGTGCGAAGGCACTATCTAAAGACACGTACGTGGATGATATTCCGACTGGTGCTGCGTCGATCAGTGAGGCGCTTGAGCTGCAAGCCCAGCTGATCTCTTTGTTAGCAAAGGGAGGCTTTGAGCTCCGAAAATGGTCAAGTAACCGGCCGGAATTGCTAAGCCATTTGCCATTCGAGTATTGTGTGTCTCAGGCTACTACGTCTTTTGATGCGGACTCTCAAGCTGTCGTAAAAGTGCTTGGGTTGAACTGGGACTCCTCGTCCGACCAGCTCAAGTACAAGGTTAATACATCTCATGATCTGTGCACAAAACGACAAATACTTTCAGAGCTTTCTCGTGTATTTGATCCGTTGGGTCTGCTGTGCCCTGTTATCTTTTTGGCAAAATGTCTAATTCAACGTCTGTGGCTACTGGGTTTGGAATGGGATCAGGAGCCCCCCGAAGAAATAACAACTGTCTGGCGTCAATTTTCTACCCAACTGGGTAACCTATCTCGACTCGCTGTGCCACGACAAATTACCCACCCCTGTGCGGTTGCCTATCACCTGCATGGGTGCGCCGACGCTTCTTTGTCTGGCTATGCTGCTGTCATATATCTGCAAGCAGAACTTGATGATGGGTCTTCTGTTACCCACCTTGTATGCGCGAAATCGCGCGTCGCCCCAACTAAACGCATCAGTTTGCCACGGTTGGAGCTGTGTGCTGCCGTCCTGCTTGCAGATCTGGTTGATTCGGTCCTTCCTCATCTTTCTGAATTAGTCAATATCAAAAATGTCTATGCTTGGTCTGACTCGACTATAACCCTTTCTTGGATTACAACACATCCATCCAAATGGAAAATATTTGTAGGAAATCGTGTTGCAAAGATTCAGCGGAAATTACCATCCGCACAATGGAACTATATAAGCACTCATGATAACCCGGCCGATGCTGCCTCAAGAGGCTTGCTTCCCGATGCATTGCTTGTTCACCCTCTGTGGTGGACAGGCCCGCCATTTCTCTCTCGCTCGTCCGAACATTGGCCGCGGTCAATAAATCCTCCTCTGTCAACAGATGAAAATATGGAACTGCGTCAAGAAGAGAAAAGGTCGGCTCTCGTTGTTGATAACGAGACTGACTCAATACAGCAGCTTTTACTCCGGTTCTCTTCTTTGAAGAAAATCCTGCGAGTAACTGCGACTGTGCTTAGATTCCTGAGTCTTTTGCGTAAGCAGGGAACATATTGTGGTCCAATATGTGAACAAGAGCTTCATCAAGCACTACTAACCCTCGTAAGGTCGTGTCAGCAAGCCTGTTTCGAAAATGAGATTCGTAATCTCAAAGCAAACAAAGCTTTAACTAAGCCTTTCAAAAAGCTATGTCCTTTCCTCTCGGACGACAACGTCCTGAGAGTTGGGGGGAGGCTTCGACATTCTCACTTAGACTATGAAGCTAAACATCCCGCCATTTTGCCTTCTAATCATCGACTCTCATCGTTAATAATTGACGATGTCCATGCAAAATCGTTGCATTGTGGACCGCAACTGGTTCAATTCCTTTTAGCTCAAAACATTTGGGTGCTCTCTGCTCGTCGTGCTATTGCAAAACGTATCTCTCGTTGTATCCCGTGCTTTCGGGCTAAACCGGTGCCTTCACAACCCATCATGGGTGACCTTCCCAGCGTAAGGGTTACTGCTGTCAAAGCCTTTCAACGCGTGGGTTGTGATTACGCCGGTCCTTTCCATGTCATTCTCGGACGCCGTCGCCGTGGCATGCGCCCCGAAAAGGTGTATCTTTGCCTTTTCGTTTGTCTGTCAAGCAAGGCTCTGCATCTAGAGGTTGCTAATGATCTTTCCTCTGAATCTTTCATCGCTGCCCTGCGCCGCTTTGTTAGCCGCAGAGGCTGGTGCTCTCTTATACTCAGCGACTGTGGTACCAACTTCGTTGGTGCAAAAAACCAGCTATCAGATCTCATGAAAGGGGCCGCTGCCACTCAGGCGATTGAGTTCAAAACGGTGCCCCCTTCCTCTCCCCATTTTGGAGGAGTCTGGGAGGCCGGAGTACGTTCTGTAAAAGGCCACCTAAACAAGGTGGTTGGGACTCATCTGCTCACTTTGGAAGAGTTTCACACGGTGATTGTACAAATAGAGGCCGTATTAAACTCTCGCCCTCTGTGCGCAGTCAGTAATGACCCAAATGACTTTTCCGTCCTGACACCAGGACATTTCTTGACTCTCTTTCCTTTGACGTATGTCCCAGATGCTAATGATGATAAGGATAAACTTTCCCTTTTGAATCGATGGCAATTAGTACAGCGCTTACACGCAGACTTTTGGAAACGTTGGCATCGCGATTATTTGAACACATTAAATCAAAGGAACAAGTGGACAGACACCACTCGTGCTGTGAGTATTGGTGACCTTGTCCTCATTAAAGATGACAACCTCCGACCGTTACTGTGGTCGGTGGCACGCGTTGTTGACGTTCACCCGGGTCTAGACGGGGTCGTCCGTGTAGCAACTGTTCGTACCGCTGATGCCGACTCTCGCGCAAGAGAATTTAAACGCCCGGTCGTGAAACTTTGCGTCCTTCCTGTCGGCGATAACTAATTCTTTCAAATTGCTTTTATGCTTTCACAAACGATGTTCGTTCAACACAGCTAAGCACAAACATTTCTTTTGAAGTTTTATCAAATAGTATACGTCTTTTATTTGTATAACCTTAACTATAATCTTTTTCCTTAACTATCCTAATTATCGAGTAGAAAGTTGCTACTGTTGTACCTTGCACAAAAGAATGCTATATTCTATTGAGTGTCACTGTCACGTCTTTTTTCTTTGTTTTCTGGAAATATAATTTCGCAGCGGGGGGGAGTATGTTTAGTATTTTATGGCAACTGTCTTAGAATCGGAGTTAGTTCCTGACTAGAGGTCCTTTTGATGAGAGTAAGTCTATGGCAGCCGCGCGCGCCATCTAGCGTGGCTGTTGTCTCGAGTCAGTGCGTTACCAACTGTCATACGGCGTGCATACTGTCTGCCTTTGCCGCCCAAAAACTATTACTTTCACGAGGACTTTCGTTACCTACTTTCTTTTACTGTCTCTGTGTATGTGGATACAGTGTGTGACAAGCTTATAAGACCTAGGCATAGCAGAAGCCCGGCGCTGGTGCTGTCAGCGCGGCGGCGTGGATTCTCCATCAGAGTTCCAAAGGTGAGCGAGCTACTCTGTTCTAATGATTGTTGCCTTTGGATGGTCCTTCTCCTTTCCTACAATTCTATACAATTGGCATAATTCACATACGAAACGCTTAGTTCTTTTGGGAACATCAGCGCAAGAAGCGTGAGCCCAATGTGAACATTGCAAGCACCGCAACCAGTCTTCTCCGGGATTAGATCTTGAATAAAGATCGTTACAGTATATGCAAGCACAGTCCTCTTCATCATCATGAGATACATTGGAAAAGTCTTTTTCTTCATTAGTATCTTAAAACAATTTCTTGGTGGCTTTGTGTTTTCTCTTTGCTGGAGGAGCTTTGGGCCCATTTTTCGATTTTATTTCTAATATATTAGGAGTACAAGTCAACACCAATGAGCTCTCTCGAGTTTTTGGTTTGCGTTTCCCTTGTCCACTAATAAAACGTCCTTTTGAGACCGGAGAAATTTCTTCAATAGTAACGTCAAGCACAGAAGACGATGGACGTTCATTGTTAGCGGTGGCAGCAGAAGTTAAAACAATTTCTTGATCAGAGCTTGTCGTTGGTACCTGAGATGAATTTTCAGCTTGTGGGTCTTTTGGTGCTGTTATTTCGGCTACATTATTATCTTCAGGTGTCATTGCACGGGACCTTGGCTGCACTTGAGGTAACTCCGGCGCAGCAACTTTAGGCGTGTTTGTTACAGGATCAGAATTATCTGCTTCTTGTGAGTGTTGTGTCAAAATATGATCAGACGGCAACTCAACAGAGCTCATTGATGATGAAGGTTGAGGAGACTGTTCATTGGGAGTATCTTCCAGCGGTATGTTTGTAGTTTCAGCGGGTTCATACATATAGTCCGGAAATATATCAGGGTTCAGGGGCCAAATGCCAGTGCTCTTAAATCCATGACATACATTTTGCACCGTAGCTGCCTTGCCATATGCTTCGTTGAACAAGTCGGCGACCTGAAAATGCGTAACGAGTCGTTCTGGATGGGCCTTCAGCCATCTAGATATTTCTTGGTTAAAATAAGTCTTCAAAGGCCCAAAAAAGGAGACATACGGTGAGTGCAGTGAGGAGGTAGACAAATAATATGAATACCGTTTTGTTTTGCATATTCCAAAGTTTCAATGCCTTTATGACTTGCATGTCCATCGACAATTAAAATTACTTTATCGTCAATGCTTGCTTTTACAAAACTTTGGAAATGCTTCATCCATTTCAGAAATATTTCAGTGGTCATCCATCCTGACTGTTGAGCTACACCTATAGTGCCAGGAGAAGCTTCATCGATAAGTTCGTTTTCTCGGAAATATCATCATTGGCGGGACAAAAGTACCAACGGCATTAACACAACAAACAACAGTGGTGTTTGCTCCACGCTCTGCACTGGTTGTAACTCCGACTTGTTTCCTTCCTGTGGTAGCCAAAATCTTTTCGGATTTTTGTACTGTAGATAACCCGGATTCGTTAACATTATAAATACGGTGCGGTTTATAGTCTACAGATTCTAGCAGGCTTCCGTACAACTGATAAAACTTTAGGACTTGCGGCCGATTAAAAGCTTGGGCACGAGCTGCTGAAGTGGCTTCTGGTTTGCGCAAAGATATATCTTTATTTCGTCTTGGGAATCCATCCAACCAGTCTTGTCCAGCCTTTTGTTTTTGGATGTTAAATTTATGAGCAAAACCGTTCTTCTCGGCCATCTGAAAAGCTAATTCTTGTACCGATGCTCGTGTCAATCCGAAAAAACGACTTTCAAGCAGTTTTATATGTCCGACTAATTGTCTTTCCACATCAAGTGAGAAAATACCTTTCCAAGCACCAAGGCCTTTTGAATTTGACTCCAAAGTTTTGTTGGTACCTAAAGTATGTACGAAGCGTTGCTTGAGGAACACCAAACCTTTTTGATGCCGATAACCAGCCCATCTTCTAATCTCCAACTGCCTCAATTGCTTTCTTCGTTGACACCATACTCCAAAACTGGCGATCAGTAGTTCGTTTATAGTCACGTGGCATCTTGGTATCTGAAAAAATAAATAACCTCAAAAGATATGGACAAAATGACATACCTAAGCCGTTTTGTCCGTCATATATGTATTTCGTTTTGTCCGTACAGCGTTTTATAAAAGTTAAATTTGAAAAGAAATATAAATAAGACTTTTTTTTGTTAAACTAAAATAATGAATACGAAGATAAATGTTTAGGGGATAGAAAAAATGCAATATAAATAGATACGATACCATAAAACTTACCATTTAAACAAAAACTGTGTCGGTAAAATAAAAACTCGTAACGTGCGAATACCTGTTGTCGGCCATGACACCTAGACGAATGAAATGGATGCGTTCAAAGATAGGCAGAATATTGAAGGACGTTCTAGCCGCGTGGTGTAACTGTCAGTTTCGGTTTAAAGTCCGCCAAATTCAAAATAACCCGCCTGTGTCGTTTTGTACATATATGTCATTTTGTACGTATTTCCCCTATGTATGTCCAAAAAATATGAAAAAAAATTACAAAGATACAATTTAATAAGTACTTTCGATGCAAATTGTTTTCAACATGATTGGATAATTTGGATATACCGTTTTTGAGTTATTGCCGTAAAATGGCGCTTCACAACAAAAGGACGTAAGTGCCGTGGAGGTAGGTACGCTCTTTTACTTGCGCACTTTTCCATATCGCATTTTTTCATCTGTGGTGTGCATTTTTTCGCATGAACGGCTGCGGAACCCTACACTGAGCATGGTCCGACATGCTCTTGGCTGGTTTTTTGTCACCGTTAAGCAAGACTATGTTTTAGTTCTATATTCTAAGCAAGCATTAAAACATTAAGTTCGACAATTTTGTTGCAAGTTACCTTGCTAATCTGTGAGAAGTATTATCAAAGTTCCAACGTGAGCGATTACATTCAAACATTACTTAAATAAAATTGCCATTTATTCGACTACCATGCACGATTGTACATATTTTATATATTAAAAATAAACCTAAATTGCTAATAGTAAATAATATTTTGATAAATTTATTTGGTATATTTTTACGTTTCTACTTATTTCTAAACTACTGACCTATTTATAATAATTATACATTTATGCAACGTAGGCCTCCGCACCCTTATTTCGCTTAATACTAATTATTCTTGCCTTAGTATCGACGTACTAGAGGAACGAACCAAACATCACTATAAAGTCACACTTTAATACGACTGTAACACTTTAACTGCATTAGTTGAATTTACTACAGCTGGCATAACTATTTTCTTCTGTTTCCGCGATTATTACTCGTTTCAATAAAACAATTTTAACTTTAAATAAAACAATTTTAGCTTTTCAGCTTCCCATGTTCACTGGTTTATAGTAAATCCGTAAACATGGAAAACTGAAAAGCTTCCGAAACGTCGGGAACTCAAATGAGATTATATGCGCGATATAATCCGTTAAAATTCTGCTATTTAAATACAGCTGGCATATTTATTTCCATCGAAACTCCTTAAATTAAAAATAATAAAAATAGATTGACTACAATGAAGTCTTTACTCAGATCAATACTACTATTTACGA
Organism: Hedya salicella; assembly: GCA_905404275.2. Classification (NCBI taxonomy): domain Eukaryota; kingdom Metazoa; phylum Arthropoda; class Insecta; order Lepidoptera; family Tortricidae; genus Hedya; species Hedya salicella. The sequence goes on from FR990115.1 coordinate 9,419,737, forward strand.
CTTTGCCACCGTTACGGGGTAACGAAATAGTATTGTTCTCGACCACCATTTAAATATGATATTAATGGTTGCGTTTAGCAACAAATAGACAGAGCCCTTGTCAATTTTTGATAACTTGAGTATGTTAAGCTGGCTACTCACATACCTGCCGCAGGGGCAATACCAATAGCACGGCGGTCGGCAATTTTGGCTATTCTCTACACACAAGCCTGCCGTTCAGTGTGTAAGTGTTAGTCCCGCTGAACACACGTCCATGAGAATGGCTCCTGTATTTTGTATTTATTTATGTATTTAGAATTATTGATGGCAATAACTGTTGTAAAAGGAAAATATTTTACTTAAATAAAGGTACAAAGTAAATACTGACAATTTTTAACTCCCGTGCGTAAGACGTACGCATGTATTCAAAACTTTTTTTTTTTTTAATGTGTTATGTTGATATCGTTTGCGTGTTCGCGATAAATTTCTAACATTAATTGGAAGTTTGATTTTGCATGTCTCTGTTAAAATTTTGTTCGTTTTTTATCCCACACGTGGGGCCGATCTTCATACACGTCTATTATCCATGTCCAAACTTCACGCTCTTTCTCCATTGTGGCACGTGCACTCCGCTCGGTTGTCGCTAATGAACTAACTGGAATTGCCCCAATCGTACTACACATGCGGCAACTTAGCAGGGCGGTAGATACAACCTAGGGAGCTAGGAAGGTCTTGCGCCCCTACCGCAGGCTCAATTTTAAAATTGCCCCTGCTCGCCTCCTTAATTGTGATGTGTATAGACACATCAAAATTAAGGAGGCAATTAGGAGTCAAATTTCAATATTCAATATTGCCCCTGCGGCAGGTATGTTTAGTACAAGACCAAGCCAGCGTTAGTACAAGGGTGATTGAAGGATGCCTTTTATTAAAAGAAGAGAAAGAAAGAAAGAAAATAAATTTATTCAGACGAGACAAAAAACATAAACATATTACAAAAAACAAAAAAAAAACAATTAAACTATGCCCTGAAATGGTCCCACCTCAGCATAATGTAGGAGGTTCTTTGGTGTCTCATTACGAGAACATTGTCCACTCTTAACAAAATATTTACACAATTGACGTGACTATCATAGGTCACTAGATTCTCTAAATAATTGCAGTAGAGTTACGTTTAGTCGTTTGCGTAGAAGAAGAGATAACCAAAATTATTTTTATAATTTTTTTACAGATCTCGATAAACTGAGTTTCTACCTTGATTCCTTCCAATATGGCTGTCCACCACATGCAGGTATTGAATTCACTAATATATTATTCCCGTAATTTGGGGAGAATATCACTTGTCACCCACTGCCTGACGTCGTATCTATAGATAAGATTTCACGAATAAAAAAAACGACGTGATTTTTTTAACCAGTTTTGTGACAAACTCATACAAAATGTTGGACATTTAATATTGATAGAACTTTTGATCCTGAGCAAAATAAATCCCAAATAGTCCTATATCTGAGACAACAAGTGCAGAGTACATGTCTTTCTGAAAATGCCTATAGCCGTGATATGTCCGTAATTTGGTCAAATTCTTACTTAGGAAATCGCAACGCCTCCTCGAATCTGGCCTCTGCATACTGAATATTGACCCGGGACCTCTAATTTTATTTAAATCTGTTTTCAGGTGGAGGCATTGGCCTGGAGCGAGTGGTGATGCTGTACTTAGGCTTGGGTGATATCCGCAGGGCCTCCATGTTCCCACGCGATCCCACTCGCATTACTCCATAGTGTCACGCTTCTGAACTATATGTGCTTACATTATTGTGCGTAGTCTTACCCTGCTTTGTTACTCAAATGATGGATATTCAGTTCAAATTCAAATTGTTTATTCTGTAAGTAGGCCACAAGGGCACTTTTACAAGTCTGATTCTACGGCATTAACAAAGAGGAGACCACCACTGTTAAGAAGAAAGCCGAAACAAACTCAACAGTCAGCCATTTTTTTCAAAATAAGTCTTAACTATTACAATATTGTCTTAATTATACTTAAAACTTTTACAATTGTGTTATAACTAATTCATAATTGGTGCACACAGAGGAGGTTTACAGATTTTCCAGATCAATGTTAAGATAAAATATAAACTAATAATTTTCTTAGAGACGTATAAGGTCTCTAGGCGTAAAATATAATAATTTGACTGAATTCTACTAAGATGTATAAGGCTCTTAGGGGTCAAAGTAATAATACATTAAAGTTATTATTATTAAATCTAAATTTCTTAGATATGTATGTAAGTGTGGCTGGAATAAAAACATTTGGCGGAGCAAAGATTGACGAAGCGCATCTTCTATTCTGAACTAGTCCTCCGGGTAAGCGAAAGCGTGGCGGACAAGTCCTCCGTTACAAAGATGTTCAGAGGGGACATATGAAAAGATGCAACATTGAACCCTCTCAATAGGAAGCTTTGGCAGCACCGGAATGGCGTAGGATTGTGAAATGACAAGACCGCGAGTTCAAGGAGCCGCGTAAAGCTGACCTCGACGCTAAGCGATCAGCTAAAGACCCGTCCACCCACCGCCATCAACTATAATTATGTAAGTCATACTCACATGCCCTTATTGTGCATTGGAGTTTGCTGCGAAGATAGGCTACATAAGACATCTTTGGGTGCACTAGCGCCCGACCGATAATGAGTCAAAGTGGTCGCCATGGCCGAGAACGGTCGGAAAGGGTATAGTAAAATTTAAAAAAAGCCATAAAAGTTGGAGGCTCTACGCTCAAATTAGTAGATATGACTATATATACATGGGGCAAACAGTATCTTTGGGTAGTCCCACTTCGAGAAACAGGTCACGCGTCGAATCCAACTCAGATGAGCAGTTTTCGGGAAGTGACGTAATATCTTCCTGTCCCAAATACGGCAGTGTCTTAAGACAAAGGTTTTTAAACAGTGTATGTTACCAGTGGCATACGGCACTCACAATGGGCCTCATATGAAGGCTCAAAGTTATTCGAGGGGCAATAGAGCGAGCTATGTTCGGAGTCTCCTTGCGTGATCAAATCAGAAATGAGGAGATCGCCAGAAGCACCAAGGTCGTCGACATATCTCAGATTTGCTAAACTTAAGTGGAAGTGGGCGGAACACATTGCTCGTAGAACCGATGGCCACTGGGACAGAAAGGTTCTCGAATGGTGACCGGATACAGGACGACGCAGCGTGAGGAGGCCCCTAAAAATGTGTACCGATAATCTTGTGAACGGGAAACCTTCCGATGAGGGCAGCGTATGACCAGTTGTTATGCAGATCCTTGGGAGATCTCTTTGCTCAGCAGTGGACGTCCTTCGGCTGATATGATGATGATGATATTTTAGTACCATTTTATAATACCAGAGAGTTATATATAATGTATATATTAACCCCTTGTATGTAATGCCAAAAAATTGCTAATCAAATTGAAGTTACATGATATTTTAACATATATAGAGCTTAAATGCTCTGCCCTGATAAACATACGAGGGGTTAAAGGTTTTGTTTTCAAACACTGCGTTCTTGAGCTTTAGCATGCAGTGCTTGACAGTGCCATTTCGTGACAAAGTGTAGATCCTTTAGATGCACTGCTCGGCTTCTTTCTTCACTTTCTGGTGCAAATGTGTTAGGTCGAGCAATGCATTCAACACTGCCACTGCGCTGCTACTACAACCACATAGTATTGTTTCATATGGTTTAATAACGCTGGAGTAAAACCAAATGGAACCAACGCCTTAGATGAGCCCCACTGTACTGTATTATCATTTTGCCGCATCACTGATCAACAGGATGTTTGATGTTTTTCGGATACCTTCACGGTAATTCGCCTGAGTGGTTTACCCCATAGTTCCGTACAGCACAATTCGCGGAAAGCTTTCTGTTACAATTTATGCTTGTTTTATAGCGGGGTTACTTTTATTTTAACTACGTTTCATCGTCTCCAAGAAAATCGGCAGTGACAGACGAAGGAATGTAATTTTATAAACAGTGCTCATAAAGAAACAAGCCACTTCAAAAATTTAATTATCATGTCTTTTGCTTCACAGTGGTCAAGTGAAACGTATCCTATAACTCCAACCATTATCACAATACCAAAAATGGGGCTTAATCGCGTATAAATATGATTTATTTAAGTACCTTTCGTTGGTAATTCTTTGACGTTTCGGACGTCGCGTTACATCCATGGTCTCGAAGGAACTGAAGCGGCGAATATTCGCGATTAAGCCCCGTTTTTTTATGTTGTGATAATGAGTGAAGATCGTGTAAGTTTAAATCACCTACAACCATATTTAGATATCCAGCTATCCTAAGACTAAAACTTTACAAAGTCTGTTCAGCCATTTTTAAGAGGCTATAATTACACATACACATCGACGTACAAACATCCATCATTATTCTTACCTTTTAGGTTATTTATTTTTCCAGATACTACTGGTACTAATGTACTGCTCTCTTTGTTATTTCTCTAAGTAAAGTATCTTGTCTAAGTATAAACTAGTACTTACGTCAGCATAATGTTTATATTAGTTGTGACAGTTGTAAATCTAATAGTAATAAAGACTACTATTATTATTATCCACAAAATCAAATATTGTTCAATTCAGGGCCCTCCCTGAAATACTTCATTTCATTATTTAACACACACTTAAGTGTGTGTTAAATCTACAGATTATTAATATTAAATGTACAGCCCACTATATTTTGACTTATAATTTCGCCGCCGAAGTAAGTAAGTAAGTATATAGTTTTCAGTACACGGCAATTTTTATGGAAACATATCTTTAATGACTGTTTTTAGATTGCGTTGAGTTCGAAATATGGTATCTCGAAAGTTTCAAGGGACTGCAGACTTGAGGATCAGGGGGCAAGGCAGTGCCCCCGCCAAGTCAAGCGCGAAGCAAACACTGCCGTACCATCCCTTACTGGAACCATTTCGCCGCATTTTCAGGCCCCTATTTGAGAACCTCTGGATAAGATCAGAACGCAGAAATTTTCGTCATCCAGTAAGCTATAATTACATACTTAAAATCCAAAATTCCAAGTCTGTAGGTCATTTAGTTCCGAAGTTCAGCGAAAGCAAAGTTTCGCATTTATGAGACTCACTCACTCATGATCATCAGAATGGAACTAGTACTTCCCATAAACTCAGAGAGCTGAAATTTGGTACAGAGATAGGGTTTAATAGCTACATAAAGGGAAAACTATAGAACTAGGATAACCGAAGATCTGGAGTACCCGGTGACCCTGATTAGAAAACACAAGAGCCCAACCAAACTATTAAGGTGCGTCCACACTTGTATCATTTGCTCGTATCCGATCACCGTGCCGTGGCATGACTGCGTATCGCGCTGCTTGGACGCTTACTGTCGGCGCGCCGATCATGCCGTACTCGTCCGATATAACTGTGTGATACGCGTAGCAAAATGGATTTCGAGCGATCCGATCGGCGCCAACGTCCAAACGCGTAATCGTGACACGCGATCATGCCACGCGACAATGATCTGATACGGGCAAAAGATACAAATGTGGACGCACCTTTAGAGATCCACATACCGCTTCTAAAAAAATTCAACTTGATGGGCCGCTTCATGTGATGTCCAAAATCGAAGGGTTATGCCCACGTTTCTACAAAAAGAAGTGAAATCCCGCCAAAAACATTCTGTAAAAAACTAGCTAAGTCTCGATGGAGCTGGTTGTTTATCTTTAAAAAGTAATGAAATGTAGACAAAGTCGTGCCAAGTCTAAGGTTCTTTACTGCGATTTTTTTATTATTATGGTTAATGTTGTGTGACTTGGCCGTTGAAGGGTACACAAGGGTACAAAACCAGGTGCTCCATGACACTGACACCGTCCGACGTCCGACCGTCAACGATTGGTGCAATGGTGTCATGGAGCACCCTTGTATACCCTTCAACGGCCAAGTCACACAACATTAACTATAATAATAAAAAAATCGGAGTAAAGAACCTTAGACATGGCACGACTTTGTCTAGATTTCATTACTTTTTAGAGATAAACAAGCAGCTCCATCGAGACTTGGCTAGTTTTTTACAGAATGTTTTTGGTGGGATTAGATATTCATTTTATATGTATATCCAATTCTCCACGCGTAGAAGTTGACGTCAAATTGAAATATCCAGTATTATCAGAGCCCCTGCCCCTGTGCAAGTTATACGCAGCGCAGCGTAATTTTATATTGGTTACTGACATAGACATTCAAATTTAAGATTTTCTGCTAGTTCAGGCAAAGCCGTGGGTTAATGCAAGTCGTTCATAAATACAGTATTAACAAAATCCTAAAATGCGACCATTGTTTTTGGAATATCTATAAACATTGAGCAGTACCTACGTTAAGTGCCAGTTTGTACAGTTGCAGGATTCGATACGCGGCGGTGTGCTGCTATTAGCGTAATATTGTAGCGAAAAAGTTGAAAATATCGACATCGATAATTTTCTCCTATAGGTAATTTACAGAAAAAAATACGTATCATAATAATACGTATACAAGTTTTTCAAAATTTTGAATTTTTGGGTTTGTATTACTCGGAATCATTTATATATTCAATCTTCATACTAGAAAAATCCATAGGAATGATTTGCAAAATGTAACTAAACCATAGAATATATATACTAACGTAAAAAGAAACGGCAGCGACACTTGTGTGCAGTAACAAAACTCGCGGCTATGTGTGCGTGTCAGGAGGTGAGCAGGGGCAAGCGCGGAACGCGCGAGGTGGGAAAAGGCATTCATATAAATGCCGAGTCGAAGGGTTGCACACCGCCGCGCCGTTTCAGCTCGATTTCAATTCACATAGTTCGCTCGCGCCGCGTCATCTGCATTTTACAGCGCTTTTGATCTACCGGCCGTGCAAAAAAGAACACTATTATACCTGGAGGTTTATATTGGCCGAGATGCGGCATATAACTTTTGATATGCCTTGTGAATGCTTCCCATTAGATTTTATAAAAAACCTGTTCGTATGATTTCGAATCTTCGCTATTATTAAAGAAAATAATAAAATGTTTAAAGTAAGTCGCAAAAACAGAAAACATATTAAAGTATGCAATTTATAACATATGTGAACACTATTATACTAAATTTATTTTAAACCATAAATAAATAAACATCTTGCATTAAGTAATTATTATTTCCTTGAGCCGCGTTACCTAAATCGCCAACCCTACGCGTACACGCAGCATTACCAGACCAAAATTACCAGACACAAATTAAATTGGATTTAATTGCTTCTAAACACGCCGGTAATGATTTTCGCGGTTTTTGGAAAAGCACAAATAAGCTTAATTCTCGACCTAGTCTCCCGGTGAGCATCGAAGGTCGCCATGATCCGAAGGGCATTGCAGATATGTTTAGGAAACAATTTTATGTGAGATCACCACTGGGACCGTCTCAGACGATACCGAGTGTGGATGTGTCACGGGGTAGGGTAGGTATATGTTTTTCTGCCAAAGAAGTCCGGAAAGCGATTCTTTCTATATCAAGGGGCAAATCGCCAGGCCATGATGGCTTAAGCATAGAGCATATACAATATGCTGGGCCTCACATTGCAAGGTTCCTAGTTTTACTGTTCAATGTATGCCTCAGTCACTCCTACCTTCCCAAAGATTTAATGAAAACAGTGGTGGTCCCAATAATCAAAAACAAAACGGGGAATCCCTCGGAGAAAGCTAACTACCGACCTTAGCGACTATTGTAGCGAAAGTTTTTGACACACAGCTAAAAAGTCAACTGATACTGCACGATAACCAATTTGGTTTTCGGTCGGGGCTGTCGGCTGAGAGCGCAATACTGTGTCTCAAGCAAACTGTCAGATACTACACAGAACGTGCAACGCCCATTTATGCATGCTTTCTAGACTTATCTAGAGCTTTTGACCTGGTCTCCTACGACGTACTCTGGGAAAAACTCGAAAGTCTAAAACTACGTCAAGCTTTGATAAATATGCTTAAGTATTGGTATGGGGGCCAGGTCAACCGTGTTAGATGGGCTGGCCAACTATCGGAGCCTTATACATTGGAATGTGGAGTAAGACAGGGAGGGTTGTCATCTCCTACGCTTTTTAATATTTATGTAAATTCACTGATCGAGGCTCTGAGCAGTCAACACATCGGCTGCCATGTTGATGGACTTTGCGTAAATAATATAAGTTACGCAGACGACATGGTGCTGCTCAGTGCCTTGGTCTGTGGACTTAGGAAACTACTTAGCACATGTGAGGCATATGCAGCTAGCCATGGGCTTATTTATAATGTCAAGAAAAGCCAGTTTATGGTATTCGGGGTTGGCTCAAAGGATCCTGGCAATGTACCTCCTGTGTCGCTATACGGAGAGAAACTGGTAAGGGTGAACTAATTTAAATATCTTGGTCACGTAATAACCTCAGACCTTAAAGACAACCTAGATATAGAAAGAGAGTGAGGTGAGCTTTATCTATCCGAGCCAATATGATCGCACGACGATTTGCACGTTGCTTCCCACAGGCTAAGATCACACTTTTCGGGGCCTATTGTACGACATTCTATACCTGTAGCCTGTGGGAACGCTATACGCAAAAGGTATACGGGGCCCTCAGAGTTCAATATAATGACGCGTTCCGGGTGCTGATGGGGCTGCCCCGCCGCAGCAGCGCGTCGGGCATGTTTGCTGCGGCCCGAGTAGATTGTTTCCGCGCCACCATGCGCAAGCGCGCAGCCGCAGCCGTGCGCCGCGTGCCCCCCAGCCCCAACGCCATCCTTAAAATTATAGCGAGACAGAGACAGAGACTGTCCATATATTAATCATTGTTGCATGCTTCACGTAAATACTAACACGTAGGATATGGAACTTTGTAGTACTAACAAAATGAGTTACAGTTACTTGAAAAAAATGATTTATTATTATTATTACAAGGTCACCGAACGCCCGAGTTACACCGATAGGCCGTTGTCGCGCCTGTGACGAAACTGAAATGGAAATTTGGGACTTGTTTTTGCATCCCTATAATACCAGTGATTGTGGTCCCAACCTTGTGTGTGTATTTTTTGTACGACCTTTGGAGACCAAGACTAAGTATGTTAGGTACACAAAGCATATTATAACAAACTATCATTCGCTCTTGGCTTCACCCGCGTTATCGAGAACAATAGCTTATGTATCAATGATTGGTGCCTCATTAAAATGTAACTTCCCTTAAAGAGCTGAAGAAGGACGACCTTAAGAGATGATAAACGGGATAAAAATTATTTAATATATTGTTTTTTAACGCTGTGAGCGCCCCAGACGGTAAATCATAACAACAGAAAATTGAGCCTCAGACCCCACGACCTCATTTGCCGCTATACGGTATTACAATTTGTTTATTGGTTGGCGTTTGGTACACTGGTTCCCGTCAATATGCTCGGCGCTCAAAAGGTTAATGTTTTAGAGGGCAAACGCGCAATCGAACCGCCTAATGGTAAGCGATCACCGTCGCCCATAGACAACTCCAACACCAGAGGAGTCACAAGTGCGTTTCAGGTGGGAGTACGATTTTTTCTTGAAGATTTGAAAGAATGGTCTTTCTAGAGTCTCAAACTATCTCCAATACTAAATTTCATCTAAATTGGTACAGCGGTTTAAGCTGCGTGAATAGGTAACAGAAAGACAGAGCTACTTATATTATTTATTTTTATATTCATATTGATAGTATGGATTTTGATGGATGAATGGAACAGAAGATACACTGAACTGAAGATATATTGATGAAAAACAGATAAGTGAAGTTTTATACACCCTTTGAAAATAATGAAGAAAAGAATTATAATTATTATCTTGACTATTATAAAGTTGTAAAAATAAAATGTCTAGACATTGAAAATATTGAAAAAAGTAAGTGATACGGACTATTTAAAGGTCACTGAATCGATTTTTTTTATGGATTTTTTGTATTTTGTATTTGTCGTTGTGGCTTCATTAAGCCTAAACGGTTAAATGAATTGGTTATAGCATACTTTTTATCCGACTACACCAAACAATTTCTCCTGTAGGGTTAAAAATGTTTTCTTCATTTCCACAAAGTGGCGAGCACCTTCTACTAAGGTATATTTTTATAGACAAAACTTAAAGCGATCACTATAATCGGGAAAAACATCGATAAGCGAGGGTATCGATATAAACACTCACTACCTTTGGCTTCCAATTATTAGATGTCTCGTTATATGTCCGTACCACTAGCAGCTACGTGTATTATAGTGTTAATTTAAACGTTACCCATAAATACATTTATGTGTTAGAATCGTGACTGAGGAAACGCGGTACGGACGCAGACCCCTCTGACTTGAAAAAAATAATCAAATATTTAAGTGCAAGCATTGGCCACTTTTTGTACACGTGTTAAACACGTGAATGTGTATTTTGTGTCAATTTCAAGTCAAGATTTAGGTGAGTGTTTCGTAATTTTTAACAGACATTTGGATCTCCTTGAAATTTGTTGTTTAAGTTCTGTTTTCATCTTACTTGTGCTTGTAAAGAGACACTTTTATGAAGGTAAATTTTGTACATTATAAAACAAACGTAACCTAACCTATTCTATCTTTTAAAAAATCCTAAAGAGTTTACGGTTTCTTAAAAAAATGCGTTATGACCAACGATAAATTAGGACAAACGACATTAGGGATTCCAAAGGAGACCCATTCATGATACCCTAATTCCAAACAAATAAATAATACAGTTTTTTGCAGTGATCTAAGGTTATGACAACAAATTTGGACTTAAAGGGCAATGGAGCGAGCTATGCTCGGTGTCTCCTTGTGAACAAGAAATAAGCAGTTCCGCAAAAAAACATGGTCATAGACATAGCTCAAAGAATTGCTAAAATTAAGTAGCATTAGGCGGAGCACATTGCTCGTGGAACCGGCGGCCCCTGGGGCAGAAAGATTTTCGAGTTGTGAACGCTTACTGGGCAACACTGCGTCGTCCTGTACGCGTACAATGCCCCCGTAAAGATGTATCAATGATCTGGTGAAGATTATGGAAAACCGTTGGATGAAGGCGGCGCATGACCGGTCATTGTGGAGCTCCTTGGAGGAGGCCTTTGTCCTGCAGTGCACGTCCTTGGGCTGATATTATGAAGATGAACTCTACCACGCGTGTCTGTGCAGCACGCTATTTCCATTTGAAAAACCAATGTAACGATAAGAATATTATAACAATAAATAAATGTAAAAGCAATTGAATCAAACTGCATGTGGCTTGTCATCAGCACCAAGAGCGCGCTCCCTGATCATCAGGCATGATTGTGTCAAAACATGATCTTTTTCAGGGCAGAAATGTCGACTAAGCCAAGCCTGGAGACTGAAACCCCCGATGTGTCCAAGGGTCACTATGGGACGATCAAGATCTTATCCACCGGAGAACATCGCGATAGAATTTACACGGATATAAAGGATCTTTGTGAAGTGATGTCAGGACAGATTGTATGGATTAGGGGTAAAAATTCACATAGACACTGGTAGCTAGTATTCACATAGACACCAAACGCCTTTCTCATCGCTTTACCTAACCAAGTTAACGGCATTGTTGAGTGGAGACTGGAGTCCATTTTGGATGCTCATCTCTCGTTTCTAGGTATTTGTACCTAGAAGTGACGTCACACCACATTTCGACCCAATGTATCTATTTTTTTTACTTACATACATACATACAATCACGCCCTTTTTCACATAACGGGGTAGGCAGAGACTACCTCCTTCCACTCGCTACGGTCCTTGCATACAACTGCCGCTTCATCAACATTCATTAATCTCTTCATTTTGTGCTGTCACAACCCTTTCGCTCTGTCTCATTCACACACAGAATATCAATATTCCTCGCATCCATCGTCTGAAATACTTCATCTATTTTATCATTTATTCCTCCCTTACATTTAACGTAGCAAAACGGCTCTCCATAGCCCACTCTTCGCTCTCGCTGGGACCGAGACTCGATAGGTTGCGAACCATATCGTCGCCATTTGCGTTCCCACGAGCAGCTAGGGATAAAATATTCAAACCCAGCAGAGCCCCGCATACCAGGTAAGGGTTTAGCCTTATTCTGGGGTCACCAATCCCAGGGAAATTGTTTTATTTAAATGAGTAATAATCGCGGAAACAGAAGAAATTATTATTATTGTTAACCTATCAAAGACTTTAACATACGCACCAATTCAACAAATGTTGTAACACTTTCATTAATATCATTAAGTACTTTACTACTAATATTTCCAGCACGTCTGCAGTCATCCAAAACTACAAGCAAACATTGTCTTGTCATACTGCGACAGAGTTTCAGTACGGTTCAGCTGATAATTAGTACTAGCGAATGCCAGGTTAGCCAGCAACTCGTCCAATTCACCAGCAGGTAAATAAAACTAACGATAGCCACCGGCGGTAAAGCAGAGACAAAAAACACCTTCGGGTAATTTTTATAGGCTACACTGTACTCGCCACTTGGAGTCGTTCGATAGTCTACTACTGTGGTTCTTGCCAAGCAAGACACTTCACAACTCAGCTCATAGCTTTTTACGGTATTTGTGAAGAAGTAGCTAATTGGAGGAGTGATTTCAAGTGCAAACGAATTGTTTGAAATCAAATTTTAATCAAAGAGTTGGACTTTACTGTACTGATTTATGTTTGAATGAAATTATTTTGAATAAGGCAAGGTGTAGGTATTTCTCTACAAGATCAAATCAGAAATGAGGAGATTTGTAGACGAACCAAGGTCAAGCAAGCAAGGGTAGGCAAACTGAAGTGACAATGGGCAGGGCACATAGATTCTCGAGTGGAGCGAACTTACAAGTGTACTACTTACGCGAGTGGACAACTTGGTTAGGGTTGCGGGCACTCGCTGGATGCGGGTTGCCTCTATCCAGCCCATGTGGAAATCTACTGAGGACACCTGTGCCCAGCAATAGACGTCCTATCTGAATGATGATGATGGTGATGAATGGGTAGAATGTAGTTCAGATTTTTTTGATGTGAGGGAACAATTAGTATTACTTCAGTTCGATTCATTGAATATAGTTAGATATAACTGGTTCTTTGGTATCAAAAAATAAAACTTGACCAAAAACTTAGTGTGTTTCAGTATAACGAAAGAGTCCATAGTGGATGTATTTGCCTCGGTATCGAAGACAACGGAACTTGATAAAGCGTGCAGCGTTCGTGATGTTGAGTTAGTTGCTGTCGAAGTCTGGGTGGTGTCTGCAGCACAGTCGAACCTGCCGTTTCAATTGGAAGACGCCACTAAGCCAGAAACTGATGTAAGAAATTAATTTATAAGCAGGTATAATCAAGTAGGTAAGTCATTCATCAGAAATGAAGTTATCGCCACTCTTTTCCGTTTAAGTATCCTAAATACGATCTTACTACTCATAACCTGGGATAAAGTTTTTATGTAAACTGGCAACGCAGTTGTAGCATTTTACGAGTCGTATGAAGGCCGTATTTGACGTCAATGCGTTAATGTTTGTTTTATCTGTTTTCTCACACCTTGCAAAAATGAAGTTTTATCCTTTATTTCCATCATTTGTTTGTATTCTCCATAAGAATAGCGTTTTCTGCAGGATCCCGAAGTAGCTGTCGTGGACATGGAAACGCGGTTGGACAATAGAGTGCTGGATTTACGCACGCCGACCAACCAGGCTGTGTTTCGGATCCAGTCTGGTGTGTGCCGACTATTCCGAGAAAGCCTTATTCGCCGAGGTGAGACTGACAATCCTAGACTATACATATGTGTGCATAGCATGTGTTAGATTTAAGTGTAGTCTGTCTACAGTTAAAAAAAACCTCTCTAAGCAAGGTGACATATGAGCAGCCCCAAATCGTGCGTGCATGCTAGACGTACGTTCATCTGTCTGTTAAATATACCGAAACCTTACTCGTTGAGGTGAAAGAGACAAACCTAGACCATGCACCTGACTTTGCCCGCACTCGTTGTCTACCACCGCTGGCTTCACTACTTGAGGCTAGAAAAGCGCTATGTTAGACCAATTTTAGTACAGCATTCGTTTTTTTCCAGTGACTATCTTGAAGATTCCGAATTATTATTTTTTTCAGGTTTCTTTGAAATTCATGTGCCTAAAATTAGCACGGGCAATTTATTCGACGCATTGGCTTTACCTTATTTCAATACCATAGGCTACCTAGGTGTCACGCTCCAGTTTCACAAGCAAGTTTCTATAGCGGCTGATTTTGACAAGGTTTGTTATACATATATTATGAAAATGAAAAAACTTTAAAAATTTTTTTTTTATGTGTTACCTTAACGATTAAAACCAACTAGAAAAGAACGATTAACGCATACGCGTTTTTGGACTTTGAGCTGAGCGTTTACTGAGGTCTATATTTTAGAGCTACATTTTCTTACTAGTGATTCATTAGGTAAGGGGTAAATCATATATGTGACCAATCAGTTCACGGTATTTTTTTTAAGTTTCAAATATCAATTACTTCGTAATGAAGTAAGATAAAAAAATATAAATTACCGTAAGCTTATCTTTGCTGCTATTTTTGGGAGACCGCGTATATATATTTGAGTAGCTGTTAAGAATAGAAGTTGATCAAGTAACATTCATTACGCAACAGTAGCGCGGGTCCATATAATCCGATTCCCACCGGAGTACTCAAGGAAAGCTTATAACCACCTCTTTTTTAAATACGAGTAAATTACTGCGCTTCGGCTGGCCTTGTAATTTTCCTGATGCCACGCCTCGATTACACAGTGTGTTACGCGCTCTTATTTTCCAGGTGTTCACTATAGGCGCGGTCTTCCGACCCGAAAAGTTCAATACTTATCGACACCTCACGGAGTTTGTGGGTTTGGATCTGGAAATGACCTTCAAGCATCACTACCACGAAGTGCTGGACGTCATAGGAGAGACCTTTATTGACATTTTCCATGGGCTCAAGGAACAGTGAGTAAAACATGATTACAATGAGATGTAATGATATTATATGAGTAGGTGATATATTTATTCTACCGTAAATTTATTGGCATTCATTATTTTTAATTTAACGGTCAAGCCTAACTTGCCTTGCCTAACCAGGTGGTCGTGTAAGACTAACAAACGATGATCACATGTTCAGGGCAGTCTCAAACATTGCCAAAGGAATTCTTTAACTTAATATTGGACGCACCCATGGCAACGACTTAACTACAGAAAAAAAGTCCATTAACCTCATTAACAAATCTTCAAACCTTCTCGAAATAGTCTCTCGTATCTAGTATCTCGGTATCGATATTTTACCGAGATACGAGCTTTTGAAGAGCAGTCACAGATAGTTCAGTGAGATTTGGTTGTCAACCGACGATTATGTCTAATTCTACACGAAAGTTGCACATATCCGGAAGATGACCTCCCAGGTTCACTATAGTTGGCACGCCCAAACCCTGGGCATGGTACACACCAGCTCGAGGACCCTTGAACCATGAGCGGCAGAAGTCCCCGTGAATGCTGCCCAACGGTCCTCATTATGAGGACAGGCGATCTGTCTCCACCCGACCCGTCACGCCGCAGTGGGTCAGATGATGTGTCCTCCTCTCAGGCACGCTCAGCAGCCTCTTTTTGAGCCATGGCCGTTTCGCAGAATTATGCCATTCCTCACCAACATCTCTCACTACTGACTATGACACTAATAACATAGGGTAGAGAGAGGTCCGCCCCCACCACTGCCACCAATTGGGCGCAGGGTCATGCGTCGTTTGACTACTTTTCATCAGGTGGCCCGTCTGCCCGTTTGCCACTATTAAGTAAAAGTGACGATTGGTGCTTACCAATCGTATAATAACATAATAACCCGGGCACTTTCCACACCCTTATATGACAGTTAATATCCAGGATATTGTCAATATTGCTCAATTGTGGATATCACAGGGGTCAGTCCTATTTTTTTTTATAATATAGATACGCAGCTGAGGCCGAGATAGTTGCTCGCCAGTACAGCGTAGAACCCTTCAAGTTCTTGGAGCCTGCACTCCGTCTCGAATTCCCTCAAGCTATACAGATGCTGGAGGAGGCCGGTAAGTACAACATTATTTCTACAGATAACAACTTAACAGGTGACCTTCTTGCATGTACAGAACTAATAATACTAATATGGAACGTCCAATTATATATGCGCAATACGAACAAGCTGACGGTTTCCGGTAATTTACGAGGCTGAAGCCGGAACCCCATTGCTGCACACGGTCGAGCTACGTACGTGGGTACAAAAACGCTTCGTACCAAAATGTAGGTAGATACTTCCACAGCGGTGCACGAGTACGCTACGCACAAAATGACGTCACTGATACACACGTGGCTTGTTTCGAGGTGCGTCCCCCACGTATACTAGCGCGCGTAGCAGGCGAAGCTCCACTGATACCCACGCTGTCCACGCTATGAACGAATGCCTCCATACCATACCATACGGGGAGCGGGGGAGACGAGAATCGTGCGCATTGTTTGTAGTTTACGTTTTTCTTGACGTCGCACAAACTCCGTTTCGTGCGTAGCGTGCGCAGCAGTGCGGTTCCTTTTGTATGGAGAAAATATGGCGCATAAAACACGTCATCGTAAAAAGCTTCGATGCATAAGGTGTGCGTAAAAAGGTTGAACCATAAGATATGCTGCTACGTTTATCATGCAACAGGATACTTTAAATCAGTGATCGATCCAATAATTTACTGTAAACTTTGACAGGCGTGACTGTAAACGATGACGAGTGCCTGTCGATATCCGAAGAAAAGTTGCTGGGCAAACTAGTCCGTGACAAGTATGACACGGATTTCTTTATTCTGGACAAGTACCCGGACACCGTTACACGGTTCTGGGTCATGCATGACGCTCACAATCCGGTAAGTTTTACACGATATTATTGGCATGCTGCTTTTATTGAACTATTATCTAAACATATATCATAATATTTTTAAAATGAACTCAGGAGCTATTATGATATATAGCCAACATTATCAGGCACCTTATCTAATAAGGTGCCTGATAATAATAAAGCTTATTATAACATTATTAAATCGATATCGAAAAGCTTATGTACTAATGATCTAGCAGTTCCAAAACCATTATTTCAGGCTAATTAATTTTTACTTCAAGCCTCCGTATTTCATATCCATAACGCTCGTGGCGGTTTTATCAAAAAAAAAAACCGTTATATTTTAATTAATTCCATTTCGTGCATTGAGTTCGATTTTAAATTCCGTCGCTTGATTGGCTTTCAGTTCTAGCACTCGATCCAAATAACAACTTTGCAGCCTTGCATAATAAATAACTTTTGTCTCTCCATCGATTGATTGTTTTTCAATCGGACATTACGTGTGATGCCAACTAACTGCTGTGCGGTGAACGTCTCGACCGCGCAATGAAGACAGAATTTGCTCGCCGCGTCGACAGTCACGCGTTGTCGTAGCCGGGCCGTAAGTCGTGAAACTGGTCTTAAGTCTCTATTATACCTTTTTCCAGAAAGCAACGAACGGGTACGATATGTTCATGCGTGGTGAGGAGGTGCTTAGCGGGTGTCAGCGGATACACGATCCGGTGATGCTTCTTGAACGGGCAAAGTTAAGCGGTTTCGGTCAGTATTTATTTATTTATTTAGCAAAGTACATCATTCTTATTTCTAAGACAATTCCCTGCAAAACTGTATTGTACACTTTGTCTGCAGGCACGCGTCTCTATACTAATAATACTATAGTATAATTATTTATTATTTATATGCATTATTATAATATAAGATTCACGTATTTACTTGATGCTAACTTTAATCACGTCACTCAAGTATCTGCAGCAAATATTTTTAGGGCCCTTTTAAATTTGGACAAGCTTGCTCATGACGGATGTTCTCGGGCAGATTATTCAGGAAGTTCGGAAGTCTTTTGTATAATGATCTATCTTCGAAGTAGTTCTTAACGCGTTGTACTTTGTTAAGAACTACCTCGAAGATAGTACATTAATATTCTTACTTTTGCCTGCGGACACCGGTCGAGTGCCATGCTTGTGCTCTATTAATATTGGGTTATGCTCCTGGTTGCTAACTAACTAGTTCAGCGCATTAGACTTAGAGTGAGGAGGACCGGGAAATAGGACGACTTTGACACCGTTAGGGTGAACGGCAGTGGAACCGTGTCGCTGGAGCCACACAATATGATTCTCTATAAGGTATCAGACTAATGCTAGACAGTAGCATTAATCTGATTCCTCCTTTCTGATACCTTGACAGTTGAGTGTCTACGCGAGCTATTGAAGGATACCTTTTATTCTTGTCTGTTTCTGTGCTACATTACTAGAACAGGGCACTCTTATCATGGTATTTATTTCGCGATAGATGCAGCTTTCATAGGCCAGGGGCTAGCAAGCTGGGGTTCACAAGCCGCATGAGGCTCTGCTGGTGCATCTAAAGTTGTGGCTTTCTAGTTCCATTACATTGTTTTTTAAAGTCACTACTGTCTATCAACCACTTTCATAAGCATTTCATCCTAACCACCCGCTGCTGTGACGTGTCACAACAATACGACAGTAGTCTACTATTTAAGCAAAAAACAAATATTGTAATATTAAAACGAAAACTCGAGTAACTCTCTTAAAACTGGTCAGTTCTGTGAATTGTAATTTTCGGCTCTTTCTCTCAAAAAGTTGCCGATTATTGACTAAGCCCGTAGATTTATTAAATAATTGCAGTAGAGTAAGGTTAGTCATGGTCATATTATGAACAAGGAAGATTTTGAACAAAAAATAAATAAATAACTCTTTTTTTTTACAGATCTCAAAGGTCTTAGCTTCTATCTCGATTCCTTCAAATATGGCTGTCCACCACACGCAGGTATGATAATTAATAAAAAGAATAGGCATCTGTGGCCATATTTCGTTCTCATTGAGATTAATATTATCTATAGGTAGGTACTATTATAAAGTTGTAAAAATTAAATGTCTGTACATTGGAGACATTTAAAAAAAAAAGATTGTTATGTACTATTTGGAGGTCACTAAAACGGAATTTTTTTATTTTTGGATTTTTTGTATGTGACGTTGTGGCTTCATCACGCAAAATCGGCTAAACGGATTTCAACTATTTTTGCTACACGGGTATCTCCAGATGGTTATAGGATACATTTTACCCGACTACGCTGAACAAAAAACGAAGGGTTATGACTTTTTCTCCTCTGCGAGCGAAGTTGCGGGCGCCTTCTAGTAATCTATATTGATAGGTGTTTAATTCGAAATGACTAGTCAGATAGCTATAATGGCAGGCGGATATTATATTCTGTGTATGGAGTCATATCTCCTTTAAATGTCAACTTGTCAATGTCACTTCATAGTCCAATAGCAAAAATACATGCACACTTTTTATTATAGCCGTGATAACGGCCGGGATCTGGCCAAATTATTGCGTGTACTATTCCTCCAATTACAAATTTTATTCGAAAATCGAACGGCGCAATATAGGCGCACATTCGGTGTGATTTCTGCATTTTCGTTGAAGGAAAGAAAATACTACGTATTTCTGTCAATAAAACTTACCCCAATTTCACTGGTTGCACGAAATCACAGTCATATTTTAACGAAAGAATGTTTAAAAAAACTTAGTAAGAAATATCAGATTATGAAATTGACTTACAAATCGGAGTATGATTGGAGAAATCTCATCGCATCGTCGAATTCGGCATCTGAATATACGGAATATTGACCATAGGATTTTTAATTAAATTTTTATCTGTTGTCAGGTGGAGGCATCGGCCTGGAGAGAGTGGTGATGCTGTACTTAGGCCTGGGTGATATCCGCAGGGCCTCAATGTTCCCACGCGATCCCACTCGCATTACTCCATAGACTGGAAATAGTGTGGGGTTTGGTGGCACGCTTTCGAACTTACATCATTTTATTTAATTTCATGTATTCATAACAATTGATATTGTGTTGAACATAAACGGATGATGTGTGCCTAATTTTTTCCTGCTTTGTGCTTTGTGTGGCACGCGCTAGTTATTGAAAGCCCCAATTCTCGTCAGCGAGAAAATATAATCTCAAATGGAGTTATTCAGTTAATAAACTTTAAATATCCGACTAAAGTATTTTATTTATTTATATTAGTATAATATTGTGTTAAATGCATAAAGTATTTATTGTATATCATTTGGAGACATAAGCTTAATCTAAAAAAAACAAGTCTTTTGCAAAAAAGACCTGCTATAATCATGTTATTAAGTGATTAAATAATAACCAAGGCATGGTAAATATTAAAGCAAAAAGTTGATAACAAAATATTACTTTTTCGCTAGCAGTAGAAGATTTCTGAGATATTTACTGATCGCCACAAGTCAAGATTTTAGAGCTTCAAATGCAACTTCGGCGTCCTTCTACTTCGAATTCGTAGAGTACCTATAATTGATGTGTTTTAACTGGTGAAGAAGACCCTTGTCAATGTTAGCTTTCAAATGCTTTAGTAACTATTTTTGATCTGTAATAAGCATGATGACGGGATATGAAAATCAAAAATCTAATTAGTCTGACAGTCAGATGACAAAAAAATATCTCAGTTCAGATAAATCGCATTAAAGTAGCAGGAGCGGGGGCTCGTTGCGTCACTCCTAGGTATTTGTAACTAGAAGTGATGTCACGCCACATTTCGACACAATGTATTTTCTTTATTTTTTTATTAAGTAAAAAAAAATGTATTCAATAATATTTTTTAATAATCTATAGGACGTCCTAAAGTATTAAAATTTAGTCATCATCTTTATTATTATAATATTTAGTTGCCTTGACAGGAAAAATCTTAACAAACAAAGTATATGAACATTGATAAAAGCGCCATCTCTCGGTCGACATAATTATCGTTTCGGATTCATCACAACAAAACGGCTGTCTGGATCGAAATTAAGCCAAATCTTTGGTACTATTTACCCGACTGAGCTGAAACAATAACGAGTGTCATGACTTCCTAGTCTGTAAACAAAGTTTCGGGCTGGAAGGTGTAAGCAAATGTAATTGGTGATGTCAACAATGATATTTTTTTCAAATTCTTAGTCCATTACTCTCTGTGGTATAAAAAAAGTAAATAAAACGTTTATATGAGGTACCCATCATAACTCATGATAACATAGCAGCTGATGATTAGAGCTGATGGGAAGTTATAACTTGTTATTAAGACTATAAAAAGCTATTGCGGTGTGACGTTTCACTTTTCTATCCGTTTTTGTAGGCCTGGCGAAAAAGAGAGGTATTTATACGAATACATGATCTATTTTGTACATCTGTCTATGCGTATATCTTGGAATATGTGTGCATATTTGTGACATCGTTGTTTTTAACCCCTCCTATGCTTAGGCACTGATTTGTGCAAAGCAATTAAACTCTATGTTAAAATTTCACTATAGCTTTCATTTATTAACCTAATTTTTGACATCGCATACAAGAGTATGAACCGATTAAGATTTAGTTCTTTTAAAGACAAATTAAACGAAGGTGTTCGTAGATGCGATTTAAGAATTATTCAGCTATTATAAGATCATCACCAAACCACTGACTGAGGTCTACCGCGACGCCAAACCCTATGGTTTGGCGTCGCGGTAGACCGATCTCGATGCATTCCAAAAGGATTGGTCAGTTACTGTTGGTTAGGGACGAGTGGAATAAAGAAAGGCAGGTTTTTGTCCAACAGTGGAAAAGTAGATCATCAGCATGTTTTACTTGTCTTTTTGACCATTTCTTCAATTAACTAATTTTTATCGTTAACTTAAGTTGGAAAAAAATGAGATTTATACCGACTTTTTTGTCTCTGTTGACACGGAGCGATTGTTATTTGAAAATTAATCCATACAAATATTATAAATGCAAAAGTGTGTCTGTCTGTCTGTCTGTTACCTCTTCACGCTTAAACCGCTGAACCGATTTGAATGACATTTGGTATGGAGATAGTTTGAGTCCTGAGGAAGGATATAGGCTACTTTTTATCCCGGAAAAATGCCCTTATCCGCGATAAACGAATTTAAGGCGGACGAAGTCGCGGGCAGAAGCTAGTACTATTATAAAGTTGTAAAAATAAAATGTTTGTATGTGTCGTTGTGGCTTCATCACGCAAAATTGGCTGAACAGATTTCAACTATTTTTGGTATACGGGTAGCTGGGTATTTCCAGATGGTTATAGGATAATTTTTACCCGACTATGCTGAATAAAAAAGAGGGTTATGATTTGTTTTCTTCTCCGTGGACGTAGTTTGCCCACTAAGGTACCTCCAGCCAACTTCTAGTAGTAAATAAAATATTTAATTATTTTATTGACAACGTTTTCTATCTCTTTGTCTATATTTTTTGTGATAACGATAGTGTATCATCTAAATCCAAACTATTTGTTATAATGAACATATTAATTGTCTTATTTGTGTTATGAAACAATTTAACTTTTAAGCAACACTCATAACTCATAACAAAAACATTTTTAACTATATGCAAGAACTGTGGAGAACTACTAATAGCAACAAGCATCAGTCAAAAAGTTTGTCACAGTCCTCAAAAAATTAAAATCAGATGAAAAAAGTAGGTTCCAAGTTTTTACAATATTTTAAAAGACCTATCGAAACATTATTCTTACTAGGGAGATGTATGGAGAAAAAAATATGTTCTTAGTAATTTAACTACTAAACTATGCAGTGGCTCGTAAATGACATAGTTATTTTATTTCCAAAGAGGCAATTTACATCATGTAATTTTTAAACTTGCACAATACAATATATTAACATTATTTGTAAAACTATAAGTTAGTCTTCAGGTTTTGCTGTAAAATTGATAAGTATCACAAGGCGACGCATTATATTTCCAGCTTAAATAGCCTCATTACACCAGACGACGGCTGTTATGTCAGCCCTCGTCGTCGTGTCACAAAAACGTTAGAAAAACGTGATATAAGGGAAATCGGAAAACACCCGGTACGCGGAAGTTTGCTGGGGAGTAGAGATGGGGAAAAGCGTTACATTTCGAACACTGTAACTGTTAATCTAGATAAAAAAACAATGTTACATCGCTATGTATTTCGTCTTGTCTGTTACTCAGATCATGGTAAAGTTACTTACATAATTTAATCAGTTCATTATTATAATATTACTTTGATTTTATCACTGGATCCCTTTGTGACACATAATCATTGAAAGTCGTAATTGTCATAAAATCATTAGTCATAATTTTAAAAACGTTAAATTTTTATGATCTTTTAAGGTTATAGGTTAGGTTTGTTGTATATAAATGTGATTAGGAGTAACAAAAATGAGGACAAACGAATTATGAGTAACCAAAAATTATGAAGCTCTATTTAATGGGAGTAAATATTTACATGTCTTAGTCACTCTTGTTGCTCACATTACTAAATGCGTTTAAGGCGGAGTAATAAGACACATCTGCTTAACTAGTGGCTCTGTGAGCTTCAGTCTTTCGACCCCCATATCTCCGCCATTTTGAAAATAATCCAAACCATGAATCTACAAAAAAAACATGTAATTATAGAACCTGCTCACATAATTTGACGAGAATCGGTTGAGAAATGCGACCTGTAGAGGAAAAGCTCTTCTCATGCGCCGGACACCCCGACATACGAAACTATCTTTACCTAAGCCGAAACAGAGACGCTTCGCTCGCTTGGTCGAAAATATACTAAATAGCGACGACGGGTACAACAAATT
The DNA here is from genome assembly GCA_905404275.2 of Hedya salicella. Taxonomy (NCBI): domain Eukaryota; kingdom Metazoa; phylum Arthropoda; class Insecta; order Lepidoptera; family Tortricidae; genus Hedya; species Hedya salicella. Next base: position 9,443,405 of record FR990115.1, read on the forward strand.
TCACTATCGTAGAGCCAAAGTTAACTGAAAGTTAGAGTCAAAAACACTAAGTCGAACCTCTCACTTGCACTTGCTGTTTCGTCTAAAGCGCGAGCGAGAAGGGCAGCTTTGTTTATAACTCTAACGCTCCGTTGATTTTGGCCCTCTGGTATAGGAGCAGGGGAACACCTACGTGATTTCGTAACGTTGTTCCTTCGTCACAAAGTCACAGTTACTTTTAGACGGCCGGTCACTGTGATTTTTTTCGTTGTGACGTTATTTATCACCCATCTCTGCTGGCGAGGCCTGGAATTACGTCACTTCTTTATAGTTCCCGTTGACATCATAGTTATCATAATGCGATCCTGGGCTATAATAGATTGGTTACAGAGTAAGTTGCCAGATCGTGACAAGTTGGAAATAGCGTGTTTTCTTAGCTCTCTGCTATGATAAATTTATCTCTTAATATATACCTTTCTCGTAACAGTATTTTCCAGGCTCAGGTGGATGCGCTTGTGAAGAAATTATCAACCGATCCGGTTTTATAGCCCGACTCATATATTTTTTTAACGAAATACAATACATTTTTTAAATCTTGATCCTGTGATAATCAAATAAAATAAGGTTTTTTTTTTTTTAATACAACATCAAGAAACGTTTATTGATTTTTCGATATTGTTCTTAGAGTAATTTTGTGTTCTCGAAAGTAAGCAATGAGCAGATAATTTTAAAGCTTACCTATTGTACGATGAAATGTTTTCCCGTACAAAGAGAAATAATGCAATAGGTACAATACTCTTTATTGCACACCGAAAGAAAATAACATCAGACACTTAACTCTAAAACAGTATGAGAAATGATAAACAACAAATAATTTAATTACCTAAAGTATTCGTTTTTATAAAACGATTTCGGTTAGTAGATTTGTATTTTTTTCAGCCTATATAGGTAAACCGCTGTTTGGCAAAAGTTTACATCTATATTAGTGACTAAAAGGACTTCGTTCGCAGAGGAGAAAAAGTCATTACTCCTATTTTTTTCTTCAGCGTAGTTGGGAAAAAAGTATCCTATCACCATCTATGGATACGCAGCTACCCTTGTACCTAAAATAATTGAAATCTGTTAAGCCAATTTTGCGTGATGAAGCCACAACGTTAAATACAAACTCACAAACTTACAAAAAAACCCAATAAAAAACTTTTCAATTTAGTGACCTCTAAACGGCCCGATGGAATATTTTCTTTGAAAATATCTTCAATGTACAGATATTTTAATTTTTACCACTTTATAATAGTATAGCCTCATCGCAAGTCAATTTAAACCGAGTTAGGACTGAACTCGATCAAACAGGTTTCAGATTACCTCAAATCGACTCGAAGTTTCTTCCGACATCGATCAGATTGTCAAAAAATTCTGACCGCCTCGATTAAATCCCATCGGCCGATTCTTCGTTTCTATTTATAATGTCGGAATTCATAAATTCTAATCATACAAAGCGACTTCTTTATGTAACCAAGTAAAAATATCTGAAGTGAAATCGATTCAGCTAAACCGTTTAGATATACTTTGGAGTAATTCGGTTTCATATTTAGTTTTACGGTTTGGCCCATTTCTAAATATATCCTAACTGACACAGTCATTAATGAAAAATTACATATGGCTAGCTTTTTCAAATATACTGGTAACTAACACCTGTCACGACAAATTGGACGTTTTAATTTGGTCGACATGCGTCACTGAGACGTACATAAATAGCTTCAGAATTTTTAGACAAAATTTATGTCAGACAAAAGTGCCGAGGTATAATATTTTATGACAGACAAGCAATTTATGGTAGTTGCAATTGCTACTTCATCGCGCTGCTTTTATATTAAGTTTTTCATCTTTAACACGCTTTTGTCCACCTGTAACTAAGTCGTTATGCCAGTAAGTAGGTAACTATAGAAACAAATCTTGCAAGTCTTCGACCCACTTTCTGGTTTACGATTGAGCTAAAACTTAATATCCATACTATTCTGTCAAGAAAGAACCGGGAAAAATATCAATAATTCATAAAATGTTAGTTATTCATCCAAATTTATTATATCACCATCAAGGTATGCTTCTTCAGAAACGATATACTGACGCCACCGAATAACCCAATAATCAAAACATTATTTAAACGCTCGCCGAGAATTCTTCTGAATTTAGGAAAAAATAAGAAGTTGGCTGGAGCCATATCTGGTGAAGAAGGTGGTTGCTCAATGGTATTTGTTGTTGTTTTGGTCAAATATTCATTCACAATGAAGAATTACTCAAAATCCAAGAATTTTCTTTCTACAAAATCTGGCCATTCTCGTCGAATTTGCTCTCTTAAATGCCGTATAACGCTCAAATAATATTCTTAATTTACCATTTGACCAGCAAGAATTCTGAGTGAACAACACTGCGATAGCCAAAGAAAACAGTCAAGATGATCTTGAGTTTTGATCGACTTTGGCGTGGTTTTTTATGGTTTTGGTTCAGTTGGAAGGCGCCACTCCGAAGCTTGTTGACTAGTTTGCATGTCAAGCTCGTAACTTTTTTGACCTCTATATTTAAGCCTCCTCAATAGATTTCCACATGGGTCGGCCCATGTGGAAATCTATTGAGGAGGCTTGTGGACGACCTATAGCTGCAATGATGACGGTGATGATGGCAATTTTGTGTCTATAACATAGGTATCTTACCTGCTAAGGATAGCAAGGACTAAATAATTTCTTTGACCTTTCACTAATAAATCAAACAAAACTACTCAATAAATTTTTGTAAGGAAAAATAAAACGTTTCTCCCAGCTTTTAATTAAGAGAGTGACCAACCTCCTCTCACAAAGTGACGTATCCTATTAGGAAATTCCATCAGTTAAGCCCTTTCTTCATAGAAGGTTCTTGTAGAAAAAAGATTTGTAGACCGGCCACAAATTGGATTACAATGTAATGAATCTGAGGATTACAAACTTCCCGGACTGATCATGGCTTAATTCATGGAAAAGTCGCGAGTCAAAAGAAATTTAGCCCTGGCTGTGAATAAGATGGAACAAAATACGATATGAAAAACGGTCAATTCGATTATATTGAAAAAAATAATAATCGAAAGAACTAAGTATTAAGCTTTATTTTTTTTTCGTCCGTTACGTTTATTCGTCCACAATCCTATTTTGTCACCTTCTTAAATCGTCCACAGTGCCATATCGTCAGCCTACAATCCCAAAATCGTCACCTTCCTAACTCGTCCACTTTCTGATATCGTCTTTATCCCCATTTTGTCTACATTCCTATTTTGACCCCAGTGCGAACTCATCCATTTTCTGATATCGTCAATATCCCATTATTGTATACATTACTATTTCGACCAAAGATCGAACTGGTCCACTTTCTTTTATCGACCTTTATTTTATCGTGTACTCGTAGTTACAGTTACTATTACTTATTTGCACTTGTGAACGAGTCTTAATATCAACAAAGATAATATAACGTTGACGACAAGGATGGCTCAGTTGGTAGTGACTCTGCCTCCTATGCCGATGGTCGCAGGTGGTCGCGGGTTCGATTTCCGCTTTGGGCAAACATTGTGTGATAAGGTCGAATGTTTGTACTCGAGTCTGGGTGTTCAATATTTTTACTATATAGTTGACGAGTTGGCACTGTGGTCTAAATAGGAATGTTGACGAGATGGCACTGTGGTCTGAATAGGAATGTTGACGAGATGGCACTGTGGTCTAAATAGGAATGTTGACGAGTTGGCACTGTAGTCTAATTACGAATGTAAACGAGTTGGTACAGTGGCCCACGTAAAAAAGCGGCCGAGATAGGGAAGTGACGATATAGGAATGCTGGCAAATCGGAACAGTAGACCATATGCGAATGAAAACGACTCAAGAAAGTGACGAAATGGAACGGTGGCCGAAGTCATCCTGAGCCAAAATATCCACTAAATCAAAGATTTTTTCTAGCAACCTCAAAATGATTTTAAAAGTACTGTCTAAATACGTGACACATTAATATTTTCTGGAAAAAAAACTTTTTCATTTTCGGTTACATGTATGGAGTGCCCCCTCTAGAAATATGACTTTGCTTTATTTAAATATCAAACTAAGTAGCGGCCTATACAAGACACCCTTACTTCAAACACTCCTTGCTCTGGTAGGTAGGAAATGTAAGGTCGTGTTTTAATCATGAATAGAGAAGTTTCCTGGTAAAAAAAAAATCTAATTAGTCTGTCAGTTAGACTGCAAAAAATATTGGACAGGTATTTTTTTCTTTTGTCAATGAAACAAAAAAAGACAAAGATAAAGCGCGTGGGAGTGGGGACGCATGGTGTCACGCTGTGCGAAAAACGCTCGCATGGCGTCACGCCGTCCAAAAAACGATCGCACGGCGTGACGTCACGGGGAACTTTAACAGGCTTTTTATATTCATCATCAAACTCTCTCTTCCTTCTCACACCACTAGTTTTATGTCCAAATCCTTCTCTGTTCAAGCAATTCGTTTATGAAACGATCTTCCTCTCTCTATAAGGCAAGCTCAGAGCATTTTCTCTTTCAAGCGCATGTTGCGCAATCATCTCTTCAATAAATCTCAAGATTTGATTGATTTGATTTGATATGTTATCTATTTGTATTTTAATATAATATGTGTGTATGTATATAAATATTTATACGTATATATCTCCATATTGACTTGTTGATTTGTGTCTCTTTTCTTTACTTTTTTTTTGTATTCTCAACATTAATGATCCTGCACTAACTACTACTTTCTGTTTGGCCCTATGGCTGACTGGTAGAGAATGCCTTAAGGCATTATTATTAAAACATCAGAGAAAATATACCCCAGTTTTACCAACAACATGTTTGATGCCACGGCACTGTTAAAAAAAACTGAGTAACTGAGTTTCTTTTAACTATACTTTTGGAAGTTTTAAGTTTTTGGAATTTCCGTTTGGTAAGTACGTCGCAAGATCTATAGCTCACAGAACTACTAGTTGCTATTTTGTTTAAGGTTCATTGATTTATGTTTAAACGAAAATAGGTACTGTGTCGAACGCAAATGCATCGTGTATGTAGAGTTTTTTACACCTTCAAATAACTTCTAGTACTTACATGTGTTACGCGCTTTTAAGGTTTTCGTAACATGATTGGAACAAAGGGTTAGTAAAACTATACATGTTTATGGAAGTTCGATTTACTAGTTGAATATATTTGTTTACTAATTGTTTTCTACAAGATCTATATCTATCTACAATAAATTTCAAATAATATATTTATTAATTTAATAATCTATTTCCGTGATTATTACTCAGTTAAATAAATAAAGTAATCCCTGTCGACTTTCTGAAACGTCGGAAGCTTTGCAGCAAAAATAAGTAAAGTAAGCCAAAACGGCGTAAAGCATTTCAACTATTTTTGGTACATAATAGATAGCTGGTCATTCAGAAACATTTAATATTTGGTCTTAATAATTGACTTGCCTGGAATTTGTTTTCATTTAATTGTATATGGAATCTGTCAGATTTTTTAGTTACTACACCTTCACGCTACAAATGACGACACGTTTGGCTCAGTGAGTTGCGCAACGGCCTACGAAGCTGGTGGTCCCGGGTTCAAATCCCGGCCAGAGCAAATGTTTGTGTGACGAGTACGAATGTTTGTTCACCTAGTACCCATAGTACAACCTTTGTTTAGTTTGGGACTAGGCCGATTTGTGTAAGCTTGTCCCTGTGTTATTTACTTATTAAATCCGAGGCAGGTTATTAAAAGTATATTTTAAAATGTAGTCGAACATCACCCGTCTTACCTGTCACTCTTTAGAATAAGCAGAATAGGCATGATGATTGGTTATGAAAATCAAAATTCGATTTAATCCGTCAGTCAAATAATACAAAAATATTAAACACGTATTTGTTGCTTTTTCAAAGTAATAAAAATATACTCAGATACAACGCACTATAAATCAGGAGTGGGGGCTCGTGACGAATCAAATTTGTACTTAGTAGTGACGTCACGCGACATTTTTACTCAATGTATTGCCTTTTTTTTTTTTTGAAGTAAAAAAATAAAAATTCTGGGAGCAGCATAGTTCCGACAATACACTGTAGAAAGAAGCGTCATACCCTTCTAAAGTACACATGTTTTACGTCAAAAGTCAATCAGGCAATAAGTCCGTAATTCCCGGAATTTGAGAGGGCTATACGACATCCGTTACATTTCATATTAATTATGGTTTCAAAATCATAATGCTAATATTCTATCAAATAACTTTATAACACGGCCGACTGACGCGTCAAAGCCTGCTAAGGTACACGTGTTTCACACCGAAAATCAATCAGCCATTTAAGTCCGTGATTCCCGGAACATGATTGGAACAAGGGGTCAAGCCGGCTCGAACTGGGTTATCGGAACTCTCGATCAACGAATGCAGGTTATTCGTTGTCTTTTGGCAGGTTTTTGGTATTATTAATAGGTGGAGGGTTCGGTTTAAGAAATTAGATGAAGTAATGATAATTTACAAGCTGTGTTTAAACGTTCAACTCATATTATTGCAACTGGTATTTTTATTGGTACATGTACACGTAACTTCAAAGATATGGTACAAATCCTACTTTTGATGTTTTTTTCTAATAAATTCGGTTGGCAATAATTAGCGACGAGTAATTCCCACTTTGTCCCATTAGGTATTTAAATAAGCAATAATAAATAAATATTGTAGGTACAATTATACACAAATGAAATTAGTCACATGGTAAGCTCAATAATGCTTGTACTACGAGTACGAATGAATATTTATATATGCGCATCACGCAAATATTTACCCGTACCGGGATTCGAACCAGAACCGTCAGTCCTTCAGCTTTGCAGGCAGTCATTACCGCTGAGCTAACCAGTCGTTAAATAATAAGCCAGTATAATAGGCCAGTGGGATTGGTATGAGTTGATAGTAGGTACCATACCACAGATACAAAAGACAAGTTTATTAGGGGCCATTGACTTACTAGTACAACATTATTATCAAAAGAGGGATCGTGTAAGAAATAATAAATAAGTTCTAAACCCTAAGTGTGGGTAAAGTAGAGGTCAAGATCAGAAGTTTATTCTTAAATCAAATCACGCGGATGTATAAATATAAATCTGAATACAACGTGACAGGGAAATAGCCAAAACAGAGATTTGATCAAATCTCTAAGAGATATGACCAAATTACGCAGGACGTTAAAATGGCGAATCAATTTTATCATTTGTCTAGAAAAAGTCAGTCATTTAATTAAATCCCTGAATCAGTTTAGTAAAATGACGAAATCAGCCAAAAAAGGCAACTTGTTTTGACATTTCACCAGATTTATTTAGTAATATGATAAAATCTCTAAAACACATCAGTCAGTTGACAAAGCTAACTTGCAAAGTCAATTCGTTTTATCATTTCACTAGACACGTTCAGTGATATGATAAAATCTTTATCATATCACTAAACGTGAGACATAAACAGACTTTATAATCATCCTGCGTGATTTGGTCATATCCCTTAGGGATTTGATAAAATCTCTGTTTTGGCTATTTCCTGCGACATATACAAAGAAAAGAGACGCCGATGGAATTACTCTTTTAAAACTACATGTAAAATATCACATGTTATTTTCTTAGCTTTGCCTTCTTTTTCTATTCCTCTCATTTTAACGCGTAAATTCTTCTAAGCCTCCTCGCTCCTTCCTCCCGCTTCACCTCATTTTCGTCATTGTTCAAAATTTAAATAAACAAAACGAAAACCAAAACAGCTCAATAAAGGTAGCCTTTGGCGATCTCAAGGCCCTGAACAATACAAAATTTAATCAACAAACCGTCGGGCCCTCGATTTACTCAAAACCAGCCTCCAGGCATTGGCATAGGGGTCAATATTTTTAGACTTGTTAGTTTGTACTGAGTTTAAGGGAAGTTTATTAATAATGCACAACTTCGGTACTTTGGAACTAAAAGGTTATCCAGAATAGCACAAAGGTTGCTTGTTGTTTCTTATATTCAACTATCGTTCTACTAAGAAATACTGAATAATAGATATAAGGGAATGTACAGCAGTAGCTGAACTGATTTTTATAAGTACTAGTGAGAAGGATTAAAACAAAGACGTTTGCGTTGGCTTGGACATGTGCAAAGGATGGAACCATCTCGTTTGCCACGAATAACTCTCTTGAGTGAGATTGCCGACGCCAAGCGACCAATTGGACGACCCATGCTACGGTTTAAGGACAGCACAAAGCGTGACATGTTATCTTTCAATATCGATATTCAAAACTGGGAAAGTGTGTCTGAAAACCGAGACTTGTCGAGAAAGACTCTGAGCGATGGTGTGGTCGCACATGATGAAGCCTGGTTCGCTTCTCTTTCGCGTAAGCGTGACCTGAGACACCAACGCGCAGCTCTTACCCCTGCATCGACAGGTGCAACATTTATATGTCAATTATGCGGCCGAGGTTGTCGCTCTCGAATTGGCCTTTCGAGTCACGTTCGAAAGTGCCGCACTTTATTGGACGCTGCTTAAATCATCTTTCATAGATGCAAGAGGCCAATGATGAGTTAGAAGGAACTTCGTTTGCGTATGATACAAAACATTATAACACTCTCCTTTATTTTAGCGTAGGTAGTCAAGTTAAAAGTATCATATAGATGGACCTGTGTATACCTGTGCATCTAAAATTGATGAAATCCATTAACCCGTTTTGGCACGATTAAGCTGCAACCACACATACAAACATACAAAAAAATTGTCCTTCAAACACTCTTTATCACTTTTCTTTTTTAAATATCTTCAGTGTACAGACATTTCATTTCTAGAACGACATAATAGACTAGAAGAACTATGGTGACATATCACTCATGCAGCCGTGTGATTTGTATTTCCAGTTTCACCATCTTCTGTTAGTTGCCAATGGCTGTTTAAAAGATGATTACGTCTCTCAAATTGTCAAAAATGACAGGCGTAAACAGAAAATCGGCCTTAGCGTAACACAACTTTGGCATAATATGCTTTGAAAAAAGCCGGTACTTATCTCAAAACAACTTCAGGAAAAACGTCGTAATTACACACTAGGTTCAGAAATACTTATAGCGTTTTCACTTGGGGCAAAATGAGATACGAGTTAAAGTTTCTTCAAAGTACTGTCGATATATTGATGAGATAAACAAAACTGTTAGGAACAAGACAAGAACAGATCTTCTTCAATATTAATAGAAACTTTTGCGTAGGCAAATTAAGTGTCGATTGTTAGTCGAGAGAGTCGAGTTTTTGAGAATCCCTGATATTACTTAAAATCGACTGCTAAGCTAATAATCTGTATCAAACAAAGTCAAGAAATACCTCGTTTACCAGTTTTCATATAAAAGAAGACACACAAATCGGTTCATCTAGACAAACACAAATGTTCAACTTAAATATAGTAACCTTTTTGTGCTAACTACAATTCTCTCAGCAACGGGAAGGTTTAAATATTAATCCTAGATGGTTGAACGTTTTAAAAGGGGAAGCAACATTAATGTCTTCCGTGGTAAAAAAAATCGGAACTGAGATGAATTCCCTACTGAAATAGGCTCTTTTTGTTCCAGCAGAGTATACCGTTGTAAATAAAACAGCTATACAGCGAAGCGGGAGCGCCGGACAAAGGCTTAGAAATGTATCTTTAGAGCGATGAGGATGAGATTTAACATGTTTCTGGGTTACATTTAAGGTTGATGAGTATTAAAACGCGATTTTTTTATTTTATTTTCAATAGAAGTATATATCCAGGTATGGCTAGTTCCACGTGAGTTGAGGTCACGCACACAATAACACTGTCTTGTAATGACAGCGGGATTTTGAAATTAGTGTTTTTCTATTGTACCGATAGCAAGTTCAACAGTACAAAAAAAATCAAGATACACCGGAAAGTTTCTTTTAACTATTTTGTTAAGTATTATAATATATAGAACAATTCATCGACTTGAAACAAAACAGAAAATAAAAGATTTTGACTGATTCTATTTAAATAAATTGGTTATATGAATAAATAAAGGTCAGATATGCGTACGTATATGAATTAGAAATTAACGAATCAGATGGAGATATGCCAAGTGACGATGGTTTATAAAAGCATTTTTTTTACTGAGTTTAATACCTATAAAATATATAATTAAGCGTTTTTATTAACATTCACTCACTAATTGCATTCATTCACTTTTTTTTTTTTGCAATCAGCACTTCATGTAGCTGTATGTGTAATCATTCACCTCAACTCTCGTCGAACTACCTTATAGTACTTGTTAACATGCGTAAGACTGAACAATCACATGGTAGTTCTGTTATTACTTGTGTCTTTAAGAACTTTGTTTGTGCTGATATAAGTGATTGAGCTGATATAAGTGGCTGCGGTGGGGTTGAAGATGTGTTGTATTCCGCTTGATCAACGCCTACCTACGTTTATTAATTTCAGTTCCGACATTAAATACCCAGTTCTTAGGTCTTGCAGTTACCTACTCTTACCATCAGAGTGAAACTGATCTATCTATTGTTGGTCAGTTTGGCGTAAGAAACTATTTTCTGATACCTCTAGTATGGAAGTTTTAACATTTCGACCGTCTTAACCTACTACATATACATATGAGTAATTTCGCAAAACATTTAACATAAAACAGCCACCCCTTGTCAACTAATCATTTCTTCTCTCTTCTCAATCGCTCCCTCATTTCTGAGGATCGAGACTCCGCTTCAGCTTGTCAACTGCTTCTCTCCATCGGTTACGGTCAGCTGCCTGGTGTAGTGCGGCGCTAATTAGTTCGTTGGTCTACTCATTCCTTAATATATCTTACATATTTGTGGAAAAGGATTACGTCCGAGTGTGCTTGAAGAGTTGGAAATAATTAGGTACAACAATAGAGGTGTGATCATTAATGAACAACTTAATGTTAAGTCAATTGTTACTAAAAGGGCCGACCGGTTTGGACATCTCACTTCTTGGGTGGACGCTGGACCGTCAACAACCCTTCTTCTCATGATGATGCCTCGTAAAGAGGCGAAACACGTGTCGATGATTATAATGTTTGGTGGTAGTTTGTTGTATTTGAATGAGTATTTTTTGTGGAAACTGCACTTATTTTTAAGATATAGACGCGGAATAGGAAAGGAAATTATAATCCATTAATTTAATATGGAAAGCAAAGTAACGCCTAAATCTATCATTTATTTAATTCATTAAACTTCAAATAGCGTCCGTCATGAGGCTTTGTGTCCGTACTGTTTGTGAATCTTGTCTTCCTAATACTGACCTCTTTGCATCATAGTTTCAAGCAGTTAGACTTTTGGCTTATTTGTCTAAGCACCGTTATGGAATTAATTACCTTTTTATTTTATTTTCTCAAACATGCAATACAATATTTATGTTATGTTCCTTATAATAGGCTACGAAGTATGATGTTTCAGGTGCGGCTAGGACAAGATGTTGTTAATGGAATTTCATACAAATCATGCAGGCCGGCAAAGTCCTCTTCTTTAATTTTCATTCCACTTAAATTTGTGGCACAGGCATCAAGACATTCTACCACTATGCGTATTAAAAAATAAAACTTTGATTTTTTGTTGTTTATTTCAATGCATCTTTGAAAAAAGCACTATACATACCTCGGCGGGAAATATGGGGTTGCCCGCCTCAGACCTAGCTGGGCTCGCTTTGCTCGGCGGTCTAGATGTCTTCGGCCGGCAACCCCTTTCATCCCAGCCTCTGCAGTAAATGTACTACGTAGGTCACTCGATAAATTTTGAGATAAAAAAAAAACTATTGAAGATATTAGTATTATTTATTTTACATTTTTTCAAAATACTGTCCATTACTCTCTATACAAAGTTCCATTCGTCTGAACCAAGTTTGGAAGCACTTTTGCCAGTCTTCATCAGATGGGTCCGAAATTGCTTCTTCTAATGCAGCCACGGCTTCTTCAGCACTCGAAAAAAACTTCACTTTTATTTTTTTCTTTCACCACCGGGAACAAAAAGAAATCGCAGGGAGCTAAGTCAGGACTATAGGGTGGATGTGGTAAGGTTTCTATCCCAGCTTTCTCAATAAACGCCTTTGTTCTGAGGGACGTATGTGAAGAGGCGTTATCGTGATGCAGCAAGATTCCCCAAAGTCCAGTCTTTGGTCTCCTCTCTCGCATTGCTTTGAAAACTTGCAGCAATGCTACTGTAGTATACCAATCAGAGTTGACTGACCTATAATTTTCCAGCATTGATGTTGATAAATGTCCGCCCCGTGAAAAGAAACTAGCTACCATTTTTTTGCCGACGTTACGAGGTCATTGTTGTTTTGTTGGTAACTTTCCCTCTGAGAAGACCCATACTGACGATTTCCGCTTGTTTTCCGAGTCATATTGGTAAATCCATGTTTTGTCACCTGTAATTATTTCCGATTCGCGCCGCGATGTCCCGTTGTCGAATCGTAGACGGATCTCACGACACCAATCTACACGAGCCTGTTTCTCAGTATCGGAGAGCAAAAGTGGTATCCAACGACAACAGAGCTTCCTTACTCCAAAATGTTGATGTAGAATGATGCTAACGCTCCCTGAACTGACGCCTAAGATATTTTCTATGTCTTTGTATGTTATTCGTGGATCTTCTCGCACCAACATTTCAGTAGTCCACACGTTTTCTGCAGTTACTGCTGTTTGCGGGCGACCACTTCGGTGGTCATCTTCGAGGCTGGATTTACCCGTTTTAAATTCGTTGAACCATCTAAAAACTGTTGCCCGTGTAGGAGCAGAATCTCCTTACGCTGACTGCAATCGTGCAAACACAATTGTTCAGATAAACCAAATTTAAAATCATAAAATATCATAGCACGCAAATGTTCGCGGTTAAGCTCCATCGTTGCAAAGAAAAAACGCGGGAACCGTTTAAGAAAAATGACTGTAACATATTCATTTTTTACATTGGAGCAAATCGGCAAATTGTGTTCTATTTTAAAATAAATTTGCTTTTTAAAAACATATAATTCAGGTGCGTTTCAATTTCGAATTTCGAGCATCTCAAAACTTATCGAGTGACCTACGTATTATAAACCTACGTAGTGTTCCACTGCTGGGAAAAGGTCTCTGTAGGTCTATATTTCCTGTCGTCATGATCAAAAGCGACCTATCTATATATATAAATAAAAAATATTGAATAGATTATGTTGGCGCATCATGTCAAAACGGCTGCACCTATTTGGCTATTTCTTTTTTGTCGTGTTCCTAATTGTCTGGACAAAATTGTCTGGTTTATATGCCAGCGTCAAATAGTTTGTAACAGCCAGAGCGCCAAATATATTGTCATACATCTTTGTACCTATAGTAACAAAGACGTGTTGTTATATTTGGCGCTTTGGATGTTACAGAGTATTTGACGCAAACTGCAACCTATTAATATTTTGAATAGAACGTTTAAATACCATACTTAGTCACACGTGATCGCAAGATTTTAAAGTCGTAGAAGCATTCATGGACTATACTTCGAGTTTTTTTTTGCAATCGATTCAAGAACGAAGAGATCCGTAGAGAAATTGACAGGACAAATTGGGCAGGTCACATTGCTTGTAGAACCGACTGCCACTGGGGACGACGAATTCTTGACCATGGAAAACCCGGCCCATCGCAAGGCACATTAGCTACCTTACGAAGTTTGCTAAGGCGCAGGACTGGTCATGGTGGCATTCTTTAGAAATAACTATGTCCAGCAATGGACGTCTTTTGGCTGATAATAATGATGATGAAAAGCATTAATTACTGGTTATTCAACTTAGTATCTATACAACTGTGCTCTTCAAAGTTGTTTACTATACCTACAATGACTAGTTAGTCATAGACAGCAGCAGCAGTTAGGCATAGACTAGCAGTTGCTAGTACTATTGGTGCAGATGTTGCTCACTGTATGATATCTCGCAATCTGTCACGACTTTCTGGTGAGGTGCATTTGTGTAATTTCTAATTAGGGGTTATTTAAAAAAAAAAAAACATAATTCCATCTTGTCAGACGCCTTATCAGAAATTTCAGACATCACTGCTTAGATGTTAGCCACTTAGTGGTCCTGCAGAGAGATTATTATTCATTAATGGTAAGAAAAACGTCATTTTCGAAGTTAATTGCTCAATTAACATCACGTACGCTTGTTACTTTTTTGTAGGTTAGTAATATAAAAAAAGTAACGCCGTATTTAAAAACATTCGAAATAACTCCAAGGGGAAATAACTCCAACTTTTTCATTGGGGCGACTGTGATATCGCGAAACCAACTATTGTCTGTCTTTTTCTGTTCAGTACTGTGTAAGAAAAACGGATGACGATGTGCCACGCGACTAGCTAAGTCTCGACCAATTATGCGAGCCCTAAGCCCTGACCGGTCGTCGAACCACGACCAAGTTCTATGCAATAGGCGAAAGTCAATCCCAACTGAACACTCGCTTCCATCGCTCTGCAGTACGACCTGAAGTTGTTATAACTTTCAGAAGTATAGAAAGTTTTACTATAATTTTATGTAAATATGAATTACGCAGCATAATTCCATTAGTCATCTGGCGGGAGCACTCGCTGAGCTAGAATACTTTGCGTCAACATCCTGGACAAGTTCTTGAATGGATTACAAGAGGTTTGAAAGCAGCCGCGGTTCTTGGTAAACAGAACCAGCGTCGTTATTTCAAGTAGATACTAACTACGAGAATATTCTTACTGGAATTGACATGCACCTATTGCAAATACAGAAAGGTCGCGTTAAAGTCGAGTTTTCGTTTAACACGTTTCGGTCCAATTTGTGGACTTTAATCATGAGAGATCATCCTTGTCTAGTCTTCTACTTTATGTTCATGCGTTTTTTTAGTTATACATTAAGGTGTGCTATGTTCATTGACCTGTTTATCATTCGCATTGTTTCATTAGTTTATTAATCCTTGTTATATAAGCTAATTTGGTTGTAGTTTTCTTTAGTGACCCTTTCCCATAACTTCATGGTCACTACTCGAGAGTATATCTGCCCCAACGACCGGTGGTTCTAAGAATTACTTTCTGAATATACGATTTGGTAGGTCCCCAAGGTAAAAGCAAATTCCAATACCCATATTTAGTTCACAAAAGCCCCGGGCTTGTGTTTATGGCCCATACATATTGAAGGCCCTAGCATACGTGGCCTTTGGGAAATAACTAGTAACATATTATGAGATATGCTATCAGCTAATTTGCAATACAATTTCTAGTACATGATATTACATGTACGGTAAGTACTTGAATCACAGATCAAATCAGCTTCTATTTATGAACTGTGAAAACGCTTACAGAGTATTACATTTAAAAGAAAAAAAGGTTTATGTCGTCATAATTCTATATGATCAAATTGCCTCCTTAATTTTAATTCTTGGTCATCATCGAATATACCGCTTTCGATTAATCGCCGAAAAACAGCGCTTCTCAACAAAATGACGTAAGTGCCGTGGAGATACGCTCTTTCGCTAGTGCTCTTTTTCATATCGCATTTTTTCATCTAAAGTTTTTTTCTTTTTCTATAAACAGCTACGGAACACTACACTGAGTATGGTCCGAGATGCTCTTGGCCGATTTTATCTCGTAGGACCTGTCAACTTTGTAATCGCATGCTTTTGCCCCCAAGTGTTGCTCATCCTTACATAAATATATCATTAAGTCCTGCATGTTCGATATATTATATTATGATACTTTAACGATATCGCATTATCCACGTAGGTGTACGCTAAGCCAGTAAAAGGTAATTTAACTAGTTATATCTATAGGACAGGATTCCTGTTGCTTTCCCTCACTTTAACTTTCCAGTGTTACAAAGTTAAGTGTTGTATATATAATTGAGTTAGTGTCTCCCTCCGGAGGTGCAAGAATTACAGATATGTTTACCTGTAGATTGAGAAACTTTCAGAAATGAGGGGAATCGTAAACGAAACAAGGTTACCGACATAGCAAACAGGGTAAACAAACTGAAGTGGCACTGGATAGGGCCCATAGTTCAAAGAACCGATGGCGATTGGGGCAGAAGGGTTCTCGAGTGGAGACCGCGTGACTTTATAGGATACATTTTACACGGCTACGGTAATATAAAATGGGACTTTCATATCGAACGAGGTTGGCACTAATCTAGTACAGTACTACTTAGAAAGTTTATAATACTCATATGATATTTCTTTCCCTAATAAACTAGCACAAATATTGCGCCTGCAACTAACACTACACTTTATCTCAAGTACCCTACTCTGTAACGAGCAGGTGGTAGCTCGTCAGTTCATGCTTCAAACACAGACAGACCTAACCAACATCTATTCCAAGACTAGATAAGATATGTTGTTATGTACAGTGTGGGCTTATCAATTCTCTATTTATTGTAACAGCAATCTATAAATTATTGAATAGATGTGTATCATAGTGACGTCTAAAATTTAATTACAGTACACTATAGAAACAGATTCGGCTATTGTTGGATAAAATCAGATATTGAGCTGTAATAGAAACAATTTTATGGAATAGAAAGAAGAAAGAAGTGACCACTTTGGAAGTATAAAGAGTAGATAATATACCCGGTAATTATTTTGCCGAGGTTGATTTATATTATTGTCCAGTAGAGAAATTATTACAGCTCTGTACGTGTATTTATCCCTAATAAATCAAATAAAGAAAGATGTATCAATATTTGAATTATCAGTATGATTAAATGAAGAAGTATGAAGAAAAATGGCAACAGTCAGAAAACTATAAATAGAGACAAGGCAATGCAATGTTTCTAGGCTTATTTTGCCTTGATAAGTAAATTTGAATTAACTTTTTATTAAACTTGTTGTAAAAAGTTTATGCAGAGCAGTACAGTGAGCATATTACATTCGCGTGCCTCCGACAATAATTCAAACCTATTACCCAGCCCGAATCCTACTCGAAATGCTCACAAACTAAAATAAGTCACTTTTTTTGTTTTTTTTTTTTTCTAAAAACAGTTAGTACCGGTTGAAAATGTACACAGGTCAAATATTAAGCAAATGTGTTTGTTTTTAAATTATTAACCGTCTTAAAAAGAAAAAGCTTTTCATTTCGTTACTATGTTTTACCTATGTTTGTTGTAATAATTTGCACAGGAAATTGGACTCAATGGAATCAGATAAAACAATTAAGTCTCCAATATAGTTGGCTCCATTCTTACCGTGAAATTTGTGTCTCGTGAAAATCTGAAATAAAGAAAAAAAAAGATTAAAATTTAGACATATAGTTTTTCGGTTTACCAGCGAATCTCCTAATGACGATTAAAATATGACCCCTAGAACGTATTTACCTCCATTTTGTAATAGTAATTGAGCAAGCAATATACGAGTATTACATTCAAATAGCCGATAAATTTACGTATCTACGTACGGATACATAATCTGCCAGTTGTAAAACTAACAAGAATTGTATATATTGCTGCTGGACTATACATTATTAAATTAACCGCGCCTTCGAAAACTGTTGCAGCATTTTTTTTAATAAATCTATAATCACAAACAATACCTACTCGTAGCTGGATACAATATACGCCTGTATAAAATTTACTAGCTGTATATTTCCACTTGTATGTCCATTCGTTCACTCGTATTTTGTATGTCAGAGCCTAGTACGGAAATCGGGATGATTGCCGGGAAATGGAGTATGCTAGATTGACGTTCGTATCAGAATGTTCGGCCCACTGCCAGAACAGATTATCCATATTATTTTTAATACTTAATAGAAGGAAAATAATAATAATAGCTCATCCTACAATTGTTATTTATTATTGAAGGGGCTCCCGTACGTGAATGACCTTCGATCCGTAGCTTTTTACTTTTCTGTGTTGTATATGTCTCATTGTGTTGACTACCACCATGTTTACCAATATACTGTTTCAGTTTATCTTCACGAGTCACCGAAACAAAAATAAGCTGCATCAAAATTTGCTATTTTTATGACAAAAACCAGTTTTTGCTACTTTTCTTAAAATTTATAGAACCTATTGAAAAACCAGTTGACAATTTTAAAGTTAAGATCATTACTAACCTATTGGTTTTATTCCCATGTCTAGGCATAGCTTGACGACGGAGGCTATACCAATTTAAGATAGAAAATGACTTTACGATTATTTCTTTCCTCTTGACTTATGACGTATTATGAAATTTCAGTTGACAAAAGTAAAGGCCTAATATATAATATTTTTTTTACCTTGTTTGCACCAAGAGGCATAATTTTATATCACTTTAAAAACAGTGAAATTTCTCAGTCCTCCCGTGACCATGGAAAGCTGGAAAGCTTCCGAAACGTCGGGAACTAAAATGAGATAATATACGCGATATAATCCGTTAAATTGTTTTATTTCAATGAGTAACCTTTAAATAAATGATCTTATCTTATATTAAATGATTTTTACTTTTTATTTGGACCAAGGTTAAGATGGCGTTATGGTGGCGATCGTTATTGATACCACTATACTTTAAATAGATCCTATATCGCACTCAGCCGACCCCACTGGTGGGGTGAAATGAAAGAATGTCAAAACCAACCTATACTCCTAATACAGTCAAATGATTAAAAAAATCTGACACGAATAAAAAAGCTAATAATCTTCCAACGACGGAGGTAATTATTTCGATTCATAGCTAGAAACTCTTTCGATAAAGTCTTCTATCCGAAAAGTTTTAGGAGTAACGAGGCCACATATATTAATTATTATCGTGTTATATAACTTATGTTCTTTTAAGAAATTTATAGATAGACACGTAGATACACTGACAGACAGATAAACGAGTCAAATTCATTATGGTCCTCTTTATTGTTGTAATTTTAAAAAGTAGTATTACTTTGCCCATACTTGTCCACACTACCATAACAATAACATGCTTGACCTAAAATCCTTAAACAAACAAAATAATTGTCAAGATACCGATCAAATACATTAACTAGAATACCATTACGTCGTACCACCCCTGTCAATGTATTATTTACCCTCTACTCATCTAGATAAGGAACCCTTCGAATATCAAATAAAAACACCTTTTATGTGACCCTTTTCTAGACCAATCAAAGGAGTTGACACGAATATTTTTAACAATGTACTATTTTTTGAACGACGCATGTATCTACAGCAAGCATTTCCTTAAATAGGTTCTAATAATATAATAATAGTAGTAGTATTAGTAAAGTCACTTCGAGTCGAGTTCTGACGTCTCTGGTTTAAGCTCTGCGTGCGTCTTAAAATCACGTTACTATTGAAATAAAACAATTTAACGGATTATATCGCGTATATTATCTCATTTTAGTTCCCGACGTTTCGGAAGCTTTCCAGCTTTCCAAGGTCACGGAAAGACTGAGAAAAAAAAACTTACGCCCTATAGTGAGTCAAATCGATGCTCCTACCTATCGATTAGCTCGGCACTTAGCAGGAGTGCTTTCTTTACTGCAAGGGAAGACGGAAGCATACACAAGGGACTCATACCATTTTGTCAGTGAGATTAAGGATTTGAGACTAACTGATGATGAAGTTATGGTCAGTTTTGATGTCCCGTCTCTCTTCACATGCCTACCAGTTCAAGAATGTATCGAAATTGTGAAAAAAAGATTGGGTGAACAACAGATGGCAATAGAATATGCTGAGTTATTACAACACTGCCTTAAATCTGGCTATATGCTATAGAATGGTGAATTCTACGGGCGAGTTGATGGTGTGGCAATGGGGTCTCCGGTGTCTCCTGTCGTCGCCGATATTTTCATAGAAGACTTCGAGAAGAGAGCGCTTTCATTGGCACCTGTCAAGCCGAGGATCTTTAAAAGATACGTAGATGATACCTTTACTATTTTACCTAGATCTAGTGTTTCAGCTTTCTTAGACCATCTGAACTCCATGCATAGTAAAATAAAATTCACTATGGAGTTGGAAAATCAAAATTCACTTGCATTCTTAGATGTGCTAGTAATTAGAGATCCTAAAAATTACATAGGCCATACTGTATATAGGAAACCTACGCATACAGATAGGTATTTGAATGGCAAATCTCACCACCATCCCTGTCAACTTGCTACAGTGGGTAAATCTTTGTTTCAGAGAGCCAGGGGTATCTGCCACAATCAACATCTGACTGCTGAGTTACAGAATGTCAAACGTACGCTTCGAGCCAACGAGCTCCAGATACCACGTTCCAAGCAGAATCCCAGTATGAGGAAACCAACAGTCGAGCGTAAACCTGCCGTATTACCATATGTGAAAGGGGTCACAGACAAGATCGGAAACATCTTAAAGCGTGCTTCAATAAAAACATATTTCAAGCCGTTGAAGAAGGTGTCTCAATACCTTAGACCCGTGAAGAGTAGCACCCCTTTGCAGAGTGCAGGCATTTATAAGCTGGACTGCAAGTGTGGTCTTTCATACATTAGTCAAACGAAACGCAGTGTATAAACTCGGGTGAAGAAGCACATAGCAGATGTCAAGTACCGTCGGTTTAATAGGTCTGCAGTCTGTGAACATGTCATTGACAAACCAAACCACTCAATTAAGTTTGATAAACCTTCTATCCTTGCCAAGGAAAAAGATATTTTTCCAGGATGCTACGCGAGGCTATTGAGATTAAAAAGCTTCCTAATTTCAATAGAGAAGATGGATTGTCACTACCACCAGCTTGGGATCCTGTAATACATCTCATCAAGGAACAAGCGAGACACAGGACTGCAAAACCTTAATTTCCGAACGGTGTAAAATATCTTATCTGTTTAAAAGTAGTTTAATAGTCTCTGTTTTTAAATATTATAATTAGTAATGAGGTAGCCTGGGAGTTTTACTTTGCAGCGTTTCTTTTCTCCTCAGTACGCCTCATTTGTGAAATGCTGCTTGGTAAATTATTAGAATAAAATAATTAAGCCCTTCTAGCACATGTGTAACTGTCTTTACAGCTTAGGCCCATCTGGCATGTATGTACACCTTTATTTGTGTTTTTTCAAAAAAAAATGGGTAGTTTGCACAAATTGTAACTTTGACAGAGGAAAATACATCTTTTCTCGGTCCTCCCGTGACCATGGAAAGCTGGAAAGCTTCCGAAACGTCGGGAACTAAAATGAGATAATATACGCGATATAATCCGTTAAATTGTTTTATTTCAATGAGTAATAATCGCGGAAAAAGAAGAAAATATTAATCACGTTACTATTTTATTGGAATGAAACATGGGTCTTTGGATTTTGACTCCGAATACAATTTTGTACCTTTTGGGGACCCAGTCTTCAGCCTACGTAAGGAAAAGAGTATATCTGATACTACTGGAGACCGAAGAGGTAGCAGCTTCCTCGCATGTATAATTTTTACGGAAAATGCATCTTCGTGACCTTGCCGAAAGAGAGCAATTTTTTGATTTAACTTAAATTTTGTTTAATCTATAATTAGTTCCTATGACCTATTTACAAATTCCAAGTCTTCGTCAACAAGTCCCTGAGATCGATTCTTCGCGTATTCTGGTCAAAAAAGGAACGTAATAAAGACCTGTGGAGCAAATGCCGTCAGTCACCTATTGGCATGGACATCGCGATACGATACGGAGATGTTTAGGCCACACGATTCGCAGAAGAGAAGCAAATAATGAAATCATCGCCTTCGAGTGGAAGTCGCCGGACTGAAGGCGACACCGGTACGGTGTAGGTAAACTCATGGTGGCGGACCGTCGAAACCGAGCCGAGAGCCGTTGGACTGAGCTAGAGTCAGATCAAAAGGGACGCTGAGGATAGGAAGGCATGGCGCTTCCTTATGAAGGCTCTTTGGCATGCCCTAGGACAACAACAACAGCAACATACCTACCTATTTAGTTTCAGTTTTCATTTACTTTATAAAACGCCAATGTAAATTTAGTAGTTATTGATTGGGGTACGTTCCAAGTTTGTATTTCGCCCCTTAAAGTCATAGGGTGCTTAGAAATTTAATAGATTGAAGTATGGCGGGCGCTTGTTAAAAGTTACACAAAATAAACTCCGAGTTTCAATTGTTTGCTTGATTACTTCGCAGCGCTCGTATTTACGCGATTGCGTTATAATGCGTTATGTCTTCGACAGTTTGTATGTACCCACATATATTCTCGAGGACATAACCCTCCTGTGGGTAGGTGTATCAACTTTTAGACCCATACTTTTGATGTCTCTGACTTAAGGTATTTAAAAGACAGGACTTTTATTAAACGTTGAATACGTTTCAAAAAACATAATAAATTTAAACAAGGAGAATCCATTATTTAAGGACGTTATTTTACAATGAAGTTTAAAAGCTGTGGACAAATTGGTGTGCGTCCATTGCTGTGGGAAATCCAAGGCCCTATGTCAATGTCACAACTCAGAGAATTGCTAGACTTAAGCGACAGTGGGCGGGGCATATTGCTCGTAGAACCGTTAGCTGCTGGGGCAGAAAGGTTTTC
The DNA here is from genome assembly GCA_905404275.2 of Hedya salicella. Taxonomy (NCBI): domain Eukaryota; kingdom Metazoa; phylum Arthropoda; class Insecta; order Lepidoptera; family Tortricidae; genus Hedya; species Hedya salicella. Next base: position 9,465,837 of record FR990115.1, read on the forward strand.
AAGTGGCGACCGCATACTGGATAACGCAGCGTGAGAAGGCCCCAAACAGAAGGATCAATGACTTAGTAGACTTAGAAGATCGCAGGAAACCACTCGATGAGGGCGGCGGCCAACCGGCCGTTATTAAGATCCTTGGAAGAGGTATTTCAAGCAGTGGATTGTTCAAAGTGAGGCTCTTTAATCACCATCTATACATATAATAAAGCTGAAGACGGTCGAAAGTCTGTACATGGAAGATATTCGAAAAAAAATTGGCTGGGGATACTACTAAAAACGATAACAGAACACATTCCAACAGTTTTTAAAATTTTTGTCTGTTTGTCTGTTTATTTATACGCGCATCACGTGAAAACGGCTGAACAGATTTTGATAGAAACTTTAATAATCGGTCGAAAAAATCCCCGGCCAGGTTAAAGGCTATAAAAATTCAACCTTTAAAAGGGGGGGTAGCCACTACATTTGATTGAGTTAAGTTTACACCTGAATTTTATCGCGCTTCTTAGGCAGGAGGTGCAAACTTCTCTCAAACATGTGTTACGAGCCCACAAGTATCTAGTACCTTGCTAAACTAACAGGTGGCGCTAAAATTAATACGTTTTTGTCAAAACCATTATCTTATTATAAATGCGAAAGTGTGTCTGTCCGTCTGTCTGTTACCTCTTGACGCTTAAACCGTTGAACCGATTTTGATGAAATTTGGTATGAAGATAGTTTGAGTCTACTTTTTATCCCGGAAATAATACCCTTATCCGCGAAAAACGAATTTAAGGCGGATAAATGCGCGGGCAGAAGCTAGTACACAAATAATCCATTTAATTTTGTGTTTTTGTGTATTTAATAGCAGCTCAATAAATCTTAAATCATTCGGTCATCAAGACAATCTTGTCAAAACAAGTAATTCAAAAACTGCTTACATTTTTTGATTTGCAATAATAATCTATTTAATTTTGTTTTCCCAATTATTTTAGCTAGCAGGCGTTGATACATTTAATCAATCAAGTAATCAAACCAAAGTTGTCAAACAAATGCATTCAAAAACTACTCAGTAAACTTAAAAACTATATGTTAAAATCTGTCAAGATGCAAAATTGATTATTATCACGGTAAAATTAATCCATCTCAACTCTTACCGATGTCAAATTGATACAAAGTTATTCACTTCATGACTTTCAAGAACTTTCGCTCCCAAATTATCAATACGCTAACCGTCGCTTTGGATGTAAAAAGTAATGTTTCTTTTTCAATCAAACTCCAGCCAGCAAGTTCAAAGACTTTTGCCTTTACTGAATTCAGATACCAATTTCTTATCCCATTTTTTCGTTAATTCTCCTATCTGCTAAATTAAAATATATGAGGCTAAAGTTTTTACGGCTCTGGCTGATAGTGTTTGGTAGTCTGTGCCTAAAGGACCTAACCTAATTTTCGTTTATATTTTTGATAGACGTCTCTTTGAAGGATTTTGGGCTTATTGTCAAAGAGCTTTTGTATTAACATATCAAACGCTGGGTGTGATGGAGTTCTATTCGATATGGAGGTCAAACTATTTTAGGTAGGCAATGAAAATTTCAATTCGGGTCTCAGGGGCTGACATGTAGTAAAGAATGAAAAAAATACATATTTTTTCAGGGATATGCGCTTTTTGGATTTGTTCTACTACTCGTTTGTATATTTGAACCTCATACAAAAAAAACCACGTATTTAGGCCGTTAGGAGTAAAAAAATGTTTTATGACCCAAATCAAATTCAGTTAAAAATATCTAGTTTTTTTATTATTGTAGGTACATAAAACTTGAATAACTTTCGGTTGTTTATCAAAATTATTGCATTTAATAAAATAGTGAATCCAAAAAAATAATTTTCGTAAGAGGTTAGCTATCACTTTGATTTCTGTTAATAGCGAAGCGAAACTTGGCAACATACTTTGCAATGTCTCTAATTCTTGCAACTTATTTTTTCGTAATATTTTCTTCTGTTTCCACGATTATTACTCATTTTTTCATGTTTAAAATAACATACCATTCTGAGTACCGACTATTCAAAAATTCAATACATACTCTATAATGTACACCTTTTTTGGGAAACGCTATCTAAAACTTTTTATGAAAAAAACCTAATACATTTAGCAGATAGTCGACAAAATATCGAAACAGATTCTCACCCGGGGGTCGATTACTAGAAATTGTTCCCGTGTCTCGTATTATTTATAACTGGATCCTTAAATGGCGGTAATAAATCGCAATCGTCCCCCGCCTAGCTGCGCTAACAAAATTGAAAATGTTTAATCAGTAACAACGGCTTAATCGGGCTTAAAACGGATTTCATTAATTAATGAGATACATTTTTTCATGTAATTGAAACTTAATTAATTTAATTATGGAACTTGAAGATACTGAATAACGGACAAAAGAAATACAATACAATAACTCATTATTACATATACATGTCTGACAAACCAGAGTAGAATGAAAATAATACATTCAAGGGGAGATAAACATCATATTTTATGACAACACGTTTGGCTCAGTGGGTTGTACAACGGCTTACGAAGCTAGCGGTCCCGGGTCCGAATCCTGGCCAGGACAGGTATTGTGTGATGAGCACGAATGGTTGTTCCTGGGTCTTGGATGTTTTCTATGTATTTAAGTATTATGATTTATCTATATATTATGTATATCGTCGCCTAGTACCCATAGTACAAGCTTTGCTTAGTTTGGGACTAGGTCGATTTGTGTAAGATTGTCCCTGATATTTATTTGTTATCATTTATTTTTTGATTTTTTAGCATCACTATCTTCGTGATTTATAAAGTGGATTTCAGCAGTAAATGACGGCAGAAAAGCCGAAGCAAATGCAAAGATCTTGCAACAAGTATTGACAAAATTTGAAGACAGAGCGTGCGCTCCGCCAAGGCACAAGACAATGGTTCAAATTCAGTCAGAGTCTTGAAATTTTTTCATTATTTAGATCTTTGTATTTGAAGACCACATTTCTTCTGAAACCTAAATCTTTACTTTTTTCATCTCTATTGTATGTTTTTGAGTGTTTTTAAAAAGAGGGTTTTGTGGGTAAGCTTAGAGAAAATTTAACACATTCACGACCGTGAACTCGGCGGGCGCTCCGCTCGTAGCAAGTTTTCGCTACATACGGTTTTTTCCATGTTATTGGCTACGAGCGTAGTGCTACGAAAATGTCAGTTGCGAAAGTGGTAATTTATTTCTAGTGACTTATGATTCCGAGTATTATGTATTGCTAGCTATTGCCCGCGATTTCGGCCGCGTAGAGATGTAATTTATAGCCTACTAGCTTCTGCCCGCGACTTCGTCCGCCTTAAATTCGTTTATCGAGGATAAGGCTTTTTTCCGGGATAAAAAGTAGCCTATGTCCTTCCCGGGGACTCAAACTTTCTCCATACCAAATTTTATCCAAATCGGTTCACAGACAGACAGACAGACAGACAGACAGACAGACAGACAGACAGACCGACAGACAGACAGACAGACACACTTTCGCATTTATAATATTAGTATGGATTTGTTGTCTGTTGTTGTCTAAGCAACATTAGTGGAAAGTTTCGCTGAGTTTCGTTCAGTATTTTTTAAAATGAAGAGGAACATACATACATACATCGGCACAAACGTTCACGTTGATAATGTTACTAGCTTCTGTCCACGACTTCGTCCGTCTTAAATTCGTTTATCGCGAATCAGGGTATTTTTCTAGGATAAAAGTAGTCTATGTCCTTCCCTGGGACTCAAACTATGTACATACCACATTTCATCCAAATCGGTTCAGTGGTTTAAGCGTGAAGAGGTAACAGACAGACAGACATACACACTTTCGCATTTATAATATTAAGTAGGTATGGATTAGGACTATTACTCACGATTTAGTTAGTTATTTTCAAAATTTTACATGCGGCATTGCCTAAGTGATTTTCCTGGATAAAAATTAGCCCATGTAGATTTAACTCTGTCTTGTGACTATGTGTTGTTTACCTCGGCTTATTAGAATGTTAGTGTCATATTCTGTATTTCTGTGTATCTCAGGTGTGCAATAGAGTATTTGTATTGTTTTGTATTGAATGCAAGCTACCGTTGCCCCATGATAGATTGAATGAAGGACAAAATAACAAACTTTCGCGTTTTAAGACGATTGTGTTTCGATAAAAAATACTTCAGTACTGTGACACATTGATTTTAACTTACACGATCTTCATTAATTATCGCAACACAACAAAACGGGGCGTCATCGCGTATAAATATGATTTATTTAATTAGCTTTCATTAGTAATTCTTCGACGTTTCGAACATCGCATTACGTCCATGGTCTCGAAAACACTAAGATCTCATGGTCTCTACGGTTTCTTCAAGACCTTGGACGTAACGTGACGTCCGAAACGTTGAAGAATTACCAACGAATGGTAATTAAATTAATCATATGGATCTATATCGGAATCGCTAATGTTTTTATCCTATTTTTGCATTCCTTAATACTGTTTTGTCATAATGATCATTTGTCTTAACTCTCACATGGCATAATTATGGCTGCGCTCACATCGTATGGACGAAATTTTCTTGCCCTAATATTTTATTTCCTAATGACATTTGCCATATTGATTATTTATCCTAATGTCCTAATGTCTAATGTAGTTTGTCCTATTATCATATTACCTAACATTATATGTCCTCACGATTATTTTCCCTAATTGTGATTACCCTAATATTATATGTCCTAACCTACTATTATGGTAGCAGTTCGTTTTCGCATGGGTCACAACTTTTATCTAACCTAATCTACTTTTCTGACAGTAATTCGTTTTTGCAAAGGTGGCAGTTCGCTTCGTTATACATGGTCACAATACAAACCTATAGTTTTCGGTTTTTGATCCATTTTGATGACGCTGCGCTCGCTTTGCTCGCTCCGCTATACATGGTCACAATGCGAACCTAACCTAACCTACAGTTTTCGGTTTTTGACCCATTTTGTCGCTCCGGTCGCTTCGCTTGCTCCGCTATACATGGTCACAATACAAACCTAACCTTACCTACAGTTATCGATTTTTGACCCATTTTGATGATGCGCCGCTCGCTTCGCTCGCTCCGCTATCTACAGTTTTCGATTTTTGACCCATTTTGGTCACAATACAAACCTAACCCGGTTGCGTTAGGTTTTCACCTCATTTGTATGCAACGCTATAGATATCAGGTGCAAAAGGTGGGAGTACGCTCTTTTCTTAAAGGGCGCATCGGTCCGGAAATACTGCATGCGGCAATTTTGTCCACAGTTCAGTTATGCGAGGCTGGAAATTTCTAGATAAACGCATAGTTGTGAACTGCCAACCATCATAACAAAGTTCTAAAAACCACGCTGTTTGCAATTGACATTCACCAATTTTTTTAATATTTTTTTATTCAAAAACCTATTCAAGGTATAAATTCCATAAACACTTACGTACATGCAATTGGTTCGTTCATGGTTTGAACTCTAATTTATACTTGAAATAAGAATGGGAACATGCAACTGCTGTTGCGGGAATCACTCAAGTGGTAAAGCCACGGGTAACTTTTCTTTAGTTGATATTTTACTTATTTTGAATTTGCCGCCTTATCCACAAACCTTCATGGATATCACATTTGACAGCGATTCCTTAACAAGAGTTACTGTCAGTCGAATGCAAATTTGAGGTTACGTTAATTATTGAGAGTCATGATTGTGTTTAAGAATTAATACATTTAAAAGAAATATCAAGACCTGGAATAAAGGCTTTAAATGTTGTTTTGGGTTGGATCTTAAAAAAAGTCGCCTTCTTTGAGGATAATTGACGCTGTGTGGGGTTTATTTGGGTTGTTTTTAAATGATTGAAAGCAATTTTAGCTGCCGGAGATGTGTTTTTTTTTACTGAATTATACCGAAAACTGTAGGTTAGGTTAGGTTTGTATTGTAACCATGTATACCGAAACGTCAAAATGGGTCAAAAATCGAAAACTGTAGGTTAGGTTTGTATTGTGACCATGTATAGCGGAGAGAGCGAATTGAGCAGAGCGTCAAAATGGGTCTAAAACCGAAAAGTGTAGGTTAGGTTAGGTTTGTATTGTGACCATGTACAGCGGAGCGAGCGAAGCGTCAAAATGGGTCTCAAACCGAAAACTGTAGGTTAGGTTAGGTTTGTATTGTGACCATGTATAGCGGAGCGAGCGAAGCGAGCGGAGCGTCAAAATGGGTCTAAAACCGAAAACTGTAGGTAAGGTGAGGTTTGTATTGTGACCATGAAAAGCGGAGCGTGCGAAGTGACCGGGCGACAAAATGGGTCTAAAACCGAAAACTGCCGGTAAGGTTAGGTTTGTATTGTGACCATGAATAGCGGAGCGTGCGAAGTGAGCGGAGCGTCAAAATGGGTCAAAAATCGAAAACTGTAGGTTAGGTTAGGTTTGTATTGTGACCATGTGTAGCGGAGCGTCAAAATGGGTCAAAAACCAAAAACTTCCCGCAGCGCCGCAGCCACCACGGTATCCACCTCATCCTCCTCCCTCTCTGCATTAGAATCTTTGGCACTGTCATAACCTCAAATTATAACCATTAATAATTCAGCAACTAAGCATCTCCGCGGGGGGAAAGTTGGTGAAGGGGGTCCCCTTTTCCCCCCTAACCTCCCACCATCCTTCCCACCTTTCTATTAAGGCGACTTATTTTAAGATTTTTACCGTTGATTTTTTAACATTACAGGTGAGTTAATAATTTGTTTATTAGTGAGAAAAGTGGAAATACATGTACATAACTTTGTCAATAAAAAACATTTTGTCTTTACAGAAAAACGCAATTTCGTCTTTATTTCACCTATCACAGTGCGATAATATTATATAAATAAATTTAATACATAAATATTAGGTGTCAATTTTGAACAAATCGAACTATTCCCGTGGTAAGCTCAATAAGACTTGTTGCTATTTAATTGATTTATTGACATAGAAAATTTCCACTAAATATTTACTAGCATTACAAATATTTGCCCTAACCGGGATTTGAATCCAGGGTCGCCAGCTTTGTAGGCAGCGTCATTCCCGCTGAGCTGAACCCGGCATCAACAACATCTTTTTTAACTTGCTGGCTCTTAGTTTATATTGTCACGCATGAAAATCCAAAAAGTCATTAGCAATAATTGTCACATTTTCGATGTGTCGAATGGAATTCTCACTATGCATCGTAGATTGAACTAATGAACGCTTGACCGTCCTTCTCCAGCTCGACCGATCAGTAACGAGCTCTGATCAAGCCTTCACGTCCCGACGGGATTGGACGAAAAATTCTGTCGTTTAATTGCCTCTTATAGGGGATTCGACGATCGACATATAGTTAAAAAGCACTCCCTTCCACTTGATTACGCGATTTTATAAATCAATTCAAAAACAAAACACGTTGACGTCTCGTAAGCTTTTTTTTTATTAATGACAACAGAATTAAGAATTCATCAAGGATTGGACTAATGAACGCTTGGGCGTCCGACCGATCACTAACGAGCTCTAATCAAGCAATAGCATCCCGACCGGATTGGACGAAAAATTCTGTTGCTTCATTCTTAGGTGGAGATTTTATAATGATCTGTATTGAATTAAAGTACATGAGAGCCATCTCTTTCTACCACTTGATTAGTGAGGTTTATATACGGGTATAGCAAGGACCATTAAAACAAGAGGACTAAAAATCACCGTACAAACAGCCGTTCCCCGATGTCCAACGCCATCTATGTATAAGAACTAATATTTTTAACTATTCAACTTTGCAAGCTGTCACAGTATATAAAAGTTATGATTTATTTATTGTTAGCAGAGTACGAACTAATTGCTACTGTACTATGTTATTTTGTTAAATTACTACATAATGAAATGTTTAATTTTGAAGCGCAATCTAGTTTTTGCCAGAATATAAGAAGGCAATTGAGTAAGGCAATTGACACTCCTCTCCTCCTCACCTCCTCCCCCTCCTCCTCTTGTTTAAATTAGTATTTGATATTTAGTTAAAATTGATGACCTGAACACTTTCACTACTTTCAGTACTAGGAATCCGATAGGTAGTCACTTTGCTCGTAAGTATGCTATCGGCTACGCGCGTAGTGCTACGAAAATCTTGATCATGAAATGCTAAAAAAGTTCTTGAGAGCGTTTATACCGGTTCACTGGCAACGTCGCATATTTTTTCATTTTCCTTCATTATTTTGTGGTACTTGAATGAAACTTAAAGGTATGTTCAATTCATATCCTACATTTGTAGGAATCATGTTGCGTTTAATTCACCTATCACCCGCTTTTGCCTTTATTTAATTACAAAACAAGATATAGACATGAATTCAATTTTAGAGCCTTAGTTGTGGTATTAACATGAAATTTTGAATTGTGCCAGCTTAACTACCGAAAACCTAATGAATGTATTGAAAACATGTTCAAGTTACATTCATATTTCTCAAAATAATCAAGGAAAACCAAAAAATATGCGACGTTGCCAGTTAAGCGGGTATAAACCCTCTTAAAACCAAACCAGAGATAAAATATTACCTATCTACAATCTGATGGAAATAGGGTTCCTAGGAGAAACACAAATGATGGACTAAACCTCATATGGTACATACTAAAATATGGATGCATGACTTACAACATTATTAGTCAATATTCTTTAAGAAAATATTGATATTTTACCGAAGAAGGCCGGCAAGCAAATTAAAAGAACATAGTTTATTCAAACAATCGATATAAGGAGTAGACTTAGGCTTGAGAATCGATATGTTTAACTCTATTGCTAATATTAGTGTCTAGAACAGATATTTAATTAAGATATTTTAGAACATTGATTTGACAAAGATTGAACTAGATATGCAAGGTTGTTTTATAAACATTACTTTTATCATCCTTTGTTTAGCTTCAGTCAAAAACTTTCTGCTTTAGTCAATCGACGAAACAAACGGACGAATCTGCAATGCTACAAGTATTTAGTAAATCACTCGATTTGAATAACAGACTTCGTTTATTAATATATTGGAAAACAAAGTCGCGATAGCTTTAATCAAACCGGACATAGCTTTAGGAGTCTTAAGGCTGCCTTTTTTTAAATATCTACTGGAATTTTGACAATATTTGCCGAGAAATAATAACAGAAAAATGCAATAAAACACGAAACACTCGCCTAATTTATCCTACTTCTAAGAGGCGTATCGTGTCGTACATATTAAAGTTACATAGAAAAAATCCAAAACCAAAAGCCGAAACTTACTATAACAACAAATTGTCGTAAATCGTTAAAGCTACCTACTAGCCTAAACAAACATATATATTCATAACAAAACTATAAAATATGAAGCCAAGAATATCGCCGGAAAAATATGTACCGCATAAACAATAAAGTAACATCGGAGGTGAAATATTGGTATATTTTACAAGAGAATCGACGACAGCGCTCCCTTGAGGGCAACTAAGAATTTACATAGGATTTTGGCCTCGGTTCTTACCCGGAGAAGTTATTTTTTGTATACAACTAGAAGGTTTCGGAGCTGGAAATAAAGACACTGAACGGACATTTCATTTTTACAACTTATATCTTGGAGCTTGACCTTACTGTAACTTACTGTTGAAATATGGACTGCGTTTTCCCGGGGGCGTTCTTCAAGAGACGAGTAAATACTTAAGAATTTAAAGGTATGGCAACATGCACATGTTCCTTCTAAAATATTTGTTCATTAGGTTGGGGAATACCCCAACCTAATGAACGAATATTGTTGAATACAACGACAGGTTTGATTCAGTGGGTAGCACAACGGCCTACGAAGCTAACATTCCCAGGTTCGAATCCCGGCGAGGGCAATTGTTTGTGTGATGGGCACGAATGTTTTTTCTTAGACGTTGGATATTTTCTATGTATTAAAGTATTATAAATTATCCATATTTTACGTATATCGTCGCCTTATACCCATAGTACAAGCTTTGCTTTGTTTGAGACTAGGTCAATTTATGTAAGATTGTTTAATAAATAAGCCCGTACTCTGTTTTGTTAACAAAGAAAAGTAATCTTTAACACACCTTATGCGCTCCTGCTCAATTCAATAGCTGATTCTAAAAATAAACTAACAGGAAAATAATAAAATAAGAAACGCAGAACCGAGAGTCTAAACACCCTAATAATAACACCCTCTGTCACACTAGTGATGGAAAACTCGAATCGGCAAAGTCGTATTGCTACTGATATATTTTATGAAGAGTTATCATTTTCTCCAAATGGCTTATGTGAAGGCCATTTTATTGGTGTCAATCATTTTGTAAAGAACAAATGTCTACTCAACATTGATTTATAGTTTACACAATCTTCACTCGTTATCAGAACACAACATAACGGGTTTTAATCGCGTGTAAATATGATTTATTTAATTACCTTTCGTTGGTAATTCTTCGACGCTTCGGACGTCGCGTTACGTCCATGGTCTTGGAGGAACTATTCTTTCGCGACCAGATAATTAAATAAATCATGTCTACGGCAAAAATGAGATGCTCAGTAAATAAATATCTTACATCATTATGTTATATTTAATTGTTTAGCCGTGTTGATAATAGTTATTTTTTTTTAATTTAGGATATTTTACAATGTTACTGTATTATATGTTGTGGATACTCGTTTTGGATGGCATTATTCTATAAAGCCTGTTCTATGTATTGTTATTATGTTAGTTTGAATGTTATCTGTTTAGTGTGTCAAATAAAAAAAAAGGGAAACATATTAACCGCCAACTGACTCCATTGGCTAAAACAGGGCTGGTTTATAAAGGTCTGCAATTTGTAGATTTAATATAGGCAAATATTTTATCCAGATATAGTTTCTGATTATACAAATCACATGGGAAAGTATTTGTGTTAAATACTTTTATCAATTAGTCGTAGTTAATATTTTGAAGTGCGCCCGAGCAGCAATGTAAACGATCCCTCTTGGTTTGACTACTGGCATGACGTGTCTATTATTTCGATGTGATACATTGCGTGCTCAATGAAAAAGTGAATTGTATGTAAATAAGTTCTGTAGGAACTATATCATCATCAAAATGTAGCTGCATATATTCAAATCATAAACTAAAGACACCCGACTTTTGCTACCTAAGTCTCGAGACTCGAAAAAATTTGCCCCATCGCTACTTGCAACTTTCTTGTCATACAAGTTCCTGACAATAGGAACTTTTCTATTATGGAATACGACAATGGATAAATTATACGTGTAATTTTATTCTGGAGTCTCCGGGGAAAATTGATGGTGTAAGGAGACAGGTGGTTTTAATTAAATAAAGTATTACTGATAAGTGCTTTTCTGTTCTATTTCTGCATTCACGACGCTTTATTGTTCACCAAAGCCGCAGGCGAGGGTTGTAAATATGCGATAGAGGGCTTTTTTTTACTGCCCGGGTTGAGTATTCAATTTTACGTCTTCATCTGGCCATAATGCGAGATTTACCGTATGCGTAGCGTACGGTAAAATTCACATTATGGCCAGGTGTGACGTAAACTTATGTTATGATAAGCACGCCCAAGTCATCGCAAAATAAATTTAATAACGAAATAGAACCAGATGCAGAAGAGTCGTCATATGTGTATGATTATTATTATCTAAAGAGGATATAGTCAAAAAAACCTTACGAAAGTGTTTTTCAGTTTATTTTTAATAAAAAAAATTAAATATACAAAGAACCGACTTCAAAATTAACTAAAAAGCCATAAATAATCTTTTATGTACGGGACAGATCACATTTGAATCACCTTTTGAACTCGGTGCCAAACTATTAATTTATTACTATTAAGAACCGCGGCGGCGAGCCTTTTGTTATTATCTACCTACATATATATCGTCGTATCCTACGAAAAGAGGCACAATTGCAAAATGACTACTTTTCAGGAGAAACGTCTTTGTGTTTCACTCAAAAGATAATTATTAAATTAATAATTTTACAATTACATAACGTGCATTAGTGTTCTAGAGTCCTTATAAAGTATAATTCATATTTGTAATAATATATTACAAGTAAGTTTTGTCCTTTAAATCTTTATTCGTTGGACTAAATAGGTTTTAGAGGGCCACAAGCTACATTGTGTCTTTCATCATCGGAAAATTCGAGGCCACTACCGCCCTTAGAGCCATGTTTTCATATATATTATCTTTCTTTTAAAATGTTTCTTGTAAATAAGTAGGTAATAAGTGAAAAATAACAAGAAATACCTAAGTATTTTATTGAAAAAACTAGCTTTTACTAAAAACATATTATTTTTTTATTTTTTGCATTATTATATTTTGTAATTTGACTTGGTTTGAAATTTTAATTGTAATTTTACATTTACTAACAACGTAGTTATAGTTAATTTTAGTAACACATTTTATGGATCCTTGATATCTGATAATAAACGTATTGAATTGAATTAAATTAATGAAAGTAACAAAACTAAAAAAAAATAACTTAAAAAAAAACTTGAAATTGCATCTTAATGCTCATAATATAAAATTAAAATTACATATCATTATAATTCAGTCTTGAGTATTACTAGAGATCATTTTTCATATTCTTCTTCGTCGTCTGTATCCCGTGCAGTGGCAACACTTGCTATCTCATGAGGTAATGATAAAAGAAAAACATGGAATTCTTCAGGAATTATTTTCGTTTGACACAAAGAAACGAGATCTTTATACTTGTCTTTATTTAATTTCATAGGGGTTGTGTTAGCCCTTTCAACATTTGTAACAACATTTCTTGTCCCTCTTGTCACCTTCTTTAACGTAGTTATTGTTTTCGAGGCTTCATTAAAATCATATTTATATTTAATCAAATGTATGTTATCTTTGGTTATATTCACTTCTTTGACTTTACTTCATGCAACTTTTTCTCCGTCGTCATTCTTTGTTCAATTTTTGCCATTCAGTAAAACACAAAAATTTAAGATGTCTACTAACTTCATTTCTTTCACTATATATGCTTCCCCCGTAGTTTTAGCCCACGTTATCAGGTTAAGCCATTGATCTGGAGTATAAATCACAGAATGGATGCTGTCCCCTTCATTTTGCGTATGGCGCACCTCAAGAAACCTGTGTTTGATGCTTTCGATGTCATATTTTTCAATGATGTACTGATAGAAAGCAAAAACAATACGGTTTCGTCTGTTTCCGCGATTATTACTCATTGAAATAAAATGAGATAATAGAAACTAAAATGAGATAATATACGCGATATAATCCGTTAAATTGTTTTATTTCAATACGGTTGCGGTTTTGACCTGAACAGTTATCAGACCAAAACTTGAAAATTCTTGCACCTTCATCGAGCTTTGACTTTATAAATAATTGTAAACCACTGCTTATCTCATTACCACCTTTTTCATCTGTAACTTCTGTCCACATGTAACAGTACCCGACCTTTTTGGCTAGTTCATACACCGTGAAGTCGTAAAGATTCAGCTTTCTCTTGTAATAAAGAATGCTAACATTCCCAAAAGGACACGTTAAAATTTTTTGCATGACAAAACATCTGGTCACTACTTTATTACAATCTTTAGCCTCAGCTTTATCAGCCTATTTAAGAGTTCTTGCTAAAATTTTTGCCAGTATATGTTTTTCTTCTTCAATTTACAAATAATAGACTTCTTGCTCATTCCAAGGTGGTATAGGAGACTCCTCGCGTTTCCTCTTCTCTGAAAATAAAAATAAAAATCAGTATTATTAATGCGAAAGTGATTTTGTCTCTCTTCTTTTTGCTTTAGAGATACATATAAGATACCTGTAACATTAATTCCGGGAAAATGCAATGTTCTGAAAAGTATAATAAAAACCATTTAACGCGGCTGCAGTAAAACATCGAGAATGTCATAAGAACTCATGCGAAAAAGATAGGTAGGTAATCGTGCATATTTACAGATTGACATCAACAATTTGGCGGGCAAGTAGATTTAATATGTCCGGTTTTTTTTTTTTTTTTCAAGTTTACACTGTTGCAATATACAACGAAAAAAGCTCCAACCGCCATAAGACCCCAAAATTAAAACACGCAAACACATTTTTCAAATCATCACTCTTATCAAAAAGCAATTAAATTCGTTTAATTGATCAATATTGTTAGTAAACTAACCAAATATACGGTTATATAGCGAAAATTCAAGCAAAAACTTGTCAAAACATAATTTGTACATTGAAAAAGGATACTAACGTAATTATGGCCACACATTCGCTACACAAATTAAATTAAGCAATTCTGCAAAATAAGGTCACAATTACCGTTCGGGCTTTGTTCTTGGTAATAATAACACTTCACAAAATTCATCAAATTATGTTGATATATAAATAAATATTTATAAGATGTGTATAATTAAAAAATAATTATAAGAAAATTAAATAAATACGATTCCAATTTTGATAAAGCTATTTAAATAATTAGGTTTAACTTACTTGGTGCTTTCTTCTTTTGTTCAGCGTCGTCTTTTGCAACCATTTTTACTAATCTATGTCCTCGACAATTCATTTTGTACGTTATACAGACTATCAATGAAAAGGATCGATTTTACAAATTACACAATTATATTTAGGAACGCACACAACACTTCCGCCGCTGTCCGTCGAGTACTCTCCAAATGGCGCTTGCGCCCCCTCCGCGCGCCCGCGCCTCTCCGCTTTGCACCGCGAATAAGGCCACCAGTATACTAATGGCTTTACTCAGCGTTAAAAGTGAGACATGGGTAATTGTGGCTTATTGAAAAACGTTATTAACTTATGTAATAAAAAAAGATTTTAAATAATTATTTGAAGTGATATCATGCAACACGAGGTATAGATTTCAATTTTGTATTTTGTAATTCGTATTTTGTTGAATGAAGAAATTAATTTACTTCAGGTTTGACACTGACTTCAAACGGTGATTCAAATGTGATCCGTACCGTACATAAAATTATTTAGGGCTTTTTAGTTTATTTTGAAGTCGGTTCTTTTTTTATTTAAAAAAAAATATTTTTGTTCTTTAGTGATGGATTTTAGTACTGATATAAGGTATTTTTTAGAGCCCAGAATGGGAAGATTGAGGAGGCACTTTGCACGCATCTCGAGTCTTTGGAAGTGAGAAACGTAAAAGTAGGTTAGTTCATTGTACCTTCCATCATCAGCTCAGCATGAAATGATGACAACCAGAGGAAAACAACCGATTTTAGAAAAATATATATACAAAACATTGTTAGTGCCTATAATATTTGAGGGTTCCTCTCTATTTCCCTGGTATTCCATCATCTAATCCTGACTTGGTGATAAGGAGACTACTTCAGGGCCACACTAAAAAGAATATGACTAACAGTCTTAACATATCTACCTATAATAGATGTTTTTTTTAAGAATTATGCTCTAACTCGTAAATATTAAGGAGTTGTACCTTCCGTCATCAGCTCAGCATGATGAGATGATGACTACCATATGGAAATACTTAAATAGCTTAAGAAAATATATGAAAAACGTTATAAGTTCCTATAAAATTTGAGGTTTGCCCTCGATTTCCCTGGGATCCCATCATCAGATCCGAATTTGGTGGCAATGGGACCATCTCGGGATTATATTCTTTCAAATAAAAAAAAAATGGTATAAAACAATTTAACGGATTATATCGCGTATATTATCTCATTTTAGTCCACCCGTAATTAAAATAAAATAGTCAACCCGTGACCATGACAGCAGCAGAGCTGAAAAGCTTCCGAAACGTCGGGAACTAAAATGAGATAATATACGCGATATAATCCGTTAAATTGTTTTATTTCAATAAGTAATAAAAAATAAAAACTATCGAACATATAAGTTTGAGTTGCATGCAGTTGTACAAACTGCATGCAACTCAAACTGTTAAGACAGTTTATTGGCGAGATCTCTTCTGGCATACTAGAGTATATAATTAATGTGGAACTTAGGTAATTTTAAAGAGATGTACTAAAATGTTTGATGGCTTATAACTTGGTAATTTTTATAGTTATTCGAAAAATAAGTCTATTGCTCGTTACATGTGTACGAGCTTTTATTAAAGCACACACAAAGAATCATGCATATTGTCTATTATTATACACCAATCAATATACTACACGATCTTTATCACTAGACGATCAATAAATATCACGGTGGAAATGGTGGACGTGTCATACGAATACATGCCCCTCTCCCAAAGTAACCTTGAAATCTCCGCTTACTTTATACGGTAAATTGTCAGTGTGTGGGTGTTTTTTTGTTTGTAGGTCTTTGTTGTTGTGTGCGTTTGTAGAAATATGAATATTCCCGTAGTGAGCTGTAACGTGTTTACCTCACAACCCGTAAAAAAATTATAAAAAATTTGTTCGGTATTGACACTGGCTTGTTATCTCCATTAGTTATTAATATTATTATTATTTTCAAATATGGCAGCTCCTTTATTAGTAAAATACTCTATGTATTTATTGTATGTCTAGTCTTGGCTTTAGACTAGGGCTGCCATCTTGATTATAGCTGAATCCGGACAAACACTTTAAAAACCCTGAATATTTAGAGGAAATCGCATTTTTCCCGGACATGTTAGGATTTATTCAGTTTAATAAGGTTTCCCATTATACAAAAATAGTCCGGGTTTACCTGGGCACAAAAGCCCACCCGGACGGCCCCCGGACAGCCTCCAAACTAGAACAAATCCGGGAAAACTCTGACGGATGGCAACCCTACCTTAGACGAATGACGTATCTTTTTTTTTCGCTTTATTATTTAGAGGCATTCAATCCTTAAGGATTATGACGTATCTTATCAGTACTTCATTTGTCTACATAACCTTAAACGAAAACAATAAGGTACAGATATCTACTACGCACCAACTAAATGAGGTACTAAAACAATACGACCCTTCGGCGATGTGTCAACACAGCGCTATTTGAACACTTTGGACACATGACCTAACGGCCCATTAACTAAAGATTGGAACCGTCACATGTATATTATAGTGGCCAGGTTTTGACCGACTCCAAAAAAAGGAAGAGGAGGTTCTCGATTCGTCGGAATCTTTTTTGAGTGAGTACTCGTCCGTATTTACCTTTATTTATTTTCATCTCGTACCTTTAGAGGATATACTAGTGGCCATTCCTCCATACAAACGTAATCCCCCGTTTCCCTGGATAATTGTCTTAGAGCTAATTTTTTTAAAGATATAATCTATACTTACCTGTGCCATGTCCCTATGTTTTATTTTTCTTAATTATTCGTTTATTTTAAGAATTAGAGACCCCCTAAAACTGCAAAAAATGCCACCATCCGGCGCCATAAGCACACCACAGTGATTCCGCCGTAGGCCATAAATCGAAAAAAGTCATGAGCGTATCCTGGACTAAAAAGTAAGTAAAATGATTCACCGATAGACAATCTTCTAAATACTATATATAGCACAGCAATAAAGTACTATTATCATTTACTTTTGTGCAACGAAAGTGAACGCATCTCGACCCTAATTAGTAGTGTGTTTTTGTCGCCGCAACTTAATCACTTTGTTATTGTGTACTATTATTATTATTTGCGTGTGTCCACGTGGTATTATTATGGAAATCCAAGAAAAGGGTATGTACTTTATTTTTCAATTATGTTTTATATATAAATATGCGTGCTTATATTTTAAAATAATTTTCTAGTAGAGGTCTGTCGTTTACGATTAATTTTTAAGAAGTATGATTTCATTGAGAGTTATACTCTGATGCCGAGGTTTGCCGCACTTGACACATATATTATGTTATAGATGGAAGTGTCCTTAATAAGGGCTGTAACTTTCATCGACCTTTTTTGACCTCTTCTTAGGTAAAAGGGGTTTCAAAGAACAAGAGTAGGGTAGCCGAAAAAAATCCGATTTTTAAAAAATGTTTTTTTTATCTTTGTTTTAGGTACATTTTTAAGATGTTCTATTTAGAAACGTAGTGTTTTTGATATTTGGCACTCTGGACAAGGAACTGATACAGAAAAATTTCAACATGTTTTTACTACACCGACGGAAACATCAATTATTTCGGATAACATCGAAAATATTGGCATAGAGAATTTAAGGGTTAAAATAAGGAATTTATGTAAACGAATTGCATGTTATTGGAAAAAAACAAGATGTACAAAGTCTATATTTCTACATAAATATGCAGAGTGGCTTAATGATGTAGAATACATTGATGTGATCCAAAGTATCGAGCAGCGTATTTCTCAGCAGAATGATAACGTCGACCCCTCCCCTTCCACTTCTCGTGGCCGTCCGAGGAAAAACTTTAATGAAAGTAGTAAACGCACTAAAAGAAGGAGACTGGCGGAACTATCTAATTTTGACGAGTCTGCTGTAAATACACTGCTCAATGCTTCTGCTGATTCCAGCTTAACTTCTACAAAAGTCGACGAAAACAAAGTTTTGTCACTTATTGCAGAAGGTAAGATTTCTAGAAAGCAATATCTATTAATTAAGAATTTTATACATAATAATATACTGAAAGATTGTATGCCTTCCTATCAACGCATTGTAAAGGCTAAAAAGAGATGTTACCCTACAACTGTAGCCGTTACTGAATCATCAGCCGAAGTCGAACTTCAGAGTTTGTTAGATCACACTGCCACTCGGATTCTTGAGTCTCAAAAAGATATTTTAGATAAAATACCTGACCAGTCTTTAAATAAAATATCTTTGGTTGGGAAATGGGGATTTGATGGTAGTACAGGACATAGCGAATACAAACAAACTTTCTCAGATTCTTCTCTTGTGGATAGTAGCTTGTTTGTTACTTCATATGTACCGCTTCAACTTATTTTAAACCCGGATAATAAGGAAAACTCAATCATTTTGTGGAAAAATCCTCGTCCTTCTTCAACTCGATACTGCAGACCTATTCGCTTTCAGTTTTTTAAGGAAACAACTGCAGTATCAGTTGAAGAGGAGACTTATTTCAAACAGAAAATAAGTAACTTGCAACCGACTATCTTCAAGACAAATGCATGCGAATACACAATTAATCATAGCTTACAACTTACTATGGTCGATGGTAAGGTGTGTAATGCACTTAGTGATGTTTCTTCAACTAGATGTTATATATGTAAAGCTTTACCAAGTGAGATGAATCAAATTGATGTATGTTTGTGCAAAGCAACTGACGAAAGTAAATATGAATATGGCATGTCTCCACTTCACGCATTGATCCGATTTTTTGAATATTTCATTCATCTCGCTTACAAGTTAGAGGTTAAGAAATGGCAAGCTAGGTCTGATAGCGATAAACGACTTGTAGCTGAAAAAAAAAAACTTATACAATCGCAATTTAGGGAAAAGTTAGGTCTTATTATCGATAAACCCAAAAGTGGCGGAAGCGGGACATCGAACGATGGCAACACTGCTAGGCGGTTCTTCTCAAGCTCAGATATTTCAGCTGAAATTACGGGTATTAAGAAGGATCTCCTAGATCGTTGTTGGACTGTACTTCAGTGTATCAATTCGGGATATAACATTGATGCGACAAAATTCAGAGATTTCGCTTTAGAAACTGCACGGCAATTAGTTGCCGAATATCCATGGTACTATTTGCCTGCTTCTGTCCACAAAATTTTGATTCATGGTGCTGACATTATCAATCACGGCCTACTGTCTATAGGAGAACTGTCTGAAGAAGCAGCTGAAGCGAGTAACAAATACTATAAAGCATTTCGACTAGATCACACACGAAAAATGAACCGCGTTTTGACTAATACTGATTTGATTAATCGACTTCTTCTTCACTCAGATCCCCTAATATCAAGTTTGAGAAGGTTACCTGTTAAAAAAAAAAGTTCTTTGTCTAAATCTGTATTGGACTTGTTGTGTGTAAATAGTAAGTAGGTAATATTGAATGTATAAATAGTAAGTAATCGCTTTGTTTTAATATAACCTTATTTGTATATATGTAAATAGTCTTGAAATAAATATTTTTATTATTTATGTAGTATGCTGTTTCATTTATGTTTTCATTAATTACAAATTTTTTTTATCTAATGGCTTTATGTTTAAAATAATAACGTTTTATAAAATGGTTTTGACTACAGATATTTTTTTAATAAAAATAGTCACACAAGTTTATTATAAATGTCTAAAAATGTTATTAATGATATATTTCATGCTTGTATAATAACCCTTTATAGTTTAAAATCGAAAAAATGGCTTTTTTTGGAGTTGAGGTATTTATGGCCGCCCTTGTACGGGAGCGGAATCACCGTGCACACGTTCAGTAAACAAACTTAACGAATATAAAATAAAAACAATAAACATAGAAGCATAGCTGAAGGCCTCGTTATAATATATGTGAAAGAAGAACTAAAATTAGTCTAGTTTTGGAAGAGGAAATAGGGTGCTACGGAACCCTGTTTTCGCCAATTTTTTGTAGGTCAGATCGTTCCGAGCTGCAGTTGTTCCTTTTGCAGTGTAATACGGGGCATTTGAGGCGATGCGATAGCAATAGTTTTTAAAAATACCTTATTTCCAAAAGGCTTTTTGGTAGTATATCTTCTTAACAAATAAGTCTGGAGCAGTGCAAGCTCAGATATACATAAATTAATTTATGTATATCTGAGCTTGCACTGCTCCTGACTTATTTGCTGATTTAATCATCGTCTACTCATAACACAAGCCTTATTGAGCTTACCATGGGACTATCAGATCGATTTGTGTAAAATTGTCATGTAATATCTATTTATTAATTATTGTTGACTATTTACTTACAGCTTTTAGATGTTTGTAACTCAATAATGCGTTTGCAGTCGAATAGATTTAGATAAAACTTAGGTCACATATAAATCTTTAAACAACGTACTAAATTAAAAAAAAAACTTTATTATTGGTAAGTGGGACAAAGCCGCGGGCAAAAGTATACGATACAGATACAGTCCCCTCTGTCAAAGTACCCGGGAAATTGCGGGTCGGTTTATGCAATAAATTGACAGCATGTCAGTGTTTTGTTTTGTTGGTATTTTTTTTATTGTAGTGTATGTACGTGTTTACCTCGCCCCTACTTAGGTTTATAGGTTTTTCTTAGATTCAAAGTAGACTTAGTACTCCAAAACGTTTATTAAATTCTATAATGCACAGTTACACAGCAAGAAAACTAGTTGACAATGACATAGATAGTGTTGCCATCTATCATAAAGAATGTACAACTTAAGTAAAATAACTATATTGATTTGTGCAATATTCTTTCTTGGGATTGAAATCTGATATTCGTCAAATATTACATTTCTTGATATTTTTATTTTCTTTGTGTTTGTGTTGTACATTCTGTAGTTGATATTGTTATATCCAACAAGTATCTTTTTTTTACTTTTTTTGTTTAATTTATTTCTTAATTGCTCTGGAATATGGACATAACCGATACTACCAAACACCTTTACATGACCTAATTGAGGTTTAATGCCATTCCACAATTCATAAGGTGTTGTATTAGGAGTCTGGGTGGATGAAGTTATATTCAAGATATATACCACACAGTTGATAGCTTCACACCATAGTTCAAGTGGGACATCTCGGGCATATAATATTGAACGTGCACTCTCCACTATTGTTCTATTTTCCCTTTCTGAACGACCATTTTGTTCGGGCGTATATGGGGCAGTACGCTCATGGACTATCCCTTCTCTGTCCAAATATTCTTTGAACATTTTATTCACATACTCCGTTCCATTGTCAGTATGCAAAACTCTGACATTATGCATGAATTTAGTCTTAATCAAAGCATTGTAAGTACTACTTAAACATTTTCATGACATCATTTTTATTCATGATAAAATACACATGCCTATAACTTGTTGCAGCATCTTTGAACAGTAAAAAATATCTCATACCTTGTATTGAAGGGATACTCATGGGCCCGCAGACATCGCTAAACACCAGGTCACCTGGCTGTAGTTTTCCTCGCTCAGATTTGTGAAATGGGAACTTGCACTGCTTTCCATATGCACAAGCTTTACAAACAAAATTATTTCCCCCATTATCAATCACTTCGAAACCCCCAACACTACTGTTTGCACTCATGTTCTTAATTTGTTTTAAATTAATATGTCCCAACCTTTCATGCCACACTTTAATGTCATTTTGATTATTTTGTACCAAGTTACACGTATCTGGAACCACTGTTCTAATGTTCAATTTATACAAATTGTTTTCTGTAATATTTGCACTCATTACCGCTTTATCATTCTTATACATCAGTGCAGTTGTATCTTTCTTGACAATCGAATAGGATTTTCGTATTATCACACCTTCCGAAAATAAGTTTTTTCTCAGACTTGGAACATATAACACTCCCTGCAGCTCACTAGTCTCCCACTGCCCATTGACAAGCCGTTTTATCAATACTTTGCCAATGCCCGATACTTCAATAGATTGTTTATTTCCCAAGTTTAAGGATTTCTGATTACATTCAAAAAGTTCCATGAAGAAATCCTTCCTATAAGTCATATGGGCAGATGCTCCACTATCTAGGATCCAAGTATTCTCTTCAGCATTACATGCATTATTCTCCACATAAAATGCTAACAAATTTGCATCTTCTTGTTGAGGTTTTGTAGACCTGGAATTTCTTGGGTACAGACATTCTCTAGAGAAATGACCCCGTTCCCCACAATTATAACATTCAAATCTATGTTTGGTCATATTATTTTACTACTGCTCCCACCCGAGACTTGTTCATTCTGTTTGACTTTAGACTTCCATCTTTTATTAGAAACAAGGAGAGCTGTTTCTTGTTCTTCCTCACTGGCTAAGCTCGCCTCTTCATCTAATAGACGTGCAGTTAAATTAACAATGGTCTGTTGCTTTGGATCTAATGACATCCAGGCTTGTCGCAGAGACCTATACTTTGGTGGCAATGTTCCTAATATTTTTATTATGATTGCCATTTCACTAACACTCTCACCATTTTCTTTTAGTTGTTAAGCTAACGTTTCTATTTTTGAGATGTGTTGGGCTACACTGTCACCCACCGACATTTTATATTGATAAAATTTCTCGTGAATCAACATCTTGCACATTTCACTCTTCTGCTCATATAGTGATTCAAGTTTCGACATTATTTCCATAGCAGTTTTGCAATTTTCTATCAATGTAATTTGTTTGAAATCCATCGAAGAGGTTATGATAAACATTGCCATCATTTTTCGACCATTCACGACTGTTAGTTTCTGGTTTTGGTTGCATAATATCAATTCCTTTAGCTTTTAAAGCGCATTTTATTTGAAATTTCCACGATCGAAAATTATTTCCGTCAAGTTTTTCAAGACTCATTGACCGCGCGGAATCCATTTTGAGGTTATCCTATCAAAGATTTTTTAACAAAGATTGTAACTTATTCTTTGCAGATTTCTTCTGTACTTCTATTTTCAGAGTAGCCTGGGCCCATGACCACTTAGGTTTATAGGTTTTTCTTAGATTCAAAGTAGATTTAGTACTCCATAAGTTTATTAAATTCTATAATGCACGGTTACACAGCAAGAAAACTAGTTGACAATGACATAGATAGTGTTGCCATCTATCATAAAGAATGTACAACTTAAGTTAAATTTTTAAATTTCTAATACCCCTTACAAAAAATGCATGAAAAAATTGTTTGGTAATAACACGGCTTGTCTATTTCCAGTGGTTAAATTCTCTAAAACTTAGTATGGTATCATTTAAGTATCTTACTTACTTACTAACCTAAAGAGGACCTTGGGCTCTGTCATGAGCGAATGCCACTCTTCCCTTTTCTGCGCTTGCGCCAATCGGGAACTCCGATGGCGGTCAGATCTTTGAGGGCTTCTTCATTCCAGCGGTGTCTGGAGCGGCCTACAGGACGCTTACCACTGGGCCGGCACACATATGCTCTCTTCACTGAACGATTGTCTCCTATTCTCTTCAAATACAGTGATTTAAGGAGTACGAGATGAGAGGCAGCACGACTTCGATGGCTCGGTAGCCATTGAAGTCGTGTTGCCTTCGCCAAGAGACAATATGTATGAATTTTTATTGTAGTTTTAATAAAAGCTCATTCATGTAAGAAACATAAGAGAAAGGCAATCCATACTAATATTATAAATGTGAAAGTGTCTGTCTGTCTGTCTGTCTGTTACCTCTTCACGCTTAAACCGCTGAACCGATTGGAATGAAATTTGGTATGGAGATAGCTTGAGTCCAGGGGAAGGAAATAGGCTACTTTTTATCCCGGAAAAATACCCTTATCCGCGATAAATGAATTTAAGGCGGACAAATCGTACGTTACGCTAATACGCAAAAACTACATAACAGATTTGCGCAAAATTCTGCAGTAATATAGCTTAGATATCAGAATAGGACATAGGCTACAAGTTTTGAGGGTATTCATTTATAAAAGCGGTTTTTTGAACAATAAATGGTAAAACATGACCTTTTGTTCACAGTGATTGTGACATTTTAATTCCTAAATAATGAATTAACAATCGGTAACCTAGGAACAGTAATACTACTTACACGATTAAGCAAAGAACTCACCTTCCGTATATGACGTATCATACAAATAAGAGTGTATCTTAATATAGCCGGATAATAGCCCGTTGTACATTTTGGACTTGCGATCATCTCAGAATGATAAACATTTTGTTGCAAAAGTAGGGTTTATAAATAAGATAAATACATAAAACGGGTTCTTTGTAACAATAGATGGAAAATTATCACTTTTTGTTAACTGTGATGTGCTTTTTTATTCCGAAGAAATAATTGCTTTGAAACCAATATGACACGTTAGTACCTGTTTGCGTAACTGGATGGCGTTATTTGTAAACACTTTTTCGTTCTTTATGTTTAATAAATTAGGTAATTTTGGCATTATAAAAATCATCATCTTTCACGGATGAAAGAAATTCAAGAAATATTAATCATTTTTTGAAATGTCATGTAAATTTATACAGTATCGCGACCGCATAGGAAGAATGAATACAGATGGTCATCGCTAGATGGAGTAACTGTACCTACATTCCAACAGTATTTAGTATTTTTGTCTGTTTGTCTGTTTATTTATACGCGCATCACCTGAAAACGGCTGAATAGATTTTGATGCAAAACCCTACTAATCTGTCGAGAAGAACCCCGGCCAGGTTATACATTATAAAAATTCAATTTCTATAAGGGGGGTAGCGACTACACTCGATTGAGTTAAGTTTGCACCTAAATCTTATCGCGCTACTTAAGAAGGCGGTGCAAACATCTTTGAAATGTGTACTACGAGTAATACGACTATCGAGTATCCTGCTAAACTAACAGATGGCTCTAAAATTAATACGTTTTGACATAAATAAGCAATTGAAGTTTTTACCAAATTAACTCTAAGTTCAGAAGAGGGGGTACGGATATCAATACATTTAATTGAATAATTGATTTAATAATTACAACAAAATTAAACGACAATAAATTAATTGCCACACATTGCACAGTGCCATCTTCCGGCCAAGTGCGAGTCGGACTCGCGCACCGAGGGCTCCCAACAAAATATACGCTACAAACGGCCGTATCTATGAAAATCCAGTGTTAGCAGACCCCAAATCCTAAGCAAAATGTATGCAGTGTTCGATCATTTTATACTGGTTACTGATATAGACAGAAAGACATAAAATTATACTGTTTTTACAATTTTTAGTTATAGAGGCAGAAATACATCACCTGTGAAGATTTAAACTCTCTAGCTATAACGCTTATCACGCAGTGGACAGACAGACAGACAGACGGATAGCAAAGTCTTAGTAATAGGGTCCCGTTTTACCCTTTGGGTACGGAACCGAAAATATGATTTTACATAGTCATGTAGTGGTAAAATCAATACACATATCAACAGCGTATAATTGCAAAATTATCTTCTATCTATAAATATAAAAGTCTTGCGTTAATGACCTATTGACAGACACAGCCTTAACCGCTAAAAATATAAGCATGAAAGGAATGTATATTTTTTATATGACCTGGACGTGTACTAAGATAAGATTTTTCGAAATTCAACCCTTAAGGGGATGAAATAGGGGTTGAACCGTTGCATGGAAATCGTTCATTTGGAAAGTTATAGACTTGAATCTTTGTATAAAGGTTTCTTACTAAAAACCAAAACAAATGATTAAGGATTAATGTAAAAATTAATAAATCCTAAGGGGATAAAAAAAAGAGTTGAAAGTTTGTATGAGAACATGTCGTTTTTAAAGTTAGACGCTTAAAAATTTGGTCACAACTTCCTTATGTACAGTGAAAAACGTTGACAAGGGCATTTTTAAAAATACATCCCGTAACGGGGTTAAATTGGGGTTGAAAGTTTGTATGGAAAACCAGTAATTATTTGAGTAATTTTTGTAATATTTCGCATATGGACTTCATTTAAAACTAAGAAAACTAGTTTTAGCATTTTGGGAAATTCATCTTCTGAAAGACGTGAAATAAGGGGCAATAGTCTGGGACGAAAGTATAAGGGCGCATAAAGGGTGTTGTGAAGCGCTGAATAGAACTTTGAATGACATTGAAGGGAACGATGGTATGATAGGTGGAGTCACCATGTTGTTAGCTGGAGACTTTCGTTAGATTCTGCCCGTATTTCCGAGGGGAACTCGAGCTGATGAAGTTAAAACTTGCATTATGGCTTCAAATATTTGGCCTTTAATCAAAAAACTACACTTTAAGATTAATAGGTATGCGAGGGCACCTCAAGGGCGATATTTGCGCTAGAGAATTCTCCGACCTTCTTCTGAAAATACGAAATGGAGAATATTCCGAATCTGAGGGAAGGATTGCAATTCCATCGGATCTCGCCTTAGTTATGCGGGCCGTTGACGACCTAATCTCTCAAATTTACCCAGATGCTCAAAATCTACATAGCAAGTCCACGGAGTGGTTGTGTGAACGAGCGATTCTGACACCTAAGAACGACCAGGCTTCCGTTATTAATAACATTTTTTTGAAGTCGTTCGAAGGTTCAGAATACGAATACAAGTCTGTAGACTCGATCTGTAGTGAACACGGATGATGCCATAAACTATCGCGTAGAGTTTTTAAATGCACTTAACCCACCAGGCCTACCTTCTCACATACTTATCTTAAAAGTGGGTGCTCGAGTAATGTTGCTGCGAAATCTCCATCAGGCGAAGATGTAGTACGCACTAAGGAGGATTTTTGAAATTCGAGATATGCGCGGACGATGTCGCGGGCAAAAGCTAGTTTTAAATAGATTTAAACCATCAAACATTTGATTCTATCACCTTTTAGCAAAACGGAATTGAATATGGAGTTTATATGGCCATAGTGTCGTGTGACGTAACAGTACATGTTGGATCTCTCTGTCTAATTAGCAGATTAAAATGCCTATATCATCTGAATTTTCTTGGCCGATTTATATGGCCGATATTTTCATATTTTGTTTACCCTATTGTGTTCGGCGTCTACACTCAGTCTTCCAGTCTCTAAATTTTAAAAAAATTCTAAATAATGACTAAAAAATATGTTCTAAAGCATTTCCAGTCTGCAGCACTAATAACCTGTCAAAACTTGTCCATGAACGCTGTAAATGTACGAAAAAGATTAATGGTACAAGTCAAGGAGTTTCCAACTCAAGACGGGTTCTAAATTTAATTAATAACTGGAAACAAGGAACGCATGTCGTATCAATCTTACGTATTTACGGCACTTAAATGTTTGTGGTGAAGTAGGTGAGCGTCAGTTTGGTTTAAGAGGGTCTTTATTAATTTAAGTAAACACTCGATTTCGTGAGCCGTCTATTACTACTCGTCAAGCAATCCTTTTTTGTCGCCTCTGTAATGTACTATTTTCTACTCCTATACTTTTTCTCGTATTAAGCATTAATTATAAAATACCTACAGTAAACCTCCTAAGGCCGCGTAAAAGTCTGCTGCGTCAAGCAGTGCTATACTGTGCAAAAAAAGCATTATTTGATGCGACAAATCACAAAACCTATATTTATTAGACTAATTTTGGTGTGTTCCTAAGAAAGTTTTGTTGACGGTTTTACGGTTACATGTATTGAAACCCCCCCCGATTTTTTTGTTATTTCACTATCATTCTAAGTAGCGGCTTACACAAGGAACCTACACTTCAAATTACATCAATATACTTGATTGTAGTTTTTGAATAAAATGCCTGTGGCAAACGGACGGACGAACATGGCGACTATAAGGGTTCCGTTATTGCCATTTTGGCTACGGAAACCTAATGATAATGATATATTAGACTTGCTTTTCTATAATATATACATATGTGTGTGCCTTTATAACCAAGATACACAATGCTATACAAATTTTTCTTCGATCTGAATTCACACACTCTCTACCGTAACGTCGTTTTATGAAAATTGTATCAATTCCATTTATGAAATTGCTTACGATTTATTGAGTTTATTGAGAGGTAGTGTTGACGTAATGGCATTTTATTCTCTTTGCCGTTTAATATCTGAGTGCTTTTGTTTATGACGACTTTAATATTTTATCGCTTCCAAAATTTTGCAGATGCAATTGGAAATATAAATGAGCTTTTATTTTTGCCTTAATAAAAGCTCATTCGTGTAACAGAGAGTATAGAAAAATATTCTTCTAATAACTATAAAATTAACAAAAGTATAAGTCATCAAACATTTGATTTTATCTCTTTCTAGCAATACAGAATTTAATGTGGTGTTTATATGGCCGTAATATATAATGTACATGTCGTATCTATCTATCTGTCGAATTGGTGTTTAATTACTGATTTACATAATCCGTATTTTTTGGTCGATTTAAATTTGCATTTCACTATTTGTGTTTTTTTTTACGGTATTTTCATATTCTGTTAGTAAGATACAAAAACATGCTTGTATCCTGTTTCATGGTGGTAATGACATAGGTGTAACTAATATTTTCTTCTGTTTCCGCGATTATTACTCATTCAAATAAAACAATTTAACGGATTATATCGCGTATATTATCTCATTTTAGTTCCCGACGTTTCGGAAGCTTTCCAGCTTTCCATGGTCACGGGAGGACGTCGGGTACTAAAATGAGATAATATACGCGATATAATCCGTTAAATTGTTTTATTTCAATAGGTGTAACTGTTAGAAGAAGGTGCCTGCAATTTCGTTCAAGGACGGGTTTTTTTAGAGTTAACCTTCGTTTTCCTTCAGCGTACCTACACTGTCAAAAATTGACTAATTTTACATATAAAAAGAAAACTTTTGATCAATATTAAATTGAAATATAATTTAAATGAACGAAAATAATGTGAAATGTTACGTATATTTTGTAACAATCCTTGCGTTTTCTGGAATTTTACAGGTTGATGTGTTCTTTGTGAATAAAAAGTACCAAAAATAGCTTTAACAGTTTGTATAACAATATACTATTATTTGAAATAAGGCAATATTGTTTGTGCTCCCGGATGGATATTTAAGTTTAATTATATCTATTTAATCATACATCTGGTCTCTCCCATCCAGTCCCCAGTTTCAAGCCCTTGTCTTTTTTCTGAGAATTTTAAAACAGCAACGCAAAGGTCGATTAAAATCGATCGTCCTCGAAAACGGAGTATGACGTAGAAGAACATATGTAAATATTTTACCAGTCGGCTTATCAATGTTGCATATTGACCGTGACACACCGCAATCGTCCAGACGGTCAATAATTAAAGACATCAATCAATGACGTTAGCATACTTAGCGATTTGGAGTAGAAATACTTTGTATCCTATGTATTTTGATTGATAATATTCGTAGCAGTTAATAGAGGCTTAGTAAGGTATTAATAAAGGAGGCTGTGGCAAACAATTAATCAAATCAAATCAATATTATTGTCAAACATCTGACTCGTGGCAAATAAGAAGCACTAGTGATGAGACACGTTTTTCGTGTCTTTTCAGATAAGTTAAAATAACAAATTAATACCTAATAATAGGGTATTATTTCTGTATTTTTTGATAAATAAACAATCAGGGAAAATCTTACACTAACCAACCTAGTCCCAAACTAAGCAAAGCTTGTCATATGGGTACCAGGCAACGATATACGTAATATATAGAAAATTATAATACTTAAATACATTTAAAACATCCAAAACTCAGAAACAAACATTCGTACTCATCACACAGAGACTTGCCGTGGGTGGGATTCGGACCTGGGACCACCAGCTTCGTAGGCCGTTGCCTATATGGTTTTCAAATATTTGTTTTGATATAGGTTTGATCGCTATTCAAAAATCACCAATGTCAATATTATGACATTGCCATTAATTCAATAATTATTACCCGCCGTGTCGCGATTGTCGCAAACCTTAGAATGTTTTCCTAGTATTTTTGCCTAGTATCCATAGTTCAAGCTTTGCTTAGTTTGGGACTAGATCGATTTGTGTAAGATTGTCGCTGATATTTACTTTTATTTGTTTACAAACAATGAAGAAAATCATTAGAGAGCATTCAGAATTCCTGCTACAAGGTGACAAGATTAATACGCCCGTAGCGATGCTTAACATAGTTTGCAAGTCATATAATATAAACAAGCATGTAAAATTCGTAAAGCACAAGGATCATTTGCAACCTCACCTTGAGAAGATTTAGTTATACATTCACCGGATCTTGCAATATGGGATTGTGTTTTTGCACAACATGTCAATTATATATCAAATAAAAAAATATGATATACTAAAACATTTGGACTCGGGCACTCACAAGAATAAAAACAAAATCATGCAAACGGAATTTATTAATGATCTCGAATGTCATTTTAGGTACTTGCGCCTAAGATGGTCCGGTTCTTAAGATGGCTCACTTTCATGTTGTGTTTTAATTTATTTTTTATTATATTACTTAAATACATTGGAAACATCCAAAACCCAGAAACAAACATTCGTCCTCATCACACAGAGACTTGCCGTGGGTGGGATTCGGACCTGGGACCGCCAGCTTCGTTGCCTATTTAGTTCAACTTCCTTGGCTTCGATATAAAGTTGCAGTTTTATCTATGGTACTAACCGAACATGGGCGCGAAACGAAAACTCATTCAAACTTTAAAAAATACAAAATTTTTGATACCTTACCTTGTTCGCCTTACCTATATTAAAATGGTTGAAAATATTTTCTCTAATTGGTTTCTTTTGCTCGACTAGTAGTGAAAAATATTGCCACGTCACTAGTCTGTCAGAAAAGTTAAATTTATACCACGAGTCACCGATGATGTGTGATTATTGGAAATGTCAAAATCCTTTATATTCCTAATTTCCATTGTGATAAGAGCGAAAAAGGTACGTGTTACAATTTCACCACCACCATTTTGGTGTTCTACACCAGCTCAGACGACGCAACGGAGCCACGGAGTTACGTCGCCCAAATCGAACTAGTTTTAAGTTTTTCTGTATGTTTTTGTTTTTTGTACTTAAATGGTCAATCCAAGGTATGCCATGCCGATGGATGCGTGGCTAGAGGCGAGTCTAGTTGTTAGCGTGCCGAATTGCCCTGGGACTGGTGACCCCAGAATAAGGCTAAACCCTTACCTGGTATGCGGGGCTCTGCTGGGTTCGAATATTGTATCCCTAGCTGCTCGTGGGAACGCAAATGGCGGCGATGTGGTTCACAACCCATCACGTCTCGGTCCCAGCGAGAGTGAAAAGTTGGCTATGGAGAGGCGCTTTGCTACGTTAAATGTAAGGGGAGGAATAAATGATAAAATAGATGAAGTATGTCAGATGATGGATGCGAGAAATATTGATATTCTGTGTGTGAATGAGACAAAGCGAAAGCAGGACCGTAGGAAGTGGACCGTAGGAGGTAGTCTCTGCCTACCGCGTAATGGGAAAACGGCGTGATTTTATGTATGTATGTATAGACAAGTAAATAGAAATCATCCAGCACCCATGAAAAAATACGCTTCGTCTGCGCGTAAATATTTTGTCTTTATTTTATTATTTATTTAAACTTTATTGCACAAAACAATAGTATGTACAAATGGTTGACTTAATGCCAAATGGCATTCTTTACCAGTCAACCTTGGGGCCAAACGAAGAAGAGTACATACAAGTAAATAATGCATACAAATTACTTATATCTATACATACTGTATATCTTTTTTTTTCTTTATCAGAATTCAAACCTTAAACCACCATCTTTGTATGCATTCGCTAAACGTGTCTGTTGAAACGTAATATAAATTCTTATTTACCTTTGCAGACTTAACAATGACATCTAGATCCACAGTGTAAATACTAATACGTCTAGGAAGTAAACAAGGAGATTATGTAAAGCCGTATACAAATACTACGCGTTTGGTCGACAACAATACATTGCTATTGTACGTACGTAGACATTATTATGCCTTACTTAACCTATGATATGTAAACGATGTGTATGTTGAGTATTCTGGCTCATAATAATACTCATAACATCACGTGGGAATTCATTATGGAGGAGCCTTGCATATTATAGTGGTATACGAGTCAGACATAGTATGTAGTAAGGCTGTGGGCGCACTGTTTTTGTAGGTATTTTTCAACATGTTTATACGTTTCAGTAATTTCTGTCTTAAAATATGTGGTCTGCAAGCTTATTCGTTTATTGTATACCTTTATGTTTCCTTTAGAGAACTCAGAGTAAATTAATTTTAAGTACTTACGTACTACTTACTAAACTGGCTCAGTGGCCTAAAGAGCATCTTGGCCTCTGAAACGAGAGAACGCCACTCTTCCCTTTTCTATGCCACTTCACGCCAATCGGGTACTCCGAAGGCGATCAGATCTTTGCGGGCTATCTGGGGCAGCCCACTGGATGTTTTCACCGTTTGGTCGACCTCATACGCTCTCTTTACTGCACCAACGTCTCCCATCCTCTTGAAATGGCCGAGCTAACAAAGTCGCGTTGCCTTGACTTCGCCAGTTATTAGTAGACTTATATTTTTTGTAAGGAGAGTAATTTTAACGACTCTTACTGTCTATTTACGTATATTTTTCGGTCCAGACCGTGACTATAATTAGGAATACGAATGTTGATTCTATTCTTAAAAAAAAAATGATGCAAAATCTATGACAGAAATCCTAAAAAATAAATTGAGGTCGATACCTTGTCTGTAATTCTGATTCTCATGAAATTTTGTGAACAAGTTCGATATATTTTGACATTTTATTTAGCGGGAACATAATGGGGGTTTTAAAACTTGTTTATTTCTGATGAAATAACGAAATAATGATCTTTATTCACTTTTACAAGTCTGACTCTACGCCATTTCCCAAGAAGAGACCACTGCTGAGAAGAAAGTAGAAACAAACTTAACAGTCAGTTATTTTTTCTACATAACTTATATTTATTACAATAGTTGTATTTAGCCTATCCTAAATATATATTTTAAATATGAACTCAATGCATAAATACCCAACAAAACATATCAAAACTTATAAAAGTAAAAAAATAACACTTATATTACGTACGTTTGATATGCCACCATATAAGAACTGTGTCCTGGTAAAAGTAAATTAATTGGTTTTTCTTTGGTTTTGGTTTTCTCTTGTTCTATGATATGCTTTTAATTTTAATTTTAAAGACAAAAATAAGTTTTTAAAGACATCCATTGTGCCCACTTCCTTACATCAATAGTCACGACGACGCTTAGCATTTGAACGCGCTTCATTCGACTTCCGACGCTCTCGACCAGTCATGTGACAATCCTATTGAAATGTGAGCCGTGACTGTATGTTACACGTAGTATGTATATACTTTATATGTCTGCATTGATATGTCTTCTGACCTCAATCTCTGGAATAACCTTTGGTGATGAGAAGGTTATTTTCAAACGATTGTTCCGAATAATTTTTCGTGACCAGTTTCATGTCGAATTCTCTGTAGATTTTAAAGTCTGAGATCTCCGTCAACTGTTTCAAATGCCACAAAAATCTAAAGACACTTTAACAAAATATATTCTACGAAAGTGAGGCGGTTGAAATGCTCATTCGAGTTTTGCTCATTCTGATGTTCTCATTCTAAATTCAGCTAATGAATTCAAATTAAGAAGCTGTAGGGGAGTGCGGGGTTAAAAGTGCCGGGGGTAAGTTGTTTCGATGAGAATAGGAACGCAACTAAAGAACGGAGCAATTTGTGTGATGTTTGTCGCGAAAAGTTATGACACTATGCCGTTGCAGGAGTCGTTTTAGTTGCTTCCATTATGATAGAATAGTAGTTATGGAAAAAAAAAATCGACGGAACAACTAACCCCACGGAATAATATATTTCTGCCGTTGATTTTTTTGTTAACTGTTTATAGTACACAATACATAATCACATATTTTGACGAACTAAAAAATACTCTTTTAGCGTGTGTGAACTGAGAATTAATCTTTAGAGAATAAGTTCGTATTTAAAACGACGGAACAACCTGCCCCGTGGGCAGAGCGAGCGGGGTTAGTTGTTCTGTTCCAATCGATCTCATAAAAAATATTTTGGTACAAAAACTGTTTAACGAGGTACAAAACAATATCATTTTTCAGAAACGTCAATAATCATTCTTTAGATATGTGCGTAAGCCACACAATATATACACTATTTTCGTAGCTCAGTTTGGTATATTATGAAAATCGGCACGTTTAGCCCCGCTCTCCCCTACCTATCATGTATCGTGCGTCCATGTAGACTGACCTACATGGACGCACGCAAAAATGTATAGGTTAAAACTAGTGGCCCTGTGAGCTGAACATCGCAAGTCTTTCAACCCCCATGTCTCGGCCAGTTTAATAAAAAACAAAACCTGAATCAAAAATATTTAAATACTTACATATAATTATCGTGCTCAGTGGCGCACCCTTGGAGAGAACTATGTCCAGCAGCGGACTGCAACAGGTTGATGATGACGATGATGATGATGATATAATTATCAAACCTGCTCCCAAAATTTGATACAGAACCTTAAAACGATCTTCTATACTCTTCTTACATCCTGACAGCAGTGACAACTTAGTACAATAAGCACAATCCCGCTGAGATTTTTATCGTCCACACGGATAGCGCCATATTTCGGACTCGTAAACCCGATTTTCTCAACTGCGAATGCTCCACTTTGTGAGGGTAATCACGAATTATGAAGCCAACAGCAATAAAAATTTACTGGCCAAGGGGGAAATATACAATTTTAGATTGTTATTTTTTTACTTCGTGGATTCTATGTTATTTAGATGAACTTGTGTGATAACTTAATATTTTCTTCTGTTTCCGCGATTATTAAATTGTTTAATTTAAATTGTGTGACAACTGTTAGCAATCTGCCTGTTGACTGCAAGCTGGCATGCAGTTCCTTTAAACTTGAAGTTTCAATGCAGTCCATTTTTAGGGTTCCGTACCAAAAAGGTACAAAAGGAACCCTTATGGTGCGACTCTGTCTGTCTATCCAACTATTAGAGCGCCATATCTCAAAAACTTCTTAGTCTATCTATTTGAAATATTTATAAATTACTTACTGCTTCTATACGAGCAGCCTGTGGGTGAGTTATACGCAGAAACAGTAGAGCGCTCTGCGTGTGCAATAAAATAACGCTTTCAGGATGAATGGGGCTGCCTCGTTTCTGCAGTGCGTCGGGGATGTTCTCGGAGGCTCGAGTAGACTGTTTTTACACCACTATGCGTAAACGATGTGCATCCCTGGTGCGCAGAGTGATAGTGCCAACAGCATCCTGAGCATGGTCGCAAGCAGGCTAGACTGCCCGTACATGAACCATTATTGCCAGCTTCATGTACGTGGCGCTATATAAACGGTCTTATATTTTAGATTAAGTTAGATTAGGTAAAATGTTTTACTAACAATAATATATAAGTTATAATAATGTCCTAACTAACAGAACGATCCCAGTTGGTCGAAAATATATATATTTTTTTTGTATCTCACCGTTTGTCACGGGCTCATACGTCCCGGATTTTTGGGAGGCTTGCGTGGGGATATGGATCCAACACGTAGAGGCCCTTTCGGGAAGTTTGCTGTGGCTGTACTCCTGCTGGGACCCGCTCCTGACCATGTCAATGAGAGAATACGTCCATGAGCAGGTCCCAGATGTTGGAACGATTACATTTTATGGAAAGAGAATTGGGTTATTAGATTGTAGTTCGGATGGATTTTGTTTTGGCTATTGCAATAGAGATTCTTCACCCGCCATAACCACCAAATAGATCGTTATCTGTGGCGGGTGGTGACTTGCCACTCACTTGATGGGCCTCCGTAATTGCCGTCATAAAGACCGCCGGAAGCAACACGGACGTGAGGGCTCAGGGGTGTCGAGAGGTGTGCTGCGCTTTATCCGAGGTTACTCGCGGCGTTATGTCCTTTAACACTTCCACCCCTGGAGCATATAGCTCTAACGCTTCTCTCTGAACAGCCAACGAAAGCAAGCCAGAGCTGAGAGTCCTACGGGTCCTCTTGGGTATCCACTCCGGCCGATGAAGACACACCAGAGGCGAGGACCCTGACCGACACTCGGGTCCGTGGGGTCGTCGTTATTATTATTCTTATCTGTATTTCGCACCCGCTCACGGGACAATGGACCTTTGGGAGGTATGCGCGGAGCTGAAGCCAACGCGTAGAGGCCCTTTCGACAATTTAAAGAAAGTCAAAGTTTAGTTCTAGGTCAAGTAGGGTATCATATAAAAGGGCTTCATCTGCACATTTTGAACAATTTTTTTTTATCGTGATTAGATTTTGTTTTATTAAAGAAAATGTGAAAAAATGTAATATTATTTTCCAACGAATTAATATTTTGACACACTCATAAGTACTCGATCAGGATAAAGTTATTATTTCAGTGTTCGCCACTGTTCTATTAGTAAAACCTTCAACCTAATTCATAGCGATAAAGGTCATAAACACGGTGTCAGTTATTGAAATTATAGGTTGTCAAACATTGTGACATTTATTTAAACTAAGGTTAGGGTGGTCGCATCTCACAGTTATAATGACACGTTTGGCTCAGTGGGTTGCACAACGGCCTATGAACGTAA
Organism: Hedya salicella; assembly: GCA_905404275.2. Classification (NCBI taxonomy): domain Eukaryota; kingdom Metazoa; phylum Arthropoda; class Insecta; order Lepidoptera; family Tortricidae; genus Hedya; species Hedya salicella. The sequence continues at coordinate 9,502,831 of FR990115.1, forward strand.
CGGTCCCGGATTCGAATCCCGGCCAGGCAAGGGTTTGTGTGATGAGCACGAAAGTTAGACCCAAGAGTCTAGGATATTTTATGTGTATTTATGTGTTATAATTTACTTGTCTAATATTATGTATATCATCGCCTAGAATAGCCTAGTACCCATAGTACAAGCTTTATATAATCCGTTAACTTGTTTTATTAGAATGAGTAATAATCGCGGAAACAGAAGAAAATATTAAACTTTGTTTAGTTTGGGACTACGTTGAAATGAATGAAATAATGATCTTTATTCTGTAAGTAGGTAGGCCACAAGGGCACCTTTACAAGTCTGACTCTACGGCGTTTCCCAAGAGGAGACCACTGAGGAGAAGAAAGCCGAAACAAACTCAACAGTCAGTCATTTTTTCGAAATAAGTTATATCTATTACAATATGTGTACTTAGCCTATCCTAAATATATGTTTTGAGTATAAACTCAATGCGTAGTTCTTCAAGAAAACATATCAAACTTATAAAAGTGAAAAAAAAAATAGAATATAAAAAAGCTAAATAGTGTTTTTTTATTTAAAACGACTTACATACGTTTGATATGCCATCTTATAAGAACCGTGTCCTGGTAAAAGTAAATTATTTGGTTTCTGTTTTGTGTAAGATTGTCTCTATTATTTATTATTATAATATCCCAAAAGCGTAAGTTAACAGACAAACAAAAAGTTTTTGTTTTATGGGTATCATAATATTTTCTATCAAACAATCCTCATAATATTCCCGTAGAAACCTTTTAAAGCCCCGAGAGCTAGAAAGTTCCAGCTCAGTTTAATAATATTCCGGAGAAAATTGTTTGCTGTTCCAATACAAACTGCAATTCAATAAAACAGTATTTTCACTCATGTTCTGTTGCATACCGCCTTTTTACTTTATTAACTTCACAGTTCACTTGAACAGAAAATTGAAAAACTATTTTTTCGTTGTAGAGTACAGAGTCCAGTTTACGATGCAAGGAAATTCGGAGATACGAGGAATGGGGAGTACTTGGAAGATTTGCAAACAACTGAAACAAATTGAATTGTGTTCTCGTGATACTGTTTTTATTTACAAACGGGTTCGGGATCGAAAAGATGTTTGTAGTAAACGGCGTTAAATGAAATTATCAGACTACAACTTTGTCGTTCTAATTACTTTTGCGTATTTAGAATAAAGTTGCATGGTGCATTATTTTGCCAAAGTACTATAATTACCAATATGATTTCAGAAACGGTAAGATGTTTGTACCGGCAAGTGTAGTTATTGTCAAAAGAAGAATAAAGAGAGCAAAACTATAAACGAATAAAGAACTATCTTCCTTTTTTAAAGGGGTCACCAATTTGTTAAAGATTTAAGTTTTTTTTTTCAATCAGACTACCAAAAAGAAATTTTAGATTTAGATTTTGCATAAGGGTAGCTCTAACGATAAGATCTACTTTTTACAAACGTATTCTTAAGGCAAACGAAATACGATTGCCATGCCGGCGACCGCGGGAAAAAACTTAAACTTTAAATAAACATGTCCACTTATTTAAATTTTAAGTTATTTCGTTTGCCTGAAAATGACTAGACGGTCAAAATAGTCAAAACAAAATAGTTATTTTAAACGAGTCATTTTTTTCAATGTTTCGTTTTTCTTTTCAAGTTTATCTAAGGAAGGTTAGGTTTCATCCTCTAAAAATCAAACAATAAACTCGGTCATCCAGATTATTGGTAAACCCTATACAAACACTGTACAAACTGGAACCCAATCCGATAAAATACAGTATATGATTTGGTGTAATTCCAAACGATCCTCGAAATAGAATTGAGTCGTGGACTGCGGTCATGATACTGTTTCTATTTGCACATGCTTTTAGTGGAGATGCTGGGATCTGGGGTTAGGAGGCAAGTGACCTGCTAAATGGAGTGGAAAATCTGTACATGTGTTAATTTACTTCTAAATCGAAGGCTAGCTTACAGATTGAAATATAACAATTAAACGGACCGGAAGGAAAGGAAAAAAAAAAAAAAAAAAACTTTTCTTTGTCCACCCGTGACCATGGAAAGCTCAAAAGCTTCCGAAACGTCGGGAACTAATATGAGATAATATACGCGATATAATCCGTTAAATTGTTTTATTTCAATGAGTAATAATCGCGGAAACAGAAGAAAATACTAGGTTACAGATGTGAAGAATTTGTGAAAAACGTTAGAATAATATTATATGCACCTACTTGATGTTTCGTTAGTTATATTGAAGGCACATTTAGATCAGATGGTTGCACAATGGCCTACAAAGCTGGCGGTTCCGGGTTTGAATCCCAACCAGGGCAAGTGTTTGTGTGATGAGCACGAATGTCTGTTTCTGGGTCGTGGTTTTTTGATCTATCTAAATACATAAAAGAAGAAACTGACTGACTGACATATCAACGCACAGCCCAAACTAGTTTGTATGGGAAAACTTGCGATGAAGAAATTACGCTTAGTACGCGGGCGAAGCCGCGGGCAATAGCTAGTATATTATGTATATCGTCGCCTATTACCCATTATACAATCTTAGGTTAGTTTGGAACTAGTTAGTTTTGTGTAAGATCCCTGATATTCATTTAATTAAAACATACCCTAAAATTTTAACGAATATTTACTCATACTCGCATAATTTTTGGGGAACATTTCAGGTCCTGTTTTTCTTCTTTTTTCTTCTGTTTTTAAAAAATTAGCCTGTTAGTCTGTAGAAATAATATCGTTCATTTCATTTTATAAATATTCTGTTAAAACCATTTTACATTTATTACTTTTCTCAAACTTCGCCAGATTATTATTTCGACGCCGGGAAACTTCTGCAGGAACTAATTAAAAGGTAAACCCGACCGATACTATTTCATTAACACTAATAGGGATTATGAATATTATGATCCAAAGTACTTTCGGAAGTTTAAATAGGGTAATGTTATTAAATTTGCCGCAGAAATGGGCGTCATGACGTCAAAATTGGTTCTAACATAGACGAAATCGGCAGCTATAGAGGATATACTAGTGGCCGTTCGTCCATACAAACGTAATCCCCGTTTCCTCCCTGGATAATTGTCTTAGAGCAAATTTTTTAGAAATATAATTTTATACTTACCTGTGGCATGATTTTTCTTAATAATTTGTTTAATCTAAGAATTAGAAGCCCTCTAAAACTGCGAAAAATGACACCATCTGGCGAAGTTTTGTAGGTCAGATCGTTCCGAGCTGCAGTTGTCCCTTTTGCACTGTAATACGGGGGATTTGAGGCGATGCGATAGCAATAGTTTTAAAAAATACCTAATTTCCAAAAGGCCTTTTGCTAGTATATCCTGTTAAAGTGGAATGGAAGAGATTGATTTTCAACGATAAAACGAGTTATTGATAAAATTGCAAGAAAAAAGACCTCACCGTATATCAATATTTGTATTGTTAGTAGTACAAAACAATACTTAATATTATTAAAAAAAAAATGTACTTAACATTTATCAAAGTTCGTGTATTGGATTATCTATTTCGCGCGACCAGGCAAGTAAGGCCAACTTCTTCAGACGCTTTAAGGCTTTTATGTAACGTGGCGTAGTGACACATCAGAAACGTCGTAATAAATCATATTATCTACTTTAAATGAGCAATTGTTGTATATATGGAAAAATGACGACACGTTTGGCTCAGTGGGTTGTACAACGGCCTACGAAGCTGGCGGTCCCGAGTTCGAATCCCGGCCAGGGCAGGTGTTTGTGTGATGAGCACGAATGTTTGTCCCTGGGTCTTGGGAGATTTCTATCTATTTAAGTATTATAATTTAGCTATATATTATGTACGTCGTCGCCTGGTACCCATAGAACAAGCTTAGCTTAGTCTAGGACTAGGTCAATTTGTGTAAGATTTTCCCTGATTATTTATTATTTATAAATATGTATGTGATTGGTCTCTCACGACTCGGCTCTAACGATTTGGATCAAATGAGGTATGTACACAAAGTTTTGCCTTCCAAGTATATAGATAGAGACAGATAAATTTCAACCGTTAAAAAACACGTGGCCCACCAAGCGAAGCTTGGTCGCCGAGGTTCTAAGCATTATCTGTAATAAAAAAATCAATTATAGTGTCGATGATGTCTCATTAGTTTTTGTTCAATTTCAGGTCAAGGCATAAGAAACAAACTATTGGAAACCGTTGGAACCATATAATATAAACGAATTGCTGCATGAGAGAATGAAGTCGCTCACCAAGCCTCGAAGATCATTGATGGAACAAAGAGAGTGGAATTTAATTATGTAGTTCCTGCGTGCAACGTCAACTTTAAATAACACAAATTCCAACACGGAAAAGACCGAAAAAATTATAACCGTCTCAAAAATAAATGTCTTAGTTTGTTAAATATCCTAATTTGAATAAATACATTGAAATAAAACGTTTAACTCTAGTCATGTTCGGCTTAATGTAACATTGGAAATAACACTTTATTCGGCTGAAACTATTTTCTATTTATAATAATACTTGTTAAAGTAGTACGGTATTAGTTACTATTGGCGTCCCTAGAAATCACTATTAGGAAGGCTGAATCACGCAATTCATAGGTTACTGGTTCATATCCGTGTTCAAAGGACCATGTTCACGGAGTGAACTTTAAAAGAAAATATTCAAATGTAAATCATTTACTAATCTTTCTTTTTGGTCTGAGACAACAAAACAAATTTAAAGGAAAGGCTTCATATAATTTACGATGACACTTGGTTGGCGTGATTCAGCTTTCCTAATAGTGACATACAGGGACGCCAATAATAACTAATACATCACCATACTACTTATCAGTCCTCGTAAAACAAGTTAAAAAGTAACCCGATTTATAGCTTCTGACATAACAAAACGTTAGACCCTTAAGAGAATCAAAGTGTCTCCCATTACAATACTAATAACCAACCCTGTCACCAGTACAATAAACAACGTTCTTCGTTTGTTACTCTTAGAACGACAGGGTTGAACGAGAGGGTGTGACTTCAGAAGTCATACTGACTTGAGACATTGTCATACAAAATGCTCGTTATGTCTAAATTTGAATGCAGCCTCTGCAATGGAAACTCGTATAAAACGAATGGAGTCATTTAAAACGTAATCATTATCTTTAAGACTTTGTATTCAAGGCTTTTGCGTATTTTACTAACAGCAAAATTTAATTAATACCCTAATCATTTAAATGTATGGTTTATAATGTGACAGTAGCGAATAAAGTGAGTAATATAGTGAATAAAAAAAATACATACATACATAAAATCAAGCCTTTTTCCCATTACGGGGTAGGCAGAGACTACCTCCCTCCACTTACTACGGTCCTGGCATACAACTGTTTTATTAATTTATTTAGTATATACATAAAAATCTAGTTATAAACATTCATTAATCTCTCTATTTCTCGCATCCATCATCTGACATACTTCATTTATTTGATTATTCATTCCTCCCCTTACATTTAACGTAGCAAAGCGGCTCTCCATAGCCCACTCTTCACTCTCGCTGGGACCGTGAAAAAAAAAAGATAATTCGGGAAATATTTTATTCTACACTAGCATTTACCCGCGTCTTCGCCCACGTCGCCAAGATTTTCCATACAAACTTCTAACCCCCTTTTCACCCCCTTTAACACTCTCACGACCGGGAATCCGCTTGCTATTTTTCATTACATATTATTTTAATCGATAAAAAATTGCTTTCGCCGCCAAAATTCTGATCTCTGTTAGTTATTCTAACGTATAATAATATAAATAATTATTAATTAGTGAAATAAAACATGAATGTCAAATACAAAGGTATAGATGTAAAAGGTAAGGATGTAATGTAAAAAATTATGATTGTAATGTATAAAATGTAAAACAAAAATATTAGGGTATAAATGCTTATAGGTAATATAGTAATACTAATTATTAGATATTCTAACGCATTTTTTGTCAAAATCCATCTACCCGTGGCTTTGGCGCATTGTTGAATACCGTGTAGTCTATTTTTTTAAGTGAGTGATTCTTCCTTCCTGATTTTCGTGATAAAAACTTTCTTATATCCTTCCCAAGGACTCAAACAATTTCCATAGCAATTTTCAGCAGGGTCAGCAGTTTAAACATCAAAAGGTAACTCAGACAGGCCAGACAGACCGTCGGACTGTGTGACTTTCGCCTTGCAGTTTGGTGGTTTTACGGTACGATAATCCTTCATTCCAAAAGTCCCCACAAACGCTACACTAGTACACAATTCTCACAGCAAATTGATGAAAACGCACCAACAGTTTATGCTGTTATAGCCCATTACAATTTCCTACGTCTTAAGCAGATCAATTGAGTCTTCCTCCTCCTGACCGTGACCAGACACTTAGATAATTGACTGTACTCAACAGTCCCGTTAGGATATCAGTCAAAATTAGGGTTGCTTATCAAGAGTTGGCTTGCAAATATCAAATTTCTTTTTCTTAATTTTTTCTTTATATATTTAAGTTCTCTTAGGTACTTGCTATATCGCTTACTTTGGTTCTTCTGCGGATATCCTCATTTCTGATTCTGTCACGCAGAGAAACCCCGAGCATAGCCCTTTCTATGGCACGTTGCGTGACTCTGAGCCGCCTTATGAGTCACATTGTGAATGACCATGCCTCGATTCCGTAGGTCATCACTGGCAACACGCACTGTTCGAAGACCTTCGTCTTCAAGCACTGGGGTATTTATGACGATAAGGTAGCTCACAAGATTGCATTGTCGAAGTGGCAAGGGGCGGGCCATGTAACCCGGAGAATGGATGGCCGTTGGGGCAGTAAAGTCCTGGAGTGGTGACCACGCATATGAAAGCGCAGCCTACGACGGCCCCCGACTAGGTGGACGGATGACCTTCTGAGAATCGCGGGGACTCGCAGTCTATGGCGAGCTATGGGGAGGCCTATGTTCAGCAGTGGATGTCCGTGGTTGGTAGATAGATAGATAGGTACTTGAACCGCGAAAAAGTCGTGTCTCTTTTTATTACACTGGGGGTTAACAGTAGGTAATATAAAGATAAAGCTTTTTTAGGAGCGATGCCTACCATTGATAATATTTTTTTGGGCCATAGTGTTGGCTTTTTTAGGCCCGATACGTTCGTATGGGCAATTCATGAAATAAAAACTTTTTTGTTCTTAATTGTAGCGATGAGTTTTAATATGTAGAGCCGACCAAAAAATCAAATAAATCGCAGGGATCAAATTCAAGAAAATAATTATAAAGTGAAAAAAAAACAAACTGCTATACTACGAAAACTGAAAAGTGTACATGGTTCTTCTTTTGGAAACAGAGCTTTGCCTACAAGGAGTATCTAAAAATAAAATAACAAGAACATTTGATAGAAAGGCTAATTTTTCTATACAAAATTAGCCTTTCTATCAAATGTTCTGTACACGGCTACAGCCTTTACCGAAATATTCTGGGTAGACCCTTAACTACGGCTATCGATGGTCTAACTTTTTGGTCCTAACCCAGTAACTGTTTTGTAATTTAAAAACCTATTTATCTAAATACTAGCTTCTGCCCGCGACTTCTTCCGCCTTAAATTCGTTTATCGCGGATAAGGGTATTTTTCCGGAATAAAAAGTAGCCTATGTGCTTGCCCGGGACTCAAACTATCTCCATACCAAATTTCATCCAAATCGGTTCAGCGGTTTAAGCGTGAAGAGGTAACACACAGATAGACAGACAGACAGACACACTTTCACATTTACAATATTAGTATGGATGTGTGAATCTGTCGATAGCTTTCTAGATAAAACAGACAATATCTATCCATTTAAATTGGATTACTTTTTGCAAATCTTATTACAATATTTGAATCTAAGTAGAAATAATAATTTATAACCTTTCAGATTTTGCTTTACATAAGATGAGAAAGCAAAATCACTTCCATTTTTCAAGATGTATAAAGGTAAGTGAAATTAAATTTAACAGCTAAGAAATTCGGGGAATTTTTCACAGGAAAATCATGCGTATCATTAACTTAGTAGGTAATGTTTTTTAGTTATTATTATTTTTATGACATAGGAGGCAAACGAGCAGACGCGTCGCCTGATGGTAAGCGATCACCGTCGCCCATAGACACTTGCATCACCGGAGGAGTCACAAGTGCGTTGCCGGCCTTTTAGGTGGGAGTAAGCCCTTTTCTTGAATGCTTGAAGGTCGCATCGGTCCGGAAATACTGCAGGGTCCGGAAATAATATAACTTTCACGTTGCGTTTTATGTCAAACTTTACATTAAGTATTTAAATGTTAAAGTTAAATACTTAATGTAAAGTTTGACATAAAACGCCAGATATATAATGAAGAAGCCCTCAGCCCTACATGCACACATACAACTTAGCTGGCTAACTATTCTGCCACTTGTGCAAGAGAGTATTTTCCTTTGAATATTTGGACTGTACTTTTCTTTGAACACTAGCGAACTAGTCATTGAGATGATTCTAGAGAGCCCAAACTCGGTAAGATTGCGTTATTTGAATACAGAGTTCCTATGACCTTCCGGCTCCGTCATCAGATCAGCTCGAGTCGTCTTTATATTGTATTGTCACCAAACTTACAAAATTACGCCTAATTTTAGTTCAACCGAAAACCGAGAAGTGGGTAAAATTTCACCAGCAAATTTGATCCGAACATACAAGGACGTTGCAAGGTAAATAAATGTTTGTAAAAAATTATTAAAGGTACGAACTAGGTAAATTAGACACTTAATCGATGGCGCCCTTATTTTCGATCCAAAAATGCCGTTTTAATAATGATTTCAAGTTTTGTACTCGTAATTAGAATGAATCGATTGTCCATATATTTTTTTTACCGTTTTACCAGTTTTGAGTTTTTCTTACCTAAAATTGTTTCTACTTTTGAACTTCAGAACAAAACTGCATAAACATCAATGTTCATTATAGCAGCGTCACGAGATTACAGCGCAATATCGCAAAACGTTATTTTAATGTAGGAAAAGGAACGCTTATAAGCCATTTTGCAGATTAAAGAAGTTAACAGAGCAGTGCTAGAGTACTTATCGAGACAAATGGCGATATAATGATTGCACTTGACACAATAATTGTACTGTCATCTTCGTGGTCTTGCGTACGTTTATTTCATCCTTACTATCCATACAAATCCATACTTTAAACTACGAGTAGATATAATTATACTTGTATAGTTATAAAATGAAAAGTCTGTACATTTAAGATATTCAACAAAAAAACCGGCCAAGTGCGAGTCTTACTCGCACACCAAGGGTTTTGTACAAACTTTCACTTACCCTAACATTATTATATTACCCGGTTTTATTGAAATTATTTTAATTAAATGAGTAATAATCGCGGAAACAGAAGAAAATATTATTTGATTTCTTTCTTTCAAGTATTAAAGAATTTGTTATTTTGTGAATACAGATACGTAAATAATAACACACTCGTAGTATATTATAAGTAATTCGTACCGTGAATGCGATGCCCTAAATATGTTACTGATGATGACTATAATTATTAAGTGTAATGTATGTTACCTACGTTTTATAATTTTTTAGCGAAGCAATGTTTTGCGGCTCGTATGACATTGAAATGCTGAGCATATTACACGTCATTTTTGTTCTTGCTATCAAATTTATGCTGACTCACGGATCGCTAGATACTGTCTGCTTGAATCCTTTGTTTTACCTAATTTTTTTAAATAGTTTTAATAATATTTCTATCGTCTAAATATCTAGGCACTTGCGTTCAACAACATTTTCATAACTAGGAACGAAAGTGGTAAATAGTTATAGGTTTGTGCTGGGTATGGATAGAAATGGAGATCATCAATTACTTACAGAATTATAATTACACTTATTTTGTTAAATATATTCTGTAACAGATCAGAATGGGGTATTTATTCTCGTAAGTTCTCGCGTACCTATAGTATAATGTTTAAATTAATTATAATAGTACAGACATGTTTTTTTCTTCATAAACTGACCAGCGATTGACCACAGTATCACTTTGGCCCTATTTCACAATCGTGACAATTGTCAGGTGACAACGACAATTTTATGTTCACGGCGTTCCCCGCTTACTTTATACTGGGCACGTAATGAACGTGAAATTGTCACTGTCACCCGACATTTGTCACGATTGTGAAATAGGGACCTGCTGGTAAGCGAGTACATATAATTATCGTCGAGAAGGTCGCTGGTTGATATTTTAATCGTCTAGCAAGAATAACTGTCGAATATACTTATCTATGTTCGGGGTCTCTCTACGAGATTGAATCAGAAATGAGGAGATTCGTAGTCGAACCAAGGTCACCGACATAGCAAACAGGGCAAGCAAATTGAAGTGGCAATGGGCAGAGCACGTAGTTCGAAAAATCGATGGCCGTTGGGGCAAAAAGGTTTTCGAGTGGAGAACGCGTACCGGCAAGCGTAACGTGCAAAAGTCACTCGCAAGGTGGTCGGACGTCCTGGCTAGGGATGGCCATGTGGTATCTTAGTGGTTAATCTTAGATTAATAGATTATACTTTAGTTTCAGGGCGGCCTTGGTTTTACATATCGAAAGTAAAAAAACGCAAAAAGTTCTGCATAAGCACTATCCTTAGTTGGTATAGTACATTCGGTAGACTGTTGAAGTGTCCCATTATTGGGCAAAGGCCGTCCCTCTTTTCCACCATGCATCCCTATTCAGCGCATACTCCAGCCAGCCCCTGCAAAATGTGTCCAAATCGTCCTGCCATCTCCTTTTCGATCTGCCTCGGTTCCTGTAGCCGTCCTGGGGGATCCATTCGGTATTTACCTTGGCCCATAACAGATAAAATTTATAAATTCCTACTGATAATATTTAAGCCCATCGTACATATCGGAATCAGACTATTTAGACTATTTAGTAGAATTTCGTTGCCTTTGTATAGGAATACTTAAAATTAAAACTAGCAGGTGACCGCAACTTTGTTCGCGAAGAAAAACGAGAAAAAAGTCATTGTGCTCTTTTTTACTTCAGCGTAGTTGGGTAAAAATATCCTATAACTATTTGTGGATAGCCAGCTACTTAAGTGTACCAAAAAATGGTTGAATTACGTTCAGCCGTTATGCTGTGATGAGACCACTATGACAAATACAAACATGTATACTCAATATAAGAATAAAATATTTATCGATTCAGTAATCTCCAAATACCGGACTATTTGGAGATACAATATATATTTTATAAATATATTCAATGTAATGAGGAGGGATGAGGGTCATATTGGTAGAAGAAAGTTAGAAATGAGTGTCCCAGGACAAAGAATGATCGGTAGGCCAAAAAAGCGATGGATGAATTGTGTGGGAGAAGACATGAGAAAGAAAGGAGTAAGCGCTGAAATGTCGAATAATAGAGATGAATGGAAGAAGAAAACATGTTGTGCCGACCCTACATAAGTGGGATAAGGGCAGGGAGATAATGATGAATGATGAATAGACATTAAATTTTTCACTCTTGTTGTAAGTCGTATATTCAACCAGATTGGATTCTTTAACATAATCCAAGATCAAGTGACAAAATAATAAAGGCACACTGTTCTATCTTATTCGAATCGACCAGCGAGAAAATGCTGCTAGCATTTTCGGGACTATGCCGCAGGGACACAGTTATTTACAATTATTTTAGTTTTAGGTTGATTAAGTTTTAATTTATTATTGTAAATCGCCGACTGGGAGAGGGCCTTTCGCCTCCAGAAACGTGCCGTACGTGCGATAGCGCGCGTACCTCAAACCAACTCTGCGCGACCACTTTTTCAATCACTTGGTATCCTGACACTGCCATCGCTGCTGATTCTGCAGGTGGCAGTAATCGCACGAGAGGAGGTGGATGCAAATCCTAAGGATAACACCCCGCGAAGATATGAGACCCGCGGCGCTCGCGTCGGAAAGTTACCCCCCGTGCCCCATAGACTCGCGAAGTCTAATAAACTAGCACACATCATGGGTCGCAAAGTGTACAACCACCTCCCGAGGGACATTGTTACTGCACAAAGTGCATCCATATTTAAATTAAAACTCAAAAACTGGCTTCTCGAGCAGACGTTCTACGATCACAAGGAACTATTTAATCGTTGAAAAATTGATTATTATACAATAATATTGTACTTGACATGTAATTTTATATTATTAATAAATTATGATTATGATTATTATGATTATTATGATTAAGTAAGGATTTCGTGTACTTGTATGTTTAAATCAAATACGAATTTTACTTTTCTGTTCTATCTCAGAATTTTCATTTCACCACATATTTTCTACATTATCCTGTCTTTTATTTCGTTATCTTGGTTAATCCTGTGCTTCTTTGTAGATTTAAAAAGCAAATTGGTACCTTAAGGAAAATTAAAATTCATTCCATAACGACCATTGTGCAAGACAGCTTATCATTTAACATTTTTTGTTGCCTATTTTTTTTCTATATATTTTTAATGGACGCGCAAGTAAATTTATTTTCTATTAAACGTTACATTGTTTTCACTTAGTACTTAGGTAACAAGCACTGTATACTGATAGGTCTTTATTGTACCTATAGAGTTTATAAAACAGTTTTGGAGGTAATTTTATCAAACGATCTTTTCAAATGATTTTTTTAAATTTTTTAAATTAAAACGAGATAGCTCTTTAGCGATAAGACTGGCTGTTTTCGATCTCTAACTTTAAATAAAACAACACAACAAAACGAGACTTAATCGCGTATAAATATGATTTATTCAATTACCTTTCGTTCGTAATTCAAACGTCGAAGAATTATTAACGAAAGATAATTCAATAAATTATATTTTTACGCGATTAAGCCCCGTTTCGTTGTGTTGTGACAATGAGTGAATTCTAACTCTTAATGTGTTTTTTTTTGCCTGAATTGAAAATAATAGGAAATAGTAACAAACAGTACAAACATAGATACATTTGCAGTTTAATTCAAAGGTACTTTGGTAATTTAAATTAAAAGTGGTTCGAAAAGTTAATGAAAATAAACAGTAGCCCCTTATTGGGTAAACATAAACATTCCAAAATCAACCGAGAAACTTAATGAGAAAAGGGAAAATCCAAATCACTTTGATTTAAAGATGTCTTAATGAAGATCTTTGATGTAACGAATTTAGAATAAGGGCCTAAGTCAAATAAGACAATAAGTTCTACAACACAGCAGATTAAAATATAGCTGACTTCTTAAAGTCAACAGAATACGAATATATGTTTTTAAATTTTGTGTTACACTTTCTTGTTTTTTTTTTCTAGGTAAAAATATGTTACCTTCACTGTCACTAATTATATATATGTATCGTTACTATATTATAAACGTGAAAGTATGTATGTATGTACGTTCCACTGAATCTCAAAATAGTACTGGAAGATTTTTTTTTAACTTTCCAGTTATCTACCTTATATATCAGAATAGGACATAGGCATGTATGTCAAATTTCATTAAGATGAAAATTTGTATGGACAGTAAATATTTTTTTACGCTAGAAACTTGAAATCTTGGTAATATACTTGACATTAAAATTAGTAAAATATCGAGTTTTGCGGAAAGACATACTTAAGCTACTTCTTATCCCGGAAAAATACGTTTTATCCGCGATAAACGAATCTAAGGCGAACAAAGTCGCGGGCGGCCGCTAGTCTATAATAAATCACATTTCAGATGAATAAAAAAATATTTTGTGTAATCTTAAAAAGTCATTTAAAAATTGTAAAAATTAAGGACAATGTAAAAAAAATTATAAGGTCATTAGATTATCCTTATTTTTTGAGCAATATTTTTTTAAGCGCTAATAATAAATTTCGAATGCATTTTAGTGCAATTTTAATTTCTAAGTACTTACAGGTCGACGTTTATTCACAGCAACTAAACTTCTACAAGTACTTCAGTCACTTTAACTAAACACTTATACCGGTTACACTTAACCGTCCTTATCACCTATTAAACTAAAACTAACTCTGTAAGTCACTGTCTTTCACTACACTCCGCGAATTTCATGCGTATTTCTCGAAATATCGCTGGGTTTAAGGATCGCGGCGCGTCCGCGTACGCCGAGAGTCTCTCACCTACTGCCGACCCGCCGCTCATGTCGACGGGTGGCGATTCTAATCTTCACTCAAATTCGAAGACATTTTCCACTCGGTTTCTAATTCATTATCTCTGGACCTAATACTTCATTGACTTATCTGTGATAGGCTTTAATTAAATTGAAGTCGCTGATAAATAGTCTTACTACCCATAGACTAGGGAACGACGAATATATTTTCATAAACAAATATATTTTGAGAGAAGTGAAATTCAGTTCCATTCATAAATGCAAAAGAGGTTGGTTGTTTACTAAGTGAGCCTTGTTTTCATACTGGATTATCATATTGCCGTGATTTTTGCAAAATGTGCGTGGGTTTATATGTATGAGGTTTAGCTGTAGGTAGATAGAGCTTTAAGGGACAGGAGCGGCATATAGCGATAATGATTTTTCCAAAAACAGTACTTTAATTAATTAGCAAATATTAAGTACACAGTTGGTACATAAGTATTTAAATTTAAAAAAGAGCATAAGTGCATAGGGGATGTGTGTAATGGCGGTTGGCATCTTTCCTAGGCAAACTCTGGACCTGTTATGAGAGGAGCTATGACTATTTTATGATTGGTTCCCGATGACGTTATATGTGTACGGTGTCCATACGTACAGCCTCCCTCATAAGTTGCGTTGACAAATAAAAATAGAATTTAAGACATAAAGAGGCGTTGCTTCCTTATAATAATAATAATCATCTGCTGGCACCTGCTCATGGACGTATTATCTTATGATCAGGAGTGAGTCCGAGCAGAAGTACAGTCACAGCAAACTTCTCGAAAGGGCCTCTACGTGTTGGATCCATATCCCCACGCAAGCCTATAGAAAATCCGGGACGTATAAGGCCGTGACTCAATGCGAGATAAAAAAATAATAATAATAAATATCAGGGACAATCTTACACATTTTCACCGTTGTACAACCCACTGAGCCAAACGTGTCATCTTATAACCCTCGAAAACAACGAACGAAACATTATTCTTACAAATTATTACTGTGTTATTGAAAATTTATTTGAGACAAGTCTGTTGACTGGAAAATTACCTACCATCGTATTGTGTTTTGTGATTTTGTGATGTCACTTATTTGGAGACTACGTTGGATAGCTTCTTATTAACCAAGTGCGTCAGGAAGGTTATATTTTGCTAGTATTAGTACCTATGTATTTATATTTCTTTGGTAGCTGGTGCAGTTTTCAAGGATTTAAGGCTGCCAATGGAGCTATGCCAAATTAACCAATCACATTCCGGGGATTCAAATTTGCTCGTGTGGGTTTCAACAGCGACGCATTCTGATTGGTCAATTTCACACAGCTCCGCTTCAATGGATTGGCAGCCTCATACTTAAAGTGTTGTTGGATTGAAATAAAACAATTTAACGGATTATATCGCGTATATTATCTCATTTTAGTTCCCGGCGTTTCGGAAGCTTTCCAGCTTTCCATGGTCACGGGTGGACCCAGCTTCCGAAACGTCGGGGACTAAAATGAGATAATATACGCGATATAATCCGTTAAATTGTTTAATTTCAATGAGTAATAATCGCGGAAACAGAAGAAAATATTGTGTTGGATGTTTGGCTCAGCGGGAATAACGTAGCCTACGAAGCTGAAGGTCCTGGGTTCAAATCCCGAGAAGGGCAAATATTTGTATGATGAGCATAAATATTTGTTCCTGGGCCTTGGATTTTATCTATGTAATAGAAGCTTCGTTGGCGGAGGAGAAAAAGTCATAACCCCTCGTTTTTTCTTCTGCGTAGTCGGGTAAAAAGTATCCTATAACCATCTGGAGATACCCAGCTACCCGTGTACCAAAAATAGTCGAAATCTGATTAGCCGATTTTGCGTGATGAAGCCACAACGACACATACAAACATACATAAAAAAAAATTCCGTTATAGTGATCTCCAAATAGTCATATCAATTTTTTTTAAATATCTTCAATGTATAGACATTTCATTTTTACAACTTTATAATATTATAGACATCTATTCTTTTATAAAGTTAGAATAATAAAATGTCGGTACATAGAAGATCTTTTCAAAAAAGTGATTGTAACGAACTATTTAGAGGTCACTGAAATGTTTTTTTTGTTTATATTTTGTACGGGTATCTCCAGATGTTTATAGGATACTTTTTAGCCGACTACGCTGAAGAAAAAAAGAAGGATTATGACTTTTTCTCCTCCGTAAACGAAATTGCCTTCTAGTAAGTAAATATATCTCTTGAATATATTGTCATCTAGTACCCTTAACACAAGCCTTATTAAGCTTACCATGGGTTTAGTTCGATTTGTGTAAAATTGTCCTTTAATGTTTATTTATTTATGCGTCGTAGCTTTGGGATTGATACTATTTTGCAGTCGGTGATATTTTTGCAGAGTAGGGTTTATACTTTTGTTGACAGTATATTTAGATTCGGATTTTACTACATCAGAACTACGCTAAGCATTAAACTTGAATGAAACTTTAATATAACCGTGTCTTAGTTGATTAGTCTATCGCTTTCCTTACGTTTCGGAATGTCGCGCCATTTTCCGGGCGTCGAAAGGAATTCGCCGAGTGATTCGAAACAAAAGAAACTCCGATAAAAGACGCTCTTATAAATGTCATTCTTAATTATTATGACAATCGAATATTTAGCTATCGAGAAATAGGACGAGCGAAAATGTTGATGTAACCCTTTGGTAAAATTATCATTTTACTAAAAACTGGAATAGCTGGTGGCATTGTTGGTATGGAAAACCAGTTTTTACCGGGCACCGAGATTTCTACGGGCTGAAAAATATATCCTGTTTTACTGACAGACCTATATTTTACCTTTTTGCACACACACGTCAATCGTTTGCTTTGTTGTAGCTTGGAAAAATAAAAATGCAATGTGATGGTATTTTTTTTCTGACATACGGACATTTTACCCATTTAACCCTAAAAAACTACCGTACCTACAAATTTTACTTTGTATCTTTTTCTACTTAGATCTTTGTAGCAAAATTGTAATTAAAATTGTGTGTTAATTCAAATTATAATAAAACCCGGCGAAGTGCGAGTCGGACTCGCGCATTGAGGGTTCCGTACAAACTTTCTCTGAACCTAACCTACCTGGCCGGTTTAGTTAAGTTTGCACCTGGTATCTATAGCATTGCATACAAATGAGGTGCAAACTTAACGCAACCGGATTGTTTAAAACTAATTTTTGAAAATTACAAAAAACGTATATTTATTTTAGTATTGTTTTAGTATTTTTTGTTATAGCGGCAACAAAAATACATCATCTGTGAAAATTTCGACTGTCTAGCTATCACGGTTCATGAGATACAGCCTGGTGACTGAAGGACAGATAGACGGACGGACACACGGACGGACAGCGGAGTCTCAGTAATAGGTAAGGAACCCTAGAAACCAAAAAAAAATACATTTTGAATCTTAAACATGACTATATGACGAGGCAATTTGTACATGATTTAAAAGTTTTCTGTAAAAAACATACAAATAAACACGAAAATAAACAACCATGCAACATGCCAAAATTTGTCTCACCTCAAAACATGTTTTTTATTTTCCAATTACAAAAACGAAAAACCAAAAGCATTTTCGCAAAATTAAAAGCAGTGAAGGAATCCGCCCTTTTTATCCCTTGTCCTATATAAATGTTCTTGGGCAAGTGATCCTTTGGGTAATCCTCACAATCTCCTGAGTTCCTCAAACTTGTTATTTGAAAAGCAAACTTAAATTTTGAATGTAAGCTCATATTTTAAGGTAAAGCAGAAGACAGATATGAGGGTTGATATATGTCGGGTTCGTAAACGGGTTTTATGTAATACGCCATGTCCACGATATAATTAGTCGGTGGAAAATTGTATTTAGACGTGGAAATGTTTTGCTGTGCTGATTATTATTTATAAATGGTAGTACCTACTACACCAGTAGTAGGTACTACCATTTGTAAATAATAATACTTTTTTTCGTAAACAAGCCTTGTATATTAACAATTTATTGTACATAACTACCAAGTTATGTACAATAACTGTTGTATAATTCATGTCTTCAATATGAAATGTCATTTTTAAAGATTTTAATTAAAAGGAAGGAATCTTCACATTTTATTTTGAGTGACGTTATGGATATTTATTTCAGATGCTATCCATTTTTGGGCTTACTTTCGAAATCGATGGATATTTGTCTTATGTCTTGTATTTTCCACGTTTGGGTCACAGAGATTCTCTGTGTGTCTTTACTCAAATAGATTATCGACGCTTTAATGTTCCGCGAATATCATTCCAGACTCTAAATTACTGTATGCAGGTCATAAATTGTGTTAAATCATGCCAGAAGTACACACATTTGTATGCAATTTTAGCTCTAAACCTTAACTTGGCATTATGTAGGCTTTCACAACTGACGGACAAAATGTATGGATTTTAGATTCTTACACATAAAAAATAATACTCAGTTGGCAATCTAATTGCAGTTTTAACTACCTAATTCTACTAGGAGACCGTGGAGACTTAGTTTTCGATAGCTACTTTTTTTCGTGGAGGAGACAAAAGTCCGTTACAACCAGTTTTTTCAAAACGTCTTCAATGTAAAGACATTTCATTGTTATAACTTTATAATCATAATTATGAATACAATTATACCTAACTAGATTATACAACTCCCAGGGTTTTTATAGAGTACCTTCTGATCCACTGACAAAAGGCCACGCTGATGTGCCTTGACTCGAAGCCAAAGAAATGGTTATAGGATATTTTTTAGCCGACTAAGTGGAAGAAGAAAACGGTTTGTTACATTTTTCTCATCTGCTGACAAAGTTGGGGCACCGTCTAGTATACGATAAAACATAATTCTGTCACCACATATCATGAATGAGGGCTAGAAAATGACGATATTGCATTGCGGCCCGCTTGTAATTAAATGCAAAATTCCGAACCACCATTAGAGATCCAATTAAGAGAATTTGCATTTATTTAAAGACAAGATGCGTAGGGGAGACTGGGTAAGGTTGGTTAAAAAAATCAACTATTTATTTCACTTTAATTTTACTATGTTTTTTACACAGGTTAAAGAAAATCTGTAATTAAGTACGATTATATTACTAAGCGTAGCTTGTATTATATGATATCTTATTACATCGTTCTATTTGTTTCTAATTTATCGTTTTTAGGGTTCCGTAGCCAAAATGGCAAAAACGGAACCCTTATAGTTTCGTCATGTCCGTCCGTCCGTCCGTCCGTCTGTACGTCACAGGCATTTTACTCAAAAACTACTAAATGTATCTATATTGATGAAAGTTTCAGGGTAGGTGTCTTGTATAAGCCGCTACTTAGTTTGATAATCAAATAATCTATACTATTATAAAGTTGTAAAAATTAAATGTCTGTACATTGAAGATGTTTTCAAAAAAATGTTTGTTACGGACTATTTAGAGTTCACTAAAATCAAAAATGTTTACTTTTTATTTTTTGTATGTTTGTATGTGTCGTTGCGGCTTCATCACGCAAAATTGGCTAAACCGATTTCAACTAATTTTGGCACACGGGTAGCCGGGTATCTCCAAATGGTTATAGAATACTTTTTACCCGACTACGCTGAAGAAAAAACGACGGCTTCATAACTAGAAGATGCCCACAAATTCGTTCGCGGAGGAGTAAAAGTCATAGGTAACCCTTTTGTTTTTCTTCGAAAACGTGAAACCAACCAATTGCTTTTTATATCAAAAGCAATTGGTTGGTCAAATTTTTTAACTATTTTGAAGTTGACCCCATACCAAAAGTTGAACGTAGACTCAGGAGTTAACGTTTTATAGCACGTCGTAAATTTCACCATGTTTAAAACTAGCTTGCAATTAACCTGCTGTTAACATTAACAGAGCATGTTCAAATCGGGCCTAAAACTTTAGCATGTGCTATAATTATGGTCTCCCAAATTCACTCCACTAATACGGTTTATAAGATTCTAAGTTAAAGCAAAACCCTAGCAACTTCGGCCTTTTTAACGGTCAGCAAAAACACTTAAACCCTACTGAATAAGCCATTGTCACAAAATAACATTTTTACTACAAATCCAAAGGACATGCAATAACGAAATCAACTAAAGTTGTCGCCTTTGCTCTGCTTAATGTAAAACAACCTAAGTACAACAAAATATCTAGAGAATGTATACTCTAAATCTTTGGAGTTTAGTTTTAATTTCGACAGGTGAAAATATGGAATCTTTTATCTTTTTTTAAAATTCGACGGTGGAATGGAGAATTGGATAAGCGACATTTTTGACACATTGAATTATACACCTTATAAAATTAATTTAACCGATTTTATAAGGTGTATAATTCAATGTCTCAAAAATGTCGCTTATCCCATTTCTCCTTTCCACCGTCCAATGGTAAATCATGTTGGCTCTGATGACTAAGAAATTAAGGGGAACACGGAAAATGCATGAAAAATGAAGCTATTAGAAATTGTTATGGTAATGTATGTATATTTAAAAACCGCTAAGCGAGGGGTGCATTAATAAAATTCGGATTCCGGGGTTTATTGATATCGTTATTTAAAGAGGTAAAAAAAAAATCAAATAAACCTTTTTTATTGGTGCTTTGGTATTGACATTCAATTGATAAGACTGTAGCCGCTATAACAAAAAAAATTAAAGCCGCCATACATTACATATTTGTTGTCTGCATTGTTTTTTTTTTTTTTTTTTTATATTTATTTAACTTATAAAAATAACATTTTACAAAGTAATTATTACTCGCCAAACTGTGACGTTTAATGGCGAGAAGCGCTCAGATTTCAAACACTTAATATAACTGAACGGAATTTAAATACAATACTTCTGAAAATACCTTTTTTTGTGGATGGAATCGGTGCCATCGTGTGAGAACTTACTAAAATCGTAAATCTTCAATATTTGACACGTTCTTTATATGGCACCGATGCCAAAATTTATTTCTCTACTTTTTAGTTCTTCTTTTGGAATCGGCTTTATATTTTGTTAAAAAGTTAATTTAATTCTTCAGCGTAGTCAAGTTAATATTAACCTGTAACTATTCCTTATTATAATAGTCCATCTGGCCATGTACCAAAATTTATTGAAATCCGTTACCCCGTTTTGATAAAGCCATAAAACTGTAAAAAAAAAACGATTTAGTTATCTTGAAATCGTCCTTATTTTTTTGTATTTTTTTTTTATTGCACGAAAGAAAACTTATCGTACCAGAGGCGAACTTAATACCATAAAGCATCTTCAATGTACAGACATTTAATTTTTGCAACTTTATACTATTATAAAAGTTGTAAAAATGACATGGAAGATATTAAAAAAAAAGATCGTAACGGACTATTTGGAAGTCACTGAATTGAAAAGTATTTTATTTTTAGTTTTTTTTATGTCTCTGTGTATGGTTTTATCCTCATCACGCAAAATCGGCTAATCGGATTTCAACTACTTTTGGTATACGAGTAGCTGAGTAGTATAGGATACTGTTTATCCGACTACGGTGAAGAAAGTAGAGGGGTTATGACTTTGTCTCCTCCGCGAACAAAGTGAAAGTATAAAAGGTAACTAAAGTATATTTTGAAATTCAACATGAGTCAACATCCTTCATAAGTGCTTCTAAATTGAATTATACTCGCCATATCCAAACTTCTTACAATAATATCAAGCATAAATCAAGAATGCTAGATCCTGAATTCCATTTAACATTGTACGTTCATACATTAACAAAGTTCGCTAACAGATCGGGGAGTAGCAATCACAGACGGAACCATCAATAAGCCAATGTTCTGTGTAACTTAGGTATGCTGAAGTGAGCAATTCAATTCGATACCCTAATTTGAACATGTGACTAGGAAGGTATTGGTTAGTTTTCAGAACTGCATTAAATGTGAATGAAATTAGGTAAAAATGTTTATGGTGGATTAGTGCGAGTGGGAGATCAATGGTTGGTGGTCGTCCCAGAACTGACGGTTAATGTCGAATGGCGTATATTTCCTCACAAAATTGGCAGATTAAACGTTATTCAAATTTAACTGAAGTTTCGCTTAACCGCATGTTTTTAATGGAAATGCCCTTTTCAGCCTTAAAAGTTGGGTGAGTCCATTTTTTAAGTTTGAAAATATTATAAACTAATAATGAAATTGAATAACCCATAAAATGTGTGGTAATTTTTGTTATGAAACCGTTTCTATAAACACAAGTTTTAACGTAGCTGAAGAACAAAGTTCTTAATTTTTCCATACAAGGTACTAACCTTGTGACGTCACAAAATTCAGTATGGAGCGTTTTTTGGGAAGTCCAAGAATGTAATTTTAACAGTGGAGTTTTTGTGAGATTGAAGTATTTTTTTAGCATTATTTCTATTATTTAGAGGTTATTCTATAACAATAGTCCATATCTAACCAGCCTTTTGTAATGAATCAAAGTATATTATTCATTTAAAGAAAACAATTTAAAGAATTATATCGTGTATATTATCTTATCTGAACTCAAATGAGATAATATAAGAAAATATCAATCGCGGAAACGGAAGGAAATATAAGGTTGATTATTGTTTAAAAAAAAATAGAAAAAGGAATTCTGAAAACAATATCAAACAGAATAAAGCAATTAAAATAAATGCATATTTATTATTTTTATTGCAGCAAATCCTATGCAAATTCACAATCTCGAATTTCGGTATTTTCGATTCACCGAAGAGCAAATTTGTTTACAGACAATTTTAGAAAATATCCCAATCACAATAAACTCCAGTTATTAGGTTTCAGTCAAATATTTTAACAGCGAGTCAACAATGTCACTGCTTATATATATTACCGGTTATCTGTATGATTCAGGCATTCTATACAATACCTACATGTAATCTTTAGAATACCTGAGGCGTCAAGGCAAGGAATTGTATGAAATATCTATACGATTATAAAGTTGTAAATATTAAATGTTGGTATGTGTCGTTGTGACTTCATCACGCTAAATCGGCTAAACAGATTTCAACTATTTTTGGTATACCGGTAGCTGGGTATCTCCAGATGGTTAAAGGATACTTTTTACCCGACTATGCTAAAGAAAAAAAGAGGGGTTACGACATTTCTTCCTCCGCACACGAAATTGCGGGCACCTTCTATTTATTCATAAATAAAAAGAAGTCAAAACCCCTTTTTTTTCGACAGCGTAAGTTGGGTAAAAAGTATATAATTATTTGAAGATACCCAGATACCCGTGTACCAAAAATAGATGAAATCCGTTTAGCCGATGTGGCGCGATGAATCTACAACAACACATACATGTAAACATACGAAAAATCCAATCATTTTTTTTTTGCAATTTTGTGACTTCTAAAAACTCCGTTACAATCAGTTTTTTTTAAAACGTCTTCAATGTAAAGACATTTCATTGTTATAACTTCATAATCATAATTATGAATACAATTATACCTAACTAGATTATACAACTCCCAGGGTTTTTATAGAGTACCTTCTGATCCACTGACAAAAGGCCACGCTGAATGTGCAAATTTCTTCTCGATGATTTTTCTCGATGTAGTAATCAACGTGACAACAACGTAAAAAAAATCAACAGAGCGATGATCACTACAATAGGTCATCGAGAAGTAACCAAAACCAAATATTCAACATGTACGTAAACAAAATCTTTATCATGTGTGTGCGATTTTCCTTCCTCTTGTACTAGTTTACTTTTCCGATAAATTATACTTTCACCTATCCGTCTGTCCATTTGAGTCGACGCCATTAATATAAATCCACTTCGAAGGCCCCCGTGTCCAGTTTCGGGTGCGGGTATAAATTTTTACGAACCGCAGTAAGCGTTTGAGTCGAAGGGAATAACAATAGATCACCTGGGGTACGAAGAAATAGGTAAGTTGTGGGATGAGATTGGAAGAGGTTTTAGGTGTCTGGAGGAAATTTTAACGGGTACTGATGCCGTGCATATGCTTTGTCTGCGTTGGATTCGGGCGTAATATTGTGGGTTGATCTAGATCTCAGTTTTGTAATGATTTATATATTATAATGTAGAACAAACAGTAAACTATGAAGAAGAAAAAAATACGCTACCTCCAAAAAAGCCACTAAATTAAAAGATAATAAAATGTTCAATTCTTTCAAATTCAGTTCTAATTCCTTCAACGTGTGAGTGTGGTTTCCTTTCCTCTTACTCTTATTTACTTTTCCGATAAATTATGCTTTAGTGTTTCCGTCTGTCTTTTTAAGTCGAAGCCATTAATATGAATCCGCTTCGAAGGCCACCGTCCCCATTTTCCGGTGCAGGTATATATTTCTACGAACCACAGAAAGCGTTTGAGTCGAAGGGAATGACAATAGATCACCTGGACTACGAAGAATAGATAAGTTATGGGATGAGACATCCAGACAAGATTTTTATACTGATACTATGATTACGGTGACCAAGATTTGGCGTGGTGTTGTGGGGTTATTATGAATTGCTGTTTTTATTTGCCCCCTTTTTTATTTCACTAGCATGGCTTGCATAGATAAAACCAAGAAAAGAAAGATACGCAACACACCAAAGAAAACACACAAAAAAAGGTATTAATATGTTATATATAAATTATTAACCGCGTAAAAAAACTTCAACTCGTAAGTGTGAGTGTGGTTTCCTTTCTCCTTACTCTATTACTTTTCTAAGAAATTATAGCTTCACTTGTCCATTTGACCATTTCAGTCGACGCTATTAACTTTTAGTAAACCAAGTCCTCTCGTAGGGCAGGCCGATTAAGGCTGGCGGCCATATTAGACTATTAACCAGTGTCGAAAGATCGCGAGAGCTATATTTCACTCCTAAATAAATCACTTGCAATCTTTCGACACCCGTCGATGAACCGCAGTAAGTGTTTGAGTCGAAGGGAATAACAATAGATCACTACGAAGAAATAGGTAAAAGGTTTAATGTGTCCGGCCATGATTATTACTATGCTTATGCGTTATCTCTGTTAGTTTCGGGTTTTATACTTGTTTTGTGTTGATCAGGGACTCGTGTTTTTTATCACTAAGCAATTTGTAAGTGGCTATCCTGAGAGGATTTATTTTTTCAGAATAAAAAGGAGCATCTATCATCATCTGTGCAGCTATTCAATAGGGAATTTTCATGTTTGCCTTAATAAAAGCTCATTCATGCAACAAATAGTGAATAAAAATATTTTTTCGAATAACTATAAAAACAACCAAGATATAAGCCATCAAACATTCCATTCCATCCAAAACAGAATTTAATATGGAGTTTATATGGCCGGAGTGCACTATGACGTAACAGCACATGTCGGACCTCTCTGTCAAATCGCTGTCTAATTAGTAGTTTAAAATGCCTATATCATGCAGATTTCTTGGCCGATTTTAATTTTAATTTTACATTTTGAAATCGTTTTTACGTTATTTTGATATTTTGTTAAGAAAAGCGATAAAAAAATTCATGCGCCCTATTGTAAAAATCACGTTAATAGTCGTTACAAGAAATACATGCACATTTGGCCCTTGATAAAAGGTTTTTTTACCCCGATGACAAAAATGACGAACACATCCACTTATGGACGGAGGAGGCCTAGCCTCCAAAGAACGCCACCATGATCGGTTGTGCACCGACCAGCGGAACATGGTTAATCCAGCGGAACGTGTTTTCAAGACTATTCTAACTGGAATATGTTTAATTACATTTACCAAATCATAAGTCGAATAAGGTAAAGGATCTAATATTAGACAACCTAAATTGAAAGTATTGAAACCCTGTATGTCAGCTCTATTGCTATGAATTAAAGTTGCAGGTACCAATGAATGGGATGTGGTCGAGCAATGAGACAATATAATACAATAACTCTTTATTGCAGTACAGAAATCAATACATTCAAGGAGAGGTAGACAACAGGCGGTCTCATCGCTGAACAGCGATCTCATCCAGACAACCTTTGGGTAGTGGGAGACGTTGAAAAAAAGAAACTGCCCGAGACATTTACCTTAAAATTCCTATTACACAAACCGCTAAAAAGTCACCCAAAGCTTCCCAGGAAGGTATCAGGAAAAAATGGTTATTTTGTTTACCAACGCCCTTTGAAGTGAAATTATTTTACCTGAATAAAGAAATTAAGCTTGTCATACCTACGCCATTTTATTTTTAGGGTTCCACATTTCATTTTTT
The DNA here is from genome assembly GCA_905404275.2 of Hedya salicella. NCBI lineage: Eukaryota > Metazoa > Arthropoda > Insecta > Lepidoptera > Tortricidae > Hedya > Hedya salicella. The sequence continues at coordinate 9,529,079 of FR990115.1, forward strand.
TTATTTTGTAGGGTATTTAGCTTCATTTTAGTATTGTGTCATTGTAATTTGCACAATCATACTCGAGTGGCCATGCTATCTGGCTGAATGTTTAATGGTTTGCTCACTGGTCACGCGCTACCGCTTAGATTTGCTAGAAGATAACCCAATTTAATAATATACCCGTGGGATATAACGCGCTGGCTTCTGCAGTACGGCTACAGATAATTTAATAGGTCTTACTGCACTGATTTGTCTTTATTTGTCGCACCGCCTTTGTAATCTCACGACACGTTTGGCTCAGTAGGTTGTACAACGGCCTACGAAGCTGGCGGTCCCAGGTTCGAATCCCGGCCAGGGCAAGTGTTTGTGTGATGAGCACGAATGTTTGTTCCTGGGTCTTGGATGTTTTCTATGTATTTAAGTATTATCTTTAATCTATATATTATGTATATCGTCGCCTAGTAGCCATAGTACAAGCTTTGCTTAGTTTGGGTCTAGGTCGATTTGTGTGTATATAAGATTGTACCTGATATTTATTATTATTATAATCTGCAGTTCGGCGTTGAGAGGAAGAGCAAACCCATAAAAACGATGATGCGTCTGTCTCCGCGCAAGTGATCTGTCGCTCTTCGCTCCGTGACGTAGCGGTTCATCCTGAAATCACGCAAGGCTCTTTGGTCCGCATTTAAACCTCTTCCCAATTCTCGGTTCAGAGACGCGATTGATCAAAAATCTTTGAATTCACTTCAAATTGTTTTTAAAATCAAAATGAAGTCTCCTTTCAGTAAAATTGTCTATGTAAAATATTTAAGATACTTTCCCTTCATGTGACATAGTCTTGGGACACCTTGTATATCATGTATTTAAGTTTAGATAATTCTAAAACTAAGCGCGTCTCGCCATAAAACGTAACGGTTTCGCGAGTATTAATTAATTTGTATAATTTACTTTTTCTTATGTAATATAAATTATAAAATAATAATGAATAAGACTCAGAAGGGAAGCGCAAAATAATTTTCATTGACTACAGGCACGTCTATACCCAACTAACTGAGCGCGGTTTTTTATGGTTTCACGCGATTGTTTTTAGGGTTCCGTACCTCAAAAGGAAAAAAAAACTGAACCCTTATAGGATCACTTTGTTGTCCGTCCGTCTCTCCGTCTTTCTAACTGTCTGTCAAGACGCTTTATCTCGGAAACAAGTGGAGGTATCGACTTGAAATTAAAACTGTTTACTCCGGTCTATGGTCTCTTCAAGTTGTAAAAAGATCAAACTCCTATGTTTACGTAAAAAAAGATACGGCCGTTTATATCGATAGGGTACTTCCAGTTGCTCTTGCTCTTTGAAATTGATAGGGTACTTTTAGTTGCTCTTGAAACTTGAAATTTGATACGAAGGAAGCTCTTATATAGCACAAACAACAAAATAAATATGACAAACAATTTTTTTTACGTCTGTCTGTCTATATCAGTAACCAATATAAAATAATCGAGCACCGCGTACATTTAGGCAAGGAGTAGGGCTCTGCTAACACTGGATTCTCATAGATACGGCTATTTGTAGCGTCTATTTTGTACGGAACCCTCGGTGCGCGAGTCCGACTCGCACTCGGCCGGTTTTTTATGATCCGTTTATATTTTTTCTTGATGTGAGTTCGGAACCTTCACTTTAACGTGACACACGCTTGACCGGTTTTCACCTGAATTCGCGTCTGTTAGCTGCCTCCTTCTCACACGCGCATTACCGTCATTTTGTTATAAGCACTTAAAGTATTCACCGAAGCGGCCAAGAATTTTACATTCCTGTAGAGAAATACGTGACGAAAATTGGGACGTCGTAATCTACACTGTTATAGAGTTGTAAAAAATAAATGTCTGTAGGCACGAAAATATTTCACTAACACCTAAGTACTAGCGCATATGTAACTGGCTTTACAGATTAGGCCCATCTGGCATGTATACACCTTTATTTGATTTCTAAAAGTGGGTAGTTTGCAAAACTTTGACAGAGGAAAATATATCTTTTCACAGTCAACCCGTGACCGTGTAAGGCTGAAAAGCTTCCGAAACGTCGGAAACTCAAATGAGATAACATACTCAATATAATCCGTTAAGATTGTTTTATTTAAATACCTTTATATTATATAGTTACTTTTAGGTTATATGGAGGTCCAAAGGAAGGAAGAGGCAAAATAGGATTTATTCTACGTTGGTAAAGTCTGCATCCATACATTATTGGTTTGTACCAATTGATGTGGATAACATGGGAATTCAAACATGATTATAATATACTTTTTGCAGCACTACGCTGAAAGTCTGCTTGTCTTAAGTTTGACTGCTAGAGAATGCCTTCTGGCATTGACTCTGCCTTTTGAACGATAAGTTTTGTTTTGTGTTGTTATTATTTATTTAATTAAATAAGTAATCGCTGACTCCTCATGCCGGTTGGAATCGCATAACTGTATGATTGAGACGGATCGGTTTATAGCCCGCCAAGTTCGTTCGTGACCCTCCCATGGTCTGCTGGTGACCGGGGGGGGGGGGGAGAGAAGACAGCGCGGGTGGGTATGAAGTGTGCACACGGCGGAGTATGATATCCCTGCCGCGCGCACACTTTTTACTCACCTGCGCTATCTTTCTTCCCGTTGCCCACTATGTGAGGGCCAGGAACAAACCTGCCGTACTATAGCGAAGACTTGGCAAGTCAACTCGAATCAAGAATATGAAAACGCCGAATTCAACTCGACTCGCCGACTCGCGGACTCGGCTGCTACCACGAACGCTTTCCATATTTCATCTGAGTCAAGTTAACTCGAGTTTTGATTCGAATTAGCGGCCGCATCAACTCAAGTTATCCAACTTTGAAAAAAATAGACTCATATAATCGGCACTGGATGCACAGTTGAGCTTGTGACATTAGCAGATCGTTTTGGGAACATGTTGTTTTAATTTGAAGCTTGAATATAAAGTAATCTATACTATTAGAAAGTAGTAAAAATTAAATGTCTGTACATTAAAAATATATTCTAACTATTTGGAGGTCACTAAATCGAGAAATTTTTATTATTTGTATGTTTGTATGTGTCGTTGTGGCTTTGTCACGCCAAAACGGCTAAACGGATTACAACCATTTCTGGTACACGGGTAGCTGTGTATCCACAAATGGTTATAAGGTACTTTTTACTCGACTACGCTGACAAAAAAATGGGGTTATGATTTTTTTCTCCTCCACTGATAAAGTCACCTTCTAATTATTTATAATTTTCTATAGACTCTTATTTATACAACAAACGTAGCCTTAAAAACAGTTCTTAGGAATGCGCTAGTGCTGTGACATAATCGCTATATAATCGGTAACTTGCTTTGTTTAATACTGCTCAAATAGAGATATAATTTTATGAGAGATATCAAAGTTGCTTAGTGGCATTTGTGGTGTGATAAAAATAAATGTCTTATTTTTATTGTCTTCGGGAAAATGTCGTTATTGTTTATCCTTTCAGTTATGAGATGGGTTAAACCATCAAATTTTTCGGGACTGTGAAAAAAGAAAAGTCTTTCTTTTATGATCTTAATGAATGTTATAGTATCTAAATAAAAGTCAAAATTGTAAAAATAAAAAGACAAATTGTCGGTTTAGATTTAAGATAAATAGTATATTTTAAATTTACTTAAATATAAATCAACAGTCATCAATCATATCAATCAAATGTTCATAAAAAAATTGTTATAAAAGCTACTGGAAAATCACTGAATCTTTTTTTACGTGTTTATGTATTTTTGTCCTTGTGGTCTCCTAAGGTTTAAGGATCACTGGAAATCTGTAGATGATATTTATTTCCCGACTACACAGAAACAAGTTATGTCATTCATTATTCTTCTCAGCGATTGAAGTTGCGGTCACCTTCTAGGTTAGGATAACGTCAATTCTCGTCTCAACTCGTGCCAATGTGTTTTGGCAGTATACGAAATATATATACTATTAAAAATTGTAAAAATAAAACGTCTGTACATTGGATATATTAAAAAAATATATATATTGTAATGGACTATTTGGAGATCAGTGAATCGGAAGTTTTTTTGGGGTTTTTGTATGTTTGTATATGTCGTTGTGGGTTCCCCTTGTTCACGCATGTTTTTTGTCCGAATCATCACGGCGGGTTCCCCTTAGCTTGCATATTTGTAAACGTAAACGTTTCAAGAGTTTTATAAAACAAACCTAACCTTAACTAATGTATTCAACTGGATAATGCCTTATGAAGTCCGGAAAATTTTACAATTTCTGAAAAATGCATTATGCCAAATAATGAATTCGGCCAAATGATGATTCGGACAATCGAGAATATGCCAGATAATGGGAGCCCGTTGTTGTGGCCCCATCACGCCAAATCCGCTAAACGGATTCCAACTACTTATTTTAGGTGCACTGGTAGCTAAGTATCCACAAAAGGCTATAGGATACCTATTTACCCGACTACGCCAAAGAAAAAAAGAGTGGTTAACGGGTTATGACTTTTTATTCTCCACGAACGAAGTTGCGGGCAACATCTAGTCATAGAATAAATGTAATAGCGGAGTTTCCCGTTCATTGAAGTCTATTTTGGTCCTTCCCAACTAGATTTGCAAGTCTGCCAATCATTGCATCCGTATCTTAGTCCAACAACAACAAACAATCACATCAATCGAATCTAACGTTATGCGTTTTGAATGCGTGCACGCATCCGGAATGATTATAAACTTATTTCAGACTAGACGAAGCACGCAACTTCGTCAGCGGAGAGGAAAAAAGTTATGGCCTTTCTTTTTCCCCTATTCTTCAGCCTAGTCAGTTAAAAAGTGTCTTATAACTATCTGTAGATGCCCGGCTACCCGTGTACTAGATTTAGTTGATATCCGTTTAGCCGCTATGGCGTGATGAAGCCACAACGACACATAAGGTACTTGCGCCCAAGATGGCCCACTTTCATCTTTTTAGTTCATCTTTGGTTTCGATATGAAATTGCAGTTTTATCTCTTGTACCTTAGTAGGTATAAAACTGCAATATTATTTACCGAACATGGGCGCGAAATTTAAACTCATTCTAACTTTAAAAACTACAAAATAATTGATAGTGGGCCACCTTAAGAACCGGGCTATCTTAGACCAAGTACCTTTATACACAAAAGATAGTTATAAGAACACGTCCGTAGCTCCGTCCATTCCTGGACATAGGCGCCCTCAAAAAACTTCACCAACCATGATCGGTCCTACACCAGTCGCATCCAGTAGTCTCCAGCAACCTTCACCAGGTTGTCAGTTCACCTTGTGGAGACTCACTGGGGTTTCCGGTGTATGATCGCCTTTCAGTAACTCGTCGGCCCCAGTGGCTATCGGCTCCATACAGGCACAGAGAAACTGCCTACCCAGAAGCCCTGAACTCCCATGGTTCTATATAGGCACAGAAAAACTGCCTACTCTGGGCAAAAATCCTGTGCACGCTACTACCCATATTGCCAACATAAGTTTTGCAATTCTTCTATTTAGGTTACGCTGGTTACTATTGTTTGGATTTTTGTAACTAAATCATAAACTTCACTGAGAAATTTAAATAAAGATTGATAAATGGAATTAAATTGGTATTTTAGATTAGAATACATATAAAAAAATATTAACGCATCGAAACTCGCGGGTAGCAGTCAGTTTATAATAGGTAATGCAACAAAGCAATTTCCCTCCCTTTAGAAGCTAAATAATAATTTACGTTGCACCAATCCCCCGTTGAAGAGGATTTATCCATATAGGAAGTATTACGAAGTAAATTTACCGCGGTTGTATCATACTGATACTGACGCTACACGTTGGTGCAAGTGGCGACTAAGGCGAGATACACTGCCGGCTTTTATTACATGAACGAATGCAACACTTTCAAAATACCGTCAGTGTATCGCGGCCTCGCCTCGACCAACGCCAATTGTAGAGCTAGCGTCAAAGTTCATCGTTATCATGTATGCGAAATGCTAATTTATTAACTAGTGACTAGGGTAACAGTGTTATGCAAAATTTAGTGGGAAAATAGCCAAATGTATGCACTAGAGCTGGATGCTATTCATTATTCACCCCAAATTACAATGTTAATCGTATATTTACCCGTTAGCGAAAATTCCAATCAATTAATTAAACTAGCATTTACTTGCGGCTTAGCCGTTGCTACTAGCGATTTAGTATATCATCCATCATCATCATCATCATCATCATCATCAGCATCATCATCATCATCATCATCATCATCATCATCATCATCATCATCATCATCATCATCACATCAGCCCAAGGACGTCCAATGCTGCAAAGGCCACCCCCAAGAATTTCCATAACAACCGGTCGTGCGCCGCCCTCATCCAATGGTTTCCCGCGATCTTCATCAGATTTTTGGTCCACCTTGTTGCGGACTGTCTCACGCTGCGTCGTCCTGAACGCGTTTACTACTCGAGAGCCTTTCTGCCCGAGCGGCCATTGGTTCTACGAGCAATGCCATTTGAGTCTAGCAACTCTTTGAGCTTTTTCTATGACCTTGGTGCTTCTGGGGATCTCCTCATTAGTGTGTGTCATCACTGGCAACACACACTGGTTAGAAACCATCGTCTTGCCGTATTTTTAGGATTCCCTACGCTGTGAGTATAAACGACCAGTTATAAGTAGTAAGGAACCCTCCGTGCTGAAGTTCGACTCGCAATATACTAGTTTTATACATTTATGATACAAGACGCATAAACTGGTAACATTTTTTTCTTGTCACAACAATATTAGAAGCATACTTCACCTTCAGCCCTAAATCAGTTAAATGAATTGAATGCAATGCCCCTCTATCTGACGCGAGCATAAATTAGGATTTTCAAGAATAGACTGCAACCGAATACGAATAGCTGAATCAACCGGCCGGCCAGTGAAGACAGGTAAGTTATCGGCACTGCATTTTAGATGAAAAATAAACTCAATTTGAAGCAGAAGGAGGAAAAATGATCTAGATTTCGATCGTTGAACCTTTTGCTGAGCGGTCATGATTATGATCAATTACTAAAATTTTTAGGCGTAGAATGTAAGTTGTATAGTTTAGACGTTATATAGATGGCATTAATTCATGCAGTTCAATACTACGTCAGTATTCTGGACCGTTACGGAAAAGAGCCAGTTAAGGGTTCCGTATCTTTCAGAAACAACAACTGAACCCTATTACAAAGCCACCATAGTCTGTTTGTCACAGAGCTTTAAATATTTAACCTTAGGTATCTACACTAGAAATATAATATGTCAACGCTGCTGTAACGACAAAAAACTGTTCTTAGTAATAGAGTCCCATTTTACCCTTTGGGTACGGAACCCTACTAGTCAAATCTGAAAATCCTAATATTCCTTATATATAATAAACGTGAAAGTTTGTACGATGTATGTATTCTTCTCAATTATAAAAACTACTGAACGGATCTTAACAAAATTTTCCAGCAATCTTGCTTAGACGTCAAAATAACATATAGGATTTATAAATAGCATGTCTACGCGGATATAGTCGCGGCCAACAGCTAATATATAATATCTTTTCCTTCTTGGATCCCCTAACTCCTCGAGGAGCATAGGGCCTCGACAACAGTTTTCCATTGCTTCCAATCCGCGTCGATGGTAACAAACTCCGGCCAGGTCATTCCGATTCATAGAGGCGGCTTCCTGCGCCAACGGTTCTCCTCCAAGTAGACTTTGGCCGACTTCTTTTTCTTTTTCCAACGGGGTAACAGGGAGAGAGTATATAATATCCGTACAAAAAAAAATGAGGGAAGAAACAAGAAATGTGGTTTTTAGGCCATTTTTGCATACAATTTTGGATAGTAATATCTTTGGAAACCGTAACAGGTAATTGATGTTTCACAAGGAGTGCATAAACTTTAGCTGCCATAACAAGAATTAATAAAATAAAATAAAATAAAAAGTGAAGGTGATATAGGAACAATTAAAACAACATGTTTTTTAAGGTTTTTGCTCTTAGACGCTTGTTTATTATTTTTCTTTGTAGTCTTAAGCTCTTGTCAGCGTGGTCGTGGTTATGGGTTGTCCTCGTCTATAATTATTGCAGCTTTAGCGATACTTCTCCATCTCTCGGATTGTGGCACTCCGAATACACTCCGTTAGGGAATTCGTCGTGGACTTCATAAGATCCGTCCACCTTGTAGGAGATCGGCCGCTTGAACGTTGACCTTGTATTCTCCCCTGCACTACTAAACGCTCCATCGAATTTTCGTTACGGATGACATGTCCAAACATTTTTAAAATTTGCATTCGTCAATTGACGAAAGTCTTTGTTTGATATTAAACTCTCTTAAGATAGATAGTTTATTATAGTTGACCCGATACAGGACAATCGCAACTTCCAACGTCACTTAACGATCTATTCATAATCCCAAAAATATCTTTATTCTAGATTGCAACATGGTGGTTCTACGTGTCTGCACTTGGTTCGACGCATTTGGCTCGCGCACGGCCATTATCCAAAGTTTGCACACGTATAAATCTCCCACACGCTAATCTGACTAATGATCTGCATATAATTTGGGATAATTGCGGTTTCATTAGAGCAGTCTTATAATTAGAACAGTAGAATACTTTACATTTACAAGAATTATGAAGAAATAAAATGTTGATAAGTTCAACCAGAGCTGTGCATCTGTAATTAAAAATGCATCTTTTGATGATATCTTAGAAACATAATACTTTAAAATGACCCTTTCTTTTTCTACTGCACACGCAAGCTAGGGGTTGCTCTTAAAATAATAATAATAAATGCATCTTCAAATGAAATGCTATATTCGTTTGGCCAAAAGCCCACGAATATGGTAGAAAAGTTACCTCTACATGGAGAGCAAAAAGGTAAACAAAATATTATAATAATAATAATAAAATTATTGCAGTTCTAAAAATAAGACGTTTACAAGTAATTGTTAATAAACTGGTCGCGGGAAAACTCGGATATTAAAATGAATAAAAATCATGTATTTCAGAGTGTGACTCCATAGTTTTTGTTAGTAAGAATAGAATTAAGTATAAAAAAGTCTATCATTGAATTTTAGAAGAAAGCAGATCATTCTGGCATGGTGACGTCATTATGTTATGAAATATTTTGAAAAATAAACATTTTAACTACACTATTGTTATATTAAGCGTTTTAATCTTAGTTAAAAATGTAATCATCGTTATGCATTATTCATAATTAACTTTGCAGATATTGCTTTAATTTCACACTTCTAATTATTTTCATCTTTCTCTTCGTGTCACGTAATATCGCGATTAATATGCTAATTTAATTTCTCACACGACGAGGACATGCAAGAACCGCCATCTTTATGGTGTGTAAACTCTTCGAGATATTGTAAATACTTCTATGTTTACTTTCATATATGGCAACTTTTTTGGCAAATTTAATTCTGGCCCTTCTCATTTCATCAGAGTTTCATTTCAAAGTTTTAATTTCACTGTGGCAGATGATATACGTTCCGATAAAAATTGACGAATGCCGAGGCGCAAACGTGAAGAAATCGTACTATGCAAAACAATCAAGCCTAAATGTGTCTTGGCCATGATGAGTATGTTGTGATGTGTGGCGCGACAAGACTGGACAAAGTAAGAAATGAGTATGTGAAAGGAAGTCTGAAAGTAGACCAATTGCAGATGACGTACGAGGAAACCGCCTAGCTTCCTATGGGCATGTAATGAAGAGGGAAGAAGGTCATGTGACGAGAAAAGCGTTAAGTATGAATGTGGAAGGTTATAAAAGAAGAGGAAGACCGAATAAAATTTGGTCGATGAAATGAAAGATGGAAAAAAGAATCTAAACAACAAGATAACAGGTGATAGAGAGGGATGGAAAAAGAAACATGCTGCGCCGACCCCAAATAAAAGGGATAAGGACAAATAAAAGGGATAAGTTTGATGATATCTTATGTGTTCACTTTAGTCATTACAACCGTGGTACAAATATTTCAAATTATAAAAATGTATGTCTTAATTTTTGTGAAAGCTAGCTAAAACGAAATAGTATTAAAATAGTCTCTCAAATCTCACTAAACGTCAAATTGAAGTCAGTTTAATTGTGACAAATGGCATCTAAATGCAAAACTTTAAAACGAAGCCAATCATATTAAAGTTTGTCGGTTTTCAGCCAACAATATTCTTATTACAATTTCCCCAACATTCATATTTCAAAAGCCGTAGTTTTTTCAAGTGTTCTGCTAAAGACTTTTGAAACGTCTTCACTGTCCGTGAAACACTTCAGAAAGTCTTTTTGTTTTAATTTTCATAACTATGAGGTTTTCAAATCTACTTTTTTATTTGTATTTCTGGGATGAGATGATAAATATACGATTGAAATTTATTTTATGAAGAATATTCCATTATGATATACTTTTACGGTGGCCCCCATATACAACCCCCCCAAAAATCAGGGTGGAAAAATTTAAACTTTTAATTCTAATATGAAAAAAAAACAGTAACGGACTATTTGGAGGTCACAAAATCGAACATTTTTTTTTGTTTGTATGTGTGGTTATGGCTTCATCACGCCATATTCGGTATAAATTCAGATATTGTAAAATAAATCTAATCTTACACTTTCCCTTTTCTAGCTTCTTCTTTTTCTTCGTGTGAAGGGATCAAATTTCTTAGACTAAATTTTATTTTTCCAATGCGTTGCCACTTCTATCCCTCGGGGAGAGCCCTTTATAAGGTCTTCGAGAGTGCACGTGGTTGGACCAAGGGGGCACTGCATCATGTGTTTGGTCGTCTGGAGAACGCCGCACTCGTAAGATGCTCCAAGCTGTTCAGGTCTGATTCCCCATCGCACCAGATTGTCTTTAGACCGCCCGACACCCGCCCTCGATCTGTTCAGGGACTTCCACGTGATCCATCTCTCTTCAGAATCAGGCGTCAAATATTCCACAGGTGTCATTGGTAAAGAAGCCTCGTTCAGTTGCGATTTTCAAGCCTCAAGGCGGGCCTCTTGTGCAGATTAGAGTAGAAGACTAGGAGTTGACAGGAAACTCTTACGCGACTTGAGTCTGCTGGTTGCTGGTTGGTGACCGCGGAGCGGATGTCGTGGGTCCTGCCGTTGCTTGTTCCGTTCTACAGCGGTAGCTACGTCTCTGCGTATGTACGGTGGTGTAATTTACAAGGTTCTTCCATCTTTTTACGGGGTAGATCACAAGGTGTGAAGGACGATGTTGGCTTCTAATTTTGAATTGGCATTTCTCAGGAATTGATTTGCATTTTACTTATCCATTTCTAGCTGCAACCTAAATAGTTAAAATAATTGACACATAACCGTGTAATTACAATACATTATAATTACATGGATAGGATACTGGCACCTAATACGTGGTCTTGAATGACGTAACTTATATCCGGTTAGTTGGCCAGCGTAGATGCTAAGTGGGTTTCACGAGATAGGCAAAGCAGATGGGATTGGCTTAATGAGCAATACGAGACAAGACGAGATAATAGCAAGACAAGCTTGAATGTCCTTTGTATCTAAACCTCTCTCCCTTTGTCATATAATAATGTGTTAAGAGTCCCCGGCAAGCTTGGCTGAATTTCACCTTCCCATACAAACGGAGTTTCATTCTCATTTTAAAATTACGTGTTAGATTGTAATGAACTTTGCATTTACAATAAAATGAGGTATATCTAGGCGTGTAGTTAGTTTATATGGATCCAGTTTATAAAACAAACGAAACTCAAAAACAATTTTTGTATGAAAAATTAAAATTCGCTGTTTTATTTTACTTTGGTATCTGAAACTACATAAACTAATTACAAGCCTGCATATACCTTATCTAGCTCTAAATACAAGTTTTAGAGACAACTAGCTAGTCGTTTTAAAATGAGAGCGTAACTACCTTTGTATGGAGAACCGAGCTTACCGGGGACTCCTAAAGATCTCCTTTTATAAACATTTTCTTTTAAACCTGTTTTTAAATTGGTCTGGCGAGGTCGCCTTACCAATCGCATTCAGTGAGGGGAGCGCAAACCCACAAACGGGAATTCCAACGCGGCCACTCGGATAAGGGTGGGGACGTTGTCCGCAAGGCACAAGGACAGGTAACCTCATACCTACGCATTCCTTGTAACCTCCGCAGTTCCTGTTAAGATTCCCTTGTTGCGGAAGCGACTACTTTAACCATAGTTCGTTACGTATCAGTGGTGTGGCGTCCATATAAGCCGATTCCCAATGGGCCGCCCAATGAATGGCTTATAACCACCTTTTTCTTTTTATATGAGTAAATGAATACGCTACGGCTTCTCTTGTAATTTTCCTGACGCCACACGCCTCTGCCAGGCTCGACGCCATGCATTCTGGAGCGCGTCATGAATTTTGGTGTTCAGCTATCAGCGACTTGATCTGACCATTTGCAAAATTAAAGCATTCTAGAGGTCGGTCGCGACCTCTAGAACGCTTTAATATTGCCAGTAACCACTGTCAACTAGTTTCAAATTTTAGCATGAAACTGAAATTCATATAATTTTCAGGGAGCCCTTAAGTAATCCTAGTTTTCCCCGTACATACAGAGTGTATTAGGTATATAAGTAAGTAAGTAAATAAATAAGTAAGTTTATTGCACATAATATAAATTCATACAGTCTTACCTATATACTATACACATTCAATAAAAAAGGTCTACTGTTACTCTATAAAAATATGGCATGTATAAATTCACAACACTAGCTAACACTAGGCACAGTCTGTCCCGTAGGTAACCAAGACACAAATGATTTTGACAAAAAAAGTCGCGAAAACTATGACTTGCGTCAGTTTGTTTATACACAACTTCTCTGCTTTTCATCAGGCATGATTTTGTCCTGGAAAATGCATATCAAACCCTAAGAAATGCCAATTCAAAATTAGAAGCCAACATCGTCCTTCACACCTTGTGCCCTATCTCGTGAAAAGATGGAAGAACCTTGTAAATTTTCGGCTGTTCAAATATAAAAGCTCTGAGTAAACGAGTCAATCAGTGAGTGGATCAGGACTTCTATTTTTTAGGTCTGAGGCTTCATCACGTCAATACGGCTGCACGGTGATTCCGCTCCCGTACAAGGGCGGCCATAAATACCTCAACTCCAAAAAAAGCCATTTTTTCGATTTTAAACTATAAAGGGTTATTATACAAGCATGAAATATATCATTAATAACATTTTTAGACATTTATAATAAACTTGTGTGACTATTTTTATTAAAAAAATATCTGTAGTCAAAACCATTTTATAAAACGTTATTATTTTAAACATAAAGCCATTAGATAAAAAAAATTTGTAATTAATGAAAACATAAATGAAACAGCATACTACATAAATAATAAAAATATTTATTTCAAGACTATTTACATATATACAAATAAGGTTATATTAAAACAAAGCGATTACTTACTATTTATACATTCAATATTACCTACTTACTATTTACACACAACAAGTCCAATACAGATTTAGACAAAGAACTTTTTTTTTTAACAGGTAACCTTCTCAAACTTGATATTAGGGGATCTGAGTGAAGAAGAAGTCGATTAATCAAATCAGTATTAGTCAAAACGCGGTTCATTTTTCGTGTGTGATCTAGTCGAAATGCTTTATAGTATTTGTTACTCGCTTCAGCTGCTTCTTCAGACAGTTCTCCTATAGACAGTAGGCCGTGATTGATAATGTCAGCACCATGAATCAAAATTTTGTGGACAGAAGCAGGCAAATAGTACCATGGATATTCGGCAACTAATTGCCGTGCAGTTTCTAAAGCGAAATCTCTGAATTTTGTCGCATCAATGTTATATCCCGAATTGATACACTGAAGTACAGTCCAACAACGATCTAGGAGATCCTTCTTAATACCCGTAATTTCAGCTGAAATATCTGAGCTTGAGAAGAACCGCCTAGCAGTGTTGCCATCGTTCGATGTCCCGCTTCCGCCACTTTTGGGTTTATCGATAATAAGACCTAACTTTTCCCTAAATTGCGATTGTATAAGTTTTTTTTTTCAGCTACAAGTCGTTTATCGCTATCAGACCTAGCTTGCCATTTCTTAACCTCTAACTTGTAAGCGAGATGAATGAAATATTCAAAAAATCGGATCAATGCGTGAAGTGGAGACATGCCATATTCATATTTACTTTCGTCAGTTGCTTTGCACAAACATACATCAATTTGATTCATCTCACTTGGTAAAGCTTTACATATATAACATCTAGTTGAAGAAACATCACTAAGTGCATTACACACCTTACCATCGACCATAGTAAGTTGTAAGCTATGATTAATTGTGTATTCGCATGCATTTGTCTTGAAGATAGTCGGTTGCAAGTTACTTATTTTCTGTTTGAAATAAGTCTCCTCTTCAACTGATACTGCAGTTGTTTCCTTAAAAAACTGAAAGCGAATAGGTCTGCAGTATCGAGTTGAAGAAGGACGAGGATTTTTCCACAAAATGATTGAGTTTTCCTTATTATCCGGGTTTAAAATAAGTTGAAGCGGTACATATGAAGTAACAAACAAGCTACTATCCACAAGAGAAGAATCTGAGAAAGTTTGTTTGTATTCGCTATGTCCTGTACTACCATCAAATCCCCATTTCCCAACCAAAGATATTTTATTTAAAGACTGGTCAGGTATTTTATCTAAAATATCTTTTTGAGACTCAAGAATCCGAGTGGCAGTGTGATCTAACAAACTCTGAAGTTCGACTTCGGCTGATGATTCAGTAACGGCTACAGTTGTAGGGTAACATCTCTTTTTAGCCTTTACAATGCGTTGATAGGAAGGCATACAATCTTTCAGTATATTATTATGTATAAAATTCTTAATTAATAGATATTGCTTTCTAGAAATCTTACCTTCTGCAATAAGTGACAAAACTTTGTTTTCGTCGACTTTTGTAGAAGTTAAGCTGGAATCAGCAGAAGCATTGAGCAGTGTATTTACAGCAGACTCGTCAAAATTAGATAGTTCCGCCAGTCTCCTTCTTTTAGTGCGTTTACTACATTCATTAAAGTTTTTCCTCGGACGGCCACGAGAAGTGGAAGGGGAGGGGTCGACGTTATCATTCTGCTGAGAAATACGCTGCTCGATACTTTGGATCACATCAATGTATTCTACATCATTAAGCCACTCTGCATATTTATGTAGAAATATAGACTTTGTACATCTTGTTTTTTTCCAATAACATGCAATTCGTTTACATAAATTCCTTATTTTAACCCTTAAATTCTCTATGCCAATATTTTCGATGTTATCCGAAATAATTGATGTTTCCGTCAGTGTAGTAAAAACATGTTGAAATTTTTCTGTATCAGTTCCTTGTCCAGAGTGCCAAATATCAAAAACACTACGTTTCGAAATAGAACACCTTAAAAATGTACCTAAAACAAAGATAAAAACATTTTTTAAAAATCGGATTTTTTTCGGCTACCCTACTCTTGTTCTTTGAAACCCCTTTTACCTAAGAAGAGGTCAAAAAAGGTCGATGAAAGTTACAGCCCTTATTAAGGACACTTCCATCTATAACATAATATATGTGTCAAGTGCGGCAAACCTCGGCATCAGAGTATAACTCTCAATGAAATCATACTTCTTAAAAATTAATCGTAAACGACAGACCTCTACTAGAAAATTATTTTAAAATATAAGCACGCATATTTATATATAAAACATAATTGAAAAATAAAGTACATACCCTCTTCTTGGATTTCCATAATAATACCACGTGGACACACGCAAATAATAATAATAGTACACAATAACAAAGTGATTAAGTTGCGGCGACAAAAACACACTACTAATTAGGGTCGAGATGCGTTCACTTTCGTTGCACAAAAGTAAATGATAATAGTACTTTATTGCTGTGCTATATATAGTATTTAGAAGATTGTCTATCGGTGAATCATTTTACTTACTTTTTAGTCCAGGATACGCTCATGACTTTTTTCGATTTATGGCCTACGGCGGAATCACTGTGGGCTGGACGGATTACAAAAGTAAGTACGTTGTTCTCCTGATCTAAATTAAAAATGAAACATTTTATGTTTAAAGATAAGTAGACATTTATTTATTTATTTATTTATTTAAACTTGATTGCACAAAACAAAAGTAAGTACAAATGGAGAACTTAATGTCAAAAGGCATTCTCTACCAGTCAACCATAGGGCCAAACAGAGAAGCATGAAAATGGTGCAGTGGGGAAAAACATTCAGTACTGAGAGCGTTAGGATACACAAGCAAATAATGCATACATAATTGCTTATACCTATACTATATATGGTATACAATATGTATATATATATATTACATATAAATAATAAATACAAAATATACCTGCTACTGCATGGAAGATGGACGCTACTTGAGTTCTTGTTCCAGCAGATGCCTACGTAGCATCCGCTTGAAAACTACCTTGCTTGGGGCTTGTCTGATAGATAGAGGGAGCGAATTCCAGAGACGGCTTGCCTGAACGACATTCGAGGATGATTATCGGATACTTTTTACCCAACTACTCTGTTGCAAAAAAAGAGGGCTACGAGTTTTTTCCCCTCTACGAACCAAATTTCGAGCACCTTTAAGACCTTTATACTTAGATAAACAATTGTCTTTCACAGACATAAACGTTCAACGAGCTGGAAAATGCGTACAAAGAGGCGAGTCGGACATAATAGTAAACTGCACACCTATAGGTGCTAATATAAATAATGTCTCAGATCTAAGATATTTGTTGCACAAGCTGGAGGCCGGTAACGTCCTAGTCTGGCCAGAAAGACGAATTTTCTGGGCGAGTAGTGAGGGAATGCGCGATCGAGACGTCTTATTGCGTTACAAAAGCAAAAAAAGTGATACGGACAGTGCGAAGGTCACTGGATCGTTGTTTTTAGGGTTCCGTGCCAAAAAGGTAAAAAAGGAACAATAATAATATTAAATATCAGGGACAATCTTACACAAATCGACCTAGTCCCAAACTATGCAAAGCTTGTACTATGGGTACCTAGGCGACGATATACATAATATATAGATAAATTATAATACTTAAATATATAGAAAATATCCAAGACCCAGGGACAAACATTCGTGCTCATCACACAAACACTTGCCCAAGCCGGGATTCGAACTCGGGACCGCCAGCTTCATAGGCCGTTGTACGACCCACTGAGCCAAACGTGTCGTCAAAAAACCCTTATGGTGCGACTACTCTGTCTGGCTGTCTGTCTGTCTGTCTGTTCGACTATTAGAGCGCCATATCTGAAAAACTACTCACGCTATCTATCTGAAATTTGGAATACTTATAAGCATAGTCAGCCCACATTGCAAAGGAAACTTTATAAAGTATATTTTTATTTTCTAAAAAAACAACCAATATGAGGAAAAGCTAATATTTAAAGTCTAGTCACTAGGTCAAGTATGACATCATATTGAAAGGGCGTAGTCTGTACATTTTATAACATTTTTTTTAATGTGCTTCAATTTACTTTTTGTTTTACAAATATCATGATAATAATCACAATTTTTGCAATTTATTACTTTCACCCCGAGCAATAACTTCATAGTTCTGCACTAGGCGGCGCTAACGGCTAAAGAGTCGGATGCACCATACAGAGATCCATAAGCAAGAATAGATGACAAAATTCGTCGACTACTGGTGTGGACGATTAGCTCAGATGATAGAGCGTGCTGCCCCGGTCTGGCTCAAGGCACTGGTTCAAGTCCAGTATCGTCGAAAAAATGTTTTCATTTGTTTCTGATCTTTGTTTATAATAATAGTGCTTCAATTTAGTTTTATTAAGATAAATGTGAAAAAAAACCATTACCCTTCCTTTATCTCCGAAGTTTACCAAGCGAAAAATCTAGATTTTTCTGGAATTATGTAATTTAATATGAATATTACACGAAAATTATAATCATATATCTGTCCGTCTTACTTTTTTTTAATCACCAAAAATCATTTTTGAATAACCCGGTTTGGTTAAGTTTGCCCCTCATTTGTATGTGACGCCATATATACCAGAGGCAAACTTAACTCAAGCGGCAAGTTAAGTCGGAATAAATTAAAATTTGTATGGAACCCTCGGTGCGCAAATCAGACTCGCACTTGACCGGGTTTTTTTTGGTTGTTTGTATATGTCTTTACGGCTCCATCACGTCAAAACGGTTGAATCGTCATCATCATCATTATCATCATTTCCGCCATAGGACGTCCACTGCTGGACACAGCCCTTCTGAATAGAATTCCACATGGGCCAGATAGAGGCGACCCGCATCCAACGAGTCCCCGCAACCCTATCCAGGTCGTCACCTTGCGAGTGGCCTTCCCATCGGCAAGCGCAGCCAAGGAACGGTTAAATAGATTTCAAAAATGTTTGGTACACCGGTAGTTAAGTATCCACTGATGACTATAGGATACTTTTTATTCAACTGCGCTAAAGAAATAAAGAGGGTAATAACTTTCCTTGAAATAAAACAAATTAACGGATTATATCGCGTATATTATTTCATTTTAGTTCCCGACGTTTCGGTAGCTTTCCAGCTTTCCATAGTCACGAGTGGACTATAACTTATAATAACTTTCCTTTTCCACGAACGAACTTGCATCTTCTAGTTTTTACATAAAATTATATCTTAAACTTAATTGAACAAGTGTCATCCACACGAATAAACGTTTTCAATTGCACTGTGATGGAAAATGAGCGCGGAAAGGCGAGTCGTTCGCCACTTTATTTTACGCCACAGCATCGAGTAGTTTGCGTGGCGGAATTTTGGCAACGGGCATTTTTGCGAGATTGTAAGTGAAAAATTGAATAACCATTCCCTCTAAGAAAAAGAGGTGGGCCAAAGTCTACTTGGAGGAGAACGGCGGCACAGGAAGCCGTCTCTATCGAAATGAACTGACAGGAGATTCTTACCATCGCCGCGGATCGGACGCAATGGAAAACTGTAGTTGACGCTTTAGATCATGGATAACGACTTGTTAGCCCAAGGGAGAGTAGAATGAAACAGATCACGTGCGAGTCGATTTCGACAGTCGATTTGATCTGGTCAGTCCATGTGGCATGGGTGATGCGATGGACTGGCCAGACCATCACCTTTGTCTGAGTGCACTCAAATGTTTGCAAATCGGGAGAGATGGTGGAACATAATACGGCATGCAACATCTGCGCCTGACAGTACAAGCTGAGTGATCACGACTACTTTGCAAAGAGTGTAACGACTAAGAACTTAAAAAGAAAGAGTATATTAGATTATAATCAAACATACACAAGACAGGCACACGCGGATCTAAGACTCAGTCAAACAAGTTTTCCACAGGGATAATATTTCAAATGCAACCAGGTGGAAAATGACCATGCAAAGGCTAGTCGGTCGTAGATTTACTTTGCGCCATTTCGCGTCGAGCACTTTTCTTGGCGGAATGTTGGCATTTTTGCGACAAGTCGGGTTAAGGCGCATTGTATAATAAGCACGAATACTTGTACCTGGTTCTTCGATGTTTTATACATTAAGTTATTACATTTATCTATTATATATATGTAGAAGATCAAAAATCAGGACGTCAAACCCAGACTGATTTGAGTGTATTCGGCGGCGGGGGTTGGCAACACCGTGCACGTGCAGCCTACCAGTTACCGGTCTACCTGCATAAAAAGGGCAGCCGGCCACTGGGTGGAAACATTCTTGGCTTGAGCATTGAACGGCACTGCGTTCTGATTAGTAACATTAGATTGTCGTTATGCTGTCGTGTTAATTAAAAGTGGTTAATTATAGTGCATTGTTATAATATTACCTTACGTTGATTATACGAGTTTAAATCAGAAGCTTGACTATTATTTTGGACTCTGATAATGGAAAACGACCTGTCACCTGATGGTCCACGCCCGCCCATCCCGTCATATATATATAAGTACCTATGTATATTATAGTCGGCCGGTAGTACGAGCTTTACTTAGTTTGGAATTAGGGCGATTTGTGTAAGGTTGATTTGTTTATCGAAAATATAAAAAAATCGTGCGCACGTAGAGAGCAGTTTTTTATAGTTCCCTTTGAATTTTGACTTGCAATGAGCTTTTATGTCAAATATCATCATATTATCAGCCCTAGGCATTCACTACAGGACAAAGGCCTCCCCGAACGATCTCTATATCAACCGTTCGTGCGCCGCCCTAATCCAACGATTTCCAGCGATCTTCACCAGATCATCGGTCTATCTTGTTGGGGACCTATCCACGCTACGTCTTCCTGTACGTTACCAGTGGAGAAACTTTCTGCCCCAGCGGCCATCGGTTCTACGAGCAATGTGCCCCGCCTACTGCCACTTAAGTCTAGCACACAGATCACCCCCACTAGATAATAGATAGCTAATCTTTAGAATTTTGTTCGAGACACGACGCACCGCGTTAAGGGGCATGACGAAACGCGGCGTGTGCGGTGTAGTGATAGTACATATTCATTACAGGCAAAATGGTTGTCGATACAAAGAATTGTACTCGACACCTACCTAATCAGTAATAAGAAGAATTGACATCGATAATTGATAGATAGATAGAAATCTATCATCAATTATCAATGTCATTGATTTTTATTAAAATTAATTAAAAAAATTACAGCAGGCTGTACATATGTAGAGGATTTCATAGTAACCCTTTTTGATGTCATTTTCAAATATGGGGCGTATTGTAATGTTGGTGCAAATTCTGACTATTCTCAGTGTTTTATGTGCACCAGCCGACTTGAATATTAGTGACAATGTAAATTGTATGCTACAACTGGACAATTGTACAAAGTATGACTTTTAATTGAAATAAAAGCTGCTTGCCAAGAGGATTTGAAAGAGCCCAAACAACACAACTCTATTTCAAACCAACTCCGAGAACCCTTATATGTACTTCCTCTAAGTCCATCATCAGGACCATCTTGCAATTTCAGTGCTAAATGCTTTCTTAGAGAATTCAAAAAGTCTAAACAGCATAACTCTACATCAAGCCAACACCGAGATCTCTCGGACTTCCTCCAACTCCATAATCAGGTCCATCTTGCGACACAGAGCTAACTGCTTGCCAAGAGGATTCGAAAGAGCCCAATCAATATTACTCTATTCCAAACCAACTCCGAGATCCCTTATACTGCTCCCAAATCCATCACCAGGTCCTGTCAGTCTGCCTGTCTATATACTATAGACATAGGACTATTTGTTTTCAGATGCGTAAACAATAAACAATGAAGTAACTACTCTCAAACTAAAATTACAAATATTACTTGATAATACTTCCTTGTATCACAATTCCTTTCCGCATTATTTTATTCGATACACACCAAAAATAACTGTGGCACTTCACTAGCGCTCGCTACACATGATTCCGTTAGAAAGGAATAGCGTAATTGTGTTTTACATTTGATCAAAAGGGACGGACATATTTCACTACTTCCTCATGTCCAGTATAAAATGGACTCGCAGCCACTGTTTAATTTACGTTTCGTACATTGAATTTGATTTACTTGTGGAATGTTATACCATATTTTTTGTAATTGGATGATCTGCTATCCTTCCCATACCATATTACGCAGCAAGTTACCATTTTTGGCCGGGAATTCAATTTTATTTCTTTTTTTAAATTCCCGTACGCACGGGTCGTAAACATGGACGCTACTAAACGAGTGGTCGGCCGCGCAATCTTATATAAGAACAAATCCACAGAAGCGTGGTGAGCGCGAGTTGCGCTACATGCTCCGTCTAGTGGAGGTAGTCTGTGGTCTAGCAACTCTAAGATGCTATTAAAATTAGTGTGTATTTTTTTGGTATTACTATCATCATCATCAATTACAACCACATTTCTTTGACGTGAAAAATAGGTGCAGAAACGTACCTATAATGGAAATTTAATCTTTACATTGCCTTCATTCGGTAAATACGTATACCTAAGTCTAAAGTAATATTTAAATCAAATACCATACTTAAGTACTTCCGACTTAATATGTAAGCCTTACCAAACTAACGAAGGCACACCGAACTTGTGGACATAAATATCCGATATATTTAATCCGTGACAAAGTGGCCAAATATAACCAACTTTCCACATAAATTACGGTAAAACGAGAGAAGTTACACTCCGCGAAATGTTAGCATAATTCATCGCGAGGGCTTTAAGTCAACCCGTTAAGAACTATGTTCGGTTGACTGTCAAATTATATTGAAGTTTGATTATGCACCAATTTGAAACATACCCTATAATGCAGAAGAAAGACATAAGTAAAGAGGTTATATAACGGTCAGCAGCAGAAGTCGCTATATACACTGCAGGTGAAATATAAGAAAAAGTTTAAATTGTCAAAAAGTTGTTGGCTGTCATTGTAGTATTTACTTGTGAGCGCTTAACGTGTAACAAATATCTAAACAGTTGATATTCATCTATTTCTACACTGACAGCAACTCATTGATACCATAGCTGTCAAAAACCACTCGTATTAAAGCGGTAAACATATATTATCAAATGTATCTGAACACGATGGAAAAATAGTTTTAAGTTTTTGTCATTATAACTAAGTAGATGTTTAAGTATTAATGAAACATTGAACTGTTGGGATATTTTAGAAGTAGTGAAAGCTCACATAAAAATGCCGACTTAGCTGTCAATAAAATAAATAAGAATTTGTAAAATATTGAACATTTACGATTTTAGTAAGTTGTAACACGATGACACCGACTCCAAAATAACATTAATTGTATATACTGTATAGATTGAGTAGACAAACAGTTACTTGTTAGTAACATGAAGAAACTGAATTATGCAGTTATTTTTTGCTTTTTTTTGAGTCTGTTTTATTAATTGTTAAAACGTTAGTTTGTTTCAAACTTTTCAGTTAATCGTTACTTATAAGTATATCTCGTGACGATTCAAACAAGCCCCAACACGGCTAGGATACATTATTTTACTAAACAAATCCGGTGCCTGCTTGCTCCATCACCAAATCAATTCGATGGTACCGTTCAAGGACCATTTCAAGATGCTTAGCTATTTTAATCGAGATATATCTTGTCGCCACCCTTAAATCACTTATCGTTGAGGTTGAGTTGCTTATTATGTTTATGAAAATACCAAAATCGCCAAATGAATGCTAACAATATTTGAGGAGTTCCTTCAATTCCTCATGGATCCCATCATTACTTCTCCACTCAAATTAAATGGGACTAATCTGAATGCACCTCCTTTCAAACAAAAAAAGAACCCTAATTCGGTTTATAAATTACGGAGTTCTGAGGTAGATAACAAACATAAAAAAATATCTATACACCTCCTTTTTTGGGTGTCGGTTAAAAAGTGTGTTGGTGATGCATACAAATTACCGTACATGGAAAACCTGTAGAGTACTTCCAATTATGCTAGAAACTTGGGGGGTATGAAGCCTAGCTCTTATAGCAAAGCTAAAAATCAATTTTTCTATGTCTGTCTGTCCATGTCAGTATTTCAAAAAACACTTGTATTCTGCTAACACTCAATTTTCATATATACGGCCATTTTTAGCGTATATTTAACAATCAAACGAACTTACCTTAGTGAAGTTTGATTCCAATTAAATTAGGATTTTATCCAAAGGCTATATTTTATTACTAGGCAGCAATACGCAGTATGTGCCATCTTCGTCACACGTTTAAAGTTAAAAATGCAAAGACTACAAATTTCTTCCCCCTCCACCTGACAGGCTGGCAACCCCGCCGCTAGATGGTTTCATTATTTTAGAGTATAATTTTTGTGTTGTTGAACACAATGGCTGTTAATTCATATTTACTTTTGGAGCTGGGAGGGACGGGCCGTTATAGCCTTTGGATAAAATCCTCGTATAATTGGAATCAAACTTCACTAAGGTAAGTTCGTTTGATTGTTAATTATATTTCGGATTTTATCCAAAGGCTATACTTTATTACTAGGCAGATGTTCAGAGCCTTGTAATTACACCAACATTTGGGCGTGAAAATAAAATAAATTAATGATAACAATAAACCGTTAACATGCATGGTTTATCTGTAATTAAAATGCACACATAAGATAGAAATATTTAATACAAATTAGTCGAGCCGAGGACTAATTGATGTAAAATGCAATCAAAACCTCGGTTTCGTTCTTCCTTGCTTCAACTTGTACTTTGTTTCACTTGTGAATTACGAACTTAGTAATATTTTCATGATAGTAAATATGTTAGATCTCGATTCAAAGCCTTCATTACAAAGCCTAACACCTCGCACGTTTCCTGTGCATGTGTTTCTGAAGATCTTTCTTTCTTCTATGTGTAAATCTCTACTGCTATTAACGAAATATAACGTTAAAGACAATACTATTAAAAGTTTCCTTTGAACAGACTATTGCGATTACGCTAGTAACAGAAAATATGTCAGATTACTTAGTACCTAAGCAGATTTAATTAATCTGTTTAGATTCTGTAATATTCTTACATATTAATAATATGTAACATACATAATATGATATGATGAATAATAATATGATGAAGCTAATTGGGGAGCCATTTTTCTATTAGACAAATGAATTTCAAAACTGCAATAAAACAAATACTACCTTCATAAAACAATAATTTTGAAAGAAAGACATGATTAAGCAAAAAGGTATCATTACAAACTCTAAGAAATAGAGACGTTTTGACGTACGAGAAGTTTATATGTTCCAATATGATAGATGGAAGCTAAAAATGTATGCCTGCCTTTAAACACCTAATAACTATTGTCATTAGTTTACTATTGCATTAATAGTTCTGAATCAATACTTCTTGAATATTTGCAAAGAGTCTTTTAATAGGTACGGTATTTTACCTTTGAAAAGTACAATGTTTATATGTACCTACATTATTGTCCTCTTGCATGTATGGCCTCTTGCATCTATGCAACAAAAAAACAGAAATATTATAACATATTATTGTGCATTATTCCTGTTACCAGATATTCGATAAAGGTTTTTAAGCGTGGCATAAATTATTAGTAATAACGATCGCTTTACTTTTATTCCTTATGAGATATTATTCAGTCAACAACTCCTGTGGTGTTGTACTAATACCCGGCCCGTGCTAATTAATAAAATAGCATGAGATGTTTTCTGGCAAATCGAATCAGCAACTTTTTATGAAAGGTCAAAACACCGGAATATATACCTACAAAGAAAACATATGACGTCACCTGTACGGTAAAATAAGCAAAATTTTATGCAATAATGTTTTTTTCTGTTCAAGCATTATTTCGAAAGGTTAATATCGATTTATTAATTACCTGGAATCTTGAGAGTCTTAGATATAAGGGAACTAGCCTATTATTTAATATTGGTGTAATCTCCTTTTACTTGTAGTTGTCTTAAATGCATAATTATGTAATGCTTTCAAGTATTGATACGTAAAGTAAATTACGACAACTCTGTGGACACATCACGCAATCTGGTAACCACCTAAGATTAGCATCAGTTGCCATACACTGTTACAATAGTATCAGTATATAAATGTGCGTTAAATCCCAAAACTAAATATTACGGTAGAATGTGGTTGTTTGTAATCATAATAGTATTAAATGAAAAAAAATAAAAATTAATAGCGACACTGTTAAGTAGAGTAATACTTGTTTAATCCTCGAAACGCTTTTCGTGTAATAAAAGCGGACCTTAACACTCTTCAAGTGAGCTAAAATATATTCAACACTATGTACAAAGGAGTATACTCCTTTCATCCTTGACACTATTAAAGTGGAGCTTGTTTAAAAATTCAACACCCTTTAGGTGGAGCAGGCTTGAAGTCCTCAACACAATTTAGATGTAGTAAGCTTCAAGTTCTCTACACCATTTAGATGCAGTAAGCTGAAATCTTCGACCCCACTTAGGTGGGCAAGCTTGAGGTCCTCAACACCATTTAGGTGGAGCAATTTTGACGCCTTCGACACCATTTAGGTGGAGCAAGCTGAATGCCACTACACAATTAAGGTGAGGCAAACTTGAAGTCCTCAACACCATTAAAGTGGAGCAAAATTGATGTCCTCAACACAAATTAGGTGGAGAAAGCTTGAAAGCCTCGACACCATTTAGGTGGAGCAAGCTTGAATGCCACTTCACCATTTAAATGGGGCAACCTCAACACCATTAAGGTGGAACAAGCTTGAAGTCCTCAACACCATATAGGTGGAGCAAACTTAAACGCCACTACAACATTTAGGTAGGGCAACCTTGACACCATTAAGGTGGAGTAAGCTTTAACGCCACTACACTGTTTCGAAGGGGCAACCTCGACACCATTAAGGTGGGGCAAGCTTGAAGTCCTCGACACCATTTAGGTGGAGCAATCTTATCGCCACTGCATCGTTTAGGTAGAGCAAGCTTGAAGTTCTCAACATCATTAAGGTGGAGCAAGCTTGAAGTCCTCAACACCATTTAGGTGGAATAAGCTTGAACGCCACTACCCCATTTAGGTGGGGCAATCTTCAAGTCCTCGACACCATTTAGGTGGAGTAAGCTTAAAATCCTCAACACCACTTTGGTGGAGCAAGCTTGAAATCCTCGACACCGTTTAGATGGAGCAAGCTTGAGATCCTCGACACCATTTAGTTGGAGCAAGCTTGAAATCCCCAACACCATTTAGGTGGAGCAAGCTTGAAATCCTCGACACTATTTCGGTGGAGCAAGCTTGAAATCCTCGACACCATTTAGGTGGAGCAAGCTTGAAATCCTCGACACCATTTAGGTGGAGCAAGCTTGAACTACTCGACGCCATGTAGGCGGAGGGAAAGGAGGAGCATAAGTTTCGTCAAAATCTAATGAAGGAAAGAGATTCACAACGATGTTAAATATTTTATCCTCGATACGTTCTACTCGGCATCCTTGACTTGACAGTGTTCAATTGGTGTGATATTTTTTATTTAGTTTTATAAGTGGAGGAAAAAGTATCCTCAAGACTATTTAACTAACAGTACGGTAAGGTAATTGTAAACCTGTATAGTACATATTATAGTGAACTTCATTCAGTTAAGTAGTTTGAACTCAGGCATTAATTCTTGAGACATGTGAAATGTATTTTTATCACTTCAAGTATCGATTAACAGAGGAGAATTAACCACGAAAAAAATAACTATGTGAGGAACAATTCTCTTTCTAATGTTCTCATTAAATATCTCATTTCATTTTTATTATTATAACAGGTGAATTATTATACGTGGAGTTGATATTGGGAAAAGTTATTATTATTTACTTACTTAATTCATCTTCCTTCTTTCCATTATTTTTTCATGTTAGATAAGTGGGGCAATTATTGTAATGTACGTTAAACGTACATACCTAATATATGTAAAACTATACATAAGTAATCAATTTAGATACTATACTTTTATTTATCCACGTGGGTATTCATTTGATACGGTGATTATATGGGTCATTTCTCAACGATTTTGTTTTGTCTAGATATAATTATTTGTCATATTGTGTAAACAAAACATGTTATTTCTGCAAAGCATCGTAATTTGTATTCATAAAACCAGTAATCATATAATTATTTCAAAACCTGCGGCGGTAGGTACCCCACTTTCAGCGCGGCAGCGCGGGCGCCGAAGGCCGCGGCAGCGCGGGATCTATGGCCGGCGCGGCGGCTCGCACCCATGGCGGGACCGCTGCTCGCACCCACGCGATACCCCCTTCAGTTTAGAGCGCCTTTTCAAGGCTGAACAACAGTAGGTCAGCTACCGGAGGGCTAGGCGACGCTATGCCCCGGGTAACCCAGGATCGTAGAAGCCCTTGGTTCAGCTCAGGTCTTAGGGGTACTTAAGTCCCGAATTCTCATATATAGTATAGACGTATAAGACGTGGGTTTCATTTCCGAACTGCTTCTGAACTCATATTATATTCCATGGTGTCAATGTATATGGAGCTTGTTATCGGCGTTATATTCTTAAATAAATACGAGAAGTACCTATTAGACAAAACCCTCCATTTTGAGGATGTCTAGGGCGCACAACGCATAACTATTAAGGACTCGAATATAATCCATAAAAGAGATGCACAAGATTGCATTAAACTGACAGTTTTTAGCTTTGGGAAATAACGACTTCTACACAAGTATTACTTATATATATATGAATATAAGTATACATACATGTAGATCCATGTCATAAATGTTTTCCATCACCGCTTAATTTTAGACAATTATTTTTAAAGGTCGACTATTATAACAGTTATATACTTTTGTTCTTCCTTTCAAATTGTAACCACAATGGTTGCGACCAATAAAACATTTTTCATTATAATTTTTCATAGACTTGTTTTAAACTTGTTTGCGAGACCACTCTTAAAACATACGACTAAATTAATATTGTAGCTGTAAATTTCTTTTAAACTTAGCCGTCGTTTGATGTCATATTCTGAAGTAAGTAATTATGTAATTTGGTAAATTGTATTAAATGCATACGCTCTGTTTTACGTGTATTACCCGGTTAATTTGAGTTGACGCTTCATTTGATTGCGACGTCATTGACATCAAGTACAAACTTAACCGATTAAATAGAAGTCTTTATTCACAGATGGAGGGTACGTATACAAAGTTCTTACAAGTTCTTTGTTTTAAAATCGACCGATTAAGTAACGATTTACTTATTTATTGTAAATCAGAAGAGTGCTCGTGATTAGTACGTACTTTTCTTGCACGAATCATAATCGATTTTGTCTGTGTATAAAAAACATGTATCTTATCACTTACCGAAGCAAACTGACGAAATATGGACAAAATCGATGTCGAAAAAAACAGCACCATTCTCAAAATATTCTCACCTTCCGATGCATGTAGTATTAATCCCTGTCACTCACTACCTACGTTACCTATAAGTAATGTTATTTTTCTCTCGTTTTGCAACTAATTTAATAAGTTTTGTTCTGCCTATGTGTGAACCCGATGACACAAAAAAACGTAATGAAACCATCTAGCGGCGGGGTTGCCAGCCTGTCAGGTCAGAGGGGGTAGAAATTTGTAGTCTTTGGATTTTTAACTTTAAACGTGTGACGAAGATGGCACATACTGCGTATTGCTGCCTAGTAATAAAGCCTTTGGATAAAATCCGAAATATAATTTGTACGGAACCCTTGGCCTCGGAACCCAGCACTTGGCCTGGTATTTGTCTACTACAATGAAAATAATAATCAATTATTATTAATGACGTGCACCTTATGGTAATGTTGACATACATTACATATTAACAGAGTACTTCATAAAAAGTCTCTTGTAGAATTGAAGTACATATGCTTTAATAAGTATTTCATAATGCTTCGTCCCAAGTAAACAGGCTAATGAGGGACAAACAGTCTAAGTAGTCGCTATTGTGTGTTCAGGATAACTTTGGGTCGAGAATGTTATATTTTTTATGAGTAACATAATCAGCCATAAATTTAAATCTCTTGATAATTTTATCTTGATAGTGTATCATAATGACGTGATCTTAAATGTAAAATCTATTCAGTTTGCTAAGCATAAGAGTAACGAAATTGTAATAATATTAAGATACAAACTTTAAATATTTATTTCGTACTGAAAGTCAGAGGAGGAGGAAAAATCATTACCCTATTTTTTTCCTCAGCGTAATTGGATAAAAAGTATCCTACCCAGGCTCCACGTGTACCAAAAATAATTGAAATCCGTTTGGCCATTTTGGCGTGATGAAGCCACAACGACACATACAAAAATACCTAAAATTAAAAAAATAACAATTCAGTGCCCTTCAAATAGTAAATTTCACATTTTTTCTACCTTGAATATTTTAGTTCCCAACGTTTCGGAAGCTTTCCAGCTTTCTATGGTCACGGGTGGACTGAGAAAAGATGTATTTTCCTCTGTCCAATAAGATATGGTGGTCTGAGAATTCGCAAAATTTCGAGTGTTGCATTGCCGGGGTTTCTGTCTTCAATCCACAGCACTTCGGATCTCGCAGGTAAAATCCTCAAAACCCCAACGGGAACAAACTGCGAGATCTCGTGCTTGATTGCAGCCACAAACACCTGGCTAGCTGGACCGAGTCCAAACTTACCCGCCAAACCCAAAATTCAAAGGGCCTGGGACACCATATCATCGTTACACAGTCTCACGGTCCTTACAAATGACAGCTCAGGCAGGGATCGCTCGAGGCTCCTAGCAGTCTCCAGACCTGAATCTGGACAGTGGCTTCACGACTACGCTCCCAGAACACCGGGACGTTCATTGATCCGAGCACCCTACGGATCGCCATTGGTCTCCGCTTGGGCGCCGACATTTGTGCGGACCACTGCTGCGCCTCTTGTGGATCCCACGTTGACCGACTGGGAAACCACGGCCTCGCCTTCTCTTCGGGCGCCGGCCGCCGCCTTCGCGACGCCGCACTCAACAACATCCTAAGAAGGGCACTTGTCAGCGCCAACGTCCCGGCGGTCCTGGAACCACAGATCATCCGGGACGATGGGAAACGCCCTGACAGGATATCCTAGATCCCGTGGGGAATGGGCCGAGCGCTGGTTTGGGACGCCACCTGCGCCGACACGCTAGCGGCGTCCTACCTTCCAGCGACCAGCAAAATAGCTGGTGCGGCGGCGGACGCCCGTGAAAATTCAAAGGTGGGTAAATACAGTTGTCTCGGCGCCCAATACGAGTTTGTGGCGTTTGGCGTCGAGACAATCGGCCCGTGGGGCCAGGGAGCACGCGCCTGCGGGAGGCGACAGGCGACGATTAGCAATTGCTATTCATCGCGGGAATGCTGCCTGTGTCTTGGGTACCCTACCTCGGGGTCCCGACCTTTCTGTGCATTTTTAATTTATAGGATAGTTTTAAATTTAATTTTAAGTTTTTGTTTATATTATTTAGCTATTATTTAATTTTATGTTTTTGTATTTAGCTTTTACATAAAAGGCAATTAAATAAAAGTCTTTCTACGAATTATTTTAACACATTTTCATTACTATTATAAAGTAATAAAAAATGAGTACTTTAAACCTTGAAAATATTTTCAAGAAAATTAGTGGATGCGGCTATTTGGTGGTAATTGGATCAATAATATAATTTTTGTATGTTTGTATGAATGTCTGTGTCGTTGTAGCTTCATCACGCTAAATTTGATGGTACACGGATAGCTGGGCATCCATACATGGTTATAGGATACTTTATACGACTACGCTGAATTAAAAAAGGGGGTTGTGACATTTTCTCTTCCGTGAACCGACTTCTAACCGACTTCCAAAAAAGGAGGAGGATCTATGTTCGACAGTTTGTAATTTAGTGTAATATTAAATATATAAGTATTGAATGATTACAAATTTTACGAATACAGTTAAAGTAAATAACCTCATGGAAAAAACCTGCTATTTTATAATTTTTATTAAATAATTGTTGCATAAAATGCTGGATATGCATTTAAAAACCAAAAGTAAACCACTAAGAGTAATATCGCCCTATTTTGTAGAATTTGAGTGGTGAAACTGTAAAAATATTATCTTGTTAGTTGTTTTCAATCAATATTATCATTACCCATAAATCATTTAAATTAAGGAACAAAGTAATGAATAATTAAAAGCAGTAAACAAATATTTTCACATTTCGAGGCCAGCGTTTGCTGTTGAATTTAATGTAAAAACAGCCGTATAAAAATATGGGCGGGAATACGAGTACAATTAAATACAAGATAGAAATACTCTTTATTACATACCTCAGATACACAGAAATACAGAAGCACGACATTTACAAATGAATAAAGGTAAACAACCAACATGGGGTCTACTAAAGTACGAGTCATCCATAATCATCTTCATTTCAGCCGTACCACGTCCAGACGTCCACTGGTGGACACAAGCCTCCTAATTATACTTCCACATGGGTCGGATAGAGGCGACCCGCATCTTGCAAGTCTCCACAACCCTAAAAAGGTCGTCCGAACACATTGCGGGTTGCTTTTCCACGCAGCGCTTGCCGGTAGCGGTCCCCAATGGACAACTTTTCTGCCCCAACGGCCATCGGTTCTTCAAACTATGTGCCCATTGCCACTTTAGTTTGCTTACCCTGCTTGCTATGTTGGTGACCTTGGTTCGTCTACGAATCTCCTCATTTCTGATTTGATCTCGTAGAGAGATTCCGAGCATAGCCCTTTCCATAGCTTGCTTATTGACTCTGAGCTTCCTTAAGAGGCCCATGGTTAGAGACCACGTCTAGGCTCCGTAGGTCATCACTGGTTGAAGACTTACTTAGAAAGTACGAGTATATACTTTTCACTAGCGGCCGCCCGCGACTTCGTCCGCGTATATTTTAGGTAAAAATCTGTTTTTATAAATGAGAAACACTTTATTCTGCCAGTTGTCCGATGCTGTTAATATTGGTAAAAAAATACTCGGAAGATATTCAGCGTCCAACGGATTTAGAGTGAGAAAATGGGGATAAATGTTGTACATTAATCCATAAGAAGCCAACACTGGCACTTTTAATTTTAACGCCTGCTAGACTATGAAAAGAAGACACAGGGGAAGTCCTCGGCGTTTCAAAAGGATAGTATTTTAAAACAAAGCAAAAAATTATTGTCTGTAAAGTCGGTTTACGAACGATAATTTACATGTTGACGTCATAAAAAACCGGTGTATAATCTTACTAAGACACTTATTTTTGCCTCCCTCTCTCTCTCTGTCTCGCTAACCCTCTCTCTCTCCCTCCCTCCCTTCTCTCTCCCTCCGAACTCCCTCCCTCTCTCCCAACCTCACTCCCCATCTCCATCCCTCTCTCCCTCCCTTCTACTCTCCCTCCCTTTTCCCCTTCCCCCTCCTTCTCACCCTCTCTTTCTCCATCCCTCTCTCGCTCTCCTTTTCTCCCTCTCTACCTCTCTCCCTACCTCCCTCTCTCTATCTCTCCCTCCCTCCCTTCCTCTCTCCTGCCCGCACTCTCTTTCTCCCTCCCTCTTTCCCTCTCCCTCCCTCACTTCCTCTCCCCCTACCTTTCTCCCTATCACCATGCCTCTCTCCTTTCCTTTATCCCATTATCCCTCCCTCTCTCCCCCTCTCTTCCTCCCTCTCTCCCACCCTCACTCCCCATCTCTATTCCTCTCAAGACTGCCGACTATCAAACAATAATGTTTGGAGACCCCTATTTTTTTCAAAGACTATCCAACGACACCCCACACACTAGTGTTGAAACAAAAAAAAGTCACGGCCACTTTAGGTGAACGAGAGGTACTTACACGAAAAAAAGATTTTTTTTTTCGTTTTTATTTTACCGTTATTTTGGCGTAATACGTACACAAACTCATACCAAATTTCAGCTTTTTAGTACCTTCACGAAGCTGATCACGGAGCTAAACCGCGGACGAACAGACGGACATGGCGAAACTATAAGGGTTCCTAGTTGACTACGGAACTCTAAAAATAAAGGAATTAAAAAATACGGTATATAGGCCTGCAGTATGACATTGGCTACTTTACTTTTAAAATGTCATGTAATCTGATTCTCATATATTTTTGCAGGATAAATATAACTGAATTCACATGTCTTAGTATGTATATATGGAATTGTAACGCTCCTGTGGTACTTGTCTTACTAATTCAGTATCCCAGTTAAGGTTAATCGAGTACCAATGACACGTTCACGTGTACGGTTGACAAAATAACGAATTATATTCTATATGGTATTTATACTTTTGTATCAATAGGTACTTTGGAAAGCCGATGGTCGATGGGGCAGACGAGTTCTGGAGTAGAGAACTCGAACGATTAGCCTTGTGGGACGACCCCCCACCAGGTGGACCGTTGACCTGAAAAGAGCGGGAAGCGGTTGGATGTGCAGAGTTGAGGACCGGGTGTGGTGGCGTAAATTGGAGAACGCTGGGCTCGATAGCGGACAGGCTGGACTGTCCGTACATACGACACTGTTGTAAAATGCATATTTCACACAGTGCATATCTGGTTTAATGTTTATATTAAGTACTAACATTAGAAATATGTAAATGTTACTAACTATTTTTGTATGAGTCCTCTGTTATTCGAATTAAATGTTTTCTATTCTATGTTCAGCAGTCGACGATTCCAGTCTGATGATGATGATGAATGATGACTTTACATAAAATACTGAATACTTTTGAGTATTTAAAAACATCTACACAACATGGTTTGTCAACAAAGATCCCTTAAAAAAGATTAACACAATTTTATAAAACTGTTTAAGATGCTGACGCTCCTCATTGGATCGGAATATCGTTAATTACTTCTATTCGTAGATCCGCAAAGTAACCACTTAACACTAAAGAGAGCACTTCGGTGAGACTCGAGACAGCTCGGTATATTCAGAATATCATCTACGCTCTGAAACATTACGGATAATGTTACCAATAGAGGATAATATTTTTATTAAATGATAGAATAATTTATTAAGAGATATAATATAAAACTCATAACCCTCATTTTTGCTTTAGCGAAGGTATTCGCGTAAAGAGCAATGTGACAGTTTTTGGGAAAAGGTCCCACTTTGTCGATATAGAGTTATGAGTAGTTCCTAATACTACAGATCATACGCTATCTTTTGGTGAAAGATATATGTCTCTAGGTGCTATAGTTATTTTTTTTAAATTCTTCAAATTTGCAAAAGTGAAGAAGCGACAATTGAGAAAACGTTGGTTAAAGTTTGGGACGGCTAAAAACACACTTGTACTTTGAAGTTATGGAATGGTTAGTATCAAATGAATTGGCATACTTTAAGGATTTCAAATTAGTCAAAATCATGTCTGTAACCTTAGTAGTTTATATGTAACGGAGGCTTGAACATAAAAAGAGAACGAAAATATGTCAATCCTGAATATGGGTTTATTTTCTATATTTATAACATGACACGCAGATTTATCATTATAGTTGTATTTATAAATGTATTCTCATGCTAAAAAAGACAGAAATAATTCTATGGATCCCTTAAGTTAGTTATTATTTCAAAAAGTTAAGAAAAACTGAATTGAAAAGTACAGCATAAAAAATACAAATGACAAGTGTATTTTAATATATAACATAAGATTACTTAAAAAGCACACTTATCAAGCATAAAAAGTATTAATATCAGATTCTAAGTACTTTTTTATGCAGTATAAGGTTTAGTGATTTTCTATGGGTAGAGTCCCACTTTGTCGATTTACTAAACTTTAGTGCTTGTTCAGTGAAAAGTATGTGTTTGGTATATTTATCCCATTTTATGTATGAGATAAAGGTTTGTTATTGTTAATCTAATAGTCATCGATACTAATGTCGTTAGTTTGATTTTTTTTATGGAATTTATTACCGACTCTAGTTTAGTGTCCCACTTTGGACACTAAACTTGAGTCGGTTTCGTTCCTATGGACATATGCTAAAAAAATACTACAAGTATAAAATCAGCTTTTAAAACATAGGTGTAATGTTTTTCGAGTTAGTATTTATATAAATAATATTTTATATCTATCGGTTAATTATATTTCTTTAAATAATGCTGTTTTTTATTTAGCGGAATCATCGATAAAAAAAGTCCATTATCGATGGTTACCCAACCCTACTATTCATATTTCGTATTTTTCTTTTCTGCTGCTCAAAAAGTACGTCATATTAGCTTCGTGAAGCGAGACTAAAATAGTACATTTAGCCCCTAGGGTTCAAAATAAACCCATATACCTAATCCCATACAAATTTCAATGACACTGAAAAAAAAACTTGCGGTCAGCTACATACTCCTTACAAATAATTAAAAACAAACAAACCAACCTGATCATATTGGCCAAACTTTCTGATAGAATTGCTCAAACTGTACTTTTAGTTTTTCATGAAATATACAATTTTAATGTTAAGTCTTTTTTATTTTCTCGCAGTCGGAGTGAAAAGCAGAGTGTTTAACACGTGGCTAAAAGCCATTATATGACACTCAGACATATTTGTCCTCGCTCACTTCGTGAGCTCATCCAAATAATCACTTTGTGTCATAATGGCTTATTTTAGCCCCTTTTCAATCTTCAATATTTTATTCGTATTTTTTTATGCTGTACTTTTCAATTAATTTTTTATGAACGTTTTGACATAATAACTAACTAAAGGGATCCATACAATTCTTTTTGTCTTTTTTAGCATGAGCATACATTTATAAATACAACTTTAATGATGAACGTGTCGTGTTATAAATATAGAAAATAAATCCATATTCAGGATTGACATATTTTCGTTCTGTTCTTATGTTCAAGCCTCCGTAACATTCAAACTATTAAGGTTACATACATGATTTTGACTAATTTGAAATCCTTAAGGTATACCAATTCATTCGATACTAACCACTCCATAACTTCAAAGTACAAGTGTGTTTTTTGGGGTCCCAAACTTTAACCAACGTTTTCTCAATTGTCGCTTTTTCACGATTGCAAGTTTTAAAATTAAGAATTAAAAAAAAAACTATAGCACTTAAAGACATAATTTTTTCACCGAAAGATAGCTTATGCTTTCTTATATTACAAACTACTCATAGCTCCATATCGACAAAGTAGAAATGTTTCCCTATAACAGGCACAAATATGATGTCGACGATTTTTTTCGGTATTCGACAAAGTGGGACGCTGGGCACTAAACTTTAAGGCCTTAAAAAGGTGCTTAAATTGGACATTTATGGGTCGACATCAAAATCATACGTTTTACTAAACTCCCTCACATATATTTTCAGAATTCCACCTATACTCATAGCAAGAATAGTTCAAATTTGTTTAGCCGTTTTGACGTGACAAAGCCTCAAAGACACAGCTACAATTGACACATCTGCGAATTCAAAATTGCGTTTTTCAAAATTCGAAAAAAAATCTGTCTAAAATACTAACGATCCTCCTTTTTTATAGAAACCTCAAACTCTTTAAAAGAACTGTCGCAATTTGAAGTAATATAAAAATTCACAAGGGCTAGCAAACCTCTAGGTATAATAGTGAATTATAATGCCATTCATGATAGCTTATATTTGTAATAAAATAAATGTTTTTTTTTTGATGTTTCAAATATGTCACATCATACATTCATTATTGTGAAATGAATTACTGAAAGCATTTACTGCCGCCCTACCTCAAAAAATATG
Organism: Hedya salicella; assembly: GCA_905404275.2. NCBI lineage: Eukaryota > Metazoa > Arthropoda > Insecta > Lepidoptera > Tortricidae > Hedya > Hedya salicella. The sequence continues at coordinate 9,566,160 of FR990115.1, forward strand.
TATCAAATATGGTATGGCCAAAAAAAAGGATTTTCTATCAAGACACGTACCTAATTAATTTGATTTTTTCAATATTTTCTGTAAATTAGGTGTAAGTCATGCACTGTGTATGCTTAAGTGAATATATACATGATGATAAAACAAACTAAATTAGTCGCAGACCAAACGTTGTGTGTTTGATCGGCGACAAACAAAACCTGTATCATTTAAACTAAAATATACCTACTCTTTAGCTCTCTAAATATACAGAACGCGCATTTTTTTCGATTTCTTTAAATATCAGCACAAATCTTACACACGTACACAAATGGAATTCACTGTCACGATTTTCCTACATAGTTGCGTCCTTATGTAACTAAAGCAGTATAGACTAAGCCTTTTCACCGTCCCTTTGAAAAGGTTATCAAATCCTTCGTAAGAGCTTACATTATGAAGCCTCGGTTATTGAATTGATTCAAAAGCCAGTCGATTGAACGCGTTCCCGTTACGGTTGAGTTTTGCCCATTTCAGTGATCGGCGAATAACGTAAACGTACACGTTTTGGGTAAACAACACGTCGCAATTTTACGTGTTTCTGCGTCAAATATGCCACATTTTGTAGGAGAAATGAAATTATTGCGAATTTCTCAGATATTTTTGGGTCATAGAGATTTTTTAAATATATTTTAGCGTTAGGCATCTTTCTGTGGGAATATATTAAGGTCTTTAAATTTAGACAGCTCACGACCGATACAAATATAAGTAACTAGAGGGCACCTTCTTGATACTTATATTTTTATCGCAACTTTCTCAGCGGAGGATAAAAAATCATAACCCTCTTTTTCTCAGCTTTGTCGGATAAAAAGCAATATATAACTTTCTGCAGATGCCCAGCAACCCGTGTAATAAAACTACAAAGACACTTACCTACACTAAAACTACATAGACACATACAAACATACAAGAAATAAAATACCTTGTTTTTTTATTTATTGAGTGGCCTTCAAATAGCCCAATTTAATCATTCGTTTTAAAATATCTTTAATTTACAGACGTTTCGCTTTTGCAACTTTATAAAACAATAAAAGATGCACCCATGAACTACGTGTACGCGTTATACACAAAGAAGAAGAATCGTATAAAATTTGTATGTAATCTTGCGCGACAACATGCAAAATGCATTGGGCATGCATCTCCCATACATAAAGTTGAATACCGCGGAAGGAGTTCCATTTCCGCCATCAATAGACGCCTATGAAAATAGATGGAAATATTTTCTCAAGAGCTTCCATGGGCAAAATTCCACGTAGTAACGTGGTGATATTCATCCAAGATACCATCAGTATATATATGTTTAGCGAAGTGTTATGCAAAGTAACCCTAAAACTCAATTGAGGTAATAGGAAATACGTAGGTATTTTTATTTTTTGCTTGAGTTATACTTCATTCAGGTATAAACAGTAGAGAAAAATATTTTACAAATAACTTTTAAAATAACCAAGATACCAGCTATTAAGCATATATCCTATCTCTTTTTAGCAAAACGGATTTTAAGTACATGTACTTCGGCCGATTATAATTAAAATTTCTCTTTTTGACACCTTTTTACGGTATTTTCATATTATCTTAAGAAATGCCATAAACAAAAACCATACATATATATACTACGTTTGGGGGGAAATGCGTCTTTTTAATTATATCGATGCAACGCAATACTTTAAAACTTTACAGCTCGCGCTGTAGTCAAAGGGAAAAGACAAACAATCTTCGTTACGCGATCATCATCATCATCATATCAGCTCCAGGACGTCCACTGCTGGACAAAGGCCTCTCCATAACGACCGGTCACGCGCCACCTTCATCCAAAGGCAGCATCCTTACCTTAGCCGCTGCGTCATCCTGTACGCGGTCGCCACTCGAGAACCTTTCTTCCCCATGCACGTGCGGCGGTGCACGACAAGACGAGGTGCTATTTTTTTTGTAGCTAGAGAGGGTAACGATAAGTTTAAAATGTTATGATTCTAATAAGTATTTAAAAGACGTATTTCCCCCCATGGACGCAGTTACCCTGCTTGGCCTTATGACATTTCTTTCTCGTTAAGATGAACATACTATTATTGAGTGGTGTAAACTTAAAGGTAGCAAGCAAGTTATATCACTCAAGTGGATATAGCTGGCATATTCAGTAGGTATAGTTTATGTCCTAATAGGTTAAGTTAGGTTTATTTAATTCATAATTCCTTTTTATTTTGTTTTATTTTCATGTATATTTTTTTTATGTTTAATAAGAGTTTCAATAGGTATATCTAAACTTGTTATATTGCGCTACACGATACACCACTGTGTGTCCGTGATATTACTCAACTGGAGATATAGCGATGATTCGTCGAATTTCACTCGAGGCAAATAGAGAATCTTGCTGATAAAATGCATTTGGTCGATTTGCATTCAATCTTGCTACCATACACACGAGATTGTGTTCGATAGGCTATAAGGTAAGCAAGAACTTTGGATATGCGAGTGAGCAGTATGACATTATCATACCAAAACGAGGCTAAATCGCTTATAAATGTGATTTTATTAAAGGGTGCCAGCAACTTCGTTCGCTGAGAAAGAAAAAGTCATAACCTTCTTTTTTGTTTGAGCGTTAGTCAGGTTAAGTATCCTATAACTAACCTGGGATATTTAACAATCCTTTATTCAATAAAACAACCGGCCAAGAGCATGTCGGACCATGCTCAATGTAGGGTCCCGCAGCCGTTTAGGTATACAAGAAAAAGCACTACAGATGACAAAAATACGATATAAAAAAAATACTAACTAAGCGTATCTCCCCGGCACTCCGGTCGTTTTGCTGAGAAGTGCAGTTTTTTGGCAATAACTTAAAAACAGTATGTCCGATCATGTTGAAAACAATTTTCGTTGGAAGTGTTTATTAAGCTTTATATTTGTGATTTATTTTCATATTTTATAACATACCGTTTAGAAAATAGAAGAGGGGGACACAATTTTTGCTACTTTCGGAGCAAATATTCACTAAATCAATTTTCTTTTTGAAACCTCAAAGTGTTTTTAAAAGAACTGTCTAAATATCTGCCCACACATTGATATTTGCTGTATTTTTTTTAATTTTGGGTACATGTATAGAGTGGGCACTCTATACGTATATTTAATTTAATTTAACTATCAAACAAATAGAGGCTTACACAAGACACCTATGCTCCAAATTTTATGAATATACATGTTTTTCATTAAATTGCCTGTAACATACGGACGGACGGACGGACGGACATGACGAAACTATAAAGGTTCTGTTTTTGATATTTTTCCGAAAATATTCACTAAATAAAAAAAAGTTTTTAGAAACCTCATTGTTTTTAGAAGAACTGTCGAATAATGTGCCACACATTGATATTTGATGATATTTAATTTTAGTTTCGGTTACATGTAAATGGAGTGCCACTCCCTAGAAATATAGTTTTTTCTTATTTAACTATCAAACTAAGTAAGCGGCTTACATAATACACCTATTGAAATAAAACAATGCAACGGATTATATTTTTCAATTTAAAGATTTGCTTCGTTACTTAGTCCCTAATATTTGTACTTTTTTATTATAAAATAAAAATTTATATTCGAGCAATGGAGCTGAGTGAGAAAGTCATAATTTGAACGAAAAATGCTGTTGAAATAAAACAATTTAAGTAGCCACTACATTTGATTGAGTTAAGTTTGCACCTGAATCTTATCGCGCTACTTAGGAAGGAGGTGCAAACTTCTCTCAAACATGTGTTACGAGTGAGCAGTATGAGTGAGCAGCCCACAATGTGGCGCTATAATTAATACCTTTTTGCCAAATCCATATTCATATTATAAATGCGAAAGTATGTCTGTCTGTCTGTTACCTCTTCACGCTTAAACCGTTGAACCGATTTTGATGAAATTTGGTATGGAGATAGTTTCAGTCCCGGGTTTGAGGCTACTTTTCATCCCGGAAAAATACGCTTATCCGCGATAAACGAAATTAAGGCGTACGAAGTCGCGGGCAGAAGCTAGTACTATTATAAAGTTGTAAAAATGAAATGCCTGTCTTGAAACTATTCTTTGTTTGGATTTTTTGTATGTTTGTATATGTCGTTGTGGCTTCCCGTCATCCCGCCAAATCGGGTAGACGGATTTTTACTATTTTTGACACACACCAGTAACCCAGTCATCCACAGATGGTTATAGGATACTATTTATGCGACTGCGCTAAAAAAACGGGTTATAATTATTTTCTCCTCCGCTGACGACTTCGTTTGCGGGGGAGGAAAAAGCCGTAACCCTCTTTTTTGCTTTAGCTTAGTCGCTTAAAAAGTATCCTTTAACCATCTGTAAATACTCAGCTACCCGTGTACCAAAAATTATTGAAATACGTTCAACCAATTTGGCGTGATGAAGCCACAACGGAACATACAAACACAAAAAAATCCACGAAAAATATTTTTCAATTCAGTTGCCTCCAAATAGTCCGTAACAATATATATTTTTTAATCGCTTTAATATAAAGACATTTCATTTTTATAACTTTATAATAGTATAGATTAGCTTAGTTTGTGTTTGTAACTTTATGACGTTTTAGACGCCGCGTTACTAACATGATCTAAGATACCTACCGTCCGCGATACAATTTTACGCCTTACTTAATTTAATTAACAAATTAATTTTTCAGTATTCTAATAAAGTCTGCAACACTGTGTGCGAAGTTAGTTATAAATAATTCAAAGAAATTAACTTTAGTGCAGCGAAAAGTTGCGAAAACGGTTGTGAAATTTAACGGTAGATGTAAAATTTAAATAAGTCATTTGGAACGCGTCTAGTCCTGGCTCTTGGGGAAATTGCTTTCCTTACCTCTGGCAGAGAGTTCGTGAGAGAGAAAAAGAGATAATCATTACGAAACTGAACACTCTACAAACAACAAATGTACCGACGAGTTAAAATCTCCTTTTCTTGTAGCCAGTAAAAAAAATCCGAAGATTAATTTGTCTTACAGAACCATTATTTCGAATTTTCACCATTCCGAACGCAATTTTGGGTCCATATTGGCTCATGTAAAATTGGTCTTTCGATTGTTTATACAAATAACGATTTGTTACTATACTTATCATTTCGTCGAAATTTTCTGCTCATATTTTTTTTGAATATTTATTAATATTACTATCTTCATTGTCCATAATAATAAATATTTCGAGTTTTTATACACATAATGTTAATATTTAGAAGTTATCTGTATCTATGACGTTATTGGTAAGAATTACTTAATTAATAAAGTTATTACATACAATAATTTTCCTCATAATGTTTGGAAGTTATAGTATTTATTCTCAACGTGTTTCGGAACGCATACAGAGATTGAAATTGAAATTAGAAGGTATACTTTATTTCTATCCAAAGAGAACATAATCATGAACCGGACGCGCTACAGGTTAGTTTGTATCGTCAATATTCAATTTACCATAGTCGGTTGATCATTAAATTTTCGAGATTCAGTTTTCGCATTGTAAGCCATTTTGACGCTCCGCTATACATGGTCATAATACAAACCTAACCTAACCTAACCTACAGTTTTCGGTTTTTGACTAATTTTGTTTTTAGGGTCATAAGAAAATAACCCTAACCTCCTAGTTAGATTCTGCTGACTTGTTCTGGTTCTGGTGCCCCCTGCTATAAATAAAATCAAAGTAGACGCATTTTGAAAAATATGATACTAAAGTTTATAGCTAGAAAATGTGATCTTGGAAAATTATATATCAATAGCTTATGACTAAACAGCGATATATTTTGAAATATATATTACACCAAATTTTATTCCATGAGAACGTTATATTGAAATATTACATATTCATAAATTTTGGTAACAAAGTTATTAATGTTGAAAAACATTATGATTATAATACATTCGGAGTTCCAATAACTATGAACTAAAAATAAATATGTACAATGATCATTAGGTTGCAAAATTGTATGAGGTAAATTTTCGAAGTTCCAATAATCTAATTTGCAATTTTATATGAACTTTGGCGCACCCCGCAATTTCTCGATAAAATTGTAGACGTTACACAATTTGCATTAGAGTAAATTTGTATGATATACCGAATAAATAAAAAATCTTTATTCAGATTTCGGACAAATCGAGCTTTCAATTTTTTTAGCTTGACCAGTACAATTTCTTAAGTTAGGTTAGTTATTTACGAAGGTTGAGTTTTTGAGGATTTAATTATCTACATATATGTTTTACATTACTTACATGGTACTAATTATAACAGTTACCCATTACCAGTGGCGTGAGGTCCATTAATAGGCAGGAAGCCGTTGCCTAACAAACGGATCATTTGTGTGATTGAAAATTTTTGGCTGCCTATCTTGACTAAAAACCGTGTGCATGCCACTGTCCATAATCATAAGAAATTAAAACACCCTTTCCTATCCATAATCATTGAACGTCACAATGTAATGATTGTCCGAAAATAATCTGTCATAATTCTGAAACCTTAAACTTCTCAGGGTAAGTTTTTAAAAGGTTACCTGTAAAGTAGGTAATTTTTGTTTTATGATAATACTGACAAATTAACGACTTCAGAGAAAAGTGAATTTATATTTAACAAAATTCTGAGAAACTTAACATACAGATAGGCTTTCGATCAGCGTCAAGACGTCCACTACTGGACAAAGGCCTCTCCCAAGAACGCCACCATGACTACGGCCCGCATCCAGCTGTCTCCAGTGACCTATACCAGGTCATCAGCCTACCTGGTGCCCCTGGTGGGGACCCACGCTGCGTGTTCTAGTGCGTGGTCGCCACTCAAGAACTCAATGACACCAGCGTTGGACTTTCGATTTAATGGGAGTTAATATAGACCCGGTTGGCAGTTTGTACATAAATCAGTATAACATTTTATTAAGTAATACGAATGCACGTTTCATTTTCATACTGACGTAAAATAAAATTGTACCAATATTAAACATGCTCTCTTGTTTCTTATCTCTGGCACAGAAATACCATAAGAATTGCATTTCTACCAATCTCCAGACACTACCGAACGTTAGACATTTTGCTATAAATCTCATAAAAAGTAGACAGTTTCTGCTAGAGATCTCAAGTACGACTAAGCATTTCATATTTGATTTTATTATACCAGTATGCTTTGTTTTTGTTCAACTGGACATATTTCCTCTGTGATATTTTTTTCACGACTAGGACGTAGAAAAAAAGGAGTTTTGCGATTCTACTGGTTTTTTTTGGACTTGAGCTGTCAACTAACTAGGTAACTAATTTACAATATTGATACAATGATCTAAGTAGGAAGAAAATTAATTGCGATGCACTGCAATCTAAGCCAGAATCGAACACGAAGGTGCTATAAGGAACTAAACCTTTCAAAAAAATTATGGTACATAGATCGTGAGTAACATATCGTTACCGAAAGTAGAGGATTAATTCGTTGTAAATCACAAGCAACCTGATGGTCTAATGGTTTCAGGACGCTCTTCCGGTATAACAGAGATGCTGGTTCAATTCCGGCTTAGACTGCAGTGGATCGCAATTATTTTTTCTTTCTACTTAGATATTTGTATCAATAATATTTATATCAGTAAAAGAAAATATTTGTATCAGTAAAAATGTTGTGTGATGTTTTCACATTAAAAATATAAACAATAACTAGGTAACTAGCTTTAAAAGTGGATCTTGGCCTCCGACACCGGTTTACGCCATGCCTCTTGATCCTGAGCCAGTTATCGATGCCAAGGACTTCGGCACTCTAGCGATATTTAGGCCCACATACGCCCTTTTCGAGGTACGATCTCCTATTCTCTCCACAGTCATATCCGAGCCAGCGAAGTCTGGATGTCTAGGTCTCGCCCAACAGCTACAGCAAAACAGCTATTCCTCATTCCGAGAACAACTTGTATGACGACTGCAAGCCTACTGCCCGCTGACTGCACGCTGTGCAGTGCAGATTTGATTGATTTCAAGTAAATTTTAAACTAATTGATACAAATTCTTCACGAACGCAGCCCTATTTACTGTTGTAAATGGCAATACTGGTGTAATACTTTCTATACTTTCTGAACGAAGCAATAATCTGATTTCAATGATAACACTGGCTTTCGATCGGTCTAGACCAATAGATCACTGTCATTTAATAAACCAATCGTAGATCAATATTATTGCGTCTGTCAGGTCACGTGATGCAGAGGGTTTTATCAAGGACATCACTTTTTGGAAAACTATATTCAGATAAAGAGACCTAGCTAGACCTTGACACAGTTGCAAATGTTGTAATGCAGTCGGTCTACTTTAACCTTTGAGCTTGTTTTTGGCGGTTCTTCCTAAATATGATACATATGCTTTTTCTGTCTGTGGCACTATAGTGCATTCTTCTTCTTATTTTCGTGTTAAGGTTCATCAAATAACGGATTCCCAGTGGGCAGCGGTATTGACAGCCCTGTCCGTCGCGTCTCTCAGGTCCAGTTTCGACCAGGAGTGCATTAAAGGCTCTGGAATGCATGGATTGGTTATTATTTCGTCTTTATTGTTTGAAAAATGATATTATCGATAATGTTCTTAGCTATAGTTTAAGAGAATTGTTGAACAACCGTTTTGAAATGCTATCTGTCAGCCACAGATGTCCACTGCTTAACACAGTTCTCACCTTTAAAAAAAATGTATACAAATTATTTTTTATATGTGACGGGGGTTTTTGGTCGCTTCACCGTGTACTAACACACCTTAAAAACATGAATTAAACCAACATCATAAGTTTTAGGTAGAAATAAATAACAATACATACAATATAATCGCTGTCGCTAAAGTTTTTCCAGAAAACCTTTTGTAGGGCTAAAATAATCCTGTACCTCGTAGCTATAGAGCTAACATTAGACTTTGTAAGTAGATAAGTTTTGAATTTTGTATAAAGAGAAATCTACAATAATAGAAATACTTTGCTTATTTAAGTAAGTAAGTAAAAGGTTGTTTGAAGAACATCTATAAGTATACTATTACATTGATTTAAACTTAACACGATTTTCACTAATTATCACAACACAATACATGGGGCTTAATCGCGTTTAAATATTCCATGGTCTCGAAGGAACGCTACCCTTCGAGACCATGGACGTAACGCGACGTCTGAAACGTCGAAGAATTACCAACGAAAGGTAATTAAATAAATTTTATACGCGATTACGCCCCGTTTGTTGTGTTGTCATAAGTTGTAAAACTTTGATGTCTGTACATTGATGATATTACCAAATAATAAGTAATACGGATTATTTGAAGGTGACTGAATCGACTTTATATCTTTATTGTTTGAATTTTTTTTGTATGTGTCTCTGCGGCTTCATCACCTTTGAATGCATTTCAACCATTTTTGGTATACGAGTAGATAGTCTACAAATGGTTATAGCCTTTTTACCCGACTACGCTGACGAACAGAGTTATGTTTTTTTTCTCCTTTACTAACGAAGTTGCGGGCTCTAGTTGAAAATAATTGTAAAACTTTAGAACAACATATTTTCTTCTGAACTACCTTAAAATTATCACAATCGTTATAATCATACCAGTTACAACCAAAATGCAAAACTTTTACGACGTGGCTAGCAAAAAAGAATGTTAAACTGATAAAAAATTCACAGCCGCAATTTTGTTTAGAACAACACCAAAAGCAACAGAATTCTCTTTTTTAATGTGTAATATAAAAACTCATTAAAGAAGCTTTAGTCTGCCCTCAAAAATATTTCCATCTTTAATACAACGGTCGCAAGTGCAGTAAAATCGAGGACATCGTTTTATTTTTTTATTGTCAGTAAAATTTCTTGGGTGCTCCATATCGCAAAGTTTATGTCGGGGATTCCCCAAGATGGCGACGACGACGCGCGTTATTCAAATTTAACTGACAATTTGACGTTCGGGGGTGTATTTTGTCGCTTATATCAAGGAGATGTAGTACCAGTACCTGGCAGTGTACGATAAGGAAACTGAGATCTTAATATACATATCTTAGGCTCTATGTTAGTTTGAGAATTTTGAAAGAATTAATGAATTATTTATCTATTGCAAGCAAATAAAATGGGACTTAATCTTAATTACAGGACACGGATAGGTCGTAACAACAGCTATGTAAATTTACTATTTTTATAGATTAGGACTAGGACTTAACACTTACACTACTTAATTAGTACTTACAACGACTTATATTTATAAAGCAGATATTTCACATTTTTATTTTTTTATTTATTAATGGATGGTCCGCTTTTCATTTATCTTTTCTTTCTTTCAAAGGTAACTTTATCGAAAGTGATCCTGAGCATGGTTCAAGACAATTAGTTCAGCCGTTTGATTAAATTGTTAGTTTTTTACTAATTGTGTCGGATGATAACTCGTTTGAATGTATGAGTATCTAATAAAAACTCCTAAATGTTTCACTACAATTTAAGACGGTTGTCGGTTATGACGGTTGTCGTCAGGGATTCACCAAGATGGCGGCAACGACACTCGTTATTCAAATTTAACTGTCAGTTTGAGATTTAAGGTGTGCTTTGTCGCAGATATTGAAAAGATCTACCAGACAGTATAAGATAAGAAAACTGTAATTTTGATTTACGCTCTAAGATCAGGCATGTGAGTTGCACTGCGCAGACATTTTTTTTTTACTTTATTAATCCCAACATATTTATGTTTTACTTTATTAATTTAGGCTTGCACATGTTGTGTGACACAACAATTAATTACAGTATTCGGATAATTTAAAATAAATCCTATTTACAATTTCATATGAACACTTATCATCTTTTAGCGTCCAATGCTCAGATGTTCGATATTTGTCACTACAGAGCATTATGTGAATATATAATTTGTGATAAAAAATAATGTAATTTTCTAAAGTACTACATACTACTAAATTACCTGCACCTTAAATTTCTCGGTAAAATATAATAGCTTCTATATTTTTTTTCCATATAAAAGAAAAAGTTCTGCCTGACTGACTCGTCAACTCAGGGCCGAAACTACTAACCGTAGAGGCCTAAAATTTTGACAGTAGATAATATTTATAACGTAGGTAAGGAATAAGAAAGGATTTTTCAAAATTCATCCCCGAAAGGAGTCAATTTGAGTTGAAAGTTCATAAGGGAAACGTGCGTTTCTTTAAGTAAGAGGATAGATACTTCGTGGTTGGACTCCGGATTTAAGTTCATTTAACCACTGTATGGCATACGAATGCAATCCCTTTTTTTTATAAATTGTGGGTGTATATTTGAAGGTTGTTTTTAGTGTTCCGTACCAAAAAGCTTAGCTTGATCAAAAAGGGTATCATGAAATAAAAAAATCGTTGAAATAAAAAGATGTTTGCATAATCTCAAAGATTTTTTCAATTATTTTGTTACTCCCGTGTAAAGTGCAGGAAATAATGTTTGGCAATTAATGTCCGTATTCCAATTCAACTCTTCTTCATTTTATTTTTTGCCGCATGCAGCTTGTAACTTTATAACAAGCAGCCAGCCCAGCACCCGCGCCGTACCAGTCGGGAGCACGCGGCACCTACCGTTAGCCAGCGGCTATATAAACCGACGCGCAGGCAGTAGCTTGTTAGCGCTCCAGTGGGCAGGACGCGGCCTAACCACGAGTTCTTGCAAGTTGCTGCTCCCCCCGCGTCTCAGAGACGCTTAGGTCCTTCCCGCTTTAAGTAGTTGGCATCAGGTCGCTCTCCCCGGGACTCGGCGCTGAGTCCTGTACTATCCCTAGCGCGGAGTGTGTGCACGCTTCTTGTCGCTATCCAGGGGAGGTTCAGTACTTACGTTCCGAGTGGACTGTCTATCGCGCGGTGTGTGTCCACGCATTTGTCGCACGGGACAGTCCGGGAAACCATACCTCGGGCTCGGTGTGTGTTCACGCATCGTGAGACTGAGTGTGGTTTACCACGAAGGGTATCGATCTCCGCCCCCTGCTCCCGCATACTAACAGTCCCATCGACGAGACGCTAACCCTCCGTGTGGCCGGGACTCAGATTCCCCTAGGAACTAGGTTTATATTCTATCAAGGTGAATAAACAAGCATGAAAGCCCTCTGTAATTATATAAGTTAAACCGGTGTTTGCTTTAAACCACAATCCCTGCCTTCCTAACCTGAGCTAGCTCGGAAACCCTCCAGATCCCGTCTGGATTGAGGGATATGTACTAGCGTCTGGAACTAGGACTCGCTCCCTTCCAGGCGCTACGTCACAACTTTTATTCACCTTCTGTTTTGGTTTATGTATTTATTGGTTGGTTGGTTTATCTTTTTTTAAGCAGCAGTGAAACAACAGATCAAAGTAATTGAGTATGGCCAGGGGCTTGATTTTCATTTCGAGGGTTAGGATACTAACCAATACAAGCTAACTTCAACAAATCAGCACGAGCAAAGCCGCGGGCAAAAGCTAATGAGCTAATAAGTCTTAATTAACTGTGTATCTGTAGAAGGACTAATGTCTCCAAAAACATAAATGTGAAAAATAGGCCAAGTTCTCATGTGCTATGAAAAGAAGAAATATCTGAAATAGTGCCAAATTTAAATAGCAGAAAATTCTGAACGCCAACGTTTAGAATAACAAGTACAGGTACATCGATCCCATCCAGTGATAGACGGAGTGTGACGTAATCGAATTCGACAAGTAATCCGATCGCATTAACTAGCTTAACTGCAGTACAACTCTGGACGACATGTCATGTGTCATGTCAAATCTCAGTGCAATTATTTCGAGAAACCCAATAATCTTGTTTTCGAAAGTTTCCCGAAAATGGATTTCATCTGTTTTTTGGTGGCGTAATTCATAGGAATTCAATTAAAAACTAGGCTTAAATAATACTTTTTAGGGTTCCGTACCCAAAGGGTCACGGGACCCTGTTACTAAGACTCCGCTGTTTGTCGGCCTGTCCGCCTGTCACCAGGCTGTATTTCATGAACCGTGATAGTTAGACAATTGAAATTTTCACAGATGATGTATTTCTGTTGCGGCTATAACAACAAACTTAAAGCATATGTGTGTTTGTCTGTCTATGTAAGTAACCAATATAAAATGACCCCACAACGCGTACATTTGGCTCTGCTAACACTGGATTTTCATAGATACGGCCATTTGTAGCGTATATTCTGTACGGAACCCTCGGCGCGCGAGTCCGACTCGCACTTGGCCGGTTTTTTGTTATAAAATGTTTATCTTTAAAAAATTGCAAATGGATAATTCCACGGTCGGGCGTTTCGGCCGTTCCGTTGTCAGCCTCTAGTCCTAAGATATTAGGCTGTAATATGCGTTAAATTCGATTAATTATTATTTACAGTATATTGATGTATCGAAGCTGGGCGAAGCATGAGCTTTGCCAAAGAATGATCGTACTACATTTACGACCGGCTGTTGGAGCGCCCATGGTACCCAAATACCGTTCAATGAATTAACGCTATTTGCCTATAATTACGAAGCTTATAATAGGGAATATGCATTAATTTTTATTTTTGCTTTAGTAAATAACCAAAATGTAAGCCATCAAACATTGCATTCTATTTCTTTCTAGCAAAACAGAATTTAATATGGAGTTTTTTTTATATATGGCCAGAATGCAGTATGACGTAACAGTGCATGTCGGACCTAGGTCAAATCGCTCTCTAATTAGTAGTTTAAAATGCCTAAATCATGCGTATTTCTTGGCTGATTTTAATTTTAATTTCTCTTTTTCAAATCGTTTTTACAGTATTTTGATGTTTTATTAAGAAAAGCGATAAAAAAATGCATGTATCCTATTGTTGAAATATCGTAACACAAAGGAACGGCGGTTGAACTACAGATGTTTTTAAGCCCCACGAAAAAAGAAGGGAGTTATAAGTTTGACGTATATATCTGTACATCTGCGTAAGTATGTGTTGTACACGGCATTGTAGTGCTTAAACGGATGGACTAATTTTGATTTAGTTTTTTGTTAACTCCATCAAGAGAGTTGTTATCTATGGGTCAAGAATTAGGTTTAGCCGTTAAAAAAATATCAACTTCTTTCTTAACCTCACGGGATATTTATGGGTTCACCAGTTACTATCATAAGTATTTCTAATTGACTAAGGACTAAGGGCTCCGGCTACGACAATGCGCGATCGGCGACGCGGCAAGTGAATTCCGGATACACTGCGTGTGATGCGAACTTACTGTTGTGCGCTGAGCGTCCCGACCGAGCAATGAAGAGGAATTCGCTCGCTAGTCGCGCTTTATCGTGGCCGAACCGTAAGAAAATTGCTTAGTCTCAGCTGGTGGCGAATTCATTCCATTGCTTACTACATTTTTTGGTCTTGATCCTAAAACTAAGTATCCAATTTTCTATCTCATAAGCTCAGACCATTGTTTTTATCGGTCCTAGCTGGAATTAAAGTCTCGGAGCTACAATGATAATAAAACCCGCAATAACGTAATGTTTGTTTAGTTCTTCTGCTCAAATGATCTGCTCACAGAAGATCATCATTGTTAGAGACAGTGTCACCAGTCTTGTGGGTAACCTGCCATCATATTAGCCCAAGGACGTCCAATGCTGAATCTTCATCAGATCCTCGGTTCACTTTCTTGGGGGCCTTCGCACGGTGCGTCGTTCTGTACGCGGTAAGCAGTCGAGAACCTCTCTGCCCTGGCGGACATCACTTCCACGAGCAATATACCCCGCCCACTGCCACTTAAGTCTAGCAACTATTTTAAAAATAGGGTTATACCTTTTTTTCACCGCCAACACAGTAAGTACTAAAAGGCGCCATAGTAATTTAGAAATAAACTTATAGTAATTTGACTTCTTCAATAGCAATACTGTTATATATAATAGTAAAATTGAATGTCTATACATTAAATAATTCTCGAAAAAAATATTGTAACGTCACGCCAAATCTGCTGAAAAGTTGAAAAGCTTTCGAAACGTCGAGAACTCAAATGAGATTAGATAATATACGCGATATAATCCGTTAAATTGGTTTTATTTAAATGAGTAATAATCGCGGAAGCATTAAAAAATAATAGATTTCAAATATTTTGGGTACGATTAGCTGGGTACTGGGTATCCACGAATAATTTGAAAATACTTTCTAACCGCGTATGTCACAGGCATTTTACTGAAAAGTTGTCAGAAGCAGATATTTATTTATTTTTAGCAAAAATCAACGTGTGGGCACATCTTGCGATAGTTCCTGTAAAAATATTTTAACCTTTTTTTCTATTACGAATATTTTCGGAAATGAACGCTTTGAAAGTAGCATAAATTTAGCCGTCCCCTTCCCCCGCCCCGTTCTATCTTCTACACAGCGTGTTCAAAAATTATGTAAAAAATTACAAAGATAACACAGAACAACTTTCAACGAAAATTGATTCAACATGATCCGATATACCGTTTTGAAGTTATTGCTGAAAAACTGCTCTACTCAATAAAAGAAAGTGCCATAAAAAGACGCTCTTTTGATGGTGCACTTTTTCATGAGGTATTTTTTTTTTGTAGTCCATTTCTGTGTAGTAACGTTACGGACCTTGCTAAGTGTAGCGACACTTAGCAAGGTCCGGCAGATCTCTTGGCCAGTTTTTTACTCTTACCATAAACCACCCAATAATAGATCAAAATCACCTATAGGCCTAACGTAGTTATGGGACCGGTACGGGAGGGGTGACGTGACGTGGTGGGAGAAGTGATGTAAATGTGTATATGTCGCAGGGAAATAGCCAAAACAGAGATTTGATGAAATCTCTAAGCAATATGACCAAATCACAAGATGTTAAAATGGCGAATCAATTTTATCATTTGTCTAGAAAAAGTCAGTCATTTGATTTAATGCCGAATCAGTTTAGCGAAATGACGAAATCAGCCAAAAAAGGCAACTCGTTTTGTCATTAAACCAGATTTGTTTAGTTATTTGATAAATCCTTGAAAGACGCCAGTGATTTGACGTAACGAACTTGCAAAGTCAACTCGTTTTATCATTTCACTAGACACGTTCAGTGATATCATAAAGTCTCTTTGGACTCACGTTTAGTGATATGATAAAGTACCAAAGTTTTAACGAAGTTCTAAACTAAGACCATTGAATTCAAAAGAAAGTGCTTCTTTAATATTCTTTTATTTTTAATAATTGAGACAATTATGCACTGGCTTTAAGAGTCTACCAGACAGCCAAAAGTTTCAGCCGATCTGATCATGTCGGTTATAATTTTTGATCGCTGTGGACGCTCGATATAATCCAAGGTTATTAGAGCAAATGCGTTGATTACTTCGATCGTTACAAGGCCAGATCACAGTCAGAAGATTGAATTTGGCACGTGTGGAAGAGATCCAGGATCGTTAGTCCGCCTTGTTGGGGGCCTTCCTATACTGTGTCATCCTGTACGCAGTTGCCACTCGAGAACCTTTCTAGCCCAGTGGCCACCATATAAACCAAAAAAATATATACTTACATAACTAGTAGTTTAAGCTAGTTAAAACTGTTAAGCTTAAGCTATTGTAGTGCTAAGCTTTTCATTCGAATTTATGTCCGCCATTTAATTTATTTTTTCAAGAGATGTGCCGCTGTAAAAACAACGACTAACACGGGAACTGCTCTCTGGGCTACACTACACTGCATACATGAACAAGTATTTCAAGCATGTATGGTACAAGTTATAAGTTACAAAATAAATATTTAAGAAGGATATCAGGGAAATAGCTGTTCACGTCATCAAGATTAAGGTCAGCCAGGGCAATAAGAAACATTAAGTTTCTCTCTCAGATGTGTGTATTTTATATTTTTTACCCGCCAGTATACGTAATATAAACTCAGAATTTACAAATACTTTATTTTACATCGTATTGTTTTTTTAGATATATTTTTTCGTCATGACACTTGTACAGTTCCCTCATACGAATACATTTGGGTGAGGACCAAACTTTTGGCAAGTAGTTAAGGCATTTGATTAGCCTAATTTTAATTAATTCCGTTGTGTCACGAAATTATTCATTACATTTATATGCCAACGTTCGTGTCACAACGGAATCAATTTAAATGAGGCAATAAAAATGGTACTTGACAAAGATTTGGTCTTCACCCATTTTTACTTTGGTCTGCATAGATTAGTAAGAAGAATTTTAAAAACATGTCATTGACAGCTAACTTTTTAGTTCTGTTTTATTAATTTATGCAGATGAGTTAAGAAATATATACAACGAACAATTCGATATAAAAATAAGATATTTGTTGATTCTGAGGTCACATAACGTATCCCATTACCTACTTAATGTTCCCGATTGCGTCTATAAGAACAAATAAATCTTTGAAATACTTTATAGAACCGGAACTCTTTAGAACTACCCCTACGTTCCCTACTACATTTGGTACTATTCGTATTAGGAGAGCAAGGTTTAAAAGTGTCACGTTTGTAAGATATCATCTAAAGACGCATTTTGCGCCATAGACGGTATTGCTCCGGTTGATCTCAGAGAAAAGCTCATTTTCTTGCACCTAAGGCTTCACAGCTGGACCTTGTTACATAAGTGTAACAAGGTCCAGCTGTGAAGCCTGTGTTCCGTTCACCCAGACGGACCAAGTTGTCACCGAGGCGGAACAGTACCTTATTGGTCGGGGGCTGCCCAACTTAAAGCAGGCGGTAACTGATCAGTGGATCTGCGATGGATCCTCCTACTGTTGAGAGTGACCTCTGGCGCCCTGCACCCACTTCTATTAGTGCTGACTTATAACCGGTGACTGTCACTCCCCGTGTTGATTCCCGTCTGATGGGTAAACGGGCGAAATCTCCTCTCCACGGTTGCCGCTACGCCTGGGTCAGACGACTTCAGTCCCAAATAGGACTATTAAGTCACGAGCGCAAGTGGTGTCACAATCGCGATGCTGCTTAGATCATCTGTAATAGATGACAAGGCCTATTATTATTTATTAAGTAACAAAATGCAACCCAGCACAACAGAAATTTGATATGTACCTTTATGTAAGTGAAGAATGAGTATAGCTCAAGTTCCATCTGACACAAAATGCTAGATGCGTTGTCATCACAAAAAGTATCAGGATCATGTAATTTTACTTTTATTAAACTAGAACACATAATATATATTGAAACTATATATGCTACGACATGCAGTTCGCGCAAAGACATTTAAAACTCGATTTATAAACCACAAAATCGAAGAAGCTTAAATAATGTTTGAAGAAATGAAAACCTATACCTGTAAATACAGGTTTAAAGTTAAAATTTTTGGATCTTACATTCTCTTGAAGGACCATTTTTGAACATTGTAGGACAATTAAAGGGGTAGAAGATTGCCGAGGACATGAACATAGCCTTGAATCTCCTATTTAATTAGATCCAATTCCCAGAGAGAAATAATAAAAAAAATTGTCCCAGTAAATTAGCATATTATGTCGTCATTAACTTCTTGTATACATTGTGCTCGCTTTAAGTATTTTTGTCCATGGTGGTTATTTAGCTTCTTGCCATTCTTTAGTTTTCTTTGCGTAGTGGCTTGTATTTAGTACATGTTAAAATTAAGTGATTTTGTCACTGTGAAGAGTATGTGACCGTGTGAGAGCTAAGCGCTAAGAGCTAGCCAAATGTATGCTTGGTTTCATATTTAGATTGTAAGCCTACTTTTATACACGTTCTTCTATTTGTTCTCTAATAACTTAAATCAATCAATGAAAAACGTTTTTCTTTCTGTGTCTGTAAAGTAAAAACTGTGTCTGTATTTTGATGCATATTTCATAGGTCTGTTAATGGAGGGGCGTTCAGTTTAAGATTGATTGTACTCTTACATACGCAACTATTACAGATGGTTATCACCTATGACTTAAACCATTAGCCACATAATTCAGCTAACGCGATTATCCGCGACGGGGGGCACATGCAAACGAGGTCGGTGTTTGAACTTAATTAGTCGATTGCCATTGTTGTTCCACCCGCAATGAGCATAATAAGCGCTGATAAACCACAATATGCATGCAATGCAATGACGGGTGTGATAGAAACTTTAAAAAAATTGAGTATTGCACCGATAATATTCGCATTATATTTATCATCATCGTTAATATCATCCTGACCATCATGATCTTCGTCAGCACCTTTATGATTTAAATTTTAATGATCTTGACATTAGCTGCTACCTGATTGAAGTAATCTTTGTCATTTTCATCACCGGTATCAAGCAACGTCTATCTTCCATCGTCCAGTGTCGCATTCTCACTTTGTTGTCATCACACGTCGAGGAGACTCTGTGGAGCGACTTGTAGTGCAGGGAAAAGTTGAAGGCACAAAAGCGCTCAGCAGGTCACCAATGTGTTGGACCGACCAAGTTAAAACTACACTCAACCCACTCCACGAATGTACGAAAAGAGCTATATTACGAGAAGAATGGCGTTGGATTTTGAAGCTAGCCACAAATCCTGATGTGACGACCACGAACACTCTGCCAAGAGTGTGACGACAAAGAAGAGAGAGAGAAGACTATAGAGCTGTAAGTCAGTTTTGGTAAATTGTATATTATGTGTGCAATGTAATGATGTCCAGATAGCACAAGAACATGGATAGAATTAGCCCGCAACCTTTTTATCATTATTATCATCATGTTGTGGATCTATCACGGTTAGTATTCTACGTTTGATTTGTTTAATTTCTTACATTACTTCATGTGTAACGTTTTTCTTTCCCTTTTGCATTAGTGCGGGAGGAATTTATATCACAATTCCTAACGTTATTTGTCCTAATGTATCGTTTGTCATAACGCATTTTTTTACGAAACTGTAAACTCTTCGGGATTGTTATAAAACAAACCTAACCCAACCTAATCTATACGACGATTTTTTAAACAATCTTGAAAAAATACGGTTTCTGAAAAAAATGCGTTATGACAAACGATACATTAGGACAAACGATACATAAGGCAAACGACATTAGGGATTCCAAAGGAGACCCGTGCGGGAGAAGTCTATCACGATGTAACCATTTCTACACTAGCACAATTTTAGGTAGTTTCAGTGCTACTAGTAAAATTTTACGACCATATCAATATTTGTAGGGGAGGTGTCACCGTTTATCTTAACAATAATTATGCGCGAACAAATCCTCTTATAAATTAGGACTGCTTTTATCCCCAATAACCAAATTTCGGCTAATTTCTCCAACAATTATAATTAAAGCTTTAACGGCCGTAATATTAACGTTAATTGTAGCCATTTTAAGCTAGGTATAATCAGCAACAAATAGTCTAGAATCGTGACGTATCTTTATGCTCATAGGAATAAAGATGTGTTGCAATATTTTTAGCACTGTAATTGCTACAAACTATTTTGATGCTGACTGTATACGAATAAATAAAAAAATTGTTTATAATAGAAATATATAGATTGTAAGTAGCTACTTTAACACATTTACTGCCAGGAACCCGCCTAGCGGGTGCTCTGCTTGTAGACGCGTAGCCGATTCCATGGGTTTCCCAGTATTTAGAGGAAAGTGCGTAACGCTACGAAAAGCTTATGATGGTGCTACTTAGCGTTGCCAGACGAAAAACAATATAATGAATTTACTTTAAGAGCAACCTGAGCAGTAAAATGAAAAGTGGCAACAGAAAAATTAATTCTGGATTCATATCCCTACCGCCCCCGCCGTTTCTTCTCCCTCCGTTTACGGTATAGTAAGTATATGATCGGCACATATTTTGAGAATGACCGATTTTATTTTATTTTATTATATTTTATTTGGAACATCAACAGCATTACAGAAAAAAACAACAATGCTTAAAGCTGATACATTAAGCCAATAACAGATGTCCACAATATTACGGTTAATGAGACATAAAAAGTAGGTAATGGTACAGTCAAGGGCAAAAATGAATATCCGCACAAAGTTCCAAAATTATGTATACATAAACCTTACTGCCATAATAATAAGAACTGTATACATATTTTTGAAACTTTGTGGTGTATATGTCACCGTTATATTATAAATGCCCTTAGATTATAATCTACCTAGCGAAATTGTAAACTATCGAAAGATTGTTAACCGTGTCATACTGGTCCCATTTAACGCATTATTTTTCGTTAAATTATAATCTGTCGAGTAGAAACCGTCAAATTGTCAAATGGCTATCTGATTGGTCGGTCTTACGGCCACATTAGAGCTCCGCGAGATTAAAAACGCCGGGCATACGGCGTTCAACCAATGAGAGCGCGAGCTGTGTTCTGATGCATGGTAATTCACAATTTGACGGTTTCGCGTCGACAGATCATAATTTACCGAAAATCAATCCGTTAAATTGTAATTAGTACGTTACGGATCACAGTCTTTCGATAGTTTATAATCCCGCTAGTTATATTGGAATCTAACGGCATTTATAATTTTACGGTAACATATACATACTGGTGCCCTTGACTGTACTAATAGTTTCAGATTGGAACCCTGCATTGTATAAATTTAAGACCATTTGAGAAAGTTGAGACACCCAAAACAAAACAAAGCATACGACCCCGTGTGTGTGTGTATGTGTATGTGTGTGAATAAAAAAATTGGACTGTAATTTATAGTCAATTAACCGCAGTAAACATTCTTTGCAATTTATCAAACTTACTCGTTAACAAAAATTCCACGAGCTATTTGCCTTTATCCACTAAAACACAATGCACCACGATTGCCTAATAAAACTTTGCGATACCGCTCCCTTTGCAAATTCCCTGAAATTTTCAGTCCATTGCCTCGAAATAGAGATGTAACAGCCACCAAAATGTCCAGTGTTGGCGGTAATTGACCAATTAGACCTTTGGGATTGGGGTAACAATGTCCATGTCATACACGTTAGTTACATAAAGTATGCTCAGGAGCAGTGAATTATCTGAATACAATAAGTACGGCTGTGTCGAAAAAAATGCTTTAGCAGGTGAAGGTGAATCGACCATAAAAAAATTACGGACGGATATACAGAACTGGCCAAGTGCGACTCAGACTCAAGACCGAGGGTTCCGTACAAAATATACGGTACAAATGGCCGAATGTATGAAAATTTTAGCAGTGTTAACAGAGCCTTACTCCTAAGCAAAATGTACGCGGTGCTCGATCATTTTATATTGGTTACTGATATAGACAGACAGACGTAAAAATATAATGTTTTTTGTATTTGCTATTATAGCAGCAACAGAAATTCATCATCTGTGAAAATTTCAACGGTTCATGAGATACAGCCTGGTGACAAAGAGACAGACGGACAGCGAAGTTTTTGTAATAGGGTCCCGTTTTACCCTTTGGGTACGGAATTCTACAAAGTAACCTGCTTTTATTCCTTGGACTCTTGGTAGTTATAATTATAATTATGGAAATAATTTTATTTCCCAAATTTTTCCAAAATTCTCGGTTTATTGCCTCAGAATAGAGATGTAACAGCCATCAGAATGTCCAATGTCAATGGTAACTGACCAATTAGACCTCAGGGATTAAGTTTACATGGACACTAGTTAGGCATGCTCTAGAGCAGAGAGAATTGTCTCTGAATAGAGAACACAATAAGCAGTTAAGGGTGAATTATGTTAACTATATTTAATGGACTGTGAGATCAAGACGATAACACTGCAACCAATTAACCGATTTAGAAAAAAAACTTTTTTTTTATTAGGTTCACCTTTCACCTGTTACTAACAGTTGATACTACTCGTATGTTAACAAATCTTGCAAATAAAATTTGACCCATTTGCCAGTTTCCGATTGAGCTAAAATTTAGCAAACTTATGTAAATAATTAATTTAACAATTTAACGGATTATATCGCGTTTATTATCTCATTTTAGTTCCCGACGTTTCGGAAGCATTCCAGCTTTCCATGGTCACGGGAGGACTGAGAAAAGATGTATTTTCCTCTGTCAAAGTTACAATTTGTGCAAACTACCCATTTTTTGAAAAAACACAAATAAAGGTGTACATACATGCCAGATGGGCCTAAGCTGTAAAGACAGTTACACATGTGCCAGAAGGGCTTAATTATTTTATTCTAATAATTTACCAAGCAGCATTTCACAAATGAGGCGTACTGAGGAGAAAAGAAACGCTGCAAAGAAAAACTCCCAGGCTACCTCATTACTAATTATAATATTTAAAAAACAGAAACTATTAAACTACTTTTAAACAGATAAGATATTTTACACCGTTCGGAAATTAAGGTTTTGCAGTCCTGTGTCTCGCTTGTTCCTTGATGAGATGTATTACAGGATCCCAAGCTGGTGGTAGTGACAATCCATCTTCTCTATTGAAATTAGGATGCTTTTTAATCTCAATAGCCTCGCGTAGCATCCTGGGAAAATATATTTTTTCTTTGGCAAGGATAGAAGGTTTATCAAACTTAATTGAGTGGTTTGGTTTGTCAATGACATGTTCACAGACTGCAGACCTATTACACCGACGGTGCTTGACATCTGCTATGTGCTCCTTAAAGCTTCCGAAACGTCGGGAACTAAAATGAGATAATAAACGCGATATAATCCGTTAAATTGTTTTATTTCAATGAGTAATAATCGCGGAAACAGAAGAAAATATTAAATAATTAATTTGAAAAAAAACTATTTTCTGACACCATCGAGCTGATTTGACGTTGGAACCGGAAGGTGGGTAGGAACTCTTTAATATAAAAACACAATATTCGCGCGCAAACGAGTTTGGGCTGTGTAGAATCGTCTCGGTGAGTACTTAATAGATGTTTAATGAAAAGTACTATAGGAAATAAAGCTACTACAAAAGATAAATATTTCACTGAAACTTATTTATAGAAGTGTTGAATTACTACACGATGCTTATTTGACTTTGTCATGATGTACATTTATATCACTTGCAAGCTCCAAACCTTAATTGTAATTACATCTGCAATTTATGTAATCCCGTTCCTAATGGAGTGGTTTGCATTGTCAATAGACGGCTTAGCGGCAATTATAGCTACATACATAATTAAATGTCAATGATAACAGATATGCATGAACAAGTAATCACTGAGTCGTGCGAAACAAAAAAACTCACACGTCTAAAAAACGCTTATAATTGAACTATAGCTACGAACACTATCGATGAAGTCACACAGGTCCATCTGTTCAAGAGTTATGTCACAGATAAACACACAGACAGGAAGATACACATGTCAAATTCAAAACATCACTCGTTTTTCGTCTGGGGTTAGTAAGTCAAACTGTTAGGGTAATTGTGCACTACTCTAGAAGGAATTTTACTATCCTGCAGTCCGTTTTTCTACGGTAAAGTAAAATTCCATTAAATTTATACTAGTTTGTGAGAAAAAGGACTGCCGGACAGTAAAATTCCTTGTAGTGCACAATCGCCCTAAGAAGAAGAACACGTTTATCGATGCGCATTGAAATTTATGTCGGATGGAAATAAGATTTGATGAGACACAGACTCACAGTCAAATGTATCAAAAGAAATCAGCACCTCTAGGACAACTACATCAGCGACTGCCGCGCGTAAAATATTGCCTATCTCTTTCTATCCGGCAGTGTAAGAGAGAAACGGGTGATAAAACGTCACGCGAGAAGCATAGTCACAGATTGTGACAGTCCGGTAGCAAGTTGAAGTCGTGTTTTTGACTCTCTCCTTTGGGTCTTGTACCAAAAGTGTACTAACAGAATCCTCTTACTAAGCTTCCGCTGTCTATCTCTCTATCACAGCACATCAACTGTGGAACCAACATAGACACTTAAAATTTTCACAGACTGTACATTTTTGAGACGGCTATAAAAATAAATAAAAAATGAAATAAAGTTATTAATTCCAGGGCATACGAGAAACGGATTTTTTCTAGTGTTTCTTTGTGTAATATTTTGAATTGTGATATTTTCTGAAACGTACAATTAAATTTTTCGCAAAGTAATTACACGCTTTGCGAAAAATTTAATTACTCTAGTCCCTACAACAATAAGTATTAAAAAAAAAAAGTAATTAATGAAAGGGCGTGGACCATGTCTGTTAAAAGTTTTTCTCGGCGTTTTTTGTGTACTATCCTCGTAACGCCCAAGGCACTTTTAGTGTTTTTGAAATAAGAACTCACAACCACTTCACAATGTTTAAAATTACTTTGACCAATGTCCTTATTTTAGTGCCTTATGAAGCTATAGTACCAATCCTTAGAGCATTTAACCTGATAGCCACTGGAGAATGGTTCTCGAGTGATGACCCCCAACAAGATGGACCGATGATCTGTGTGAAGTTGTGAAGATCGTGGGAAACCTTTGGATGAGGGCGGTGCACGACCGTTCGTTATGGAGATCCTTTAGGGAGGCCTTTATCCAGCATTGGAGGTCCTTGAGCTGATATGATGATGATGATGTTGATGAACCACTGGAAACATACGCATACATTCCCCTCTACCAAAGTATACGAGAAGAATCAGGTCATCTTCTATAAAATTGTCAGTGTACGTCTTGTTTGCTGGTGTTTTTTTATTATTATTGCACGCGTTTGCAAAAATTGGAACAGCATGATGTATGTACTTACCTCGCCTTTCTTACTTGTCAGACAAGATTTGTCATCCCCAGTGATTAAATATTAGTGGAAAATTCTTCTTCACCAAGTCTGTATCGCGCTTGATCAGATTGTATAGTCTGGAACAGACTGAAAGGCTGATTGAGACTTAACTTCCGATTGTGAGCTACTTGTGCAACTGACATGATATGTGAAATAGGATAATTTGATTCAAGCGAGCACTGCCAATGATGCGGCAGCAACTGTATTGCAATGAATTGTTTTACGAGTATAGAATTAAATTGTAACGTGATGAATGCAATTATGCAACGCCTAAAAGTAATTAATGCTATGGCGCTATTTTACTTAACAGTAATTGGGTAAAAAGTATATTCTAAACATCCTAACAATTTCCTATCCCTGTAACGCTAACATTAATTAAATTTTCATTATCATCTTCAATTTACAGACATTTCATTACACCTTGACCTAAATAAGGCAATAATTTTTCAATTTTAGACACCCTTATACCAGTAACTCATACCCTGTTTTTCATCATCAATTAAATATTTACTTTAGGACAAAATACAAGAACTATGTATTTTTCTACTTTCTACATAATATACGTATATTGACGACATGTTTGGCTCACGGTTCACAACGGCTTACGAAGCAAACGGTCCCGGGTTCAAATCCCAGCTACGGCAAGTGTTTCTGTGATGAGCACGAATGTTTGCTCCTGGGTCATGGATGTTTTCTATGTATTAAAGGATTATATAATATAATATAATATAATTTATGTATATTATTAAGTATATCGTCGCCAAGTACCTATAGTACAAGCTTTGTTTAGTTTGGGACTAGGTCGATTTGTTTAAGATTGTCCCTAATATTTATATTTTTATTTATTTATTGTATTATGTTGTAAAGAACATATTTCAGACTTCGACACCGTCTTATCCATGTCATGTGCCATGCCAGCTTTAAGAACAACAGGGATGAAAAAACAGGGTATGAGTTATTGACATTAAGGTGTCTAAAATTGGAAAATAATATTGCCTAAACGGTGCATGCTTAGAACGTCTAAGCAGCGACAAAAACTGTTCAATTAATTAAAATATTTTTAAATTATTTTATTCTAAATTTCGCTGTGTTTTGCCTTAAATCAACAAGCTAGCTAGATTTGAAACAATAGAACAAACATCTAACAGCTTAAACTTCCCAGAATGACGTAACTAAAGGCTTGTTATACACAAAATAACCACAAGCCTCCGTTTGCTTTTAGAGTTAGGAAGCGTCTTAGATATCATTCCTCGACGCTGCGCGCTTCTTATCAACTTTTGCCTAGCTAAGTATATAGACCATGATATTAGAGTAGCATTTTATCGAGAGTGCCTCTTTCATAAAAGCGAAACAAAAATACCTTTCGCAAACATGCAAGAGCTGTCGTCCTTATTTTCGCTTATTAAACATTTGTTTTCGTTTCTGAGGGGGTCGTAATGAAATTCTATAGAATATTGGTGGCCTAGGCTAGCCATATGATTGTCTATTGCTTGTGTTTTTTTTCTTGCTGTGAGTATCTTTTATAGTAATGTAGGTATCCAATTAAATTCTAAGTTTTCACAATTTTTGCAATTTAAGTGACCATGCTTATCATTATCATCATAATTTCAGCCATAGGACGTCCACTGCTGGGCACCGGTTTCCTTAATGGCCCACATGGATCAGATAGACGCGGCCCGCATTCAGCGAGCCACGGCAACCGTAACCAAGTCAACCAACCACCTTACGGGTGGCATTCCCACGCAGTGCTCGCTGAAGAACCGATGGCCGTTGGTGCAGAGACCGCGTGCCGATGCGGTCTCTGCCCCAATGGCCATCGGTTCTTCAAATTTGTGCCCTGCCCATTGCCACTGCAGTTTTCTTACACTGTTGGCTATGTTGATGACCTCAGTTCGTCTACGAATCTCCTCATTTCTAATTCGGTCTCTAAGAGAGATCCCAAGCCTTTCAATCTCATACGTACATTAATGTCGTACTTAACAATTAAAAACATGCCTGCCTACAAACATGTCTGCCTGCAAACTTTGCGCAATATGTTTCTAAGTGTACGAGTATCCATGTCATTATATTTATACATTATAACTGCTGCAAGTTGCCCGCAACTTCGTTCGTGCAGAAGAAAAATGTCTTAATTTTCTTTTTTTGGTAGACATAAGTATAGCCCGTATCATTTTTCATTCTGTAAAAATCTTCAATGTACACACATTTCAATTTACAACTTTTTAATAGTATAGACAAGACAGCATCTTTACGAAGCCCGTGTTAATCGAGGCTGGCAGTCTCCTGGGAATATAATTGAAAAGCGGAAATTCTGAATAATAATCATATTAAACTATGAGTTCGTAAAATAACTATAAACTACTTGAACCCCTTGGAAGGCTACTGCAAAGTTCTGAATTTGAACGATTCTGTAGAAGATTGAGCCGACATATTGTATAGTTCCACCTCGGTTAAGAATAGCGTAACAAGAACTCGAATTTCGGATTTTGGTATAATTTATGTGACTTTTTAAATTAAGCAGTAATAACATATGAGTATACATAGTAGTAATAAGCAGTAATAATATTACTAGAATCCCCAAACGGGGGTATATTGACTTCCATACAATTGAAAGTCACACTTAGGTAAGTAGTCATAATAGGTAAGCATAATAACTGAGCCAACGTCGGCAGGCATCAATGTTTAGCGTGCATTGTTACTGAGCCCACTTCAAGTTGCACTAAACTTCACGCAGGCCCGCCTCAAATCGTACTGCGTTACTCTGCTGCAAGTGACTTGCCCTAGTACACAGCGTCCAGATTAGGAAACAGGTGTTGCTTCCACTGACATACGTCGCTTTATCTCGGAGAATAATGGGAATAGTTACTGGCACAAAATTTGTATCTCATGAATGTAGAATGAATACATTTAATCGTAAATATATGAAAAACGAAAATCATAATATTACCACTTGTGCCATTTGCCTGACTTTACGTAGGGGTTATCGATTTATGACTCCATGATTACCGGATTACCATCATCATCATCAGTAAATACGGCGCCGAAGTTATTACTCATTGATCAGTGAATTGTCTCTCACCTATATATTCTATACCATTATAAAGTTGTAATAATGAAATGTCTGTAGGTATATTAAAGAGATTTTAGTCACTAAAGCGAATAATATTTTTTTTGGATTTTATGAATGTTTCTATGTTTGTATGAAACGTTGTGGCTTCATCACGCGAAATCGGCTAAACAGATTTGACAATTTTTGGTTCACGGGTATCTCCAGATGGTTTTAGGTTACGTTTTACCCGACTACGCTGTCAAAAAAAAGAAGGGTTATGACTTTTTCTCCTCCGCGAACGAAGTTTAAAATAAAATGTCAATAGGTGAGTTCAGTTTAAACACGTCCGCTTTGAAAAACACAGAAACACAAATTTGTGCCTATGTTATAAATAACACTAATCACAGTGCCAATTTCTTCGTCCTATTTGATACCGCTCTGTAATAGGAGTGCATCGTAATGTGAATATGTATAATACATGTACTCATAGATGGCGTTAAATGGGTTACCTTAAAAAAAACGGGGGTCAAAAAGGATGAATAAATTCAACGCGTACAGCACAGTACCCGCTGGTGGAAAGGCTGACACGTTGGACACGTAATCCAAAGGTACGTGGTTTGAATCCTGGTGTGACCACTTGCGAGAGCAAATGTAGTATTCTTTGCGCTGTGATCTTTGGAAATGTAGCATTAATTTACACTCTATACCACAGAAAAACAAATTTGTGTTTCATAAATAAAATTTTATACTTTAGTTTTATTTAATATTTATCTTATTAACACTTTACCAAAATATAAGGCATTCGTGTCAAGAAAGTAATTAAAAGGAAGATATACAACATAGCAAGCAAAGTTTATGTTAAGAGCCGCGCTGACTAAGAAGTTTTTAACCCTAAATTATACCGACGCCAAAGCTAATATTTGTTCATAATTAAAAACCGATTTGAAATTTCAAGGAAAAATATTGACAGCAGGAGATATTTTTAGAAAATTTTAGCCCAAAAGCAGTTTGTGTTTTCAAACTTTTCTGAAGTCAGTTTCTTGTAATAACATTGTTTAATGCCTTTAAGGCTTACGAGTGCTCAACAATTAAGAAAGACAATGTTGAACTTGATTGTTTCAGAGTTGGACACGAATTTTCTTAATTTCGTAAATGCGATTGCTATCATTTTTAACCGACTTCCAAAAAAAGGAGGAGGTTCTCAATTCGACGGAATGTTTTTTATAATGCGTAACATACAGTGAAACCGGAATTCTATTCTAAATAGGAATCGGCAATCTTCGTATTTCTATGAAATACTATTGTCAAAATACTGTCAGGTGCGATTAAGAGAGGGACAGTGATAAGACTGATAAGCAGCTAAGTATCTACAACTGGTTCATTATTCAAACGGTTCAACCGCCTCATTTCGTGGACATGTTATTGTCTAACTGTCTTTTCGGACTATTTGGTGGTAATCCTGGCCTTCTAAATAATAATGCCATTGATAGTGCTATACTGCTGAAACCGGGAAAATAGGGATAGCCATGGGTAAGGATACAAGGCTGGCAATCCTTTTCACACGGAGATATGTATAGTCTTTTTCTTAAATACGCAATGAAAAGTAAAACAAACAATTAAATCGAATCAAATACACCTAAGAATTGTTTTTAACAAACGCTCGAAAATGACCCGTGTCTGCTAGAAAAACTGCATTTTCTGAAATGATGAAATGAAACATATGGGAATATTTTGCTTATAGTAATATACCACTATTCCTAATATCCCTCATATAAGATCCAAAAGATACCCGTCGAGTATGGTATAATTATCGCAGTTTTTCAAACACGCATAGTTGTAGCTGGTTGACCTTTTTTTTCGGAGTGAAAATGCTTTACGTATACCCTGGGGTAGTCCCCATTGTCATTGGGAGGTTATGTTGGACTCCTTTCTCCAGGTTATTTTCCTAGTAAGAGGGAAAGAAGAAGCCAACGACTAAAAACACTTCGTTGATTCCCACAACTGTCGTTGATAGAGGTGCCATGGGATCGCGAAAATTTCACTATGACGCCCCCGACAGTACCAGCTAGCTACGTCGGAACATCCTGAAAAGGAGAGGATCAGAAGTGGATGATCCTCTCTCCGGACGCGTAAAGCCACCTACTTAGGACAACGCCACCCAACTCAAGATTAGGGCAATTCCAAATGAGTTTTACTTCAAATGTGAACTTTTTACCTAATAAAATAGGTACAGAAGGCTCTGCAATGCAACTGTCTCGCATCTGAGCAGTGTAAAAGATGGCAGTCCAAAAATGGTGAGCGTCGACATGGCCTCCAAGTAATTAATATTTTTTCGAAGTTTCGTCAAGAATGCCACGCACGAGTATAAGACCTATACTTTTCTGTCGCAACACAAAACTGTCTCACACTTTTTGACAAATCCAATCAATGATGACTTATTTAATGACCTTGCCTTGGTGTTTCTTTGACGTTTCAGACGTCGTATTACGTCCATTGTCTTTAAGGAAAAAACGTGTTTGGTTTTGCCGTGATAAAAGTATTTGTTTAAATCGTATACTTAAATTTAAATCAACCTACCTTTAAAAAGTACTTGTAGGTATTGGGTTCCCATTTAAGCTCAACCAATTTTAAATGAATATTTTTAAATTCAACATTATACTTAATACTTAAAAGATATTTGGATACGTATTTATGAATCGTAATACGTCTCTGAATTACAATTTAGTTTACCAAGTGGTTTTAAATAAATATTACAAATGAAGAAAACTGTGGTCCTTAATTATTGAGTTTTGAGCAAACGCAGATTTAAATTTTAATTGAATATACCATTCGCTATTAAATGTAAGAGTTGTGTTTTAATTAAGCATTATCAGTTTTCTTTTTGTTGGCATAAATGTGGTTTTTTCCTTTGGATTAATTTAATACAGTCATTTGAAGTATGAAAGTTGCATTCTGCAAAAAGGTTTTATGGAGATTTTTTAGAGTAGAAGAGAAATTAGTATTTAACGACCTAAGAACTGGCGATCCTGAGTTCAAATCCCAGCACGGGCAAGTCTTTATTTTATGAGCACGAATTTTTTTTTTAGATCATAATTACTTTCTATGTATGTATGAGTGTGTTATATTTATGTATTAAAGGTATTTAATAAGAATGTGTCATATATGTCTATGGGGTGTGATGATCGGTATAACAACTTTTGATATATTTTCACTGGATATAACAACATTTAATATAATTTCATAGAATATAATCACTTAACACGTTCGCTGCGGTAATAATTTTACTTGTTTTTAATTCAGTGCGTTATTAGGAACACCTAAGACGTACACTTTCCGCTGGTGCGGTATTATGTTAAAAGGCCTAGTGAGTATGAACTTATTTTAACCTGTGTTATCTGTGAGAAAATAAACGAAATCGTACAAATTTTAAGTCTATGCTGTTGTAATAGAGTATATATTTGCCCAACTGGCTTCGCCTGAGGTTTACAACTGTCATTTTTGAAAAAAATGACAAAATAAACATTAGGTTGATCGACCTAATACCGCACCAGATCAATGGGAC
Organism: Hedya salicella; assembly: GCA_905404275.2. Lineage (NCBI taxonomy): Eukaryota > Metazoa > Arthropoda > Insecta > Lepidoptera > Tortricidae > Hedya > Hedya salicella. Next base: position 9,598,314 of record FR990115.1, read on the forward strand.
ATTTAAGTTTTATTTTAGTGATGGGAAAAAATGTAGTCAATAAGTAAAAAAAATAAGTTTGCTTTATTAATTAAAGGTTAAAAAAATTGTACATTCTTATACCTATACAATCTTTTACAAATGTTCACCATAGAAGCATTTTACACAATATCCTTTTTGGCACTGAACACAAAAAGATTTTTTTTTTTTTCTTTGGGCGTCTCGGCTGTTCAATGTCGCACGAAGCTTTTTATAACACCCAACACAAATTTTTCTTTGCGGTCCCCGTTTTTCAAAGGTGTGTTTTTTCTTCAACGTCGCGACGCGTTGATCATCATGAAGGTAAAAATAAAATATTTATTTAAACTTACACGATTTTCACACATTATTATGTATTAATACGGGACTTAATCGCGTAAAAAATAAAAGGTATTTATGTTTAATTCATCATTATTTGTGTTTATATTAATAGGTTGTGTGGTTTCAGGCTCTTCAACTTCATCTACATTATCGAAACTACCTTCATCGAAATCGAAATCAAATATCATCACTATCAGAAGCACTAGTTTCTGAGTCTGAAGAGCTCGGATTGTAATCGTCATCAGATTTGGTGTCATAATTATTCTTAGGGCTTTCCAATAACCTGTTTTCATTGTCATCATATTGCATATTATTAATGTCTAGGGTAGCATTTATTTGTTGCGTTTTAGTTTCATCACACATTGATATTGCCTTATCTTTATTTGAAGTTACAGATCCTATTGTTATTTTTTCATTTTCTCCAAATGTTTCAGTTGCTAACAAATCATGAAGATCTTGCTCAAGGGTGTATTTGGTGTGACTATTGGTCGGGAAAAATGAACGGTAGTCACACCGGTGTGACTACGGTTAAATAAAATGAACCATAGTCACACCAGTGTGGCAAACTGGTGTGACTACGGATCGGTTGGGGAATCCTAGTTACTCAATGGGCATTGTATGGATTTGACACAAGAAATGTCACTGACAGAACTACATCTACTGGTCAGTACTGAATGGTTCAAGGTTTTATCAAATGTGTGTGTGTTTTCCTGTCGTGAAGTCGGAGATGCGGATAGATTTTGTAGAGCATGCACGGAAGTTTGTGAAGGAGTCACCAAAACATTATCTGTGTTTTCCTGTCGTGAAGTCGGAGTTGTAAATACATTTTGTAGTACTTGCAAGGAAGTTCCCGAAGGAGTCACCAAAACATTATCTGTGTTTTCCTGTCGTGAAGTTGGAGTCGTGAATACATTTTGCAGTACTTGCAGGGAAGTTCCTGATGGAGTCACCAACATATTATCCAGTTGTTCGTTTGTTTTTTTTTTTCACCCGCGTTAGTGGCGTTTGGAGGATATTCTTATTACTAAAACTTACGAGGCCCGAGTCTGTGTTCTCTCTCGAAAGTCCACTGGTACTTGATCCAGGTTGAATAAGAACATTTTCAAGTATTTTTATCCTACTTTTTTTGTACCACTGTTATATAATAGGTCACTTTCATCATCACTTGAATTTCTTTCATTAGATAATTCCAGCAGTTTACGGCAACGCGACTTTCGGCGACTCATTTTTTCGCTACCTGGTCTTAAATTATGTCATAAACAAACGACTGCCAGCACAACACTAACTAAAAACAATACTAAAATCAGTGCGATGCTAGGTTGAGTTGCCTATTATTCCATATTAGGTCATTAAACCTAATAGCCGCAAGTAATTACTACTTTTTTCTTCAGTGCGGTATTAGGTCTAAAGGCGTAATACAATTTTTCTAGTCGGAACTAGTAGCCCTTTAATAGCTATTTACAAAGGTTTATTTGTCTCATTCATAGTCCAAACAATCTACGAGATATACGCTTCGCACGAACGCGAGTACACCAGATTTTGCTCCCGCACCGAGTGGGAGGCCACGTATTACGCCTATAGGCCGAATAACGCAGCGAACGTGTTAAGGGGCATACTAAACTTTTGATACAACAACTAAATTGATAATTTCACGGTGTATAATGTTCAATGGGTATAAAGATTTTTGGTATAACGCTTACCAAGTATAATGATTATATGCTATAAGCATCAGTGGTATAATGTATTAAAAGATATAAAAATAATTTACGTATAAAAGGCAAAAGGCAAAACTCAATATGCAATAATATAAAAGGCAAAACTAATTCCGCGGCTCGCTCGCTTCGCTCGCTCGTTAGGACCGCAGTTTAACCTAACACTCCTCCTCGCTTCGCTCGTTGTCGTACCTAACCTAACCCAAGCCGGACCTGCCTTAAGGTGAAATTGGCAATGGTTGGTTTATTTTTCACTTAATATAGACATGCGCGGCTCGCTCGCTTCGCTCGCTCATTAGGGTCGCAGTTCAACCTAACACTCCTCCTCGCTTCGCTCGTCGTCGTACCTAGCCTAACCCAAATCGGACCTGCCTTAAGGTGAAATTGGCAATAGTTGGTTTATTTTTCACTTGATATAGACCTGCGCGGCTTGCTCGCTTTGCTCGCTCGTTAGGGTCGCAGTTCAACCTAACACTCCTCCTTGCTTCGCTCGTCGTCGTACCTAACCTAACCCAAATCGGACCTGCCTTAAGGTGAAATTGGCAATGGTTGGTTTATTTTTCACTTGATATAGACATGCGCGGCTCGCTCGCTTCGCTCGCTCGTTAGGGTCGCAGTTCAACCTATCACTCCTCCTTGCTTCGCTCGTAATCGTACCTAAAAGTCGGACCTACCTTAAGGTGAAATAGATAAGCTGAAATTCCTGTATTGTGTACGTACTACTGCATTCATCATTCGATTAGGTAATTATTTCCAGTTTATACCAGTACTACATTATACCCACTGGGGCTAACCTGCCGAACCTGCTGACAGACAGATGGAACAAGGGCGACAGTTACATGCACATAAGTGACATATATAAGTTGCACCCGCCGATGAAGGGGGAAGAGCTGCGCGCTGATGTCTCAGTTCACGCCTTTGGGAAAGAGAAACAAACGAGGATTAATTATGTTTGACCACACCCCCGCACAGTCTGCCTCCACATCTTTAGACTCATTCTCCAAATTATGGAGGTCCATTTTAAAAGACAGCATTTTGCACTTTGTGCTATCTTTAAACCGTAACATAGGACGCCCAACCGGCCTTTTAGTTTGGACAATCTCGCTCAGGAGTGCAATAAGTGGCAAGTGAGATGGAATAGATGAAGTGATGTATTTTGATATTTACAGCTACGTTAAAATGCTGTGCACCATTTTCCAATGATAAATGGAAATGCTCCGTGTACATTCTCTACCTGCATTAGTTCAGAAAATGGAAGCAATGGTTATTTGTATTATTGTTGCAAATTTTTATAATATATTCCGAGCCATGATCCGTCCCAACTGCTGCTGAGTCGATTAGTTTTAACAATCTCGCTCAGCTTAGTTTGGACAATCTCGCTCAGGAGTGCAATAAGTGGCAAGTGAGATGGAATAGATGAAGCGATGTATTTTGATATTTACAGCTACGTTAAAATGCTGTGCACCATTTTCCAATGATAAATGGAAATGCTCCGTGAACATTCTCTACCTGCATTAGTTCAGAAAATGGAAGCAATGGTTATTTGTATTATTTTTGCAAATTTTTATAAAATATTCCGAGCCATGATCCGTCCCAACCGCTGCTGAGTCTATTAATGTCTATTCGCGTTTCTGTCTTCGAAGTGTATATTTCAATAAGTAAACAATAATTAGGTATGAAAATCCTGTGACAAGGCAAGTATTAGGTCTGAATGTGGAGGATCCTAGACTGTGAAGAAGGCCATGGAAAATGGATTGTGTGAGAGTTGATATGGCTAAGAAGTGATACAGAGAATTATGGAAAAACTTGCTGCTCTGACCTTTGGAAATAAAGGGATAAGGTCAAGTGAATGAATGTCATACCTAGAATAAAACATGTGTGTGATAGTCAGACATATTCAGATAACATTAGCGGTTACTCCCGTTGTATTAGTCGAGTACTGCTCACCATTCTGAGGTCACTAATGGGTGCAAGAAGGGTAGCGTCAGGGTCCACTTGTGTCTCATGATTAAAGCCCTCGAAATAGACCAAAATTTGTCAAGTAGTACGCAGCTTTTCTAACGTGGTTAACCGTTCATTATCACAACACAACATAACGGGGCTTAATCGCGTATAAATATGATTTATTTAATTACCTTTCGTTGGTAATTCTTCGACGTTTCGGACGTCGCGTTACGTCCATGGTCTCGAAGGAAACTGAAGTGGCGAAATCAACGTCTTCTAGCCGCGCGAGTTTTTCGATCTACCCGCGCTTGATGTTTATTATTAGGTTGAACACCACGGTCGTCACTAGACCGACACACTACACTCACGACGTCAGGCAATTTAACAAATGTTATATGATGTTGCTTACATTTACTAATTACTGGATTTCACGAAGATGAAAGCTTGAAACCATCCCGGTTGAAATTTCGGTGTTTCTTGATTTCAATTGCTTCACGCACGATTCTACAATAGTTTTTACATTCCGTAGAAAGGATCTTGGGATTATGAAGCTCAATCCAGTTGTTTGGTCCCGCTTCTAATAAATGTTCGGCAATAGCGGACTTATTCACCTGGCGGTTCTTAACAGCTGCGATATGTTCCTTGACTCTTTCAGCAATAATGCGCTTCGTCTGTCCAATATAAGAATTCCCGCAATTGCAATCGATCTTGTTAACGCCAGGTGATTGGAACCGAATAACATCCTTAGGTGATCTTACATGCCCTATAACCCTAGATAACGGTTTGTACACAGTTTTTATCGAGTACTTTTGTAATACTGTGCCAATTTTGTCCGTTATCCCTCTTACGTACGGCATGAAAGCTGGTTGCCTCCAAACGTCAGGGTGTTTACGTTTTGGTTTTCGTCTGTGCTGCTGTCTGTTCACCTCATATCCATTCCATCTAAGGACCTTTTGAATGTGTGAGACCTCACTATCTAAGAATTCCGGCTCGCAAAGGTCACGTGCCCTGTTATAGAGGGAACTCACAACAGCTTGGAGGTGACGAGGATGGTGATGAGACAACGCATTCAAATACCTGTCGGTGTGTGTCGGTTTCCTGTAAACAGTGTGCGTCATGGAGCCATCTACCCGACCTGTCACTTTTACGTCCAGAAAAGGCAAGCTACGTTCCAGTTCCAATTTATACGTGAACTTAATTTTGGGATGAAAGGAATTGAGATACTGCAGTAATTGCTCAACCTCCTGTTTGCCACCCTTCATAACGCAGAAAACATCGTCAACATATCGCTTCCACAACTTCACTGCCCTTGGTCGCAGATCTAAATTGGCTTCAAAATGTTCCATCCAGATGTTTGCCATAACCGGTGCCACAGGGCTACCCATGGCAACACCGTCGATCTGGAGGTAATGCTTTCCACGATATAAAAAGTAACTGCCTTCCAAACAGTTTCTTAGCAATACGATAATAGACTCCGGGATCCCATAGTCACTCAGCCTTTTTCTGTTTACTTCAAGACACTCCTACGGGAACATTGGTGAAAAGTGACTCAACATCAAAACTCACCATTATCTTATCCGGTCCCAGTCTGATGTCCTTCAGTATGTCTACAAAGTGGCGGGAATCCTTCATAAAAGACGACGTGTTACCTACAAACGGCTGTAACACCGACGCAACATGCTTCGCAAGATCGTAAGTGGGGGACGCAATCTGACTTACGATAGGCCGCAGCGGCACGTTGGGTTTGTGTACTTTCGGTAGCCCACAGTTTCGGTGGTTGCACAATTTTAGGCCTGTATAACCGGTGAAAGTCGTCTTCTCCGAATGACGTTTCATAGTCTCTGATGACTGCCCGTATGTGACGTGTAACTCGAGCAGTAGGGTCGTAGGAGACGGGCTTATATACGAGGTTATATTCCAGTTAGCCCCGTATTTTACCATCGTAATCAGCAGAGTCCATCACTACAGTGGCATTACCTTTGTCAGCCTTAAGAACTAGGATATTCTTATTCTCCCTCAAGTCCTTAAGGGCTGATCGCTCTTCTGCAGTGACATTACTCACGGGTAGCTTCGCCTTCCGTAGGATAACCGCAATATCCTGTCTAAGCACCTCCGCGTCGCTAGACGGTACCTTCTTACGTATTATCACTTTTTCTACGCTGCTGATAACGGTTTCATACGAAATCCGCTTGGGTTATATAGAAAAATTCAACCCTTTTTCAAGTACACAGATAATGAGTGAAAATCTTGTAAGTTTAAATCAATGTGGTTAACCGTTAATGTAATCACAAAATGTCATACCTATTTATCAAAGACCCAAAAGGACAAACTAAATCTCATATCTTAAAGTTTAATTTATAGAACTACAGCCAACTTACTATGGCCTTTTTAAACATTTTTTATTTATTTTTTAATGTTGTAATGTACCCGATCAAGTATCAGTTAACAATTAAAAGGCAGAAACTTAGTAGGTAAATGTTACACTGTAAGAAGTGCCAACAAGCGGAACATAAGTCGCAAAATCGATTGATTGACTGTTGGGATGGAGAGGTTTTGAGTGGCAACCACGTCTAAGAAGACGCAACGTGGCAGGCTCCCACAGGTTAAAATCGTCGATTCACCTTGATCCTGATTTCCGTTGTATCCTCCACTATTAAATAATAAAACACCGAAGACAGAAACCTAGTAGCTCAATGTTGCACTGTCTAATCTCCTCGGTGACGGACCCAGACTTATGAATATAAATGGCGCTGCATAAGCACGGGTCTCATAATCCTTCAATTTACAACTCTTTGATATGTATTACTGTCTGATAATGTACTTACTTATATTTTTTCATGCCCGTTTGAAGGTTTTCTAAACTGGTACAACTGACGGTATGGCATACGTTTCGAACTCCCAAAATGTCCACTATGGTTAAGTTTGCTCCCCCCGCTGCGTCATATCTTTTCTTCTAAAATATCCCAGTGCCTGAAGACGAAGGTTTTCAAACAGTGCGTGTTGCCAGTGATGACCTACGGAAATGAGATATGGTCGTTCACAATTAGACTCATAAGGTGGCTCAGAGTTACGCAACTTGCAATGGAAAGGGCTATGATCGGAGTTTCTCTTCGTGATAGAGTCAGAAATGAGGATATCCGCAGAAGAACTAAAGTAACCGACATCGCTCACAGGATTTTATCGTTGAAGTGGCAATAGGCGGACCATGTAGCGCGGAGAACGGATGGCCGTTGGGTTTGGTAAAGTCCTGGAGTGGCGACCACGCATAGGAAAGTGTAGCGTAGGACGGCCCCCGACTAGGTAGACGGATGACATCGCGAGGGTTTCGGGGAGCCGGTGGATGCGGTCTGCGCAACGTCGCACCCTGGGGCGAGCTATAGGGAGGCCTGTGTTCAACAGTGGACGTCCGTGGCTGATAGATAGATAGATAGTTAAGTTCAGAATACTACTATTTATAATCGTCTACAGCTCAGAGATGCCACTGTTAAGTGGCAGTGAGCGGGGCACATTGCTTGTAGGCCGCTGAGGTAGTCAAAGACAACCACATAAGTACCTACACAGCGAGGGAACACCCCCAATGCGGTGGACTGACGAATCTAATCGCAGGTAACCTTTGAATGAGGGCAGCGTACAATCTGCACCAATCATGCCTGATACGGACTCGCACTATTTACTGGCTGTCCAGTACAAAATGTCGTTTGGAACTTGCTCCACTGTAGTTAATTCGTAATAAGGGAGACCAGGTAAGATTGTATCACTGGTTAGTTGCCTTACGACAGCTAAAACAGAAAACTGAAAGAACAAAAAAGTTCATCGACAGTTGTCGAAAGATCACGAGAGCTAAACCCAGTAGGGAGATATAGCTATCGCTATCTTTTTACACCTATCTATAGGCCATTATGACCGCAGTGAAACAACCTTACCCGGTCTCCTCTACGAGTATCTTAATCGTCGACCGGTTTAGAGAATTACCGTGACTTGATTTTAGACGGATCATAAACTAAAAAAACATTACAGCTCAATTGCACCATAGTCTGTTAGAATTAATGCATGAGAAATGTATGTTTAAGAGACTACTAGAGTTTTGCACTAAATATGGTATTATCAAACAGGAACAATTTGGTTTCCAAAAAAATAAATCTACCACGTTGTCCATCTTCTCTCTACTCAAGATAATATTGTCTAGCCTGAATAAAAATTGTATCACAACAGGGCTATTCTTTGACCTAACAAAAGCTTTTGATTTTGTATCTCATGATCTGTTATTATGTAAACTTGAGGCCTTGGGAATCAGAGGGCTAGCATATCAGTGGATTTCATCTTACTCAGAGAACAGAAAACAACGCATTGATATTACTAAAATGAATGAAAATAGTGAAATGATCAACTACTCATCTGGCTTTAGATATAATAGATATGGGGTACATATAATAGATAAGGAAGTGTTTTGGGTCCGATTCTGTTTTTATTATACATAAATGATATAACTGACACAACAAACCATCCTTGTATTTTGTTTGCTGATGACATTTCTATGATTGTGACTTCCAATAAAAGCACTTGTAGGGGTTACCTACTTTATTAATGCTAGAGAGTTTATAACACAACTGATATAAGGGTAAGAGGAGTTATTGAAACTACCAAGTTGAGTGCTAATTATAAACTGTCTTTAATGTACGTGATTTAATGCTAAGGTAAAGTGCCGAACGTGTACAATTTGGTGCGAGTGCAATATTAATTATGTTAATGCTAAATAGACATAATCTTGTACCTTGCCCGTACATCCTGCCACTCTAAAGGAGCGAAGGAGGTTGATTTATTATACAATGTTAGATTTTCAAGAAGGTACTGATGTCATAATTGTTAAGTTTTATTAAATGTATCTATTCATTTGATATGGGTGCGAACTGAACTACGCGTGTCGGGGTCAACGGAGAGGTCCCCTTTTCGGCACTTGTCACTTTATTGCCCTTTGTCACTTTTACTTCTGACACGTTCACTTCACTAGCACTGACACTTGTAGCCGTCGACTCCGACTGAAGTCCAACCGGGGAGTCTTGCCTCTGTTGCTCTTGACGTCGCCTTCGATATCTCAAGTAGGAGATGATACAGCCCACTATCAGAGCTGTGGCTATGATACTATACAGTGCAGTATAGTGATGTACATTGTGAACAGTCATTTGAGCTTCTGATTGCTCCTTCAGTTCATCAATTCGTGTTTTCAGTTGATGGAATAAGGGATGCTGGTCGGGTTCTAATTCAGTAAACTTAGTCAGTGGTATAGTGCTGTTTATTAAGTTGTTTAATATCGATACTTCAGGGATTTCAATCGTCGGTTTGGCATTTATTTGATTAATAAAGTTGTTGTGTCCATGAATCGTAAGGGTGTCACTTTTCAAGGTGCAACCCTGACCTAGGTCAATCATGCCGTTGCCATGCAGCTCTCTGATTTCAGTGTCTGCGGTGCAAAATATGCGTATCTTGCATTCTTCGCAGCACGAGTATAGCCAGACGTTTAGACGCCGTAACTTGATCCATTTGTTGTCACAGGTTGATATAGTTGACTTACACAGAGACGGTTTCGTATTTGTGCCGGTGTTGTCGATATTAATGTCGCAGATAGATTGTTTTATGTTGAAGTTGTAAATGGGCTTATTTAGTGAGCAAATTATTTTGTCTTCTGTTACTGATATACATGACGAAAGATCGTCTTCTGATAAAAATAGTACAAGATCCTTTTGCAAGTTGAACGCAAAGTAGGGAAATATGGGTACCGATACGTACATTTGTAGCCCCCTTTTCTGTGGGATGCTGATTACTTTATCCAACTCAAAGATATCCGAACTCACGATGGGCAATCTGATTTCTATGATAAGGTAGTTCCGATGGAATATTGATGCTATCCTTGATACTTTGTAGATGTCTCTTATATTGTCCTCGTTGATAGGTAGGGTAAGGTCACCATGTAGTTGACCCGAAATTATGTTTATTTGTTCATTCAGTTGTTCTGGTGATAACAGGTGTGGGTCGATTCTTCCTTGGTTGAGGTCGATTACAGTATCCATTAGTGTTTATTGAATGTGACGAATGTTGGTAAGGGTTGTGTACGCTGCAAATGCCGATGATGTAATATAAAATTCTCTGCGAATTATATTTTGCATTTCATCCATGCCATCCGAGATATTGTGTACGTGCTCCTTGATAAATGTGAATTGTTTATTTATGATATTTTCATGACGTCGTAAAATGTTGTACTCTGCTTCGATGATGCTGGTTTGATTTTTAAGTAATTTCTGAAGGTGATCTTCATTCTGGGTTATGTGTGATATATCTTTTTCATATTGTTCAGCAAATCCCTCGTCTAGGACTCCGAAGAGAGAATTGGCGATATATCCGATACCATTTATCAAGCCCCTCTTTTGCCTCGAGTGGTACTTTAGTAAAGTGTTGTAGTGTTTAATTTCATTTAAGTCGTGCACCAGTTGCGACGCGATATTTTTGTACTGACTACAAAATTGTGTCTTAGAGCTGATATCGTTCAAATGGGTGATATATTTTTCGACATCAGATAAGCCTTCCCAGTATGTCGTCATGTTGTAGTATACGATCATTTTCCATTCATCTCGTACGTGTTGTAGGTTACTAATTCTGTCGAAGTACAGTCCTCGATTGTCATTTAATGCAGTGATATTTGTTTGTGTGGTTGGAGATATTAACGTCGTCAGGAGAAGAAGCGTTGTAAATAGGCCTTTAAATGTAGAGTTTTTTCTATTCCGGGAGTTTGTTGGTGTGACGGGTTTATCTTTTTCTACTAATTTTGATATCGATGGGGTCGATTCCTGCGCACACTGTTTTTGATGATTGTCTGATGGATCCTCGTTCACCGGTAACAGTATTAACTTGTTGACGGGTCGCTTGATAATATTATTTTGTGTCTTCAGGGTAACTACTCTGATATGTCCGTCTTTAGCTTTATGTACGTCCACTACTCGAGCGAGCGCCCACTTACCGGGGGGTAAGTTGTCTTCCTTTACAACAACCACGTCGTCTAGTTGCAGGTTCTTTGTCGGAGTTGTCCATTTTGTTCGAGCTTGTAATTGTTGTAGATACTCGGCTGACCAGCGCTTCCACATCTGTTTGCTCAATGCTTGTACCAATTGCCATCTAGTGGTCAATTTTAGTGCTAATGAGTCTGTTTGTGGTCTGTTTAGGATTGGACCTCCAACTAAGAAATGGCCTGGGGTAAGCATCTCATCCTCCGGATTTTCGGTCAGTGGTCCTAGCGGTCTTGAGTTCATACAAGCTTCTATTTGCTGGGTCAGCGTGCTAAACTCTTCGTACGTGAGCCTTTGATCTCCGATTACACGACGTAAGTGATATTTGAAAACTCTGACTGCAGCCTCCCATAAACCACCTGCGTTGGGCCATGCGGGGGCGTTGAAGTGCCATTCAATGTCCATTTGATTGATATTGGTGAAGAAGTCAGTGTTGAGACATTTAATTATTTCTTGATATTCTTTCTGCAAAACCCGGTCTGATCCACGGAAGTTGGTTCCATTGTCACTGTACATGTGTCCTGGATCTCCTCTTCGAGAGCAGAATCTTCGAAACGCTGCGAGGAATGCTGGGGTGCTAAGATCTGACACCACTTCTAGGTGAACTGCCTTTGTTGCTAGACACACAAATATTGCTACGTATCCCTTTGTCGTTTTTATACCACGGCCCTTGTTGACCTTCAGCTCGAAGTATCCCGTAAAGTCTACTCCAGTGTGATAAAATGGTCTGGATGGAGTTACGCGGGGTGCTGGTAGGTCCGCCATAATTTGTTGTTGCGTTCTGGCCTCGAAGCGAATGCACTTAACACACTTTCGCAAAATTCGTTTGACTGTACGCATGCCACCGATGATCCAATATTTATGGCGTAGGTATGATAATACAAGACGCGCACGGCCGTGCAGCGTCACTTTGTGGCCTACTTCTATTATAAGCTGGGTTAGCCTGCTGTGGCTGGGGATGATAATTGTATGTTTAGCGTCTTCGGGTATGTTTGAATAAGCTAGCCGCCCCCCGACTCTTAAAATTCCATCTTTATCCAAAATCGGGTTGAGGCTTATTGTTTTGCTACATTTACTGACGTGTCCTTTTCTTTTAATGTTAGTAATATCTTCACTAAAATAATACTCCTGAATTGCCTTAATAACAATGTTATGTGCATTTTTTAATTCGGTTGATGATAAGATGTTTGATAATTTTACGTTTTGTTTACTACGAGTCCGAGTAGTGAAACGCGACACCCATGCAATTGTTCTTACAACCTTTGTAATTGATCCGTGCTTGTCTAGCAAGTCGATGACTAAGTTAGAGTTTTGATGTAAAGCTGTGTGCACATTATGTTTCTTAATTTCCAACTGTGGTATTTCGCAACATGTTGGAGTGATATTGTCATGATTAAAAGTTAAAAGCCATCTTGGCCCTTCCCACCAAATTTTTTGCTCTATTAGCTGAGAAGCAGACAAACCACGTGTCGCACAATCAGCTGCATTTTCTTCCGATCGTACATGATACCATTTCGAGGGATCTATGACGCTGATGATTTTCTGTACCCTGTTCGCCACGAATTGTTTCCATCTCGATATATCTCCTTTCAGCCATCCAAGTACTACCATGGAATCCGTCCATGCGTACATTTTAACATTCTCTTTGGGTATGCATGAAATGGATTCGACCACCTTCTTCATGAGCTCTGCTAGGAGAAGCGCTCCGCATAATTCTAGACGCGGCAAGGAGGTTCCTTTATTGATAGGAGCGAGTTTTGTTTTGGCCATGATTAGTCTCGATGTAAGCTCGCCTTTATTGTTTGTTGTTATGATATAGGTCGCGACCGAATACACTTTTTCTGAAGCGTCTGAGAAGCCGTGTAGATAAAATTGTTTTTCCATGTCTTCTAGATGCCGGCTGATATTAAAATTGTTGATATGTTGCATGTCTTCTCTGAGCTTGTCCCAGTCATGCTGAATTGGTTCTGGTAAGTGATCATCCCAAGCTGTACCTGAGGCCCATGCCCTTTGAAATAGAAGCTTGGCCCTGACCGTCAGGGGTGAGAGCCAGCCAAGGGGATCGAATATCTTGGAAATGTCTGATAATAATTGTCTTTTTGTGTGATACTGGGTTTCTTGAGTTTTTACTTTATTTTGAAAGGTAAAATTGTCAGTTGCTGCATTCCATTGCAGTCCTAAGGTTTTTCTTGATTCTGAACATTTAAAATCTAAGGGCGTGTCGATCTGATCTTGTGCTAAGTCTTCGACGAGTTTTGATTCATTACTACTCCACTTTCGAAGATTCATTCCCGCGCCGCTTAGCATTTTGATAAGTTGTTGCTGTAACTCCTTTCCTTCTTGTATTGAATTACTCCCAGTCAACAGATCGTCCATGTAAAATGATGACTGTACTGCAGATGCAGCTAGGGGATAAATGTGGGCATCATCGGTCGCCAGTTGTCTTAGAGTGCGCATAGCAAGGAAAGGTGCGGCCTTTGTGCCGTACGTCACGGTTGTCAGGTGGTACTCCTGCAACAATTCTTGTGGCGAGTTTCTCCAGATGATCTTCTGTAGATGCTGATCAGATTCCCTGATATAGATCGTACGAAACATTTTTTCCACATCAGCCGTGATTACGTATTTATACTGTCTCCAATTTAGGATGAGTGCTTGCAGGTCCTGTTGAAGGTTGGGACCGCATTCCATGAGGTCATTGAGACTGTGACCTGATAGACTTTTTGATGACGCGTTGAAAACGACACGGCTTGCGGGTAGAATCTGATTTCGTAACGCTATGATGAGGTAAATAATATGATGTTTCTGATTCTGACGCTATGTCAGCCTTACGCATATGACCTAGTTGCTGATATTCGCTGATAAATTGTCGATATTGCTTTCCCAACTGCTGATTTCTGACTAATTTATTTTCGACTTGTATAAATTGTGCAATAGCTTTAGGTTTTGATAGTCCAAGATGCTGTTCGTAGCCTGGTTTCATTGGTAGGCTTACTACATAGGCACCACTTTCTAGGCGTTGTGTCGTCCTTTGGTAAAAGTCCTCGCAATATTGTTCTTGCGGTGTCATTGTACTGGAGGCGGGAGTTATGTCTTCCAATTCCCAGTATTTTGATATATCTGCCAAATTATTGATGACAACGTGACACTTGAATGTCTTTACGTTCCCAGATAAGATCCAGCCGAGTGAGGTTTGCTGAGCCACGATGTTTTGTCCCGGGGTTTTGATAAGTCCATTCATGATAATAGTCGAGTAAACGCTTGCATCCAACAAGATGTCAACGGGGCGTGATACGTTATACTCTGGATCGGCTAGGTTGATATTTGATATATATGGCATTAGTTGTTTGTTAAATAATATATTAGGCAGATTATTTGTAACTCTTGATATAACCAAAGCATTCGTGATAAATTGATAGTCGTCATAAATTGATTGGCATTTTAGCGTGACCATTCCTTTGCTCTGACTTGCGCCGTTGCCTATTCCAGCAACCGATGCGTGATAGCTATGTCGCTTCAACCCTAATAACTGTGCGGCATTTTCTGATATAAGTGTTATTTGAGATCCTTGGTCCAGGAGAGCGCGCATAATGACGTATTCACCTGATGCAGCTTGGACCTTTAATGATATTGTAGTCAACAATACTTCTTCATTATCGCTAGCAACATGGTTAACGTTAAGTGGGTTTGATGCTGGCTTTGTATTGTTTGATGTTGCTAGGTGTGATACAGGTGACGCTGACGGCCAAGTAGGTCGTGTACATGCGTCATGAAGTAATGTGTTATGTTCACCGTTGCATTCTTTGCAGCGTTTGGTCGAAGTGCAATCGCTGTCATAATGCTTGTATAGACAGTTTTGGCATATCTTGTTTTGCTTTACCGCCCTCAATTTGCTTTCCGACGACATGTTAATGAACTTTTTGCATCTGAATAAATCGTGTCCCAGATTGCACAATGGACATTTACATGTGTAGGTAGGAACGGCTTGGAAAGATTTGTATGGAACCCTTCCTTGATAACTCGGTTTGATATTTGATGGCCTTTGATATGATAGGGGTTTTTTTTGTAACGAAGTCGATGACGTGAGGGTCTCCTTTTCACGCCTCTGATTGATGGGTTCAAGAGCTGTAAACTTATTCTCGAGAAAGAACATGAACTCTTCCAGAGTTGGTAATTCTCTTGGTGATTTTCGTGATTCCTTGAAGTCACTATATGAATCTTGATCTAGTTTCTTTGATAAGAGATGTACTAGAAGTGGATCCCAGGTATTTGTATCTACTCCTAAATTATGAATTGAATTGATACACTCCATGGACGTGTCATGTAATCTTTTAAGCTCAAAGGATGACTGTTTATGGATGGTTGGTTGATTTAAAAAAATCTCGATGTGCTGTGTAAATAGAACTTGCGGATTGTTGTATCTACGAGTCAGAATTTCCCATGCAATATCGTAATTTTCAGATGATATATGAAGATGCTGTATGAGACGTTCTGCTTCTCCTCTAAGTTTACCTTTTAGGTGTTGCATTTTTTGACCTTTTTGAATAGAGTTGTTGTTATGCACGGCCTCGGAGAATAAATCGAAAAATGTAGGCCACTGAGTGTAACGGCCTGTGAAGATAGGTATCTCCAGCTGTGGCGTTGCTTGCTGTTTGTGAGTTGTCGAACCCAACTTTGTGTAAAGGTTCCGTTTAATATCCTTGTAGGACCTTTCGTGACCACTAAATTCCTCATCATAATATTTGTCCGAACCCTGTAGCAAGTTGTCAATTTCCAGATGTAACTTGTCGATGGCTGCCCATCGTGATTGGATGTTATGAAGTTCATCATCAAATTCCCATTTTTCAGACATTGCGTCAACGTTAATGCTCTTAACTGATCTTAGAAAAGCCCGAAAATTAGTCCTTTGCTGTGATAAAAGTTCATCTACCTTTCCACACGGCTGTGTAGCTTTCTCCTCCTTTCCATAAGAAGACAAAAGCTTACGGATTGCTTCGTAGTTAATTTTTGTCTGCTCATAAATGTTGTCGATAAAGTATGGTTGTGGTTGCTCTCCAGACTCAAATTCAATAAGTCGATCATTATTGCTCTTGAATTCCTCCCAGAGAGAATTTACGGATTCTAATCTGACGCTGATATACTCCGGGGTCTTTCTATCCGCCGAATCCTTGCCAAAGTTAACCTTCACCTGTTGCAACTTCTGGATAATTTCTTTCTGGCGTTTAAGTAAGGCCTCCATGTTAATGATATAAAAAAGGAAAGATCTTACTTGATATTCGTTGATTTCACAGGACGACTGCGGCTCACGTAGCCCTGGATAGTTGATAGCTGAGTTACTGCCCTGCTGCTGTGCCCGTAGCTCGATGATATGATGATATAGGAGAGTGAACTGCTGCTGTTCACTGATATGATTATAGTCTGTGATAACGGCACACTCCGACAGCAGTAGTAGGTACTGCTTACCCGAACGCGCACTGGGTCAAAATGTTCGAAGGACCAAAATGTAGGGGTTACCTACTTTATTAATGCTAGAGAGTTTATAACACAACTGATATAAGGGTAAGAGGAGTTATTGAAACTACCAAGTTGAGTGCTAATTATAAACTGTCTTTAATGTACGTGATTTAATGCTAAGGTAAAGTGCCGAACGTGTACAATTTGGTGCGAGTGCAATATTAATTATGTTAATGCTAAATAGACATAATCTTGTACCTTGCCCGTACAGCACTACTTCAGCTAAAGATTACGAAGAAGATATAAATAATGCTATTAAGAAAGTAATAGATTGGTTCTATTCCAATAACTTGATTATTCATTTAGACAAATCGAAATTTAGTCAGTTTAATAAATCATTAAATTCTAAGAATAATTTTAATCTTAATATTCCAAAAATTGAAAATGTGACGCAAACGAAATTCCTAGGATTAACTATTGATGAAAATTTAGCTTGGAAATTGCAATTGGATAATGTGACCAACAAAATTAATAAATACGTTTATGCCCTTAGGCAAATCAGTAGAGTGACTAACCTTGATACAGCCATTTCCTGCTACCATGCCTATGTAGAGTCAGTGTTACGCTATGGGCTTATAATGTGGGGCAATAGTACTAAGAGCGATCGAGCATTTATTGCGCAAAAAAAATGCATTGGTGCAATGTTTGGAATGCGGCCTACCGAATCTTGTAGACCACTATTCAACGAGCTTGGCTTGTTACCACTTCCAGCCCTTTATATTTATGAAGTATGCGTGTTTGTCCACCAACATAAATATTTATTTAAAAAGGCTTGTGACAGTTTTCCACGTTCTTGCCAACACCCCGATAGATAGTTGCCTGATGACCGTTCTAGATCAGCAAAACACAAGAAGAGCTGCCTGACTATGTGTATCAAAATATATAAAAAATACCTTGTGAATTCAAAGGTATGAATATTAAAATATTTAAAAAACAATTATATAAATGGATTAATAGCAATAATTATTATAGTATTGATGAATTCTTTGACATGATATAAAAATATTTTAGTATTATTATGGTTTTTAAATAATATAAGTAGCATAGTGAGTGATAATAAAGTTAAAAATTAATATTGAAATACAATTAAACTGCTAGCCGATTAAGATTATGTTGCGACCTATATTATTTTGCATACCAATTAAATATGGTTAAACATGTAAACCTACCAACACTTTATTTAGATCTAAGTGAATGTAACCCATGGTAATGTTTATTACAAATAAATGATGATTATGATGATTATGATTATGATTATACCTATCAAATGGTTAACATTATCAGGCGTCTTTATATTTATCTATACCTATAAATATTTATTTAAACTTTATGGCACAAAATAAAAGTACAAATGGTGGACTTAATCAACCATTGGGCTGAACAAATAATATTGATAGACAACGCACAGACTCAGTTGCACGTAACAACATGAGTGAAACAAATTATTTTATATTTATTTATATTTATTTGGAGGTCAACATCTATAATATTATAAAGTTGTAAAAATTAAATGTCTGTACGGAGATATTTAAAAAAAACTATTGTCAGGAACTATATGGACGTCACTGAAGCATTTTTTTTTTCTCTGTATGTTTTTTGTCTCGTTGTGGCTTTATCACGCGCAATCGGCTAGTTAAACGGATTTCAACAATTGGTACACGGGTAGCTGGGTATATCCATATGGTTATAGAATAATTTTTACCAAACTACGCTGAAGAAAACAGAGGGGTTATGACTTTTTCTCCTCCGCGGACGAAGTTGCGGGCGCCTAGTAACTTAAATTAAGATAGAAAAGCCAATTATACGAATTCTCAGGAACCTTTGACTTAAAGAATGTGAAATGCACTAAGTAATGCGGGTAAAGTCGCGGGCAAAAGCTTGTTATTCTATAAATAACAAAACGCTATAAATAAGGTTTTAATCAATGATTTGTGCGCGTTAAGTAAGAAAAACATTAACGCAATCTAGATCACTTATACAAGTAATTTTCTAGTTCATTTGCTCGGAAAGCATCCATGAAACTACAATTTTCTCTGTAATAAGACAAAGATGTTGTTAACAGTTAAATTGTAAAAGAAATAAGAATATTATGGGTCTGGAACGATTAATCTAACAGTAAATCATCGCATTTGCTTGTTTCAGGGATGTCTGCAGTGAAAGTATTTTTTTTCGAGTAATTAACAGCTAGACTCTTTGCTTTTAGTACTTTAACAATGTACTTTAACCTCCTAGGACCCACGGTACAAAATTTTGTACATAATAAAGTTCACCCTTCGGGCCCCAACATATAGCAGATTGCGTAGTAGTAAACGCCGAGAGTACATATTTTTGTACTAAATGATTAGGTTCACCGCTTTTAAATTTGAATCTTCGCGGGTTTATTTTGACAGTCCATAGAGTAAGTGTGTTCTCTTTTTAAACATTTGAGTGCTAACCACTGTCAAATAAGTGTCACCTGTCAAAACCACGAGAGTGACGGTGCAACCATGACGTCAACTCGCTGAAAAGGTAAGTTTAATCTTGATATATTTTGATAATCTTTGTTGTTTTCATCGTAGTTTTGTAGCCAGTATGTGCACAAAGGATGGAATTTTAAAAACAAATTATAATTTCTAAGGTGGGAGCTAATTAGCCGGATTGCTGGGTGGCAATATGTATTTGTTCAAAATTTTACACTTCGGGTCTCAATAACAAGTTTAACTTTTGTCACGATTGTAATGTTTTTTACTTTATTTTCAGTTCTCAAAGACCAAGATATACTTGAATGTCTCGATGATTCCGAATATGAGGACGGAGATGGTGACTCTCTCGATGATGGTACTGACGACGAATTTTCGCCAGTTATTAGACGAGTTTCAGATGATAGTTCGAGCGAGTCTTCATCGGAATCGTCATCAGAAGACGATTTGCCACCTCAAGTCTATCAAAGTGAAGGCCGGGGTCGTGGTCGTGTATCTGCTGCTCGGGGAAATAGTCGCGGACGCAGCAGTCGCGGACGCAGCAGTCGCGGACGAAGCAGTCACGGACGAAGCAGTCGCGGACGCGGTAGTCGTGGGAGAAGCCGCGGCCGTGGTAGAAATGTTTGCGAAGACGAGGCTGATCTTTTGCTACAGAATCATCGGGAATGGCAACCTAAAAAACTTTGCTCCTCCAATTAGACCTCTGTCTGAACCATCTTACGCTCCGATTGATTCCTCAAATTTTACTAATGAGCAATATTTTCAACAATATATTGATGACGAGATTATAGACTTGATGGTAGAAAAAAACCAATGAAATGTATATCTTTAAGACAGGCAAGACGCTACATTTTACTCGTGTCGAATGTAAAACATTCCTCATTGATGATGTCGTGTATAAGTTTTATCCATACATACGAATGTATTGGGAAATAAAATGGCGCATTTCTGCTATTGCGGATGCTATGACAAGAGAACGCTATTTCCAGTTGCGGACAACACTTAAACTGGTGTTTGACCCAGACATTTCCCAAGCAGAAAAATCGCGCGATAAACTTTGGAAAGTGAGTCATCGACTGTATATTACAGGGCTGCCAAAAACAAGTAAAAAATCAACATATATCGATTGACGAAATGATTATACCTTTTTCAGGAAGTTGTGGCATAAAACAGTACTGCCCAAACAAACCGAACCCTGTTGGTCTTAAAGCCTTTGTGCTTGCAAACCCAGATGGGACCGTTTGTGATTTCACTGTATACCAGGGCGAGACCACCTATCCATAGGAGAGGGCTGCAGGATTTGGGCTTGGAGAAAGTGCAGTTCTAAATTTGACACGGACGCTAGTTCCTGGCCATGTAATTTACTTTGATAGATATTTTACATCTATTAAATTAGCTGAAGAACTGGCCAGTCGAGGATTTACTTAATTGAAAACTGAATTACCTGATGACCGAGAAATGAAAAAGAAAGGAAGAGGATCTAGCGCAGTATTCGTCAACTTCAGTGAGACTGTAGCTGTAACGAAATGGTTTGACATTAAACCAGTTATACTGTAGTCTACCGCATATGGCATTGATCCTGAGGATGAATGTAGAAGATGGTGTAAAAAGGAGAAACAGTATAAAAGTATACAACGACCAATTGTTGTCAAGAAATATAACGATAATATGGGTGGTGTAGATCTAGCTGATCGTATGCTGGCGGTATGTCCATCTCGAGCAAGAACCAAAAAATGGACAATACGTTTTATTTCACATATAATGGACTTATCTGCATCAATCGCATGGATCCAGTTTAGAAAAACTGAAAAAGAAAAGGGCACACCATCTAAAAAGATTCCGTCACTGCGCCACTGGAAAATGCAAATTGCAGAAAACATGGTCGATAATTATCTGTGTGATGAAAATATGGAATTACAAGATGATGGTATATGCGACCAAGAGGAAACAGAAAAAAAGGGGTAGGCCGCCAATAGTTCCTATTCCGTCCAAATTTCGGAGACTGAATGGCCCACACCTACCAATTTTTGTAGGTGTACCGCACAGGTGTCGTCAACCTGGATGCAATAAAAGATTCACTGCGAAATGTAGCACTTGCGATATGGTTCTGTGTCTTACCTCTAATCGCAATTGATATGTTATTCTACCAATAACGTAATATTATGTCTAGCTCACGTCATTTTGATCTCATTTTAATGTGATTGGAAAATGAGTAATTTCTTATGTCGATTTTATGGTAATGTTGAATATTAAACTAAGATGATCTCGTTTTTGTTTCTAAGAATATTAAACGTTTAATTTTGTTATGTTGTCCTTAAGCAAGTGATATTTTTATTTGTAAGAGTTTGTTTGTTTTTTATTGAAGTTTATGGTGTAATTCTACGGAAACTTTGTTAAACTGTATTTTTGATAAAGTGGTTTGATTAAAACTTTTATATCTTTAATAATGTGTCTAATTTTTTCCCTAATTATGTCAGTGAGCTGAGTTACATCTCAAGCCTCGTGTACAAACTCCATGATAGTTGACATGGAACTTTTTTTTGTTCAAAAGATGGGACAATTTAATTAATGTCATAGTGTTCTTTACATTATCTTCCTCCTTGACGTATCCATCAATGGCGAAATCTGGCATCATGACCTTCACGAACGTCGGTCATGTGCACGAATGTGACTTGCAAAACCGAATTTGGTTTTGAAAATTTTGTTGCATGGCGCACAATACAACTGCCCTTTGTCGTAATACGTGTAGGTATAGGAAAGCTTAGGGCGGGTCTTTCTGTTTAGGCGCTTTGCATCGAGGTCTTTCAATCGACGCTCCTCAAAATCAGTGACGGCCTCATGAACAGAGCTGCGCCATACTCCTCTCTGTTGTGCAAGCTCTTCCCAACCCTCGTATGGGATGTTGCATGCGGTAAAATGGCGTTTGATGACGTCTCTATATCGCAGAAACTGGCCTCCTGGCTTGCGCTTACCATCTTTTAACTGCGAGTAGAAGACAGCCTTTGGTAATCTAGTATCATCCATGCGTACGACATGTCCGCACCATCTCAGCTGGCCTTTTATGAGCAGGGACTCCACACCTCCAAGATTGGTACGTCTCAATACTTCGGTGTTTGATACTCGGTCTTAAGGCGAAGTATCGAACGTAAACACCTTATGTGAAAAGTATCGAGACGTTTAATATCGCCTCTGTAGAGACACCACGTCTCAGTTGCGTACAGCAGAATCGGCAAAATAACTGCTTTGTACACAGTAATCTGGGTGAGTAGTTTAAGATCGTGCGAGTCCCAAACTTTTTTGCGGAGCATACCGAATGATGCTGCAGCTTTTGCAATACGTGAAGATATTTCGGTATCAAGGCGGTTGTCGGCTCGAATGAAGCTGCCGAGATACTTGAAAGAAGTTACCTCTTTAAGTGGGTCACCGCCCAAACTTATCGATGTCGGGTCTGGCATGGAACCACGCGCGGGTTGTTCCAGGACTTGTGTCTTCGCTACACTAATGACTAAGCCAAATCTTCGACATGATTCATCAAGTCGTTTAAGAAATAGCTGCAAGCTGCTCACATCATTTACCATCAAACAGACGTCATCAGCGTAAAGGGCGTCCACGATAGAGAGCTCATATATTGATTTTTCCGCTCTAAAACGAGTAAGATCGAACACACCCTTGTCTGTCCTGACACTTAGGCAAATTTGCTCGGTGTCATTGCCGTATGTGTCTCTCAATACGGAGGCGAAGTAAAGAGCAAAGAGAGTTGGAGCCATTACGCAACCCTGCTTGACACCGCTTGTAACCATGAATTGTTCCGTGAAGTCGTTTTCGTGCTGTACTTTGGCCAACATACCATCGTGAAATTGGCGCACTAAGTTAACGAAGTTCTCAGGACATCCGGCTTTGGTGAGAACAATCCACAGAGCAGATCGCGGCACACGATCGAATGCTTTCTCCAGGTCGACAAAACACATATTCAGAGGTCTATGTTGTTCGAGCGACTTTTCCTGTAGTTGTTTGACAATGAAGATAGCATCTACCCTTTCTCTGCTTGGGCGGAACCCACAGTGGCTTTCAGGTATTATACTCTCTGCAAGATTAGACAGACGGCTATTTATAATATGAGCTAAGATTTTGCCAGCCGCACTGAGAAGGGAAACACCTCTATCTATATATAGACCCACAGTCAGAGGTGTCACCCTTTCCTTTATAGAGTTTGCAGATAGTGGCATCCTTCCAAGCTTGAGGAACTGTACCACTATCCCAAACTCGCAGAATGAGCTCAAAAAGCCTATTTTGGACACAAGAACCTCCGTATTTATAAAGTTCAGCTGGTAGACTATCTGAACCTGCAGCTTTACCATTTTTGAGTCGATTGACCACAACACGAAACTCGGCGAAAGATGGAGGGTTATCAAGCTCAGGTGATGGACTTAGAGTTGGTAAAGAGTTGATGTATATAATATCCGCTCCATGGCTAGGTGGATTAAGAACTTCGTGAAAATGTTCTGCCCAGCGGGTAATGACATCATTACGGTTAGTCAGGTGTTTTGATTTGTCACGGGAAAAAATGGGTGATAGCGTTTTATAGCGTGGACCGAAAACGGTGCGCAGGCATTGAAAAAAGAGACCTGTCTGCTTGATGTTAGCAAGATGCTGCAATTCAGATGTTTTCATCGTCGACCAACGATCCTTCAGATCACGAATTTTGGACTTGAGCTGGCGCTGGACGGTTTTATGCTGAGAGGCCTTGAAGGTGGTTCGTAAAAGACGCCTAGATTTATTGACGAGCGCCATGATCTCGGCATCTGAATCATCAAACCAATCCTGGTTTTTCTTCTCCGGCTTACCAACAACCTCTTGGGCTACCTTGTGAAGTGATTGCGCTAGGGAGCGCCAATGTTCATCGACAGAGTCCTCTTTGTTGGGAGAGGTTATTTTAAACACGTCGTTGAAATGTTCCTGCATTGTTGAGGAATTCTTCAGTTTGTCAAAGGCCAGACGCACTGGTATTTTGTGCTTTGCCCGGCGAGGCGGTTTATAGCTGAGGCGAACTTTCGACCTAATCAACCGGTGATCGGTCCAACCCTCAGCGCTCCTTCAAGTCAGCTCTGCGCACAATGACATAGTCTATAAGATGCCATTGCTTAGAGCGTGGGTGCATCCAAGATGTCTTATATTTGTTGACCATACGGAAGAAACTGTTTGTAACACACAGGTTACATTCTGCACACAGAGCTAAGAGCAGTTATCCATTGGAGTTACATTTTCCGATTCCGTTCCGCCCAAGAACCTGCTTCCAGACATGAAAATCAGAGCCAACACGAGCATTAAAATCGCCCAGTAGGACGATTTTGTCGCTGGAAGGAATACTTTTTAGAACATCTCTCAGATCGTCATAGAATTTATGCTTGTCATCGTCACTGTAAGTCATGGTAGTAGTAGTGGCGTAGGCACTTATTAAATGGAGATACCTGGTGTTGTTGAAATGCAGTCGTAGTATCATGACTCTGTCATTTATGCCTTTTGGTGTTTCAGCGAGTGTTTTTGCAATTTTGTTTTTAATTGCAAAACCTACACCACTACCTGCACGTTCATTTGCTGATTTGCCTATCCAGTAGTAAGTGTACCCACCACGGTCTTCATGTAATTCCCCGCTGCCTGAAAGGTGGGTTTCACTTAAGGCAACTATATCTATGTTATATTTGCGTAGTTCCCTAGCAATTAGAGCGGTTTTGTGCTCGGGACATGGATTTGTTGGATTATCTAAAAGTGTGCGGACATTCCAGCAAGCAAGGTTAAAAGATGGAGATGTAATTTTTAAGATTTTCTTCGTTATTCGACCGCGATTAGATCGGTGCCCCACGGCCGCGGTTTGCCATCGGGTGAAAAGGGGGAGACGGACTATTTTTAGGCCACCTTTTCTAGGCCCCTCCCCTGTGCCCCCTGCACTTGCTGATTTGCCTATCCAGTAGTAAGTGTACCCACCACGGTCTTCATGTAATTCCCCGCTGCCTGAAAGGTGGGTTTCACTTAAGGCAGCTATATCTATGTTATATTTGCATAGTTCCCTAGCAATTAGAGCGGTTTTGCGCTCGGGATATAGATTTGTTGGATTATCTAAAAGTGTGCGGACATTCCAGCAAGCAAGGTTAAAAGATTGAGATGTAATTTTTAAGATTTTCTTCGTTTTTCGACCGCGATTAGATCGGTGCCCCACGGCCGCGGTTTGCCATCGGGTGGAAAGGGGGAGACGGACTATTTTTAGGCTACCTTTTCTAGGCCCCTCCCCTGTGCAGGGGTAAGCAGAGCGATCCTAAATAGAGCTGCTTAGTCGTCAGATGTGCTGCCGAACCCCTCCTCCCGCCCCACTCGAGTCGAGGAGCGACCACTCTCATCTGACCGCCTATGTGCAGGGAAACAACTAAGAAACGAACACATCGTAGTCCGTATTCTCACCATCGTTGCCCCATCGCCATAGGACTTTTAAGCTCGTGATCCAAAGACAAGCCAGGGTTCTTCGGCGCGTGAGACGTTTATAGTGAGTAAGCGGTTGCGCAGGTGCAGACTCACTCTCTCGACCCAAAACTACCGGGATCCGATGGACCAGAGATCTGGTACGACCGGGGGTAGAAAGGATGCAGTGAATTGGTCGCCCAGCCTTACAAGATCCTGAGTGGCGCCCTTTGAGGTACATCACATCACCTTGCTGCAT
Organism: Hedya salicella; assembly: GCA_905404275.2. Classification (NCBI taxonomy): domain Eukaryota; kingdom Metazoa; phylum Arthropoda; class Insecta; order Lepidoptera; family Tortricidae; genus Hedya; species Hedya salicella. The sequence goes on from FR990115.1 coordinate 9,624,043, forward strand.
CGCCGTAGCAACCGGTAGCTTTTTGCCTATCGACGGTGCTCGCCTACTACGCCGAAGTAGTCTTTGTGTACTTACGGGGGATCTCCCGTTTTAGTTGAAAAATTTCAACCCCCTCCATTAGGTTTAGCCCACGGATCGACGTGGTTACCGGGGTGTGGCGGCTGCGTACACTGCAGCTACGAGGAGCCACTAATGAAGAGTTTATGGGTGGCTAGAAGCGTCACCAGGAGTTGCGTTCCCCGTATGGAGACGATCAAACAACTACCTGATACAGTCGACATTATCTACCCTCCCATTACACCCCGTTCTTTACATACCGTCTATACATCTAAAAATAGTATCACACCCAAAACTCTTCTCATTTTGTAGTTGTGAGGTAAAGAATGTCCAGGACTGACAGCAAATATTTATTATGTACAAAAAAAATTACAAGCGGCGTCTAGCACTTCGACGCCAGAAAAAATCTGGGTCTCAGGAGGTAAAGAGAAAATTCTATTGCTGGCACAATAGATGTAACCGCTTACAACAGCAGTTTAAAGAAAATGGGTTAGCAGGAGTCTGATTATTCAAAATGCACAATTTATTTATAGGCGTTGTCTGTGTACCTTTGCTCGTTGCACAGGTGTTTTTTGAATATTAATATTATTTTAAGTTACTTTTAGTTTTGTGGGTTAAAACTTAACATAGGTACTCATCTATTAGTCTTTAGCCGTACCGTACCGTATAAAAAACCATGCCGTTTTGCAGACAGTCGCTCCATTACTCTGCTGTTATTGACCAAACATAAGTAACAAACGGAAAGAAGTGTCTGCGCGTTTAGACACAGTTGGTGGCTGTCACGGCTTGAAAATGTGGATGGCAGGTGATGCAATGACGAAGACAGCAACTTGGCGAATTAAGATGTTTAATTCGGGTTTTACATGATTTTTGACATGAAATATAATTATATAAATTGAAAATTTTTAAGTTTAAGCTAGGTAGGTAGTGTAGCTTCTTGTTGCGAACGAAGGAAAAAAGGAATGTTCCACGTACGATGTCCGTGATTGGTAGCTGTCCGGGATGACAGGCCGATCTCCTATTGGCCTATAAAACGTCGTATGCGCCTGTCATTGGTTTCTGAGCTAAGTCGTCACATACGTCACTACATACGTAGTGACGCCGGTCAAAGGTCACCCGTTGCAGTTCGCCATGGTTTAATACTAGCTTGCGCCGTAACAGAAGCACTTCGGCATTTATACAATGGGCAAGAATTTCACATGTGAACTTACAATTGTCACAGTTACGAAACCCTTCAATATGCGTTACTCGCAATTATTTAATTGTCATCACCAGCCAAAAGACATCTACTGCTGACCAAAGGGCTGCCCCAAAAATAACCACCATTACCGGTTCTGCACCGCCCGCATCCAACGGACTTAGGCAATCTTGACCAGGTCAGCAGCCTTGTGAACCTTTCCACGCTGCGTTTTCCGGTTCATGGTCGCCATTCAAGAACTCGTATGCCCATCAGCTGTCGGTTCTAAGAGCAATGTGCCCTACCCATTGCCACTTAAGTTTTGCAATCGTTCGAGCTATAAGTATACTCTAATAGGCTTGTGTCCTAAAATAATATAATAAGTCCGTCAGTTGCGTTATCAGAAAATATTGGACACGTATTTTTTCTAACGTCAATTAACAGAAAAATGATGAAGATATAGCCCGTTAAAGTTCTCCGTGACGTCACGCTGTGCGACCTTTTTTCTCACGGCGTGATGTCATGCACCCCCACTCCTAAACTTTGACGCGCTTTATCTTTGTCTTCTTTTTGTTTGATTGACAAAAGAAAAAAATATGTGTCCAATATTTTTTCATAATGTAAGTGACGGACTAATTAAAATAATATATTTTTCACTTCTCCTGCTCAAAAAGTACGTCATATTAGCTTCGCGAAGCGAGACTAAAATAGTACATTTAGCCCCTAGGGTTTAAAATAACGCCATACTCGTATAATCCCATTAAAATTTCTATGACACTGAAAAAAAAAATTGCGGCCATCTACTTACTCCTTACGAATAATTAAAAACAAACAAAACAACCTGATCAGATTGGCCAAACTTTCTGATAGAATTGCTCAAACTGTACTATACGTTTTTCATGAAATATACAATTTTATTGTTAAGTCTTTTTATTTTCTCGCAGTCGAAGTGAAAAGCAGAGTGTTTAACACGTGGCTAAAAGCCATTATGACACTCAGACAAATGATCACTTCGTGTCATGATGGCTTATTTTAGCCCCTTGTCAAACAATTTACTATTTACCCTTGATACTATCCTATTCTTCTACGCATTTTTTACTTTTGCTCGTACCTGGACTTGTATGAATGTTGTATCACTGGTCCTATAAAGTAGTTTCTGACTAGTTACTGAATATTTTAACAAGTTTACGACTACCATAACATTCACATTTACATAAGAGAAGTTGTGCCATGTAATATTAATAACATAACTTTAGGGTCAAAATGTTTACATGAAGTTTCCGTCCAAACAAATTTTGGTTTGATACTAAACTAGATACAAAGATCCAAATTACTACGCTGTTTAAAAATAGGTACAGGTTTTAAAATCTTCATCAAACATATGTACTTCAACTATTTTTTTTAAATTAATGAGTTATTGCGGCATAATGACGTTTTTTTCTAGTAGCTAATTAATTCAAATATTTAAAAAGGATTGAAAAAATTTAACGGATTATAACGCGTATATTCTATCATTTGAGTTCCCGACGTTTTAGAAGCTTTTTCAGCTTTCCATTTTCACGGGTTGACTGATATATGAGATATTTTTCCAGAATGCTACGCGAGGCTATTGAAATTAAAAAGCGTCTTAATTTCAAGAGAAGATTGGTTGTCACTACTACCTACTTGGGATCCTGTAATACATATCATCAAGGAACAAGCAAGACACAGGACTGCAAAAACCTTAATTTCCGAATGGTATAAAAATATCTTATCTGTTAAAAGCAGTTTAGTAGGTTTTTTTATATTAAAATTAGTAACAAGTTAGTCTGGGAGTTATTCTTTGCAGCGTTTCTTTTCTCCTCAGCACACCTTACTTGTGAAATGCTGCTTGGTAAATTATTAAAATAAAATAATTGAGGCTCTTCTGGCACAATTGCTTTATAGATACGTACACGTTTATTTGTTTTCTCAAAGTGGGTAGTTTACACAAATTATAACTTTGACAGAGAAAAATATATCTTTTCTCAGTCAACCCGTGAACATAGAAAGCTAAAAAGCTTCCGAAAAGTCGGGAACTCAAATGAGATAATATACGCGATATAATCCATTAAATATGTTTTATTTAAATGAGTAATAATCGCATCCATCATCTGACATACTACATTTATTTTATCATTCATTCCTCCCCTTACATTAAACGTAGCAAAGCTGCTCTCCATCTTCGCTCTCGCTGGGACCGAGATGTGATGGGTTGCGAACCACATCGCCGCCATTATGGTTTTTTAAATTATTGAAACCATTGCGTTCCCACGAGCAGCTAGGGATTAAAAATTCGAACCCAGCAAAGCCCCGCATACTAGGTAAGGGCTTAGCATTATTCTGGGGTCGCCAGGGCAATAGAGAGATTAATGAATGTTGATGAAGTGGCAGTTGTATGCCAGGACCTTAGCAAGTAGAAAGAGGTAGTCTCTGCCTATCCCGTAATGCGAAAAAGGCGTGATTTTATGTATGTATGTATGTATGTAGAATCGCGGAAACAGAAGAAAATATCCCACCAAAAACATTCTGTAAATTGCACCAATCGTTGACGGTCGGACGTCGGACGGTGTCATGGAGCACCTGGTTTGGACCCTTGTGTACCCTTCAACGGCCAAGTTACACAACGTTAACTATAATACTAAAAAAATCGCAGTAAAGAACCTTAGACTTGGCACGACTTTGTCTAGATTTCATTACTTTTTAGAGGTAAACAACCAGCTCTATCGAGACTTGGCTAGTTTTTTACAGAATGTTTTTGGTGGGATTTCACTTCTTTTTATAGAAACGTGGCCATAACCGTGTGGGTGGCCATAACCGTTCATGTGATTTTGGACATCACATGAAGCGGACCACCAAGTTGAATATTTTTTGTAAAGGCGGTATGTCAATCTCTAATAGTTTGGTTGGGCTCTTGTGTTTTCTAATCAGGGTCACCAGGTACTCCAGATCTTCTATTATCCTAGTTTTATAGGTTTTCCTTTATGTGGCCATTGAACCCTAACTCTGTACCAAATTTCAGCTTCCTGAGTTTATGGGAAGTACTTGTTCTGTTCTGATGATCATGAGTGAGTGAGTGAGTGTCATAAATGCAAAACTTTGCTTTCGCTTAACTTCGGAACTAAATGACCTACAAACTTGAAATTTTGGATTTTAAGTATGTGATTATATTTTTACCGTGGGAGAGCCAAGCTTCGGCACGAATGGGCCGGCTCGACCGGAGAGATACCACGGCCTCACAGAAAACTGGCGTGAAGCAAAACTTGTGTTTCGCCAAGTGAGTGAGGGTACCGGAGGCCCAACCTCCCCACCCCCCCTAATGATAGCCCAGTTGAAAAATAGAATACTCCAGGAGGGTAGCAGCTGCGCTAGCGCTGGAGAATCCCTCTCTGGGCATCCATCCAAAAAATCATTCCTGAGCATGGACGCCCAGACTGCCCCTCGTACTCTGGGGGGGGGGGGGGGGGGGGCAAGACCGCGCTCGATCACTCTACAACCTTAAATCCCAACCTTGGTTTCGTCAATCCTGCAAGAAGGCTTCGCGCCGAAAGCAGGAGTGTTATCAAGCCTGGGTAAATGCAGAAACTAGAGCGCCTCCCTTCGGGAACTCGTGTGTTCTGGTCTCTTGCCAAGGCTGTCCAGGGAAATTCCACGACGTCTTTTCCACCTTTAGATATGGGAAATGATTCGTTTGCCCACGACGCAAAGGAGAAAGCCGATCTCTTGGGCAAACTATTTGCGTCCAGCTCGACTTTGGATGATGGGGGACACGAACCGTCGACAATACCGCGGCACGATAGCTATATGCTGGATGTCCGGTTCCACCATAGGTCAGTGCGTAAAGCACTTCTTTCCCTCGATGTCCATAAGTCGAGTGGGCCCGATGGAATTCCCCGTATTGTGTTGAAGACGTGCGCTCCAAAGTTGCGCTCTTACTCTTCTGGCGTAGTCCTGATCTCATGGAAGTCAGCTTTGGTGCACCCGATCCCAAAAAAAGGTGACCGCTCAAACCCATCCAACTATAGGCCGATAGCTATAACCTCCTTGTTCTCGAAGATAATGGAGTCCATTATCAACAGCCAGCTCCTTCGGTACCTAGAGGACCACCAACTGCTTAGTGACCAACAATATGGTTTCCGTAGAGGTCGCTCAGCTGGTGACCTTCTGGTTTACCTGGCACATCGTTGGGCACAGGCGATCGAGACTAAGGGCGAAGCATTGGCGATTAGCTTGGACATGGCGAAGGCGATCGGGTTGGGCACAAAGCACTTCTTTGGAAGCTTCCATCTTATGGGCTTCCCGAGAAATTATGCGAATGGGTCAGTAGCTTTCTAGCAGACAGATGCATAAAGGTCGTAGTGGACGGTGCGTGCTCTGAATCCATGTCTGTGAATGCTGGTGTCCCTCAAGGCTGTGTGTTATCGCCCACGCTGTTCCTTCTGCATATCAACGATATGCTGCAAATTTGTGGCATTCACTGTTATGCAGATGATAGCACAGGTGATGCCTCCTACACTAGTCGCGCCAATATTTCTCGGGATAACGTCATCGAGAGCCGTAACAAACTTGTGTCTGAAGTTGAAACTTCCCTAAAAGAAGTTTCAGAATGGGGTCGACTTAATTTAGTCCGTTTTAATCCTACAAAGAAGGTTTGCGATTTCACCGCTAAAAAGTCTGCGTTTGTTGCATCACCTCGTTTTGAGAATACTCCCCTAACTGCAACAGCCACTATCGGAATCCTTGGCGTCGATATATCGAGTGAAGTCCAGTTCCATGGCCATCTACAGGGTGAGGCCAAATTAGCCTCTAAGAAGCTCGGCGTGCTCAACCGATCGAGACAGTATTATACTCCGGCCCACTTCCTACAGTTTTCCAAGGAAAAGGTCCGCCCGCACATGGAATAGTGTTCTCATCTGTGGGCTGGGGCTCCACAGTACCAGCTTCTCCCTCTAGACCGCAGTCAACGGAGAGCGAATCATATCGTCGGTTGCCAGCGTATTTCAGATCAGCTTGACTCCTTGGCATTGCGTAGAGATGTAGCCTCGCTCTGCATTTTCTATCGCTTCTATAACGGAGAGTGTTCCGAGAAATTGTTCGGGTTGATCCCAGCTGCATCTTTCCGCCATCGTCCTACGCGACAATATTTCCATCCTCACCACTTAGATGGTTGGCAGTCCACAACTGCGTTTTTCTAGAAATTTCCTGCCTCGCACGACTGAACTGTGGAATAAATTGCCGCATGCAGTATTTCCGGACCGATGCGATCTTCAAACCTTCAATAAAAGAGCGTACTCCCACCTGAAAGGCAGGCAACGCACTTGTGACTCCTCTGGTGATGCAAGTGTCTATGGGCGCAGGTGATCGCTTACCATCAGGCGTCCCGTCTGCTAGTTTGCCCCCTATGCCATAAAAAAAATTAATATAGCTTACTGGATGACGAAAATGTTTGCATTCTGGTCTTATCAAGAGAGGAGAGGTTCTCAAATAGGGGCCTGAAAATGCGGCGAAATGGTTCCAGTAAAGGATGGTACGGCAGTGTTTGCTTCGCGCTCGACTTGGCGGGGACACTGCCGTGATTAAAAAGGATTAGTTACTAAATTCGTTATAATTTTACTCTCATGTCTCGATAGATACATAGGATGATTGGCTTCGGCCAATTGGGAAGCTATAATAAAAAAAATATTATTTGCATATGTTTGAAGAAAATCAGAATAACCAATTTGAAAATGTCCTCACACTTATATTATTATATCTAATTTAGCTTATATTTCCCAAGGCTCGGCTTCTCCAGTCTATTGTGCATATTTTATTGTGCATAGAGTAACTGAAAACCTCTTTTTTCAAATCGGCTGCAAATGTTCAAAACCGGGCTGTAGGACATACCCTTGTTAGTGGCTATAATATTGACTGTCCTAACCCGCATGCGATGTATATAAGGCTGGGCAGCCTTCAATCCAAGTGTGACAAATCGGACGAACGCTGCCGTCGCGTCACGGAAATACAACTGGGTGACTCCACGGGCGTTTCAGCTGTCAGTCCCTAGTTCTAAATTTTAAAGAAATGGGCCTTAATATGCGTTACATTCAAGCAATGATAACCAGAATTATGATTACAGTATATCGATGTATGAAAGTCTGCTTCTTGGCGTAGCTCATTCTTTCAATATTTGTACTAGGGACTGACCGTGGTTAAAACGCCTGTAAAATCACCCATCTAGAAACGTATCTATATCGGAAATGTCCCCTCGTTGGGCGCCAGTGTGACGGTATGGACTCGGGGTAATGTGGGGGTGATCTGTGGGGCAGGCTTAAGTAGTAACACAAAATTTGATGCGCATTATAAGCTTATTTGTTCAGTTTCTATTACTTCGGAGACAATAACAAAAAAACAATTAATAAATCCAGGGGGTCAAGTTTGTCATTTGATATTTTAAAGTGAACAGTAAAAATTTGGTGAAAGAAAACGCTTTTTAACAATAAAGGGACACAAACAACAGGTGGTTGTTTACATCTGATTAAATTTTCGTTTCTTTGTATCCTAATGTAATTAATGTTTGTGAGACGTGCAATAAAGACGTTTTGTCTTGTAGTTAGTCTTAAAGGCCAAACTGATGCGGCTCTCGGGTTGTTTGTGCATTCAAGTAAGTATAAAAGTCTCAAATTTCAAGCCTACTCTTATTAGTGGCTGTAATATCGACAGTAAAAGAGCGATCTATATAAGGCTGCCCCTCGTCAAGCTGGGTGTGATAAACCGGATGAGCGCTGACATTTGGTTTCAGGAAGACAACGAGTGATCCTCCAGAAATGTCACTATATCGGTAATGTACTGGCTCCTCGATGGGCGCCGGTACGGACTAAATACGATGCGCATTATAAGTCTGTTTATGGTTTTTTACAGTTTGAGTGTTACTCGGGATCGGGAGGAAATAGCAAAAAAACAACCAGTTCAGGGAATGGTATTCCAGTTATTATTTAAAATTAATTGGTAAAAACAAGAAAAAGAAAACACTTTTTAACAAACTGTCTACTTAATATTTTCTTCTGTTACCGCGATTATTACTCATTTAAATAAAACAATTTAACGGATTATATCGCGTATATTATTTCATTTGAGTTCCCGACGTTTCGGAATCTTTTCAACTTTCCATGGTCACGGGTGAACTGAGTCAATTTTTTATATTTAAAAAAAACCGGTCTACTTCTTCTGCTTGTCATCTTCTTCCTTCGAATATTTCTAGTTTGTTTTGTGAGATGAGCATTCAAGAATACCATGTCGTATCTTGTAAATCAAATATGTTGTATAACCTATTTAAGTGTATAACATATCTATTAATATGTATATAAAAAGTCTCAAATTGCAAGCCCACCCTTGTTAGTGGCTGTAATATTGACAGACCTAACCCACGTGCGATCTATATAAGGCTGCCCCTCGTCAAACCGTGTGTGATAAATCGAATGAGCACCGACGTTCTGTCACGGAAACACTACGAGTAATCTCGAAGAAATGTCACTAGGAAAAGTAAAACAAGTATTGGACAGTCTGGTATACTGTCCAATACTTGTTTTACTTTTCCTAATGTAAGTTTTAATAGAAGTTTTTATTTTACTTGCCTTGTTAGTATGGGTCAAATACTGCAACTGTGATGGGTTTCATTAAAACCAAAAAGGTTTTCTTAGAAGAATAAGAAAAATAAGTGGTTTTTTGTTTGTTTAGGATACTAAACATGATACTACTTGTATGGGTTTTTAAGTACAATTTCCTTTCTGTTATAACAACACGCCTATTGGGCTCAAAAATAGACTGAACCTACTGGGCTGAATAACGCAAGAGTGGACAGGCATCTTCTGGGTAAGCCTACTTTATCTTAGATCATGGTTACACGTTATACTCGGTGAGATCAAAGTCCAATGCGAATTCATTCTACTATTCCAAATAATCCTTACTTTCATGCCATACTTACTAACTTAAATACTATACTACACGAATGCTACTCTGTCTGCTTATCTATATGTTACTTTCTCATGCTTGAATCGCTGAACCGATTTAGATATTTTTTTATATGGAAAAAGTGTTTGACTCTTAGAAGGACAGTTTTTATCTCGATGATCATCCCATAATGGGATGACATTGGGGCTGGAAGTTTCTATGGGGAGTCAACTAATAAAACAGTTATCGGTAACGCGGGCGAAGCTGAATAAATGCTTCGTTCGCGAAGGTGAAAAAGTCATGACCGCTCTTTTTTTTCAACGTGGTCAGGTAAAAAAGTATATCCTATAACCATCTGTGGATACCCAGTTACCCGTGTACCAAAGACAGTTGAAATCCGTTAAGCCAATTTAGCGTGATGAAGCGACAACGACACGTACAAACATAGAAAAAATCTAAACAATTACTACTACTATTTTATTTCGATTCAGTGACCTCCAAATAGTCCATTAGATTTTTTTAAATATCTTGAATTTACAGACAATTCAATTTTATAACTTTATCTCTCGTCTGCGGGCGACGGGGGGGAAGACAGCGCGGGTGGGTATGAAGTGTGCGCGCGGCGGAGCACGATATCCCTGCCGCGCGCACACTTCTTACCCACCCTTCTTTCCTCCCGATGCCCGCAGACCATGAGAGGGTCACGAACGAACTTACCGCACTATAGCGTTTTCAAAGTATATTGTATGCTTTGAAAACACTTACGTGTCTACGGGCATTCGAAACCTGCAATGGATAACTAACTAGAACGTTCCAGGTAAATTGGCAACTGAATTAAATAAACTATTAATTCAGTAGCAGGAAAGTCACCCTTACTGCATATTGCTTTAAATCTAAAACTCCCAGTAGACTAGATGCCTGAGGATTTCATAAGAGCATAATAATACAGACGCAAACATGTTGGACTTTCTAGACCTCAAAACTTCTTACAGTGTTGTCAAAATATATTGAAAACAGACTTAGACCTTCATCACACCTAGCTCAAATTCAAACTTTCAGAGCTTCTGGTGTTGCAGGCACTTAAATAACTTATACGGCATGTATTTCATCAAACGTAAAACTAGACTTCATATATTGTTTTTTATTTTTTTTTAAAGTGAAAAAACCATGCAATTTTAAGTACATTATTATTGATAGGATAAAAGGAACTCCGCTGATTCGCATCGAAATTATTTTTTCTTTCTACTACGGTTTTTATATCAATATTGTAGACACAGGTTCTAAGTAATGTAAAGTTTAGTATCAATATAATAAAATCGGTCTAACCGTTTTCGAGCAATCGGGCAATTCATAAAAAAAGTACCAAACATACCGACGAATTGAAAACTCTTACTTTTTTGAAATCGGTAAAGGTTCCAGGCTTGATTTCCATAACCATATTATGACCATATCTGTAAAAGTACAAGCAAACAATGGGTTTCATAATACGAGTAGCCTTATAATTTAAAAATCCTGGTGTCATAATTAAATAATACAATGCCAGGTACGCTGTAAATTAGAACACAATTTTGTTATCTAGAATTCCTGGAAAACGAGGTACATAATTATGCTAAAGAGGGTAAACAGACAGTTCTGGATAGTTCTCTACTACAGCAAAATGTTCGGATTATATACGACTCGTATGTGTTTTCTTGGGCATGTGATACATTAGAGTAAAGGCGTAAGCGTAATTTTCTAATTTTATATTAATATCACCTTAAAAATGAGAAAGATTCCAGTTGTACTTAAGTTTATGCATCTTTTGTGACAATAATTATACGCGTAAGTATAGGTGTTCGGCGTGAGTTTCAGTTTTTGGCGCTTCCGGATCGCACAAGAATTTTCAGTAAAAATGTATGATACGTACTGGTATTAAATTTACCCTCGGTATAAAATTATACGGCACCTTAATAGGTACTCAACATAAATCAAATATAATAGATCAGTTATGGTTGACTGACAGAGTAAGTTAAATTGAAATACTTGACAGTCTTATTTACCCGTCTTCCGAAATATTTCAATTGTAACGCACTATGTTACTATAGAAAATGGACTACAACCAATTACAAGAAAATAAACAGCCCAAGTGCGAGTCGGGCTCGCGCACCGAGGGTTCCGTTCATAATATAAGCTACAAATAGCCGAATCTATGGAAATCCAGTATTAGCAGAGCCCTACTTCTAAGCAAAATGTAGGTACGCGTTGCTTTTTCATTGTATACTGGTTACTGATATAGATAGACAAACTTAAAATTATACTGTTTTTAGTATATGTTGTTATAACGGCAACAGAAATATATCGTTTGTGAAAATTGCAACTGTCTAGCTATCACGGTTTATGAGATCCGGCCTGGTGACAGACAGACAGACAGACGGACGGCGAAATCTTAATAATAGAGTTCACCCTTTGGGTACAGAACCCTAATAATGGTAAAAATAAACTAAGCAAAACACTATCTTATTTAGTATCGTATATTAGGATTACAGGGAGATATTGCATTATTCACAAGTGCGTCGCCAATGTTTACTTTAGAAATCTGCGCTTACGCTCCGATGCATCCGTCGACATTCGCGGAATCGATGTGCATTTGCGCCTGGCGCCACATCAAAGTATCGGACGTACGCTGAACTGTACCACAGTGTACAGATAATAATGCCTTTTTGTGTTAGGTTAAAACATGCCCATTCAATTCAATTTATTGAAAAACAATATAAATTGTGTGTGACATATTAAATAAGGAAGAAATAGGTAGGATAATTACACTATACAATTAAAACTACATACTTAACAATAAAAATAAATTAAATTTCCATTCGTAAAATCACAACTAAAAAAATACAATAAAATCGATTCATATCTAAATGTCTCATAACACATTGAATATATAGAAATTGGTTATAACGGTAAAATTATACTCGTACTTGTAACATATCCATAAACTATTATTAATAAGCATTAATGCATTCATTTACAGACATAAAATTAGACGCTTCCCTGAAAGTACTCTTCAACACTGTAGAGACTTCGAGAAGAAAATATGTCTACCTTTTCTCTTAAAAATATTAGGATTTACTTTATCACGTTTAGACCCACGTTGGGCGCCACTGATACGTACAACACTCTTATATGACCATTAATTTGGATGGACCTGCTTATCATCAGCTAGGTTATTCCACAGCTGCACTTGTAAGAAAAATATAATTTGTTTATTTTTTGCAAGCCGTTTATTTCCAGGTTCTGCAGCTTTACCACAACCTCACCGGTTTGCAGGTTCTTTAAGGGCCGCCGTAGTATTTTCTGAAAAGAAGAATTTTGGATTATGTGTTCATATAACATATTTTACATAATTGCTCTTTGCTTACACACACCCTTATTGCAAGAATATTGTTTCAATTGGTGTACTGTGTCACGAATCATTCTGTGCGCTCATGCGATAGCGCATGTCAGTAGCAAAATGCATATCGGACGCTGACAGACACCGCATTCGCGTAATACTTATGAACACACACTCATAAATATATGGACGTATGGTTGTCTAGCAGAAGTTTGGGTATTACAAATACAATAATGAGTACTTCTTTTTCTTCTTCCTCTTACTTGTGGCAGAGTTGTCTTGGTCGCGGGGGTCGTTGCTCGGCTTTTGCTATTTCTCTCCCGCCATCTCTCTTTAACCGAGGCATTTCACACGCGCTGATGTATTGGTGACTACATCAGTGCGTGTCTACAACAGAACCCTAGAAATAGTATATCTTACAATTTTTAAGTAGTTACGAGTAACTTACTTGTGTTGTTATAGAATGACGTCATAAATGTTCATGTTCATAAACCTAACACCATTAAACTGAACAATAACTTTGAAAAAATTCTGAAGCAAAACATACAATCACTAAGACATTTTTTATATCCACATCAAGAGACACAAAAGTGTTAACAAATGATAGACTTGGCGTAATTCACGTAATAAGATACGATTGCCAGCTTTCTCACTCGTTATAATGGAACTAACGAAGCCCGAAAAGGATTTTATTTCTTGAATTTCACATTACATCTTTGTTATATAGACACGCATACTTTTAAAGTAAGCCCCAGATCGCACGAACGAAATATTATTTACATTATGTAGAAGTAATTATAGCCTGCGCACAAATTTATTCGATTTTAAATTACCGATGAAAAAAAGAGGTGTTGTGTTGTGTTTGATACTACTTATTTTTCTGTGTATCGATGGACAGATCTTATAAAAACAGCGAGCGACACCAGTAGCTAAGAGCGTTCTCGAAATGCTGTCAACATAATGAAGTGGAGACAAATTGCAAAGGCGGCTACCCAAGTCGAGAGGACCGAGGACGAAGGACAGCTGTGTATGACTAAATCATCATTTAGACCACGACCACTGGCAAGAGTGAGACGACTAGAAAGAAGAATCTGTGTGTGTGTCTGTAGCGTGGCACTTGAGCTCATGGATCGACTTTGATTTTGATTTTTATGCATGTGTTACAAAGTTGATTTTATCGAGAGTGTTCTTAGCTATAGTTTAAGAAAATCAGTTCAGCCGGTTGAAAATTATAGGCTTTTTTGTAGATTACGTTGATTAGGGGGGTTTAATCAGTTCAACGAATACTTTTTTTTAATATATTTTTGTTTTGGACATCTTTATATACGTTTAATGTAACAATTATTTAATCGTGACGCATCGTACTTGTCTCAAAAGATGAAATATTAATTGAAAGGGGACAACCCAACCAGCGATCGAAAAGATCCCACCTAGGGGATTAGACTAGCGTAGGAGAGAGGATTCACAATATACGGCTCCTTTTTTCAGACATCCGACTGCTACCAGAATCAGATTTGGAGATCGATCGAATTATACTTGTGTTTTATGTTTTTCGATGAAAGCTTCATTATCATCATTTCAGCCATAGGAGGTCCACTGCTGGACACAGGCGTCCTCAATCGATTTCCACATAGGCCGGTAAGGGGCGACCCGCATCCAGCGAGTCCCCGCAACCCTAACTAGGTCGTTCGACCAACTTGCGGATGGCCTTCCACGCTGCGCTTACCGGTACGCGGTCTCCATTCGAGAAACTCTCTGCCTCAACGGCCATCGGCTTCTTGAACTATATGCCTTGCTTATTGCCATTTCAGTTTGTTTACCCTGTTTGCTATGTGGGAGACCTTGGTTCGTCTACGAATCTCCTCATTTCTGATTCGATCTCGTAGAGCAAAGCTCATTATAATTTTAATTAAATTATAATAACCGTTTACATTCATACTGCCTATAACGGAGAGCGACTCGTATCGTCGGTTGACAGCGCATTTCGGATCGGTTTGACTCCTTGGCATTGCTTAGGAATGAAGCTTCGCTCTGCATTTTCTGTCGCTTGTATAACATTTAAAATTCCACAACTGTGCGTTTTGCTAGAAATTTCCTGCCTCGCACGACTGAACTATGAAAAACTTATCGCCGGCAGTATTTTCGGACTGATGCGACCTTCAAACCTTCAAGAAAAGAGTGTACTCCCACCTGAAAGACCGGCAACGCACTTGTGAATCCTCTGGTGTCACAGGTGTCTATGTGCGACGGTGATCGCTTATACCATCAGGCAATCCTTCTGCTCGATTGCCCCCTATAACATAAAAAAAATTTTGCTCTCTCTTTTTAAAAAAATAATAAAATAAAATGAAAAACAATAAATCTAAAACAATTAAGTAAGGAAAAGAACATTTACTTAATTTTTTTTAAACATTTCAGCGCCGTCTGTTGGAAAATTGAAACAAATTGATACGGAGCCCTAAAAAGTTTTTAATAAAGCTGCTATATTTATATTTTGAAGCTCATTGTTTCCAAGAAGCCGAGATTTCTGCATTATTCTAAAATGGTTTAAGATCCGTGACATTATTTACGAGATTACGGCCTCCTTAAGCGAATTTACGCGGGACGATCCTAATTTAAAATAACGCCAGGATTTTTAAAAATACAAGCGTCTTACATACCGTTAACGGTGCTTGTCGCGAAGTGAATAAGAAAACACTGAATCTACATTTAAGGGGATGCATCGAAAATTTAAGCTATTTTGTAGCGCATTTTTTGTCAAATCTAGTATATAAAACAGGCTGCTTTTCGGATATGTGTTTCTTAACTATATAACCTATTCAGTGATTAACGCGAAAACATGTTTAATGAAAATTTCCTCGATAGAAAAGTTATCCAAAAACGCGTCTTCATTTCCCATTTTTTGTCTAGTTTGTACAAACGACAGATTAATAATCGGCTAAATTATGTTAAAATGTCAATATTCCCTTTGTCTTTTAAGTGATTAACTTAAATGTTAACAAAACATAATAATATCTTCGATTTCATGGTACTTTTACATCTGGCGCTTACGCCAAAAAACCCCAAGCATGTAGTGATTAGCTTTCTCTGTCTTTGATGTGCGCGAGGAATAAATGCGTCCCTTATTACAAATCACGCTTATTGGCTGGCTCCGCGTTTGGGGCGTGATTTACGAATGACGATGTAGCCCCTTAAACACAAAACTATATTGATGACTAACTGCAAAAACTACGAGGAAACCATTTTTAAAGAAGATAAAATAAAAATGTACAAACAGTGCTGATGAAATATCAGCACTGTTTGTACATTTGTATCATTTGCTCGTATCCGATCACCGTGGCGTGGCATGACTGCGAATCGCGCTGCTTGGACGCTCACTGTCGGCGCCGCATTCACGCCGCGCTTGTCCGATCTAAGTGTGTGATACGCGTAGCAACATGGATTTCGAGCGATCGGATCGGCGCAATGTCCAAACGCGTGATCGTGACACGCGATTATACCAAGGGACGAAGATCTAATCGGGCAAATGATGCAAATGTGGACGGAATGGAAATATATATTTTTTGGTTTTTTTTTTGTATGTTTCTGTGTCGTTGCGGTTTCATCACGCCAAATCAGCTACACGGATTTCAACTATTTTTTGTTGATAGGTATCTCCAGATGGTTATAGGATAATTTTCGCCCGACTACGCTGATGAAAAAATGAGGGTTATGATGTTTTTCTCCTCCGCGGACGAAGTTTGCGGGCACCTTCTACTGAGTAAATATGCTTCGAAGGGAAGCCCCTTGTAATTTACTTGACGCCACGCCTCTGCTGGATCTACCCGTGTGCCAAAAATAGTTGAAATCCGTTTAGCCGATTAGGCGCGATGAAGGCACAACGACACATGGGTATAAAAAAAACATACAAAAATCCAAAAAAATATCTTTCGTTTCAGTGACCTCCAAATAGATACATACATTTCATTTTTATAACTTTATAATAGTACAGCTTAATTATCAACACATGAGCTAAATGCGGTCCAATACTGCACATGTACGCATGGATAATCTACCGGCACCCGTGAAACGAGTCAATGTGGTTCAGTGAGGAAAGGGACGGACTGAAAACCAGTGCTGCGCCGTCGCGCGGCTGCCGCAGCACATGCTTAGTCCGTTCCTTTTGTCACGCGGAATATTTAAGGTATCGCTTTTTTTCATATCTGTTATTTGTTCCCTGTACCTAATTTATTTTTTGTGTGGCAATAAATGTTTTCTTTCTTTCTTTCTTTCTTTCTTTACTGTATGTGCAGGATTTGGTGGCTTCTCAAGGTCTATTCAATTAAGACGTTTATTAAATAATTAAATGTAGTTTAATTCCGTAAAAACTATCGAATTAACAAAATATGCACATGTATGTGTCGCATGTAACGGCGATTGTAAGGCGAGTGAAACCCGAAGAATTTGCAGTATAGTGGGGCGCTCGGAGTAGCGTCGCTGTGTGGCCGCTAGATGTCGCTAGGAGGCGCGAACATGCCCCCGGCCTTGGGAGCACCAACTCCCAACAGGAACCTTCGTCGTCCTTCACTCGTTCAGGGCTGCCGGCTCCGATAGTAGCGGGCAGATTTTTGAAAAGGCACGTCGTACAGTGCCCGTAGCCGTGCGGATATCCGCAACGCGGGATACGCCGTCGTTGCCTGGGAACAGACGCGTGACGCGACCTAACCGCCATTTAAGTGGAGGCAGGTTATCATCTTTGATTAGGACGAGACTGTCCAAGGTTATGTCAGCTTTCTTTGTCTTCCACTTCGTTCTAAGTAGTAGCTCTGCGATGTATTCCTTGGCCCAGCGTTGCCAGAAGTGTTGACGCAATGACTCGATCCTGGCGTAGCGTGTCAGGCGAGAAGGCTGCTCATCTGTCAGGTCCTCAGTCGCAGGGCTCGTGAGCGGGCGGCCGATCAGGAAATGAGCAGGGGTCAGAGGACATAAGTCGCTAGGGTCTGTGGACAGAGGTGACATGGGACGGGAGTTTAGGACAGCTTCGATTTGTGTTAAAATCGTGCTAAACTCCTCGTAAGTTAATCTCGCATTACCTACTATTCGTTTAAGGTGGTATTTGCACGATTTTATTCCAGCCTCCCAAAATCCAGCAAAATGAGGTGAATAGGGAGGAACGAAACTGAATTTTATACCATCATTGGCAGCAAAATCGACTATTTGTTTCGAACTATTTTTTAACAGGACGGAAAACTCTTTTTCCGCTCCAATAAAATTTTTTCCGTTATCGGAAATGAGTGTATGAGGTTTTCCTCTTCTACTAATAAAACGCTTAAGTGCTAAAATATAATCAGCAGTAGAGAGACTTGTAACGAGTTCTAAGTGGACAGCTCGTGTGACCATACATATGAACAAACAAACATACGCTTTCATAAGTTGAGCTCCCCTGCCTTTTCGATTTAAGATGTACATGGGTCCACAATAATCGATAGCTGTACGAACAAACGGAAAACCTGCTTCAATCCGCTCAGTTACAAGATTACCCATTATAGGACTAAGTACGTTACCTTTTAATCGAATGCATGTAACGCATTGCCGAACAGTTTTTCTTGCCAAGTTCCGTCCACCTAACGGCCACCAACACTCACGCATTGTTGACAACATAAGTTGCGGACCGGCATGGAGCAGTCGTTTATGTTCATACTTGAATAACAACACTGTGAAACTATGTTTACTGCACAATAAAATTGGATGTTTTTTATTGTAATCAAAGGTAGTCGAGTTACACAGTCTACCACCGACTCTAATAACTTGAAACTTATTTCCGTCTAAAAACACGTTAAGACCTGAAATGCGATTATACTGTTTAGTATTTGTCTTAATCGGTTTACTTTTAAGCAAACTATCGTAAACGTCCGGGAATGATTGCATCTGTGCGAATCTAACTAACATGCGTCGTGATGCGCTCAGTTCATCTGCTGATAAGGAACCAGTTAGGCCAAGTTGTTTACGCTCAGAGCCTATACGGGAGTTTTGTATAAAGCGGAGTACATACGCGCCGATGCGAGTTTTGTATATGATGAACATCTATTGAAATCAAAGAGCTCAGGACACGGATTGCAAACTAAACTTACAGTTTTTGATCGTAACTCAGGCAAATCATCAATTGTCGTATTTTGACTAGAATTATCAGGGCTAAAATGTGAATTCGAGTCATGTAAAAATGATGGTCCGTTCCACCATAAATGACAATTTATTAAGTTATCGAGTCCTAGACCTCTTGACAATAAGTCAGCTGGGTTGTCTTCGCTTTTTACGTGTAACCAAGTAGAATCACCCGTGAGTTCATTTATTTCCGTTACTCGGTTCTGAACAAACGGTTTTAATAAATGAGGAGACATTCGTATCCAACCCATGACTATTGTCGAGTCAGTCCAGAAGTAAACGTTAGTGAACACTAGCCTTAAGGATTCGGTTATTTTTTTATAAAGTCGTGCACCCACTAACGCGGCACATAGTTCGAGCTTCGGTATTGTTTGGGAATTTAAAGGCGTTACTTTACTTTTACCGCATAATAAATTAACGGAAACGACTGAACCTTCTTTGTATGACCGTATGTATGCGCAGGCTCCATAAGCGTGTAAAGAAGCATCAGCAAAAATGTGAAGTTCTGTATGTCCTGTGTGTTCGTTCCTAACGTGACGCGGTATTCGTAATTCATTTAAGCGGTTCAACGTATTCATAAAATTATTCCATGTAAGCGCGATGTCTTCCGATACGGGAGAATCCCAGTCTATCTTACATAGCCAAAGTCGTTGCAGTAATATTTTGGAAATTATTACTGCAGGCGAAAGAAGACCTAACGGGTCGTAAATTTGCGAAATAATCGATAACATTGTTCGTTTATTTAATTGAGAGGAGTTACGGATAGGACTTATTTTCGTAGTATAATACAATTCGTCGCTTGTATTATCCCAACCTAATCCGAGTGTTTTGTTCTGCGTGTGTTCGCCGATGAAATGCTCCTTAGACTTCTCATTTGTGACATCACAATTAAATGTCCATTTACGAAGTGGAAAGCATCCCGATTGCAGAACTTTATACGTCTTATCACAAATCGAAAGTAGCGTTTGGAAATCGTCATGTCCCGTGATTAAATCATCTACGAAAAAATCTTCATTGATAACGCGTGCGATGACGTCATCACTACATTCCAACGCTAACTGTCGTATACTCCGCATACTCAAATATGGTGCAGACGCTGTACCATATGTGACAGTATTGAGCTCATAAACGTGTAAAGGGTCCGTAGGTTTTTCACGCCAGAGTATCATCTGCAAGGATCTCTGATCTGGTTGAATTAAAACCTGTCTAAACATTTTAGCAACATCAGCACACGCGACGTACCTATATTGCCGAAAACGTAATAAAATCGAGAAAATGTCGTTTTGAAGCGCTGGTCCCGGCAGCTGAATATCATTTAACGATTTATTTAAGTTTGTAACAGCACTTCCATTAAAAACTACGCGTAGAGGAGACGTACTGCTATCAGGTCTAAATACTCCGTGGTGCGGGAGAAAGTAATTCGGCGCACCATATTTGTCTACACGAGTCATGTGACCCATCCTTTCGTATTCGCGCATAAAGTCACAATATAAACTTTTATATTCCGGTAAGCGTTCGAGTTTACGCTCTAAAGATAAAAAACGATTTTTAGCTAACGTGTAAGAATCCCCGAGTGAATCAGCTGATTCTTTTAATGGCATACGGACGGAAAATCTACCATCATCTTCGCGTTTAGTCGTATCAATAAATAGATCCTCACATTTACGTTCGTCGGCTGTGAGGACCTTACCTATTTGGGAAATATTCTCAAGTTCCCAGAACTTTCTGAGTTGAACGTCTATAGTCTGAGTAAAATTACACTGGACTTGATTATTAATGCGCAAATTCCGTGTATTTATAGGACCAGATAAAAGCCAACCTAATTTCGAATTTTGTAAATATGGCCCTGTGGATAATCGAATCCTATTTTCGTCTAAAAGTTCCCAAAATTTATCCGCGCCGATAAGTATATCGATTTTTGAAGGCACATTAAAAGTCGGGTCTGCTAACTGAATGTTATCAGGAATACGAATTAGATCGAAGTCGATGTTAGTCGAGGGCAAACTTGATGTTATCTGCGGCAAGACAAAACATTTTATTGACGAGAAATAATCGTTTATTTTTGAACGTATATTAATTTCGCATGAGTTATTCGACTGGGTGACAGATTGCCCTACACCCGAAATCTGAATAGTGGACTGTATTTTTGTGGCATTAATTCGATTTCGTAATTCTTCCGTTATGAAACAATTTTCGCTGCCATTATCAAGAAGGGCTCGTGCCGTATGGAACCGATTGTTCGCGTCGGCCACTTCTATTAACGCAGTTGACAGCAAAACTGGCTGGGGAATGAACAGAGTTCCCTCCGGTTTGCCGTCGCTGCACTCAGCCGTCGGTGCGCGATCAGCTGTTGCGCAGTAGCTAGATGTACTCGGTATCGATCCACCGTGTGCAGGCGCATTCGACGGCCTCACGCACACATTGTCATCACGATTACTATCGATATGCAACAGACTGTTATGTTTTTGTTGACACTGTTTGCAAGGACCGAATAAGCATTCATTTAAGGAATGTCCTTCGCGTAAACAATTATTGCACAAGTTTTTGTCACGAACAAAATTTAACCTGTCTTGGATCGATAAATTCAAAAACTTAACACACGTATATAGCGCATGATTTTCGTTACACATGACACAGTTACGAGAACGTTTAGTAGTAAAAGTTTTCGTCTTGGCAGAATTGACGTTCGCAGAAACACAGCTGACTACCTGGGTAGGTTTATTGAACGCGTGATTAGGTTTAGTACTAGTTGTAGCAGTGGACTTAGAATGGTTCGAATTAATCATTTCTAGTGTGTCAGCTCGGTTTCGGAGAAACGATAAGAGATCTTCTAACTTAAGTTTTTTAGGCTCATTACTATTCGATTGATTACTTATAGAACCTATGTGCGATTCCCATTTGCGTTCCGTAAGTGAATCCAACTTTGATACAATTAAATGGATAATTAATGTATCCCACGAATCGGTCGGTTCATCTAACGTTTTCAAAGCGCGTAGGTTACGTAATATGGTATCTATTAGTTTTCGTATTTGAGTCGACGATTCTTGTTTTAGAGGTGAAAGATTGAACAATGACTTAACATGATTGTGCACTAAAAGTCTAGGATTGTGAAACCGAATTTCAAGTAAATCCCATGCTTGAGTGTAATTAGACGCCGTAAACTCTAATGCACTAATTACTTGTAATGCACTGCCGCTGAGTGACGACCGCAAGTAATGAAATTTTTGAATCGCATCAAGAGCTGAATGGTTGTGAATCATGGTTTCGTAAGAATTTTTGAATTCTAGCCAACGATCATAGGAACCATCGAAAACAGGCAGCTTAATTTGGGGTAGCTTCAAATTCGACATTGGTTTATTCACAGTATGACTACAACTCGCAATTCCAGAACAGTTACTTAACTCCACACTCTCGATTAAACAATTAGCACAAGCCATAGTACTAAAATAAAACGATTCTAATGATTGTACGTATTCATAATTAGCATACATATCCGAGTCAGGGGTACAAAGTTCAATATCACTTTCGATTTCGTTAAATTTTTGAAAAACCTTTGTTGCCGCTTGCATACGTAATTTTAATTCTGCTATTTGTAATTTAGAGGGAGGATCCGCTGGAAAAGAGTCAACGTATTTTTTAAATTGCGTAAGCCTACCTTTTATGTTACCTCTTTGTTTGCGGAGGTCTGAAAGGCGGTCATCTTTCCTAGGTGATCCAGGAACAGTCAATTTTGCACCAATTTCTTTCGCTTCACTCATTTTGCAAGATTAAAGAGAAAATGGAATAACTTACGTGTAAATGATGAATACGCGCGGTAGATGATAAAGCTGCCGCTTGCGTAACGAGTTCACTGGAATGCACAAAAATCACGGGTTTTAACACAATTCGACTAGGAGAGGAATAGACGGGATAGATAGGCCTGACCATTCGCTGCTGTAGACGTTGACGAGGTGCTGGTGTCTTCTCTCGTTAGGGAACTCGACTTCCTGACGAAGATGACTTCTCTCGCTGCATCCGGTTCGAAGGACCAAATTGTGTGCAGGATTTGGTGGCTTCTCAAGGTCTATTCAATTAAGACGTTTATTAAATAATTAAATGTAGTTTAATTCCGTAAAAACTATCGAATTAACAAAATATGCACATGTATGTGTCGCATGTAACGGCGATTGTAAGGCGAGTGAAACCCGAAGAATTTGCAGTATAGTGGGGCGCTCGGAGTAGCGTCGCTGTGTGGCCGCTAGATGTCGCTAGGAGGCGCGAACACTGTACAAAGGCCTTTCCTAAGGGTCTCCACAACGAACGGGCATGCGCTGTCTTCATCTAGTGGTTTCTGATATCTTGACCACAACTTTTTTGTTATATAATAAGTGGCAAATAGGCAAACGAGCCACCTGATGGAAATTGTTCATCGTCGCCCATGGATATGTGCAACACCGGAGTAGTCGCCCATACGTTTCCAACCTTTGAGAGCCCTGTTATCTCGCTTCTTGAAGAATCCCATGCTATAGAGCTCCGAAAACACATTAGAGGGAAACTCATTCCACAATTTGTAAGTTCATGGTAAAAATTTGCGTGATGTCCGTTTATTTTTGGAATGACAAGGATCCATATGGTGGAAACTATTTTCTCTTCCGCGGAAGATGTTTTAGGCACTCCTAAATCATATATATATATATATATATATATTAATAGCCTATAAGAATGTCCTACTGCTGGGCAGAGCAGTGAGTATTTTTAAACATTTAAGGTCTCTAAAAGCGTAACATCAAATCCAATGCTCTGGAGAATAAGTTATCAGCCCAAAACTCGTCAACTCCAATCAATTTCATAAGCGCTGTTAAAAAGTTTCAATTTTAATAGCTCTTTAATGTATTTCAGTCGTCAATGATCCGAGCTCAGTCCAAATTGAATGAAACTCAATTCGCGTATTGTTTCGTTATCGTTTTGACCCGGTTCTGTTCATCGTTTTCTTTGAGTTATATTATTAATTATTATTTATTGGTGCTTCATTAAGGTTAAACTCTTAAAGGTCTTGTCTACAAGGCAATAATACGGCCAGTACTTTTGAAACCTGGGCATGAACACAAGGGCATGTCTATGTCATCCATGTTGCAGATGCTAAGGTGGATGTGCGGCGTTACCAGGCTGGGTAAGCAATGAGTATATGCGAGGTAGCCTGGGATAGGGCGAAGTGGAGGAAGAAGATAAGGAAGGCTGACGCCACCACCATCATGAGGGATACATAGTCGGGAAGGGAGAGAGAGAGAGAGAGAGGTGCTTAATAATCTTTTCTCAAACATGCAATGAAATGTGCCATTACGTGCGTTAAAACGGGCTTCAAAGTATCCCGTTTCGGGCGGAACAACCTGAGAGAACTGTAAAGAACTTTGATACAAAATTGAAGGCCTTGGCCGGGAAGATTTTTTTTTTTTAATTTTAATGTAAATATGGCGTCTGTGTCATGCACAGGCTAAACAGCTGAATTATATTTTTATTTGGTGGCTGATGGTTATCGGACCAGAAAAATCCGCGTTTATGCCTATTACACACGAACTGCTATTAAGGACACAAATCTGTATGGTTCATATATTGACGAATACATTTAAAATATTGTCTATACGTAAGTTACCAGCGACAATAGACAATATTTAAAATCCTCTGCATTTATTTTATTTATTATAGAAATTAAGATTCTTATTATAAAGGTTGTATATAACGGCCCTAATAGGGTCTACTCGAACATTATACACGCGAAATACGGACGACTTCCGTAAAAAACAAAACCTTATGGAGGGATATTGAAGGGAAAATTTCAAAAACTTTCGTCGTGTAGTTTTTTGAGTGGTGTTTTTTTATTTCATTGCATATGTTTGAAAAAAGCACTATACATGCCTCTGGCCGTGAAAAATGCTTGCCGGCTTCGTATCAATATCCCTACGGTCGGCCGTCTATACCTACTCACCCGGCAAGCCCTTCTTTCCCGGCATCTGCAGTAATGTACTATTAAAATATACAATTTTGTACTGGCAACTATCACCCTATTAGTTTTGATTCCTATTTTTATAAGATATTTGTTAACGTCTCAGAGAACTTGGACAGCAGCCAACCACCCGAGAAAGCGGGGTTCCGATCTGACCTCTCCACCACGGATCACATACATTCACTGAATCAAATTATTGAGAAATGCTAAAAATACAAATCACTCCTTTTAGCCTTTGTGGATTATTCCAAAGCGTTCGATAGGATTTCTCACAACTCCATATTCAGAGCTTTGTACAACAAAGAGATAAAGCCATGTTATATGCAACTCCTGAGAGCAACAACAGCTTATAGGCGCCTTCTAACTCCCATTCCCTGGCCCCTCATACTCATACTTATTTATTTGCAAATTGTGTCTACATTTTTCAAGTCACTTCATTAAATTAAAATTACATGGCATTCTTTATTTATTAAATTATGTATTGCTAAATATTCTACTACTCCTTTAGGATAAAAAGAGGCGTCCAGCAAGGAGACCTGAGACGTCCATAGAACTTAATCTGTTGATAAGTGACGACGAACTTGACGATAGAACATACTTAAATATAGTGCATACTTATATATTCGACTCACACTCGACTTGAAGAGATTGAAGATAAGAGTTGCATCTCATTGTAAAGTGCATGCGTTTACAAGCTTGACTGCGAGTGTGGTCTTTCATACTTTCGTCAAACGAAACGCAGTGTATCAACCCGGGTGAAGGATCACACAGATGATGTCAAGCATCGACCGTGTAATAAATAGGTCTGCAGTGTGCGAACATGTCAAGACAAACCGAACCATTCAATTAAGTTTGATAATCCTTCAATCCTTGCCAACACAGCTGGTAATCTTCGTATAACAAAACGCGTACGTAAGCGCCATGTTGTTTTTAATCTTGACTGACGTTTCTCTCTGCTGTGATTAGCTGTTGGGTTGTCAATACACTCGTCTTGTCATCTATATATTATTTATCGAAATTCATACTGTCACAGTAATGTGTTATCGAGTGATGTCGTTGTGTTTATCCTGTCTTGCTTTTTGCAAAATGTTTTAACAGTGCTGTGTTTGTAGAACTTTGCGATAGGACGCTATTTTACACCATTTCCCGTGCTCTGAGAAAATATTTAGTGGTTGAAGTGTTTAAATCGTGATGATCTTGCAAAATTATCGCCCGCAGAACTAGCAAACATTATGTGCAAGAATTCATTTTGTTTATTTGACTGCGCCGAGCACAAAACTATTCTCAGTCATTTCATTGTCTTCCTTTCCTTTTCTTTGACTGTCCGATTTACAATTATGAATTGGTACAACACAACCAACAAAATATTAAAGGGGACAGACGTATTCATTGCAATACAGAAGATAGCTTACGACAAGTTCAAAAAGAAATTGAAAAATAAATCTTTTAACAAATAATGTGTGTTTCATTTTTTTGCCACTGAGGTATAATTCTCAGCATATAATTTGATCACGTAAATACAATTACTGAAGTTAGGTGTTCAAATTTACGTGCCGGGAACTATTCATTTTAAATATTAGACCTCATTCAATGAACCTAGACCACTTTCGCTGAATACGTTACGATCCCCTGCCATATTGCAATCTCGAATAGAAAAAAAATGAACGTCAGTCAACACTAATCGTACAGATTAAATATAGTTGCCTAGTGCAAATAATATTTGTTTCTGAGTTGGCAGTCTGATACGAAGTATCTCTTATTAGTTTGTGCTTGCCAAAGATAAACTAAATTTTTCAACTTAGTGAATACTGAAGCTTCCGAAACTTCGCGAACTCAAATGTGATAATATACGCGTTGTTATCCGTTTAAATTGTTTATATTGAATGAGTTCGAAAATGTTTTGAACTAGCATTTACACGCGGTTTCACCCGCACTACCAGGAATTATATCATAACCTAGAAGGCGCCCGAAACTTCGTTTTCGTAGGAGAAAAAATCATAATTATGATCAACTCCTTTTTATTGTCAGGTAAAAAGTATCCTATAACTACCTTGGATACCTAGCTATCCGTGTACCAAAAATAGTTGAAATCCATTTAGCTAATTTGGCGTGATGAAGCCACAACGACATACAAACATAAAAAGAAAAAAAAATTAAATAAAAAAAGAACCGACTTTAAAATAAACTAAAAAGCCAAAAATAATATTTTATGTACGGTACGGATCACATTTGAATCACCTTTTGAATTCGGTGCCAAACCATTCATTTATTACTATTAACACAAATGACACGCAAGAATCGCGGCGGCGAGCCTTTAGTTATTGTTATTACCAATATTTAGTTATATTCATTCGTGTTTTTGTTGCATAAAGGACTTTACTTCAGGTTTGGCACCGTCATCAAAAGGTGATTCAAATGTGATCCGTACCGTACATAAAATATTATTTTTAGCTTTTTAGTTTATTTTGAAGTCGGTTCTTTTTTTATTTAAAAAAAATATTTATTGCTTTTTAGTGATAGATTTCAGTGATATAAAGTGTTTTTAGAGCTCAAAATGGGAAGATTGAGGAGGCACTATTGCAAATAAATAAGACCAATTGTAGATATCACTATTGTAAATTAAATCTAAATTATAAGAATTGGCTAGTTAAAAAAGAATACGATTAACAGTCTCAACTGACCCATAATATTTAAAAAATTATCTCGCAACTCAAATTGGCGTAGAATCTTGAGTGATGTTGAGACGGAATATTTCGGTCTCTGATGGACTAGTGAATGGAGCTATGGGCATAATAAAAAAAATGGCCGGCCCTAAGACGAGATCAGCTGGAGGACGCGAAGGTCCCGGAAACCGTGTACGTAAAATTTGACGATGAAACTGTTGGTCTTAGGTTAAAAGATAGTGACGGTTGCATACCCATACAATCATCATGTACTACGTTTCAAGCGACAAGGGGATACGGAGATGTGGAGCGTCGTATTTTACTTTTAATATTAAGTTGGGCTGTTACTGTTCATAAGCTACAAGGTACCCTAGAGAAAGCTGTGACTGTGATAGACCTTGATAAAAATAATTTCCCTAAAGGGAAAATATACGTTGCACTAAGCCGTGTCAAAACTTTGGAAGGCATAGCGTTGTTAGATTTGGACGCCAACAAATTATTAAATCGACTACATGATGAGAAATCGTTAACTGAAATAACAAGACTACGAAATCTGCCTTCTGACGATCGAAGCCACACATAATACACGACTTTTATGACTTCTACGGCTTTTATACGACACTTACAGCCATAATGCATTCTAATGTCAATTGCTCACGACCTTCAGCTGAACGTTGCTATTTCAGAATCAGGGCCGTTAACCGTTGAGGAGTTCTCTGGTTCTCCACTTTGCTACCCTGATCTTTACCAACTTCTGCCTCTAAGCAAAATATGATAAATAATTATATTGCGATTAGTGAATTAAATAACACTTGAGTCCACAGTGGTAACTGATGACTTGTGTCTTCATCATCGGTTTCTCTTCACCAAATGGTGATTTTCAAATGTAAATGCTTAAACTACTGTAATAAATACCGAAATCGCCATACATGTGCTCATAATATTTGAGGAATTCCTTCGATTCCTCATCGATCTCATCATCAGATCTTCATCAAAATTTTATGGGATCAACTTGGAGATTCCTACTCTGAACCGCAAAATTAATTTTCTAAATCGACTTGCGATCCGTGCATTAAATAACACTGGTAGAGCCCACAGTGGTAACTGATGGCTTGTGTCTTCATCATCGGTTTCTCTTTACCAAATGGTGATTTTCAAATGTAAATGCTTACACTACTGTAATAAATACCGAAATCGCCATAGACGTGCTCTTAATATTCGAGGAATTCCTTCGATTTGTCATGGATCCCAGCGTCAGATCTTCACCAAAATTTTATGGGACAAACTTGGATATACCTACTTATGAACAAAAAAATGATTTTCCAAATCGTCGTGTAAATGACGGAGTTCTGAGGTAACAAACATGAAAAAAAATATTTAAAAATAAAACCGAATTGAGACCCCCCTCCTTTTTTGAAGACGGCTAAAAAAAACTAACAAAAAAATGTTTTTCGATGAGTGACATCCAAATAATCCGTAACAATATTTTTTTGAAAATATCTTCTATGTAGATATTTCAGATTTACAACTTTACTTATAATAGTATACATATATGACTGTATACTACACACGTATTATAATTAGTATACACGACAGACATCCGCACATTATCTCAACTACAGTCCGAATTTTCAAATAAAATTATATTTTAATGAAGTATTAATTAATGACGACAGGCGCCAAATTTGATCCAATTGCTTAAAAATTTCGTCGATGCTTTTTAATACTCGGTTTTTATTTAATCTAGTGACCGACAGCGGAATTAATTTGTACACTGATTAAGATCATTTAATTTTAAAGAGATCACGCTATTTTTCGGTATTCATAAATTATGCAAATAATAATTGGTACAAATACAGATGACTCTAAAAATGATGTAACAATGTTATTTAATGCAATTACTCTCTTTACTTACCTCAACTTAGGTATCTAGATATCCCGGACTTTAGGAACTATTAGAACATACAATAACACTTTTTTTGGTAAAATGTATCCACCATCTGTGTTACGTAAGTAGGTATGTATGCGTTCGTTGGGCTCACTAAATATTAAAATATTATCATAAAACACAGACACATGAAAATGTTCTAATCGAATAGTCCTATTACTAACCTTAATAGATAGACCGATATGCAAACTGCGCAACATTCAAGTTGCGATATTGTTTCTCTTTCGCACAGTTTATAAACTATAAGAAAGATTCGTAAAATTTTCGAGACAAAAATTCTTTTTTGCTTTATAATCTTTGAATGACCAGTTACCCTGATACCAAATATTTTCAAATTTATCCAACCAGTTTGTTACGATACGACTAAAACATTTCTCATCGCCAATTAAAAGGCTTCCTCGAAAGGATGGCCGAAAAATAGTTAAGCGTTGATATAGAAGTAAATAGGTACGTCATACATTGAAGTGCATAGGTAAATAAATTACAATAATCATCATCAGTTCAACCCGTAAACGTCCACTGCTGAACACAGGTCTCTTCGCCACGATTTCCATAACGAACGATTCTTCCGTCTGCATTCGTCGACTTCCGGCGATCTTAACCAGATCGTCGATCCATTTTGCGCAAGGTCAACCCACGCTGCGTCTTCCGAGTCTAGTTTTCCACTAACAAACAAAGTAAGGTCAGGTGGGGTAAGGGAAACCTAATTTATTTCGTGGGTCCATGAATCCATGCACTTAGCCCAACTCTATTTCCATAGACACATATGTCAGTTTTCAGTATCACATTTACAACATTTATCTTACCCCGACGGACCTATAGTTAAATTTAATTATAGTAACATGTATGTAGAGGGAAAAAACCAGTGGGTCTCATCACTCACTGTCTGTAGCTTGTATGTTACAATTAAGATTGCCATACACACTCAGCTCCTTAAATGTGTTTAGTATACCTCGCTGCCTACTAAACAAAATGGCGGGAAATTGCTATTTACGCGAACATTCCACGTTAAAACGTAATCAAAGCACAGAACAATACAAAATACCAACATAGCTAATCTACGTATGAGCACAAAGTTAAAGCGTTGCCAACATAACCCAGATAACGTACACGTGTGCGTGCAAATGACGTCACTTCCGCTCAAACCGGATGTTACCACCTCCTGTTACTCACTCCTTGCTTCCGGCACCTGCTTCTCACAAAAGCACGAACCATTTTCATTATTTAATCTTAGTTAACTAATACTAGAAGGTGCCCGCAACTTCGTTCGCGGAGGAGAAAAGTCATCACCCCTCATTTTTTCGTCGGCTTAGTTGGGTAAAAGGTATCCTATAATCATCTGTAGATACCCAGTTACCGAACTATTGACAGGGCATTAGATACTATGTTCAGATAATTTTGACCACCCTTATATGTCTATATTTGATGGAAACACCCGGATATATTTGATGGAAACACCCGGATATATTTGATGGAAATCGGGACTGTACCTATAAATATATGAATTTTCATACTACCAAAACTTTATTATGGAACTATGTAGGTTGATTTACGTAAATAAAATACGTAAGATTTACCCCCGAAGTGTATTCCAAATTAATTTGTGAAACGATATAATTGGACATTTAAATCAAGTATTTCCCCGTTAACTGTTTTCCAAATTTCAATAATTTCTCTCTTCATCTTCATTATTTTTGATCTTGTTATTAGATGGTTTCACTTGACTTTAAATTTATTTTTGAAAAAGTATTGCCTTTCTCTGCAAAAGAAAATTGCCTGCAGCTAAATGGTTTCATTTAGAAGATAAAGTTTAGGAAAATACCACTTACATTAATAATTGATTACATTGAACATTGAATTATACCTGTTATTGTCTCGTCCTCAATAATGAACTATTAACTAAGGTACATTTTCCTGTCACCTGAGGGCACCACATAAAAACAAATAATGCCATCAGGTAACTGGGAACTGTACTATAGCTTCACAAGATCTTTCGTGACACTACCATGGTCTGCGGGCGACGGGGGGAAAGAGAGCGGGGGCGCGTAAGAAGTATGCGCGTGGCAGGGTCATCGTCTCTCCTCCGCGCGCACACTTCATCCCACCCATGCTGTCTTTCCCTCTGTCCCCCGTCGCCCGCCGACCATGAGAATGTCACGAAAAAACTTGTGAAGCTATACCTTAGTAGTCTATCATCTTCAGACAAGACAACAACAGGACTAATCTCAATCGAATGGCGCTTACATGTAAGCTACCTTATCTTCTTCTTCTTGTTTCTTTTCCCTATCCCACCTACATAGGGTCGGGCCTCCTTGTCAGTTTTCGCCAGAGTACTCGATTCTGGGTTATCTGTTACTCAATCTTCAGGCTCTTCAGGGCGGTTTTAATATTGGACCACCATGTGGACTTTAGTCTGCCTCTTCATCTCGATTTAAGCTATTCTTCACCAGTAATTCCTCTATCTTCTTCTTCTTTTCCTTATCCCACCTACGTTGGGTCAGACCTCCTTGTCAGTCTTCGCCAGAGTCCTCGATTTTGGGTCATCTGTTCCTCAATGTTCAGGCTCTTCAGGTCGGTTTTAATATTGGACCACCGTGTGGACTTTGGTATGCCTCTTTCTCTCAGTTGCTCAGGAAGGTTTAATGCAATGTTAACGACATGGTCTATTCTTCTTTGAATATGGCCGTACTATCGCAACCGGCTTTTAAGAAGATGTTCTTTAATTGGAGCTACCGTGTGGTATCAAAGGAATTTTCTACCGTTTTTCCCAGAATTTTACAGTATGGGTTTCTTCACAAGGGGTGAATAGGTTCTTAAAGGGTCGGCAAAACACACGTTATGCCCCTGGTTCTGCAAGCGTTCATAGGCTGCGGTAACTG
This sequence comes from Hedya salicella, assembly GCA_905404275.2. NCBI lineage: Eukaryota > Metazoa > Arthropoda > Insecta > Lepidoptera > Tortricidae > Hedya > Hedya salicella. The sequence goes on from FR990115.1 coordinate 9,656,205, forward strand.
CTTAACATCAGACAGGCCGTACGCTTGTTTGCCACAAAAAATCTTTGAAACTTGCTCCTCATCCAGCCCAGTCTTGTGACACCGACTGCCCAGCGCAACATCTACAGGTAAGCTGCTTTTATTGTTCAATTATGGTTTTCAATCATTCTTAGAGTCGTAAAAGCCTACTGCTCGACAAGTTTCGGTCCATCCCAAGGACCTAGGGGTTACGCCGAATCTCAAAATTCGAAGTTCGTAACATGCCTTCCCCCTTGCTGTCATGTTAAATTATATTTGAGTGAGCGAGATAGCGCGATACGAATTTCAGTGCGAAAAGTCCTGCGACGCTCATACCCAGCGAACACCAATGACCTCCACCAGGTTATCAGTCCACCTTGTTTTCTCGTTCCTAGTAACCGCCAGCGGTCATCGTTCCAACGACCAAAGTGCTCTATGCCCATTGTTACTAAAGTTTAGCAACTCTTCAAGCTTTGTCGCTCACTCTGATTCTCCAACGATCTCTTTATTCGGGATTCGATTACGTAGAGATTTATATCGTACAAAGCTCTACTCGAGTCAATTTCAACACTGATAAAACTACACCAGTTCCGCATACAGGGTGACTTGTAGGACGTGATAGAAAATGTTACTTTCCGTGGCTACTCACAATGACTATGATCACAAGGACCAACAAATACAGTCAGAGAACTTGGATGTGTATTCTCCCGAGTATATTAAATGGATTTCCAAGTTATTTAATATACTCGGATTAATGAAAGATCTTGAAAACAAAACTAGGGACCAAACAAGGTGCATTTTTAAGAGATATTGTTCCGTCGCGGAACAGAATAGTTAATTTTATTTCTTTATTGTTTCATGGTAGATGGATAGGTATTTTTCGTATATACAAGACAACACACTTTGGAAGGAATAAGTTTTTCTTGTGGCAGTATTTTTGAGTTGGCAATCTTGCTAGCTGAATCTCAACGCATTTTCCGACGCGCTTACAGCGCCATCTGGATTTGACTGTTACTGTTGAATCGGAACGGCGCACGCACCGCCCGCCGCGATTGTGCAGAAATAATTACTTTTTGCTATTATCCGTCGCTGCAACCTCTCTAAAATACAACAAGTGAATAGATCTTTACCAGCGCCTATTGGAGAAATGTGGGTGTCCGTTTGAGCGGTGATTTTCTTCAAAACTCCAGTACCTCACACGTGGATTTGCCTCTGGATTTACAAGTAAGTTGCCTCTCAGATTACTGCCCCTCCATAGTTTTTTGATCCGTTCGATCCGGATCTTTATTTACCTTGTTGTGTTGTCTTGCTATTTGTGGTATTTCGTACCCATTTTTAGTGCATTTTAGCTAAATTCATAGTTCGTATGCGTAGGATTCGTATAGCTGCTCTTCGGGAGTGTAACTACACTCCCGAAGAGCAGCTATACGAATCCTTTTTCCAAACGACGCATACGCGCGATGAGACAGGGCGATACATGGTCGCACTGCCTTTCAAGCCCGATGCACCGCCCCTCGGTGAATCTCGGAAAATTGCTCTAGCTCGATTCCATAAGTTGGAATACCGTCTAGAACGTAACCCCCAGCTAAAAGCTGATTACCACGCGTGTCTCCAAGAGTACGTGGATCTCAACCACATGGAGCTCGCGGACGATAACCCTCCCGCTGGCGCGAGTTACTACATACCACATCATGCGGTGGTCAAAACTTCAAGCGAGACGACACGTACTCGGGTTGTCTACGACGCTGGATGTCGTACGACAAACGGTTACGCGTTAAATGACATTCTGTTGACGGGTCCTAAGTTACACTTAGACATCGTTGACGTTTTGCTTAAGTTCCGAATGCATAAAATTGCATTCTGCTCCGACATCAAACAGATGTATCGTAATATACTTGTTCGTGAAAGTGATAGGGATTTTCAGCGCATCCTTTGGCGCCAATCACCTGAGGAGCCTCTGCGTGATTACAGACTTCGAACAGTCTCTTTCGGCGTCAGCAGCGCCCCCTTTTTAGCCTTGCGAACAATGAAGCAACTAGCTCAAGACGAAGCTGAGCAGTTCCCGCTCGCTTCACCCGTACTGCTACATGACGTTTTTGTCGACGACGTAGTTACCGGCGGAGATACAACCGCCGAAGCGCTCGCTCTGCAGCAGGAACTGATAGGTATTTGCGCCACAGCCGGTTTCGAGCTACGCAAATGGCAAAGCAACTCGTCGGCGATCCTCGCTGCCGTGCAACCGCCAGATGCTCATGGTGAGCGGCGTGAAAATGTTCACTTCGCCGAAATGGAAAGTGACCAAGGGGTCAAGGTCCTTGGACTTCAATGGAATCCACGGTCCGATGCATTCAGTTTCAAAGTACAAAGTACTTCGAAGGTTTGTACAAAGCGGGCTATTCTATCGGAAATTGCGAAAATTTACGATCCACTCGGGGTCCTCTCGCCCGCCACGTTATTCGCTAAACACTTAATTCAATTATTGTGGTTAGCTAAGGTCCCATGGGATTCAGAACCCCCTATCGATATAGTTAACTCATGGACGAACTTCGTAAACGAGTTACCGCTCTTATCACAAATATCGTTTCCGCGTCACATATTTAACACTAATGACTACGAGTCTATCGAAATCCACGGGTGTGCGGACGCAAGCCAAATTGCATATGGAGCTTGCGTTTACATACGTATTACAGGAAATACCGGTAAGGTACAAACCTACCTCGTTATGGGAAAGACACGCGTAGCACCTCTACGTGTGTGTCTTACGATCCCAAGATTAGAATTAATGGGATGTGTTATACTGTCAAAATTGATAGAAAGAGTAAGGAATATTTACGGCGATCGCATTCGTCCCGATCAAGTATACGCATGGACGGACAGCTCCATTGTGCTAGCGTGGCTTCAGTCACCTCCGCACGAATGGAAAACGTTCGTCTCTAACCGCACCAGCGAGATTTTGTCCCGTGTCCCGGCGAGCTGCTGGCGTCACGTTCCGTCGGCTGAGAACAGCGCCGACCCGGCGTCACGCGGTCTCCTGCCCGCCGCACTGGTACAAAGCGACTTGTGGTTCCATGGTCCTCCATGGCTCCAACAAGGTCGAGACTCCTGGCCTATACAAAACCCGGTAGTAAACACGTCAGAGGAAAAACGCAATAATACCGAATCTGTAAACAAAAGTTGTGCCTGTGTGTCGTCATCGCCTCCATCCCCGGACGAGGACACTTTTATTACGCGATTTTCATCGCTAGGCAAATTAGTTCGCATCACGGCATTAATATTTCGTTTCTATAACAAATGTAGAAAACAATCACTAACATTCCCGGATTACGTCACCGTACCAGAGTATCGTTTTGCATTAAATCGACTCATATTGATTACGCAACAAAAGGTTTTCGAGGAAGATATTAAACTGATTTCGTCAAATAAATTACCTTCCTGGCGCTTACGGCGTCTCTCGCCAATTTTAGATAACGACGGTGTCATGCGCGTCGGAGGACGCATTCATAAATCATGTTTACCGTATGAATCAAAACATCAATTGATTTTACCTAAACGACATCCGCTTACTTATCTTATCATAGACGATGCTCACATAAAAGAATTGCATGCCGGGCCGCAGTGTGTGCAAAATGCCCTCTTACAGAGATATTGGGTCATATCGGGCAGAGATATAATCCGTTTGCGCATACATCGCTGCATCCCGTGTTTCCGTGCTCGCCCGACGCGCGTGCAGCCTAGGATGGGCGCGCTGCCCGCCGTCCGCTTAAGACCAGCGCGCGTTTTCGTTAAAACATCATGCGATTTCTGTGGTCCATTCTACGTCCGCGCAAACAAGGTGCGCAATGCAAAAATAATAAAATGTTATGTTGCGGTTTTCGTATGTATGAGCGTTAAAGCCGTACATCTCGAGCTCGTTTCCGAACTTTCGACAGAAGGTTTTTTAGCTGCGTTGCGACGTTTTACGTCCCGCCGCGGATATTGTACGGATATTTACACAGATTGTGGACGTAACTTTGTTGGTTGCAATAATTATTTGAAGGAATTGTACACATTCCTGCGCAACGACTCGGTAATGAGCGCGCTCAACAAACAAACCTTAAAACAAGGATTGACTTGGCATTTTCAGCCACCTTATGCTAGTCATTTCGGTGGATTATTCGAAGCGGCTGTCAAAAGTTTCAAAACCCACTTATACCGCGTAGTAGGTACTCGGACGCAAACTTATGACGAAATGCATACGATCACATGTCAAATCGAAGCGGTTTTGAATTCTCGCCCGCTGTGCGTACTGAGTTCGGATTCCAATGATCCACTTCCGCTCACACCCGCCCATTTTTTGATCGGAGAGCCTTTAACGGCCCTACCAGATGTTTCATTGACAGACGAAAATCCTAATCGTCTTACTCGCTGGCGCTGGATACAGCAGGCTGTCCAGCATTTCTGGAATAGATGGAGTCGCGAATATCTTCATCACCTTCAGCAAAGTACAAAGTGGCTTCAAGATCGCGGCCCCACTCTCCGTGAAGGCACTGTTGTTGTGGTCTACGATGACCACTTACCGCCGCTACAGTGGAAACTAGCGCGTATTCACGCCGTCCACCCGGGCTCCGACCATGTCATTCGCGTCGTAACCTTAAAAAGTGGGGACAAGTTATACAAACGACCCGTTGTTAAGGTATGTCCCTTACCCTTAGAATAGTTTACAAAAGATCGTTACGACTCTTAATGTAAGTTAGGTTTAGTTTCAAATGTTTCAATATAGTTGGTAAGCTTTCGCATGTTCTGTTAAAAGACACTACGTGCTTTTAAGGTGAGCGGCATGTTCCGTCGCGGAACAGAATAGTTAATTTTATTTCTTTATTGTTTCATGGTAGATGGATAGGTATTTTTCGTATATACAAGACAACACACTTTGGAAGGAATAAGTTTTTCTTGTGGCAGTATTTTTGAGTTGGCAATCTTGCTAGCTGAATCTCAACGCATTTTCCGACGCGCTTACAGCGCCATCTGGATTTGACTGTTACTGTTGAATCGGAACGGCGCACGCACCGCCCGCCGCGATTGTGCAGAAATAATTACTTTTTGCTATTATCCGTCGCTGCAACCTCTCTAAAACACAACAAGTGAATAGATCTTTACCAGCGCCTATTGGAGAAATGTGGGTGTCCGTTTGAGCGGTGATTTTCTTCAAAACTCCAGTACCTCACACGTGGATTTGCCTCTGGATTTACAAGTAAGTTGCCTCTCAGATTACTGCCCCTACAGATATATATTTAAGAACGGGACAATGCTATTCCCCCCCCCCCCCCATAATGCTTAAATTTTAGTATAAGTACTTATAAGTGCAATTTAAAAACTCCTTAAGTTTAAAAATCTTTCATATTTAAGATTTGAAGTTAAGTTATTGTATTTCATGAGGACTTGTTGTGAAATAAACTTTTAGTATGAGACCAACATCGAAATCGTTCAAAACAAAATGGACCTCGCATACTAAACGACTACTTTCACTTCAAGACTACGTTAGCTTCAAGTTTTGCTGTCTCATACTAAAAGTTGATCATTGTTTTGAGTAGCCTCGGAAAGTAATATTTTGTATCACGTCTTAGATGTCACCTTGTATAGTATTCGTCACATAACCTGTTTTACGACCGCAGGTTTCATATGTTCAAACACATGTGGTGTTATTCCACACATACATACAACCCAATTTCCCTGGAACGTCTCGGAAAGAGCATAACTCTGCATCGTATGCAGAGCATGCATGCGCGAGTGCGACGGTATGCATGGCATGCATCCATGCATGCATATGCGGATATCTGCATATCTCTGCTCGTAAGTTGCAGATGTTTGGAACGGAAGCGTACCGAAAAATAGGTATTTTGGAAGTTGAAACCAAAATCGGACATTAAACTTGCCTCTGACATAAAGCTTTTATTAAACTTGCCGTGTTAGTATATATGTTAATATGTACTTATGATGTGTAGGTCAAATCTTGCAAGTAAAATTTTAACTCTTCAACATTGTGACGTAATACAATATTGTGGCACCATCGAGCTGATCTGATGATGGAGCCGGAAGGCGGTCATAGGAACTTTGTAATAAAATAACGCAATCCTACCGAGTATGGGCTGTTTAAAATGGTCTCGATAAGGAATTAACGGATGTTCGAAAAAAAAACTTCAGTTTCAATAAAAGCTTGTCACAAAAAAGGTAATTTTGGAAAAAAACTTATTTAAAATGAGTGAGTAAGTAAATAAATGTTACAGGACAATTTTACACAAATCATAATCATAATCGAACTAGTCCTATGGTAAGCTTAATAAGACTTTTGTTATGGGTAAAAGACGATAATATACTTAACAGATAGGTATTATTTACTTATATAAAGTAGCTAGCCTGGAGTTTTGTAAGGAAATTATTATTATCACCAAGCAGCATACATTTGAAGCCGATGACAGAGACATCAACGTCAAGCTACAAGCATGATTGTCTAGGTTTTACATTTATTTATAGTATAAAATGCTAATATCTATACTATTATAAAGTTATTTTCTTTTGTTTCCGCGATTATTACTCATTTAAATAAAACAATTTTAACGGATTATATCGTGTATATTATCTCATTTGAGTTAACGACGTTTCGGAAGCTTTCCGTGTTCACGGGTTGACTGAGTAAAGATATATTTTTCCCTCTCAAAGCTACAAATCTATGTAAACTACCCGCAATGAGAAAACAAATAAAGTTGTATAATACATGCCAGATGGGCCTAAATCTGTAAAGACAGTTCACACGTGCTAGAAGGGCCTAATTATTTTATCATCTGTAATACGCACTGGAAAGGAGACGCTGAACCTGAAGAGAGAGAACAGCAAACTGAAGCTTCAATGGGCCGAGCACATAGTTCGAAGACCCGATGGCCGTTTGGGGCAGAAAGGTTCTCGAGTAGAGACTGCGTACCGGCAAGTACAGCGCTTCATTTCTTACGGCCCGACCACGATATCGAGCGGCGACGGCGGCAGCTGCACCGCTTTTTCTAATTCATTGCGTGTGATCCCAACTAACCACAGTTCGTTGCGCGTCTTGACCTTGCAATGAACAGATAAAACATTTGGCGCGCTGCAATTCGCGCTATGTCGTGGCCAGGCTGATAGTGCTGCATAATGACTCGCGCGGGTACCGCGTTTGTATCGAGCCAAACGCGCGTCGACGGCGCGTTCTTAAAACAGGTGTAAGGTCCTTAAACCTTTGGCATATGGAAGCTTTGGTCGTCCTAAAGCTACGTACAATTTCAATACTATTTTCAAAACCTCAGTTGCAGATCCAGGGTATTCAATATTCTGAAAGGATATAAATCTTATTTGCTTCGTCTTAAAATAGCATTTAGAAGTTATGTAGTAAAGGAAATACGACCTTTTGGATAAACACACTTCGTCCTGAAGTAGCAGTGAAGGTGGCTCGTTAGGGGTTGCAATTTGCATACAAAATGTCTTAAACGTTTTATATTTCTCGAGAAGTTTCTGTGGAAATTTATCTACTTAAATGAAATCTTAATTGCATACTGTATAAACAAAGTTATCAGTGTAGGGGAGGGTGGGGAGCAGTGGATCATTACCTATATTTTAGACCAATAATAGATATAAATATCTTTTGTCATGGGACGATTTTATAAGAATACGGTATACAAGTGGGTCGGGCCGCGGAGCGTTTCGACCGCCGCTAGTTTTATGTAACAAATTACTGGCGAATAAAATGACAAACGCATCAGAGTTTTAGGCATAAGGTAGATGCAAGGCATCATTTTCTACTTCTATTCATATTTTTTATCGAATTTACTTGTTATATTATTAACGAGTACCTAGGTATGTGTATGGAAGTTGAAATGATGTGTTTTCTTGACTGTTTTTGAACTATTTGTTCTGATTATGATAAAATGTCAATTTACTGTCGTATTACAAATGGGAATTTCTTAAGACCAAATGGGTCTTGTTTTAAAATTTTAATAAAATCTCGATATACATGTCGAAGAAATGCGCACATGTTTTTTTTAATACCATGAACCTTACACAAATCGACCTTTTTTATTAGCCCCATACTAAGCAAACGCGTATCTACCAAGCGACGATACTTATATAGATAAAACAATACTTAAAAACTTAAATAAATTGAAAACATCTAAGACTCATGTAAAAACATTCGTGCTCATGATATAAACACTTGCCCAGGTCAAGATTCGAACAACCCTGGATCGCCAGCTGCGTTTGGGAGACCACGTAAGATTGTCTCAAGGGTCGGTTGTCACAGCGGCCAATATGGACTATCAACTGGTGTCGAAAGATCGCGAAAGCTATATCTCTCTCCTAGAGAAAGCTCTCGCGATCTTTCAACACTGGTCAATGAACTTATTTATTCGTTCAATTTTCTGTTATAGCTTATAGCCGTCACACCATCAACACCATCTTTTAAGACAGCCTTACCCGGTCTCTCCTAAGCCGTTGTGCAAACGACTTAGCCAAACGTGTCGTTGGTCGTTTATGATTGCAAAAACCGTTTTGATTTTGATACAACACGTTACGTCAGCTCTGTGTCACATTTAACGACATCTAAAATAATTATAAGCAAGTATCTAAACGAGAAAAGTTGCTTAAAATAACGCAGTTACGAGTAGGTACAACATAATCTTATATATGCTTTTCAACAACATTACTAAACGAATGTTTACAATCTTGCTAACCAATCAAAAACCTATTCACACGTAAAATGTGCCTCGCTACTTTATTACGTTTTTTAATCAAGCATTAGTATTATTCAAACTACGTGCCTGCGAGATTTTAAAGAAAACACGTCTCTTGAAATTCTATGATGAAATTATTTTGTTTATCTTTTTGAGTGTCGCCTTAATCTGGGGACAAAGGTCTTTGAAACCATTCCATTTGTAGGTAATTAATTTGGAACCTGACACATGCAATGGGATAAAGACACAGCAGACTCGTTTCTTGGTTTCGGTGGCAACGTTTCCATTTAAAAGTTATCAATTTTTTGTTTATTTATTGTATATTAAATTGAGATCATTCATGCGAGACATTGACTAAGAATTCTCAGATTCTTTGGACACGTTACCCACAAAAATAATTTAATGGAGCGATTAGTTATCCAGGGCAGAGTCAAAGGCAATAAATCACATGGTCGATCACCAACCCGAAGGACATGCACCATAAAATCTGTCACCAAAACTCCTGTGACAGAGTGCGCTCGCCATTCAACCAACAGAGACCAGTGGAAAAGAATCGCGAAAGAAACATAAAATTTATAAAGGAGTAAAAATAAAATCAAGTACATCATTCCATGTTCAGAAGATATTTTCAAAAAATTAGTAAATCGGCATGATCGGATACACTGTTTTTGAGTTATTGCCGAAAAACTGTGCTTCTCAGCAAAAGGACGTAAGTGCCGTGGAGATACGCTCTTTTGCTACAGTGCACTTTTTCATATTGTTTATTTACGTCAGTAGTAAATTTTTTGTATGGACGGCTACGGAACCCTACACTGAGCATGGTCAGACATGCTCTGGGTGAGACGACCTTACCCGGTCTCCCCTACTGTTTTCCTTCTCTTTTGCGTAAAATTTCTTTGGGAGCTCTAATTACGTTATTAACTTAAAATTAAAAGCTTGGAATTTAAGTGGACAAAGCGCTGAGTAAAAATAAAAAAAAGGAAATATTTAACAAGGACTTTAGAACAATGCTATGCCTGACACTTCCCTTTTCTGTTTAAAATTAAGAGATTAATCCATATTAATATTATAAATGCGAAAGTGTGTCTGTCTGTCTGTCTGTCTGTTACCTCTTCACGCTAAAACCGCTGAACCGATTTGGATGAAATTTGGTATGGAGATAGTTTGAGTCCCGGGGAAGGACATAGGCTACTTTTTATTCCGAAAAAATACCCTCATTTGCGATAAACGAATTTAAGGCGAACGAAGTCGCGGGCAGAAGCTAGTAAAATATAAATCTCTGTAATTAATTTCGCCCTTTTAATCGGTATTACGATACTTAATCTACAATATTATAAAGTTGTAAAAATGAAATGTCTGTTTTCTTAAATACTTATGATATAAGGGTAGCTGTATGAACAAGGATGGTTATAGGATACATTTTACTCGACTACGCCTTTTTTCTTTATTGACGATAGACTCGCATTCAACCGCAATCTCACCTGTTGTTAAATGGCAATGCGGCCGAGGATGTATCAAGCCCGTCTAGTAAAAGCCTATTTACTCTTGCCTTGAACACGCCCAATTCGCCTAATGGAAAGCGATCACCGTCGCCCATAGACACCTATAACACCAGAGGAGTCACAAATGCGTCGCCGGCCTTTCAGGTGGGCCCACGCTATTTTCTTATCATCCCAAACCGTATTAAATGTTTAATCAAAATAAAATCGGCAACTCATTCAGCCTATTCAGGAATCGAATGAGAAAGTAATGTAAATATTATATTATTCAGCAGTAATTGAGCAAATGGCAGCCATAGGACGTAAAATTTACGTGTCGTCAGACGACATAATGTTTTTTTTTTACTACATCATGATAAGCTGTATTGGAGTTCCTAAATGAATTAGATTCAGAGGTTATATTATTTCTCACAATGAAAATTTTGAAGCCCTTAATTTGACAATAGTGAGATGACGGTCCACCAGAGAACACACACGCGGTGGCGTCGAAACTGCATGAAAATATGCGCATGTGAGCATAATTTACTGTCACATCTAACCAAGACACTGTTTCGCGGAAAAGCATCTAAGAGTTAATCTCTGAGCCTACTCAGTAAAGTACTAAAGTAGTCGATTAGCTTAAAGTCTTATATCTTCTCCATACAAAACTTCTATTGAAGAGAAGAGAAGGATATTGAAATTATTAATATTAGTTATTCATATTTTCATACTTAAAGCTACACGTGAGGTAATCGAACTCAAATTTTAACGTAGTTCCCTATTTTGTTTATTTTATCAGGATCTTATATAATTTTTACAAATGAGATTAAGAACATCGCTTTTATAAGACGTTGGTCTTTAGTTTTACGCATACTCGGCATCAATTGTATAATTGTATGTATTTTCTTTAATAATTTGTTTTGGTGGTAAGTCCACTTTTTTTAGCCTGCAATCCAACGTGAAGAACCCGATATAACATCAAGGTTAGGTACATTAAAAAAAACCCTTTTCAGCATTTCCCGGCCGCTACATCCCCGGCCAGTAAGGATACATTATTCTCACCTGGGCTTTTCATATTTTTCAAATAAATTGCTTTCGGCTCCGGTTCGCTGCGCGTTACTTCGAATTCATTACCTACTTGTTAATATTACAATACCAGCGAGGTTAGAAAACAATTTTCTTTTTAATCCAGTTTTAGTAGGAGATTTCGAGGAAATGAATCGAATAAATTGCCCAGTACTTTTACAAGCTTTTATTGAAATTGCGTTGTTTGTTGTCAGACCGACCATTAAGTTGAGGTTGTTGCCCGCTGTAAAAAAGCGCAGGAACTGGTTCAAAATTTCTAATACAAGAGTACCAATGCAATAAGGATGCCTTCATTAAGGTTGAGACGAAAAATCCAGCCTGCCGGAATCAATGCGGTACCGCTCCCACTGGACCCTGGGTCATTCTCTTTTGATTGACAACTTAAGTGGTTGGTTGGTTTTCTAATTGATGTCAACTGTATCATAGTTTTCTTTCTTCTTTTGCATATATTTATATGTATATATATATATATATATAGTCGTATACATGTATGTTTATGTTTTTATTTATTTTTGTATTATTTATAATTTTATCTCACCACCTATTCATTCCTAGCTATTCTGTGTCATTTCCGCTACCCAAAGGTTGTCTGGAAGAGATCGCACTTTAGCGATAAGACTGCCTATTGTCTACCATATTTTATGTTAAGGCTCTATTGTACTGTTTCTGTTGTTGGTGTGCAATAAAGAATTGTTGTATTGTATTGTATTTAGTTTTTCAAATAAATATTCAAGAAAAGATTTATAAAATTAACGTGCTAGGCATAAGTTCCGTAACCGATTTATGGACTCTTATATACAAAAAGGCATGCATTGTCAATAGGGAATATGCATAATCTTTTCTTTTTGCTTTATTAAAAACTCATTCATGTAACAAACAGGGGAGAAAAATATTTTTTTGGATAACTATAAAAATAACCAAGATATAAGCTATCAAACATTTCGTTCTATCTCTTTAATATGGAGTTTATATGACCGTCGTAGACTGTGACGTAACAGTCTATGTCGGATCTCTCTGTCAAATCGCAGTCTAATTCTTAGTTTAAAATGGCTATATCATGAGTATTTCTTATCCGATTTTAATTTTAATTTCACTTTTAGGAATAATTTTTGCGGTATTTTGATATTTTGTTAAAACATGTGTGTTCACGCATGTTCTCTATTATAGCCGTAAAAAGGTGGTAACGCAGCGGTAAATATCTCATTTTTATACTAAAGTGGAGAACATCGATGACCATTGCGTCACCTGAGAAGGTTTTTTAAATTTAATTAAACGGTGACCAAAAAAAATCAAAATTAATTTAAAAATTATAGTTTAACAATGCTATATTTTAGATTAATACGTCCTTAAACAATCTGACTATCGCTGTTTGCACAATATGCTTCTTATCTTCTATATTATAAACGTGTAAGTATGTATGTACGTTCCACTTAATCTCAAAAACTACTGAACGAGTTTTTATTAAACTTTCCAGTTATGTACCTTATATATCAGAATAGGACATAGGCTATAATATATATCAAATTTCTTCCCTTTTAGCGTCGAAAAAGGGGATGAAAATTTGTACGGACAGTAAATATTCTTTTACGCTAGGAACTTGAAATCTTGGTAATATGCTTCACATTTAAATTAGTAAAATATTATAAATGCGAAAGTGTGTCCGTCTATCTGTCTGTCTGTCTGTTACCTCTTCACGCTTAAACCACTGAACCGATTTGGATGAAATTTGGTTTGGAGATAGTTTGTGTCCCGGGGACATAGGCTGCCGCATAGCCGATAACATGCGTTTCTCCGTATGTAGAGAAAAGTGCGTAGCGCTACGAAAATTTTGACAGTGAAAATGTTAAAGAATGCACTTAGGTTTACCGCAAAGCATCACTTCTGACATTTTTTACAAGCTTTATTTGGTACACCGGTAACTATGTCAGTGACTATAGAAACAAATCTTGCAAGTTAAATTTGACCCACTTGTCGGTTTCCGGTTGAGCTAAAATTTGGCGTAAATTACGTGGCAACACAATATTTTGTTAGGCCTCTTTTATACCTAGCAGTATAAAGTCCGTATCGGTCCAATTATGAAAAATGACATTAAGACATTGTTATTAACATGACAGTTTTGTCTGCTCAGGGAGACTAATTGATGGAAATAATTTTACGTGTAAAAAATGCCACGTAAGCACTGTTTCGTGGTTGATTCTTTTTTTAAGAAATTCACTTAAATGTAATATGTTATTAATTACAGCATCGATAGTGATCAACATACAGGTTAATTTCTATTTGACCCGATAAACTCAATATCTAGTATGAAATGTCTCTTCGAAATAGTTAAGTAATTGAAACAGGTATCGATTTTGATATGGGAAGGAAGTCCCTAGTTAATAATCTTAATTTTTGCCACAAAATTTTTAATCGTATCTCTGCTAACCAGGCAACTAATTTATTGTTTAACACTTTCACAGCCGGAAATCTGCTAGGTGAGTGTTCTGCTCGTAGTAACTTTCGTAGCGCCACGCGCGTAGCCGATAACAAGGGACAATGCGTAAATACACCATTCTGATTCAATTACGTAAATATGCATTATCCCATGTTATCGGCTACGCGAGAGGCGCTACGAAAATTTCGATCGTGAGAATGTGTTAAAAACTAAAACGTCATAAGTAAAAAAAGTCAATTCACCGATTTGTTTAGAAGTAAGCCTTAGCTAAAGTAATTTGTGTCACATCCGATACCGAAAGAGGGTCCTGGGTCTTTGGTGTAGGCGCTGATCGGATCCTGCTGATAAAAGAAAATCCTTCGATATTTCACGATGCCAAATCCTTTATGATTCGCAAAGCTTCAGCGGTTAGGGCTTCTATGAGTAATTGGAATATTGATTAGATTTACGTGAAATAACATGTTTTATTAAGTAGATGCTATAGTGAATCAACCAAATTGTTATTATAAATAAATAAATATGAATATCACAGACAATCTTACGCAGATCGACCGAATCCCAATCAAAGCAAAGCTTAAACTACAGGTACCAGGCGACGCATACACAACATAGATAAATTATAATACCTAAATACAAAGAAAATATCCAAGACCCAGGAATATTAAATGGAATGCTTTTTTTCCTGTAATAAAAAAAAAATGGTAGGTAGAGGAGGAAGGTTTTGTTTCAAATTATCTCATAAGTGTTTAAATAATTGTTTTATTTTTATTTTGTTACTAATTTTAATAACAATAAAAATATGTAACCACATCTTTTAAGGTGGGTCCACACTTGTGACATGACGATGGACCGGACTACGTGGCATCGCTACAGGACATGTTACGCTAAATGTGGATGATCTAGGTTGTGCTGAGACGGTCACAAACCATGTACGATGAAATGTTACAAGTGTAGACGCATGGTGTCGAACTAGACTGCGTGGCATGGCATCGCTACAGGAGTCGGTAGGTGGTGTCATTTAAGCCCCGACTCCACTCCATGCCTCAATAATTAATCGTCACAAAAGAAAAGTAATGTAAACAACACAATGTTTATAATTATGCATGCGCTGCGTGGCTGAGCGAACAGCGAGGCGGAGAGGTGCGGGCGGGTTATGTACCGATCGAGACGTGTCACGACGTGATCCACTCCTACCCCGTGTCTGTATTTGTGTCATCTGGCGTACTTCGACGCGTGTCATAAACACAAGTGTGGACGTCTCCTGGTCACGCGAACAATACCGAACATCCTTTGAAAAAACCGACTTTCGATGGATCGGCTCGTAACACGTGACTTAGATGCGTGACAGTACACAGACCAGCGTCCACACTGGGCCCGGCTAGTAGATCGTAACTCCATACATTGTCCTGCCGTTTATTCTGTGTTCGGCAGTTTCTTTCAGTGTACGGAATGGATTAAAGCGTACTGGAGCTTGTGACAAGTATTCGCGTTACAAAAATACGTCCACATTAACGGTACTGACACGTGTGTCTGATACGGTAACGGGATAATGCACGGTAAATTGTCACAAGTGTGGACCCACCTTTACATTTATTCGCAAGTCTTCAAAAGCGTAAGGTGTACACTTTTCGCAAGTAGTTTAGTCGTCACTGAAGATGGCACGACTGCCCTATAAATAAAAATTTTGTCATGCACTCGAGATAAACACGCGCAGGATGCTACGGAAATACCCCTATTTCTACACACTTACACAAAAAATCTAAAAAAAGAGCTACTGGTAATTTATCGTAAACTGACATGATAATTGTCATTTACCTTGGCAAGGGTAATGCGTTCGTATGCCATCTTCAGTGGTTAAATGTTTCAAGGTCACGGATCTATATTATTGGATACATTATCCTAATCCTTATCCTTACTATATTATAAACGTGAAAGTATGTATGTACGTTCCACTTAATCTCAAAAACTAATGGAATTTTTTTTTATGAAACTTTCCAGTTATGTACCTTTTATATCCGAATAGGACATAGGCTATAATTTATGTCAAATTTCATCCCTTTTAGCGACGAAAAAGGGGATGAAAATTTGTATGGACAGTAAATATTTTAATACGCTAGGAACTTGAAATCTTGGTAATATGCTTCACATTTACATTCGAAAAATATCGAGTTTTAGGGAAAGACATAAGCTACTTTTTATCCTGGCAAAATACCTTTTATCCGCGATAAACGAATCTAAGGCGGACGAAGTCGCGGGCGGCCGCTAGTCCTTACTTCCTTACTATATTATAAACGTGAAAGTATGTATGTACGTTCCACTAAATCTCAAAAACTACTGGACGAATGTTTATGAAACTTTCCAGTTATGTACCTTATATATCAGAGAAGGACATGGGCTATAATTTATGTCACATTTCATCCTATTAGAGGCGAAAATGGGGATGAAACTTTGTATCGAGAGCAATGTAGCTATAAATTGCATCTCTACGCGGACGCAGTTGCGGGCATATTATATAAATGACGAATTTAACTGGGCTATTAAATTTGTATTTCCGTGCATGGCGTGAAGAACTCGATAAAGTCGTTAGTAAAGTCTGAACAAAAGTGCACCTTAAGAGTCATGTCCTAAATCCAAATTTCTTTGAGTGTTTATTTCACTTTATCAGGCTCTTCACGCCATACACGGATATGGCGTCGCATGCAAATGAGATGCAAACTTAACGCAACTGAGTTGTCAGATATAATATGTGAAAAAACTATGTTGCTTTAAACAAGTAGTTACTTTATTAGTTATTAATTAGTTAGTTTTCCTGTAATCTATAGGTAAAAAACGAATCTCTGTTTTTTTTAGTCTCAAAGTGGATTCCATGTTTAAAATTCATTTTTTACGTTATAATACGTCTGTTTTTGTTAGTAACTGACTTACATTATATTTTCCAAATATTAACTCAATCGGTCCAGTAGTTTCGAAGCAAATCTGCTGTTCCATTCGTTTCCATTCCTTCCTTTTCGTTATTTTCCTTTGAGGTATGGAACCCTAAAAATAACACAGTCTTACTATTGAAGTGAAGATATCTTTATACAAATTATTTTCAAATTTTATTAGCTTCCATAACGACTTCCCTGAATGGGATTCGCGAAAACTCTCAAAAATATTCATAAAACACAAAAAAATCTAAGAAAAAAGTGCTATCTCACTCGTCAAGTAGGAGAGATAAAGCATATAATTTACGATGCTTTTAGTACTAATGGTAAAAGGCTTTATTGCGAAGCCATCATAAAATCAAACAGAAGGTGCTACTCGACCCGCGTGGATTCTTTAAGTATCCGATGACAAGGTTTTTGAGAGAAAAATTTTGTGAGTTACATTGCTTCTCGCTAATATGAATCCCATCAAAAACATGAATTTGAAATGAGAGCCAAGTTCAATTTTATGATATATGCCTTGGTTGTTGATTTCAACTACAAAAGAAGTGAGATCTAAATGGGTGCCAAGTTGGTCAGTCCTGAAATTTATTTATAACAACATGTAATATTTTATAACAACTTAAAATATCCTTTCTTTTTCTAAATAACTTGGGATTATGTATACTTATTTAAAGGGCGGGGGACGATTTAGTAAAAATCCTAAAATGCGCATTTTATTATTTGTAACAAGGAGTCCCTATATAAATTTTCAGACCTGTAGTATCAAAGTTTGCGGAAGTCTTATATAAACTTCCATCCCCTAGTTTAAGAGGTTGGGGGGTAATAGTTCCAAGTTTTAGAATTATTTTGTTGTTTTTGTACTAATACTAGCTTACATTCAAAATTTCAGCGTTCTAGGTCATCGGGAAGTACCCCAGAGGTTTTGATACGTGAGTGTGTTAGTGAGTGAGTGGCAAAATCGGCGTATTTTAGGTATCAATAAAACCTAAAGCATAAAAGCTAGAATAATAAAATTTAGTGCATTTTATGTTTCTTAACTGCATCTTAACCTATGAATTTGGGCACTCTGGTGTTAACTGGGACGAAGCTATGAGGGTTTGAATACTGAACGAAATGGTTCGAGAAATGGTATTAGGTAGTGCCCCGTTTCTTTTTTGTATGTCATGGTGGGGGCACTACCGGGCCCCCAGATATTTAAATTACGAATTGAAAGTGTAGATACGGAAATAGTAAAATTTGTGTATTTAAGAAATATTTACGTTTAGCCCCATATATATATATATATACTTTTATCCCGTAATATGGGAAACCCATACAAACTTCTATCCCCTTATTTAAAGGGCGGGGGGTGATTTTCTAAAAATCTGAGAATATGTATATTATTTATGTCTCATACAAACTTCCATCCCCTAGTTTAAGAGGTTGGGGGGTAAAATTTCATAGTTTTAGGATATTTTTTTGTTTGTGTACTAATATTAGCTTACATGCCAAATTTCAGCTTTCTAGGTCATCGGGAAGTACCCCAGAGGTTTTAATACGTGAGTGTATAAGTGAGTGAGTAGCAAAATCGGCGTAGTATAGGCAGGGATCGGAACTGGTATTTTTTAAATCTTCTAAAATACACGTTATTTCAGGAATGTTTTAAAACTGTATTTAGGAGAGTAGATATTAATCATAGAACACCTGATTCAAGTCCTAGAATTTTAATAAAATATACAAAAATCTTGTAATTGAATGAAAAACAGCGGCCAAGTGCGAGTCGGACTCGCCCATGAAGGGTTCCGCAGACGTCTATACAAAAAAATGCAGTATAGATGAAAAAAAACACTAACAAAAGAGCGTATCTCCCCGGCACTTACGTCCTTTCGCTGAGAAGCGCAGTTTTTTGGCAATAACATAAAAACGGCATGTCGGATCATGTTGAAAACAATTTTTGTTGAAAGTATTTATTAAGTTTTATAGTTGTAAATTTTTTCATATTTTTTGAACGTACCGTTTAGAAAATAGAGGGGGGGGGGACACAATTTTTGCTACTTTCGGAGCGAATATTTCGGAAAATATTCACTAAATCAAAAAAAATCTTAGAAACCTTAAAGTGTTTTTAAAAGAACTGTCGAAATATGTGCCACATTTTTTTTTTCAGTTTCGGTTACATGTATGGAGTGCCCCCCCTAGAAATATATATATATTTTATTTAACTATCAAACTAAGTAGCGATTTACACAAGACACCTATGCTCCACATCAATATACGTCTTATAGTTTTTGAGTAAAATGCCTGTGAGATACGGACGGACAGACAGACAGACAGACATGACGAATCTATAAGGGTTCCGTTTTTGCCATTTTGGCTACGGAACCCTAAAAACGAATCGTTATTTCGGATATTTTGTAAAAAAAAAATACCAGTTCCGTTCCCTGATTTTAGGTACCAATAAAACCTTAAGTATAAAAGCTAGATCAATTAAATTTAGCATGTTTCATATGTTCCCTAACTGCATCTTAACCTGCGAATTTAGGCGCTCTGGTGTTAACTGGGACGAAGCTATGAGGGTTTGAAAATGAGACGAAACGGTTCGAGAAAATGGTAGGTAGTGCCCCGCTTCTTTTTTGTTCGTCTTGGCGGGGGCACTAATTTTTTCTCCTTCGCGAACAAAATTGCAGGCATCTGCTATTAGTATATAAAGAGAGAATTTTAAATTTTGGTTTGATTAAGAACACCAACCAGCAACAGAAGTACCTCCCTCAACACTGCTCACAGTAATGTAAATTACACACAGTTTCTTATGTCGTTATGAATCATCGCATTGTGTAACATTTTTATAGAGGTTACGATATGAGTGTAGATAGCAATGGCGTGGCCTTAACAGATCGCAATTCTTATTGGCTTGCCTAATTTAAGACATTCTAGTACTTTATGTTACTGATTTTAAAGAAAACATAAGAGAAAATATACTCCGGCTTTACCAAAATCATGTTTGACGCCACGCCACTGGTAGATAGACACATTTATACAATGTACTAGCTTATGCCCGCGGCTTCGCCCGCGTACTAAGCGTAATCAGCGACCCGATAAACCATTGAAACAATGCCCATTTCGATTTTAAGACTTTGACCCCACATTTTCCCTTTTTAGGGGTGGAATCATCAAAAAATCCTGAAAGTGTTTCAGGATTATATTATTACCTCTAACGATACATGATTTTACTCATTTATCGTTAGAGTTTCGATAACAATAGTTTAAGTAATCTTGTTTTCCCATACAAGCTTTGGACCCCCATTTCACCCCCTTATGTGGTCAATTTTGAAAAATCATTTCTTAGTGCCCCCTGTCACCTTATAAGGAACCTAGGTGCCAAAATTTGGAATCTCTAGAACCAGCAGTTTAGGCTGTGTCTTGATATGTCAGTCAGTCAATTTCTTCTTTTATATATTTAGACATTTTATATATTTATTTGAACTCGGTGCATGTAAATAAGGTATTCATTCTACAAAAAAAATGCGTAAGATCTATTTGTGGTGCGTATATAACGGAATCATGTAAGCCACTTTTTAAAAGATTAAAATTGCTTACCTTGCCGTGCCTATATATTAAGCAGCTAGCAATATTTGTAAAACAATATCCAGATTTGTTTAAAAAAATAACTGATGTAAGTAGCAGAACACAAAGAAAATGTAATGATGGTAAATTATTCCTTCCTAAACTGAAATTGCAAATTTATAAGAGAAATGCCTATATTATGGCTATCAGAGTATTTAACAAGTTGCCCAGAGACCTGTGTAATCTGCCTCTGAATAGATTCAAGACAAATCTACATACATGGTTGTTGGACCGACCCTTTTACTCTATTAATGAGTTCTTTAGTTATTAAGTATGCTTGCAAGTATTCTTGTTTGCAAAATATTCGCACGCCAGAAATGGCGTAATATGCTTGTTCTAATTTTAATTTAAGAAGACCCCTGTAACCATATTACTGCGAATAAATGATTTGATTTGATTTGATTTGATTTTAGATATTCCCTGTTGTGAACAGGCAATGTACTCAAAACAACGCAACGCTTACCCTCGTTTTCTTTTCGCTGAAATCTCCTCAGAATTGGCTCTCGCAAACGACGTCTAAGGTTTCCCTGAATCAAACTCATTTATTTAATGTCATTTTACATTTATGTTGATACATTTTACAGAGATTGTGAAACTCCCTTGTTTGAGATGTATTTTATGATTTGATTTATGATCTCATACGCAGGTAAATATGTTTGTGAGGTTGTGTTGATGTTCCCTGTATGTATCCTATTATTTAAAGCGAGCAATTCTTGTGTTTATATGTAATTGCGTCGGCTAAAGTCACAAACCTCTTAACTTTTAGCACTTCTAGATAGTATATAAAGTCTGAACGCATATAATGGCAAAACTCTTAAACGCTAGGAAAAAATAGTTTAAGGTTAAAAACCGAAATAGAAAACCTCGCAATAGCCATATTATTAACTAGAAGGTGCTCGCAAACTTCGTCCGCGGAGGAAAAAAAAATTATAACCCTCTTTTTTTCTTTAGTGTAGTTTAATCCTTTAACCATCTGGAGATCTAGCTACCCGTGTACCAAAATTAGTTGAAATCCCTTTAGTCGATTTGGCGTGATGAAACCGCAACGACACATACGAGTACAATCATATAAAACTCCAAAAAAATACATATTTCCATTCAGTGACCTCCAAATAGTCCGTTACAATCATTATTTTGAAAATATCTTCAATGTACAGATATTTCATTTTTACAACTTTATAATAGTTATAGATCTTAAGTTTTTTGTAGTTACGAGGTTTTGATTTTAGGCGACGATTGGTTTCTCGGAAACGACCCAGTTTTGCTTTTTTCAGTTTATCGGGATAGGTTTTAAATTCGAAGACAAACCGTCGCTTACCCAGAAATCAAAGCTATCTCGGTCACCCAGGTTCTTTTTATAAAATACGTACAGTATATTTACGAAATAAGTACTAGAGGATGCGCGCAACTTCGTTCACAGAGGAGAAAAAAACAATAACCTTTTTCTTCAGCATAGTCGGGTAAAAAGTATCCTCTAACAATTTGTGGATGCCCAGCTACTCGTGTACCAACAACGGTTGAAATCCCATTATCCGTTTACATGGTTTTTTTTTTTCAAAAATATCGACTAATTCACTTTTTTATATATTTTAATATATAGATGTGTATCATATGTTATATACAAGCTTTTTAATCAGAGTAAATAAATATTCTACATGATAACTGGCAATATTCAGATGGGTGATGGAATGATCAAATTTAATATCAATAATTATTGTAATACTGTTCACGGCATTCTCTCGGTATTAAATTAATAAGCCTTAGAATCTGCCATGAGTACTATCATTGAGAACAGCAAACACAAGGAATATCTTAATTAATCGTATGGAAAATACAAGGTATTACTTAGTCGGGTTACACAATAACACTCCTACAATTTCCATGCATATCCCGTAATAGTTATATACCGATATTTTTATGACGTTCAATCAAGTGGATCTACTGCTTGTTGCTAATATTTGCAAATCTCTGATTGACTTTGGTTACATGTATTATTTTTATAGGGACTAATCTTATCTTTGCATATACTATACACATGCAAAGGTAAGAACTCCGATGAACATTTTTTTTTAATTGAGAACAATGCTACGTGTTAAAGCTAAGCTTACGGAAACATTGTTTAAGTCACTTGTGATTTTAAATTTTCTTTTGTTTACAGAAAACCAAGTAAAAGTTCTCCCAAACCAATGCTTAAAATACGCTGACGATGCGTTGTTGCAGTAACCGCATGCCATCCAGACCGCTGCCCAAAAACGCTGACAGTGCGTTTCCGCGGGTGAATGTATAGAGAAATTGTGTCGCATATAGTGTGACCAACACCGCTGTGCCGCGTATCCGATCACCGTGCCGTGGCATGACTGCGTATCGCGCTGCTTGGACGCTCACTGTCGGCGCGGCGATCATGCCTTACTTGTCCGATCTAAGTGTGTGACGTGTAGCAACATGGATTTCGAGACGAAGATCTGATCGGGCAAATGATACAAATGTAGACGCAACTTAAGGTACCTACCGGTATTGGTCACACTAAAAGACACATCACCGCGTATACGCAGCGTTGCGCAGCGGTGTGGGAGGCATGCGTAAAACTCGTGAAGCACAAGTCACGTCACTGCGCTAACGCACGATCGGCGTATTTTAAGGGGCTACCTAGAAATATTCCGTAAATTTCACTGTTTTTAAGGTGACATAAAATTCTTCCACTCGGTGATACGTAAAAAATATATATATTGGAGCTCGATATTTCACGTATATTTTTCTCAACTGGAATGTTATAATACTTAATAAATCAAGAGAAGAAGAAAAAGATTCGTAATGAGTTTTAACCCACTCCCAAAGAAGGAGAAGATTCTCAAATCGTCGGGACCTTTTTTTAATTATTTTTTTTATTTTAAATTAGTATAAGCTCCCTCGTTAAGCGACGTTTAGACATGGGAATAAATCCAATAAGTGAATGTTCACTTTAAAATTGTCAACTGGTTTTTCAATAGCTTCTATAGTTTTTAAGAAAAGTAGCAAAAACTGTTTTTTTGTCATAAAAATAACAAATTTTGATTTCGTTTATCTTAGTTGCGGTGACTGGTGAAGATAAACTGAAACAGTATATTGGTAACAACGGTGGTTGTCAACACGATGAGACATATACAACACAGAAAAGGGAAGAGCTACGGATCAAAGGGCATTCGCGTAGGGGAGCCCCTTAAGCACTGGCTTTTTTTTTATGACATTCCTATGTCATAAAAAAATTAAAAACCGTCAGCTCATTTGCCACCTGGCAAACGAGCAGACCGTCGCCCCTATGGGCGTGTCGGACGTGAAGTGTCTATACACTTGCATCACCAGAGGAGTCACAAGTGCGTTGCCGGCCTTTCAGGTGGGAGTACGCTCTTTTCTTGAAGGTTTCGCCGAACCTTAAAACTGTAACTGTTGGTAATATATATCTGTAACCGTTATCTGTTCTTACAGTTTAACGACCCATGCTGGAATAAATGTCGACACTAAATTTTACACTTTACTGCCAATACCTTTAGAAAATACTAGAAAATGTTCGCCACTTCTTTTGTGGAGGAGAAAAATTCGTAACCCCTCTTTTTTTCTAGCGTAGTCGGGTAAAAAGTATCTTATAACCATCTGGAGATACCCAGCTACCCGTGTACAAAAATAGTTGAAATCCGTTTAGCTGGTTTGGCGTGATGAAGCCACAACGACACATACAAACATACGCAAAATAGATGAATATGATATATATATATATGAGATAAAATGAATTAGGTTAGGTTAGGTTTGTTTTATAAAAATCTTGAAAATTTTACATGTTCAGAAAAAATGCATTATGCCAAATTATGAATTGGGAGAAAAAAACATGCTTAAACAAGGGGAACCTTTTGGTACACGGGTAGTTGGGTATCCACAAATGGTTATAGAATACTTTTTACCTGACTACTCTGTCGAAAAAAGAGGAGTTATGCCTTTTTCTCCTCCGCGAACGAAGTTGCGGGCGCCATCTAGTAGAAAAATAAATCCGGAATCCCAGAAACTGTCGACAGATTTAAATTAATTTGAACACAACTTCCGACTTGCATTTTAAATGAAAGCTTTCAGCTGCACATAGCCGTTAGCGAACAGTAAAGGAATAAAATAACCAGTCCAGAGGTCGAATAGGTAATGCATATTTTACCTAAACGTAGCAAAAGGATATAATTAAGAGAGGTTATAATTATAACCACCAAAAATAACGAATTAACATAACAACTTTATAAAAGTATGCATAAGATATTTTTTAAAATATTACTGTACTAAGCCGCATTTTTGGTAACTCTTTGGTAACTGAATTAAAATAAATAGGCCTTACCTAGTGTGGGAATCACTGTTCTAACTGTGTTGTGTGATTTGTAACTTATCTATAGGTACTATTAAAATATTATAACGGACTATATAGGGGTTACCGATACTAAAAATATATTTTTTGATTTTTTTGTACGGAAGTGTCACCTTCAAATACCTAGTCAGTATCACTTTTTTTTACAGACATTTCATTCTTACAATTCTGTAATAGTATAGATTAAACAGTTTGAATATGTCGTTAGCGACATCTAATGAGAAAATTGATTTTCTTACATGACCATAATTGATTGTGTACCTTTCTTTTTATTTCGTCAGTTACGTGTACAGCTAAATAACGAAGCCCTTTTTCGGGAATCTGATGAGGAAAATGAGATAGTTAAGTGAAGACTTTGAAGCTATCGCTGACGGTTCAATGCTTCAGCGTTCACGAATATTTGGAAATTGCTGTCACATATAGAATCCAAATATTTTCCTCCTTTGTGATATTTTTTTGTGTTGTCCTGCATAGGCAATTATTGTCACAATGACCTGAATTTGACGATAACAATTTTGATTTGGTTTCCTTTGGTTTCTTTGATATAGGTGAATTGACAATTTTAGACATAACTATAAGACAGTTTGCACAGCTACAAAGCTTCCGAAACGTCAGTAACATCCGTTAAAATTGCTTAATCAATTTTAGACAGACTTAAAAAAGGAGGTCTTCAAATCACAGTCAGTCAGACGTCTTTTTTTGTAACTTTGACAGAGGTAAATAATATTTCTTCGCAGTCGACCCCCTGAACACGGAAGATACAAAGCTTCCGAAACGTTGGGAACGTCCGTCAAAATTGCTTAATAAATTTTAGACAGACTTAAAAAAGAAGGTCCTCAAATCACAGTCAATCAGACGTCTTTTTTTTGTAACTTTGACAGAGGTAAATAATATTTCTTCGCAGTTGACCCCTTGAACACGGAAGCTACAAAGTTTCCGAAATGTCGGGAACATCCAATAAAATTGCTTAGTAAATTTTAGACAGACTTAAAAAAAGAGGTCTTCAAATCACAGTCAATCAGACGTCTTTTTTCGTAACTTTGACAGAGGTAAATAATATTTCTTCGCAGTCGACCCCCTGAACACGGAAGCCACAAAGCTTCCGAAACGTCGGGAACGTCCGTTAAAATTGCTTAATAAATTTTAGACAGACTTAAAAAAGGAGGTCCTCAAATCACAGTCAGTCAGACATCTTTTTTTTGTAACTTTGACAGAGGTAAATAATATTTCTTCGCAGTCGACCCCCTGAACACGGAAGCTACAAAGCTTCCGAAACGTCGGGAACATCCGTTCAAATTGCTTAATACATTTTAGACAGACTTAAAAAAAGAGGTCTTCAAATCACACTTTTTTTTGTTACCTCAGACCTCAGTTCAAAGCTCCCTCTCAATCCATGCAGAACCGACGAGATTTCGATTATTTAGTTGCACGTGTAGAAAAAGCTGACCTTTTCCATGGAAATTAATATGTTCACTGCAAGAATGAATAATAATTAAGCCCTTCTGGCACATGTGTAACTGTCTTTATAGCTTAGGCCCATCTGGCATGTATGTATATCTTTATTTGGTTTTTTTTAAATGGGTAGTTTGCACAAATTGTAACTTTGACAGAGGAAAATACATCTTTTCTCAGTCTACCCGTGACCATGGAAAGCTGGAAAGCTTCCGAAACCTCGGGAACTAAAATGAGATAATATACGCGATATAATCGGTTAAATTGTTTTATTTCAATGAAAAATATACCATTTCATAAATTAAAGATGGCGTCCAACTGTTAAGAAAATTGTGTAATTTCCCAATTATTTTTTTCGTTCTAGTTAAAATAACAACTAAATATCGTATGATATGGTCACATATTTCTTATTTTAAATAAAACCTGATAATAGCATCTACAAGGGAGTAGGACCAAAGTCAACGCAATCCAAAGACACTTACAGTCATTAAAAAACGTGTTTCCATACAAATTGTCATCCATAAAAAACCTATACAGTATTTCCACTTGTCCTAGAAACTAAAAATATTGTTTGAAGATAGGTCTTACAGCATCACAACTTACGGAACAAAGTTGAAAATCTTATTTTTAGGGTTCCGTCCGTCTTTCCGTTTATCCATCTGTGTGTCTGTCTGTCTGTCAAGACCTTTTATCTCTGGAACGCGTGAAGGTATCGAGTTGAAATTTAAACTGTATACCTCGATACCTTCTAAGGGCCTATGAAGCTGTCAAAAAATCAAACTTCTAAGTGTACGTAAAAAAAGATACGGCCGTTTATGCCACAAAAAACGTATATTTCGAAACTTTTTGATATTGATAGAGATACTCCCAGCTGTTCTAGAAACTTGAAATTTGGTAAGAAGGAAACTCTTATATAGCACAATCAACAAAATAAATCTGAAAATCATTTTTTTTTATGTCTTTTTGTCTATATCAATAACCAGTAATGATCGAGCACCGCGTATGTTTCGCTTAGGAGTAGGGCTCTGCTTACACTGGATTTTCATACATACGGCCATTCGTAGCGTATATTTTGTACGGAACCTTCGGTGCGCAAATCCGACTCGCACTTGACCGGTTTTTTATGTCTGTTTGTGTCTCTCTAATCTCACACAAAGTCACAGAAAGTCATACAAAATGATCAAATTTTATAGCAGTTCCAAAGTAGTAAAACAATTGTCACGACAGTTCAATGTGATGACAATGATTCTGATTCCGATTCTGAAAACCTAATGGAAATATCATTTTATAGAACAATCCGTTACGGTGGCATCGTAAGGTTTCAAGGATAATGACGTCATCTGTGGGAAGAGAGTCTTCAAAATGATTTTAACGGTTCATTATCACGTTTCAGAGAGTGGTTTTCTGAAATTTGAACTTTATTGATATTTATTTTATTTAAAGGTCGTCAGAACATGGTCAGCGGAGGAGTAAAAATCATAACCCTCTTTTTGTCTTCAGCATAATCGAATAAAAAAAACTTTTACCGTAGATGGATGCCCAGCTGTATGTTGAATGGATTTCAACTAATTTTGGTATACAAACATACAAAAAAATCAAATAAAATTATTTTTAAACTCAACTTTAAATAGTCTGTATCGGTGATTTTTTTAAATTCCATTATTGAAACTTTTTGACGACACGTTTGCCTTAGTGGGTTGTACAACGGCCTACGAAGTTGGCGGTCCCGGGTTCGAATCCCGGCCAGGGCAAGTGTTTGTGTGATGAGCACAAATGTTTGTTCCTGGGTCTTGGATGTTTTCTGTGTATTTAAGTAATATAATTTGTGGTTTACTAATGTTTCAGCGAAAATTATTTAGCAAATGTTTAACTCCCAAACTATTTATCCCATATTTTTATTTGGGCGAAGTTTTATTTCCCAACTCAACGTTTCGCACTGATATCATTACCCAATTAATGATTTGATAAATTATTATTAAGCAAATTATTACTTGAGATTTGATTAAGATGTCATTTATGTATTCGCCAAATGTATTGATTGGCATACCATACTTTTAGCAACATATTGAATGGCATTATAAAATCTAACCTAGTTCGTTAGGATGCAGGGTTCAAATTACAGTATGATTGGATTTCATTATGTGGGCAGGCTGATGTACCGAATAGCTAAATTATGAGGGTAATAACTTTTGTTTAGATACTCCGTTGCTCAATGTGGCATTTCGTTCTCGTGCAAAGTTAATGTGTGCAATCAATCATTTGTTGTTTTAAAGTGAATGAAGGTAATGATAGGTTTTTTTTTCACTCGATATAGATCTGCGCGGCTCGCTCGCTTCGCTCGTCGTCGTACCTAACCTAATCCATGTCGCACCTGCCTTAAGATGAAATAGGTAAGGTTAGGAATCCTAAGTCAAGTTGATGTGAAGCTGTATATATATTTGCGACAGCGTGATAACTAAAAACTTGATGCTTTAAATAAAGTGAAAAACTTTATTAAACAAAAACAAGACATAAATGATACATGACTTTGGGTACAAACATTAGTTGTACTGTGTTTTTTTTTGTGTTTCACTTCGAACTTTCTAAATAGGTTCTCAACAGAGGTTGGTAATATAATGGTAAACACAAGCAGTAGCATGAAATTAATCTGCAAAGTTACTATTTGTCCAAAAGACATTTGACGATTTGTTATTTGTCTAAGTAAATCATTTGCTTCATAATAATTTGCCACAAAAAAGTTTGTTGAAGTAAAATTTTGTGATTCAAAAAAGTTGCCAAATAATAAAGAAGCGAAGTAAAGTTATGCCAACGGTTGGTTTGCCAAATGAAACTTTTGCGAAAAGTGGTTGGGAAGTGAAATTTGGCGAAACATATTTCGCCAAAAACGCAGTATACCGTAGTTTGTCTATATAATTATTATGTGTCATCGCCTAGTACCCATAGTAAAAGCTTTGCTTAGTTTGGGAGTAGTTCGATTTGTGGAATATTGTTCCTGTATTATATATACTTATTTTATGTTTAATAGTATGTATATGCTACTGCTTGATTGAATCCTGTGACTGTTACTTTTGCGCGGATCTCGTAAAAATTATGGCTCTCTCTAGTACAGTCAACTGCATTTTTTTAATTATACAAGGGCTTTCAACTTTAATCCACACCTTAAGTGCTAAGAGTGCAAAGTGGTGCAAGTGAATAATTTAAATGTTTAACAAAGTTTTAAAAATAGGTAGAAATGTTTTGTTAGTATTTCTTTCAATGCAGAAACGGATAACTGAAATGGTTATTAGTAAAGTAGGTGAAATATCAGCGAAATGTTACTCTTTCGCCCAAAATAACATAGTTTAACAGATTCGTTTTTCATAAATGTTTCTTTCCGCACAAGTAAGTTGAATTAAGGTCAGTCGGGGTAAGAGAAACATGTGATAATGTGATACTGAAAACTGACATTTGTGTCAAAGGAAATAGAGTTGGGCCAAATGCATGGATTCTCTTTCCCCACGAAATAAATTGTTTCTCTTACCCCACCTGTCCTAACATTATTTTCATCTCCAAAGAAATGTTCTGTATCTATAGTAAAAAAATAAAAAGCAGTTTACTAAACGTTCAAAAGCTCACTAATTGTCTAAGCAATGTTAGTTATAAGATTTGACGCTAGATGGCGCTGACCCCTCAGAGCCGAATCCTGAATCACGCTAACGAAATGTTTTCGTAGTTTGCCTAAAGGGGCTGTTTGTTTTGTATCTCTCTGTTCTGTTGAAATAAAGTATTGTTATGGTATATTCAAAACCGACTTTACTTTACATTAGACCAACCTTGTTCATGGTCCTTCGAACCGGATTAGCCTATAGAAGTGGCTTTTTTGGTAGTTCAGTGTGAGCTACATTTCGCCTCGCGCCTAACAGTGGTTTGCTGTTGCAAGGGCCGAGAAGTTTTCAGCAAACTGTGTCTACTAGCGCCATCTGTGTGCGAGTAGTTGACAGTTACCTGGGACGAGTGTCAGCAGTTATCGGGTGCAAGCAACGCCCCCCATAACATCGACAAGCAGACGGCGCCTACCAGGGGCCGTAAGGAGATCAGCGAAGTGTGACGTCATACATCATTGAGGAAAGTGGTTTACTACGTGAGTGAGTCAAGTGCGAACTGTGAGTACTTTTAAATTTATATTACACGCGAGTTTCAACCTAGTGAACAAACTTAATTATTTTGACATTGTTTACATGGACTTAGAAAAATTTCGTCATCGGTTCCGGTCCGGTCACCTAGGTCCAATTCCCCGAATGTCTAGTCTGTCTTTTTCGTCCAATTCCCAGAACGTCCATTCTCCGAATGTCCAATTCTCCGAATGTCCAATTCTCCGAATGTCCAGTTCTCCGAATGTCCAATTCTCCGAATGTCCAATTCTCCGAATGTCCAATTGCCAATCAAAGGGTATAAGCTGGTTAAATAAATTTGTGGCACAGGCATCATGACATTCTGCCACTATGCGTATTAAAAATTTCTTTAAAAATAAAACTTCGATTTTTTGTTGTTTATTTCATTGCATGTTTGAAAAAAGCACTATACATACCTCGGCGGGAAATTGTGACCGAATTGAGGGTTGCCCGCCTCAGACCTATCCGGCCTCGCTTCGCTCGGCCGTCTATATGTCTTCGGCCAGCAACCCCTTTTGTCAATTTTTTTTTTTAAACTTTCAACCTTAATATTATCAATTTTTTCAAAACATAAATAAATAATATTTTTTTCAGAAAACGACCTCAATTATATATACAACATATCTAAATTACAAAGAGAGTTATCTAATCTTTTTACTTTAACGTTTAATACTGGCCACTTGAAATACATGAGCGTAAAGAATTTTGAAATTGAACTTGGTATCTGTCATTTAATTGTCTAGTTGAGTTATTGCACGTGTGTTCCAAATTTCCAATCAATTATTAAAATGGACGAAATATATTTTATAAAAAGTCGAAAAAATAAAACTATTCTATTATCCGCCGGATATAAATATACATTAAGTGTTACGAATAAAAATGGTACCACATTATGGCGGTGCTGTAATCGTGAAACTTGCAGTGCCACGCTTACATTACATGAGAATCAACGAAAGATTATTCGCCAAAAACAGCATCTGTGCGAAGCAAATGCAGAACAAAATGAAGTGGATAGAATACTGGACCAATGTAAGATACAAGTGTGTAAAGATTTCCGACCTATACAAACTATATATGAAGACAATTTCGAAAATTTAAAATCACAAGGAAAAGAAGTGCCACTTTTCGAATCAAAGAAAAATGGTCTTTATGGGTCCAGAAAACGGTTCTTAAATGTTAAAAAATTGAGTTTCAATACTTTGGCTGACGTACAGGTTCCAGAAGCTATGGCTGAGGATTTACTTGTCTTTGAAGACGGACAACTAGACAAAATAGTTGTCTTTTCTTCATTTTTAGCAAACAACATTCTGAGTCAATATAATGGGACTTATTACGGAGATGCTACATTTTTCACTGTTCCGAAACCCTTTTACCAGCTGTTAACATTGCACATCGATTTAAAATCGAATCTCACCACTACGAACATTATTCCAGTTATCTACGGGCTTTTGCCGGATAAATCAGTAAAAACATACCGTCGTTTTTTTCAAATTATCAAAGAACATTTCAATATAGAAATTTTGAGATATAAGTGTGACTACGAGCAAGCGCCTATTAATGCTGTAAAGAAAATATTCAAAGATGTCAAAATTAGTGGATGCTTTTTCCATTACAATAAGGCGGTATGGAAAAAAGCCAAAGAATTAAACGCCACTAATTCTTCTCGAAATCGAAATATGATTAGAATGCTGACAGTGCTGCCTCTTGTGCCGTCGAAGAGATTAAATGAGGCGTATCGTGCAATTTTAGCTAGTTACGACGATTCGACTCAACTCACGCCAGAAATGATTTCCTTCAATAAATATTTCCAGAAACAGTGGTGTCCAGAAGTAAATTACGAACTATTAAGTTGTACTGAGAATAGACATCGTACGACAAATACTTTAGAAGCCTGGCATCGACGGTTGAAGTCGAAAATACCGAAGAAGCCGAATTTTTATAACTTTTTATTTCACTTAAAAAAAGAAATTATATACTGGGATAACAAAATATATCAAAGCTTATTTTCAAAACTAAAAAAGAACAGAAAGTTGCACGATATTGAATTTGATAAAGCTTATATTAAGTATTTAAACAGGCTGAACAGAAAAATGCTTACTACAAGTCAATTTCTACACAAAGTTATATTTTTAAAATATAAACTGAATAAGAAGTTCCGCTAAAAGGTATAGGATTATTTTAGAGTATAAGTCAGATATAAGAATATTTCTTCATTCAGTGCTTTTGATTATGTTTGTGTTGTATCCGGAGTGTTGTTTCAGTTATTGTTGTGTTTTTACACATTAAATAACAGATAAAGAAAACGAGTTTTGTTTTAAATTTACTTACAAATAGGGCATAAGAAGTATAGTGATTAGCTTTAAAAGGCTAAGCAAAGTCGGAAATCATTTTTCAACATGACTATCAAATTATTCCTCATCCTTCGTCAAAATGTCACGTGATGTGAATGTAACACAACAATTTATACAGAGTCATGACGTCAAGAGCCTGCATGTGCAGAGCCTTCAGGTTCACTTCGTCCATATTCCCAACTCGTCCACATTCCCACTTGTGTACCGCAATGTGCCCAAACCACCAATGTAAACGAGATGGGAATGTGGACTAGTTGGGGTTGGGAATGTGGACGAGTTGGGAATATGGACGAGATGAGATCAATAACCAAAAAATCAATGCAATATGGACGAAGTAAACCAGAAGGGTGCAGAGTATAGGTATACGACACAAAGATAATTAGACATATAGGTACAGTAAATAGACGTACGGGGAATAGACATACCGGTAAATAGACGTACAGGGAATAGACATACCGGTAAATAGACGTTCGGGGAATAGACATTCGAGGAATTAGACATTTGAGGAATGGACTTTCAGACAATAGACTTTCGGAAACTGGACATTCAGGGAATTGGACCTAGGTGCCCGGACCGATCGGTTCATCAACAGAAGAAATAGTTAAGTCATTAACTTAGAATAAATTACTCGTAATATTAACATACAATATTAAGCAAAAAACGGTTGGAACGGGGAATCCATGCCCGATTTTGACGAGAGACAAAGTTCCAAACACTTGTAAAATTTTCAACTTTTGATCGCAGTTTTTTCTAAGTTCTAAACACTTGTAAAATTTTCAACTTCTGATCGTGTTTTTTTCTAAGTTCTTAACTAAAATTTTCAACTTTTTATTGTGAGTTCTAAGTTGTTGTAATAGAGTCAGTTATTAAATTCAAACGAGATTTGTGTATTAATTGTTTACAATATGGAAGCCTTGCTAAGTTATCAAGTTGACGTCGCTAATCGTATATGTAAAGCGCGAAGTAATTACAAAAAGTCTCCCAAAGAACGCATTACCCAACATTATTTAGAAAGTAGATTAGAGGCTTTAGAGCAACTTTGGTTTGAATTTAGACAGGGGCACAAGGAAATAATAAAAACTTGTGATCCAACAGTATTAAGAACGAAACCTTATATTACGGATGAAACATATGACAAAATTGAAGAACATTATACAGATCACAAGTGTGAGTTGAAAGATAAATTAGCTAAGTTCACTAGCGTTCTCTCGAGTCAGTCAAAGACAAGTGAGGAGAACAAGCACACGAAATCGAGTCTAGTAAAATTACCTAAAATTAGTATTCCTAGTTTTTCTGGGAAATACCAGGAGTGGACGACATTTAGGGATTTATTTATGTCTATGATCCATAACAACAGCTCGTTAGATAATGTGCAAAAATTGCAATACTTAAAGAGTTATTTAACCGGAGAGGCAGAGCAGTTGCTAAGAAATATACCTGTGTCGGATGCAAATTATACTCGGTGTTGGAGTCAATTAGAACAACGTTACAACAATAAAAAATACTTGTCGCATTGTATACTAAAACGATTATTAAGTCAAAAAAGTGCAAGCACCGAATCACCAGGATTTCTTAAGGATCTAATGGACACGTCGACTGATTGTTTAAGTGCACTGTCTAATCTAGGCATCGATGTTTCCACGTGGGACATCATTGTAATTCATCTGTTGACGTTAAAGTTAGACCCTGAATCACGTAAGCAATGGGAACTGAATGTTTCAACAAATTCTGTCTCGGACACTTTGCCCACTTTCGCTCAATTTAAAGAGTTTCTAACAAGCCGATACAGAGCTTTAGAGTTCATTGAGCCGAGAAGTATTAGTAAGACTCCTAGTGCTTACGTAAAAGCGACTGCTGGTAGTGCCAGTAAACCCAATGTACTCCATGTTGCCAATACGCCAGCTATAGTATGCGAATTTTGTACTGAGCCTCACAAATTATGTTTTTGTAAAAAGTTTGCAAGTGAGGATTATGCCAAAAGACACGAGTTTGTGACAAATAATCGTATGTGTTACAATTGTTTAGGAAGCAACCACTCTGTTAGATTTTGCCAAAAAGCCACTAGTTGTAGAATATGTAAAAGGCGTCATCATTCCTTGCTTCATTCGAAAGATGTCTCAACTTCAACTGCCAATGTGAAGAACGTAGCTCAGGCAGGTGAAGGTGTCTCGAAGAAAGCCACACATATCGTAACAGATAGCACATCATCAGACCAATCAGAAACCACACCGATAGTCAGCTGTTTTACGAAAGGGACGGTAAAGGAGGAGATTTTGTTGGCCACAGCTCTTGTAAAGGCTGAGTCTAAAACAGGAGACTATCAGGTGATCAGAGCGCTTTTAGATCAAGGCTCCCAAGCTTCATTTATTACTGAAGCTGTGGTGCAAGCTTTAGGGATAAAGAAAATTCCCACTAAAGGAGTAATATCAGGATTAGGTGGCGATCAGACCTCTGTAGGGTCTAAGTATATGGTTCAATTGAAAGTTCAATCGCTGACCGATCCAACATTCAACATAGTATTGAAGGCATATGTCTTTAACAAGATCACTACTTATCTTCCTGGTAAAAAGGTAGCAGTTCCAGAATGGAGGGAACTACAGCAGCTCACGTTGGCTGATCCGACATATAGCTCACCCAACAAAATAGATGTGTTGTTGGGCGCAGAAGTTTACTGCCAGATTTTAAAAGAAGGAGTCCTCAGAGGTCCACAAGGAAATCCAGTCGCACAGTGCACTACCCTTGGTTGGATTCTGTCTGGTCCAGTGGGTTCTGCAAGTGGTAATGGAAATATCACTGTATTGCATACTCATGTGAGCGAGGATGAAATATTAAAACGCTTCTGGGAGATAGAAGCTGAACCTTCAGCTCACAACAAACAGCTCACTGAGGAAGAACAAAGGTGCGAAGAACTTTTTGCAGCCACAACGGTACGCGACGAAGATGGCAGATACGTGGTGAAGCTACCGTTCCGTGAACCCAATGCAACCTGTAAAGGAAATTCACGTGAAATTGCAGTTAAAAGACTGCAGTCACTAGAGAGAAAATTTAAAAAGGATGTAAATCTCAAAATCAGATACACAGAAGTAATAAAAGAGTACGAGCAACTAGGGCATATGATCCCTGTAACCAAATCTGACAATAAGAAACAGAAAGCGATTTATTTACCCCATCACGCAGTCATCCGAGAGGACAAGAGCTCCTCCAAGGTAAGAGTGGTATTTGACGCGTCCTGTAAAGATGAAAATAACGTATCACTCAATGATCTACTCATGACAGGACCTACCTTGCAGCCAGACTTGCATCATCTGATTATGCGTTGGAGACAATATCCCGTCTGCTTAGTAGCTGATATAGTTAAAATGTACCGGATGGTGAGGGTGGCTGACGAGGACACCGACTTCCAACGCATAGTGTGGCGAGAAGAGCCTGAAAAGGAAATCAAAGATTACAAGTTATTAACAGTCACTTTCGGCACGGCCTCGGCACCATATTTAGCAGTAAAGGCACTTAAGCAAGTAGCTTGTGATCACAAGGAGAAATATCCTATGGCCGCCAGCAGAGTTCATGAAGAGTTCTATATGGACGAATTGATGACCGGCTGTTAAACGGTGGAAGAAGGAATACAGCTATACAATGAAATTAAGGCTTTATTGAACGAAGGAGGTTTTGTGTTACAGAAATGGGGTAGCAATAAACAGGAATTGACAAGCGAGATAAATAAAAAGGAGACTAAGGCCAAAGAGGATGAAGATCAAAAAAACAACCTGGAAATAAAAACAGATACGATAGTGACAATCTTAGGACTTACCTGGAATAAAGATTCAGATGAATTTCAGTACTCGGTAAAACTGCCGCCGTTATCACTACCTGCAACAAAAAGGAAAATTATTTCGGATGTTTCGCGTCTGTTTGACCCATTAGGCTGGTTAGCACCATGTGTCATTACAGCAAAGATATTTATACAGCGACTGTGGATATCTGGGATCGGATGGGATGAGGAACCACCAGCTGATATATTACAAGATTGGCTAACTTACCGTGAACAGTTGGCTTACCTTGAAGATTTCCGAATTCCTAGGTGGCTGTACACCAATTCAAATGACACACTGGTAGAGCTGCACGGCTTTAGTGACGCTTCAAGTGCGGCTTACTCGGCTGTGGTTTATCTTCGGGTAATCAAAGCATCTGGGGACATTTATGTGTCATTGTTGACAGCCAAAACAAGAATTTCGCCTGTGAAGCAAATTTGTATCCCGAGGTTGGAACTCTGCGGTGCTGTTCTTGTGGCTAAACTGCTTAAGGAAGTTGCGGAGATTATGCACATACCCAAGTACAATGTTCGAGCGTGGACGGATTCCACAATAGTACTTGCTTGGCTCAATAAACATCCAAGTAATTGGAAAACGTTTGTGGCCAACAGGGTGTCGGAGATTCTAACCACTATGGATTCATCGCAATGGTCGCATGTCTCTACAAAGGAGAATCCCGCAGATTGTGCATCACGTGGAATACGGCCAGTAGAACTGAAAGAGCATGATTTATGGAAATTCGGTCCTAAATTTCTGTACAACGAAGTCATCGAGTATAAGAAACTCAAAGGCAACGACACGACCCAGGAGAAATCGACAAAGGTTCATCTAGGAGTCGTAGAAGAACCTATTTGGAACAAATACTCGTCACTCAACAAGCTTATTCGTGTTGTCGCATATTGTAGACGTTTTCTAACAAAACGTGATTTGCATCACGGTCGAGATCACACCAGATATTTACAAAAATGGGAATTAGATGAGGCTATGAGAAATTGTATCAAAATATGTCAGAATGCTGAATTCAAAACTGAAATAGCAGAGATCAATGGAAACGGATACATCAAATCAAAGACATCAAAAATCCGGTCTCTGACTCCCTTTTTAGAAAACGGAGTTCTTCGAGTTGGTGGTCGATTAGAACACTCAGCCGAATCAGAAAACGCAAAGCACCCTGTTATCCTACCGTACAATTCTCACCTGTCCAAGTTACATGGAGG
The DNA here is from genome assembly GCA_905404275.2 of Hedya salicella. Classification (NCBI taxonomy): domain Eukaryota; kingdom Metazoa; phylum Arthropoda; class Insecta; order Lepidoptera; family Tortricidae; genus Hedya; species Hedya salicella. Next base: position 9,693,811 of record FR990115.1, read on the forward strand.
ACGGCAATCCATGTTGAACTATCTCAGATCAGCATACTGGATAGTAAAAGTAAAAAATATGGTAAAACAACACATTCGAAAGTGTGTTCCCTGCATAAGACACCGAGCTAAAAATCAGACTCAACTGATGGGAGCCTTACCATCGGCCAGAGTCATCCCGGATAGAGCATTTATTCGCCGTGGCGTTGATTATGCAGGACCTATTAATTTAAGGACATCAAAGGGCAGAGGACATCACTCTTATAAGGGATACGTATGTTTATTTATTTGTATGGTCACGAAAGCCATACATTTAGAAGTAGTAAGCGATTTGACTTCTCGTGGATTCCTTGAAGCTTTCAAGCGATTCGTGTCCCGACGCGGTCGCTGTTTAGAGATCTACAGTGATAACGGCACAAACTTTGTGGGAGCTGGAAAGGAATTAAAGGAGTTATTTAATGCCGAGAAATCGAGCATGACTAACGAGATAGCAGAAGGTTTAGCGTCTCAGGGAACCTCTTGGCATTTTATCCCTCCAAAAAGTCCCAACTTCGGTGGTTTATGGGAAGCGGGAATAAAATCAACCAAATACCACATCAAAAGAGTTATTGGCGACTCGACATTAACTTATGAAGAGATGTCAACATTACTCACCCAAATAGAGGCCTGTCTGAATTCACGGCCTATATCAGTTATGTCCAATGACCCAAATGAGCTAACCCCTTTAACTCCTGGCCATTTTTTAATAGGAGAACCCCTACTTACAGTTCCAGAAGTTAATTATGAACGCTCAACGTTGAGCTCATTAAAACGATGGCAACTCACACAACGCATGTTGCAAAACTTTTGGCGTCGATGGGCCAATGAGTACTTGACCCATTATTTGCAACGATACAAGTGGGCTCATCAAGTCCCCGAACCTAAGGTTGGAGACATCGTTTTGGTGAAGGAGGATGATATGCCTCCATCAAAATGGCTTTTTGGCATAATCACTCAAAAGCATCCAGGGCAAGATGGTTTAACGAGAGTAGTCTCATTGAAATGTAAAGGCTCTCTAATAAAACGACCAACATCAAAACTTTGTGTTCTGCCTGTAAGCGAATAAAGTAAAGGTGCTTACGTTTAGCCTTAAGTTAAGAATAATTTTAATTGCTTAAACTATAGTGAAACAATTTTAAGGAAATAGATATTAAATATGTAAGCCTCATTAAGGACAGACAATTTACCTAACCCACTCATTTTTAGAGATCTTTCAGGAGCGAGTTGTTCATAATATGACAGGGTGGGCGGCGCTTATAAAGGACAGTCTGTCCTTGGTGGGCGGTATGTCTAAGCAATGTTAGTTATAAGATTTGACGCTAGATGGCGCTGACCCCTCAGAGCCGAATCCTGAATCACGCTAACGAAATGTTTTCGTAGTTTGCCTAAAGGGGCTGTTTGTTTTGTATCTCTCTGTTCTGTTGAAATAAAGTATTGTTATGGTATATTCAAAACCGACTTTACTTTACATTAGACCAACCTTGTTCACTAATAGACTTAACATTTTCCGAATGAGGCAGAGATATTTACCTTTACAGAGTCAGTATAATCCGCGGCACGTTAGTAAAACCAACATGGCCGCTACTGCGCAGGTACCCAACACCCCACCGCCTCGTTGTTATGGATACGTGCAATGCGTCTGCCCTCGCCCCACCCTTACCTCAGATGAGACTCTAAAATCGACTTCTGCGCAGGTTTTACTTACACACCGCGCATTGTAAGTAACATTTAACAGCTTTGCCTATAGGTTGAGAAGCTTTACCTCTAAGAATACTAAAGTCACTCAGTTTCACTCCCGCTGAGCTAAACCGATCGTCAAAACGATCGATCGATTTGTAACGGATATTCGAATCTTGTTTTTTTGGAAAAATGCAAAGTGTGACAAAATTCTAAGTCTTGCTGACTAGACAAAGCGTGCACCCTGTTAAAGCACAAGGCCATGGTTCAAATGCTCAGTCAAAGTAATTTATTGTTTCATTGGTTAGATCTTCGTATTTATAAAAGGTAGCATTTTTTTATTCCACTTGTTAATCTTCTTCTGCCTAAGCCTTTTCCCATCATCTGGGGTCGGCTCTCCTTGCCCGCTTGTAAATGAATATGTTATTTAGTAATTTAAGTACAGAAATAAATTACAGATCAGTAAAGACCAGAAAAGTGGCCTGTTGTCTGACGTCATCTATCCCGAGTCCCGGGTCCAGGGGCATTTAGTTGAACAAAACTTCGTGCTATGCACTTAAGGAGTGTGATTGAGGAACAGAAGATTTTTACAGCGGCATCAAAAATACCAAAGACAAGAAAAGTATTATTATTTCAAACTATTGGTGGAGGAAGTCACTCGAAAATAAAGAAACGAGACTGTACATGAATAATGACTGTACAAAAGGTTAAAACGTAACTAGTTTTTGATTTACACCTAAATACATTTTTAGCAATTTGAGAGCAGAAATGCGGTGCTGCCGAAGGATGGAGGGAATAAGCTGGACAGAAAAAGCCACTAATGAGGAAGTATTGGAGAGAGTAGAGGAGAAGATACAAATACTTCATACAATAGAAACTCGAAGAGGTAAAATGATAGATCATTTGATACGACACGACGATCTAATACAAAATATAATGGAAGGGAAAATTGAGGAAAGAGAGGAAAAGGAAGGCCGAGGGTTATTTGGACCAGATAAAGAAAAAGGTAGACGTCGTGTCGTATCGAGAAGTCAAAGAACTGGCATTAAGTAGAACGGACTGGAGAGAACTGCACCAACAAGAGTGAAACTCTTAAGTAATAATAATAATAATAAGTGCAGGAATAAATTACAGTTCAGTAAAGACCAGGAAAGAAGCCTGTTGTCTGACGTCATTAATCTCATTTCCTGGGTCCCGGGGCAGGTAGTTGAACAAAACTTCGTGCTGCGCTGCACTTGATATAGACACGTATAAACTATTCGTTTTCCTAGTTCTCGCACTTGGCTTCGTTTTCTTAAGTTAGTTTTGACAACCTGCTTGACGGACCAATATAGTTTGACCTGTGATCTGGAACATGTACCACTATTTCACGTGTCTATGTTACGGATGACTTGAAGACGCTCGAGTGCTTAATTTAAGAATTACACCCCTAAATATCAGTACAGTTTACGCTAATTTGTATTTATAATAAAGTATATACATCAATCTTCTCCATCTTCTCTCTTCTTCGTCTTATACATCTTTTTATTATTTTGCCAATATTTCGAATGATAATTGATTCTTGGTTGATGTTCTTTTACTAATTTTTCATAATAATTAAAAAAATATATTCTTGATGAGATCTTATTTATGAAAAAAAAGTTTTTCATTAAAAAATCCTGGTAAAGAATAGACAACAATGGCTTTTGTGAAAGTTAACGTGGCTATACGATGTGTGTGGAAACTTTATTAATATTGATGCTAACATATCAAGTTTTGCTCGACTTCTCAAAAATCGATAAATCTTTTTCACTAGTCAATTTCTTAATTATTGTAACTCGGCATTTTAGTTAAGACTTGTATGGACCTATTTAATCCTAGTACTAAGTAATGTTTTGATTGCATAAGTGAACAATCTGTTTCTCCTTAATTTACTCCAAAAACAACAATTTAAAGTGAACTGTCCACTAAAACTCGAGAAACTGGCGAAAAGTCAGTTACTCCACTGCAGTGAAACTTCTTGATTGCATTCTAAATGACTTTCTAAGGACTTTTCTTATGTTCGGAGTGTAAATTCCGATCAGTAAAGTGGCTTGATAAGAAAACTGGTTATGAAGAGATAAGTTTTTGGAAAAAAAAAGTATTTTAGTGCAAGTTTTTATTTTCGACCGTACTTTTCTTTGAACATCCATCAACTACTCACAAAGACCATCCATCCATCAACTACTCAGAAAGAAGAGAGGAGAAGATAAAGAGCCCAAACTCGGTTGGATTGTGTTGTTTTATTATTTGTTCATTTAATCTTTATTGCACAATAAATAAAGGTACAATTGGCGGACTTAATACCTTAAGGCTTTCCCTACCAGTCAACCATCGGGCCAATCAGTTGGTGCAGGATCGTGGCCATCGATATATTAGAAGAGAAAAGAACAGGCACAAATCAATATTTTATACAGGGTGTATGGCAGATCGTCGGCCAAAAGACTAGGGTAGGTAGGTAGGGTCACTTGCAACACATTTCGGGCAAATTAATACTTGTTGTTGTGTCCTGCCCACGGTGTTTTTTTAACTATTTTTTATTTTTTTATTTCGGCATTTGCCAAAAATTCTCATTTTTGCTTACTTATCTTTTTTTTAAACGTGACTGCACAAAAGTGTTTGTAATTTTTAAATCTCTAATGTATGCGTATCCTATTGAACATTATTTTTATATAAAAAGGAAATAAAAAAAAGTTATGAGCCGACAAAGTGTGAAGGACAGGAAATAAAAATCATCGAGCTCTGTGAATGTGAATTTTAGGCAAATGCCGAAATAAAATTAAAAAAATAGTTAAAAAAACACTGTGGGCAGCACAAGTGTTAATTGGCCCAAAATGTGTTGCAAGTGACCCTACCTACCTACCCTAGTCTTTTGGCAGACGCTCTGCCATACACCCTGAATAGGTATGATAAATATATATTTTAAATAATAAGTAGGTATACATCCAGAAATACTTGTTATAATATACATTATTATTATTATTATTTATTATTCAAAAAAGTTACACAGCATTACAGTAAAAACCAAGGCACAGTGAACTACAAAAAAATTAAAAACTTAAACTAGTTTGATATAGGCGACGTAACTCCGTGGCTCCGTTGCGTCGTCTGCTCTGGTGTAGGATTCGGCAGATTACCGCGGAACTGCCAAAATACTACACCCTTCGGCCAGAAGTCTCCACTTGCGATGGTGTCATGCAGCGGCCGCGGCACGCGCACCACAAACGAGCTGAAGTGCACGTAGTGGCGGGACTGCAGCTGGTGCACCCTCAGCGAGAAGCCAGTCTTCTGGCGGACGAACTCCACCACGTCATCAGCTACGGCGGAGTGATGCAAGCGCGACACGTAGAGCGCCTTACTCGGTGTAGCAACCCGAAGACCAGAACCAACCGGCTCGGGAATGCCACAAAGAGTTTTGTGAGGTGCCCTGCGTGCCTTGCTCTTCCTTTCCACCAGTGTGAATCACTCCTTAACCACATCAGTGCAGGAGGACTTTTCCTTTTCAGGAACCCGTACTACCTTACTCCTTGCCTTAGAACCCTTGCCTTGCCGGGTCTCCTTGCCTTAGAAGGCAAGGAGACCCGGTTAGCTGCGACAGGCTGACCGGCGACGTCAGCATAAACACGCTGTCGTGACTTCGGACAGAAGGCGGCCGCATGCGCGAGGGGCGCGCGGGCGGTAAAGCGGCACGTGCGGCACCTTTTACAGTGTCAGCAACACGCGAACAAACAGACTCGACGCTTATAGTAGCAGGCCGGTCAACGGTTTTGAAATTTGATGCCACCGACCGTGTTGGAGCACTATTTCGCAAACTATACACTTCGTTGCGTAACTCGGCAATAGTGACTTGGGCCGCTTCAAATTTCAAGATAACTTCTGCTAAACTTGATTTTAGGGCCACAATATCCTTAAACAAGCAGCTAACGTCGATATTATCCGGAACCTGATACGGCAGGATAGAGGCATCCGTCGCCACTAACTCCGGTTCCAGTTTCATCCCCTTTCCGGTGAGGTATATATGTACCAACGACCCCAAGGGACTGGCACAACACCTGCTTAGCTTCACAGAAGTCTTCGACGGTGAAGCCCGATGCCCGTGAACTGGACAGCGGTTTCCACATCCATCTTGCCTTTCAGCAGCAGCTTCTCCTTTTGTTGCAGAAAGGCGTGGAAATAATTCACGACGGGTTGACTCTGATTGGAGGCACTCATCGCGGCGATTCACTAGCAGCGGCTGGGCCGCGCTAGACTCACAATTGATATTTATTAATTAGGTACTCATTAATGCGTCTACGTCGCTTGGCGCATTAGTGTGGACTACACATACATAAATAATAAAATAAGTACCCGTACATAATATTAATATAATATAATAATAGCAAACAGGGTAAGCAAACTACAGTGGCAATGGGCAGGGCAGAACCGATGGCCGTTGGGGCAGAAAGGTTCTCGAGTGGAGACCGCGTAAAGCTTCCCAAGTGCAGCGTAGGAAGGCTACCCACAAGGTGGTCGGACGACCTGGTTAGGGTTGCGGGGACGATGTTGCAGGCGTGTGGAAATCTATTGAGGAGGCCTGTGTCCAGCATTGAACGTCCTATGGCTGATATGATGATGATGATGATGATAAAACATCAAAGAGACATTTCACTCTTGTTAGTTACATAGGTGCATGCGCAACATGCGCTTGAAGAAGGGTTTGCAAAAAGCTTGAGCTTAGTTCCTATGACCACCTTCCGACAGCATCATCAGACTAGCTCCATGGTGCCATATTTTATTACACTGTCATCAAAGTTATACGTAAGTATACCGAATTTCAGCTCAATCGGTTCCGGGAAGTGATCCAAATCTTCTTTACAAGATTTGTAAACCTACATACAAATGCTACTTAAGTTAAATAAATGCTTGTTAAAAATAATGACATAATGATCTTTATTCTATAAGTAGGCCGCAAGGGCACTTTTACAAGTCTGACTCTACGGCGTTTTCCAAGAGGAGACCACTGAGGAGAAGAAAGCCGAAACAAACTCAACAGTCAGTCATTTTTTCGAAATAAGCCTTATATCTATTACAATATTTGTACTTAGCCTAACCTAAATATATGTTTTGAGTATAACTCAATGCGTAGTTCTTCAAGAAAACATCAAAACTTATAAATGTAAAAAATATATGTATAGAATATAAAAAAGCAAAATAATGTTTTCTTTTATTTAAAATAACTTACATACGTTTGATATGCCAAACGTATATAAAAAATACATAACAAAACTTGGAGCAAATTAAGATACGAATAAACCGCGGGAAACCCTAACTTCTAGGCTAGGCCTCTAAAACCTCGTAACTACATATAGTCCAGGCAGCAATGGACCAGACAGATAATCATATATAAATAATCATTATGAAGGATTTGGACGAATTATGAAATAATTATGCTTATGAACTCACAACGAAAAATAACAGATTGCGCCTAGGCGGATAAAGATTGATTTAAATTGGATCTAGACATAGATTTTATTCTTATAATTATAACTTTAGTAAAGTTAAGGCTTTTCAGTGTATAATGTCACTTGAACCATTATATTATTATAAAATTGTAAAATTGAAATGTCTGTACATTAAAGATATTGAAATAAAAAGATTGAAACGGACAATTTGGAGGTCACTGACTCAAAATATACAGGGTATAAAAGAACTATGCGGCCTGGAGGGGACCTTAAACCCTTTAGTTAGCTAATTTTACTGAAAGGAAACATTCCTTTATTTTTGAAAAGAAACAAAACTGCAATAAAAGATCTTCTAAAATTTGCTTGTATCACCCGGGAATCGAACCAACAAAAAATTTACGAATCAGTAGGATTATTGTTTAGGATAAAATTTGTCTAATAAACATTTTTTCCACCCTGTATATTTTTTGGATTTTTTTGTATGTTTGTGTGTGTTGTAGGCTTCATCTCACCAAATCGGCTAAACGTATTTCAACAATTTGGGCCGTTTTCAAGCAGATGGTTATAGGATACTTTTTACCCGACTACACTGAAGAAAAAAATGACTCCTCCGCTGACGAAGTTGCGAGCACCTGCTAGTTTATAATAGATTAACTCCATTTAGGTAAGATGAAAGCCATTTCAAACATGACTTAGAATTTATAATTACCAACTTGTATCTCCTTAGAGAGATTTGTGAATTCCAACTGAAATGATTTTAGCTCTGAATTCAATTTTTAATACATTTAACATTTTAATTTGACGACCGGTTTGGCTCAGTGGGAGTAACGTTGCCTGCGAAGCTGAGGTCCTGGGTTCAAATCCCGGTAAGGGCAAATATTTGTGTGATGAGCATAAATATTTGTTCCTGAGTCTTGGATGTTTTCTTTGTATATAAGTAATATATCTATTAAATATATCGTCGTCTAGTACCCATAATACAAGCCTTATTGAGCTTACCATGAGACTAGTTCGATTTGTGTAAAATTGTCCCGTAATATTTATTTATTTATTATTTAACTTAATTCATAAATCGCTAATGAAGTTGAAAACAAAGGCATTCAGTCTTGTCCTAGACATAACCAAGGACCATTAATACAAGAGGACTAACCATCTCCATACAAAAAGCCGTTCCCCGATATGTACAACGCCATCTATGTATAAATAGTATTTTTTACAATTATTCAACTTTGCAAGCGTTTTATTACCTATTTGCAAACTAATTGTTACTATACTATGTTTCTTTATTCAATTATAACATCGTTAAATGATAAGTTTTAAGCCGCCATCTAGTTTTCGCTAGAATATCTCCTTGCGATCGGAACACGATCCAAAGTATGGCAACTGTCAGTCCTCTTGTTTTAATGGTCCTTGACATAACAAAATAAAATAAATATTTTTAAATCTAGACTTGTTAATTTTCTCACGTTGTACTTACAACATTATAGTTTGTAGCCACTTTGTCTAACTTCCCAAATGTTTTATGTTTTTAATTGAAACGCCAGTTATTTTCTCTTGAACTTGGCTCGACATGCTGCCGCGTATGTATGTTATTAACTAAACGCAGCAAACATAGTTTTATTTAATACATCAAACTTTTTTTAATTTTAGTCCTCTGTAAACACAATGAGGTGTGTGGCAAGAATATATTTACAGTAAAATAGCGTGTAAAATGATTATTTAACATTTCCAATTCATAATAATCATGTCATTCGCCCTCACGTGTTTAGGTCTCTGTACACTATAAAGTATAAAGTTTGTAGCCACTAATGTCTGACTTGCCAAAGAAATAAATAAATAATAAATATTACGGGACAATTTACACAAATCGCTCTAGTCCCATGGTAAGCTCAATAAGGCTTGTGTTATGGGTACTAGACGACGATATATTTAATAGATATATTACTTATATACATAGAAAAACATCTAAATATTTTATTTGTTTTTAATTGAAACGCCAGGTATTTTGTCCTGAACTTTGCTTGACACCCTGCCGCGTATCTATACTCGTATTACTAACTAAACAAAGCGTACATACTTTTTTCGCACTGACCTTATTGTTATATCTTTTTTAATATATCAAACTTTTTTAATTTTAGTTCTCTGTAAAACACAATGAGGTGTGTGGCAAGAATATATATATGCAGTAAAATAGCGTTCAAGATGATTATTTAACGTTTTTAAATTCATAAAAATCGTGTCATCACCCTCACATCTCTGTCTCTGTACACATCGGTAACAATATAATTACGGGTTTTGAAGTTCAAATAACATAATACGTAAGTAATAGTAATTTGGTTGTGCCCTGTTTTACAGAAAAAGTTTAATCGAATATTTAATTTCGCCGACAAAGCGTTTTTCTCTGAAACCGTTAATTTGGAATTGTTATAAAACAAATCTAACCTAACCTAACGGCTTCTACATGATAATTTTTTCAAAAATCATGAAATTTCTATGGTTGCAGGGGTAAAAGTTGTCGATGTAATTAATGGAAGGATGCCAGTTTCACACGTAGTTTCCTGGACAAACATTGATTCTTTTAAAGAGTGTCAACTCTTAATAAGTCTTCGATATGTTCTACTTTCTGTTTTATTTTGGCAACATTACATAATATTTAAAACAAAAGCTATGACTGAATAGTTATTTTTATCACTATCTTCTCCTTAATATCATATATCATTATATTATATCATTATATTATATCAGCCGATCTAACACAACTCTCCGCGACTACGCTTGTGACGCGACATAGCATCACCCGTCTTTCTCGCATTGTATTAAAAGGAAAGAGACATACAACGTTTGTCGCGTGACAAAGAGTCGCATATAGGTAAAAAACTTAAGTAAAGCCCCTGTTATATGTAATAGTGTACAAAATTGATATGGAACTTCTGACATTTTTCTAATATGGAACGTCAAATTGCCTATACAGATACGGCTACTACATACAACAGGTGACTGACTTAAGTTTTTCACCTATATCACAGTTATGCTACAGGTGCAAGTATTAGTATCGAGTATCATTAAAATGACGACGTAAGTATTTAATGGGACAATAAAAAATTATGATCCTGAATATAGAATCTCTCTCACTCTTGTCGTTCCATCATGACTGAGAATCGTGGTCATCATCGGATATTTTACCCTTAAAGTGGATGATTTGCGTCTATCTGGTTCTGTCCATTGCATCCCTTACGACTAAGCAAAACTTGGTGGAAGATGAGGACTTTAGTTGATCAGTCCATCTGGTTGGAGATCGGCCTCTAGCTCGTTTGCCATTCGTATTTCCAACTACGAATATAGAAATAGAATATACGCGACAAAAGTATAATACTCAACCCCCAATACTCCCAGTTTGTCTCTGTCAAGTGCCTATCGAGTTACACCGCCCGGGGGATGACAGTTGACATTTATATTGGGAGAATGTTTCAATGATAAACAGGATTCGGAGGATTTTCTTATGTGATCATGTTACGTCATGCGTTAGTCCATGTCTATGCGTAAGGATTGGCCACACGGCTGCTTAAAATACGCTGCACGCACCGTAAACGCAGTAAAGTGACTTGGGCGTCATGATTTTGATGTTGTTGTTATAATGTAGTAAAATTGAAATATAGATTGAAGATACTTAATAAAAAATAGTGAAAAGGTCTATTTGGAGGTCACTGAACCGCTTTGTTTTTTATGTTTGTATGTGTCTTTGTGGTGTGGCTTGATCGTACCAAAAAGTCTGGATGGATTTTAATTATTTTTGGTACTCGGGTAGCTGGGAATTCACAGATGGTTATAAGATACTTTTATCTTATTACGCTGGAGCAAAAAAGAGCATTATGATTTTTTCCTTCACTGCGAACGAAATTTTCCGAAATGTTCTCTTATTTACCTATATTATATTAAGCAGATTAAACATTTCGTTACATTCGTTACGTCGACATTTCGCTACATTCCGACTACCTATGAAGATTATGTCAGAAAAGTTTATGCCAGATGAGGGTACCCGTCGGAGAAGTCCCCTGTAAGTAACACGTAATATTAGAGCTACTAAGCATTGGAAGAAGTCGACTAGGATGAGTTCGATTTAGAGCTTACCCTAAGCTCGAAATTCAAGTTTGTATGGCGCCGTCTCGACCTCGAATACAATTTAACACGAGAGCGAATGAGACGGCACGATACAAACTTAGAATTTCTATTCGGAATAACTTCTAAGTTTGCTTCCATTGTTACGTCAAGATAAGTAATGTCGGCGAAGCGAGCGAAGCTCAGCTGATTATGAAGCAGTTTGAGTAAAAATACGAGCAGTAATCCTTCCCCGTCTGCTAGGAGCAAGAGCCAATAATTTACACAGAAAATGGAGCTCGTAAAAGTATTAGCGAGTACGCGAGTTGCACTAACCAAGCTTTATGGAACAATAAGCATGACGAGGCGGGGTACGAAAATCTAAATTATATTTAGTTTGTTACTTACTTACGTATTTTTTGCTTTTTCAAACTAGTACAAATAAACTCATATAAATCGCATTAATTTCGTTTAGGTGTGGGGGTCACGTCACGGCGTCATAAATAAGTAAAAAAACGGTACCTAGTCGTGAGGTCACGTGATATTTCGACTCAATGCATCGCTATTATTTTTGTATTAAGTAATAAACACTCTCAATGTGGTCAGTTGGCCGTGTGAGCACGTAGCTATACCAGCGAAGTCGTTTAACTTTCAGCTTTTCATCAATAGGTCAAGATTAAATAAGGATGTGTCCTAATAAATTATCCTAATAAAAAAAACGTGGTAACTTTCTCGCACAACAGATTAGCATCGCTATACAGCGAAGCTGCCATCTTCAGGACCATGAGAAAGGGGAGTACCATCAGCCACACACGTGACCATTGGTTGACCTTCTTGACATTCACATAAGATATACAGAATGGTCACTAAAGCCCTAGTATGCGATGTCAAAAACTTCGCAATCAAATTGAAGCTATATGACATTTAAACATAGATCGGTGTCTAAGCATACGAGGGGTTAAATGGGTTGCTGTTGGTACTTTTTTATGAAACACATACTTGAAATAAAATATGTAAAATAAAATTAAATGTAAAACCTTACATAGAAATGTCGATGGGAATTAGGTTGTATCAACACCTCGCTATTTACGGGAACTACTTAGGGTGCTTTTCCACTAGAGCTAAGCTACGCAGCTAAGCGACGCGGGGAAAAAATCCACCAAAACCAAGCTGCGCCGACCGATTCTAAGTAATGCTATTGGTCCTTATACCTACCGTTCCCAAATTTCTCGCGAACCACTTAGATGAGGAGCTTTTAGCTCCAGTGGAAAGGTACTCTTAAACTAGTAAAAATATGGATGCCTGAAACTTCACGACGCCACCGAGCGTTTAAAATCAACGCTCAAAACCAGATCGACTCGACGCAACTTTGCGTCAACTCTGCAACAGTAACCTAATCAGCTTCCGAAATTGTTACCAAATTCCCTTTGCAAAGCAAAATTTCCACTGATAGCGAATTTCGAAGTTGGAAAGTACTTTCCGTGGAACTTTTTGCGGCATCGAAATAAGCAGCATTGTAAAGTTGAGAGTAATTATATTTCGATATTTGATTTCGTATTTGAACACTGGGCCACATCAATGTACTTAGGAATTTAAATTGCAAATTGATTCGTAACTTTACGCCGATTCGTATGATAAATGTCTGAATGCTGTTTGGTGAGTTAAATGTTCTTCTTTCGAATAAATCTTGGTTGCTTATAAGAAACAATTTTGCCATTCCGAGATAAGTTCCCATTCCGCGAAGATATACATACAAAATTTGATTTCGATACGACAATAATTGGAAGAACATGAAGGTTAAAATTTAATTCCAAGTTTTTATTACACAGTTGGGTAGTTCAACAAATGTTTTAACCGACCGACCAGGGACTGAAGTAAGATTTTAGCATAATGATCCATATGCATATGGATTGTAGAATCCCGTGCAAGGTTCAAATCATGACGTCTATTTGAGATTAACTTTAATCATTCTTAATATAGAGAATCATCTTTATCTATCGACAATCAGCAGGCGATAAATGGGTCTATCGCGAGATGGATAAATAAAAAAAAGCAGCTGTCACTTTCTTACAAGTGAGTGAGTTTATTAATAACGCTATAGACGCAACTATCATAGGCCTGCTGGATACAAATATACCAACTCCCTTTGATGAGAAAGCACAAACTGAACCTACCTTACGTTAGTCCAATTCGGGAAGAAAACTTCCCACATACCGGTGAATTTCTTACTCTTGTAATATCGTAATGGGCAATGCAGTTCTGTGGGAGACCTTTGTCAAGCAGTGACCGTCTCCACTAGTGTATGCAATTAAGGTTGACTGCGTTGCAGTTACGGACGACGTTACGTTTTCAGTTAATTATATACGGCAGCTGCGGACGCCAGCTGAGTGGAGATTATATCCTGAGCTTGCGGCGAATTAATCTTCTGGTGGTCCAATCTCAGGATCTAGATGACATGTTAAGGAGAGGTCATGAACTAGCAGAAATCCCTGTAACTTGCTCAGCTTTTACTGGTAGCAGGTGTGTGGGTAAATTTGCAACCACAGTAGAACTTCGCTGCCATTGCCGCGTGTTGAGCGCTGTTGCGCGGGCGCCCGGATTAGTAGAGAATGCCTACCCCAATAGCACACAAGCTGTATATTGGCTTATGCAACTATTATGCAGCCAGCTTGAGCATTATAAGGGCTGCATGAGCTCTAATACAGCTTGTGTGTTACTTGGGTAGCAGTGTGGCAGATGGCTTCTCGTGGAACGATCACGAACTTTCAGAAATAACAGTAAGTAAGGTTACTAAGACATGTCATTGTCATCATTATTTGTGGGTTTAAACGGTAACTCCTTTAGTTGTTGCTGTTGTCGGATGTGTGGCGGTAAGAATTCCACAGTAGAATCTCGGCGCAATGAGAGTTTTCACAAATGGAAATATCACCAGTTGGCGCCATCGTGACGTAAGGTCTAATTGACAAGAAGTGTCAACATCCACCAATCACAGTACAAGATTTTGACACTGCTTGTCAATTAGACCTTACGTCACGGTGGCGCCGACTGGTGATATTTCCATTTGAGAAAACCCTCATTGCCACGGGTTGGGCGCTGTTGCGCGCGGGTGCTCAGTTTAGCATAGCGTACCTAGTAGTGAGGCAGAAGGCTTCTCATGTGACAATCACGACCTGGAAGACGCAGCGTGTGCAGGCCCACTATAAAGTAAAACGACGGGCATGTAAAGATTGTGGGAAGACGTAAGTTGAGGGTGTCGCAAGGCCAGTCTGCGCGGAAATCCTTGGGGAAGCCTTTGTCCGTCATCGTCATTCAGCTGAGATAATAATGCCCTTATAATTTCTCCACTCGTGTATGCAATTTAGGTTGCCTGCAATGCAGTTACGGACAGACGTTACGTTTTCGGTTAATTATATATGGCAGCTTCGGGCGCCAGCTGATTAGAGATTAGATCCTGAGCTCGCGGTGAATTAATCTTCTGGTGGTCCAATCTCAGGATCTAGATGACGTGTTAAGGTGAGGTAACAGACTAGCAATAATAATAGTATAGTGATTGTTACTTCAATTTCCGTTTTAAGTTACGAACTTATGGCAGAATTTCTTGATAGATGGCGCTGTACTAAAAAATAATAAGAAATATAAAAGGCCAACAAGCGCGAGTTGGACTCGTGCATGAAGTGTACACTCATACGCAAAATAGCCAAGAAAAATACATTTCTCGTAAGAACCCTTGAACCTTTTCAAATGGGTCCTGGAATTTTTTGGAATACACTGAAATGCGCTATTTGTATTTATGCTCTAGAAAGAAAGACTTAGACCGACCAGTCATTTTTGTATCTAGACCTGTAAGTACAAAAAGCTGGCCAGTTGAGAAAAAAAATCTGTTTCACCGTGCAACCAAGAGCTAATCATAGCTAATGAGGGCTTATCACAAGATTAAAACCTCCTTTTGGTGAGCCAGGTCGTACCTTTCCTCTCGGTCATTGAGAAGACCTACTATCTTCGTTTTAAGTCAATTTCGACGGACGTCATTTTCTGCGTGGGTCATCTTCTTAGTAGGTAATTTTTCGGTTGAGTCAATGCTAATCTAGTGAATAATTTTATAATTTAATAGGTTGACGACCGGTTTGGCTCAGCGGGAGTAACGTTGCCTGTGAAGCTAAAGGTCCTAAGTTCAAATCCCAGTACGGGTAAATATTAGTGTGATGATCATAAATATTTTTTCCTTAGTCTTGGATGTTTTTGATATCATCATTCGCTTGTTCTTATCCCATTTACTTGGGGTCGGCGCAGCATGATTTTTTCTTCCATACCTCTCTATCACTCGTCATCTCGTCACTTACATCCTTCCTGTTCATGTCATCTCTCACGCAATCCATTAATTTTTTCCTCGGCCTACCCCTCCTCTTAGATCCTTCCACATGCATGTCTAATACCCTTCTTGTCACATGGCTCTCATCTCTTTGCATAACATGTCCATACCACCGTAGGCGATATGCTCTCAGCTTATCGACTACGGGTACTACTTTCAGGCTTCCTCTTATATAGTCATTCTTTATCCGATCCATTCTCGTCACGCCACTTATCCATCTCAACATTCTCATCTCTGTAACATGCAATTTGCTTTCATCCGTCAACTTTGCCGCCCAATTCATGCTGCAAATTATTGGGCATAATTTTTACAACCGGCCGCCTGCCTGACGTCAATCCACGGAGAATCACGGAGTGGTCTCTTCTCAAGCCGGCAACCACACGGCACCACGGATGTTTTCGATGTATATAAGTAAATATTACCGTGGTCTAGTACTGTGCAGACTGAGGACTGTAAAAGCAGTCTGAACCCCTTTCGATAGCTTTAAGAGCAGTGTAGGTGAAGTAGAGAATAAAAAGTCACAGTTTATAACGAAATCCCGTTCCTAAACCAATACTTAGGCTTCCTATTTTAACTATGATATCTATCTGACTGAAGCTAATTCACTTGACGATTATTTCTTGTAAGTATTTCCAAAGGCTAGTAAGTAGTACCGATAACTTGTAGTTACGACATGAATAGTATGGGGACTATTTGTATATTTATGTGTTCATTCGTATGCCACATATAGTGGGGTTATTGTCAATTGAATTAGCTTTGGCTTTTATACTCGAGCCGTATATTGGTTGGGGAGGGGGTAATTTTATTATTTCTTAGAATTATAATTAACAATGATTGTGCAACATATTGGGTTTTTATGGAAAGTTACCAATGTTATGGTATAGTTGCAAATGTTGTGCAATACCTGTGGAAAGTTTACATACATCATTCCACTATGTAATTTATCGCCTTATGGGCTTCATACAACTGATATTTAAATTGAACATATGAATATTATTCCTTTAACTGTTAAGTTAAAGCAATGATTTCATATCTTTCTATCGGGGTTAGATAGAAAGATATGAAATTAATTTATTGAACAAATCGTACTTTTTATTAACTTATAAATTTTGTAGGTATTTCAGGTCTTATGTTAAGTCTATATAATATTATATTTGTAATTGTGGGGTCATCCGGTACATTCTCCCGCCACTATGACCTTAGTCATAGGAAACTTCGCCGGTGCCGGTGACACGTTGATGTTGCCTGATGCTCGCAGACGTCGGCTGTTGTGGCTCGATGCTCAGGTCTGCTGTGATGATACGGGCGCCGTGGGCGGCGCGCTGTCTTGGGCGTCGCAGGCGACACACTGTCACCGTGGGCGGCGCGGACGCGGTGTGTAAGGCGCGTCGCTGCGATTTCTTGGGCGCCGCTGGCGGCGCGCTGTCCTCGCGCTGCGGTGTCTCTTGCGGCGCAGGCGGCGCGCTGTCGCCGTGGGCGGCGCGGACGCGGTGTGTAAGGCGCGTCGCTGCGATTTCTCGGGCGCCGTGAGCGGCGCGCTTTCCTCTCGGGCGCCGGCGCGATAAGTCGCGGGGCCGGCGTAGGAGCCCGCTGTGCGCCACTAGGCGCGTGCAGGCCTTTTGAGAGTTGATCGGTTGGGCGGCGCGACCGACGGCGTCGCGCTCGGCGAGCGCTCCGTCGGGGGCGTCTTTTGGTACTGTTGGCCCGGCCGACGTCACTCGTCTGGATTGCGAGTGGCGGCTCGAGCGCCGGCGCGATAATTCGCGGGGCCGGCAAAGGAGCCCGCTGTGCTCGACCAGGTGCGTGTAGGGCTTCTGGGAGCTGCGCGGTTGGGCGGCGCGACCGACGGCGTCGCGCTCGGCGAGCGCTGCGTTGGGGGCGCCGATTGATACTGATGGCCCGGCCGACGTCACTCGTGTGTAGGACGAGTGGCGGCTCGGGCGCCGGCGCGATAAGTCGCGGGGCCGGCATAGGAGCCCGCTGTGCGCCAGGTGCGTGTAGGGCTTCTGGGAGCTGCGCGGTTGGGCGGCGCGACCGACGGCGTCGCGCTCGGCGAGCGCTGCGTCGGGGGCGCCGATCGGTGTTGTTAGCCCGGCCGACGTCACTCGCCTGGATTGCGAGTGGCGGCTCGGGCGCCGGCGCGATAAGTCGCGGGGCCGGCAAAGGAGCCCGCTATGCGCCACTAGGCGCGTGCAGGGCTTCCGGGAGCTGCGCGGTTGCCAGCTGCTTCTGAGCGGCACCAGTAGGTGCGGGTGGACTGGTTGGCAGTGGCGGCGCAGCGTAGACTCCGTCCGGCGCGCTTGCTGTGTAGGTGGGCTTCTTTGCGGGCCCGGTGGCGCAGTGGACGGGGTCGATGGAGGGAGAGTCATTGTGGGTGCATGCACACAACACTGTTTCACTCGCAACTGTATCTGTAACTGATTTAATATTGTCTTTATGGACTAGCACATGATGATTTTTCCCGCAGTTAGGCACTGAACAAATCATTTTCTTGCAAAAATGTTGTTTTTCCCAGAGATGTAGACACTTGAAACACATCTGCGCCGTTTTCGCAATCTCCCGCCGTTTATCTACACACATATCTAAAAACGTCGCGCACTCTCTGCCGCCACTATGTTGTGTACTCTCACATACCGGACATTTCTTCTCCGTGGCGGTATGGGTCCTCTCGGGTCGCGGCTGCGCGACGGCGGCGGGCTGCGGATATGTATGTGGCGCACTGTACCGTGTAAATTGGCCGGGCGGGCGCGGTGCGTAGGGCGCGTTGTAGTGGCTTCGTTGCTGGAAGGGCTGATGGCGCGGCGGCACCTGGGTTGCATCGCTGATTACGGTGTACGGTTCTCGTAACCTAGCTTCTTCTCGCATAAAATTTACCATCAGCATGACATCGCTTTCGCGCCTCGGTTTGTCAGCTGAGTAGGTATACCACTTTGATTGTAAGTTCACTGTGAGCTTATCGTGGAGCGATCGCAGGACTTCAGAGCTATATCTGCTTTCATGGGCGTCGACGAGTTGTAACGTAGCCATTATCGTTCCGAGCTTGAGCGAGAACGAACAGATGTCTTGCGCGTTGTCGGTGAGCTTGGGCAGCTCACGGAGATTTCTATATTCCAGTGCCGCAAGAGTCGCCGTGTTGCCGTAGCACTCTTCCAACTTCTCCATAATGAGTTCCGGCTTGGCACCGGATATGACGAAGTCACTTATCGCCGTATTTTTCAGGTTTCGGGTAGCTGTCTGCAGTCGCGCCGTATTTTCGCCCGGCGTGTAGTACGGGGCAGTGTCCGTATATACCTGCTTGAATGACAGCCATTGCCGTCGGGAACCTGTGAAGACTGGTAGATCCGCCGTTTTTCTTGAATGGGGATCTTGCTTGCTTGCCAGTATGGCATTCCGGATCGCTTCTGTGATGGTCATGATGTCGTTGCTCGGCGCGTACGGTTGTACCGCCAGTTCATCCATCGCAGCGGGTCCCGCAGAGCCGAGAAGCACGGCGGACGGGAGCGCTGGGTACTGCGTGGCCGTAGGCGCAGGCGCGGGCGGCGCATGCGCTTGTAAAGGCACGGCGTACATCGGCGCAGGGGGCGCAGGGGCGCGGGGGGCATCGTGGCCGCAGGGACGGGCGGCGCATGCGCGCCGGGCGCCTGCGTAAAAGCGGGCGCTCCCGTCATATACTGTAACTGAGAAGAAAAATTATGGGGATTCAAATCAAGGGCTCTGGCTGGTGCCGGTCCAACCAGGTCTCGACCTGCCGGCTTGTATCCACATCCGTCGTGGCACTTGCGTTGTCCTCTTCTTCACTAGTTTCTAGCTCCGCTTCAAGCGTTACTAGTTTGGCTGCAGCTAGCACTTCCCGCGCTTTTGCCAATTGGATTCGCCTCTCCTTTGTCGACTTCCGCGATGAGGCCTTTGATTGCGTCTTTCTGGGCGCAATGGCTTTTTCGACCACGGTACTCGGTGCCATCGCCGACCGTTGTGCGTCGTATTGTGACGACGCTACGACATCGGCGGGGGCTCGTGCTTGGTTGGGGTCCTGGGTCTCGCCGGCGGCGCCCGCGAGGAGCGCGGAAGCCGGGCCGGGACTAGGGCCCGCCTGTTGCACTTTGTAGTGGAGCTCCGGAGCTGGAGCCTGCTGTGCGCCAGTAGGCGCGGGCAAGGCTCCAGGGGGCTGCGCCGCCGCCAGCCGCTTCCGCCCAGCACCAGGAGGCGCTTGCGGAGGTGCCAACGACGGTGCAGTAGCGCCGCTTCTAGCAGCACTTCTGGTGACCCTCGACGACTCGGAGGTCTGGGTCGTGGTCGTTTCGGAGCTCTGCTCCGAGGTATCGGTAATACCGCCGGGGGTGTCGGTCGTCCTTACTGACGACGGAGACGGACTTTCGTTTCTTTGTGACATTTTATTCTTTTGAGCTTAGGAACAATCCGGCTCGAAGTGACCAATGTGCAGACTGAGGACTGTAAAAGCAGTCTGAACCCCTTTCGATAGCTTTAAGAGCAGTGTAGGTGAAGTAGAGAATAAAAAGTCACAGTTTATAACGAAATCCCGTTCCTAAACCAATACTTAGGCTTCCTATTTTAACTATGATATCTATCTGACTGAAGCTAATTCACTTGACGATTATTTCTTGTAAGTATTTCCAAAGGCTAGTAAGTAGTACCGATAACTTGTAGTTACGACATGAATAGTATGGGGACTATTTGTATATTTATGTGTTCATTCGTATGCCACATATAGTGGGGTTATTGTCAATTGAATTAGCTTTGGCTTTTATACTCGAGCCGTATATTGGTTGGGGAGGGGGTAATTTTATTATTTCTTAGAATTATAATTAACAATTATTGTGCAACATATTGGGTTTTTATGGAAAGTTACCAATGTTATGGTATAGTTGCAAATGTTGTGCAATACCTGTGGAAAGTTTACATACATCATTCCACTATGTAATTTATCGCCTTATGGGCTTCATACAACTGATATTTAAATTGAACATAAGAATATTATTCCTTTAACTGTTAAGTTAAAGCAATGATTTCATATCTTTCTATCGGGGTTAGATAGAAAGATATGAAATTAATTTATTGAACAAATCGTACTTTTTATTAACTTATAAATTTTGTAGGTATTTCAGGTCTTATGTTAAGTCTATATAATATTATATTTGTAATTGTGGGGTCATCCGGTACAAGTACTCATAACACAAGTCTTATTGAGCTTACCATGGGACTAGTTCGATTTGTGTAAAATTGTCCACTAATATTTATGTATTAATTTAAAGTGATTTCGGACCTCCCCTTAACCACCTCCCCTTAACCTCTCCTGGACCAGTCTGAAGATTACGTCGCTTAGCGTTCACACCTACGTTCGACGTCCACGTAATAACTACATATCTATTCAAAAATGACCTAACTCCCTTGTCTGTACTAAAATACTTGGACTTTTTCAACTGGGACGCTCAGGGATGGTGCTGAAATGCGCAATCTTTATTTATGGCCTAGTCAGGCCGTTGACCATTGGATCTGTAGATCTGTACAGTCAGTCTCAAAGCTAGCCAATTTAGTTTGTACATGTACTTAAAATTGGGTATGAAGGTCACTCTTATAGACCCACGAAATAAATCTGAAAATCTTTGTTTTAAAGTCTGTCTATGTCTTATATAAAATGACCCCACACCGCGACTATTTTGCATAGAAGTAGGGCTCTACTAACACTGGATTTGCATAGATTCGGCCGTGTTAGCCCCTCGGTGCGCGAGTCCAACTCGCACTTGGCCGTTTTTTATTAAGCTAATACAATTTCCGATTTTACGATATCCTCTAAAATTTGGTCTACAATCCATATCAGGTATTTATTACGACAGCCGTCTTGTAGGTAGCTACGATACAAGTGAATTAATGAAAGTAACAATTTTGGTTCCATCTCGAAACATCGCGGCCATTTTTAATCCTCTTACACTTTAAATTCTAATTCTTGCCATTACGTAATTTATACTTAACTCCTTTTCCAAATATATACCTGTGCCTCGGCGGAATAGCAATATATCATTTTGCTCCCTCGTTACTAAATCTGCTATTTTCAGCCTCTGAATTATTAAGCAACGCTGGATGGTTCCGGTGTCAGTGTATATTGACATTCAGCTTCCCATATATAAACATTAACGTGTCTGGTGACTGTAGATATAATACTTACAAGAGAATTACAAATTGATTTGTTTTACTGCCGCCTTTTCCGTGTGATAAGAGTTGTTTTTCTTTTCCTTTACCCTGCATTTATTAGAGAGTAATATTTATAATCTGTGATGCAATAAAATACTTTCGACACATTTACAAAAAAGTTGACAATAGTCTATTTACCAACTTTTTTCTCTGTTATGTTATAGAACGACCTCTCAATAATAAAGTAGGTACTCCAATCTCATAAAAAGTCCCCGGGGTACAACAATGTTAAAATTTTCATTTTTGCACTTTACCAAAAAGAGCTTCATACTGAATCTTACTAGCTTAGTGACGTTACACGGTTAGTACCTTCTATGGGGAAATTAAGAACTTTGTTGTGCAGCTATGTTAAAACTTGCGTTTATCGAAACGGTTTGATAAGAATTGAAGTAACCATACATTTTATGGGTCATTCAATGGTATTATTAGTTATTAATATGTTCATAGTTTAAAAATTGACTTTCCCACAAACTTTAAAGGCTCATAAAAAGCTACACATAACATATCGTACTCAAAATTCTAACATAATTCCTAATTTTGATTGTTTTATCAGGATCTTTTCCATTTTTTACATATTTTGAGATCAAGCACAATCCCTATTTATCGAACGGCTGCACCGATTTTCAAAACTGAATCAAAATCGGTTCACCTTTTTAGCGGCTACACAGACACACAGTTAAATAGACAGTAATATATACAGATACCTACACAAATCATTTTAAAACATCTGAAAAGTGCCTAGTAACAGCCAGCAAAATTAGTTTTAAACATGCAACAATTTGAAAACTGTAAAACGCAACAATGTTAACAAAACACTGCACAGACCAGTAAAGTTTAATCGCCGTTTTAAAATTAACAACCGCCGACAAAGTTGCTGTGCCTTTAATTTCATTCTGCTGCCGAAATAAGCGCATATTAAGAGCCCTGTCACGGGACATGCTCTCGCGATACTGACCCGGTTTTCACGCGATTGCTGCAGAATATTCATGCAACTTAAAAAAACAATAAGTTTTGATTTTTTTACTTATTTGTATTGCTACAAATATGTACTTTATTGTTATGGGGGATGCATAACGTTAGTAATTCAATGATAATTACAAATTCCGTTGTGTATTCAGTGAGGTTTTAAATCCATTGTGTTTTTAGTGAGATTGTGTTGAAAAATATGGTCTAATAAGTACAAATTAAGGCGGTAAAATTTGAGACCATAGTATAAAATAAAGATATATTTTAATTGTGAAAAAACATTTTTAACACTTTCGTTTTCATATGACATTATAAAGTTTCAAGGGCTCAAACTAATTAATGTCGGTGTTCTTCAGAAACTCTCGATAATCGGGTATTTAGTTAAAACATTCGGTGCTTCTAAAATTTGTGGACTGTACTTACAAAACAAGGAACTGACTTATACAAATAACGAATCAGAATTTTAAATATATTTTAGTTTCTACGAAATATAACGTCAAAAATCATTTCTGGGGCTTTTTTTAGCACAAATGGGCCAGTAGTTTTTTATTTTTATTTCATCCGATTTGGGTGAAAATTGGTACTTACATAGAGTCCATCATTCTGTATATGAAAAACATAATTTCCCGATGTGTTCTACAAAAGGTGTATGACAAAACCTCTATTGAGTTACAAAAAAAGGATGTGGATTTCGTCACCCAAAGGTGCGTCCACATTTGTATCATTTGCCCTTATCAGATCATCGTCGCGTGGCATAATCGCGTGTCACGATCACGCGTTTGGACGTTGCGCCGATCGGATCGCTCGAAATCCATTTTGCTACGCGTATCACACAGTTATATCGGACGAGTACGGTATGATCGGCGCGCCGACAGTAAGCGTCCAAGCAGCGCGATACGCAGTCATGCCACGGCACGGTGATCGGATACGAGCAAATGATACAAGTGTGGACGCACCTCAAATCGGACGAAATAAAAAAATCAACAACAAAATAAAAATTGACCCAAATACGAAAGGGCTTTTAAGACGGTATTACCATGAAACTGACAACTGACAACCCCCGACGAAATTAGGGGTGTTGTAACTTTAACAAGACCATCTGTTTGTATGTGTATTTGGATGGCTCAATTTTTTCTCGTTGCTATTCTGTTCCAGTAATAGTGGGCGGGGCACATTAGCTGAATAGGCACTATCTAAGTAAGCATGCTCCATAGTCGGCTTCATCATCGCTTACCAACAAGTGAGATTGAAGTTAAATGCTAGCCTAACTTACATTAAAAAAAGAGCCAGTGGCCACTGGGGCACAAAAGTTCTCGACTGACGCAACAGAAGCAACGACGCAGCGTGGGAAGGCCCCGAACAAGACGGACCGTTGATCTGTTGAAGATCGCAGGAATCCGTTGGATGAGGGTGGCGCACGGTCGTTATGGAAATTCTTGGGAGAGGCCTTCATCCAGCAATGGACGTCCTTGGGCTAATATTATGTTGATTCGGTCCCTTATGTCGGGAGATAAATAGTGACAGCGTTACTTCGAAAAACCGGCCAAGAGCATATCAGACCATGCTCAATGTAGGGTTCCGCAGCTGTTTATACAAAAAGGCACTACAGATGAATAAAAATATGATATGAAAAAAACACACCAACAAAAAAAGGGTATCTCCCCGGCACTTACGTCCTTTTGCTGAGAAGCGCAGCTTTTTGGAAATAACTTAAAAGCGGTATGTCCGGTCATGTTGAAAACAATTTTCGTTGAAAGTATTTATTAAGCTTTATATTTGTAATTTTTGTTTTCATATTTTTTGAACATACCATTTAGAAAATAGAGGGGGGGGGGCACAATTTTTGCTACCTTCAGAGCGAATATTTCGGAAAATATTTCCTAAATATTTTTTTTTCAAAACAAGACTGTCGAAATATGGCACATATTTCGACAATGATATTATCTGTAAAATTGTTTTCAACTACAACAACACAAAAACTGTGCTTCTTAGTAAAAGGACGTAAGTACCGTGGAGATACGCTCTTTTGCTACAGTGCACTTTTTCATATCGTATTTTTACGTCAGCAGTGCATTTTTTTGAATGAGCGGCTCCGGAACCCTACACTGAGCATGGTCAGACATGCTCAGTGTGCCGATATAAATAGAAGATGGCCGTGAGAAATCCCAAAGAATTTAACCATACATTTCTGAGGGCATTAAGGTGCGTCCACACTTGTATCATTTGCTCGTATCCGATCACCGTGCCGTGGCATGACTGCGTATCGCGCTGCTTGGACGCTTACTGTCGGTGCGCCGATCATGCCGCCCTCGTCCGATATAACTGTGTGATACGCGTAGCAAAATGGATTTCGAGCGATCCGATCGGCGCAACGTCCAAACGCGTGATCGTGACACGCGATCATGCCACGCGATGATGATCTGATACGGGCAAATGATACAAATGTGGACGCACCTCTAGCAGTAAAAAATATTGTGTGAACTCCTGGCAAATCCGGCTTAGTTTTAAAGATATTATACATTTCCATGTCAAACTACTTATTAATTTTTGTACGTTGACGATTGGGAGGATGAGATTAGGAGGATTCTGTATCGTTGTTTTGTATGTGTGTCAAGGAACACAGTTAAAACAAGAGGACTGTCATTTGTCATTCTTTGGATCGAACCCCGATCGCAAGGAGATATTCTGGCAAAAACTAGATGGCGCTTTAAAAGTAAACATTAAACGATGTTATATTTGTACAAAGAAACGTAATACAGTAACAATTAGTTCGTAAACAGACAATAAAAATAAATAATAACATTAAAATACCGTTGAAATAAAACAATTAAACGGATAATTTCGCGTATATTATGTCATTTTAGTTTCCGACGTTGAGTAATAATCGCGGAAACAGAAGAAAATATTATTAAAATACTGTGTCGTAATAAATCTTATTCATAGGTGGCACATATCGGGGAACGGCTTTTTGTAGGGAAAGTGTCAGTCCTCTTGTATGGTCTTTGGTGTTTATGTACAGTAAATTACTATTGTCATTGTCAAAAGAAAAAAGGTATATGTTCATATTTATTTCCGTTACGGTACCTAAGTAAGTACGTTAAAACGTTTGGGCAGATTTCAATTTTTTTTACTTAATTCAAGGATTCTTACCCTTGAAATTCTTAAATTAAGGTATAGTAGGTTATTCCATTTGATTACATAGTTAATTTATAATGCATGGCATATCACAGATATATCTACTTAGAACAGATATGTTTGCAAATTGATGTACTAGTATTATTGATAAAATCAGTCTAATCTATACCTAATATTAGGTGCTACAAAAAATATTCGCGGGCAATAATACGCTTACATGAAATCATTCTGTGTCACTCTAAAAACCCCATAGAGGTACATTATACGAGCTCTAGGCGGACGGAGTCGCGGGCAACGGCTAGTACTGTTATAAAGTTGTAAAAAAATCTGTATATTGAAGTTTATTTTTTACTAGAAGATGCCCGCAACTTCGTTCGCGGAGGAGAAAAAGTCATAACCCGTCGTTTTTTCTCCAGCGTAGTCGGGTAAAAAGTATCCTATAATCTGGAGATACCCAGCTACCCGTGTACCAAAAATTGTGGAAATCTGTTTCGCCGATTTTGCGTGATGAAGCCACAACGACACATACAAACATACATAAAATCCAAAAAAAATAATTTTCGTTTTAGAGACCTCCAAATAGTCCGTAACAATAATTTTTTTGAAAATATCTTTAATTTACACATTTAATTTTTAAAACTTATAGTGTGGCGTGTGATAGAGATGCAAGTCTGATCCAGATCGATCTAAATAATGTGGTATCATGGTGCAAGATCAATCGTATGACTCTCAATGCGAAAAAGTGCTACTTTATTAAATATTGTAGAAAGAAAAAACCACTTGTAACGAGGTACGAGATAGACGGCGTCGAATTAGTGGAAGTGAACAAAATTCGAGACCTTGGTGTAACACTTGTTAGCGAATTAAAATTTCATGCTCACATAGACGTTATAGTCAAAAAAGCTGCGCAAATGCTTGGCTTCATAAGAAGAAATACCAATGGTTTCAAGCAGCCGCAAACTAAAATTGTACTATACGTATAACACCCTAGTTCGCAGCCATCTCGAACCTGCCTCAGTGGTTTGGAGCCCTTTCTATAATGTTCACTCGCAACGCGTTGAGAGTATACAGAGAGTCTTCACAAGATATGTGGCGTTTGGTACCCCTGGGTTTTCGCATAGAAATACGTACGATTGTCGTCTGTATAAATTCGGCATGGATTGTGCGATCGGCGTCGAATGCTGGATTGCTGCTTCTTGCACAAGGTAATTAACGGCCAAATAAGATGCACCGACCTGCTTAAGAGGATTTCGTTCACTACGCCTCGCAATTATCCCAGGCGCCCCATAGCGAAACCGTTTTCCGTACCCATATCCAGGACTAATCTTGGCTTGCAGTCACCTTTGGTACGAATCTGCTCAAGCTATAATGCTTATATCAATAAAAATAATCATTGCCTTGACATTTTTCACGACCGATTGGCCGTGTTTAAATCTAAAGTATTGCCAAGCAAGAGGTAATGGTTGTGGTACCTACCTCGCTAGTTAACTTTAAAGTTAAATTCGATGTTAATATTTATTTCTTTCTTCTTTTCCGTGTGTTCCTAAGTTTTGTTTGCATACTTAAAATTCCTAAATTGTTATTATTAGTAACTTTTTTAATCTCACTGCATAAATATGTTTAAAAAGCGTTATGTACACCGTTATTGTTGTGTATATCAGATGTAGATACCTATAATAATATAATTAATGTGAATGTTATAATATATACAATGTGGCTGTACTTTAATAACAAATAAATAAATAAATAAGTATAGATATTTTCAAAAAAAGTCATAGAGACTATTATGCAGGTCACTGAATGGATAAATATTTTTTTTTATTTTTGAACTAATGTGTCGTTGTGGCTTTATCACGCCAAAACGGCTTAATGGATTCAACTATTTATGATACAAGGGTAGCCAGGCATCCACAGATGATGAAGAAAAAAAATAGGGTTATGATTATTTTCTCTTCCGCTGACGAAGTTGCCTTTACCTTCTAGTAAATTAACTTAGTAATCAAATACTCAACGCAGTCAAAATGGTAATTCCGGGTTTAATCATTCGTCAATATTTTATTTATCGTACATCGATGTTTTTGCTATATTAACTCCTGCAAAATTGTAATGGCAATTATTTCTTTCCTAGTAAAATAACAACAGCAAAAAGTAGCAGGTACCTACTCAAGTAGAACTGATGAATTGTGATGAATCGATGATGAAGACTATAATCTACACTGCATCTTCGCAACGATATTATATACTTACTCAACTCTTTCCTGCGTAAACAAATTGTTATAGTTTGACGACACGTTTGACTCAGTGGGTTGCACAACAGCCTACGAAGCTGGCGGTTCCTGGTTCGAATCCCGGCCAAGGCAAGTGTTTGTGTGATGAGCACGAATGCTTGTTCCTGAGTCTTGGATGTTTTCTATGTATTTAAGTATTATAATTTATCTATATATTATATAAGTACTAATATCGTCGCCTAGTACCCATAGTACAAGCTTTGCTGAGTTTGGGACGAGGTATTTATAAGAAAAGGTGGAAATTTGATTCACCATCACCATCCACGATTGCTAGACATATGCCACACCCAAAGAACGCCACCATGACCAGTGCTCCGCCTGCACCCAGGCAACCTTCAACAGACCATCGGTCCATCTTTCGGGCCTATTTACGAGCCATCTTCGAGTGGTCGCAATTCAAAAACTCGCTCGGATTGACCATCAGTTCTATGAGCATTTAGCCCCCCCCCCCCCCCTAATGCAACTTGCTCACCATCATCATCAGACTAAAAATGTCCGCTGCTGGTCATAGGCCTCCCACAAAAAACGATGACTAATCATGTGTCGCCCGCATCCAGCGAACTCCAGCAACCTTCACCAGGTCCTCAGTTGTGGGGGCCAACCCAAGCTGCGTCCTCCTGTGCGATCTCCAGCCTGCGGTCGTCAACTTACGGTGATAACGGCAGTTTCTCCCTAATGACAGCAACTTAACCTTAGCAAATCTGATCATTGGATCTGGAGTCTTCCTGACTATACTCCTCAAATGCCCAGGCAGAACAAGGATGCTACAAGGTAAACCATGAATTTACTTGTGTCGTATCATAATTTCAACACTCGGAAGATTAGACAGTAGTTTTTATTTTACAGAAAAATTAAGTTTAGTTTTCGACGCTGTTCCAGCTAAAGGTGCTTTGCCTTAACGTGGAGAGAATGCTTTCTAGCCTTTGCCTTAACGTGGAGAGAATGCTTTGTAGCATTAAGGCCGCCTTTTGTAGGATAAGTTTTCTTTTAGGCAATTAAGATTATAAAAAGCAAGATTCCAATGATTCAAAATATTGAGACTTTTACCTTTCTACTAACCAAAACCTCAAGTGTCTGTGCTATTGCATCCAAATAGTGTCTAAAATTTCGATGAATAGATGATGATTGGTATAATTAATGTATGAATATATTTAATACAATTTAAACGGATTATGTCGCGTATATTATTTCATTTGAAATGAGATAATATAAGCGATATAATTCGTTTCATTTTTTTTTATGAGTGATAAGTATTTTATGCTGTAAAATAAGTGTAAAATGCTGCAACTTTGCTAACAAGCTTTAACTATGCTAACTTGAAAAACTGCGATTTTTTGTCATATCCAATGGATTTTTTTTTGCTTACTTGTACTTGTAATGATATAGGTAACAATGCTTGAATACATGTTTCTTGGCAGATGATGCAGTTTTCCAAGTAGGCATCATTGTGGCTAGTGAGTATTTATTACGTTATGTCTTAAGCATTTAAATTTAATCTTATTTTAAGGTATCTAAGAGTAAGAAGTAGATTATTCAATTTGATTATCATATTTTATTTATAATGCATGAAATATAATTATAATACAAATATTCAAATTATTGTATGCTTTATTTATTATTGATAAAATCAGTCAACTTGCAGTCAAAATCCAAGACGCTTTTTCTTCCTATTTGTACCTGGTTTACATTGTCATTTATAAGTACCTACAATACCTACATACCTAATAAGTGCAGAGTACATAAAATTATTTAAAAATAAGTAAAAAAAATAAGAAGTATTACAATTTCTGTATTACTATACGAATTTAACTTTTACTTCGATAAAATCTAACTTACACTTTTATTTTTCAATTTGAGCATAAACTTCTTTGCATCACCCGCGTTCTCAGTCTGAGTATTTTTATCCGAAACACTATTTTGATTCTTTCCTATATCTCGCACTTGGTCTTTGACATCGTTTATAGCAGCAGCCAGATCTTCCAATCTACTCATGATGTCACCAAATTTGGTCCGAATTTCCATCCCTTTCTCTACTTTAGAGTTTTCTATCAAATCACTCAGTGAATACCTATCATCAGTTACTATAGTCTTGAAAAGCATGTTCATTTGATCTCTGTACATTTTCTTACTGGCCTCTCTTTCCTTTTGCTGATATTTTGTCTTTACTTTGTGTAATATAGAGTCCAATATATGAGGTGGTAGTCTTTGTTCTTTGGCAAAGTAGTGAGGTTCATCAGTATCTGCAAGAACCTCATAATATACCTCCCAATTCTTTATGACACAAGGTCTGATGTGAATTTTCTTTATAAATCTTCTGCAGTGAAATTTCTTATGAACCAAACTTCTGAAAACACCGCCAAATACAAAGGCATCTAATGAGCTTAGAAATTTGACTTGCTTCGAAAGTCGCCGAACATTTCCTCCAATTTTTAAATCAGCAACGTCGCTTACTGCCACACCTATCATGAAGTTCACAAATACCATTGAGACCAGAATCAAAAATAACACAAATAACATGTGGACCATAGTCTTTGAATATGCAAACTCTTTAGGATTGTAGCCTCCGTGATTCGATATATTCGCATTTAAGATATTTCCCAAATGTGTTGTATTCATAATTGAAATGTTTCTTGGGTTCAGCGCATTGGCTTGTAAGATAGTTTCATGATTAATTGCATCGTTATATGTTTCTCCAAATAAGTCTTTGTAGCCGAAATCTGACGTCATCATTACTATTGTCTTGACAAAAGACGCCCACGGGCCGTCAAAAGGAGGATATGCATGATATTGGACCATGAAACTTAGTGAAAAAGCAATGATCAGGAACATGCTCGTCAGCAGAATCTGTAACAAGAATGATCAAGTTATAAATTCTTCCGGTATTAATATTAGTTGTAAATCTTTTAAATATAGAAAACTATTTAATTCTGTAGTCGTATTTACATACTGTTATTGAATTTAAATAACAGATATTCTTTGAAACAACTTAAATATGGTTAGAACTTATAAGTTCTAGTTAAATAGAACTTATCGCCCCCAACTTACCAAAATGGCTCGCAAATTGGTTTTTATGGGCCAAAAATATAATGACACTTTTTCTCAGCTTCGTATCTTTACATGAATTGTAAGGATTCAAATTCATATAGATTCTATATAATTAAACACAAACCTTTATAAAGTTTTTAGCAACTTTGCTGAATATCAAAAGATAATATCCCCAATACGGGAATCTAGATAGCAGGAACATCATATGCGCCCACGTCAGAAGCAAAGCCACTGTGGCCACGTGTCGTAGCCACTCGTTGTCCAGCCATTCTTCTTGGTCCGTGAAAATAAGTACAAGTGTGAAGATTATGGAGCCAAATTTAACCCAGTTCTCCAAGAAACGGAGATAATGTAACCTCTTCACGTATATGTAGAGGATTTCCTGTTGAATAATGTATGGTTAATGATTTGAATAAAAAGATGGTGGGCCACCTTATGCGACATGTCACTTTCTTTGTGGATATTCAAAAGGTAACTTATTTTAATCAAATAAAAGAAAAAATGGGCACTGTGTCGTATCAGGAGACCAAAAAGCTAACAGAGAATAAGGAAGAATGGCGATTACTCCACCGACAAGAGCGTAAATCTTAAGTTACGAACGAACGAACGATTTTAAATAATTAATTCTAATAGATTAAGGAGTTACTTTGCGGAATTCCATATAAGATTAATGGATTATAGTTCCTTTGCTTATCCGCAAACTAGCAGAAAAGTAAAGAAACTATAATCGATTAATCTGGTTAATGATTGCAAACATTACGATTGCAATACCATGATTCAGTCATAATACGATAATTGTCTCTTCACAACTAACAAGATATTTTTAAAGCAACCAACAAATGTTTGATTTATTATTACGTAAAAAACGGTTCATTAGCTATTTAAATTCTAATAAACACAAACAACCCGCAGTACTTCAATATGAAAGTGTGTTATTGCGTAATTTAGGCTGTCAATACTGTTTAAGACCGAAACGAAGAAGAACAAGAGGAATTAAAATCTAGCTTTGTAAGGAGATTTTACATTATTATAAAAACTACGTACCTGAATAATAACCAGAAGTGTAGGGGCATAAAGCAGGCTAGCAGGCATAAAAGCATTTTTGTCTTTATCGCAGAAACAAACTATTAAAACAAAGTTCAGTGTCAGTGCAAATATGGTATAAATTGATACATTCACGTAGAAAAACGGTACCAAAGTCATCCACTTTAAGTAAATTAAACTCTCGATCAAGGGATGCATCAGTATATTTTTCTGACCACATCTAACTAGTTCTTCTAAGACCTTTATTTGACTGGTCTCGTGATCTTTAATCAAAACTCCATAGTCTATACTAATCTCACACCCAGCTTCTCCTAATTCAGGCAACTTGGATTCAATGAATTCATCGAAAACTTCCTCGAAGAATTGTGTTGAATTTGGGAGTTTTGTTGATATCGTTTCAATAACAGTCTTTCTTTTTCTGTCTCGGTATTCAGAGGGATTCGACAAAACAGCGCCTTTGCGTAAAATTGTCGAAACTACTTCACGGTGGCATCGGTCAGTGGCTAAATTTAAAGCAGAACGGCCTTTACCGTCCACATCATCTATTGCTTCTGGATCAATATCCATTATTACTCCAACAACTTCAGACCAGTTTTTAGATGCAGCTATTTGTAAAGGCGTCCAATCTGCAATGAATTCGCCTTTGGTCTTCAGTCTTAGAAATGCGTTTTTGCAATATAGCATTTTGATACATTCAACACGATTGTTCATTGCGGCAATGTGTATTGGAGCGTATCCACGATTATCAAACGAGTTTATCATCATACGAGTAGCATCTTCATTATAACTGAGAATATAATCTACTATCTTCTTGTCGCCAAATTGAATGGCTACGTGTAAAGCATTGCTCTTATCTGCTGTGATTTTGTCAATATTAGCCCCTTTTCGGACTAGTGCTTTAACGCAGGGTAAGTGCCCACTTCTAATGGCTATGTACAATGGAGTCTGGTCTATTTTATTCAAAATATTGACATCAACATCATGTGTACCTAGGAGTATTTCAAGTATTTCCAGGTCACCACGCTCGGCTGCCAAATGTAAAGGCGTTTCGTGTATCTGAAACAATGATCTCATGTAACAAATAAAAAATATTATTAAACGATCTTGCACAGCGTTGAAAATATCTGAACTAAAACAAACAAGGCATCAAAAATCATGTAAATTAGGAAAAATCTGGAATCGATCAAAAAAAGAAAAAGAAACTACTTTACGTTTGATATCAAAAAAAAAGTATGTTGACTGATTATCCAAGTTAAATTTAATGATACATATCATAACTACCGTAACTATCACTACACTAAATACTGATTTTGTTTGTACAAAACTGACAAAACAAACTTCACATAGGTGCCATTAGATCTATAGGTGACAATTGCATCTTTTATGATAATTGACCCTTTGTGTCATTCATTATCAATGAAAAAGCCTTTTGCTGCTATCAGATACTATATCTATTACAGAATATAGTTTCTACTATTGTTGAGTCATGGTAGCCCAATGCTATTTAAAGTCTCTTTTTGCATTCAATATTTCCTTAACATGACTCAACAATAGTACTTGCTAAACTATATTCTGTAGTAGATATAGTATCTGATTAGTAATTACGAAGTCAGTGGCCTTGAGAAGATAAGTGATGCATGCATGTAGTATATGTCGCGTATCTAGCTATATTTTGTTTAGTTGTTTACAAACACAAGACATCAAAGTATGGTAAAACATGTTTTAAAATACTTGGTGTATCTGTACCATCAGCCACACATTAAGTGACCATAGGTAAACCTTATTGTGATAGCCATAAGGTCTACAGATGGTCACTTAACTATGTTGCTGTTTGTACACCTTATATTTGTTACTTCTTTAGTTATTTATAGCTGTTTAAGGAAAATAAATGTGTGTATACAATGTATTGTATATCCCAAGTCCTAGTGGGATCTAAAAATTCAACACTATCAAATTATTTCGTAAAAGTTACTATACAAATAAAACGTCTTTTGATCACTATACAAAGGTATAGTGATGCAGATCCAAGCTGTTACTTGGGACAGTTGATATAGATATGATTTGGTATATTTTTGCTTAGTGTTCGATTTCTCTTATGCGAGTAATTTCACTGCAGCTAATATTGGTGACACAACGAAATCCGAGAAACTATACCTACTGCTACAGTTTGGATTTGGATGAATGACAGGTTTTTTTAGGTGACAATCGATTCTATTTTTCGTAAAGATCAAATGTCCATATGGGACTAAATACAAATGGAGTACTATAAAAACCTCAAAAATTATAGTTTTTTTTAAATAAATCAATAACACAGGGACAGTCTTACACAAATCGACCTAGTCCTAAACTAAGCTAAGCTTGTACTATGGGTACTAGGTGACGATATACATAATATATAGATAAATGATAATACTTAAATACATAGAAAACATCCAAGACCCAAGAACAAACATTCGTGTTCATCACACAAACTCTTGCACTGGCCGGAATTCGAACCCAGGACTGCCAGCTTCGTAGGCCGTTGTACAACCCACTGAGCCAAACACTGTCGTCAATTATTAAGTAGCTTAATGAAGATAGGCGAGAGCACGTACTGGCTGCCTCAAGGAGGTTTCATAGACATTCCGCGAACACCAGGCAAAATATGTCGTCACTACAGACTTCAAAGATGGCTGGGATAGTTACTTCGTGGTGATCTACGCTTACGACCTGACCAGGGCAATCACAAAGCAGATGAATTCAATAATCGACTCGAAGGAGACGACTTACGTCATGCAATTAAAGGACTATGGTTACCACGTGGAGACTGTGGAGTCGAAGCGTTTAGTAGGGAAAGTTCCGGCATTTGCATTTATGCATTTTTATGGATTAGATTGCACACTGAATCTTCAAAGACCAACAAGTATGTCATTATCACAACACCACAAAACGGGGCTTTATCGCGTATAAATAAGATGTTCTTTCGAGACCATACACTGGACGTAACGCGACGTCCAAAACGACGAAGAATTACTAATGAAAGGTAATTAAAATAAATCATATTTATACTCGATTAAGCCCCGTTTTGTTGTGTCGTGTGTAAGTTTAATCAAACATGTATGTATAGGTATATAAGTACGTTCAAAACCAAACTCTGTCAGCAATGAAGATCGTTAAAATGAAATCGGACTATCAGATAATATCAAGGACAAAATTGTACGCTATTCCCTAGAATGCAATATTGAAATGTAAATTGCTTTGAAGACTCCTGACAATAAAGCAAGATAAAAACCTTGCATTCCGGAAGCGCTTTTACTTCTTGTTACTTTATTGTATTTCGTTTAAATGTTTTATAGCAAATGTTTTAATTTTTCTAATGTAAATTTGAGTAGCATCGTATTAACTGAACCTAAGTATTTTGCTTCATCAAAACGAATACGGGCACTTTTTTGTGAAATTTCGAATTTAGAATGTTATGAAAGTTAGATACACATTCAGAAAAAGGAGAAAAGGCGTCTTCGTATATTCGTAACTCAATTTCATAAAAACTGTTACACATACGAGTAGTTTTTTCGTTTTGACGACAGTAAATAAATATTACAAGGAACGATAAAACAAAAACACACCAGTTTGTGTGCATCAGATTTTGACCAATGTTCTACGTAAGTACGAGTATCTATACCTACTTACTGAAGTGACACCATCAATAACAAAAAAATATCATCAAAATAGTTCACATCCGAACCGGCAAATATTTTGACGGATAACCAAAACGAATTTCCTCTGCTCCTCTTTTTTGAAGCACATAGTTTAAACCTTCATCATCATCATCATATCAGCCTATACGTAGTTTACTGCTGGATCCCCCAAGGATCTTCTCATCGACCGGTCGTGCGCCGCCCTCATCCATCGATTTCCCGTTGGTTTATTTTCTAGAGGGCATTCCCACGCTGTATCGTCTATCACTTAAAAGAACATAAAGTCGTATTACCGTATCCAACCGATAGATCAGGTTCTGATCGTCATCCAGCGTAACGTTTTGGTAGCGATGGAATGGCTGGTTGGAAGTGGCCGTGACGTCAGCCCCGGCATCCAAGATAGCGCAAACTCCTGGTAGCCAGCTAGACAGAACAGCTGCTTGGAGTAATGTGGAGCCATCATGGTCCCTCGTGTTAGCGCGTTCCGCTAGAGACTCGAGGTCATCGCATCTGTGGCTCAGAAGAACCTGCAATATTAATTGAACTTAGCATTGGAGAATACTCTCTAAAAGGTTACAGTATAGGGTTCTTCAAGAGGGGAGTGAATAGGTTGTTAAAGGATCAGCAACCCACATAATGCCCCTGACGTTGCAAGCGTTCATAGGCTACAGTGACTGCTTAATATCAGGTAGGCCGTATGATTGTTCACCACAATAGTAATATTTAAAACGATACGATACCTTAAAAGCCTCGTCCAATTTATGCTTAACGCATAAATGCAAAGGTGTAAGGCCACAGCTGTTGAGGCAGCTAACGGACGCACCAGCGTCCAGAAGCAGCCTTATAGACGGCAGACATCTTATTTCAACAGACGTGTGTAAGGGTGTGTCGATATTGTCGATATCTCCTTTCATGGTGTTGAATGTGCCGCCAGCTTCTAAAAGCATCCTAATGACATCTGCTAGGCTGAAAATTTACACAACAAGTTAGGATTAGTAGACTGGTCGTTTAAATCGCGTAATACACACGAGTATCTAGGTAAAAAACCTGACAAATGTGTAAGGGCATGTAAGT
The DNA here is from genome assembly GCA_905404275.2 of Hedya salicella. Lineage (NCBI taxonomy): Eukaryota > Metazoa > Arthropoda > Insecta > Lepidoptera > Tortricidae > Hedya > Hedya salicella. The sequence goes on from FR990115.1 coordinate 9,730,865, forward strand.
AGTAGCTTACGCAGTTAATATGGAACTTATGTAATTTTTCTAACACACGATACGTTACTATATAACATATAAATAATAAAGGCCTATGTAATTATGGTATGTAAAGGTAAGTAAACAAATGATGCGCGCGTCGTTTCATGCGATAAAAAAAACTATAAATAATAAAGCATCATTCCACTTCGTGTATGAACACGAAGTGTTAGATATCATTTCATCATCATTTATTTATCGCACGATAAACGTAATTGTTATAGTTGCGACTGTGAGGCAGTATAATTACAAAATAAGTAATGATCGACTTCGGATCCATAAATTAAACGTGTCCAGCAGTATAAGACTTTAGTGATGTACTCAATCTGTATTCGACATCTATTAATGATTATCAATAGTGAATCGTCCGTTCAGCCCACGTTCAGCCTGCTTATTTTTCATCGCTATATTACTTGTACTACTGAATGTATCCAACAGGAGTACATTTATTGTAAAGTTGAACAGTTCTTAACTTACTCGACTATCTTCTTGCGTCGATAATGTGCGTAGCCTGCAACGTCCAGTGCGGTCCGACCTTTGTCATCGCAGATGTTAGGGTCGTGACCTGCAAATGTTCTGTTATTTATATTATGTTTCTATATATCTAGAAACTACTGCCAATACAAGTAATATGCAAGAAACAAATGAACCAGCTGTATATTTTACTATGACCTGTAGGCGGCGTATGAAAAGTTTATATTTCTATGGATATCCTCCTTCTCAAAGGATACTCGTAGATCCAGCCACTGGAACCACAAGGGCGATGCTGCTGACAATGGTGCACTCCAGAAGATTCTAGAAACTTCCTTGAAGTATCTTATAACTTACACCGCCCAGTTGAAGACATGTCTTATCAATGTGTGCGTCACTTTATTGCGTTCACAAATGCTTTTCATTTATTTATCACGCGATAAGCACGACTATGATAGGTATAAGTAAAGGTACGATTGTTTTTGCAAAGTTGATATCTGAGATTATTAATTATTTGCTCTCAAATGTAACCTTGGCTGGCCGGTTTTCAACGCAGTCGAAATAGATTTACGACAGGTGCAACTCAAAGATCGACCGGTTTTTACTAAATTTCATGGCATCGCTAAAAGGAGCGCTAAAATAAATAAAAATAAAATTCCCATATTTTAGACCTGATATGATCCATATTAAGTTACACAGCAATACTTAATAACTATGTTAATACAATAGCAATAACAATAAAACTATAGCTACTTATCACTAATCCACAAATCGATTGCGTCCAGCGAAGTAATAGGGTATTTGACAGTAGAAAAAATGAAAAAAATATATAAGATCCTGATAAAACCAGCAAAATAAAATGTTAAGTTCGATAACTTACGTGTAGCTTGTTTTATGAGTCCTTAAATTTGGGTGGGAAAGTTCATTTTTAAAGTATGAAAATATTAATAACTAAATAATACCATTCAATAACCCATAAAATGTTGTTTAATTCTTGTTATTCAAATTCAAATTATTTATTTCGAATTATTGCAATCCATATAGTGGTTAGTAAAACACAAACTTATAAATCTATGTTAACGACAATAACAACAATAACTTAGACATACTAAAGGCGGCGTGGTGCGGCGACCGGCGGCGCGTGCAGCCGCACCCAGGCGCGCGAGCAGCCGCGAGTCCCATCGCTGCGCCAACACGTTCACAATGCTGTTTGAGCTGCGGCGAGTACGATTTAGTAACGACGCACACCGCTTTCTAATAATGGCATCGAAACCATCAGTGTGCGCCTCGGCAAACATAGTTGACGCACTACAGTAACGCGGCAGCCCAAACAGCACCCTAAACGCGTTGTTATATTGCACGCGCAGTGCGTTGTATGTATGTCCTCTGCGTAAAACTGACCCACAGACTGCACGTGTAGAATGATTGGCAGTATGCTTTGAAAAGCGTAAGCTTTACTTCATTACTACAGCGGGCAAAAGTTATAAAACCGTTTCAAAAAAAAATATTAACAACTTCGTTTTAACATGGCTGCAGAACAAAGTTCTTATTTTCTCTATACAAGATACTAGCGTGTGACGTCACATGCTTGTAGGCTTTAGTATGAAGCGTTTTTTGGGAAAGTCAAAAATGTGCTTTTAACGTTGTTGTATCTCGGGGAGTTTTTATGAGATTGGGGTAGTTTTTTCACCAATATTTCTATTATTAAGACGTCATTTTATAACCTACCATAAAAAAATGTCAAATAGCCTATTGGCTACATTAACAGAACTTTTGCCAATAACCACTTCTTCCCAGTATTTAGTTACCAGGCAGTCGAGACGCTCTTCCAACGCCTTTAGGAGGCTGTTGCTGCTGCCCCGCACTTTTCGCAGAAGCGAGGCAATTATTTTTCTCCTGATGGCAAAAAAGTCATATACGCGCGCCTCGGCAAACATAAAGGATGCACTGAAGTGCTAAGGCAGCCTCAACAACATCCTGAAGGCGTTGTTATACTGAACTCGCAATGTCTTGTATGCCCTCTGCGTAAATCTTACCCACAGACACGTATCGAATGTTTGACAGTAGGCTTTAAATAGCGTCAGTTTAACTGCTTAGCGGACATGTCCACTAAGATTTCTGTAAATACCGGGAATATAAAAAAGTGTGAAAATATTTTTTCTCTGTCTGTATCGAGCGCCAATATAATATTATCTCACACTGCGTACATTTTGCTTGGGGGTAGGGCTCTGCTAACACTGGATTTTCATTGATACAGCCGTTTATACCGTGTTTTAATTCTGACATCTTGATTCCCGTAAACGAACTATTTTCATAGCTACAAATTTGTACGGAACCCTGGGTGCATGAGTGCGACTCGCACTTGTCTATTCTAGATATATGTCCATCTAAAGTGTTCTTAACTATGATTCAAACTCAAATTGGTTCAAACGTTTGAAAATTATTCGCAATTTTCTAGAAATTGCGGGGGTTTTCATAGGTTCACCGATTACCTGTTTTACAATATAGGCTGTAGGTACATGTACCTTTTTTGCTCTTGTCATAATGACAATAAGGACTAAAAAGGAAAGTGTTGCAATTTCCTTGACTATACATGACCCGTTTTCGCCAATAGCTATGGTCATTACCTGCATTCAGAAGTACTCGAATGCGAAATCCGAGGTTTTTAGAACTCGCATGGTGAAGCTCCGTCCATCCCGCCTGATATTTTGGAAGATGGCTAAAAACATAAACAAATTGTTAAGTAATTTGGGCATTTTCAAAATAATGGCTATAAAATATACCGATATAATCATATAAATACAAAGACCTAAATAATGAAAAAAAAATCGACTCCGACTGGATCTAGTCTTGACATTTTTTCATTATTCAGATCTTTGTATTTATAAGTATGTAGTTTCCTAGTGAAAAAAAATACTTTAAAAATCACGATGATCGAGATTGTAAAATATATAATAAGGTCACACAACTTATATCTTCAGGGCAATTTTTTATAGCAATACAATTAATTGGTCGATTAATCCTGACCCTAGAAAGTTCGTAATCTAAATCAGAACCCTGGTAATTATGTAAAAAATATATATATGGTAAAAAATGTGTGATATATACTTTTTTTTCTTTCATTTATTACTCCTAGGTTAACTGGAAGAGATCCATCACAGGGATAATAAGTTCGCCTTTGTACATATATAATTATGAGATTTGTTCAATTGTTTGTGTGCTATGTGTATGCATGTATAATAATGTTCTAATGCAATAATTAACACCTGTTTGTCACCTCTATTGTTATGAAGTAAGGTTGAAGGTGCCATGCCAACTAATGGGACGGTGGCGAGCACTGAGATATTTACCTTATTTAATAATTCATCGTCTCATATTATAATTTTATGCGCAAAATATATTTTTCACTTCTCCAGCTCAAAAAGTACGTCATATTAGCTTCGCGAAATAAAATAGTACATTTAGCCCCTAGGGCTTAAAAGAAAGCCATGTAATCCATACGAATTTCTATGACACTGAAAAAAAAAACTTGCGGCCAGCTACATACTCCTTACGAATAATTAAAAACAAACAAACCAACCTGATCAGATTGGGCAAACTTTCTGATAGAATTGCTCAAACTGTACTTTTAGTTTTTCATGAAATATAATATACAATTTTAATGTTGATTATTTTTTATTTTCTCGCAGTCGAAGTGAAAAGCAGAGTGTTTAAATACGTGGCTAAAAGCCATTATGATACTCAAGACATATTTGTCCTCGCTCACTTCGTGAGCTCGTCCAAATAATCCTTTCGTGTCGTAATGGCTTATTTTAGCCCCTTGTCAAACAATCAAGTATGATTTGTTGCCCTCTTGATGCGAGTAAGCAGGACCAACCAATTTATTTTAAAACTAGAAGGTTTTCGACTTTATTCGCGGAGAAGAAAAAGTCATAACTCCTATAACCACCTACGGATGTGTAGTTTTTTTTTGTACAGACCAACTGACTTTTTGCGTGTACCATATGTATATGTGTATGCCATAAAAAAAAAAAAACAAAAATAGTTAAACTCTGTTTAGTCATTTTGACGCGATGAAGCCACAACGACACATACAAAAATACGAAAAATACAATTTTTTTAAGTTATATCTTTCAATTCAATGACCGCAGTGATAATAGTCCGTATCGATGTATCTTTTTGTAATCCGTTAAATTGTTTTATTTAAATGAGTAATAATCGCGGAAACAGAAGAAAATATCATGTATTTTTTTTTAATATCTGTAATCTAAAGATACTTCATTTTTGCAACTTAATAATAGTATAGATGACACACAGGGGATAACCAATTTTGACGAATATCATTAAAAAAAAAACACTTTTTATCCCAGAAAATACCCAATTCCCTAGGGATACGTTAAATAACCAACTTGCCTTAAGGGCCAAGCCGTGGGAATTACCTATTTGATTACACGAATGACTTGATTGTACTAGCCATAATGATAATGTCATTAAATGTTAATTAGTGACCAGTTACGGCAAACAATCGACCATTGTACAGCTAAGTAAGTACAAATGTACGAAGCGGAAGATATGTTCTATTAACTTAAACAATAACTAGAAGCAAGTTCGATCGCGAAGGAAAAAAAAATATCACCCCTCTTTTTTTCTTCAGCGTAGTCGGGTAAAAAGTATCCTATAACCATCTGGAGATACCCAGCTAACCGTGTATCAAAAATAGTTGAAATCCGTTTAGCCGAAAAAAAAATCCAAAAAAATACAAGTTTTTTTTTTTTTTAAATATCTTCAATGTACAGACATTTAATTTTTACAACTTTATAATAGTATAGAATATTATGTTCGTCTATTACAGCAAATTAATTACTACACTCAAATAATAGGTTTTCCCACAACAATCGGGTTTTTTGCGCGTCCTTCGAGATTTCCAAGGCGAAACAAATTATTTGTTGCGTGAAAGAAGGAGTAACCGAAAAATAGTTGTGTTTAATCAATCAATCAATCAAAATATTCTTTATTCAAGTAGGCCTAGTTACTTTCGAAATGTCAGTTACATGAGAGTGAAGTGTTTGCTGGGAGACATACAATATTAGTAATAGTTATATTTATGATTAAGGATTTGGTTACAAAATATACGCGAAAAAAAGATTCCGACGACTTGAGAACCTCCGCCGTTGAAGTCGGTTAAAAAAGATTATCTACAAAACAAATTAAACGTTTGCGCCAAATATACTCGTCGGCCACGCGTCATGCATAATTAGGGTTGTCGACCGTCTGGGTTTCCCCGGATTTGACCTAGTTTGGAGGCTGTCCGGGAGTCGTTCGGGAGGGTATTTAAAATGCATCCTGTTTTTTATGTCAGTGAAAACCTTATTGAACTGAATAAAATGTAACATGTCCGGGGAAAATGCGATTTCCTTCAAATATTCAGGGTTATTGAAGTTTTTGTCCGGGTTTGGCTATAATCAAGATGGCAGCCCTATGCAAAATGCATATATCGCACAAAAAAAGCGCTAGGCGGACACGCCAGTACTAAATAAAGTCGAAAATTGGGAACATTAAGTTTTTAAATGTTTTTCCAAAGGGTTCATTTTATATTTTTACGCCATATACTATGGCGAATACCAATCCACGAAAAATACTTGACCTCAAATTAGTCCTTTATTTTTTTTTATATCGTCCGTGTACAGACATTTCAATTTTACAAGTTTATAATAGTATAGATTATTACTGAATTACTCGCTTCGGGTGCCCCTTGTGCTCGTAAGAATCGTAACATATGTACGCAGAACAAAAAAAAAAAAAAAATTGTTCAGACTTTTAGTGAAATAGGACTGCAAAACATTTAACCGAATTTAAAATAAAATAATGTTTGTCTGACTGACGCTTAAGGATATTTTTTGTGTGACCAAATGTGTTGTTTATGTATCAACTTTACAATTCATGAGTATTACTCACGGACATGAATCATAATAAAATTGACCAATAATTGGATGCGTGCTAACTCCCACTTAAGCATAGCCTGTTATGTAAAAAGAGACACAAGTACATATTTATATCGCGTGTTGAATTATCATTTAAAATGAGGCGTATTAGACACTCAAATTGAGATTAACATCGAAAGATTCGGAAAAAATAATTCCTTTTCAATTAAATTCCACTTACGGCCCGACCACGACAGCCACGCAACCAACGGCGCGTTTCTTTTTTATATTATCTCTCCATTGCGCGATCAACACGATCACCGCACCGCAGTTAATTAACAACGTACGCAATGGATTAAAAATTACATGCCGCGTCGCCGGTCGCGCGTTGTCGTGGTAGGGCTGAGTTCAATGTGGGAAAGTTGATCGCGGGGAAGCCCCGCAATACTTTGCATGTATCTGCATTCTAAAAGGTTTTGCATTTATGGTAAAACCTAAGGCTGGTTAACCCAGACTTGTGAAATACAAATACTTAAGAAATATGCTACAACGAACGTGGCACGGTGTTGGAATTACACAGGTGAATTAATAGTTCATGTTAAAGTTCAGAGGTCAACATTTAATAATCCACCATAACATGTATTAACGTATTTAATAAACTCAGGCGCTGTCAGCTATGCCAATGACTGTGTGGGGGGGGGGGGGGGATCTTAGTAAAAGCAAAGTAGTAGTAGTAATTATGTAGGAAAATTTGTAATGGGCAATATCGATTGCAGGAGGGGTATCACCTGTGTGACCCCGGGAGAACCAATGAATAAAATGTTTACCTAATATCAAGGACTATTAAAATGTTTACCTAATATCAAGGACTATTAAAATGTTTACCTAATATCAAGAACTATTAAAACGGTTACCTAATATCAAGGACTATTAAAACGTTTACCTAATATCAAGGACTATTCAAATGTTTACCTAATATCAAGGACAATTAAAATTTTTACCTACTATCAAAGACTATTAAAACGTTTACCTAATATCAAGGACTATTAAAACGTTTACCTGATATCAAGGACTATTAAAATAGGCATGATGACTGGATATGAAAATCAAAATTCTAATTAGTCCGTCAGCTAGATAATAAAAAAATATTGGACACGTATTTTCTGCTATTTCTAAAAAATAAAAAAAATACTTAGATAAATCGCATTAAAGTTTAGGAGTGGGGGCTCGTGACGTCACTCCTGAGTAAAATTTGTACCTAGGAGTGACGTCATGCGATATTTTGACTCAGTGTATCGCCTTTATTTTTCGATTATGTAAAAAAAGAAAAAATACGTGTCCAATATTTTTTATTAATCTACATGACGGACAAATTATTAAAATTTAGTCATCATCCCCGTTAAAACAAGAGGACTGACAGTTGCCATACTTTTCGTGTTACGACCGCAAGGAGATATTCTGGCAAAAAATAGATGGCGCTAAAAACTAAACATTTAACGATGCTATAATCGAATAAAGAAACATAGTATAGTAACAATTAGTTAGCTAATAATAAATAAATCGTAACATTTAAATACTGTGTCACGCTTGCAGAATTGAATAATTGTAAAAGGATATTCTTAAACATAGATGGCGTTGTACATATCGGGGAACAGCTTTTTGAATGGAGATGGTCAGTCCTCTTGTTTGGTCCTTGCTAATATACATATATAATGTTGAATAAAGTACAATGACCTTTTCAAGTATTTCTCTAAGGAATCCTTATGAATCATACTTTCGATCATGCGTCAGTCTGCTACCTAGCGTACAACCTCTGCGGTCATTATAAACAAAGATCAGAAACAAATGAAAAAAATTTCGACGATACTGGACTTGAACCAGTGCCTTGAGCCAGACCGGGGCAGCACGCTCTACCATCTGAGCTAATCGTCCACACCAGTAGTCGACGAATTTTGTCATCTGTTCTTGCTTATGGATCTCTGTATGGTGCATCCGACTCTTTAGCCGTTAGTGCCGCCTAGTGAAGAACTATGAAGTTACTTTCACCCCGAGCAGATACCTTTACAGGTACCATTGCTCGGCGAGAGGTGGCGCTATTATCAAGACTGTACTTTTTGTTTTACAAGTATCATGATAATAATCACAATTTTTGCAATTTATTAGTGGATCACTCCACTAGTGTTATTATTATAAACAAAGATCAGAAACAAATGAAAACATTTTTCGACGATACTGGACTTGAACCAGTGCCTTGAGCCAGACCGGGGCAGCACGCTCTACCATCTGAGCTAATCGTCCACACCAGTAGTCGACGAATTTTGTCATCTGTTCTTGCTTATGGATCTCTGTATGGTGCATCCGACTCTTTAGCCGTTAGTGCCGCCTAGTGAAGAACTATGAAGTTACTTTCATTGCAACCTCTGCGATCTACATTATTATTATTACTTATTAAGGTATTGTTTTTTGAAGTAACGTAAGGTTTATTTAATTTACGACAGTTACAATACATGATCAATTTTGTAGTCTACGCTAGGTTTGTCCTGTAACAACGATTGGTATTAAACAGAAGCGCCAAATCCGCTAAAAGGATTTCAAGAATTTTTGGTATTCCTTAATATTTTCTTATAACAGCATAGTGGCGAGACATCATGTAGGTGCAGGATAGACATAGGCCTCGCTTATAGCACGGGTTTACTAATGTTTGGCAAATTATGTTTCCCAAACTGTTTCATTTCCCAAAAAAAAAAACTTATCGAAAAAGGTAAAATTTTCAGAATTTCTATAAAACAAACCTAACCTAACCTATTGGACTCTACACAATGGCTTAAAAAAACGGATTTTCTTCGGTTTCGGAGAAAAGCGCGAGTGTGGGAAATGAAACATTTGGGAATTGAGGCAGTTTGGGAAGAATAGTTTACTTAAAGAAATTGAACTCAATCATAACGAAGTTACAATCCAATTTTTTTTTCTTACCTTCTTCTAATTGGGTCCGTGAAGGTTGACTCCGTGGGGCTGCAGGGCTCGCTGTCGGGTTCGTGAAGCGGTCTGCTGAACACTGGCGCGGTTTGTGATACAAGCAGAGGTTCCCTGAGGATTCAAACGATTTATATTATTAATCCACTGAACCACTGAATTTATTAACTGTACCATCTCTTTATATCTTTGAAATCAGTGTTTTTGTCAAATGCACGCTATTTTAGCACAAAAGGCCAAGTAAGTAACTTCAACACGAGATATCCACATAGGTTACAGTATCCTAAAGCAAAAACTGATCTATACCGTAGAAACCGTTTTCCAATGGCCATACGGATATTTAATAAATTACCAAACGATCTCAAGAATCTAAAACTACATCAATTTAAAAATAAATTGTATAATTGGTTAAAAGAACAGACATTTTATTCAGTTGAAGATTATTTAAATTATTGATTGTTGACTTGTATTTATTAATGTGATTTATTGTCCATTTTATTTAAAATTGATTTAATTTGGTAGTGTGTATATTTATTATAATTTAATTGATAATTTAATGTTGATATAATGTTTGACATGTTTAAATAATTTAATTGTGTATTTTTACACGCCTGTGTAACTGGTTAGATATGTTAAGGGCTATACATGTTTTTGACCACCTTTCGTATGTACCATATCTAAAGCAAATAAATAATTTCATGGTGGCTTCTACTAGCTAAATGTTTAATCACGTTGTGTTTCATTGATTTCATGTCATTTCCTTTAATAAAGTATTTTTTTGAAAAAAGGAAGGCGCATGGCCATTTCTCTATTGACCTTATTTCTCTACTTGGAGTCGGCGCATTCGTCCATACCTCTCTGTCATTCGCCATATTGTCGCTTACATCCTTCCTAGGCATGTCATCTTACTTACGCATCTCCAAAATCCCACCAAGATCACCTACCAAGCGACAAGGGCACCAATATGTACCTATATATCACAAAGTTACAAAAATATGTATACAGGTCTTAATATTATGACAGTTAGGTTTATGTATACATATTTTGGAGCTTTGTGTGGATATTTATCTTTGCCCTCGACTGTACTAATTACTATTTTCATACCACACATACTGCAACCACATCAATATAGGTAATCAAATCAGTTTGCACGGTGCTCAATCAGAATCACTCATGGAAGTCTCATTATTTGAAACAGCGTAGGGTTAATTGCTTCCATGTGGTAATTGGTAGACATTGGCCCCACGAGACAGACCTAGCCTAGTGTAGAGCTCATAGGCATTTTCATTAGGCATAGGCATATTCTGTAACTCATTTTTGGGAATAAATGTTTTTTATTTTATTATTTATTATAACCTCGTAAGACCCAACATCCTATTTTTAGGGCCAAAAATTGTACTCGTCCCAAGTAAATTTATTAATTCGCCAAATATCGAGCCCAACTTCTTAAAATAAAAACATACATTATATACTGGCCCTGTGCTTCTAAATTAACGGCTAACGGAATTTTATTTTCTTGGATTACAATTAGAATTGAAAGTTCTTGTTCGCAAGCATACTTACCTAAAATTAGCACATTGTGTCGTTATGCCAAAAGTCCTAAAAATTGCTTGGATCTTATGAGGATAAGACAATTAATTTATAAATACTGCAAGCCATTAAAATAGTACTATTAAACATGACCCACTTAAAAAAAGTAATCCATCGACATATTTAAGGATATTATTTTATAGGAACTATAGGTATTTAAGGTATAGTTCCTATAAAATAATATCCGTGCATTATGTATTCGTGTTAGTGTGTATGTGAGGTGTGCACTATAGGGAATCGAAAAGCATAGCTACTCCAGCTAGTTTTTTTCCTAAAACCTGGGGTGCAGGTTATTGAAGTCGCAGATTATTGAGAAAAACGCACTTAAGTAGTCGTAAGTTGCAGGAAATAAAAGGCTTTTTATTTATTATTTATATTACATGTGGCAATATTGTTGCGTCAAAACTACACGCGCGATCATATACATGGAGGAATTAGGACTCAACGTGGCTTGTACAAAAAACAATGCCATGAATAAATAATTGCAAAATAGCAGATGTGCAAAATTTCCCATTCTATAAATTAAATATATATGTAATGCTTTGTGTTATACTTGGATCTTAAGTATGTACATTTACGTCACTCCGTGTCCTATATAGCAATTATCGCAGATCGGTAATAAAATTCTAGTCCATGGCGAGACTTAACAATCTTAACATTATGTTGATTGTCCACACCACCGGCAGTGATACAGAAAGTCTCAGATCACCGACTTTCGTCCTAAATCTGTATACTTATTTTATTAGAATATTGTATGTCACTTCCACAACCAAGACGAATATAACGACACTTCATAAATCGAAATAGATCAAGCCATTTGGGCTGCAGAACGTGTCAAAAAATACTTTTAAGTACATGCATAATCTTCCAAATAGCATTTGGAGCCTCTCACTTTTTAAAAGGAATGCTTTTCACTCGGCAATTAAAATCTACAATAAAGTACTAGATTCCATAAAGCAATGTGAAATTCATGAGTTCAAGCGATCGAATAAACTTACTACTTACTATTTAATTAATAATTGTTTTATTCACTTCAAGAGTACTTGACTTATTAATCAAAAAACATATTAAATTTTAAAATTTAAATCGCTAAAATGTCAATGATAATAAATAAATATCGAATTCCATACAATAAGAATAAATTAAGAACAAATGATTAACAAGTTTTAATTATTAACTCAATAGAGTCAATAATTAAACACAAAGTTTTGATTGTTTGGAATTCGATATTTATTTATTGTTATTGACATTTTGGTGATAAAAGTTTTATAATTTATAAATTCTTTTTTTATGCTATTGTGTTATATTTACCACGTACCTACTTTTAGATCGATGGTTTAACTGAGGCAATTTTTATAGTAAGTATTAACTCAACTTGACTATTTTGGGCCACACGTCCACTCACGTCCACAGGTTTCAACGAACACAACTGACTAGAAGATCCATTTTAGTCCTTTCAAAACCACGATCCTATGAGTACGTTCAACACTGCTCCCAAATCACTAAAAGTGGGACATTGTTTATGCCCCTCGCACTCTAGAGGCATTAGAATAAAAAAAATGCAATTTACGTTTAATGTATTGAACAGAAGAAAAGTATTGCTTTTGCTTGAAATTAAAAAAAAATACTAATTAATATTATAACGCAGACTTCGATTGGAAAGGAAAAAATCAATGCGACCTACTAAATTGCAAGCAGGATTTGAACCTGCTAGTGCTACCTCTTCTTTAACGCCAAAGTGCTCTGACCAACTGAGCTATCGCAACTTCACGTACGTGGCTCGAAATTTTCGAACACAATCTAGATAGCACTAGTAGCGCCCTCTCTATCCTTTTGATTTTCGTATGCTTAAACTAAGAAAGATACAGATGGAAGATGATTGGAAATGTATAAAAAAAATCTTCCAAACCTTTAAAGATGTCCATAAAGAATAATTTCCCACGTACCTTTATTATTTAAAACAATATGCGTCTCTGTCCTTAGCTAGCAGCTAAAACTATTTTTATTAAATATGGCTTGATGGCTTTGCTTTATTATCTATTAAAGTTTGGAAGATCTGGGGGGTTATTTCCTAACGAAATTTTGACACTTGGTATTCGAATCAACTGTCATAGCTCATACAAAATTATGACACTTGATTTTGATTGCGAGAGTCAAACGCGTTAGGCAGTAGGGGGACTGTTTTTGTTGTTTGGAATAATAAAAAATTCTTCATTTTTTTACATTTTATCGATCACTCACATCACACTTGCAAAAAACTAACAAAAGGTGCAAAGAGTAAAAATGTTTCCCCACTTTTGTGAGACCATTGTGCGCATAAGTGTGTGCGTTTTTTGTTGGGTGTGCATCGTTTTGGCCATTTACATAGACTTAATTTACTGCCCCTGAGCATGTGATGTGACTATAGTCTGATTTTTTAGGTCTATCTATCTGTCTATCGCAGCCCTTGGTTTATCCACCATCGGACATAGACCTCCTCCATAGCCTTCCATGACTTCCTATCCGCTGCCATATCTTTCTGATGGACGCCCTCCACTATATATTTAAGAACAGGACAATATTAGCCCCACATAATGCTGAAAATTTAGTATCAGTACTTACTGATAATAGCGTAGTCAAAAGTGCAATTTTAAAAACTACGTAACTTTTTTTTAATCTTTAGTATTTAAGATTAGAAGATAAGTTATTTTATTAGATGAGAACTTGTTGTGAAATAAAAAGTTTTTTTTTACTCCGATTGGTTTGTCTGTGTCTTTTAAGAACCTACTTAAAGAAAGGTAAACAAAAAAAACTCCGTCACTCAGTGTGCCTACCATCAGCTGAGTTTACGATCGGTGCTAGCGAGTATCTCGTATCGAGAGTCAGTGCACCTCTCTCGCACCTAGATAGACCTTCATCGAGCGCTCGATACCCGCTCGTGCCGAAGTCATGGTAGGCCCACAGGTCATTCATGCCGGTAGCACACCTCCGCCGCGAAACGTCAAACCCAAGGAAGTTCCGCTTTAGTTTCGCGTGCTCGGTATGGCGTTTCGCGGTTTCGCGGCGGAGGTGTGCTACCGGCATCAGAGTTGTCCCACAGATACAAAAGATTACCTTGATAGGCGTAATGAGACATGTCAAGTGTTTTTTTGTTCTTGCTTGTTTTAAATACCTAATAATCAAACTATAAGTGCAATATTTTTCTTCACTTACCTCTCTGGGTTCTCAGGTTCTGGGAATAAGTAGGAGTTCCTCGAAGGCTGAGGTATTAGAGGTATGCTCTGTGTCACTTCCAGCAGTCCTTGCTCCACGTCTATAAATTAAATTCAATTGGTGTTAATATTTATAGGAATGACTCCTAGCCCCGACGGTTAAGACGTACACTATACTGCGATGTATATTATATTCAGACGTGAGAATATTTGGAGTGAAAGTAGGGAGTTCCTATATTGAGGGGCATCCCCCTCCCACGACGCATATATCTTTCAACCTTTTTAAAACTGTTTTTAGCATTTCCCACTTATTGATTTTATTAATATTAGTTATATATCAAATTAAATAACAAAAATATATTAACATCATTATGTCCCCTTAGGCTAATATGTACATTACAAAGTAAAAAGGTAAATGATTTATTTTTAAATAAATAAAGTGGAAAATTATGTGAATGGTTAGAAATCCGATCAGGTATAAAAGCTTTAATGAAAAAAATAAAATAGGAAATTATGGGAATGGTACAAATTGCTACTTAGAAAAAAAACGGAAAATATGGTACACACTAGAAAAACATAACTTGCAACTTATAATTTACGTTATATATTTTGATGTATGCTTCAAGAAATACTTACGTCTTTAAGATAAAGGTCAATTTGAACTGACGACATATTATGACTTGTAAAATTATGGATTTTAAAGTATATTCGATTTCAGATTCCATAAACAACCTACTTTCGACATCCGTTTTCAACGCTCCACGAAAAAAGAGAAGTGTCACAAATTTGATATGTGTGTGATATGTGTATCAAATTTGTGATGATCTACGTACAGTTACATCCGAAAATATGTATACATTTCGGAACTCATATGTGGGGACCAAGGTTCATAATCGTGTAAATCTTGCTCTATTAAATATACCTACCGATAAAATTATAAGTAAATAAATATTAAATTTGTATAATTGATGAATAATGTTTAGCTTCTAAGTAGTCTATAAGTAACTTTGCATGCTTCTTTAAGCAAAATATACGCGCTCAATACACTATTTCAACTCCACATACCACTACATTTCTGCAAATAAAAAAATATTTATTCTTCTTTATATTTACAGTCGTGACTGTACCTGTAAATGGCATTGTAGCTTTTTTAGAAAGATGACTCGATCGAGAGTGTTCTTAGCTATGATTTCAAAAAAAAATTATGAGCCGAAAAGTTTCAGCATTTTTCTACGTAACTCGGGAGTTTTTACAAGCTTTTTTTATAACATAGGAGGCAAACGAGCAGACGGGTCATCTGATGGTAAGCGATCACCGTCGCCCATAGACACTTGCATTACTGGAGGAGTCACAAGTGAGTTGCCGGCCTTTCAGGTGGGAGCGCTCTTTTCTTGAAGGTAAGCTTTTATTTAACATGCCGTGTTAGTATCATCATCATCGTGGCGTTTTCCCGGTTGCATCCTCAGCTGCTGCTTTGGAGCCCCGAGTCCGCTTTCTGACACTTTCTTCTCTTCTTCACACAGTCTTCTGCATCTTTAGCTGTAAGGCCATTAGTAGCACGCATGTCATTCTTGGCGACGTCAAGCAAGCATTTGTTGGGTCTTCCTTTTCTACCCAAACCCGGTGGAGGCAGCATACCTAGACATTTGTTTCCGATGTAACTTGCTGGTTTCCGTAAAACGACCATACCATCATCCAAAGAGAGTCCAAAAACGTGATTTTAAAACTGCTGTATCTCCGAGAGTTTAAATGAATTAAAAGTAGTTTTTTCACTAATATTTCTAATATTGAAAGGTCGTTCTATACCATACCATAAAAAAGTTATTGTCTCATAAAATATTGAATATTTCAACGAATACTACTTTGTTTCTCGTTTTCATTCCATTTTGTATTAGTTCAGCAGAAGAGAGTAATAGTAAACATTGTGTTTATTTAAAATAAAAGAATTTCAAATAAATACCAACAGTTGCCAAATCATGGCCCGGTTCTTCACTCTGTTTTAAATGCAGATGACTAACGGGTCAAGCCGATATCAGCGGGTAAAAATAATAATGACATTACGTAGTTTGATGAAATCCCAATCTGTCGTGAGTCAAGGCGAGTAGGTCAACTTGAGGAAAAGTGGTTTCATCCTCATAGTTCATAAGGAGGATAAAGGCACCGCCTATAGCATTTACAAAATGTGCGTCAGCAGCAAACGCAACGCTGACGCACTCGACGTTACTATAACACAACCCCTAGACATGTATAAATTATTCGTTTTAATAGAATGAGTAGCTGTTGAATGACGACCGGTTTGGCTCAGTGGGAGTAACGTTACCTGCGAAGCTGAGGTCCTGGGTTCAAATCCCGGTAAGGGCAAATATTTGTGTGATGAGCATAAATATTTGTTCCTGAGTCTTGGATGTTTTCTATGTATATAAGTAATATATCTATTAAATATATCGTCGTCTAGTACCCATAACACAAGCCTTATTGAGCTTACCATGGGGCTAGTTCGATTTGTGTAAAATTGTCCCGTAATATTTATTTAATATTTATTTATTTATTTGTTGTATAATATTTGGTTGTTTGTATTGGACGACACGTTTGTACAACGGCCTACGAAGCTGGCGGTCCCAGGTTCGAATCCCGGCCAGGGCAAGTGTTTGTGTGATAAGCACGAACGTTTGTTTCTGGGTCTTGAATAGAGGAAACTCTATGTATTTAAGTATCATAATTTATCTATATATTATGTATATCGTCACCTGCCCATAGTAAAAGCTTTGCTTTATTTGGGACTAGGTCGATTTGTGTAAGATTGTCTCCGATATTTATTATTATTATTTGCTTCTGTTTCCGCGATTATCACTCATTTAAATAAAACAATTTAAACGGATTATATCGCGTATATTATCTCATTTGAGTTCCCGACGTTTCGGAAGCTTTTCAGCGTTCCGTGTTCACGGGACTTTTCTCTGTCAAAGTTACAATTTGTGCTAACTACGCACTGTCAGAAAACAAATAAAGGTGTGCATACATGCCAGATGGGCCTTATCTGTAAAGACAGTTACACATGTGCATTTTACAAAATGAGGCTTACTGAGGAGAAAAGAAATACTGCAAAAAGAAAGTCCCAGACTGCGTCGTTACTAATAATATTATTGTAAAAACATACATACATACAATCACGCCTTTTTCCCACTACGGGGTAAGCAGAGACTACGTCCTTCCACTTGCTACGGTCCTGGCATACAACTGCCGCTTCATCAACATTCATGTATATCGTCGCCTAGTACTTATAGAACAAGATTTGCTTAGTTTGGGACTGGGTTGATTTGTGTAAGATTGTCCCTAATATTTGTACTTTTTTATTATAAAATAAAAACTTATATTCGAAAAATGGAGCTGAGTGAGAAAGTCATAATTTGAACAGAAAATGCTGTGTTTAAAAAAGTATGTCCTTTTGACTGAACCTTTATATAGATTTTTTTTTTTTCATTCTTTCAAGGACCTTTATATAGGTGTACATATCGGCCATGTAAAAGCCAAAATCAATGCACAAACAAATATAATACATGGAAACAACACAAAACAAAAATAGTGAAGCTACAAATATAGATATTTTGAGATGTATTTAGCAGCTTTATCAGCTGCTGATGGATTATCGTTGCTAAGACAGAATGTATATTTTTTAGATTTTTAAGTTAATTTTGATATTAGATAAAGATGATTTCACTGTCTTGGGTGGATGGCCAGTCAATTTACTCGCACAGAGGTAAGTATTTTATCGTAAATTGCATTTACTGGGATTTTTTTAAGTCTCAAATCTCAACATCATCATCATCATTATCATCATCATCATCATCATTATCATCATCATATCAGCCCAAGGACGCCCACTGCTGGACAAAGGCTCCCTCAAGGATCTCCATAAAGACCGGTCGTACACCGCTCTCATACAGTGATCTTCACCAGATTACCGGTCCATTTTGTTGGGTGAGCCCTCAACTCTCTACCTCTAAAACTCAATAAAAGCATAATTTCATTTCAACCCCAATGGGAGATGAATTTTAAAAAATAGTCAATGCACTTTCCTTAAAAGTTAATAATGAGAACATGTACAATGGGCAGCAAATTGCATAGATTGTAATCAACAATAATTTTGCAGCATTAGGGTTCAAATATATCCATACTATTTTGCCGCCCACAGTCTCTTCTTCTTCTTCATCTAAGTCAGCCCCTAACTACTGAGGATCGTGACTCCATCGATTAATATTTTTGATGGCAGCTCTCCATTTCTCCTTGTCAGTTGCTTTGTGGAGCGCGCTGCTAAGTGTCGTATGAGGTTGGTCAGATAACTGATCGCACCGTCGTATTGGGCTTCTTCCCCGTGGTCTGGTGCCGTCCATCTTTTCCATACCCACCAGTCTCTCCAAGTTGCCAGGGTCTTTGCGGGCTATGTGACCAAAGTATTGTAGCAAACGTTAGAGGCAGATGGTTGATAGCGTTGGCTAACTTACCAGCTTGAGTTGGGCTATTATGGAGACATTAGTGCGGCATGCGGGCCCACAGTACAAAGTCAGAAATCTCTCTTTTTGAAATCACAAATTTCTAATTCAATCTTTCAACCCCAACTAAACGCTTAACGGGTTTAAAAAGCGGTGAAAATAATTATCTTCCATTTGAATAAGTAGTCCTTTTGTGAAGTATATTTTATGTAAAAAAAATCTTTCCTCATACTAACTTTCAACCTCTAATTAACCTTTTTCAAAGATGAGTTTGGAAAGCGTCTTTATTGCTAACCTATGTTATATGAACAGAATAATGCGAAAATTTGAAGTCTCTAGATTCAGTAACCAATCCAACAGTTTTGGATCCTTGTTTATGAGTCAGTCTAGACTTCTTCGCATATATAGAGTATTCTGTTGTTTTCCTCGCCGTCAATTTTATAACTGCATGGGAATACCTTATTATTCAAAATAATAAAATAACGGCCATCCGAAAGTACCCATTTAGGGAGAAGACAACAACATAAACCAAAGTTTTTTTTAAGGTAACAAAAGCCTAAATTATTAGGAAACGATTCCATTTACACTCAAATAAGTCAAACTTATATGCTTGGAAATGGTTTTTAAAAAAGTACTCAAATAAAAGGATATCAATTAATGTAAAAAGAAAATGAGTAGAGAAGATTTCATTTTTAAGCATTTTACAGAGTTTGTAATGATAATTTAATTTATAAATGGTAAATAACTATGATGCGTGTGAGAATCCTACCATTTTGAGCGAGCCAATCTTAATAAAAACAAATAAGTTTGAATAATGGTATAAAAATCTTACCTATTTTTCGCTACGATTCAAAATTTATTTCATAAATGTATAAAAAATAATCTTCTACGTATTTGTAGTCAAAATATTTTTTCGTGTAAATATTGTGTTTGTATATTGCTTCATTGAATCAACGGTTCTACTATATTTATCTTCATTCAAAAAATATCAATAGAGTAGGTATCTTAGCTAAACATAAAAATCAATATATTGGAAATCGCTATAACGGACTCTATTTATCGTAAACAAAATGTATATCGAAAACTAAAAAGATGTACCATACCTTTCGGCATTTTAATTATTTTTGTAATCCACTACACACAGCCAACCAATTCACATTGTGAAACAAAACACAAACTTAACAATCCACACTTTTTAACACAAGAAATGTCATCACAGCCGGTATTTTAGTCAATTGACCTTTACTGATAAGAATGTTGACAGCAAAAACACACGATCGCCACATAACAGTGTCTGTTTGCTACTAAATCAAGTTGAAACACTTGATTATTGAAACAAGTTCCTGAGGTTTTGCCATAGCAATAATACCAAGAATGCGTCACAAGCGTACGCGCATCGTGGGATTTTGCTTTATTTTTATTGGTGTCAGAACCTGCTTTTGGTGTGTGTGAATACCCACAGTTGTTGTGTGTGGGTGCAATCATTGGGTGACATTATCTTGGATAACAATACAATTATAAGGGCGTTTTTGAATAATATTTGGTAGAGAGACTATAGGGAAAATATACATGGGGAAAAAGGCATAACTTTCCTTATTGGTTCATCGTAGTTGGCTAAATTCTTACATGTAGGGATGTTTAAAGGATGGTTAAAGGATACTATTTAGCCAACTACGATGAACCAATAAGAAAAGTTATGCCTTTTTCCCCTTCGAAATGACTACGAAGTAAACATATAAATTACTTATTTTGATAATACAGTATGGTTACATGGAACAATAAACAATATTAATTTAATTCATAATATTTTCTTCTGTTTCCGCGATTATCACTAATTTCAATAAAACAATTTAAACGGATTATATCGCGTATATTATCTTATTTGAGTTCCCGACGTTTTGGAAGCTTTTCAGCTTTCCATGTTCACGGCGCCGTACCAATATCTCCATTCTCCAGGAGCTCAAGATAAAAGAAAGGCTATCGGCAACTGTCCACTCTCGAATTTTAAGCTACTTCGGTCACATTATGCGTAAGGAAGACGACGCTATGGAGAGAATCGACATTCAGGGTAGAGTGAATGGCTCAAGATCCAGAGGGCGCTCTCCTTTGCGATGCACTGATCAAGTGAAAGCCCTCACGGAGTCACCCCTAAATACGTGCGTACGAAGTGCCTCGGTCAGAGAGATGGCGGGAGACAGTAAAAAGCGGCCAAGTGCGAGTCGGAATCGCCCATGAAGGGTTCCGCAGCCGTTTATACAAAAAAATACACTACAGATGTAAAAAATACGAAATGAAATAAAACACTAACAAAAGAGCGTATCTCCCTGGGACTTACGTCCTTTTGATGCGAAGCACAGTTTTTGGCAATAACTTAAAAACGGTATGTCCGATCATGTTTCAATTTTCGATGGAAGTATTTATTAAGTTTTATATTTGTAATTGTTTTTACATTTTTAGAACATACCGTTTAGAGAATAGAGGGGGGGACACAATTTTTGCTACTTTCGGAGCGAATATATCGGAAAATGTTCACTAAATCAAAAAAAAATTTTAGAAACCTCAAAGTGTTTTTAGAAGAACTGTCGAATATGTGCCACACATTGATATTGGCTGAAAAAAAAAAACAGTTTCGGTTACATGTATGGAGTGCCCCCCCTAGAAATATATATATTTTTTATTTAACTATCAAATTAAGTAGCGGTTTACATACGACACCTATGCTCCAAATTTCATCAATGTAAATCTTATAGTTTTTGAGTAAAATGCCTGTGACTTACGGACGGACAGACAGACAGACAGACAGACATGACGAATCTATAAGGGTTCCGTTTTTGCAATTTTGGCTACGGAACCCAAAAAAGGCCGTTCAAAGACCCATGGGGGTCGCATGAGGGTCCGTGGTCATGGGACCACGACTACTCTGCCAAGAGTATACAACTAAGAAGAAGATACAATTTGTGCAAACTACCCACTTTGAAAAACTTTTTCATTGCAGCGTTTTTTCTCTCATCAGTACGCCTCATTTGTGAAATGCTGCTTGGTAAATTATTAAAATAAAAGAATTAAGCCCTTCTGGCACATGTGTAACTGTCATTACAGATTAGGCCTATCTGGCATGTATCTGTTTTTTCAAATTGGGTAGTTTGCACAAATTGTAACTTTGACAGAGGAAAATATATCTTTTCTCAGTCCATCCGTGACCATGGAAAGCTGAAAAGCTTCCGAAACGTCGGGAACTCAAATGAGATATACGCGATATAATCCGTTAAATTGTTTAATTTAAATGAACAAATAAGTTCTCTGTCTCCCTTGACTCCTTGTTTTCACTCCGACCCTGTGTCACTTTATTAGCAGTGATCGTAAATTTTTGTAGCATTTTCGGTGCAGGAATTATGGTATTGCGGTATAGATGTAGAAAATACCAATTTAAACGATTAAACACGGTTAATATTCTCGACAGTAATCCAAACCGGTTTCGGTTGAAATTTGCCACACCTATGGCACTACCATGATCAATGTACGAAAATGCTAACAGATTTACAATCACTGCTTATTAGTATAATATAAAATCATCAACATCATCATAATTACAGCCATAGGACGTCCACTGCTGGATTTCCACATGGGCCGGATACAGGCGACCCGCATCCAGCGAGTCCCCGCAACCCTAACCAGGTTGTCCGCCTTGCGGGTGGCCTTCCCACGCTGCGTTCTTCGAACTATGTGCTCTGCCCATAATATAAAATACTAGTGATATAAATAATATAAAAATACTGTCTGGGCTGTAAATGTGTGAATTTAAAATCTACTCTTGCCAGACGACCTTGACGTTCTGTTATTGACTACAATCTGGTTAGTTGTGCGTATAATTATGTGGCTACCAAAGAATAGCCTAAAGCTAAATGATTCAAATATGTAAATAGGTAGTATCACCACAGATTATATAATAGTTGCATTACGACTATAAAGTTCAAGTATTATACCATAGAAATAAAAGAACAAACTCCGATTAAAATTCTCGATACTGAATGATTTTTGAGTTGAATATACCGTAACGACCACAGTTTTTGAACACTGAACTACTAATGGCTGTTGGAAATCGAAGGTCAAACTATATCGGTCTTCTCATGTCGACTGATAAACTAAAGAAACCATCGTCTTGACCTCTGGCTAGGAGCAGTGACTACGAGCTAAGGTGTCAAATTATAAATACAGATGTGGTAGTTTTCTCATGTTTACAATTGGCTTCATCACGCCAAATTGGCTACATGGATTTCAACTATTTCTGGTACTCGGGTAGCTGGGTATCCACAGATGGTTATAGGTTACTTTTTATCCGACTACGCTGAACGGAAACGGGGTTATGATTTTTTATCTCCTCCGCGAACGAAGTGGCTTTCTAGTTCTACATAAAAACAGTAGAACAAATACAGAAACTATGAGAAACTATAAGATATGTCTACAAAGGCAAACTTATACCTATAAGGGATCTCTTCCTGTTATTTTTAAACAAACGAGAGAAAAAAAATTATATCAAAGAGGATAGACAAACAAGTTAATACGCACAAAGATGAACAGAGGCCGTCCCTATTTCACGCCACCATACCCAGTCTTCAGCTCTCCGTATCCAACCGCTTCCCACCAGTCTCTTCAGGGCATTGGTCCACCTGGCGGTCGTCTCACAGAGTCGTTCGAGCTCTCCACTCCAAAAACTAAATCAAATAAACAAAAAAATAAAACCGACTCCAAGAAAAACTAAAAAGTAAAAAATAACGCCATAATTCAGTTTCTTCAAATTACTTACTAGTAACCGTTTGTATACTCAATCTATACAGTATATACAATTAATCTTATTTTGGCGTCGGTGCCATATAAAGAATGTATAAAATATTGAAAATTGACGATTTTAGTAAGTTGTGACACGATGGCACCGACTCCAAAATAACATTAATTGTATATACTGTATAGATTGAGTATACAAACGGTTACTTGTAAGTAATTTGAAGAAACTCAATTATGGCGTTATTTTTTACTTTTTTTTTTTTTTTGGAGTCGGTTTAATTTTTTTGTTTAAAAGTTTATTTATTTTACACTTTTTAGTTAATCGTTACTTAAAAGTGTATCTCGTGACGATTCGAAGAAGCCCAAACACGGCTAGGATACATTATTTTATTACATAGATCTGGTGCCTACCTTCTGGCTCCATCATCAAATCAATTCGATGGTACCATTCTCATCAGGAACATTTAAATTTGTGACTATGAAGTTGCTTAGTTAAATTAATCAAGATATTTTGTCGCCACCCGTAAATCATTTATCATTGAGAAGTTCCGATAGCATTCTGTGGTCTTCTGCATCAGGTCCACTTCACCAATTTACACTTTCTGAATGCAAATGCTTATTATGTTTCTTATAATACCAAAATCGTCATATGTATGCCTACAATATTTGAGGAGTTCCTGCAATTCCTCATAGATTCCATCATCAGATCTTCACCAAAATTAAATGGGACCAACTAGAAAGTACCTTCTATAAAACCAAAAAAAAAATTTTGAAATCGGTCAAATAGTCTTTGAGTAATCGGTGAACATCCATAAAAAAAATAAAAAAAAAACATTCCGTCGAATTGAGAACCTCCTACTTTTTTGGAAGTCGGTTAAAAATATAATTTAAATACGCACTTACGGTAAAAACAGTAATGTCAGAATACAATTCTAAGTACCCAAAAAAAAACTTAATATAGACTACACAGTGTTACTTTATTAACACAGTTGTTTAAAAACATACTTTACGCGGACTCGGGTCCTGTGGATTAGCAACCCTTTTATAAATACAAAAGCGGCCTTCCGCGGTTTGCGTTAAAACTTTGAATAGAGACGGGAAAACGTTAGAAAAAAATCACAGTTAAAAATACCTGCTGTGCCTTAAGCAATCAGATTCTTCGAGATTATGTCATGCGTGTTGCTTACATTCTGTTTGAATCAGAAACGAGGAGATCCGCAGAAGAACCAAAGTTGACAAAGCTCAAAGAGTTGCTACACTTAAGTGGCAGTGGGCGGGGCACATTGCTCGTAGAACCGATGGCCGCCGGGACAGAAAGGTTCTCGAGTCGAGTGGCGATTACGTACAGGACGATGCAGCTTAGGAAGGCCCACAACAAGATGGACCGATGATCCGGTGAAGCGGTAAATCGTTTAATGAGGGCGGTGCTCCACCGGTCTTTATGGACATCCTTGGGAGAGGCCTTTGTCCAGCAGTGGACGTCTTTGGACTGATATGATGGTGATGATTTTGCTTAAAACACGTATGAATTACTCCGTACACTTGTACTTAAAATACACTAAACAATAATTGCTGTGTCGCGACAGGCACAATTAATATTATTAAAAACAGAGAAACGTGATATTGTAGCGTCATTACTTCGTGGCA
Organism: Hedya salicella; assembly: GCA_905404275.2. Classification (NCBI taxonomy): domain Eukaryota; kingdom Metazoa; phylum Arthropoda; class Insecta; order Lepidoptera; family Tortricidae; genus Hedya; species Hedya salicella. The sequence goes on from FR990115.1 coordinate 9,755,960, forward strand.
AATCACAGTGACTTTTAGCGTATAAAAGTCACTGTGACTGGATCATAGTGACATTTAACCGACTGCGTCAAAAGGAGGCTTATGTTTTTGAGAGTACATATGGCACATATACAAATATAAATGTGTGTATATATTTTTTTTAAGCGCGGTCTGTGGTCTAAAACGCTCGATGAACTAGTATGATGTGTCGTTAGATTCGTCTTGATTGCGGGAGTGACATGGGTTATTATAATATTACGCATTTGATGTTTTTTTTATCCTACCCATCAACATGAAAGTCAAAATCTAACCCCACGCCTTGGTTTCAAAAGTATGGCTTAACCGTATCATACATCAGTACCTATTGTATGTCTTCAATGTTGTGATAACATTATTAATTTGAATTCCTCTGTATGAAACGGACAGGCTATACTTTTGAAACCAAGGTATAGATGTTCGTAAAATCAGGGCTTAGGGGCTTGGCTTTTCCTGGGATCTGATAACTTTTTTACAGCGAAAGCGTTATGAGCTTGTGAGTCTTGGCTGCCAATTTTACATGAAATGCTTTTGGTGGGTACTTTATTCTCTTCAGTTTAGGTACAATGCACTTATGAATGTAAAAAAAAACCAAGTAAATAATAGTTTTGTAAAACACACAATGTATATAAAATGACATTGCCGCAGTAGGAGGCCTATATTTTTTCTTTATCGATGCGAGACATTACTCATGCGGGGCGCTACCGCTGCCAAACAGATCCACGATTTAATCGTTTACCCTATAATAAGCTCAAGAAATAAGCTTTTGTTTTACTACGGATTAATTAGCATTTTATAATTCATAATTTATTGCATTAACTGGGCGCCATGATTTAGAACCAACCTAAATGTAAGACTTAATGTACCACATGATTATATTAGGTCTTACATTTAGGTTGGTTCCAAAACATGTCCCCTGACATATCACTCCAATTTGGCAAGTTTGAGGCACAACAGGTATTTCAACATTATCGAATTAATAACATAATTTTACAGTCCGTAAGTTCGGAAATTTGTATTGAAATTGTAGATTTTTATACAATTTCCCAAGAAATTTCTTCTTCTTCTTCTTCTTCTTTGTAAAAAGTTACTCTGAGCTTCTCTGTAATTCTGACAGAATTGGCTTATCTGTATTCAATACAGAAACTGAACTAGTTTCTTCATTGAAGAACAGCGCCATCTTTTTCGCTGTTCTAATAATTGCTGGAGACGCAATGGGACAGAGACGAAGCGTGATACGCATGCCTTGGATTTTGGCTAATGCGCTTAGCATTTAAATATTAGAAAGATACAGAGGGCGCTTCTAGCGCCAACTAGATTGTGTACGAAAATTTCAAGCCATGTACGTGAAGTGGCGATAGCTCCGAAGGGCTACTCCGAAACTCAAAAATTGAAGTTCGTAACGTGCTGTCCCTGTCGCTCTCAAGGTATGCTGTATTTGAGCGAGCGGGTTGGCGCCATACGAACTTCATTTTTCGGATTACGGAGTAGCCCCTCAGTTGGTTAGCATTTCTGCGTTAAAGAAGAGGTCGCAGGTTCAAATTCATTTAGTAAGTCACATTGATTTTTTTCCTTTACAATCGAACTCTGTCGTAATATGTGACGTTCCATCACAGAAGGGTCCTATAACCGTTTTTAGTTACGGAGTTATCAACGTTTTAGTAAAATACTTCAAAGGCGCAGGTCCGCCCACACATGGAATACTATTGTTATCTGTAGGCTGGGGCTCCCAAGTATCAGCTTCTCCTTCTAGACCGCATTCAACGGAGAGGGACTCGTATCGTCGGTTGCCAGCGTATTTCAGATCAGCTTGACTCCTTGGCTCTGTGTAGATATGTAGCCCCGCTCTGCATATTCTATCGCATGTATAACGGGGAGTACTCCGAGGAATTGTTCGGGTTGATCCCAGCTGCATCTTTCCGCCATCGTCCTACGCGACAACATTTCCACCCTCACCACTTAGACGGTTGGCAGTCCACAACTGTGCGTTTTTCTAGAAATTTCCTGTCTCGAACGACTGAACTGTGGAATAAATTACCGCCTGCAGTATTTCCGGACCGATGAGACCTTCAAGCCTTCAAGAAAAGAGCGTACTCCCACCTGAAAGGCCGGCAACGCACTTGTGACTCCTCCGGTGATGCAAGTGTCTATGGGCGACGGTGATCGCTTACCATCAGGCGACCCGTCTGGTCGTTTGCCTCCGATGTAATAAAAAAAAAATTGAAATATTTTCGATTTTTAACCGACTCCCAAAAAATTGAGGTTTTCAATTCGTCCGTTTTTTTTTGTATATTGATATAGTATAAGACTAGACGTGTATTTGTAGTTAGCTTACCTCAAGATTAATAATCTACCATCATCTATGTAACTTCCAACAGAAACATACTTTAAAATGAGTTTCAAACTTCATTTAGCTGTTTCTCAAAGTTGCATTTTTAGGATTTGTGGGTTTGATGATTAAAAAAAGTATGGCACTTAGGGTCATGTTTTTCTTTTGTCTTAAGTAGCCTATATAATGTAGTTTAAGGATCTATGCGTAACTCACTACCTTAAGGACCTTTTTGCTATGGATCATCACATATATTTTTTTATCTGTATTCGTTGAGAAATTGTCATTAGTCTATATATCACTCACCTCTAGTGATAAATAAAAAAACGAAACCCTTACCGAAAGCTTGGGCCGAGTTAGCAATACAATTTTTATTTTTATTGTTTCTCTCCCTACGCGAACCATAATGCGGTACTGTTTCAGTGAATTAAAAATGTTTCACTAACGTTAAAAGGATTTTAACACAGAATATGACCCCGATGCCTCATTTTTAAACCCCGAGGAAAAAAGAGAAGTGTGATAAACATTGCCTTTTTACGAAAATTTTACTATCACAATCTTCGTGATTTTTAAGTGAATTTGGCTAACATATGGCAACTGCAAAGTTCGCTCTGTTAGGATGAAGATTTAGTTTCATAAATGCTCACCATGGTGGCGTTGACGGCAGAAAAGCCGGTTAAAATGAAAAATGCAGATCTTGTAACAATTAGTGGCGAAATATTTACTCATTTAAATAAAACAATTTAACGGACTGTATCGCGTATAGTATCTCATTTGAGTATCCGTCGTTTAGGAAGCTTTTCAGCTTTCCATAGTCACGGGTCGACTGAAGAAAGATATATTTTCCTCTGTCAAAGTTACAATTTGTGCAAACTACCCACTTTAAGAAAACAAATAAAGGTGTACATACATGTCAGATGGGCCTAATCTGTAAAGACAGTATTTGAGTTCCCGTCGTTTCGGAAGCTTTTCAGCTTTCCATGGTCAGGGGTCAACTGAAGAAAGATATATTTTCCTCCGACAAAGTTACAATTTGTGCAAACTACCCACTTAAAGAAAACAAATAAAGGTGTACACACATGCCAGATGGGCCTAATCTGTAAAGACAGTATTTGAGTTCCCGACGTTTCGGAAGCTTTTCAGCTTTCCATGGTCACGGGTTGACTGGGAAAAGATATATTTTCCTCTGTCAATGTTACAATTTGTGCAAACTACCCACTTTGAGAAAACAAATAAAGGTATACATGCCAGATGGGCCTAATCTGTAAAGACAGTATTTGAGTTCCCGACGTCAAATGAGATAACTCCATATAAATATAATCCGTTAAATTGTTTTATTTTAATTAGTGACAAAATTTACAAGTTGACTGAACTATGTAGCTCAAATTGGCAGAGCGTGCGCTCCGGCAAGGCACAAGGCACTGATTCAAATCCAGTCGGATTCTGGAATTATTTTCATTGTTTAGATCTGTGTATTTTATAAGAACAGAGGTGTTATAAAGTTTAAGGTGTAAGAATATTTGAGTATCTGTATGTTCGTCTGTAGCATTTGGCTATTCCTAATTTGATAAACGGATTTTAAGTTTGTTTGTTTACAAGATGACTTCATTGAGAGTGTTCTTAGCTATGGTTCGAAAAAATCGGTTTATTTTGATGTCAGAGGCGTAGCGTCAGGAAAATTACAAGGGAAGCCGAAGCGTATTTATTTACTCATATTTCAAGAAAAAGATGGTTATAGGCCTTTCCTTGGGTAACCCGGTGGGAATCGGCTTATATGGACGCCACGCCACTGTTAGATATTTAAATAATTGTTACCTTTTTTGTAGGTTTGTCTAGCATATTTAAGGGTTGTTTTTATAGGTTCTACGATTAAATATTAGTGGCATCTACCATGTCGATGTACAATAAGAGCCTTTTTGCCTAACTCGAGAAGCAATAATTTAAAACTATATATAAACTGAAAACTTATCCCGTAAAAAAAATAGCAGATATCATATAATAATCGATGAAATTATATATAAGAATGGCAGTTTTTTTTGGTAATAAAAAATAGACATATTTTATGAATACAATGTTCAGACACTTAAATTAAAAGACGTTTTAATTGATACAACTACGAGGTTACGACATTGTAGTAACTTCACGGCAAAAATATGCACAGTAAAACGCACCCCTTGGCAATTTTGTTAAGCAACTAAGATAAATTAAAATCAACGTAAAATTTATTGAAAGGAAAATATTCAATTTCGAAAAAAAACATCTTTATCTAGGCATAATAAGCGAAAATAACTAGTGTTGAGGATTAAGTATAGCTCTCTCTCTCCCTCTCTCCCAGGCTCGAAGACCACCGCAACGTGTTCCCCAAAAAAAAAATATGCCAGTGTTCCAAAAAATCTCCGGTCTCGATTCTCCACGGCTCAAACCTTTACCTCAAAGACTCACACTTAGTTCTAATTCACAACACTTTGCATATGACGTGGCCAACATACAAACGAAAAAAATTTAAATGCTTTCAATTTTGCATGTCCGTCCGTCTCCACCAATTTTTCTCTCACCATCTTAGAGCATTTAACTAATGCAGATGAAATGATGAATGAAATTGAATGAAAAAGCTGTGTCATTCCCGAACTTTCATGCATTTTTAGCGGCGGATGAGGTAAACACGTACAGCACACTACAAAAATTATTGTTGCAGCTACAAACACACACAACTAAAAGAAATCACCTACAAACAGAAACACACCTTAAGTGAGTATCTGTAGGTCTTATGTCAATGTCAATAAAGTAGACTAATGGTCACTTAACTGTGTGAATGATGGTACAAACAAAAAGACACCCACACTCTAACAATTTACCTTATAAACTAACCGGAGCTTTCGCGATTCTTTGGCTGAGGGGAATGTATTTCTATGGCATCTTCAGTGTTCAAATGTTCTAAGGTCACCATATATCAACTTATTGATATTATGCTATTCCGGGACTTTCCCGAACCAACAGACGTGACATCATCCATTTAAAATAAGTTAACCTAATAATGTCGTATCGCGTACCTCACAAGAAGTGACCTTCCGATTATGATAATTACAAAACAAAGCTATTTTAATAAAAAAAATGCCCAATCTTTAAACTGGTTTGGCGGGATTCGTATCTGTATCATTAGTTTAATATTTTTTTCGTCCGACAAAAACGAGGAAAATTATATAACTTTGGCGTGTGATTCTGTGTGGTTGTGTACTCGTTTGTCTGTCAATAGCATCATAGCTCTTTAACGGATGGACCAATTTTGATTTAGCATTTTATAGTGATATTAGTGATAGATACAAAACTTTCTGTATTTAGAATATTTATATTTTCAGATTTCTGTATTTAGGTTTAGATGACTTCATCGAGAGTGCTCTTAGCTGTGATTGAAGAAAGTAGCTGTTTGGTTTTTTTTCTGTCTTTACTCTCATTTTTAGGGTGTTTATTAATCAGTTGGCCGAATATTTCTTTAGATCTTGTTTTAAGGGCCGAAATCAATTATGGTTATCTCTTGGAGTATTTAAAAGATCTTAGTGTAATTCCAATACTTAGAGGTAGTAAATATTAAAACTTTTGTAACACAAAGTTCAATTGTGAAGGAAAAAAGAACAATGTGACCTACTAAATTGCAAGCAATATTTGACTGCGACCTCTTCCTTAACGCAGAAGTGCTCTGAGCTATAGAAACTTTACGAACGAGGAAGCTGCCAGCTCTTCAGCATGGCTATACAGTGAGGAATAATCAATAATTTTATCCTTCCTTCTGTGACATACATAAGTCATTAAAACAGGAAAACGCTAAGCGGCTGGTCCAGTAACTATCCTATTACCATTATGTCTTCACTAGAAGGAAGAGGAGATTATAAAGTTCAAGTATTATACCGTAGCAATAAAGATCATACTTCAATTGAAGTTCTCGCCAGTGAAATGATTTCTGAGTTGAATATGCTGTACGACCACAGTTTTTGAGCTCTACTACTAATGAATGACTATTGGAAATCGAAGGTCAAACTATGCCGGTCTTCTCATATCGACTGATAAACTAAAAAACCGGCCAAGAGCATGTCGGACCATGCTCAATGTAGGGTTCCGCAGCCGTTTAAACAAAAAAAATGCACTACAGATGAAAAAAATGCGATATGAAAAAAAACACTAACAAAAGAGCGTATCTCCTCGGCACTTACCTCCTTTTGCTGAGAAGCGCAGTTTTTTGATCATGTTGAAAACAATTTTCGTTGGAAGTATTTATTAAGCTTTATATTTGTGAATTTTTTCATATTTTTGAACAAACCGCTTAGAAAATAGAGGGGGAGACACAATTTTTACTACTTTCGGAGCGAATATTTCGGAAAATGTTCACTAAATCAAATAAAAATTGAGAAACCTTGTTGAAGTGTTTTTAGAAGAACTGTCGAAATATGTGCCACACAATAATATTTGCAAAAAAAAAAAATTTTTCAGTTTCGGTTACATGTATGGAGTGCCCCCCCTAGAAATATATATATCTTTTATTTAACTATCAAACTAAGTAGCGGTTTACACACGACACTTATGCTCCAAATTTTATTAATGTACATCTTATAGTTTTTGAGTAAACTGCCTGTGACATACGGACGGACAGACATGACGAATCTATAAGGGTTCCGTTTTTGCCATTTTGGCTACGGAACCCTAAAAATGGCGTCTTGATCTCTGATAAGGAGCAGTGGCTATGAGCTCAGGTGTCAAATTATGACAAGAGATGGGGCGGTTCCAGAAATGGAGGAATTTTGAACTTTAATTAATTTTAATTATTAATTCTGAGTAGCGACAATCGTTCATACATTCATTATTTACGTATTCTAGCTCTTAAGAGGCTCAACCATACCAATTTAGTCTAAGTGTGCTAAACCTCGGACCGGCTAAAGCTACAGTTTAGCTTCACTTAGCCGTAATGAGATTTGCGCAGCCATTAGTTTTGGTCTCACATCACTTTAACTATTTTAGCTAAAAGCTGCGGAGCTGCGGTATCACCATCATAATTCAAATTTGTTGTAATTTAACTATAGCTACTAATTACTATTAATTTATATATAGTTGTAATATAGCCAATAGTATTTTATACAATCGTTATATTATGTATGCTTTGCAGTCGAGTACCGCGCCTAATTAAGGTACGAGACTTAAAACGCTTAGTACGATGACTACTGTGTACAATACTTTTTCTACGAGTAACCCATAAACTACAATAAATGCAACACAGCTAAAAAATTCATTGCAAAAACACGGCGTTATTTTTTCGATATTCATTATAGCTGCATGATATACGTATTATAGTTCAGTGGCATATAATATAAACCATAGAGTATAGAGTGATGGTCCAATATAAGAATAATGCCTTTTTAGTATGATTCGCGGAGTATCTTATTCACAGAAAGAAAGTAGAAAAAAAACACATCATAAAGCGGTGAGTTGAAGGTGCTGATATTTATTACAGTAGAAGGCGCCTGCAACTTCATCTGCCGAGGAGAAAAAACTGTTCACCCTCCTTTTTTGTTCAGCGTAGATGCGTAAAAAGTATCCTATAATCTGTGGATGCCCAGTTACTCCTGTACCAAAAATAGTTGAAATCCGCTTAGCCGTTTCGGCATACGTTAAACATGGTTATAGGATACTTTATACTCGACTATACTAAAAAAATAAAATGAGGTTATGACTTTTTCTTCTCCGCTGACAAAGTTGCCTTCGAGCTATAATGTATGGATATGGATGATTACATGTATGGAGTGCCCTCCTTAGATTTTTTTATTATTATTAAACTATCAAACTAAGCAGCAGCTTATACAGTACACCCATACTCCGAATTTCATCAATATACATCTTGTACTTTTTGAGTAAAATGCCATTGACATACGGACTATAAGAGGTCCATAACGAAACTGTAAGAGTTCCATTTTTGCCATTTTGGCACCGCCCTACAAATCAAAATACTCAATTACGCGTCATCATCGGTTATAAAACCGAAAACATACAGGCGGGCAATTTTTCATTACCTATATAAGCCGCAGTACGTTAAATTCACGACTCGCGTTGACTCAGTTACGACATCAAACGTAAATTTTCGTCCCTGAATTCTGTCACAAGCAACGGACCAGAAAAAATGGGGATGAAGATAATTTCCTTCCCTTCTCCACAGTCAATTGACGTAATCTGGCAATGTCATATATTTAATCTGGATGAGTCGGATTGAATTCGAATAAAATTACCAAATGTACTGAAAGCCACGGGTGTACGTGTGAATTTTCGACCGATCATAAAAGAGCTATTAATGTAATGTGTGGCGCCTTCGTTATCGAATTTCGATGAACCTCCGAGTGCCACTGACTCCTATTGATAAAATTGCTATTTCATATTACTTAGGCGCTAGGCACAAAATAAATTTAGCATGCGATGCGAACATTTTCACCAGCAAAAGTCTTACTGTATCTTCACGGCACTTACGTCTTTTTGTTGAGAAGCACAGTTTTTCAGTGATAACTCGAAAACGGTTCATCCGTTATATTGAAAATATTTTATGTTGAAAGTATTTATTAAACTTTACCTTCGTATTTTTTTCATGTTTTGGCCATACGGTTTAAAAGAAAGAGAAGAAGGGACCACAATGTATAGGTACTACTTATGGAGCGATAATTAATGTAGGTATTCAGTGAATCAAAAAAAAATGTTACATGCCTACTGTCGACTTATGTGCAACACATATTGTACATCATTCTATATTTGCTGAAAATTTCAACTTCTGTTGCATGTCTTGTTTTGTTATTTAACTACCAAACTAATCAGAGCTTATACAAGAGACCTATACACCAAATTTCATAAATTTACAACTTCTAATTTTTGAGAATAAGGCCTGTGGTATACGGACGGACGAATATGACGCAACTACAAGTATTTCGCTTTCGTCATTTTGATTACGGCACCCTAAAAAACGATATTATAAAAATAGATACTGCAAAACTATAAAAAAATAAGAACCACTGCCAAGCTCCATAAAGCTCTATAAAGAAATAGTCGCATTTGTAATTTCGGCGCGTTTAATAGCTACAAACCCATTAACAGACGCACAGATACACACGTTAAACTTAAAACACTTTTCCGCGTCGGTAAATAGACTGCTAAACTCATAACCCTTCCTTTTGGTTTTGCCGTGGTAGGGTAAAAAGGAAGCACAGCCGTCTCAACGTGGCTTTTAGTACACTGAAATAAAAATAAACCATTTCGAAATCCGTTAACCATTTTTATACCGCCGAGACATGAGCGATTCAGCGAAATCTTTACACAGAAATGCGTTCTACCGTGCCACTTGAGCACTTTCTGTAATGACCTGGAAATACGATCAACTTTATCCAATCCTTACATATTTCAATGAGAATAATAAGTTGTCTAACAGTCTAGTCACATTGAATTTATACGTTATACAATACTTCTTTTTAGCCCTGACAAAAAAGAGGGGCATATAGTTAATTTAATATACTAGAAGGTGGGTATCTTCTAGTCGCAACTTCTTTCATGGAGGAGAAAAGTCATAAACCCCCTTTTCTTCTTTAGCGTAATAGTCGGATAAGAAGTGTACCAAAAATAGTTGAAATCCGTTTAGCCGATTTTGCGTGATGAAGCCACAACGACACATACGGACATACAAAAATAAAAGAAAGAAAAATATTCGTTTTAGTGACCTCCAAATAGTCCGTTACCATTGTAACGGACTATTTGAAGATAAGATATTTTAAAAAAAATCATTACTTTTTTGAAAATATCTTCAATGTACAAACATTATTTCATTTTGACAACTTTATAATAGTATAGAAGTTAAACGTGTTTATGGTATCTTGTGTATTTGTGTGTCTGTATAGTTCAGTTTATGTTAAGTTATGTGTTTGCGTGTGTGTGCACTGACCTCTATATACCTATTACCACTAGACTGACTAATATCAACTTATTTTTGTATGCATTTGATTATCGCTATTTTGACGCTGTAGGCACTGGCAGGCAGATACGAGTGTCCATGGAACTAAAATTAGTGATGTCCTCAAGTCGACATCTGTAACTAAATGTAATTAAATAAAAAAAACTAAAATAACATCGGTCGTTCGTTACTACATCTAAGTTTGTGTCTGGGTGGTGACTAGATTACTCTTTTGAAGTTAATCACACATAGCTTAGTTACTATGAAACTTTTTAACAAAAAAATAAAATAGACTAAAAAAAAAACTAAAAAGTAAAAAAATAACGCCATAATTCAGTTTCTTCAATTTACTTACAAGTAACCGTTTGTATACTCAATCTATACAGTATATACAATTAATGTTATTTTGGCGTCGGTGCCATATACAGAATGGTGTAAAATATTGAAAATTGACGATTTTAGTAAGTTGTGACACGATGGCACCGACTCCAAAATAACATTAATTGTATATACTGTATATAGTGACCTCCATATAGTTCGTTTCAGTACTACTTTTGAAAATATCTTCAATGTACAGACATTTCATTTTTATAAATTTATATTAGTACCTATACATAAGCATAGCAACATCAAACACAAATCCAATTATACACTTAAACACAATCCACTTCAAAAGCATTGTTAACAAACTACATAAGTTACTAAAGTGCTTAGTTTCCAATCGCACTAATCCCAAACTAAATTGAATAATAATCCCGACAACCTTCTATACATTTTCTTAACTAGAAGGTGCGCAACTTCGTCAGCGGATGAGAAAAAAAAAACATAATCTCGTTTTTTCGTCAGCGTAGTAGAGTAAAAAATATTCTATACCCATCCTGTGGATACCCAGCTACCCGTGTACCAAAAATAGTTCTAATTTGTGTAGCCGATTTGGAATCATGAAGCCAGATAGACACATACTAAAATACAAAAAAAATGCTTCAGTGACCTCCAAATAGTCCGTTACAATAGTTTTTTTGAAAACATCTTCAATGTCAGACATTTCATTTTTACAACTTTATTATAGTATAGATTAATCAAAATTTAAATCTTAATGCTCGGGATTAAAGTTCTATATCAAACTTACGTAGCAAACACCTATACTATTACAAAGTAGTAAAAATTAAATGTCTGTACATTGAAGATTTATTCAAAAAACTAAGTGAAACTGACTATTTGGAATATTCCATTAGAAATTCTATTCAGTGACCGAATGGTGTTTTTTTTTTTTTGTATGATTGTATGTATTGTTGTGGCTTCATCACGCCAAATCGGCTAAAGGTGCGTCCACATTTGTATCATTTGCCCGATCAGATCTTTGTCTCGTGACATGATCACGTGTCACGATCACGCGTTTGAACGTTGCGCCGGTCTGATCACTCGAAATTTATGTTGCTACGCGTATCGCACACTCGGATCGGACAAGCGCGGCGTGATCGCGACGGTGCGACGTCCACACTAGCGATCATGACACGCGGTCATGCTACGCGGTTATGATACGCCGCGATCCATCTCGAATCGGTTCTTGCCCGATCATTAAAGGCGATACGAACTAGTTTGTACGTGCACCGATGCGGAATACATTCGTAGAATTCGCGCGGGCGATCGGATGATCATCTGTGTCGTCCATTGCAGCTACGCGAGATAGAGATGGCCGAGAGGCGTGGCCTAAGTCCCTGGCGCAGGTGTGTTACGGCGAATTTCCAAAGTACTGCTATTTCTAATTGCTAAGCGCGCGGTGCCGCCGACACAAGGGCACTGCTGTCCACGCTGGTGCTCGGCGCTCAAAGTTTCTGCACGGGTGTCAATCAATTTGATGTGCGATCGCAGAGGGCAACATTTTTACACGGAACACAACGCAACCTAACAGAAGAACGATCACGCGAAGAATGATGATCGGCAAAATGCCAAAATGATCGGAGGGGTGAAACGATACGGCTAGCGTCCAAACTGCAGCATGCAAAATGATCGGCGCCGTAATACGATACGGTGATACGCTACGGCTTAGTGTGGACGCGTTTCTTCACGCGGCAGCGCAAATGATACGGAATACCGACAGTGAGCGTCCAAGCAGCGCGATACGCAGTCATGCCACGCGACGGTGATCGGATACGAGCAAATGATATAAGTGTGGACGCACCTTAAACGGATTTCAAAAATTTTTGGTATGATACCCTACTTGACCTAGTAGCATAAGTAGTTTTTGAGATATAGCGCTCTAATAGTCGGACAGACAGACACACAGAGTCGCACCATAAGGGTTCCTTTTTTACCTTTTTGCTATGGAACCCTAAAAAGGGCCCTTAAAAGTTTAAATGAGTATATATAACTCATCGAAGTATTAGAAATTACGGAGACAAAGTCATGGGTATTAGAGTTCTATGAACTGTGGAAAGTTTAGGTTCAAGAATCGATTAGGCATAATCGGCTACGACAGAAACTTGACTTACCTACGGTGGTCGGGGTCGGGAGATGAACAGTCAAGTCAATTAATATGTAAATTATTTGAGATTACTCTTAGATAATAGGACAATTAATTAAGTAAATAAATGTCGGAGTCAATCTCACACAAATCGGCCTAGTCTCTAAGTAAATCTTGTACTGCGGGTACTAGGCGACGATATACATAGATGCATTTTCATACTGAAATACATAAAAACCTAAGACCCAGGACCCAAGGATCAAATATTCGTGTGCTCATTAAAATTTACACATGCCCTGGCCGGGATTCGAACCCGGGACTGCTTCATAGGCCGTTGTTCAACCAACTGAGCTAATCGTGTCTTCAAATTGCATACAAACGTGATACCTTAAAACATATTTACAATTTGTCATATACGAGCTTCTAATTATTATTCGATATACTCTTTGTTCCAAACGTGGCTCAGTGAAACGTTTGTGATTAATAAGCCATCAAACATTTCATTCTATCTCTTTCTAGTAAAACAGAATTTAATGGGCTTTATATGGCCGGAGTGCACAATGATATAACAGTAGATGTGGGGCCTCTGTGTCAAATTTCTATCTAATTAGTAGTTTAAAAATATTTATATCATGCGCATTTCTTTGCCGATTTTAATTTTATTTTCAGTTGTAAAATCGTTTCTACGGTATTCTAATATTTTGCTAAGAAAAAATCTTTTATGTACCCTATTGAGTAGTTTTTTACCCCCAACAAAAACAGAGGGGTGTTATGAGTTTATCGTGTGTAGCTGTGTGTCTGTGTAGCTGTGTGTCTGAACCGAGACTAAGGTTCTAATAAAGAGCACGCAAAATGTATACCTAATTAATTTGGTGGGGTTGACAAAACGAAATAAACACTATATTGATCAGTTATTTAATGATTACAATTTACATTAAAGAAAATTTTGACTTTGACTATGAATTCGTCGGCACTGTAGCATACCATTGTTAATTGACCAATTAATAATTTCTTCAGCCTTTTTTGTCAAATATTGCACCTCTTGGGAGTTAATTATCTCATTTAGGAGTAACTATACAGTTTCATGCTGAAAACACCAAACGACTTTCGAGCGTTACACAGTAATTGTGCTTCTTATCTCTACACTCGATAGGAATATAATCAAATAAGAGACATTTTAAACATAGATGAGAATTTATGTCAATGTCAGAAGGTCAGTCATCGAAAATAAACTTTATATTATTTTAGATCAGTAGGTAGAATAAATGAATTGATTGTGGATTCTATGAATATAACTGATGGCTACATAATGTTAGATGAAGTGTTAGAATAATCACGATGCTCATAAAAATAATATGTCTGAGAAACAAGAACGAAAGAAGACTTGAAACCATATTATTTCTTGTTTTGTACGTATTGATTATTTACCTTGTCGTCGAGAATTATAATGTCGTCCTTAAAAGTAGAAACGTTGTTAAAAACACAAAAATTATGAACTTGGAATATGTTGTCGTGCATTTGGATCTGAAAGGAGCTCCACCAAAATTAGCGTATTTAAGATCCATTTTGCCGATGTTGAAGAATCATGGAGTCAATGGACTGCTTATAGAATACGATAACATGTTTCCCTATGAGGGAAGGTTAAAAAAATTAAGGGCAGTGAATTGTTATACGAAAAAAGAGGTTAGTAAAATCAATGATATAATATAAAAAGAGTTAGATACGTTACCTAAACGATAATCCACGTGTAAAAATGGCCAGGCTTATGCACACATAAATCTGATAATATTGCAATAACACACTAATCGTAAATTCTTTTAGACGCTTTATTGAGTAATTAGTGCATAATATCATTATGCATGATGCCATTTTTGTTTATTTGAGGCATAATCCAATATAAAACAAAGTACTCTATGCGCGAGACTGAGTTAAGGTTTGCCAATTGGCGTAATGATGGTGTGCCATTTTCGGAGCACGTGTAACCTATCTATCTCTTTTTATTTTATATCAATGAGTAAAATACAATCAATTTCAGCAAAAGCATTCACAAAATGTGCGTCGGACTCGTCGCTACTAATATTATGACCCCTAGACTATTCGTTTTCTTACGTGTCGCCCTTGGTTTCGTTTTCTAAAGTCAGTTTTGACAACTTACTTGACGGACCAATATATTTTGACCTGTGATCTCGAACAAGTACTACTTCTTCACGTGTCTAGTATATTAAGGCAGATTAGTGCAAATTTAAGAATGACACCCCTGGAACGTTTTAGCCGCCGTGCCGTTCCATTTTCACCGATTACTTGTTTTAGCTTCAAGCTTACCTAACTGCTGCAGTTTCATCTGGGTTTGAGATCATTCCACTGGTGCAGACGTTTGGACACTTAGAATTCGCCCTGAAGCTAAAAGATTTCGCACATTTGAGAGAAGTCCCTGAGTCTCCTGACGTTATATGCCCCGGTTCTTATGCAAGTCAAAAATTTCTTCTTAATATGCTGCAGCAGGTAATTCGATTTCAAATTATTATTCAACAACAACTAACGTGTTCAGTAGTCATTTTCATTATTCCCAGATCTAAGGACTTTGCTTTTAAATAAAAGTAATAATGTGTTACAGAAAAAAAGACAATAGATATAGCACGATAGATAAATAATAAAGCAGTAATCACTTTCCGACAAGTATGTGAGTGCGAGATTGGTGGATGCTTAACCATTTATTTATCGCGCGATAATCGCGACCATCATAGGCCCGTATATGACCCAGTGCAAAATTACCCAAGCGTTGATGAATTGCAGGTCATACATTTTCACCACAGGATAGCACCGTTGAAACACATACACATTGGTTGCGGTGAAGTTTTCCACTTTGATCAGTGCAGTCTTTGCCAAAAGAGGAATTTCACTGAAGCGTAAGTATTTGCTCAAGATTCCGGCCAATAAAAGTTACGCTTTCGAGAAATATTTAACACCCATAATGAAACCAATATCACCACTGTTATGGCTTTTTTATTTTTCCAGGCAAGCTTTGTCTTCACATATAAACTTCGTTATCGACACTGTTCACTCACTCAGCCCAGATTCTACCGTTCTCATTTGGGATGATGTGTACAGAGATTTCAAATCATTGCAAACTATCAACTTGAAATTCTCCAAAACAGAAGCCGTATACTGGGACTACACTTCGGATCTTCATGAAGTCACCCATACTAACATGTTTAAGTATAACCGGATGTTCGACAACATGTGGATAGCAACAGCCTTCAAAGGTGCTGATGGACGCTCTCGAATACTTCCTAATCTCAAAGCCAGGTTCCACAATCACCTCCTTTGGCTCAACGTCATCTTCAATTTCAGCACCATGAAGAACTTGTATAGAATTAAAGGTATAATTCTCACAGGCAGGTCTAGATACAAACATTCTGATCCCATGTGTGAACTCTTCCCAGCTTCGACACACAGCTTAATTCTCAATTTAATCCTCATTGAACAATACAGAAAAGGCATCGTCGTCCATGATCTGCTGAATGTGAAGAATTTCATTGATCAACATATACGGGGTGACTTTGCATCCAGTCTTCACTGTCAGAAGAATCACGATCACTTTATAGAACCATTTCATGCGCAATTGTGCCACTACGATGACTCTGATCTGTATGTAGTTCTCCAAAATCTTAGTAATAAAACATTGGTAATCAAGTCCAAGGAAGCAGAATGCTATGAGTACGTTAACAGAATACAAGCACACATGGAGTTTTGCTCCCAAATGTTGCACGAATTGTCTACGATTGAAGATCAGGTGCTTAGATTATTGTCTGTTTACTTTGAAAACTATGTTATAGAGGAATACATTCAGACTAAAGTTCGAAACTTGAAGAAAAGTATTACAAGTCTCATCAACGTATGGGATTACAGAGACTTGATCAGCAGTGATGATAACTTATGACTTTTGGATTGAAATATAATAAAATCACTTTTTGGTTTCTTTCTCGACATGGCGATACAGAGATGGACAAGGCCAATTCTACAACAGATTTACTATATGTATACACTATAACATTATAGTGCTACCACGATATTCTAATCATTCATAAACATAATTTCTTTACTTTCTCTGTTTTATTGTTTTTATGTTTTTTTTTTTGTACAGTAAAGTGTTTACAAACAAACAAACAAACATAAAGGACTACTACGATATTATCCCCATCTCCTAAGTTTGCGTTTCTGAAATTAGCTACCTAGTACTTGCGTCACAGTAAATGTTTTTAGATCTCGAAGGGGTTCGGCGAACGCTGCGCGAGTGCGTGAATACCCCCAAATACCCCCAACTGGCGGGGGATGGCCCAAAACTGAAGAATGGCGTTCTCTTGTGACAGAGGCCAAGATCCTCTTCGGGTCACTGAGCCAGGGTAGTAAGTAGGAGGTAAGTATTGTGCAATAAAGTCTAATTTACTCGACATATTTTATTATTAGTACCCCCTCCAAGATTTCAGGCTGCAACCGCGCCTGCTTCAACTATCGGATGGATCATTTCATTCGCATTCTTAATGGTCCACTTCTTATCTATAATATTATAAATGGAATCTCTGAACATTAAAGATATTTTTTAAATATTGTAACGGACTATTTTGAGGTCACTGCATTGAAACATATTTTTTTTTGGATTTTCTGTATGTCGTTGTGGCTCCATCACGCCAAATCGTCTAAACAGATTTTTTTTGTTTGGTATAAGGGTAGCTGGGTATACACAATGGTTATGGGATGCGTTTAACCCGACTACGCTGTCGAAAAAAGAGGGGTTTTAACTGTTTCTCCTCCGCGAACGAAGTCACTTGCACTGTCTAGTTCATACATAAAATTACCGTTACTGTATTTTCACTTTTATCGCCATTGCATAAAGTCGCCGCAAAGGCTATGATGATTAGTTGAAAGTTAATTTGCTTGAAGAAGCCGTATAGGGCTTAGTCGCAGAAGTGTGATAAATAAGAATATCCTTAACCTTATCATAATGTGAGCGATGGTGTTAAGGGGCTACTTCGTCATTCGTAAATCACGCCCCAAACGCGGAGCCAGCTAATAAGCGTGATTTGTAATAAGGGACGCATTTATTGCTTGCGCGCATCAAAGAAAGAGAAAGCTAATACACTACATGCTTGGAGTTTTTTGGCGTAAGCGTCAGATGTAAAAGTACCATAAAATCGAAAATATTATTATGTTTTGTTAACATTTAAATTAATCACTTAAAAAATAAAGGGAAGAATGACATTTTCACATAATTTAGCCGTTTATTAATTTGTCGTTTGTACAAACTAGACAAAAAACGGGAAATGAAGACGCGTTTTCGGATAACTTGTCTATCGAGGAAATTTTCATTAAACATGTTTCCGCGTTAATCACTGAATAGGTTATATAGTCAAGAAACACATATCTGAAAAACAAGCCTGATTTATATACAAGATTTGACAAAAAATGCGCTACAAAATAGCTTAAATTTTCGATGCATCCCCTTAAGGGTTCTGAACCAAAAGGGTGTCAACAGGACCCCACTACTAAATGGCCTGGTGTCTTAAATAGACTCTTACATTTTTTACGTTCCCTTCACAGTGTGTTTTGCTATATAAATTTTATTTTATTTTATTTGTCAACTAGAAGGTGATTAATTGATTATATTTCCCTTGCTTTTCCGCGAAATAGTGTATCCGTTAGATGTGGCCGTAAAATTGTGCTCAAATGCGCATATTTTCATGCAGTTTCCACAAACTACTTCTTATATACTTCTCGGGTGGACGCCGGACCGTCAACATCTCCTGCTTCTCCTCAAATACAGCCGTGATACAGTTGACACTAGTACGGGGGTCAGTTGAAGCCTACTTACATTTTATAGATTTAAATAAATAGTTATATTATTATAAACATATAAGCTGAACACGTATATGTATTTTTTATAGCTCAATAAAATATTTGTATTTGTAAATATTCGTATCTTCGGCATTTCCTGATGATGCCTCGTAGAGGCGAAACACGTGTCGAGAATTATACTGTCTGGTGGTGGTTTGTTGTATTTGCATGCGTATTTTTTGTGGAAACTGTATAAAATTATGCGTATGTGAGCACTATTGATTGTTACATCTAACCATGACACAATTTCGTAGAAAAGCAAAGGAAATACAATCCATTAATCTAATATGGAATACTCAAGTAATGCCTGAATCTATTAATTATACTAGAAAGTGCTAGCAATTTCTTCAGCGGAGGAGAAAAACAATCATAACCCTTTTTTTTCTTCAGTGTAGTCAAGTAAAAAGTATTGTATAACCATCTGCTGCCCAGCTACCCGTGTACCAAAAATAGTTGAAATCTGTTTAGCCCTTTTAGTGTGACAATGATGAAGCGATAACAACAAGAAATAAAATAAAAGATATAGTTCGATTCAGTAACTTTCATATAGCCGGTATCACTTTTTTTTTAATATTTTCTATGTACAGATATTTCATTGTAACAACCACAGCTGGTAAACATCGTATAACAAAACGCGTACGTTAGCACCATGTTGTTTTTAATCTTGACTGACGTTTTTCTCTGCTGTGATTAGCTGTTGGGTTGTCAATACACTCGTCTTGTCATCTATATATTATTTATCGAAATTCATTCTGTCACTGTCACAGTAATGTGTTATCGAGTGATGTCGTTGTGTATATCCTGTCTTGCTTTTTGCAAAACGTTTTAACAGTGCTGTGTTTGTAGAACTTTGCGAAAGGAACTTATTTTACACCATTTCCCGTGCTATGAGAAAATATTTAGTGGTTGAAGTGTTTAAATCGTGATGATCTTGCAAATTTATCGCCCGCAGAACTACCAAACATTATGTGCAAGAATTCATTTTGTTCATTGGAGTGCGCCGAGCACAAAACTATTCTCAAGTCATTTCATTGCTCTGACTGTCCGATTTACAATTATGAATTGGTGCAACACAACCAACAAAATATTAAAGGGGACAGACGTATTAATTGCAATACAGAAGAAAGCTCACGACAGATTTAAAAAGAAATTGAGAAATAAATCTTTTAACAAATAATGTGCGTTTTATTTTTTTGCCACTGAGGTATAATTCTCAGCATATAATTTGATCACGTAAATACAATTACTGAAGTTACGTGTTCAAATTTACGTCCGGGAACTATTCATTTTAAATATTAGACCTCATTCAGTGAACCTAGACTACTTTGGCTGAATACGTTACGATCCCTTGCCATATTGCAATCTCGAATAGAAAAAAAATGAACGTCAGTTAACACTTATCGTACAGATTAAATATAGTTGCCTAGTGCAAATAATATTTGTTTCTGAGTTGGCAGTCTGATACGTAGTATCTCTTATTAGTCTGTGGTAACAACTTTATAATAGTAAAGATAGGTATCTATATAAATAAAATAATATCAGAAACAATTTCACACAACCTACCTATACCTAGCCCCCAACTTTTGAAAGCTTGTACTACCTATGGGTTCGAGTCCGAGGCGACGATATACTTATATAATATTTAAATAAATAGAAAACATCCAAGAGCCAGGAATGAACATTCGTGTTCATCACACAAACAGAGGGCTACTCAGAAACCCGAAAAACTAAGTTCGTATGGCGCCATCCCGCTCACTCAAATACATGAGAGCGAGAGGGCACGTTACGAACTTTGAATTTCGAGTTTGGAAGTAACTTTTCAGGTTTTCCGGGCTGAAATTCGAACCCGAGACAGCCAGCTTCGTAAGCCGTTGTCCAACCAACATGAACCAACTTAGTCAAATACGTCGACATAGACCTAAGTATGTATATCGTCGCCTGGTACCCATAGTCCAAGCTTTGCTTATTTAGTTTTGGACTTTCCTTTTTATTGGGCAACTTCAATGAGCTCGCTGCTGTATACCTATTCTGTATCAAATCCGCATTACATTCAACTTTCGCAAAAAGAAGCAGTATATCTAGTGTTCCTTAAGAACTCGGTAGGTAATGTACAGTCGATTTTATTTAGATTTAAGCAATATTTGATTAAAATATCTGAACACAATTCTTGTTAAAGCTATAGTAACCGTCCCAGCAAGACAAAGACGTTGATTCAACTTGGACTTAGACTGTAGTGGATTGCAATAAATTTTACCTCGATACAGGAATCAAATTGTTGGTTACTTCTTATTGTAAGATTACAACAAATAAACTCAAGATTGAGGAAAATGTAGTGCAAATAAGAGGTAGAAAGCAACAGTTGGTGAAAATAACTTCAAGAAGAAAAGAGGGAGTAGATTATGGTTACTGTACAATCATGTCCGAAGATGAGAGGACGATCAGAATGTTTTAGAAAAATTACATAAATATACGAGTAGGTTACCAATATTAACAAAAAGTTGGTAGTGGATACTTCTGAGGATACATATGTCCCAGTTGCCTCAGCCGCTGAATTTTACAACTGGAAACAGTATGAAATGTAAACAGACTATAATTTATGGCACTAGAAGATGATTTGGCATATTATAATTTAAGTAAAATGATAGGCAGTGACATTGATAATATTGAATGTCAGAACATCAGTGACATTAAGGATAGTGTTAATATTATTTAAGATCAGTGGTTGCAACTATTACTGGTACTATTAGCGATTTTGGGTTTACGGATAAAGATTTTGGTGGTCCGTTAGAATTAGACTAAGTGAAGTTCTTCTCATAAATTAATACATTGAGAGATTGACGTGATGATGGCGATGATTTTCAAAATATCAAAATTAAGAAACGTGAGAATGAAAATTATAATTATCATGATATTCCTCATTTTGTACGTATTCACTTCATACATTGTCGTCGAGAATTATGTCTTCAAAAGTAATGACGATGCTAACAATAAGCAAATTCTGAAATTGGAGTATGTAGTCGTACATTTGGATTTAAAAGGGGCTCCCCCAAAACTGGCGTATTTAAAGTCGATTCTGCCAACTTTGAAGAAACATGGAGTCAATGGACTCCTTATAGAATACGAGGATATGTTTCCCTACGAAGGTAAATTGAAGAAATTAAGGGCAGTACACTGTTATAAGAAAAAGGAGGTCAGTATAACATTAGAATTTGTTAATACCTACAGTGCTCTGGCTAATATCCCGCAGTTGATCTTGGGCTCCAAGTCCAAGTTACCCCGTTCTGATGTATTCTGTGCAGCTTCTCACCATCGGGTTTCGCAGCTGGCACACGTCTTTCTGAATTTTGCCGATTCAGTGATATCTTGATCGCTTAACGGAATGTCGTCCATTCGGATAATCTATTACATCATGCTCATCTTTTTCTTACATACCTCTAAAAACTCATACATATTCGAGAAATAAAAAGACGTCAATACTTTTCTGTCGGTTCGTGGGTCAAGAAAAAGTATAAGGAGTGAGGTCAATGAAGTACAGTCAGAATCAAATACTCTTAACATCCAAAGCGCCAAATATATGGCAACTCATCTCTCTTTCTATAGGCACAAAGATGGGTTACGATGTATTTGGCACTTTAGAAATTACAGACTATTTGCTACTGCCTGTACTTAGCCAAAGCCCGAGCTCTACACTACAGACATTGATAAACCTAGTTCAAGTAGTAAGTTAAGTCACTCATTGTGACTTCAAGAAGGGGATATTGTTAGTTTTCAAAAAAGTAGCAACCATCCATCGCATAAGATGCACTTTGAATTAATAACAACTGATGCTACATCTTCTGCATGGACGTCCCAATTTTTTATTAATGGGCATAGCCCACGCTCTTCAAACAAAAAACATTCGCAGTGGCTTGCATTTCTATCCAGTTTTTTCTACCAACCTGATTAAGAACCGGCCGGTATAAAAGCGTAATTTTAAATCACAGTATGTGATTTGTATGTGCAGAAAGTGTAAAGTGAAGTCGATAAATCGTTAGAAGTGCAAGAATTATTTGAGCTATTATATCATTAACACCCCTTTTGCCTTTCCGCTGAGAGTGTGATACTTAGTCACCAATAACTGCATTGTTTCAGCTACATGACTACCTCACTGCTGCAGTTTCATATGGATTTGAAATCATTCCTCTAGTGCAGACGTTTGGACACTTGGAGTTTGCTTTGAAACTAAAAACCTTTGCGCGTTTGAGAGAAGTCCCTGAATTTCAAGACGCCATATGCCCCAGTTCCATCGAGAGTCGAAAGTTTCTTCGTAATATGTTGCAGCAGGTAAGGCAAATGAGAGAATAATACTGAGCAAGTAATTATTACACTCTTTTCCTACAGTAATAAAAATAAACCTGGATTAGCAGAAGAATCTTTGTAGATTTTAATATAAATCGACAGTGTTCTGTATTTACAGGATAATAAATACAACGTTTTACTAATAGTAGATGTTGATGAATTTCAGGTCATAGATTTTCACAAAAAGATAGCACCGTTGAAACATATCCACGTTGGTTGCGACGAAGTTTTTCACTTAAACAACTGCAGTCTTTGCCAAAAGAGGAATTTTACCAAAGCGTACGTAATTGGTCAAGTAAATATGTCACATATAAATGTTCTCTACTGAGACCTGTCACAATATATTTTCTTTTTCCAGACAAGCCTTGACTTCACACGTCGATTTCGTTATCAACACTGTTCACTCACTCAGCACAGATTCGATCGTTCTCATTTGGGACGATATGTACAGAGATGTCAAACCAATACAAACTAGTAGCATAAAATTTGACAATGCTGAAGTCGTATACTGGGACTATACTCCAACTCTTCATGAAGTCACTCATACTAATATGTACAAGTATAACAAGATGTTCGACAATTTGTGGGTAGCCACAGCCTTTAAAGGTGCTGATGAACGCTCTCAAATACTTCCTCACATCAAAACGAGGTTCTACAACCACCTTTTTTGGCTCAACTTCATATTCAATTACAACACCATGAGAAACTTTTATAGAGTTAAAGGTATTATTCTCACAGGCTGGTCTAGATACAACCATACCGCACCCATGTGTGAACTCTTCCCAGCTTCGATACATAGCTTAATTCTTAATTTAATCCTCATTGAACAGTACAAAAAAGGCATTGTCGTTCAAGACCTAGCCCATGTGAACGATTTCGTGAATAAACATATACGGAGTAACTTAGCTTACAGCCTTCATTGCGAAAAAAGAATCCATTTTCTGGAATCGTTTGATGCTCGATCATGTATCTACGACGAATCCGATCTGTATATCGTTCTACAAAATCTTAGTAATAAAACATCGGTCATCAAGTCCATACTCGCCGCAAATGCTTACAAATATTTATATGGTACTAAAAACAATGTGCTATTTAAAGCAGAATATGAGTACGTTAACAGAATACAAGCACACATAAATTTATGCTTACAAATTTATGATGAATTGCCTTCAATTGAAGATCAGTTGGTCGGCTTATTAACCGATTACTATGAAAACTATGTTATAAAGGAATACGTTCGGACTAGAATTCATCATTTGAATAAGACTATTACGAATATGATCGCATTAACGAAATTCAAAGATTTCATCCAGGGCAAAATAAATGGTAGCACAAGTATTCAAAATTGGAACAAAACACGTAAATAGTGAATCTCATGTCAAACCAACGTCATTTACTGTACAATATTTATGGCAAGTGCTGCAGGTAGCAGGAGAGAAATATCGAACCAAATGTGGATGAAGAGTGTGAAAGGCGAAATGGCGGTGATCCTTTATAAGATGCTAAGCCGCAAGCGCAAGGTCTCAGATTACAAAGATATGGAGATAGAAGATGCTGCTCTTTCGTTCCTTGAATAGGTTAAGGGCAAACAAATAAGTAATGAATAATGCCTTAAAATTTCATCCAACTCTTCTTAATTTGTAAACGGAGAATTATAACTGCAGTTGCATATATTATATACCTAATGCATTTTTGATAGATACTATGGAATAGGTACAAGCAGCACGCAGTCCAGTGGCTGGTACTTGTAAAATGTGTCTGTGGCCCATGAAAGTGTCTGTAGTTTAAAGACCCCAATTGCGTCTGACGATTCGGGTCTGAGGACTAATTTGGAACCTTTTCCACGCCTGCACACTGGTGATTTCACCGGTTTTCTCACCATTTTAGTGTAACAAGACTAATGTATTGTTTTTGTTAATATACTTAGCAAAAATTACTCTTATGATTTTATGACATTTAGCCTAATATTTAATATTTTGTTATCATGACACACGGCTGCTATTGCTGTACTTCACTGCCATATTAGAAAGCATTAAAATTCACCAATTTTATGTATTCACTAGGGTTCTTGCAAATTAGTTCGCAAAAATAGCCAATGAGGGTTATAATATTTGCTTTAGCGTTCTCAAATGAATAATATCCTATAACCCACCCACGTCCGGCTATGCTTGTATCAAAAATAGTTAAGATCTGTCCATTTAGATCTGTTGAAGCCGCAAAGACACATACATATATACATACAAAAAAATAATTTCCGTTTCAGTGTCCTTCAAATAACCCGTTGCTTTTATTTTTTGGGAAATATCTTATTTAATATTTTCTTCTGTTTCCGCGATTATTACTCATTGAAATAAAACAATTTAACGGATTATATCGCGTATATTATCTCATTTTAGTTCCCGACGTTCCGGAAGCTTTCCAGCTTTCCATGGTCACTACCACCAGCTTGGGATCCTGTAATACATCTCATCAAGGAACAAGCGAGACACAGGACTGCAAAACCTTAATTTCCGAACGGTGTAAAATATTTTATCTGTTCAAAAGTAGTTTAATAGTCTCTTGTTTTTTAAATATTATAATTAGTAATGAGGTAGCCAGGGAGTTTTTCTTTGCAGCGTTTCTTTTCTCCTCAGTACGCCTCATTTGTGAAATGCTGCTTGATAAATTATTAGAATAAAATAATTAAGCCCTTCTGGCACATGTGTAACTGTCTTTACAGCTTAGGCCCATCTGGCATGTATGAACACCTTTATTTGTGTTTTTAAAAAAAAAATGGGTATTTTGCACAAATTGTAACTTTGACAGAGGAAAATACATCTTTTCTCAGTCCTCCCGTGACCATGGAAAGCTGGAAAGCTTCCGAAACGTCGGGAACTAAAATGAGATAATATACGCGATATAATCCGTTAAATTGTTTTATTTCAATAAATATCTTATTTATTACGAACATTGCAGTTTTACAACTTTATAATCATATAGAATTATTATATACATAATAGCCAAACAGGATGTACTTCACTTACGTAGTCGAATGGTTACAATTGGAAAGACTTATGAAAAGAAACAAGCTAAGTATTTATACAACGTATAATTTATTGCTCTCATACAGAAGCTTTCATTATATGAATTATGGTCTAGCAAATTTCGGCACTTGATGTAATGTACTTTTATCCCTTTGCGTTGGATGATTATGAAAATAAATCAAGAATTCGCCTTCTGCTCGGGACGGTATCGGCAGGCCCTTTGTTTGATTGCAAACAGGTCTTGAATTTATAAAAATATTTAATACTAGACTAGAAGGTGCCCGCAACTTCGTTCGCGGAAGAGAGTAAAGTCAGAACCTTCTTTCTTTTACTTAAGCGTAGCCGGGCAAAAATTATCCTATAGCCACCCGTGTAATCAAAAATGTTTTCGATGTCTCAAAGGTTCTTTTCACACTAAAGACTAGATAACTATGGCAAAATGTTGCCATCGTAAATATGTTGGCACTATAAAAAAACCTAATAAGCTTGACATGTCCAAAACGGCTCAAGCGTTTTGAACAAAAAAATACTTTACATTCTTCTGGATATGCGATTTCTGCTGCCTAAAAAATTTAATCAAATTTTTTCTGAACGCTAAGACTACAATAGCTCATCGGTCGAACAATGCTTCTAGTTAAAACATGCTCATATAAACAATGTTTTTGAACACATTCTTGGTCGGTACAAGCATAATAAAATTTTTGTAAGGCTTTAGTTAGGTACTGGTATTCTACAACGCTGTATTTACTCACAACAATAGCTTCAAAACGCCCCGTATCTTTTGGAATAATAAAAATAACGTTAAATTAACCATATACCTAGAAGTAAACTTTCACTAGCTGGCACGTGCAGAAACTGCAGAAACGTTCTTTGGTAGATATTGAAGGTATTATTTAGAAGTTTATAGTTTTTATTTAGAATAGAACGCACCCCATTTACTAACCATGTATAATTAAAACGCTACCATTTTTAGCTCCTTATTCGTAAGGATGAGTTGACCTTTTTGGTCAATATACTTGATCTTATAAAATGTTCTTAAATTACTTTGCTTACAAACATAAACGAATTTAAAATTTCTACTAATCACTACAAACTCACCTGACTAAGCCGTTTAAAACTAAGTAGGTAAATCTGTATCTGCCGTTAGACGGTTGCTAAACAGTGACCAGATAACTTTGTATAAACTGATTATACATTAGTACAAACTTTGCATTCATACAATAATCGTTAAAAAACTATAAAACCTAAAGAATTAGTAACAATATCACGCAATATCGCTCAATCACAATTAATCTGCACAAATTTCTCTTTGGACTCGCCCTGTTTTTCTTCTTTGCTTTTATCTTCCTCAGTTTTGCTTTTGGCTTTGTGAACTGGCACTATTTCTGTCGGTGGCACTGCGTTAATTCCAGACAAACTTTCTTCTTCTGCCATTGGTAATCCAACAGTATCAGCTATTTTTCGACTCGCCGTTTTAAATGTATCTGATAATTTAACTTGGACGACGTTAATGCACATAGACATTAAGGCTAGACCAAAAACTAGATATAAAATTGACATCATCATGTACATTGGGTGTTTTGGAACAAAATCGCCGAGACCAATAGTTGTCATCGATATGAAAACAAAGTAGAAAGACTCGAAGAAAGCCCAGTCCTCCACTATCTTGTACACCACTGCTCCGACCACGATATACAAGATCAAAATGAAGATGGCAATTGAGATAGGTAGGTTAAACTCTTCGTCTATAACAAAATCTGAAGGTGCTGGTGTTTCAGGCTCTATGAAATCTTCTATGACAGTTCCTGGCTTAGGTGGTAGCGGTGGTGGGACGTCACTAGATTTCCTTTCAACTGGCGGTGGTCCATCTGGCTTATCTTCTAAATCTTCTTCAGAAAAGAGCTGCGACGGTCGCCTAACAACATCAGCCATCATATTCAATCCCTTCACCATATCCTGGAATTAAAGAAAAATGCTTTGTAATTTCTTTGAAAGACAACACAAAAGGCTCATAAAAATGTAAGACAACACACGCTCCGAGCCAAATCATTACTCAGTCTGAAAATAAAGAGGAACATTCCAAATGTTTTCTTTTCAACAGCAGTAATTTAAAATATTATTTTTCCACAACAACGTTCTTAGAAGCAGGGAAATCCTTTGAAGGTTGTCTAAATTATATCGATACAAAGATTGGGCACGTATTGGTTCATTTGGAAGACACGATTTTTTGTTTTGAACGGAATAGGTTATTTACACAAAGGTCAATCACACATCTGTTACTGTTAGTTGGTTGTGAAAATGATATGTTTGTACATTGAAGATATAATCAAAAAATAAGTGACCTTCATATAGTCCATTTCAATTGTTTTATTGAAAATATCTTTAATGCACAGACATTATTTTTTTATAAGTTTGTAGTAGTAGTATAGATGAGTATTCGATGTACATACTGTTTATCTCATTTTAAAATAGCTCTAGAACGTGCCCGCGTCGGTCCTATGTCTTAAATTATTGCCATACCAAAAATTCATTTCAATTCATTTAGTGGTTTATGCGTGAAGAGCAAAGACATTCAATATTAACTAAGTATAGACAGGACATCGCGAACCAAAGCGTAATCTATGACTTGTTACCTCGAGGTAACAAGTCGTTTAGTCTAGTATGACACGTCACTCTGACATGACGCATTTAAATTGCAACAAACCATTAGAAAGAAAAATAATTTAACGGGAAATATGCCTAGTTGTGTCTTGAAATCCTGTAAGTTACGTTACGGCAAAAGCACTGGGCGTGACTTCAGCTTATTTTCGTAGGTATTATGTATATTTATTTAATAATTTGAATAAAACAAAATCGTCAATAGATGATTCTAGAAAATGTCCCTAAACTTATGGTACCTAATAAAAACGCCCTCCGGTGTTCAGTAGCAGTACTAAATTTACTGGGTATGTAGTGTAATATTATGTCGATATGTGTTATCGATAATTATTTACTATGAAGTAAATAATAATTTATGTATAAAATTATAAAAGTACAGACTAATAAGTAATAATAATACACCCTTACGGCGTGGTAGCTGGAGGCGGTGGCAGTGTGATAACCATCCAAGATTTATTTTTTGTGTTACTATTATATGTTCAAAACAAATGTAAATAAAGAACTCATATATATTGAAACAACTTCAATTATTTGAATACCTCCTTTATTCATCACTTGTTTGTTAGAAATAATTCGAACATGATTTTTTTTTATTTCTATGAAACACAAATTTTTGTGTTTCTGTGTTTTTAATGTGGGAAAACTAACACCACATAACTATCTACTGTGACATAGAAACAAGTCAAAGCACAAAGAAAAATATGATTGCTTTCGCACGTGGTTACACCAGGACTCGATTACGCGTCGAGCATGTCAACCTCTCCACCGGCGAGCACTGTGCCTCGAATTTATTCACCGGCTTTGACCCATGTACTCGTACACCTATTTATTTTTTTATCCTTTCCTCCTCTCTTTCTCTCTCTTTATCCTTCCCATTTATTCGGTAGATGGTTGTTGTGTTTACAACATCAGCTATGACGACATGGTGCTGCTGAGTCCCTCAGTCGACGCTCTTAAGATAATGCTGGGTATATGTGAGAGATATGTAGTGGCCCATGGCCTCAGGTATAATGTTAAGAAGACTGAGATCTTATTTTTTAAATCTGGCAAAAAAACCTACTCAGTTCCGCCCATAAGTCTCAATTCCACGCCTCTTCAGACAGTTACAAAATTTAGTATCTGGGTCACTGGGTCACAGAATCTCTCAAGGGCGATGTCGACCTGGAAAGGGAACGCAGAGCACTGTCGGTTAGGGGTAACATGCTCGCACACAGGTTTGCACGCTGTTCTCGCGAGGTGAAGATTACGCTCTTTAAAACATATTGCCAAAATCTATACACGTGCAACCTGTGGAGCAACTACACCAAAAAAACCCTCCGTGCTCTGCGTGTCCAATACAATAACGTCTTCAGGAGGTTGTTGGGGCTGCCTTGGTGATGCAGTGCATCAGGGATGTTCGCTGGTTGTAGCACCGACGGCTTCCAAGCCGTGTTGCGCAAGCGCGTGGCGTCCCTGTGGCGGCGTGTGCGGGGCAGCACCAACACTCTTAAGGATCGTTGCGGAAAGGACGGACAGTTTTCTTCTCACTCATTGGATGGGCGTGCATGTGGGATCCAATGAGCATTTTATGTTTTACTAACTTATTACCTATTAATGTATGTGTTTACTAACAATAATAATTGCAAAAATAATAGAATAAGTTCGTGTGAATAATATTAATATTGGTATGTTAATTATGGATACTTGATGTCCGAAATAAATCATTTCATTCCATTTCATTTCTTTCATTTCATTTCATTTCATTTCATTCATTTCATTTATTTCATTCATTTCATTCATTTCATTTCATTTCATTATAACCTTAGCGCCATCTATGTGAACATGTATTAGACCTGACTCACATTTTCACTCGTGACACACACGTGGTCACACCAGGACTCGAACCCGGTACTTCTCGCTCTGCTCTTCTCGCTCTGTTTTGCGCTTCTGCTCGACGAGTAATCGAGAGGTACTGGGTTCGAGTCCTGGTGTGTCTACGTGTGTGTCACGATGCGAGAGCAATCGTATTTTTCTTTTCGCTTTGACTTGTATCTATGTCACAATGAAATATTTTATCATGTACATTTATCCAAATTATCGATACTTTGATATCGGCATGTCACCATCCCTATTACGCGTAAGCATAAGTTACCAACATAACCTAGTGGCTAATAGCTGAAATGCATTTTTAATTCGTTTAGTTAGTGGTTTCGCTATTCAACGCTAGATGATGCCACTGACGCTTGGGATGAACGTCTTTGTATGAAAACCTGACCACTGTCCTCTCTATAAGTATTATGTTAAATCTCTTTGGTGAAGAGGTAACAGACAGAGATGCTTTCACTTTTATTACATAAGTATGGATGACATAAATATGTGTGACGGACGATTTATATTGACACTTGATGTTATGAATTGATGAATCATAGAAGGCGCCGCCAGGCAACTTCGTTTGCGGAGGAGAAAAGACATTACCCCTATTTTTTTCTTTAACGTAGTCGGGTTAAAAGTATTTAATAACCATCTGTAGATACCCAGCTACCCGTGTACCAAACATTGTTGAAATCTGTTCAGCCGATTTGGCGTGATAAAGTCACAACGACATATACAAACATACAAAAAATATAAATAATATATATTTTTTTTTTTTTATTTAGTGGCCTCCAAATAGTCCTTTACAATTATTTGTAAATATTATCAATTTACAGACATGACATGCTTACAAGTTTATAAAAGTATAGATTTGGTACTGACTTTACCACCATGGAAGTCCCCAGGTGACGAAGTTATAGTCTATTGTAGTTTTCACTAATGTTGAGGCTCATCATGTACAAGTATGTATCTAAACACTTTATTTGAATAATAAACAGTTACAAATGCAATCAACGTAAAATATATTAATGCAAAGGAGTCACATTGGCGTGAGTGACACTCACGGATGGCGGGTGTAGTACATAAACGAATGGAGTTGCGGTATACGCCAGAAGTTAGTGCATGCAATGTGCTAAATGTACGCCAAAATTGGAGCAATGTGCTCTTTAAACCCCAGAGATATTTAAGAAATAAATGACGCCCGCCATCCTTGTTACGAAATCTTTAAAACGGTGATAAACCCAACAACAACGGATCTCTGTGGGTGAAACGAAATTGTTATTTTGTTAGTGTGTCTAGACAATATTTTCTCGGATGAGTTGATGATGATGATGATTTCGAAAGTGCTTGTAACTAGGCCTACTTGAATAAAGAATATTTTGATTTGAGTAACTAAAGGGCAATCGCGAAGAGTTCCAGCATGTTAGTGTTAATACTCACGGAAACAACTAAATGATATATTAATCTTACGTTTCAGACGACTTTAGATCGAACTCTATAAAGACCAATTGCGTTTGACCAAGATCCTCAGCCATGCAGTGCTATTGCCGTCTTTTCATATATCTTGCTTGCACATTTATCTCATAAAACATTCCCGTGCCTTATTTCATTTCCCATTTTTCCTGGACCCTAATGGTCGACATAATCCCAGGTGGTCTTTTAGTCCCACCTCTCTAAGCGCCTCATTATGAATTTTCTTTTTCTAAACGATTAAGGACCGATTTCACCAACATTTAATTAACACGAGAGTGGCTACCCCAATACAACTTTACTCTAACGATTTACTCGATGGTTAACTTCAATTTCGTTTCCCCACGCTAGTCTACGGATAACTTACTCTCGCATAGTTACTCGGTAACATTGAACGAAAGGATGGAGTGAAATCGTAATGCACCCAAGTAAGATAGACGGTTTCTCCATGCTTGAGCAATATTGGTGCGTATTTTTTAAATTTATTCGAGTAATACATCAATAGTGAAAGCCGAAGTTGGCGGCGTGAGATTTTTCTCTAGTAAAGAGAATTTATCCTTAGGTTAATTATTGGTGAAAAGTAAAATGAGGTAATTCACGACTAATTGATGATTTATTATTGGAATAAGACTTTTTTCTTCGTTGGTGAAATCGACCCTAAGAGGAATAAAAATAATATATATTATCTTTACCTCAACATGCGTCACCCTCCTGACACTCCGACAGCTTCTCGTGTAGTAGAATCTCCGTATGAACGACCATAGGAACTTGATGATGCGCGTGAATAGCTTGCCGAAGTCAGCGAGCACTATCAGGAACAGTGGGATGCCGATGATAGCGTAAACGATTGTGGCAATCCGGCCGGACATCGTCTTAGGAGCTATGTGACCGTACCCTGAAATGACCACAAAATTGAGTAAGTATCAGACAAATTATGAGCTATAACTACTAACGATGAAAATCATCGACAAAGATGACAAGGATATTTTTAAACAGGATAGGGCTATGGATCACAGGTCTGCTTAGTAATGAAGACATGGGAGCGAATGTGGTAAATTAAACCGTTATCATATTAGAATTACGTACCACAACAAGATTTATTTAGATTCTAATAACAATTCAGGCTGAAATTGTGTGTTGAAAAGTAAAAAACAGATTTATAGATTTTTTTTATAAAGCTGAGCATGATCTTACCAATTGTTGTAACTAATGTCAGGCAATAGACGAACGAGTTCATAAAATTCCAAGATCTCTGACCGCTAAAAGAGGTGACTCCGGCTTCATGAGCTGTGTGCAGCTGGTTTTCAAACTCGTACAACTTGCTTCTGGCCATTGATTTCCAATCTTCCTCGCGTAGGTAATGGCTGCCTCGCCAAAGGTTCTCTATAAAATCTCTCTTCACATTTCTAGTGCTACACTTGTAAGCATTCTCGAATGACCCTTCAAGTGTCTTAAATAATATCCCCCCTAAGCCACACATCGTGAACAAGAGCAAGAACTCACAAATACATAGATTCCGTAAACGTATTATGCTATTATATGCCGCTTTTTGTTCTCCTTTAAACTGTTGCCAATTAGCTATAAATTTCCATTTCGATTTGACAGCTTTCTTTTTCTCTTCACAACTTTTACCTTTAATCTTGTCTTTATCTTTGTCTTTGTCTTCTTTCTTTTCTTTTTTTATTCCATTTTTAGCTTCAGCCACTGACCTCTTTCGTAGGCCGGCTTTATGCTCAACGTGTTGTGTTGTATCTTGAGCTAAAATTATATTATTTTGATTTTCTCTTTTATCCACTTCTTGACTAAGGAGTTTCAATTTACGGGTCAACTCAGCTGTGCGCTCAGATAAATCAAAGTCATATTCGTTTTCACTTGGTGAAGTAGAGTAACAACTTGAAGTATATTCTGACTGGCTTGCGTCGATATACCCTGAGCTTTGTCTACTTTGTTTTTCAGATTTTATGTCTGCTCTTTTATCAGACATTAAACTGGACAAAATTTCTTTATCACTAATAATTTGAATTGTTTTGGGGCAAGAGATTCCACGAGAGCGTCGAGGAGTTGACGGTGTTTTATTTGGTGTTTGTAAATTTTTATTGACATTTCGTTTGTACTCGGGAGGTAATCGCGGGTCATCTTTCGGTATAGATAAACTTCTAGCTCTTGCTTGCTGCATTAGTTCTATTATTTCTCTGCTGGTTTGACTCATTCCTGTACCAGATTTGTCAATAATTTTAACTTCTTCTACTCTGTTCACGGACTGTGATCGATTTTCTCTGGGTGATCTATTCCTTACAAACCTTCGAGGCGTAGGCACTACCTTACGCCGAGACGCTTGTGCCGTTAAATTCTGCTGATTAATTTGATCCTCACTCATCTCACTCTCACTAGTTTTACCCTGTAAATATCATTACAGGCAAGTATTAGTGTTTCTTCTATACTACTTTGTTATTGTAAACTATATACATGGTGTTCATATTTCATTTTTCGTTAATTCATTTGAAAATACAGCGCTATTAACAAAGCAATGAACAGAATCAAAAGTAATTTAACGTAAAAACTGACCCCAAATCTAGTTGCGGACTTGCTCCGTGCTGGTTTTACTGGTGGCACTTTAGATTGTGTTGGTGATGGCTCATCTTTCGGCTTAACTAATTGTTTCACTACACTAGGTTTACTTTCACCTTGCGATTTTCTACTTGGTGTTCTAACGATTCTTTCCCGTACTTCGACAACAGGTTTGTTTTCAGGAAGCACTTTTCTGCTCGGTGTTCGTTCTATTTGATAAACTTTTGTCACAAGTTCCCCTGGGGTAGCGGGTGTCTCGGGTGTTTTTGGTTTCATAAGTGGCTTTTTCTCTTGCGGTTCATCCCTCTGGTCAAAAGTGAAAACCTCTTTTTTAACAGGAGTTTTTGGTAATTTTGGTTTATCTTCAGATTTTGGGTCTTGTTCGTCAGGATAAACCATTTTTTCTAATTGTTTTGGTGTTGTAGGGAACGTATAAGGGAAGTTGCTATCTTTAGGCGATGCGCTTGTTGGTGACACAGGTGTCAGAGATCGCTTTCGTTCTGGTGGAGGTTCAAAGGTCAATGAGCCCCGTCGACCGGTATCTTCATCTTTTGGACTCAAAGTGTATGTTGTACTTAACAACTTGTTAGTAGGATCGATAAAACTCCCTTTGCGTTCCAATTTTGTGACAAACTCTTCTTTATCTTTATCTATTACAGCAAAAGGAGACACACTTCTTCGTCTTCTTTCATTAGCGGCCATCGCCCTAGCTTCAATAACTGCTTCCGTATCTAAATCGTATACTGGATCTTTCACTGAGGATTTTTCTTGAACTAAACGTTTCATTTCTTCGTAATTACTATCGGCTTCAATTTCCCTAGAGTTTCTGGGTGGGTAGTCTTCATCTTCTGATGTAGGCGTGTCTTCATGGGGGACAGGAGTGCGACCGGGTTCAGGCGTTTTCTCTCTTTGCCTTGCTGTTGGACCTCTGTTCTTGGATAGATTCCTCCTCTTCTTGATCGACATATTCTGGGGGTCCATTTCTTCTACGTTTGCGTTATCACGGGATTTAGATCTGGATACAAGGTGTCCTGAGGTTTGGGACTCGGAATCTTGGGTGATTGTGGGTATTTGGAGAGTTAATCTACTTTTATGTTCATGTCCCTCTTCACTCATTCCCACGCTAATCACTTCGCTAGCCGACCTGAAAAAAAAAACAGACTTCAGTACACGCAGTGAACCGCACTACGATAACGACACCGAAGATCTGAATGCAATATTGCCACAAATATTGGCAATGCAATTGCCATCGCTTGCCAATGCGTACGACATTCTTCACAAGGTGCTAACAAGCATACAATCGAGTGAATGAAACTTACCTTCCTCGGCAATCCAATAACAAACTCCTTTATTGTATCAGGGCGGGTCGTCATCTAATAAAAGAATCTATTTTAGACAGCACAGCACTCGCGTAAACAAACTTCGGAATAAG
This sequence comes from Hedya salicella, assembly GCA_905404275.2. Taxonomy (NCBI): domain Eukaryota; kingdom Metazoa; phylum Arthropoda; class Insecta; order Lepidoptera; family Tortricidae; genus Hedya; species Hedya salicella. The sequence goes on from FR990115.1 coordinate 9,791,963, forward strand.
AGACAACGATCCATCCTTGTCACGTCAGGTTCAGTGGAGAGCACTTTTTTGTACGAAATTGATTTTGAATTGTTCCTTTCCCTTGTTATTTGATTGCGCAGAGCAGGTTAGTACCGCGATCTAAACTCCGCTCGGCTCTCGCATGGGACTGCGCGCCAAACCCGCCGGGCGAAGATCCAAATTTAAAACACCTACTTCTACATTTTATACGTACGTACGCATTTAACACGACGAACAACGACCAGTATAATGTGACACTTGACTTCTCGATCGCCAGTAAATCTAGACACGCGCTGAATCACTTTCATTAAGCAATGGGAGCTCTTTATATGTGGTTCAATTAATTCAGTTTTCTATGCGATCTGCGTAATGTATAGGTAATAGACGTCGGGTCACGGGACAGTTTTAAAAGCACTACATTTTTATTCGACTTCCAACTGTAAAGTTTGATAGTAACAGATCTTGAATAGGAATAGTTGACAAAATATGTTAATAATTCGAATATTCTTGTATATTTGTGATGTATTCTTGGATATTGTCTTTCATCTATAGGTGAGAGAAAGAGGATGTTTATGTTTAGTGTACAATGTACGATTCATTTGGCAGCCATCCGTAACGTTGCTAATTCATAACGATCATCACATGATAATGACAGGCGTAACGTGATTAGCAAATTGAAACATAGCTAAACAGTCATAAGACGCATTTGATTGAAACTATGTAAGTATTGCATGTTGAGGCACACCTTGGTATACCATTAAGGTGTAGAATTTAATGCACTTTTGCATTGGGATAATATCGATAATTTTCATCATATCATTGAACATATTAACGGTTACCTTCTTTCGGTCATTCTTTGTTCAAATCTTAAAACTTAGTAGTGCTGCAGAGCTTAGTACTCGTATTTGATTGATGATAAAAAAGTAATATTCGATTTGTTCCAATGCACCTAATAGAAACTTTGTAAAAATAATAATAAATAAAAAAATCCTAGGTCCTCTGCGATCAAAAAAAATAAATGAAATTCGTTTTTGTTTTAGTTGGTTGCGATAAATGTTTTATTTAGTAGTTATTGTATTTTATTGTTTCGTATTCGTGAATTCGTACGCAATAGTAGGAGTGGATTGATTGAACATAATTATATTACAGTTTTGAATTGAACAACCCGGTTGCGTTAAGCTTGCACCTCATTTGTATGCAATGCTATAGATATCATGTGCAAACTTAACTCAACTAGTACCGGGTAATAAAGTAAGGGTGAGTGAAAATTTGTACTGAACCCTCGGTGCGTGAGCCCGACTCGCACTTGGCCGGTTTTTTATCTTTAACTCCTATTTCCTCGTAAATAAAGTAACAGGAATTAATATATTTAGTGCCACGTTGCCAATTTACCAATTTCATACATTAAATTTATTTCCTTGCGAGAAAACAGCTGTGTTTTTTTGTTGTTTCTTTCTGTCTCTTCTGGTCTGTAAGAGTTTCTAAAATAAAGCGAAGCACCATAGAAAACGCAAGATTTTGCCTAGCAACATGAGGGGTTAGTAGGTCTTTGAGAACCAAATGAGGAACAGGCAGTGACCAGCTGTTCTGAAGTAGGGAGAAAACAGCTAGTATAAGCATTAAACGCATATTTTTACGTTAGAATGTTGTTTCGTTTAGGATAAGTCACAATGTCACGAGTTTAGGCTAAATATTGATAAACCGGATTCGGTCAAATTGAATCGTTCGAGTCACAAGCAAATCGAATTCAGTACATGTACCAATCAACCTCTAAACAAATCACAAACGGCCGTCTGTGCCTTTGTTTGCCTCGAATGCATCCACACACCTTCAAAGCTTCGTCTGTTTGCCTAGCGTTTGGAAAAGTACACTTCGGTAGCTCTATAGACCCAGATCCGGTTCGCCGCGAAAATCCAAGCTAATATTATAAACGCGACAGTAACTCTGTCCGCCTGTCTGTTATCATCATGATGATGATCATTTCAGCCATAGGACGTCCACTGCTGGACACAGGTCTCCTGAATAGATTTCTACATGGGTCGGATAGAGGAGACCCGCATCCAGCGAGTCACCGCAACCCTAACCTAACCTTGCTGTTGGCTTTTCACGCTGCGCTTGCTGGTACGCGGTCTCCACTCGAGAACCTTTCTGTCCCAACGGCCATCGGTTCTTCGAACTATGTGCCCTGCCCATTGCCACTTCAGTTTGCTTACCCTGCTATGTCGGTGACCTTGGTTCGTCAACGAACCCCCTCATTTCTGATTCGATCTTGTAGGTAGATTCGGAGCATATCCCTTCTGTTATCCAGTCACGCCTAAACTTCTCCCCCGGGGGTTAAAAATACTTATATATTTTGGCTATTATAATGAGTTTTATTATATACGTACTATCCATACTAATATTATAAAGCGAAATTAACTGTCTGTCTCGTTTTCTGCCTATTAACTTTTCACGCTTAAACCGCTGGACCGATTTAAATCCAATTCGGTATGGAGATAGATTGAGAGACTGAGAAGAACATCGGATATGTTTTGAACGGCAATTGGGTACTTTCCTGCAGTCGACATAAATGATGTCACGCTTGCAGTTAAAAGTTATTTCTGAATATACGTAGAAAACATTCATAAATACTTATTTTTAAGCTTTTGGTGATTATAAAATGATCAAAAACTAAAAATAAGGAGGCAATTTCACTTCATACTTCCTGACCGTTTTGACAGTTCATAAAAAGGAACTGATTTGATATGTCAGTCAAGTACCCTATTTGTATGGAATCAACTTTTTAAATGTTGTATCCTAGGATTACGTTGGCTTCAAGGAACCGTAGACATAAGTGTTTGTATCCCTGAGAAAAAGGGTCTTGACAGACAGACAGACAGATGGACAGACAAACAACAAAGTGACTCTATAAAGGATCCGATTTTTCTTTTTGAGGTACGGAATCCTAATAAGAATCGGTTTTGTTTAAGCTTGTACTAGATCAGGTAGTGTTATCAACGTTTTTATCTGAGTCTATCAGGCAGTATAAATGGGACAGGCTCTTCAAAATAAAAGTTTATTATTTTATTATACAAGCAATCGGTTACAAAGGATTGTATGTTGTTTCGTACTGTTTTGTATGTCTGAACCTCTTTCAAAGAAATCGAATGCAGGTATTTTTATTGTTAACGCTTTGTTTTATGTTTTTCAGTCTCGTCTCTCTCGTGTAAGCGACTCTCGTTTGTCTATAAAAAAAGTTATTCATTTTTAGGGTTCCGTACCAAAAAGGTACAAAAGGAACCCTTATGGTGCGACTCTGTCTGTCTGTCTGTCTTTCTGTCCGTCTGTCTGTCTGTCCGACTATTTAAGCGCCATATCACAAAAACTACTTATGCTAACTATTTGTAATTTGGAATATTTATAAACATGGTCAGTCATATTTTTATTTTCTTAAAAAAGGACGAATATGAGAAGGGGTAAAAGTTTAAAGTCTAGCTACTAGGTCAAATGGGGTATCATATAAAAGGGCTTTGCCTGTACATTTTTGAACAATTTTTAATTTTTTTTTATTGTGATTATTTTTTGTTTTATTAAGGAAAATGTGAAAAAAAGAACACCATTCCCCCCTTTATCTCCGAAGTTTACCTATCGAAAATTTTGAAATTTTCACAATTTGTATGAATAAACATAAATATAACACGAAAATTATAGTTATGTCTCTAACTAGCAAATATTTTATTTATTTGTAAAAACCTATTTGAACAACTCGGTTGCGTTAAGTTTGCACCTGATTTGTATGCAATGCTATACATATCAGATGCAAACTTAACTCAACCGGTACCGGGTAATAAAGTTAGGGTAAGTAAACATTTGTACGGAACCCTCGGTGCGCGAGTCCGACTCGCACTTGGCCGGTTTTTTTTGTTATTTTTACCGACAAAGCATCAAGACATGTAATCAATTTAAATTCTATTCGATAGGATATGTTTTTGGTAACATCCTGCAAGAAACAAAATTACAAAATACCTAAATTTGCAGCGGTGGCAATCGACATACTGACATAGGGTATAAAAGGCACGAGTTTTTTAAAAGTGCCAATATCTCGAAAACAATGTTTTTTTATGAAGGTCAAATTTACTTAATATGGTGGTTTATGAGCTGTTCTATCACCCCTCTTGATTTTGGCGTTGGTTTTAGGGACACCCTGTATATACCTCGTGTGTTCATAAGTTTTGAGACAAAATGAATACTCGAATTATAATTAGTTAAGATAATTTATTTTTATGACACAGTTATAGGGTTAATAAAAGACAATGTCTTAGTAAAATAAAAATATAATTTACTCGAAATGTCCACCCTTATTTTTTATACAGGCTCTTAAACGTGGTTTCCACTCATCAATAGCTTCACGTACTTTTTCAATAGGAATACGCTTCGCTTCTCTCACTAAGGCTCGTTTCAGGGCCTGAAGGTTTGGATGCGGCTTTCGGCATGCCCTTAGCTCTAATTCCGTCCACAAAGAGTAATCTAAAGGATTTAAGTCTGGGCTTGAAGAAGGCCATTCCTCAGTACTAATAAACCCAGGCAAATTTTCTTTTAGCCACTTTTGTGTAGATTTCGCTTTATGCGATGGTGCTGAATCTTGTTGGAAAATCCAGTCCTTTCCAGCGAATAGAGTGGTAGATAGGGGTTTTACAACGTTCTTGAGAATGTCACTCTGATAATTTTGTGCTTTAACTTTGACCCCATGTTGGCAAAAATGCAATTTCGTAACGCCTTCATATGAAACTCCCCACCATACCATGACGCTAGCCGGATGATGTGTGCGTTGGACATGTCGCACGTTAGACGGAATCTCCTTTGAGCTTTTGGCGTAGATTTTATCATTCTGCCTGTTAAATTTTTCTTCGACAGTAAATATCTTCTCATCCGTGAACAATATTTTTGTAGGGTCGTGTCGCCTAAGTAGGGTCCGACAACGTTTGAGTCGCATTTTCCGTAGACGATCATTTAGATAATGCACTTTTCTCTTACTATACGCTTTTAATTTAAGATCATATTTAAGTATTCTATTTACCGATATACGTGAAATACCCGTCTGTAGAGCCATTTTCTTCTGGGTGCGGCACGGATTTCGACGAATTCGTTCTTTGATAATCTTTATGTTCGCAGGGGTCCTTACAGAACGCGGGCGGCCAGTTCTTGGACGATCATCAATCTTTTGGGTCTCCTTATACCGCTTTATAGTATAGTATACAAAATTGCGGCTAGCTCCAATATTTTTTAATTCGTTAAAAATTTCCATTGGTTTTTTTCCCGCCTCATACAACGAAACTACAGTACACCGAAGTTGTTTCTTAGCCGCCATTTTGACAAACAATGACAATAAAAAGAAAACAGCCACGACAAGCTGCCAGCACGTTTTTATTTTAAATTTGAGGTTTGAAATTCGTCTCAAAACTTATGAACACACGAGGTATAATGCATAATAACATAATATTAATATGTAATTTAACGATAATGTGAAAATCCTTGTATTTTCAGTGAGATTTTATTGAAAATATGGTAAAAATAAGAACGATTTACATATAATTATGTACAAAATAACGAAAATTTCAGTGTAGATAAGAATACATATAGGTGTGAATAAATATTCAAACAACTAAGTTTTCATATGACATCATAAAGTTTCAAGGGCTCAAAGTTATCACTTCGGGTAAAATAAGTAGTTAAAATATTCAATGCTACTCTAATTTAAGGCCGCTACATGAAAAATAAGGAGCTGACTTATGCAAATAACTAATCAGAATTTTACTTAGAAAAACAACGTCAAACATTCGTTTCGGACTCTTTATTTACCAAAAATATGAATGGACTCTTGAAACGGTTTGTAAACATCCACTGCCTTCGGAGGTAACATGTGGGATTAACTCCTGGCAGCGCAGCAACAGTGGCTGCATGTAAATGAGGTACCTATTATGGCTTAAAGTGCATTGCACGAACACACTCGACAGTAAAAATACTAAAATAGTTTTCTAGACACCAAGGAAGCCGTTTGTGATGTCTACGTTTGAACTGGAGAGTTATAAAAAGCGCTCAAAGATTTCTTATTGACGAGTAGGTACATCTCTACAATATTTTTTATTGCTATAAAGATAGCTGAACATCCGAGGATTGTAATAGCATAATAATGCGAGTTATGTCATATTTCGCCTCCGAAAACGAAGTTTTTTATCGTACCTACAAAATTATTGCGAAAATTTATATGTTTGTTAGTTTGATAATTTATCCTGCTATCATTCTGCACCCGAGCTGGGGATTAATGTGTTCTTCGCCGTATGTAGGTTTTCTATCCCGTAAAAACACAAAATAGTCGAAGGGTGAACGAAATTCCTATTTCATATGGGTGAATTCGCGGGCAAAATTTCATAACTAAAAAAAAAATAAAGAAATAAGGACTGTGAAACACGCGTTTGTCGGTTGAATTCCAGTTATAAAATTCGATATTAGATAGTTTTAGAAGAAAAGTATGATTGCATTCAGTAAGTCAATATAGAAAACTATTCTGGAACAGTTTTGGTAACTCAGTTTAAAAACTTACAATATGAATAATCGATGATGGAAACGATCAAGAATTAAATCGGTAAAATATTACAGCGCCTACAACTATTTAAGGAGCAATATTTCATGTTGACTAATATTTGCGGTGTTATTATGAATCTACAAGCATTTTAATATGCTTATGGTAGCATCGGAGGATTGGAGGTAGACTTTTATCAACGGGCTAAGCATAACGAGCCATATTAGAGTTAGTTAATTTATTGTATTCTAAAAGAGCGTACCTTCGTAATTTTTACATATAGAAAACTTTAAAACCTAATAGTTTGCAGTCAAGGGTACATAGGTAAACAAGAAATCGGTAAATGGACAAAAATACCCCGACACTTTTAGAAAAATGTTCATAATTTTCAATCGACTGAACCGATTTTCTTCAATAGCTAAGAACACTGTTGATGAAGTCACCTTTCAAACACAATAAATCAAAATCACCTCTCTCTGAACTCTCATACTAAAATTGTTCGGGCATATCTCAAAACTAAACAATAACTCAATAGATCGTCTTGTCATGCAAGGTATAATGAAAGCAACTAGACCGCGCAGACGATCTCCAATGCGATGGACCGACCAAATAAAAGCCCTGGTGGGAGGCCCCGTACCCCAGTGCTCTAGAATGTCTGCCAGCAGGGAGAAATGGTGAAATATCTTGAGTCGAGCTACATCTGCCACACATATACACGTGGACGTAAGACGTGTTGACCACGCCCACTCTGTCAAGAGTTTTATGACTGAAATCGTCATTATGAGATGAAATCGTCATTATGTCAGTCGTAATCCATCCGTTCAAAGTACTAAGATGCCACAGACAGATACATAAGTACCTACACAGATAATGTATCTGTGTGTATAATTGGTACCTCAGTGTCACTCTGTACTATTCTTGCCATCCTCGGAATAGTTCAAAATATTATTTATATTATTACTTACGAATTACAAATACTTAGCCAATGTCAAGCGTTGCATCTATCCAATCTTCGAAACGCTTTGTCTATGCTATATTTGCGTATACTTTAATGTGTGTGTATCTGTGGTGACTATGTGTCACGGGTAATAGCGGCGAACGCGTGGATGCATTAAATGTTCTGGGATCACTTTTAGATGACCAAAAACGCTTTTACCAAAAATTTCAATATATCGATATTTTATACTCGATACTAATCGATACAGCTAAAAACTATCGATTATATATTTATCAATATATTTTTTACACTTGCTCATCCCTATTAAAAGAGGTTTGTATAGTCACTGTCATATTTTGAAATATAGCGCCCTGGGCCAAAGGTTTTGCCCGCCACAGAAGTTAAGGAAAAAACCGACCAAGTGCGAGTTGGACTCACAAATAAGTAAATACTCCCCTGTGCATTGTATAAGTAGTAGTGAAAAACACTTACCAATAGTGGTAAATATGGTCCCGGAATAGAACAATGCATTAATGAACGTCCACTTTCTGTCCTCGATGTCGTTGTCGTGGAGTTCTCTGACGCACTCAATCACGGCATTCTCGTAATCTGCCAGATACGGCAACAACTTCACGTGGTCGAAATTGTCGTCCTGTGGAACACAAGTGATTGGTAAATCGATGAAAAACTAAAAATTTCCGGTCACACTAATTTAAATAACAGCAATAGGTTTTTTTTTAATTATTTGACAATAGTTTTATTTTCATACTAAGGCAACTTTATCAGCGTCGTTAGATAAAAAATATACTAAAAACCATCCGTGGATTGTACCACACCGTACTTGAAATCTTGTTGTTGAAATCAGTTCAAGGTGCGTCCACATTTGTATCATTTGCCAGTATCAGATCATCGTCGCGTGTCACGATCACGCGTTTGGACGTTGCACCAATCTGATCACTCGAAATCCATTTTGCTACGCGTATCAAACACTCGGATCGGACAAGCGCGGCACGATCGCGACGGTGCGACGTCCACAGTAGCGATCATGACACGCGATCATGCTACGCGGTCATGATACGCCGCGATCCATCTCGAGTCGGTTTTTGCCCGATCATCTTCTGTCTCTTACATTGCAGCTACGCGTGAAAGAGATGGCCGAGAGGCGTGGCTTGAGTCGCTGGCGCAGGTGTGTTACGGCGAATTTCCAAAGTACTGCCATTTTTAGTTGCTACGCGCGCGGTGCCACCGACGCATGGGCGCTGCTGTCCACGCTAGTGCTCGGCGCTCGCGGCTTATCAGCTGTCGTGATAATGATCTTCAAGTTTCTGCACAGGTGTCAACCAATTCGATGTGCGACCGCAGAGTGCAACAGTTTTACACGGAACACAACGCTACTACAGAAGAACGATCACGCGAAAAATGATGATCGGTGAAATGCCAAAATGATTGGAGCGGTGAAACGATACGGCTAGCGTCCAAACTGCAGCATGCGAAATGATCGGCGCGGTAATCGGATACGGTGATACGCTACGGCTTAGTGTGGACGCGTTTCTTCACGTGGCGGCGCAAATGATACGGAATACCGACAGTGAGCGTCCAAGCAGCGCGATACGCAGTCATGCCACGGCACGATGATCGGATATGAGCAAATGATACAAGTGTGGACGCACCTTAACCTGTTTTAACCACAACAACACATACAAACGTAAAAAAAAACGGTGGCCTTCAAATAGTCCGTATCAAATATCTCAATGTACTGACATATCATAGCTGGGTATTCTCAGATGGTTATAGCACACTTTTTACCAGACTGAAGCAATAAAGAGGCATGGCTTTATCCTCCTCCTTGAACTAATTTCCGTTGTTATGAAAAAAGATATCTTGCCAGTTAAATCTACAGGATGGTTATGTTTGGGTAGAGTTTTAAATTATTTATTTTGTTCAGTAAATTAGAACGAACATTAAATATTTTTCTAATTTTTATTTGAAATAAATTGTTCTGATGTAATGTAACATCTCATAACGTGTTGGTACTTAATTTGCTAGCAGCTTATATATCCAAAGAGTCCGTCAAAAGACTTTAGATTAGTTGAGCAAGTGCGTCAAACAATAGTAGATTGTTTGACAAGGGGCTAAAATAAGCCATTATGACACGAAGTGATTATTCGGACGAGCTCACGAAGTGAGCGAGGACAAATATGTCTGACTGTCATAATGGCTTTTAGCCACGTGTTAAACACTCTGCTTTCCACTTCTACTGCGAGAAAAAAAAAGATTTAAAATTGTATATTTAATGAAAAACTAAAAGTACAGTTTGAGCAATTCTATCAGAAAGTTTGGCCAATCTGATCAGGTTGGTTTGTTTATTTTTAATTATTAGTAAGGCGTATGTAGCTGGCCGCAAGTTTTATTTTTCGGTGTCATAGAAATTTGTATGGGAATATATGGCTTTCTTTTAAACTCTAGGGGCTAAATGTACTATTTTAGTCTCGCTTCGCGAAGCTAATATGACGTACTTTTTGAGCAGGAGAAGTGAAAAATATCATTATAATGCCAAGAAAATCCAAAATGCAAGAAAATTCATTATGAATAGGATTGAATATTTACATTAGAAGATGAACAACAAAAATAATGAATAGATTCAGGCGTTACTTTGCGGAATTCCATATTAGATTAATGAACTTATAGTTCCTTTGCTCTCCGTGAAATAATGTCTTGGTTAGATGTGACAAAAATGTTTTGTAAGTGGTTGTTGACTTTCCTAGCGCATTTAACGACTAGAGCTGACAAGCTGTACCAAAAAAAATATTCATGCATTTTTAGCAGGGGGCAACGTGAACACGTAAAAGCGCACACAATAAAAATACACTAACAAAAACAATATTTTTTTAGGCACATTGGCATGTTGCCAGAGCCTTGCGGCTGCACCGGCGATCTTGGCTGGCGTGAACGTGGTTGCTCTATCGAGAACCACCTGTTCAGCCTTGGAGAGAAGTGAAAAATGCTGTAGACCAATTAATTATTTAGGTTACGTTCGAACGAATTGATTTGGGAACGTTATCCACTGAGGGAGCGCTTTCCAACCGGTTAATAAATTTCGTTGCCTGTTTGCGCTCCGAGATATTAACAAGTTAGTTATAGCTGTATTTTGCGAGCGTACCTTTATTATAGGTTCTCAAAGTCTGGCCCTAACCGGTACGTAAAATAAAAAAACCGGTTTTCATGCCCTAGTTTAACCGATAAATTGTCAATGTGTGTATGTTTTTTTTGCAAAAATATCGTTACTTTCTGATGGTCTAATTCAAACTCAATTAAGGTGATGGTACATACCGCGAATTGTGTCTGGTTTTGCAGCGCCACCACGCGGATTTTTTCGGCAAAATCTCGCCTGATATCCACCAACTTCTTATCGTATTTAATTTCGTGGGGACCTGTGATCAAAACAATTTGAATGAGGTTTAACAAAAGAAAAAGGAAAACCGGGCAAGTTGGACTCGCCCACCGAGGGCTCCGTAATAAATATCCGCTAAAAACGGTCGAAATCCAGTGTGAGCAGAGTCGTTATATTGGTTATTGACATAGACATACAGACAAAATAATATGATTACCGTTTTTAGGGTTCCGTACCAAATAGGTAAAAAAGGAACCCTTATGGTGCGTCTGTCCGTCCGACTACGCCATATCTCAAAAACGACTTATGCTATCTATTTGGAATATTAATAAACATTATAGAATATATGTTTATTTTCTAAAAAAACGACCAATGAGGGGGGGGAGGGGGTAAAAATTAAAAGTTTAGCCACTAGGTCAAGTAGGGTATCATATAAATAGGGCTTGATCTGTAAAAATTTTTAACGTTTTTATTGTGCTAAACTTCGCCCCTTTCCTTTATCTTCGATGTTTACCAAGCTAATTTTTTTTGAATAACATTTTTTATAAATAAACATAGATATTTCAAGACAATTATAACTCGCTATTTTCTATGTATCTATTTTTATTTAATTTTCAAAGAACCTATTTGAACAACCCAGTTGTGTTAAGTTTGCACCGCATTTGTATCCAACGCTGTAGATATCAGGTGCAAAATTCACTTAACCGGAACCGGGTAATAATGTTAGGGTCATGGAAAGTTTGTACGGAACCCTCGCTGCGCGAGTCCGACTCGCAAGTGCGAGTGGCCGGTTTTTTCCGTTGATTGTTCTATAAAAGATACCTTCATACCAAATTTCAAGATTCTAGGACAACTGGAAGTACCTACCCTGTATGTTTTTAGTTCACGGCAGTTTGAATAGAAAAACCGTAGAAAAACCTTTTTTATTGGCTGTATCTTTTTATTGAGTTGACTTCAAAGTTTGAATTTATTCACAGTTTCAAGGGACTGCAGACTTAAGTAGGTATTTGATATTAATTTCAGCTTGATAGTTATCCTGAGAAAAAGGGTCTTGACAGACGGACAGACGGACAACAAAGTGTATTTGCAGAACTGTAAGAAAGAAGTAATGCTTTCTAAACTTCATATTGTAATTTGTACTCGGCCAGTATGGGTAAGCGTAATTGAGTGGCATTCCACTGTAGCACCTTGTCGCATTGACAAGGCCTCCGATGGCTCTGAAACTCAAACTAGAGTGATAAGACAGATTATAGCGACAAAGTACTTTCTATCTTGTTACACGAATCAATTTTCATTACCATATATCAACCTACCTGTCTATCTATTAATATACGACTGATCATGCTTTCAAGTTATTGTTATCTCCAGACTTCAATCTCCTCGGAGCGAGCATCCAGTACTGAATAAGCCTCGATATAACACATATTGCTTTTGGAATGAGCGACCATTGTGGCTCCATTGAGACTAGAGATGTGTACTCTTAGCCCATGAGTGAGCGAATCAAATGAACTATATCATTTGGTTTAGGACAATCGCTCTTTCACTCACTGAAGATTCAAGTCGCTCAGTATCTTGTCATATCACTTACTTGCTAGGTCTTGCCAACTTTCGCTCATAATTCAAATGAATGTGCCGAGCCGGCCGAGCCAAACGAAAGAGACGAGGGTAATCAAATAATATATATTACATTATAACTAAAACTTCGTCAGCGGAGGAGTAAACACATAACTATCTTCTCTTACGTATCCTATAACCATCCGTGGATACGCAGCTACCCGTATACCAAAAATAGATGAAATCCGTTTACCCGATTTGGCGTGATGAAGCCACGACGACACATACAATGTTGTTTATTATAGACCGTATTCTATTCACTAATGGGATTCCTATAAAAAAAAAAACGATTTACTTTATAACCAATATGGTTGCAAAACTCAGTGTATCGGTCGGTAATTGCTGTAACCCTCCTACACAAATGAACCAGAAAGCAAAAATAAGTCAAGCATCTGATTGATTATATCTCTATAGTTACTATATACAGCTGCGGGCCTATGATGAATGAATGAATGAATGAATGAATGAATGAATAGTTTATTTGCATAAAAAACAAGCGTATATAAAAGGTGTTACAAATATCACATGGTCGCGTTTATCACGCGATAAATGATATGATAACGCGCCTGTCACTCTCGCACTCACATACGTGTCAGAAGGTGACGGCAGCTATGTCACTTATTTATCGCGTGACAAACGCAACCATCATAGGCCCGTAGAGGCGTGGTGTAAGGAAAATTGGAGGGGAAGCCGAAGCGTAATAATGTCCTCATGTTTAAAGAAAAGGGTGGTTAATTAGCTAAATTAGAGATACATATTCTCGTCACCGATCAGGTTTTATGTCCAACTCCTATACCATTTAAATGGCCCGCCTTTGGAACCGACTTCCTCTCAAGATTAAGAAAGCCCCAAATAAGTGCGCTTTCAAAAAATCTTTGCGCGAACTCTTTGTCGGCAGAACTGCAAACTCGTAGGTTTTTTGTTTAGCTTGTTTCATCTGAATTTATTAATGTACATAAATATATGAATATGTATGTATCTAAGTATTTATTTTTCTAAATTATGTCTGTAAATTAGTTGCACCGCCCACAATTTATCTGCTTTGCCTCAAAGTTGACTAGTAGAGAATTCCCTATGGCATTAAGTCCGCCTTTTGTACGATAAGTTTTTTCTTTTGTGCAATAAAGATTAAATAAATAAATAAATATCTCAGTGAGCGAAAGATATGAATCAATCTTTGCAATTCAGTGATATGATTCGCGCATCTCTATGAGACCTTTGCCTTCATTTGAGAACTCGGGGTTGATGGGAATACGTTCGTTCTTTTGATGCCTATTTCGATCTGTTTAGGTATTAGTCTTGGAAGATACGGCTAATATTCCTGAAGTAAGAATACTTCTCGGATTTATACCCGACAGCGGCAAAACATAGGTTATGTTTTTCTAGTGTATTATTAGAATCTGCAGATTAAATATCCTGATCGATTTTTACGTTGTTTGACTCACATACTACATAGAGACTGGATTTTTCCGTCTTTTTTTGTGCCCAAAGGGTAAAACGGGACATTAGTACTACGACTCCGCTGTCCGTCCGTCTGTGTGTCCGTCTGTCACCAGGCTGTATCTCATGAACCGTGATAGCTGGACAGTTAAAATTTTCACAGATGATGTAATTCTGTCGCTGCTATAACATGATATACTAAAAAAGTATAATTTGATGTCTGTCTGTATATGTCAGTTACCAATATAAAATGATCGAACACCGCGTACATTTGGCTTAGGCAGGAGTAGGGCTCTGCTAACACTGGATTTTTATAGATCCAGCCGTTTGTAGCGTATATTTTGTACGGAACCCTCGGTCCGACTCGCACTTGGCCGGTTTTTAATACATTAATACTATACCAGGGTCAAAATCAACTGAGCGTTAGAGTCATAAACATCAAGTCGACCTTATCGCTCGCGCTTTAGAAGAAACAGCAAGTGCAAGCGAGTGGTCCGATTTTGTGTTTATGACGTTCTGTTGATTTTGGCCCCACCCACATATTTATTACGATAGTTTGGCTCAGTGGGTTGCATAACGGCCTACGAAGCTAGCAGTCCCGGGTTCGAATCCCGACCAGAGCAAGTGTTTGTTTGATGAGCACGAATGTTTGTTCCTGGGTCTTGGATGTTTTCTATGTATTATACTATATATTTCTTTCAGTTTCAGATATAGTTTTCTATGTATAACTATTATAATTTTTGTATACATTATGTATGTCATCGCTTAGTACTCAATGTACAAGCTTTGCTTTTGGGACAGGTCGATTTGTGTAAGATTGGTTTCCCGCGACCTTCACCAGATCATAGGTCTACCTTTTTAGGTGCCTATCCACGCCGCGTCGGGCTGTACGTGGTCACCACTCGAGAACCTTTCTGCCCCAGCGGCCATCGGTTCTACGAGCAATATGTCCTGACCCACTGCCACTTAAAAAGTCTAAACTACAATGAAATAATAATAATGATCTTTATTCTGTAAGCAGGCCGCAAGGGCTCTTTACAAGTCTGAATCTACGGCATTTTCCAAGAGAAGACCCAGTGGTCTTCTCTTGGAAAATCTCTTGAAAAAAGGACAATTTAACCGACTTCCAAAAAAGGTGGAGGTTCTATGTTCGACTGTTTGTATTTTTTTATTAATTCTTAACTATTCCAATATTAGTACTTAGCCTATTTTAAATGTATCTTTCTAAGTATAACCTCAATGCTTGTTCTCCAAGAAAATATATCAAAACTTATAAAATTACATTCAAATTCAAATAGCTTATTCTGTAAGTAGGCACTAAGGGCACGTTAACAAATGTGAATCTGAATCTCCCGGAATTTCACAAGAGGAGGCCGCTAAATATTCAACAGTAGGTCATTTTTTCGTTAATTATACTTGAAACTGTTGAGTAATAAGGGCGGAGTTCAAAAAGTTAAACACAAACTCACGTAATTAAACTTTCTATGAAGTTTCTGTTGAGTGACGAAAAATAGGGTAGTATCCTGGGTCAAAAAAAAATATCCTAATAAGTCCGTCAGTAAGATTTAAAAAAAATGGGTTACTAATGTGTTGCACAAAATTTATTGGCATATTTTCGTTTCGCATAGCAACCATTGGCACAATCATCATTTCGCACAATTGCTTTTTGCCTAAATTTCTTGGCATACTATCACTTCGCACGTGTTTCTTTGGCAGAATAGTACATTGGAATAATGTCGATTAGAACAATACTCCTATGGTCGAATAATTGTGTCGCTGAAATTTATATTGCATTTATATTTGCAACACACAGGTGGATCGCCTCGGTCACCACGGCTTATCTTGCCATAGAAGCGTTGGGCGTATCCCACGCCACGCCGCTCTCAACGATATCATCCGTCGGGCCCTTGCTGTAAAAAAAAACACTTACCACATTTAGATTTCAATTTTTTGATTGAAGCCTTATGAATAATAAAATGAAATTTTCAGGGTAGCTACCTGATAGATAGAGCAAGTTTTTAAAAGCCAAACGGTATTTTTTTTATGTGATTTTATCTTTTTAAAGCCCCTTGAAGTTGTGAATATATTGGGTAATTTTATCATTCTTGGCATTTAATTTTTTTTTTATTCCATTCAAAGATCTAACGATAGTAAATGTTACCATACTGAATTGGCCTATCTATCAGCTTAGCACACAAAAAAAATCAAGCATCTACCGCAATAATTCACGTCACCATAAATAAAAATCTCATCGTACTCGGCGATAGGTGAAAAATTTAAAAAAAGTCATAACTCCGAAAATACGAAAAATCGCGGTACATACATGGGGGTGATTTAGATTGCCCTCGAGGTCCTCTACCTCCCAGCTTCAGTATATAACTACTTCTTGGGACACCCTGTATATTTCCCATTATTTTATTATTATTGATTAATTATGAGATGATATGTTTATTGTATATTTTCCGAAATATTCGCTACGAAATTAGCAAAATTTGTGTCCCCCATCTATTTTCTAAACGGTAAGTTCAAAAAATATGAAAAAAATTACAAAAATAAAACTTAATGAATACTTCCAACGAAAATTGTTTTCAAAATGATCGGACATACCGTTCTTAAGTTATTGCCAAAAAACTGCGCTTTTCAGGAGTGCCGGGGAGATACGCTCTTTTGTTTGTGTTTTATTTTTTCATATCGTATTTTTTTTTCATCTGTAGTGCATTTTTTTGTATAAACGGCTGTGGAACCCTTCATGGGCGAGTCCGACTCGCACTTGGTCGCTTTTTTTGTTTACTTAATTGACAAAACAAAAAATATGTGTCCAATATTTTCTGATAATCGACCTGACGGACTTATTATATTTTTTTAGGACAAAAGCCTATTAACGTTTCGTCACACAAAAGAACACTTCATTTCATCGGGTTCGTATAATAAATACAGGTAACGATGGTCCAACATTTAGGACCTCACCCGCAACTAATTGGTACACGTAGAGGAGATGTACAGACAACTCTTTGAGCTATGTCGTCATATATTAATAGAGCTTTCAAGTTATTGTAGTAAACTTCAATCTGCGGGCATACTGAATAAGCCTCAATACAACAATATTGCTTTTGCAAGGAGCGAGCATTGTGGCTTCATTGAGACCTTTACATTCATATGAGAACCCGAAGTCGTTGGGAATAGCTTAGTTTTGCTCAAGCCTATTTCGACCTTTTTAGGTATTAGTCTAGACAGAAACGGCTAATATTCATCATCATCATCATTTCAGCCATAGGATGTCCACTGCTGGACACAGGCCTCCTCAATTGATTTTCACTTGGGCCGGATAGAGGCGAGTCTGCATCCCTAACCAGGTCGTCGGACCACCTTGCTGGTTGCCTTTCCAAGCTGCCCTTGCCGGTACCTACAAGGATTCTATTCGAGAACCTTTCTGCCCCAACGGCCATCGGTTCTTCGAGCTATGTACTCATACCCATTACCTCTTTAGTTTGCTATGTCGGTGACTTTGGTTCGTCTACGAATCTACTCATTTCTGATTAAATCTCGTAAAGAGATCCCGTGCATAGCCCTTTCTATAGCTCGCTGAGTGACGGCTAATATTCCTAAAGTAAAAGTAGAGTTTTCTTCTTGGATTTTTACCCAACAGAACCACACATGCGCACATGTATGGTTCTGTTTCTAGAGTGTAAGTTATATTTAAAGGGCGGCTGACGGATGCAATAACTGTCCGGCGATATTTTTAATGTAAATTATAGGTAACATTCACCAGCATCAATATCTGTCATAACAAAGCGGGCGAAAATATCTGACACGTACTAACAGCCCTAGAAATAGAGTCGTTTCAGATATTTATGCGCGCTTTGTTGTGGCATATATTATTGCTGGTAACTAACTGTACATCGCTCAAGCTAGCCGTTGTTACTGCTGCCGCGTAACTGTCGTTAGGAGAAAACGAACATCGAGTCTATATCGAAATGAGGTCAGTGGGACTCCAGTTCAAGACAATGACAGACAGACAGCGTTATAATCTATATATAATATTAAATTGCTTGTAGACATATGACGAGTTTCTATCGTATGATTTATAAATCATCTGCTATAGTCGGCAGTAGTAGAATATTTTAAATCTAACGCATGTAACGTTTTAACAGGCGTATTCTGCAGTCACTTGTATTTTTGTTACACGTGTCATTGTGTTTCTAAATTTGGTTATTTTGTATAATACACGAAAAAAAATTGCTTAAGTCAAAAATTTAGTACTATTTTGTGGCAAACACCGACTCCAAAATAATAAAAACTTTTAAACAAAATAAATAAAACCGACTCCAAAAAAAACTAAAAAGTAAAAAATAACGCCATAATTCAGTTTCTTCAAATTACTTACAAGTAACCGTATGTATACTCAATCTATACAGTATATACAATTAATCTTATTTTGGCGTCGGTGCCATATAAAGAATGTGTAAAATATTGAAAATCACGATTTTAGTAAGTTGTGACACGATGGCACCGACTCCAAAATAAGATTAATTGTATATACTATATATTGAAGAAACTGAATTATGGCGTTATTTTTACTTTTTAGTTTTTTTTTGAGTCAGTTTTATTTTTTTGTTTAAAAGTTTATTTATTAACCGACTTCCAAAAAAGGAGGAGGTTCTCAATTCGACGGAATGTTTCTTTTTTTTTTTATGGATGTTCACCGATTACTCAAAGACTATTTGACCGATTTCAAATTTTTTTTTTTGGTTTTATAGAAGGTACTTTCTAGTTGGCCCCATTTAATTTTGGTGAAGATCTGATGATGGAATCCATGAGGAATTGAAGAAACTCCACACGACGCAATTAACGCTCAAGCCAGTAATTAAGTATTTTTTTATTTATATTTATGTATTTAGTATTTTGGAGGGCAATTTCTCCGAATAGGTTGAGTTTGGGCAGCTAAAAAAATACGTGTCCGTTATTTTACACTACTCTACCATATATAAAAATAAATCAAATCGGAGTCAGACAGTTGGGTACCTTACTTGTTAGTATTCTTCTAAAAATTGACTACTTACTTTGAGGTAAGACTGATTAAGCTAAAAATAAGAATGTAAAAAATAATATCATCAGGTTAACCTTCACATTTGTCAAAATAAGTTTAGAATAAATTTCTGTATGTTTCTGAAAGGCAGATTTCCCTACCCTATACTACTTAGATTGCCCACCGTGTCATTATAATTTCTGAACAGAATATTTACATATTCATATCATGTATAACAAACATATCTTGTTTGCGCAGCACTCATTTGATATGACTGTATGCTTTTGATTGAAACATTGTTTGATCATTTCCCAATATACCTCCGACAAATATTGAAACATAAATTCTTCGAGCATTTAACCAATGGAGATGGCGTCATGAACGTATTACCAGGTCGGTTTATGGAAATTGTCGGTGTGCGTGTGTTTTTTTTTTTTTTTTATATATATTACAGCACAATTTTTACACAAATCGGAAACATCCATGATTCAGGAAATATATTTAAGCTCATGATATGTTTGCCTTTACCGGGATTTGAACCCATGACCTTCAGCTTCGTAGGTAACGTTACTCCCACTGAGCTAACCCGGTCGTCAAAATGTCGACGTCATTCTTCATTTATAGGTATTTTTTTTCTACAGGAATATTTCCGTATTGTGCTATACTCTGTCTAATAACTACTAACTCAAATATCAATAATGTGCCCTTAAACTATTGATGATGACTGATGCACGCCTGTTATTGGTGCATAAACAGGTTTCGAGTCTCTGTGTTTGTATTTTTACTGATATTGTTTATGTACTGTTGGTGTGTCTTATAAATAAATAAATATACTGAAACATGGTCACTCACAATAGGCCTTAGAAGTACTTAGGCTTATCATAGTCACTCAAACAGCAATGGAGAGGGCTATACTTGGAGTATCCTTGCGGGATGGAATCCGAAACGAAACGATCCGTAGAAGAACCAGAGTAACAGACATCCCAGAAAGAACACAAGCGGTATAAGAGCTTATACTGCCTTTATACAGGTTTCAGCGTTATAAGGGCTGTATGTATAAGCTCTAATACAGCTTATGCGCTACTTGGGATAGGCCGAAAGATAGCAAAACTTAAAGGGCAATGGGCGGGGCACATTGCTCGTAGAACCGACGGCTGCTGGGGCCAACGAGTTCTGGAGTGGAGACACGCACCGGAAGATGCAGTGTGGATTAGAGGTCCAGCTATCCGTGTTACACGTGGAAACGTGTACACGTGTCCTTAAAACCGGCGGTGCTAACAACCCGATCTACACGGGTCTAAGAAACGTTTCCTCTTAGGAAAAGTTTCCTCTTAGGAAACGTTTCTAAGTTCGGGTCCGTATCCGCGGGTCTCGGCTCCGTTCGGATAGTGAATACCCGTCGGGGCGACCCGCCCGGATTGGTTTGAGTTGAAGTTGAAACGAATAATTGGTCATTATTGAATAACTTTTTTTATATTATTGCGTACGGCGGACAAGATTTATTTTTATTCAAATTTAATAACGAACTCAGATATCTAATAGTTTAGCATTGATTAGAGTTATATTGGTCTAAGCAATTTTTGGTTTGCGATTAAAATTTTAATCGCACATGATATGATACACGATTAAAAGTTTATAAAAATCGTCCTAGTATTAATCTTGTTATCTAATGATATCTTTTAATTTTGTCCACACATTTAATAGATACTTACTATAAATAATCGATAAATATGGTGTTAGGTGAAAAAAAGTATTAGATACGACTATTATACATGGTACATTACCTGCCAAGGCGGCCCTTTTCGAGATAAGATGCGAATGGGTTTAGGGTTACGCTGCACGTGTAGATGAAGACAATACCTATTGTTTGCTTAGTAAATAAACGGTGGCAATTTTAATAATAATATATATGAGTAACTTTGACACTCGGCTATTACCTGGAACAGCTTTTTTGAAAGACCGTTTTTTTTTAATATAAATAAGCGAAATACTTTGTTTAGCCCTTTTGGAGGGGGCGGCTTAGAATGTATAATTAACTCACTAGTTATTATTAAGATTTTACTTACCCACACTGTCGGTCAACATTGAGAGTCATACTTTGTATGTTAAAATTTAAATTTGTTATAGTTAAAAACTTTGAATATGAAAAGAAGTTGGGTGTGGAGATACGCCACCAATCTCGGTGATACAGCTTATTGTAACTTGTGCAGTGATCGGACTAACAATAAGTTTTTGTGTTGTGGTAGTTTGACAGGAGCTAAAGGAAAGCATTTAAAATTTGTTCACTTAAAATCTCCAGCGTCGACATCTAACAAGTAAGTACCTACATTTTCTTTTTTCATTCTGATGGTGTGTGAAAAAAATATTTATTTATTTAATTAAGCCATATCATTGTTCATTTGTACAAATATTCGAAGACAATTATAATGAGTACTCCTGTCCTTGTGATATTTTTGTAAAATAATCGATTTATCATTATTAATTTATTCAGTTGCTACTAAACCAAATTACCAACGATCCCTTGTGCTTTAATGTCTATCATGTTGTTTACTAAAGAAGTATTTTTAATTAAGCGGAGTGATTTGTCATTTTACAAATATATATTATTTGCCATTTCGCTAACTGCAATGAGCATCAAAAGTATTTAAAACTTAAAAAAACTACTAAATGAATGCAGTTTCAGTTAAATATAACATTTTAATATTCTACCATTTTGATCAAAATTAATCCATATACTATTATTTTGAAATGCGAAAGTTTGTCTGTCTGTCTGTCTGTCTGTTACCTCTTCACGCTTAAACCGTGGAACCGATTTGGATGAAATTTGGTATGGAGATAGTTTGAGTCACAGGAGAGGGCATAGGTTACTTTTTATCCCGGAAAATATACTTATCCGCGATAAACGATTTTAAGCAGACGAAGTCGAGGGCAGAAACTAGTACCCAATAAATTCATGACTTCTAAATTTTATTTTCGATTTTTTACAATATCTTGTCTAACCTAGAAAATATTAGTTACGATTTGATTTCGCTTTTGCCATTACAAGTTGTATAATTGTACGCATAATTCTTGTTAGGCTTCGGTACACTTAGGTAAACTTGTAATTTTTCAGACCAATAATGTGATTAAAAAATAGTTAAGTTGTATTTTTATAATTAAAGTAGATTGCCTTAAGAAATCTTTGATGTATTATTTGATTACTCTGTCCAGAATTTTAATTCAAAAAGAAATATTTATAAGATAGCTTTTTAAGAAGCTTCTATTATTTTAAGTTGATTATTTAATATTTTCTAAATTATTAATTTCTACGTGTTTATTTTTGTATGTTTCAAGTTTTTTTTAAATACAGTTTTACAGCTCGACTCGTTTTTTTTCCTTTTAATCCTATCGTCGTAAAACATTTGCTTAAACGTAGAAATAAAAAAACGCACAAGTTTTAAGACGAAATATCACTCGATTTCTCACACACGCTCTGAAAGTAAAGACAACCCGTTGGATTGCCACTACACGTCGGCGGCGGATCGGACCCGCGTGTAATTGAGACCCGTGTACACGGGTACACGGGTACACGGGTACACGAGTGTTAATTACACGGATACACGAGTCTTAATTACACGGGTCTTGATAACACGTTCCGAACGGGTCAGAAAACCGTTTCCGTGTAACACGGAAACGGGGACACGAAACCCGGACACGACCGAGAGCTCTAGTGCGGATGGGATCTTCACCATATCTACTGTCCATCTTGTTAGGGACCTTCCCACACTGCGTTGTCCTGCACGTGTAACCTTCTTCCACCAACAGCCGCCGGTCCTACGAGCAATGTATCCCACCCTGCAACTAAGTTTTACAGATTCTCACAGCTAAAACGAAAAGTCTTGGAGTTTTAACAAAACATCTAGGAGTTTCAATAATCTTCAAAGTTTTCCACGAAGCCTTTATAATACGTCAAAAGAACATAGAAGCCAAATATTATAATTTCATAATCTTCAGCGAATTCAAACGGATACAAGGTTCGTCCATTAGCCCATTGCTTCTCAAACTTCTCTTTAAGCTCAAAAGCATTTTTGGAATTTTCCGCAATTGGGTACCTACTTTCCTGCAGTCAATATAAATTATACTAGGCGCACGCATAGAACTAAATGTAATTTCTAAAAATAAGTTTTTTTTAAAATTACTAAATGTATTTACTACAAAATAAAAGAAGGAATCAGGAACGAATATATATACTCGTAATACTTATATATACAGTGGCTATAAAAAATCATTACGCTTTTGGCGATTTTAAAATAGAAGGTAGGTAATTTGATTAAATAGTGTTATGACGTCATAAAACTATATTTTTCATTCCAACTTCATACTCTTTGAATGTTTTTGACAGTTCATAAAAAAGAGCTGATTTCATCAATCAATCAAAGACTCTATTTAATGGATATATAAATAAATATTACAGAACAATTCTACACAAATCGAACTAGTCCCATTTTAAGCTCAATAAGGCTTGTGATATGGGAACTAGACGGCGATAGATTTAAAAGATATATTTACTTCTATACATAGAAAACATCCAAGACCCAGGAACAAATATTTATGCTCATCACACAAATAATTGCCCTTACCGGCCCTTTGAATCCAGCACTTTCAGCTTCGCAGGCATTACTCCTGCTGAGCCAAACCGGTCGTCTAATACCTTTTTCCAGGCTACATGGCCCGCCCATTGCCACTTGAATAAAATCCTGCAAGCTAAGTCGGTTACATTCGTTTTACTTTCTATCACGCCGAGAAACTCTGAGCATAGCTCTTTCCATTGTACATTGCGTGATTCTGAGCCGCCTTATGAGTCCCATTGTAAACTACTATGTCTGAGTTCCATAGGTCATCACTGGCAACACGTACTATTTGAAGACCTTCGTTTTCAACCAGTGGGAGCACACGGATTTCCGTTCGGGCAGTAAAGTCCTGGAGTGGCGCCCACGCATAGAAAAGCGCAGCGTGAAATAAAGATCACTGAGTCGAAAAATATATTTTTTTATTTCTATGAAACACAATTTTCTGTGTTTCTGTGTTTTTAACGGAGGAAAACTATCACCACATTACTATCTATTGTGACATAGATACAAGTCAAAGCGCAAAAAAATACGATTGCTCGCGCACGTGGTCACACCAGGACTCGAACCCGGTACCCCTCAATTATGCGTCGAGCGTGTCAACCCCTCCACCAGCGAGCACTGTGCTAGGCTCGGTTCGAGTCCTGGTGTGACAACGTGCGAGAGCAATCGTATTTTGCTTTGCGCTTTGACTTGTATCTATGTCACATATTTTTTGTGTTTTATGTATGTATGTGTCTTTGCGGCTTCATCACGAATCACGAACAGATTTCAAATATTTAGTTCGAGTTTCCACATATTATTTTGAACGACCACTACTCCAATATTTTGCGTACAGTTTGGGAACCATTGCCTTAGCTTCAGGTAACATTGCTCATTATTTAAACGTGATTTAAGCGTTCCTTTCGGCTTTCAGAAGCCTTCACATCCCTGACAAAGGAAGTTAACAGGTTTCGAGGTACGGATTCAAAATGGCGACCGCTTTTCACAGCGACAGAAAATATAAACTATTAATATATTAGAAGGCGAATGTTTGCGTGAATGTGATCTATTGAAAATATAAGTAAATAGATATTTTGATATTTTTAAGCCTAGTTTTAAATACACGTTTGCTTACTCATTCTTCATCATAGATCACTAGCAATAAGATGAACGCAAAACTAAGCATCGATGTCGCTACAATAATACTGCGTATGCAATAAATAAAGTTATCCTAAAAACTGCTTAAAAATGATTTTCTTCTTACATTTTGACATTACATTTTACAATAATTATTTATACGTAGAGGAGGAATTTATTACCCTTTTTAGGGTTCCGTAGCCAAAACGGCAAAAACGGAACGCTTATAGATTCGTCATGTCTGTCTGTCTGTATGTCTGTCCGTCCGTATGGTCACAGGCATTTTACTCACAAACTATAAGATGTACATTAATGAAATTTGGAGCATAGGTGTCGTGTATTAACCGCTACTTAGTTTGATAGTTAAATAAAAAATATATATATTTCTAGGGGGGGCACTCCATACATGTAACCGAAACGTAAAAAAAAATTCAGCAAATATCAAGGTGTGGCACATATTTCGTCAGTACTTCTAAAAACACTTTGAGGTTTCTAAAAAAAAATTGGTTTAATGAATAGTTTCCGAAATATTCGCTACGAAAGCAGCAAAAATTGTGTCCCCACATCTATTTTCTAAACGGTAAGTTCAAAAAATATGAAAATATTTACAAATATAAAGCTTAATAAATACTTCCAACGAAAATTGTTTTCAACATGATCGGACATACCGTTTTTAAGTTATTCCCTAAAAACTGCGCTTCTCAGCAAAATGACGTAAGTGCCTCTCTTATGTAAGTGTTTTTTTTTCATATCGTATTTTTTTTCATCTGTAGTGCATTTTTTTGTATAACCGGCTGCGGAACCCTTCATGGGTGTTTTTTGCTTTTATCTTAGTCTGGTAAAAAGTACACAAAAACCATGGGTTTCAAGCTATCCTTGCATCAAAAATGATTTGAAATTCGTCTGTCCGTTTTGACGTGATAAGGCCGCAAACCGCAAAGCCACATACATTATACATTAAAACATCTATCCATACTCCATACTAATATTATTAATGCGAAAGTGTGTCTGTCTGTCTGTCTGTTACCTCTTCACGCTTAAACCGCTGAACCGATTTGGATGAAATTTGGTACGGAGATATTTTGAGTCCCGGGGAAGGACATAGGCTACTTTTTATCCCGGAAAAATACTCCCATCCGCGATAACAAATTTAAGGCGGACGAAGTCGCGGGCAAAAGCTAGTACTATTATAAAGTTGTAAAAATGAAATGTTTCTATGTTTGTATGTGTCGTTGTGGCTTCGTCACGCTAAATCGGCTAAACGGATTTCAACAATTTTTGGTACACTGGACAGCATCTATCCGGTAACTACATTGGTTGTATAAGATCTTACTAGATGGCGTTGATAACATCAAAATATTAAAAAAAAATCTCGGCTGAACTTACGATTGCCAAACACACACGGCAAGTCACTCACATATCCAATTTACATTATGGAACGTATTTTCAGAATCCAGTATCTTTGAATGCACCTTCAATTAAATATTACTTAAATTCACCCGTCATAAACACAGTCATCGATGATTTTGCTAATTCAAACACAAAATACAAAAACGCTTTTTTCCTATACCACTTTCGAGAGGATTTGAACCCGGAACATTCGTCTTATAGATCAACTCATCAAACCCCTTAGCCATCAAGCCATATTCAAAGAGGATGAAATTTATAACCGTATTTGTAATCACTAATCACCTACGTTTGCAAGGCATGCGTTTAGTGTTAATAGTTTTTTTTTTTTTTACTGAGATGAATTAACAGCTGCTTAAACAAAACATTATTATTTAAACAAATAAATATTTATAATTAAGTCACATGTGGAATAGTTGTTGATGCAACAATTGTATAAAAGCACATACTTAGAGGGTAAAGTTAAGATTATGAATATAATTTTATTCTTTTTATTCTTAATTGGAAAATAATTTTCAATTTTATCATTAACGGTGATATACCTCTATTTTGGTTTCAATTAATTATTTAAATAAGGAGTTAATTAAACTCTTTCTTTTAAGTCGAAATTAAATGGAAAATTGCTTCTTACTTAAGATAAATAAAAAAAATAAAAAATATATGAATGCAAATCAAATGTTTTATATAAACTATCCTTTATGTATAATTTAATTACCTTTATGTATAATTTAATAGTTTTTATACAAAGAAACTGTTCGTTCGTTCCCTTGCGACTGCCGTCCGTTCGATTGTATTTTTGATTGAGTTTTAGTATTTATTTTGTAATAAAGGGTTCTCGTTGCAATATTGACTTAGCCACAATGATACAAATAATTACTTTGCATAGTCAAGGCAAAAATTTGACAGAAATTGCAGACTAGAAACCGGTGTAAGCGTAAGTATTATTGTTTACATTTCTTTCTAGATTTTTTATATTAGTGTTATCTGTATGCTAATTTAATAATGATTATACATTTCTGAAAATTGTTACAGAGGAAAACAGTAGTGTTATGGGTGCGACAATTCACAGAGGAAGGATCATATTTGGGGGTTGAAGTCACTCGCGTCCGTAGGTTTACCCTCGAGACCCTACACGTGACCCCTGGGTGGTGCCAAACGGGTGACATATTTCCGGTGGTAGGCTTCGGCCGTGGCTGGTAACCACCCTCCAGGCAAAGCCGCGTCGCCAAGCGGCTTTAACTGTGTTCCGGCGCGATGCCTGGAGTAGCCAATGAGGGTAAATGGGTCTGGGCAGTTGCAGTGATCAGTGTGACTGTATTTGGCTGCTGGTCACGGCTGCATCGGGGGCCTGGCTTCGGAGGGCAGCGGGATCCGAAGCACGGTGCCGCCGCTGGCCGACCGTAGGAAGTTGGGGGCCCAATTAGCTGCCTAGCCGACAGTGAAAGGCTGCCCCGCCACCTCACGAAAAATCCCAGAATGCTCTACCTTGCCGGTTGGGACCAGGTAGCCATTCTGGGGGGGTTCGGACGTCCCCGCGGTCTCCGCGTCAGGCTCCTTCACGTGCGGCCGTGTCCAGTTTGCCTCCCGGTAGCTAACGGACTACCGCCTCGCCCAACTGCCATTCCCCCCAGCCTAATCACTCCCTTCCACTAATTATGGCTAAGTCAAAAATAAGAATCAAGGTTAAACAGCGGCTGCACGTCCTCCCACTTAAAGTGCACCACTCTAACGTCCGAGGTCTGCACTCAAATCTCGTTCCAGTCCACCACCACCTCGAGACAGAAAAACTGCAGCTGCTGTTCCTCACTGAGACGCAGATCAGATGTCCAGATGACATAGCGTACCTTAATTACCCTGGGTACACTCTTGAGCATCGGTTCAAACCGCGTGCAAGGGTCTGTGTGTACTCCCGTGATGACATCTGCATCAGGCGTCTCAAGAACCTTGAGGACCCCAGTTTCTCCCTCTTGTGGCTCATGGTGGACGCAGGATATGAACAAATTTTGTACGCCTGTGTCTACCGCTCGCACAGTGGAGACGAGGAGACAACTCGCTTATGTGAACATCTCTGTCAGACGGCGGATGAGGCTAGGGAAAGGTACCCTTCAGCTCAGCTAGTCATCTTGGGGGACTTTAACGCACACCATCAGGAGTGGTTGTACCCATACCAGGAGACCGACCACGCTGGGAGAGAGGCGCACAACCTTGCACTATCGCTAGATCTCACCCAGCTGGTAAGCTGTGCCACGAGGGTGCCCGACGTTGTCTCCCACACTGCCAATTGCCTTGACTTTCTGCTGACTACTGAACCAGACAGATACTCGGTATCGGTCTCCGCACCGCTAGGTACCTCCGATCACTGTCTGGTAAAATCTGTATCCGTATATTCCCCACCTGAGAGCAACCCAAGTGGTCCTCGAAGGCTGTGGCGATACAAGTCAGCAGATTGGGACGAGATGCGTCACTTTTTTGCATCTTACCCTTGGCGTGAGGTCTGCTTTTCTTCAGGTGACCCGTCGAGGTGTGCCGAAGCCATAACCGCGGTTATACTTCAGGGAATGGAATATTATATACCATACTCTGATGTAGCGTCGAATGGCCAAGCTCGTCCTTGGTTCGGAGCTGATTGCAGTCGTGCCGAGGCACACAAACAATCGGCTTATTCCGCATGGGCTGAAGCTCGAGCACGTAAGTCTCCGGATACACCGAAACTGAAGAAAGCCTTTAACCAAGCCGCCAAAGCATGCAAAAAAACGTTAAGCAGGGCTCGATTCAACCACATAAGCCGGATAGGCGCCAAACTAGCCTCTTACCCTGCTGGGAGTAAGGCGTTTTGGTCCTTGGCGAAAGCGGTTGAATCCAATTTTGCACGGCCATCGCTCCCGCCATTGCTGAAACCAGACGGTACTCTGGCACATGCTGCGGAAGAGAAGGCGAATTTATTCGCGACTCTTTTTGCCCAAAATACGCGTCTGGATACTGCGGGTAAAACTCCACCCATCTTACCACGTGCTGAATGCTCCATGGCTGAAGTACGTATACATCAAAAAGAGATTTTAAAAATCCTGCAGTCTCTAGTCGTGAATAAAGCCAGTGGACCTGATGGTATACCCGCGATAGTCCTGCGTACCTGTGCACCCGAGTTGTCCCCACCACTGACACGCCTGTATCGCCTCTCACTAGAGACTGGGGTAGTACCTAAATCGTGGAAGCTTGCAAACGTGCAACCTGTGCCCAAAAAAAGGCAGCCGCGCTGACCCTGTCAATTACCGTCCCATCTCTGTCACCTCCATACTCTGCAAGACTATGGAACGTGCACTGAACAACAAACTCCTGGCTTACCTAGAAGGTAACGATCTCCTCAGTGACCGTCAGTAAGGATTTCGCCGAGGCCGGTCAACTGGGGACCTTCTAGTGTATGCCACCCACTCATGGAGTGAGGCCATTGAGAAACACGGCGACGCTCTTGCCGTGTCTCTGGATATCTCTAAGGCCTTTGACAGGGTCTGGCATGCTGGCCTTATATCCAAGCTTCCTGCATATGGTGTTCCTGATGGTCTTTGTACTTGGATATCTGACTTCTTGTCTAACCGGTCCATACGAGTAGTCATCGATGGCTACTCATCAGACCACCAAGCCATCGATGCCGGAGTTCCACAGGGGTCGGTCCTGTCCGCAACTCTATTCTTGCTGCACATAAACGATCTGCTTATGCCCGGTATCATTGGGTACGCAGATGACAGCACAGTTGCGGACAGATATCTACCGGACGCGAAGGCCAGCAGGGATACAATCCAGTCTTATCGAGAGGCTATGGTAGACCGTGTGGACGCGTCCCTTCATGGAGTCTCCACTTGGGGTGACGCTAATCTGGTGACGTTCAACGCTACCAAGACGCAGGCGTGTCTGTTCTCCACCAAACGGAGCACATTCGAGCTGGCTCCGACTTTCCGGAATGTGCCTGTAAAATTGACTGGCAGCCTTGAGCTCCTTGGTGTTCAGTTGACTGCCAATCTCAATTTCGGTCAATATATCGAGTCCCAAGCAAAGACTGCAGCCAAAAAACTCGGAATCCTCTCCAGGGTTAGGCGGTATTTCACTCCAGGACAACTTTTAATGCTTTACCAAGCACAAGTCCGGTCATGTATGGAGTACTGCTGTCACCTTTGGGATGGATCAGCTAAATACCAACTGGCCACTTTGGACTCGATTGACAAACGAGCTAGGCGGCTTATTGGCGACCCTACTCTAACTGACACTAAGCTGCAGAGCCTTGAGCATCGACGTAGGGTCGCTCGTCTGTCGGTCTTTTACAGGTTACATTTCGGTGAGTGTGCGGGGGAATTACATGATTTAATTCCACCAGCCCCTTTCCATCATCGGGACACACGACGCGTGCGTTCGTTCCATCCGCACGTGGTCAATATTCCGCGAATCCGCACGAAGCGCTATGGTGCAACTTTTATCATGCGTACCGCAAAGGAGTGGAACTCGTTGCCTGCGAGTGTGTTCCCCGACCATTATAATTTGGGCGTGTTCAAGACAAGAGTGAATAGACTGTTTCTAGACGGGCATGATACATCCTTGACCGCATCGTCACTTAACAACAGGTGAGATTGCGGTCAAATGCCCATCTATTTATAATTAAAAATATATATATATATATATATATAGGATCTGCACCGCGAAAGGACCGGTAGACCTCGACTTATAAGCGCACAGCGGCGTCAAAGCATGGTCCAGGAATATGAAGAAAATGGTTTTCCACCAACAACCCATTATACCCGTTTATTTAACACAGGCGTGGACACTGTTCGCCGTGTTCTCCACACAGTGAGGGTTTACATCCTCGCAAGCATGCAGTCAAACCCTCGCTGACTCCACAGCACAAAGAAGCGAGATTAAAGTTTGCTCGAGAATACTAAAATGCCGATTGAAGTAATGTCATTTTCACTGACGAAAAAACGTTTCACTAGTCAACACGGACGTTTAAGCTTGTGGCGTCGAAATAATACGCGTTATAATAAAGATTACGTAGTGCCGAATGTGCAATCTGGTCGCATTACAGTGAATATGTCGGGTTGGATGAGCGGGGCTGACCCGGGAGAACTCGTCAGAGTGCTGAGTCGGGCTAATTGCTGATTACATCAATGTGCTGGAGGAGACCGTGATTCGAAATGTGTATCCGGAGGAAGAAGTACCCATAATTTCATTTGTGCAGGATACCTGTCTTATACATCGTTCCAAAAGTGTGAGTGAGTGTTTTCGCCGGCGTTATAACATAAATATCATTTCGTGGCCTGCTAGATCACCAGATTTAAATCCCATTAAAAAACCTGTGGCTATACCAATTAAGGACAGAAGTAAGTGGAGATAGGGTTTCACTGACGTTTATTAGTAGTTAAACAGGGCGTCATTGCGTTAAGTATATTTTATTTTTATATTTTACTATACTATGATAGTAAATAACTACATTTTTATACTACTAAACGGAAATCAATCACGTATTGTTTTTTTTGAATATACGCAATTTTGTGACAGTATTTTACGATATTTATTTCATCATTCAGTCTTTGAATTGTTAATAAATGATAAGTTAGTAAAACAGTAAAAGGTAATGTTAGAGTGCGTTCGCCTACAATCATAACCAGTCTCAGATTTGTAATTAATTGTATTCGCTTATAATACTGTTTTGTTGAAGGGAAGCTTCAATCCTCTTTCCAATTTTGGAAATGAATACTTAAGCTATACCCTCACCAAAATCTTAAGAAGAGATTTTACTTAAATTATATATTAATAAATTGTGTTATTTATCATAAATAAAAATTGTGTAAGAAATAAAGTTTTTTTTTATTTCAAAGTTGTATTATTTCTAGTTGTAAGTATTGATAGTTATTAATTGGTTGTAATAAAAAAATAAAAAACCCTACTTTTGACGAGTGTCATTATAAGAGAACGTGTGACTATTTTTCTTTTACCTTACCTTTTATGAATACACACAGTCAATTGTAAATTTTCTTGTAATAACTATATAATTTAATAATACTAATATTGAATCAGTATTTCGATTGCTATAAGTGTAAACATAGTCTATGTCTATGTGTGTGCATAGTCAATATTCAGGCAAGGTCCAGGCACAAACAATGATTATTTTGTTTCAGCCTAGTCTATGTATCAATCGACTATCTCTTCATATTATATGATATTATAATAGACTTTCATCCTTGATGACTTTCAAACAACTAGCAACGCAAGTTTTTACGGAAATTGCATCCAAAGTAGAGTACTTTACAAAGGAGGGTATTATAAAGTTCCACCTTACTTATTATATTATTTTTATTAAAGTATAGTGCCGTAATATTCACGTCATCACGTATGTTACTCAAATGTGGATGAAGTTAAGTATGTTTAAAAATCTAGTAGTTTCATGAAGAAACAAAGTGTGACTCTGTTCTGTTACGATAGTAACAATACGCTTGAAAGATAAATTTTAAAACAACCTTACTTAAAAAAAACATTCCGACGAATTGAGAACCTGCTCCTTTTTCTGGAAGTCGGTTAAAACGAAGCGTGTTCCAAAAGTTAGATACAGGTGCCGTTTTAATTTCAGTGGAAGCTTTTTTTTAATAGTAATTATATTTCATCCATGTAGTAGATTACAGAAGAATTTTAGTGACTTAGATATCAACAAACAAAGCATTAAATTCTTTGTTTGTTTTGATAACAACGCCATCTAGTTTATTATCTTCTAACCATCATGCAATGCTGTGAGCTACGTGCTCTCAGCATCTTAAGACAGCCAAGCGATTATCGTCTTTGCCATGTCCATGCAATTATGCTGTTGATAGTACAAGTGTAGCTGGGTCAGATAGTTATAAGATACGTTTTACCCGACTATGCTAAAGAAAAACAGAGGTGTTATGACTTTTCCCCCTCCGCGGACGAAGTTGCGGGCGCCTTCTAGTACAAAAATATATGTATATTCAGTGACCTCTAAATACTGCCTTTAACTGGTTGTTATGAAAATATCTTCAAAATTCAAATTCAAATTCAAATTCAAATTTATTTATTTATCAGATAACATTGATCCATTTTCGTTCTTCAATATTCGTTTATTCAACTTTATAATGGTATTACTTAGTTTATTTGTGCCTCAATTGCTTGTAGTGGAATGTGATTAATTATGTCATCAAATGGGCGATAAAATACAGATATTGCATTAATCCTCCATTAGGTACCCATAATATCAACATTAAATTATTCACACGATGCGGTAGTGGCGGCTCAATAGGGAACATGTATGAAATTTTTTCATCGCTTTTCTTAACGAAATATCAAAATACCGTAAAAACTATTCCAAAAAGTGAAATTAAAATTAAAATCGGCCAAGAAATACGTATGATATAAGCATTTTAAACTACTAGACAGCGATTTGACAGAGAGGTCCGACATAGACTGTTACGTCACAGTCTACTACGGTCATATAAACTGCATATTAAATTCTGTTTTGCTAGAAAGAGATAGAATAAAATGTTTGATGGCTTATATCTTAAGTATTTTTATAGTTATTTGAAAAAATATTTTTGTCTGCTGTTTGTTACATGAGGCTTTTAATAAAGCAAAAATTTAAATTCATGCATATTCCCTATTAAAATTCGCTGAAATATCGTAAATTTTATTTTTAATGACATTTGACTGCCAAACGGCAACAAAAATACAATAGCCTATTTTACAACTTTTGTTCTGTGGTATGTTATACCTTTCCATAATATAGACCTTTCAGTAATAGAAACATTGTTGAAAAAATTACTTCAATCTCATATAAACTCCCCGTGATGCAACAATGTTAAAATCTCATTTTTGGACTTTCCCTGAAAACGCTTCATGCTGCCTACTAGCTTATATATAGTGACGTCACACGGTTAGTAACCTTTAATGGAGAAATTAAGAACTTGGTTCTGCTTCTATGTTGAAACTTGCGTTTATCGAAACAGTTTCATAAGAAAAGTTACCATAAATTGTATGGATTGTCCAACGGTATTATTAGTGTTCAATTTATTCATGCTATAAAAATTTGACGACACATTTGGCTCAGTGGGTTGCACAACGGCCTACGAAGCTGGCGGTCCCGGGTTCGAATCCCGGCCAGGGCAGTCTTTGTGCGATGAGCACGAATGTTTGTTCTTGGGTCTTGGATGTTTTCTATGTATTTAAGTATTATTATTAATTATATATTATGTATATCGTCCCCTAGTATCCATAGTACAAGCTTTGTTTAGTTTGGGACTAGGTCGATTTGTGTGAGATTGTCATTGTATGTGTTATCTTTTATGTATATCTATATATCTATACATAATAATAAAGCTGAAGAGGGTCGAAAGTCTGTACATGGAAGATAAACGAAAAAAATTTGGCCGGGGATACTTAAAATCAATAACAGAACACGTTCCAACAGTTTTAAGAATTTTTGTCTGTTTGTCTGTTAGTCTGTTTATCCTTTTATCTGTTTATCTGTATGTCTGTTTATTTGTGCGCACATCACGTGAAAACGGCTGAACAGATTTTGATGCAAACTTTACTAATCGGTCGAAAAAATCCCCGGCCAGGTTATAGGCTATAAAAATTCAACCCATAAAAGGGGGGGTAGCCGCTACATTTGATTGAGTTAAGTTTGCACCTGAATGTTATCGCGCTACTTAGGAAGGAGGTGTAAACTTCTCTCAAACAAGTGTTACGAGCCCACGAGTATCGAGTACCTTGCTAAACTAACAGGTGGCGCTAAAATTAATACCTTTTTGCCAAATCCATACTCATATTATAAATGCGAAAGTGTGTCTGTCTGTCTGTTACCTCTTCACGCTTAAACTTGGTATGGAGATAGTTTGAGTCCCGGGTTTGAGGCTACTTTTTATCCCGGAAAAATACCCTTATCCGCGATAAACGAATTTAAGTTGGACGAAGTCACGGGCAGAAGCTAGTTTATTTATAAATGGACTTTCCTATCCAACTTTACAGGCTCATAGAACAAGCTATGTACAAGTAAGTACTCAAAATTTTAATTCTGTTTGCCTGTTTTATCAGGATCTTATGTAATTTTTACAAATATTGACACTGAAGAAAAAAAGAGGGTTATGATTTCCTCGCCTTGCTGCGTATTGAAAATCACGGGCTCCACCACACTCCCCTGCGCGACCCTATAAAAATTACGGAGTTGCTCACATTATAAATGGCTACATTTCAGCTTCGTGTTTAGCTTCGCGTCACTGTTTCCATACACTTAAAAGGGCCTATGTTAACAGAAGAATGTAGTCGGTTACATGATTTTGTAAATAAATGGTCCACTTATCTTCGTCACGTGTGTGTAATATTTTCACGAGACTCCAGACGGTAGTCTTTTTGATGTAAAAAATGAGATTGTATTTTTTTCCAGTTGCATGATGACGTGGGTCGAAGGTGAAAAGATATGGAGATTATGGAGTGTAGAAAACTAAGGACAACAATCTCTAGAAATATACCCAGTCTCCGTCAAAAGGCGTTAAATTGGTGGCGCCACAGTAGCAAGTGCGTAAAATAAAATAAAAAAATAATAATGCCAAACAAATCGTCAACGATGCAAGAAAAAATATTTTGAACGCAAATGAGTATTTATATTGGACGAATAAAGGATTGAGAAGCATTTCGATAATAATGTTTTCCCGTCCCGCTGCAATACCTTAGAAACAGACTCAGTTAAGCGTTAGAAATGTATTTTTATATTTTATTTGCGGTAGATTTCGATTCCTTTTGCGTCAACAGGTGAGTTTTGATGTAATTTATTATTTCTTACTAACGTGTGCCTCAAATTTTATAGTTTCATTTTATGTACAGTCAGTGCCCCAACTTAAGTATCCAAGCCTGCATGTACACTTGAGTTTATATATGCCTGTATAGTTAGGTATGTGAGGGCAGTGACTGTACAGTGCGAAAAATTCGTTACATTGTTAGAACATTCTATTAATATCTTTCCTATCTCTATACTCCAGTGGTTTAACGGCCGATCATCGTAAAACCCAAAATCGTAAACGCGGACCGGAACCGGACAATCAATAAGG
The DNA here is from genome assembly GCA_905404275.2 of Hedya salicella. Classification (NCBI taxonomy): domain Eukaryota; kingdom Metazoa; phylum Arthropoda; class Insecta; order Lepidoptera; family Tortricidae; genus Hedya; species Hedya salicella. Next base: position 9,828,154 of record FR990115.1, read on the forward strand.
CGGCCTACACATGGAGAGGGCCCTATCCGGACAGAACGGGATCGAGATGACACCCCTTGGAGGAGACGACACCGAGACCGTGAACATTCTGGCAGTAAAGAGCAGCAGTACGGTCTTCCGTATTTATCGTAAAAGAAGACTACACCCACTAAATCTTAACGAGACATCCATTTAGATTGCACTTAGAGAAGGATCTAAGGCCGTCTACTGAGTCATCGACCATACCAAATCAACCATATCTTTAGCGAAGACAGTATCGCTACAGGACGAGTCCATCACGAGCCTGACACAAGGAGGACTATTGTATGGCTAAAATCAACTGAGCGTTAGTCATAAACACTAAGTCAGACCACTGCTTGCACTTGCTCATTCTTCTAAAGCGCGAGCGAGAAGGCCGAGTTCATGTTTATGACTTTCACGTTTAGTTGTTTTTAGCTCTGGTATAATACTGTAGGGGGCATCAGAACAAGAGAAGATGGATCCCTCCCACAGAAGACGACGACGACGGTGCCGTGGTCACAGAAATCCCTGAAGTTCGACTGTGGAATTCCGGTCACATGCGTCTACAATCTTCTTTAACAGTCAAAAAAGGCGATTAATAGGTGCCTTAGTCAGACACCCATTAAGGGTGTTTTAGCAAACAGTAAACATCTCAAGGTAAGGTGCACATCGTAACGTTGTGGACGAGTCCGTCAAGATAGGCTTTCTGATTGTGAGGAGCGCACCCTAACGTGGCTAAGCTACTCTTAATGACGTCATAATGCTGCTGTGATACTACGATTCGACATACAGGATAGATGGTCACCGTCTAACTTTATTGTATTTTCTAAATGAGGGGGCGTGATTGAGAGAAATGTGAGAACCTCCTATTCGTTTTAATATTTTGGAGTCTTTCGCATTAGGCAGTGAAAATTACGGTCTTCTTACATTTTTTTAGTGGTTATAAATGCAACATAACAAGCAATGTTGCTTTTTCAAGAATAAAAGGGAGAGAAGGATTGGCTGACGGGTCTGTAGGGACCATACTGCATGATACATCTAGAGGTGTTAGATCTGAACATACCAAGCACCGTCGCTAAGCCCACTTCTATACTTCACTACGGTTTACTTCATATAACCCTCGCATCCCTCTACCATCATCATCATCATCATTCACTTCTCCTTATCCCATTTACTTTGGTGCAGCATGTTTTTTTCTTCCATACCTGGGAATGTGAGTGACGAGATGATGGGTAGAGACCCATCATCGTTCCTGTTCATGTCATCTCTCACGCAATCCATCCACCTTTTCCTTGGTCTATCCCTTCTCTTACATCCCTCCACATGCATATCTTACCCTTAATACCCTTCTTGGCACATGACTCTCATCCCTCCGCATAACATGTCCATACCACCGTAGGCGATTCGCTCTCAGCTTATCAACTACGGGTGCTATTTTCAGGCTTCCTTTTATACTCAATCCTTATCCGATCCATTCTCGCCACGCCACTTATCTTAACATTTTCATCTCCGAAACATGCAATCTCCTTTCATCCGTCACCTTTACTTCACAACCCTCTACTGGGCTGAGGGCCTCTGTCATCCACAACAATTTGATTTGATCCAAGCATATTTGCCCATCTCTTCGTCTGTTACAATCATTGGCCTTATCCCTTTACTTATGGTCGCACCCAACCAGCCACCCAGCTGGCCAACTCTACCGCCAAACATGCAGCCATATCAGAGCCCACAAAAGACGAAGTCCATAACGTTTGCGTAGGGTCGCCGTCATCGAAATCGATCAGGAGAACCTATATATACTTATGGTCGGCACAGCATGACTTTTTCTTCGACGCGTCCCTATCACTCGTCATCTCCTCGCTTATGATGATATGGACGTTATAATAACCTGTCTTGCTATATAATCTCTCACACAATACGTTACCGCCTCTCCGTGTGTAGTCACCATAACTCTAAACGAAATGAACTACGATGTCTATAATAAATTCATATTAATGCTCAGAACCTTTTAGGATACGTATGACTTTTGGGACTACAATTCAACTATGCTGAAAAGGCTAAACTTCATAGGAGATTCAATGGCGTATACGTCGTTGTTTACTAAATATGTTGAATTAAGTATTAACGAGAGGTAAAACAGGAGAACACGGGCTAATGAAGCTTTAGTACAGTCAGCTGTAGAGAAAAGTAGTTCATAATAAATTCAGTATTGTCTGGAACTCTCTCTCTTCGGTGAAGTGTACTCGGTATCCAAATTCTTATGTGACTGTAAGAAAAATAACATTTTCACTTCTCCTGCTCAAAAAGTACTTCATATTAGCTTCGCGAAGCGAGACAAAAATAGTACATTTAGCCCCCAGGGGTGTAAAAGAAAGCCATATAATCCAATACAAATTTCTATGACACTGAAAAAAAAAACTTGCGGCCAGCTACATACTCCTTACGAATAATTAAAAACAAACAAACCAACCTGATCAGATTGGCCAAACTTTCTGATAGAATTGCTCAAACTGTACTTTTAGTTTTTCATCAAATATACAAATTTGAAGTCTTTTTTATTTTCTCGCAGTCGAAGTGAAAAGCAGAGTATTTAACACGTGGCTAAAAGCCATTATGACACTCAGACATATTTGTCCTCTCTCACTTCGTGACCTTGTCCAAATAATCACTTCGTGTCATATACCAATATTTTCTTATGTTTCCGCGATTATTGCTCATTAAAATAAGACAATTTAACGGATTATATCGCGTATATTATCTCATTTTAGTTCCCGCCGTTTCGGAAGCTTTCCAGCTTTCCATGGTCACGGGTGTACGCGGTCTCCAGTCCACCTGTGACCATGGAAAGCTGGAAAGCTTCCGAAGCGTCGGGAACTAAAATGAGATAATATATGCGATATAATCCGTTAAATTGATTTATTTCAATTATTTAAACCAAGTTAAGCTAAATTTAGATGTGCACCATTTGTTAGTTGAATGTGTCTGAACACGCGCAAAAAGAGACAGCTTAATAATAAATTGGATGTTTAATTGTAATTATGTTGGTATTTTTCTAATTTATATTGGCAGAGCCCATGTCGGGAACGGCCAAATTTGTACCTATGCAGTATTTTTTAGAAATAAGGGAATACAAACTTGGTTGTTTTTCCTTATTAGTACATTTTTTGCATTTTTCATATTAAGTAGTAATTCTGTACGAAGCTGTTGGGATTTATGTTTAAGTCTGCTGGAGCTGGTATGTTCATTTCCATTGATCAAAGCTCCTTAAATAAAGAATTGTATAAAAAAATGGCTAAACATTTAAACTTTAAGTAAAAAGGAATATCTTCCCTTTTCATACACCACATTTTCCTCGAAAAATTTTCTGTCCTCTGCTACGGTAAACACAAAAATGAAGAACATTATTCAAATCCGGCATCTCAAGAATGTGAGCGCTGTAAAATGTGCTTCAAATTTTCTTACGAGCGGTAGAGCGTGTCATTCTGAAAATTTGCGTTAAACCACATTCCGTTTTGACGACGACGTTGTTATCAAAACAGGTTCAGTTATTTATGTAACTGCTAGCGCGATCTATTGTATCATTTCGACGGGTTTAGTTCAGCGGTAATGACCGTGTCTCATAGGTAGACTAACATACCCACATACAGACTGAAATAAAAAAAATGTGTTTAGAATAGGTACACAATAGCTGTTCGCACTCCCACGTGCTACAGCCCCCACAATAGGTGCCGAGGATGTCGTAGCATCCTATCACCTAGCACATCGATCGTGGTTACAGCAAACATCATCATCATCATCATATCAGCCATAGGACCTTAAAAATCGATTGAATATTCCTTGTACCATACTTGCAATGTTTAAAACTGGCCCACACTATCGATGTATACGACTTGCGAATAAAATATCCGAATTTATGAAACTAGAGACTAATAATAAACTATTTAAGAATAAATTAAACAAAATGCTTCACTATAAATGTTATTATCGATTGACAAAATTTTAAATGATAAATCACTGACACATAAACATGCAATTATGAATAAATCTACTATAATTTAAGACTTTCAATTATACAACAATAACTGTAACCTTCTGCTTAACATGAATATAATAATAATTAAAATATCTGTATTAATTTTCAATTATAGTACTATAATTTACTTATAACATCTCCAGAATTAATAAATTAATTTATTAGTTTGTAGCATTTCTTATCTATACTATTATAAAGTTGTAAAAATGAAATGTCTGTACATTTAATCTATTAAAAAAAACTATTGTAAACGAATTATTTGGAGGACACTAAATAAAAAAAAATATTTTTTGGATTCTTGTATGTTTGTATGTGTCGTTGTGGCTTCATCACGCCAAATCAGCTAAACAGATTTCAACAATTTTTGGTACACGGGTAGCTGGGTATCTCCAGATGGTTATAGGACACTTTTCACCCTGAAGAAAAACAGACGGGTTATGACTTTTTCTCCTCCACGAACGAAGTTGCGGGCACCTTGTAATATTATATAACAACCCAAAATTATACACCCTATCAGGGTATCATGTACATGTACCTAATAAACTAAATGTAGCACCATTAAGCAATGACCGTGATTGCAATAGAATTAATGAATTATGAATAGTTGATATTTGACGTGTCTAGAAGGCATATGTCATATGTCAGAGCTCTCCGTGGCGCCACCTATGGTCTCACCGGAACATCAGCGCTGGCTTTAGAGCCAGCATTATGCTGAGGTGGAACCATTTCGGGGAATACTTAGTCTAGTAATATATTTTTGTATATCTACATAAATATGCCCTCGTATTTTCTTTCTTTCTTTCACATTATCAGCGATATCCTTCAGCGAACACACATTTCACGAATACAATAGCTGTTGAGAGAGTGAAAAATTTCGGAACAGTTTAATGGCTGTATAGAACCAAGTTTATACCGCGACAATTTTATGTAGGACACTAACAAACTTATTCCGATAAAGTATGTTGGCTTTGACATTTTTCCTTGGAAATTTGTTTGCCAGTGGGATGCGCAGATTCATGCAATAAGGTTTCTTTGTTACTATAGTTACCAATTATACCCTACAGCAAATAAATAAGCTAGCTGCGTACCCCGGCTTCGGACGAGTGTACTAAAGAGGAATATGAGACTGAAATTACGTATACCATGCAATAAACATAAATATATACAAAATTAAAAAGAAAACTATGATACAGTTGATATCAAACTGATTAGAAAACCAGCAGCACACAAAAAAAGTGGAAATGGGAGTGATAAATAATATTCTTTTAACTTAGTCTATATACTATTATAAAGTTGTAAAAATGAAATGTCTGTACATTGGAGATATTTACAAAAAAATGATCGTTACGGACTATTTGGAGGTCACTAAATCAAAAAAAATATTTTTTGGATTTTTTGTATGTTTGTATGTGTCGTTGTGGCTTCATCACGCAAAATCGGCTAAACAGATTACCACAATTTTTGGTAGACGGGTAGCTGGATATCTCGAGATGGTTAAAGGATACTTTTTACCCGACTACGCTGAAGAAAAAACGACGGGTTATGACTTTTTCTCCTCCGCAAACGAAGTTGCGGGCATCTTCTAGTTTTAAATAAAAGTCTCAGTCAAAGATTACAAAATGGAATGTTTCAGAAAATTTTAAAATGTGGTTATATTTAATTTTTATCCTCTATTTGATTTCATCGAAGAAACGCCTGATAGAAAAATGTAACGTTGTTAAATGTACACAAATACACAAACTCAAATCACCTCTCGTTTGTCATCCGTGGTTAAAAACAATCAACGATGAAAGCCTGTACACAGAAACACACACACAAATTTCGCGTTTAATATGCGGAACCCTACATCAGGAAAACATCGGATATTTCACCGTATTCTATCAGCCGTCGTACCCACTGCCATTGTGCCTCCACCATTATCCCAAACAAGGGAGATGACAAGACGAATCCATTCCTATCCGCCGAACACTAGATCATTCTCCTTTCGACAAGAATAAATCTGAAATATGACTCCATGGCTTACTTAGGAGGCGCGTTTGAACGCGCAAGTTACTTGACTTCACGTACTCGCATATAGGTATTTCTTAAAACATAAATGACCACAATTTTACACAAATCAACCTAGTCTCAACTTAAGCATTCCTTGTACTATGAGTATTTGACGATGTTACACGTAGAATCTTAGACATTGCAATACCCTTCCAATTTTGTTACCTTATCTATATACTATGATATTTAATACTAAGCCTCAATTATCACTCGTATATTGTCGACCATCCCATCATACTCAACAAAGTTTTTTCAAACGCGCCACTGTGTTTCGAAATAAAACGCTACAACATAAATATGGCTGTGATCCATAGGGAAAATTTAGTTTCTAATATATGACTCTAAATATTTGGAAAATATCAGATATTTTCTAAGTGTTCTATCAGCCTCAGCCGTCATATCCAGTGCCATTGTGACACCGCCATTATACCAAACAAGGGGGATTACAATATAAATCCATTTATATCTGGCGAGCACTAGATCATATTCTTTTCGACAAGAATAATACTGAAATATGACTTTGTAACATACTTAGGAGGCGCGGTTTGGACACGCAAGTTACTTGACTTGGCGACTTGCATACGCGTGCTGTAAACTCAAATCTGCGAAAAACTTTATACTGATAAAAGAACGCCCAATCATTTCTTAACATCACCAGAACTGGGCTTAATCACGTATAAATAACAGCCCCGAAATTATAGTGATCCACAAGCACAGACAAAATATGCCTAATATTTTGAATTTATGTACAATATTTTCCTGATATGTTTCTGCATTGTATTTCATTTCTAAATTGCAGAACCCTATATCAGGAAAAACTGCCGTAATCCATCAGCCATCATACCTATTGCCATTATGCTTTCGCCATTATTCCATACAAGGGACATAACAAGACAATTAATGAGCAAACTTCTCGAAAGGGCCTCTACGTGTTGGATCCATGTTCCCACGCAAGCCTCTAAAAAATCCGGGTAATAAACAAATTAATTGAAAAAATGCGTTTATAAATAAATAGATATAATATAAATACTAAATGTTGACTTCAAAATGTTTGCATACGGTTCATTTTTGGCTTACGTAAATATGACCATGTTTCCCATTTCCGTTCACAACTTAAGTGGCTTCCAATTCGGCTTCGTCGTAAGTCTCACATTCTTGCCCTCCTCTATAGCATTCTTTTCAACCCCGCTACCCCTTGGTATCTTAAGGAGCAATTTAAATATTTGTCATCTTTACGATCTTCGCAAAATCTCTCCTTGCACCTGTTGCTTCTTCTTTCAAATTTTATAACACTTCTTTCACTTCTCAAGCGATCCGGATGTGGAATTTTTTGCCGTTGGACGTAAGGTGTGCTAAATCTACTCCCGTTTTTTAGAGTCATCTTAGGCAGCACTATTTATCGCTCCCTTAAACTGAGATGTCGATGTCGTGTAGTTCAGTATTTTTTTGGTTATATGTATGTATTGTAAATAAAGATCAGAACCAAATGAATTTTTTTTTCGACAATACTGGATTTGAACCAGTGCCTTTGAGCCAGACCGAGGCAGCACGCTCTACCAACTGAGCTAATCGTCCATACCAGTAGTCGACGAATTTTGTCATCTGCTCTTGCTTATAGATCTCTGTATGGTGCATCCGACTCCGGATTCAAATCCAGTATTGTCGAAAAATAAATTCATTTGGTTCTGATCTTTGTTTATAATCATAACGCTAGTGGAGTGATCCATTAATCAATTGCAAAAATTGTGATTATTACCATGATATTTGTAAAACAAAAAGTATATGTATGTATTTGTGTGTTATATATGGTGGATTTGATGGCGGAACAGTAATATCTAGTTCTAGGGTTCCCCGCGGATCTTCGTCAAGTGCCTCATTTGGAAGTGTATCCATGGCGTAGGTAACCGGGCAAGAAAACCAACTATTCCAAATCTCAACTTGTATTATGTAGGTACTTAGTAGATCGGTACACAGTGCCTATTAGTATTGGGTAAACCGACAGATTCGTTGAGCTAGGTGCTTTCGGTTCGGCTCTTGGCACAAGAATGACCAGCCACCCAACCTGCCCCTCTACAACGACTCGGTCTCACGTACGCGTGACGTCACGGCGTTTACCCACCACCATTACAAACCGGAACAGGTTCATATTAGAAACTTTATTTTTAATCAACATAGAAACTATTTTAATCGAAAGCAAAACTAACATTATTAAAAATCTGCGACATATATATATTTGTATATATGTTTATTTGTATTTTATATATTTATTTATTAGTATCTAGTATCTTTGTTTGTATCTGTATTGTTCCTTTCCCTTTTTCCTTTTTTAAGTCGCATTTATTTTGGCCCTCAGCCAAACCAGTTGCCAAAAGGATAATTATGTTCATTGGTTGTCATTTTATTTCTTATTTAATTTAAAGAATTTTATACGGTGGTTTCCTTATTTGGTATTCGTGCTACAGTCATTCAAACTACCAATAGATAATACGTAAGCAAGTAAGGATTATCTTCAAGTACGCTTGCCTCTCTCAACACTCCCGCCCTCCAAACATCATAGCCTCTACAAGGTCAAATTACGGAAATCAAGCAATCTTTAAAATAATTGCCAGCCTCCTCCAATTAAATATTTACCGGCTATTTAGATAAGGAGATTATTTCTCTTGGATTATACGGTATTCTCCAAGATTAGTATTCTGATGCCGATGTTGTTCTCCCGTTTCTCTTGGAAATAAATCTCAATTAACCTATTCAGTGTTTTCTTGATTGGAAATTTAATAAGAAAGGGAAATAAACTTGCAGCGAACGGCGTCCTTAGATTAACGCCTCTTTACTATATTATTATTTAATTTTTTAATTAACTATGTTTCAAAGTCATTATATCAGTCCAATGGCGTCCACTGCTGGACAAAGGGCTCACCCGAGGATGTCCATAACGACCGGCCGTGACCCGCCCCCGTCCGACTATTTCCCGCGATCTTCCCCAGATCATCGGTCCATCTTGTTGGGAGCCTTCCCACTCGCTACGTCATCCTGTACGAAACGATACAAAAATCCAGAACAGAGTATTTTAAATCATAGCACACTTGATCAAGTCATCACACACAAAACTGTGATTGGTAAAATCACAGTTTTGTGCAATGTGCCACGGAGTTACATCGTGTAAAGGTGCATCCACACTTGTATCATTTGCTTGTATCCGATCACCGTAGCGTGGCATGACTGTGGCGTGACACGGCGATAACGTAATGTAATGCTGTGTAACATTTTGAATAATACATAAATAAATAAATAAAATTGTTGCTCCAAGCAAGCCATCTATTGATTTACTCTGTCGGTCAGCTTGCTAGATTCATAGAAGCCCTGTTTGAATAGCACCATCAGTCACACACTTTAGGGACCATTGGTAGATATTATTGACATAAGGCCAACAAAATACGCAATTTTGTCACCTGGAATCAAAACCATTGATCGCCACATTTTCTATCGTTTATATAACGGGGAGAAATTGTTCGGACTGATCCCTGCCTCGTCTTTCCGCCAGTGTCCTACGTGACAAAATTTCCATCCTCACCACTTACTTCGTTGGCAGTCTACAACTGTGCGTTTAGTTAGAATTTCCGTGCCTCGCACGACTGAATTGTGGAATAAATTGTCGCCTGCAGTATTGCCGGACCGATGCGACCTTCAAGCCTCCAAGAAAAGAGTGTACTCGCATCTGAATGCACTTGTGTCTCCTCTGGTGTATAGGCGACGGTGATCGCTTTCCATCAGGCGATGCGTCTGCTCATTTGCCAGCAAGCGAAAGGATCCTATAGTTGAACCAAGAGCGAAGCAAGTAGTTCTAAAATAGAATCCTGCGCGTAGCAAGTGTTTCAACACACGAGAATATAGCGAGGAAAGAGCAACATTCAAAAAAACAGCTCATAAAAAATGCCTTTTTTTTGTATACATAATAATCATCATCAGGTTAATTGGAATCATCATCAATAGAAAAGTTTTTATGTAAAATTTTGCTGACAATGTTGACATTTCTGACGATGCGTTTTATACTTGCATCAACTCAATTTATGCGTTCAGAGGTATATTCAACATCATTATATAAAACAAATGTTTTTTTATGGAATTTAAAAGTTTATGACTTAAAATTATTAAATAATGCTTCATTTAATGATTTTAAAGATAGGTAGGTACGAATTTTAAAGCATTTATTTAATGATAATTACAATCGAACGAACCATTATTATGAGCGTTTTACGTTTTGTTATCCATCAAAAGCTACTTAAACACGCACCAAGGTCAAATTACTTTCCCCACTAGTGGATAAAATGCGCTTTTACCCACTTTTCTTAAAGGATATAAGACGGCTTTCCGAGCTAGTGAGGAGAAAAAGCTTTTATATGAATGATAAAGCAATGGTTTAGAAAGAAAAACCCGCAAGAAAAGGTATAAATGTCAAAAGTTTGCAAGTTTGGAACTTTCCCGTTGGCAAATTAAAAATACCTATCAGAGCATGACATCAAAGGACCGTTATAAATATTAATAACGAGCGGTATGCAAAATTGCAAACGTGGCACTGGTGGGCATTTGTACAAAAACGGGTAACCCCTTGCTGTCTCAGATTATATACCTTTTTTGGTTCGTTTTGTTCAGCATCGAGAGTACGTATTATCGATTTTGATTATTAACAAAATGTTTCGGAAAAAAAACTCAGTATTACATGTCGGCTGTTTAGGTTTGATTCATATAAATAAAATTATTGGATCTATATCTATCTCACATCTCTGGGCTGGAGTAACCCAATATCAACTTCTTCCCTTGGACTTCATCCAACGCCAGTTAGTTTCTATTGTCGACGAGCCCGAACTGACAGACAGTCTCGAACCGGAGAGATGTTTGCTTTGTGTGTTTGTTCTACCGTTTGTATAGTGGGGAATGCTTGAAGTACTTTTTCAGATGGTTGCTACCGTCTATCATCCCAACTCTCGCCTCAGGCAAAAAACAATGTCCCCACTATCTGGATGCTTGACATCTAAAAGTAGTAAAAGTATGTACTTGAAATCAAGTATCGAATAATATTAGTAAATACTAATATTATTCGATAGTGATTTTCTCTTTCCTTGTCTTTCAGCCACTTCTCCTTATTAGACGCAACATATTCAGTTACAACAGGCAGCACATGAACAGATGTCCCAAGTAGCATTTACGAGATTTACACTCTAAAGGACCCCGTTAACTAACAATGTTTGCCCTACATTTATCAGTCAGTTATAAGAGCAAAGATTATGTTTATCTTATTATTGTTTGTGTTGTATACTTGGCGTTATGGCAAATAATTATGTAACTAGCCTAATAACGGATTACCATAACAACGAAAACAAACACATTTTGTCATTCAATTTGATTTTTGGCTTCTTGCACATAAACAACCAATTTAAACAAATAGATGTTTTCTTTATAATACTACATTTCTGGCGACGAGCATGGACGGAGCCACGACTGAACGCGAACGTGTCGAACGTTTTCAATTCGATACATTCGAAAACAAACGCGAAGACTGGGACTACTACATCCAGCGATTCGAAATTGAAATGCAACTGCACGGCCTTGACGGAGACGCTTCCGAGAGCAAGCGAAAACAACTTCTCCTCTCCCGAATTGGCCCAGCTGCCTTTAAGGTTCTCGTAGATTACTACAAACCAGTCAGCGTCACCAGCAAATGATACAACGAACTAAAAAAGGTACTAAACGAGTATTACGGCAAAAAGACTTACGTATTGTCAGAAAGGGTTGTTTTTGCAACTAGACACAGAAAATGAGACGAATCAATCTCACAATTTATTCTCGAGCTAAAATCATTAGCGGTATATTGTGAATTTGGAAACACACTTGATGAACGTATAAGAGACCAGCTAGTTATCGGTATAAGCAACAACTCGTGGCAACAAGAACTTATTAAAGAACTAGTCTTTCTGACATCATAGCCACGGCCAACAAACTTGTACAAGCAGAATTACAAAGCCCACGTCTAATAAACCGCACTCAGAATTTCTCCGAACAACAGACGATGAATAAGATAAAACTACAACAACGTAATACACAGAAGACCACCAGCTCTAAAAAATGCATGTTTTGCGGAAACAACTTTCACAAAAACATGAATGACTGTCCTGCAAAAGGAAAACAGTGCAACTCATGCGATAAAGAGAATCATTTTTCAAGTGTCTGTATAACTAGAGGCAGACTAAAGTTAAAACGGAATAACACAACAAGACAAATAACAACTACAGAAACGAATAACAGTGATAATGTAGATTCTGACAGCCAAAGCGCAAAACACCTTTGCCTTTAAATTACATAATCCAACCACAAAAACAATGATACCAACTCACCTCAATACAAAACCCGTTGAAATGCTATATGACCCTGGAGCGGTTCATTCTGTGATCGGAAAAAACCTGTGGAAAACCATTGGACGCCCTAAACTACAGAGGTGCAAAAGTCTTATCGCCTATACGGAAGTGAAAATCGAAACTTTAGGATTATGTGAAATAACAGTAAAAGCCTTTAACACCGAGATGGTTCTAACTGCATACGTTACACAACGGAACGACATTCCATTTTTCGGATTAGATTGGTGCCTAAAATTTGAATTACCAATGCCCCCCGAGCCAGACTATGCAATATAAAAACCTCAAAAGCTGCAAGTACCTCTCTCACTGATAAAGACCACACCAGTGAAGTCCAGATCATCCTAAACGAATTCAAACCACTGTTCGACAGCAAACTTGGAACAATAAAAGGATAGTGCGAAGATCCCCATACCAAACGATGTTAGGCCAAAAACATTTCGGCCTCGCCCTGTACCACTTGCCCTACGCGAACAGGTTAACAGAGAATTACAACGACTTGTACAGGAGGGAGTCCTAGAACCAGGCGACACGATGTCAACCCCAATTGAATGGGCATCTCCTATAGTCATAACGATCAAAGCAAATGGAAGCATTCGTATTTGTGCCGATTTTAAAGTAACGATCAACCAACATATACAAATCGACGACTATCCACTTCCCAGATTTGAAGAGATTACGTCAAAATTGTCTGAAGGACAATTATTCACAAAAATCGACCTTAAAGATGCTTACCTACAACTTATGATACATCCAGAGTCCAGAAAATATTTAACCATAGCAACACACAAAGGTTATTTTCGTTACCATCGTTTACCGTTCGGGATATCCTTTGCACCGGCGGTTTTTCAACGAACAATGCATCAAATCCTCAGTGGCATAGATGGAGTCGTATGTTACCTTGACGACATCCTGATAACGGCTCCTACATTACAGGAACACCTGGCACGAGTAAAAACAGTACTAAGGAGGCTGCAGGATGCCGGGGTGAAGAGTCAAATAGCAAAATGTGCCTGGCTACAAAAAAGCGTGACCTTTCTTTGACACCAAATTGACGCCCACACGGAAGAAAGGATCGAGGCAATCAAGAAAATGCCATTACCAACCAGTACAACAGAACTCTGAGCCTTTTTGGGCTCTCTAACTTATTACGGACGTTTTATAGATAGTCTCCACATGCGATGCGCCCCATTGTATAGACATCTAAAGAAACACCAGAAATGGAATTGGACCGATGAAGACACAAGAATAACAAACGAGTTAAAAAACATTTTAGCATCGTCGGATACGCTCGTACATTATGATGAGAACAAACCCATACATGTCAGCAGCGATGCATCAGAAAAGGGGGTGGGTGCAGTCTTGTTCCACAAAATTGATAACATTATGAGACCAGTAGCCTATGCTTCGAGTACACTCTCTGAAGTCGAACAGAGATATTTGACAATCGACCGGGAGGCATTGGGAATCATATACGCAGTTACAAATTTCCACTAATACCTTTATGGTAGGAAGTTTAACTTGTTGAACGACCACAAACCTTTAGAAAGGGTTTTCAGCCAGGATAGGGAGACGCCGAAGATCGCGAGCAATCGACTGCTTAGATGAGCAATGATCCTAAACAGTTATGAGTATTCGATACACTACTTATCAGCAAAAGAAAATACGCCAGCTGATGACGACTACCTCTAAAAGGCAACACAACAACGGTGGAAGAAAGGACTGGGCTACCACAATTCGCTCATCTACTTCATCTGAGACTCGAAAACATTCCGGTTACAAAATATGTACTACAAAAACAGACATTAAAGGACAAGACGCTCAATACTATCAAAGGTTACATTATAACACACTGGCCAGATAAAAAGGTCCTAACAAATGAGTTACATACATTTTATGAAAAGAGAGACCAGATGTCCTACGAAGAAGGAATTGTATTGTGGAACGGGAGATTAGTGATTCCGGAGACACTTCGACAAAGGATTTTAGAGATGCTACTTGATGAACATAACGGGATCACTGCAATGCAGTCACTAGCACGCCTACATGTGTATTGGCCAAACATCGACAAAGATATTCTAGCCTTTACAAAAGAATGCAACCTATGTCAACAGTCGAGAAGCAACACTAACGAAGCACCGGTATTCCCATGGGGAATACTCATAGAGCCTTGGCATAGACTACATGTGAATTATGCGGGCATGTTCCTAGGACACATGTGGCTAATAGTCATAGATGCTTACACGAAGTGGCTAGAAGTTGTACCAATGAAAATAACGACATCCAGAGCAACTATAAAAAGATTAAATAATATATTTACTACATTTGGGATACCTAGTTATATCGTTAGCGATAACGGACCGCAATTCACGTCAGATAAATTCGGTAAGTTTTGTCGAATGCTAGGCATCACGCACATCAAGACAAGACCATACCATCCTAAGACAAACGGATTCGCAGAGCGCGCCGTACGCACATTTAAAGAGCAAATGTTAGCCAGCGACAAACACATTGAGTTACACGAACGCCTTAACAGTTTCCTTCGAGGATACCGCAACACCACCACCGCAGCTAGCCAGTCCACCAGCGACAACACCTATCGTTCCTCAACCCCAGACGCCACGCCGGTCTCAACGGAAAAAGAAACCACCGGCCCGTTTTGGGTTTTTTGGATTTTAGGTTTTCAGAAATTGTGGGTGGAGGGGTAATGTTGTATACTTGGCGTTATGGCAAATAATTATGTAACTAGCCTAATAACGGATTACCTTAACAACGAAAACAAACACATTTTGTCATTCAATTTAATTTTTGACTTGGATATTGCTTCTTGCATATAAAACAACCAATTTAAACAAATAGGTGTTTTCTTTATAATACTACAGTTTGTATTAGAGAATCAGGGTTGTCTACATATATAGTTCTGGTCCTTAAGTGTCATTGACATTGAGCGGAGCATATTTCTGTTAAAACCGACAGCCATCTAGGGAAAAAGGTTCTTGAGCGGCGACCGTGTACCGTTAGACGAAATGATAAAAGACCCGGAACAAAGTGAACCGACAATCTTGTCAAGATAGTTGGAAACCGTTGGATGAAGGCAGGAGCAGACAGGTCATTCTCGAGATCTTTTAACGAGTCCTATGCCTGCCAGTATGTATTTAGGCTAATATGATGATAATCTTTGTCTTAGGCCTAGTGACAGATTTGTGCGATTAGCCTGTGCGCACGTCGATCCAGATCTCAGCAGATATACATTCTAATATTAACGTTCCTAACCGAAGAAATGAGTATAATATAATAGAGTGAGAAGAGGCTGCCATTACAGTAATCATCTCAAGTAAAACGCATTTACCTCCAAATTCGCTTGTGTGTAAAAGGGCCCATTGACTGTCAGTAGTATTATCATTAAGAGTGTAATAAGCCTTTCTTATGAGGAATTCCTTTAGTTTATTTATGTACTGTTTATCTGTTTGATTGTCTTTTATATGAGCCTTTACCTTATTCGTCCGGAACTGTTCTGATTGCCGCCCAAAAATATATAAAGCTCGGGTATTTTAAACGAGTCATGCCTAAGAGCATATAGATGTAAGAAATAAATTTAATTATAAGTAAATTACCGAAGCGTTATCATAGTCCTATGTGTGAAAAAAGTAATTTAATTCGGAATATCGGCTTACGTGTCAGAGACTTAGAGATTCTTTTGAAGTTCATGTTTAAAGGATACAAAGATGACCAAAAGTCTGTGACTGATATAGCTATAACAAAACTGAATACCCGACCGAGACTTATCAAGCGCCACTCAAGGGATTTAGAGACATATTCTTTTGGTGTTCATGTTTCAAGAATACAAAGATGACCAAAAGCCTGTGACTGATTCAGCTACAAAGAAACGGACTACCCGACCGAGGTTTATCAATGCAGCGCCACTTTCTTTTCATCCGTAAGAACGTCAAACTCAAGATCTAACAGTGCGACAATCTGATAGTGTGTGGGGTCCTTAACGCAATATTAACTTGTTCATACAAGAACACTTTGAGCGCCCGCAATTTGGCGCCGAGTCGTCGTTAAAATCATACGGCCATTAAATAAGATTGCGGTTGAATTGTGTGGAATGAGCTGCACTTCAGAGCTTGTGACTTCTCGGTTCTGGGCCAAATATTATAGAGCTTCGAATTGTAATATTACAGTCACAAAAGAAAGTTGAGGTTGGGTTTGAAAGGCTAGCAACGCACAGGCGCGGTTGCAGCCTGAAATCGGAGAGGGCCACTAATAATAAAATATGTGGATTAAATTAGACTTTATTGCATAATACAAAATTTTATTGCACATATAATACAAATGGAAGTCTTCTATTTGTATTGGCAAAATAATAGCTTTATTAATTTTGTAATTGTTTAGATTTAATTTTAATTTTTTTTTATTTTTCTGTACGCCGCAGAAACGTGGACCCTGTGGGAAGTTGAGAAGAAAAAGATAGACGCCTTAGAAATGTGTTGCTGGAGGAGAATGCTCGGAGTATCGTGGACTGAATTCCGTACCAACAAGTCAAGTCTTCGAGAACTCGGCATCAAGCAGCGTTTGTCATCTTTGGTACAGTCCCGTATCCTCACCATCTTTGGCCACGTATGCCGCCGGGGGGCGGTGGCTATTGAGCGACTTGTGGTCCAGGGCAAGGTTGAGGGTACCAGGCCACGAGGAAGATCGCCTATGAGATGGACTGATCAAATAAAAGCTGCAGTAAATG
Source organism: Hedya salicella (assembly GCA_905404275.2). Lineage (NCBI taxonomy): Eukaryota > Metazoa > Arthropoda > Insecta > Lepidoptera > Tortricidae > Hedya > Hedya salicella. The sequence continues at coordinate 9,845,384 of FR990115.1, forward strand.
GCTCATCATCACTACACGAATGCACGAGGAAGGCGACCATCAGAGAGGAATGGCGACGTGTTGTGAGGCTTGCCACCAGCACCTGAAATTATGACCATGACCACTCTTCCAAGAGTGAAACCGACGAAGAAGAAGAAGAAATTTTTAGAAGATTTTTCAATTTGACGTGAACGATTTTGAGGAGGATCATGTCCTCTTTGACCCTCCCCTTTGGACTGCACCTGGCAACGCACTTGGGACTCCTCTAATGTTGCAGATGTCTACGGGCACCGGTGATCTCTTACCGTCATGCATGTGAGCACAATTTATTGTCACATCTAACAAAGACACTAGTTCGCGGAACAGCAAAGGAACTATAATCCATTGATCTCTTACCGTCAGGCGATCCATCTGCTCGTTTGCTATTTTGTAGAGCTATAGTGTATGTATGTGGGTAGGCATATATTGATAGCGGTGTGTCAGCCGCTGACCGTTAGTCTGTCACCGAACAATAAACGCGCGTGACACTGTCTCTGCATTTTATTTGGGAAACCCTGATATCTTCGATTCAGGACAATTGGCGACGGGGACAATTCTCCACGTAATTGTTGTGTTACGTTTGTTAACAATTATATCGTAAAATGGCAAGCGGTCACGGATTTTTCGGTGGCAGCCTCACCTTCGATCATTGTATGCAGGAGTGGAAGATATTTTTAAGTCGTTTCAAACAGTACTGTGTGGCAAATGACATTAACAATGAAACGGATAAATCTGCAGTTAAACGACGTGCCCTGTTATTGTCAGCTTTGGTCGAAGATACTTACCGCGTCGTCAGAGATCTTTTATACCCGACGGAGCTCGAAATTTTGGAGTACAAACAGCTATTGGACGAACTGAACAAACATTTTGTGGAAAAGAAAAGTTCGTTTGCTGAGAGGTACCAAGTCTACAACGCGGAGCAGCGACCGGGCGAAGATTTAGCTGAGTGCGCGGCGCGAGTGAAAAGTCTGGCGTTGTATTGTGAATTTAAAACGGATCTCGCGACAGCCTTACGAGATCGTTTCGTTCTCGGGCTCGAGAACTCTAGAGAGAAGGTGAAGCTGTTTACACCTTAACGTTTGCAAAAGCCTTAGAAATTGCGCAGGATGTACGTTGTGCCCGGCTTGCGTTGCAGGGATCGCGCATGGGAGCAAAGTCCATCGCGCCGGCGCAGCCAGTGTTCGCTATGCGCCCAGGCCCCAGCGCAGGAAAAGATCGTCGTATTCCAAGCAAAAAGTGTTGTAGTGTGTGCGGTTACAATAGTCATGAAAAAGACCAGTGTAGATTTATTAATTTCACATGTAAAAAGAGTTTTAAAAAGGGGCATCTGAAAAGAATGTGTACAATGAATGTAGTAAAAAGCAATAATTATTTAGCTACGGAAGACGATTTTTTGCAGTACGAAGGTAATTATGACTTATTTAACATTAAATGTGTTAACGGTCAACCCATGCGGCAGGTCGTGTTGGTAGCGCGCGAGCAGGTATTGTGTGAGGTGGATAGCGGTAGTGCCGTCTCTGTCTTGCCAAACGATGTTTACGAGTTAAAATTTCAACATGCATATAGTTTAAAACCGTGCAAAGTGATTTTAAACTGTTATAAAGGTACTAAAATTTCCCCATTAGGGTGTGTGGCATTACCTGTGACTTTTGAAGGCCGTACTAACTCAATAACTTTTTATATCATTAAGACTGAAAATAAATAACCTACTTTGCTTGGTCGCGATTTTATAAGTGTTTTTAGTATGCTATTATGTACAGTAAGTTGCAAGCATTTGCATGCGGACAAGTTAGCTGAGGAGTTGAAACGCAAATATTCAGAATTGTTTTCCGACGAATTGGGTCAACTCAATAAATACAAAATTACTTTAAAGGTAAAATCAGACGTTCAGTTAAAATTTTTCAAACCGAGAACTGTTCCTTTAGCTCTTAGAGAAAAAGTCGAGGCGGAGTTAGACCGAGTATTGAGTTTAGGAATTCTGGAAAGGGTTGAGCACAGTGAGGTGGCGACGCCGATGGTGCCGGTGCTGCGCCGCGACGGCGGCGTGCGCATATGCGGCGACTACTCCGTCACGCTCAACAAGGCACTGTACATCGATGAGTACCCCATGCCTCGTATTGAAGACTTATTTGCTCGATTACACGGCGGGGTGCAATTTAGCAAGCTGGATTTATCTAGAGCATACACAATCAGTTGATGTTAGACGAATCGAAGAAACTCTCGTGTATTAATACGCATAAAGGACTTTTTTGCTACAATCGACTTGTTTTTGGTCTCGCGAGCGCACCTAGTCTTTTTCAGAGAACTTTAGAGCAGTTACTGGCCGGTATTGAAGGAATATGTATTTTTTTGGACGATATTTTAATTACTGGTTCAACGACAGAGGTCCATTTAAAACGTTTGAAAGTGTACTGAGGCGCTTGCAAGATGCAGGTTTCCGTTTAAAAGAAGAAAAGTGTGAATTATTCAAAGATTCTGTAGAATACCTAGGATTTGTTATCGATAAAAATGGTTTACGTAAAACGAATGCTAAGGTGGACGCAATTTTGAAATGTAATTCCCCACAAAACGAAAAACAATTAAAATCATTTTTGGGAATGATTAATTATTATAGATGTTTTATTCCGAATGTATCGAGTGTGTTAGCACTCTTACATTCGTTGCTACGAAAAAGGGAAAAATGGGTTTGGGGTTTAGAGCAAGTCGACGCTTTTGAGAGGATTAAAAAAGAGTTAGCAAGTGAGCGTGTGTTGGCGCATTTTGACCCATCACTGCCGACGCTGGTGACAGCGGACGCCGGCCCGCGCGGGCTTGGCGCCGTGCTGGCACAGCGACAGCCCGACGGTGCCGAACGCGTTGTTGCCTACGCCTCGCGCTCGCTCACCAAACCGGAACTCAATTATGCGCAAATTCTAAAAGAGGCTGCTTCAATTGTGTTTGCCATTAAAAAGTTCCATCATTACTTGTACGGACGTGCGATTCCGTTTACCTTGCGCACGGACCACAAACCCCTCATGATGATTTTTGGTAATAAAAAGGGTGTACCCGAAATGGCGACGAATAGGCTACAGCGATACGGTTTATTTTTATCTGCTTAACATCTGTGTAACATGTTTCGGTACGCGCCGGCCCGGTGCTCGCTGGCGCCGTGGAAGTACCCGGCGCAGACTTGGGAACGGTTGCACTTAGATATGTTTACTATAGCAAATAAACAGTTTTTAATTATTGCGGACGCATTCTCAAAGTGGATAGAATGTTTTCAAATGATTAATACAGATTCCTGGTCAGTCATTGATAAACTAGACGAAGTGTTTAGCAGATATGGTTTGGTACGTACTCTGGTCACAGATAATGCTGCTAATTTTTGTTCAAGCCTATTCGAATTTTTTTGCGTCGCTAACGGGATTCAGCATTTAACTAGTGCTCCTTACCACCCGGCATCTAACGGACAGGCTGAAAATTCCGTAAAAACGGTCAAACGAGGTTTAAAATTAATCTTTAGCGGACAAATTCTCACAACGAGATTTGTCTCGGAAATGAAATATTTTTTTATTCAACTTTAGGAACTCGGTTCACTGTACGACGGGGTTCTCACCTGCTCAGCTGTTGATAAGCCGGCGCCTGCGCTCACGACTCGATCTGCTACAAGTAAACAGCGATGATTCATCTGTTAACAACAAGGCGTCTGCCGCAGCTATATGTAATGTTGTGGAAAAACAGACCTTACAGAGTAGGCAGTATGGGGGGAAACGGAATGTTGAATTTAATATTGGACAAAAAGTGCTAGTAAAACATTTTTTTAACAATGGATCTAAACATATATGGAAAGTTGGCTATATTAAAGACATTACAGGATCGAGAATGTTTTGGATTATTACCAGAGTTAAATTTAATTATGAAAAAGCATGTAGATATGTTTATTACCATACAAAGGAACGGACAGCGCATTTAATGAAGAAAGTGAGGACTCGAGTGATTATGGAGGGGCCGACCAGAACTCTGGATTTTTTACACGTACGGGAACCCAGGAGGCAGTGGAAACGTCACTAATAATAACAGAGCCTCAGATTTCGGAGCCGGAGCAACAAATAAACAAAGAAGACTTTGACGATTCATTTTGTTCTTTACCAGAATCACAACCACTGCAAGGTCGGAATCATATAGAAAACGGTAGTGAAATTGGCTACGGTATCGACACCAATATACAACAGAAGGAGGCGAGTTCAGAGGTTTCGGCTGCACATGCGACCACCACTGTCTCAGTTGCGTCGCCCAAGGGCGATCCACCAGCGACTATACTTACTGCCCGCCAGGGCTCGCCGCCGCCCGCGGCGGCAGCAGACCCCGACACGGCTCCGACGGACTCTGAGATCGGCCAGGGAAGGGCTGTCCGTTCCACGCGAAATAAAAATGTTCGGTATAAAGACTTTTATTTGTTGTAAGGAATATCACTGATTGTTGTGATAGTAATTCATTCTTCATTATTTGTGTAAATTAGTGGTGGAGGGATTGTAGTGTATGTATGTGTGTATGTAGGGATTGTAGTGTATATCGATAGCGGTGTGTCAGCCGATGACCGTTAGTCTGTTACCGAACAATAAACGCCCGTGACACTGTCTCTGCATTTTATTTGGGAAACCCTGATATGTTCGATTCAGCAAAAGAGCAACTTAGTGTTTAAAGCTCAGAAGAAGTGTCTGTGTCCGGCTTGTGGCCTAAAGATGCTTGATTCATGCAAGCCACATTTTATCAATTTGAAAATATTAACGTTGCCATGTTTGTATATTTTTGAAATTGTTATGTACGTCAAGTTAAATATTAACCAATTTTCTGTTTTTAATAGTGCACGGCAGCGTCATAAAATCACTTGTCAGCAATCAAAAACAGCCTTACGTGCAAAAAGTGTATTTGGCATGGCACCCAAATTGTACAATAAGTTACACAACCAAGTTAGAGAATCCGAATTGCCTCAATTTAGAAATTTTTATTGGACTTTTTGGTACAAAATGCTTTTTATTCAGTAAGAATACCTTGATTATACACCGCAAATTTATCAAGTTTAGTGAATAGTAGGTTTATATTCTACTTTTTATTGTTTTGCATGCTGAGTCGTAGTTATAGAAAAATACTATGTTAGTTAATTTTAGTAGGTGCATAATTTTAATTGTATTACTTAATATTTGCATGCCCACTAGCAGGCTGAATACACTGGACTACCAAAATGTATTTGACAACATCCACTTGACTGTATTCTAGCAAATAAATAATGATTTGATTTGAACTTTTTTCTTTGACATAGGTGGCGAAGTTTCACATTGTGAAGCGCCATGAAGTGTGGTGCTCGGCAATTTGTTTTCATAAGCGATAGTTGACACAGAAACGCATTAAACTGCTTCGCGCTAGTCTTGGAGCTGAACAAAAATAGAAAAGTATTTTTACCCGACTGCGTCATACGAGGGTCATGTTTTTGGAGTGTCTGTAAGTCTATTTCTTTATCACGCTCTGCAGCCTAAACGGTTTGATGGATTGTGATGCAGGTGTCGTTCATTCATCTTATTTGTGGAAGTGATATAAGTAGGTTGTAATATTTAGCATTCGGGTTTTTTTCAGAGTTCTACTAAAACTTAGTGCGTAATTTGATTGCTTTGATCAATACTAGTTCTATTCATATAATAAATGTGAAAGTTTGTGAAGATTTAATATTTGGATGTTAAAAGGTTGAAATGATTATTCAATGTATGTGGCAAATGGATTAAATTTGCAGATTTCAATACATCAAATAGAGAATCACCGGACCCTTACCTTTTCATTTGGCGTATAATTCAGTTTGGTTGGCATCTATTATAATTTAATTTTTAATCTACGACATAATATTATTTTCTAATTAGTCGTGGACGTCTCAAATTGTCACGGTTAATATAAATAATAATAAAATACATAGTACAATTTGACAACTTTCGTCATTAAATAAATCAATAACACTGTAATTACATTCATTGATAAGACATGTCTTGAAAGATTGTTTGAAATTAAAAAAAAAAAAAAAATTAAAAGTATTAAGAAATTTATCAAAGATTGAGATACTCCTTATACAGGACAAATGCTGCATGTTGTTTAATCAATAACGCGTTAACCGTAACGGATTCAAATGAGACTTACTTAGAACACAGATAGATCAGCTCATGGATTAAAACATAGGTTAAGTATGATAAAGTTATCATCATCATTATTATCATCATCATGTCAGCCTACACAGACGTCCACTCAAATAAAGGCCCCCCAAGGATCTCCACAACACAAAATCCAGTCATTCAAGCGAAGCTCGAGGTAAATGCTTGTGTCAATATAACAAGCAAACGGGAGATCATCCATCAGCGATGGTTCAAAGCATGATGGATCTGATCCACTCTACTCTTTTATTTTGTTTGAATAACAATCTTTGTCAGCGGATTTAAGGTTTACATTTCCTGAATGTAATTCAGCGATGAGAGGTTGCGAGAGTTAGAATCGATTTATCTGAATGGAACTGGGAGGATTATACATGCTCGGTTATTTTAATGTACTTACGCGGAATATTTTAGAAAATCCACCAACATTATCTGCTGCATAACTGGTCGTGACTGTGAATGAGACGCGATGTAGCATCATTCCGTTTCCCTCACTTTACCGAATAGAAAGGGATAGACAACATTTTGTAGCACGAGATACAGTCCCTTGTCACGGTTGTGCAAATAGGGCAATATCATTTTACGGCTGCGTCGCGTCGTGCGACTATTTGTCGCACTATAGTTAATTTTTCTTTGTAACCGACTCCCAGAAAAGGTGGTTCTCAATTCTTTCAATTAATTTTTTTTAGATGGCACCGACGCCAAAATAAGATAAGTTGTTATACTGTTGTTATAGATTGAGTAGAAAAACGGTTACTTAAAATTAAGTTGAAACTCAATTAGTATGCAGTTTTTTTTTAACTTTTTAGCGTTTTCTTTTTATGTTATGAGTAATTTCTTGGCCGATTTTAATTTTAATTTCACTTTTTGAAATAATTTTACGGCATTTTGATATTTTGTTAAGAAAAGCCATTAAAAATTTCATGCATGTAGGGTACCTACATATTAAGAGTTACAACTACAAACACATTTATGGTACCTTTTGCGATGTTACAATATTCTGTCCAAAATCCACACAAAGACGGGTGAAACTGTAATGGTTCCATTTTTGCCATTTTGGCTACGTAACCCTAAAAAACGTGCCATAAATTGGTATAAAACACCAGATCGTCAGTTATGTGACGCTCATACAAAATGTAACGAAACAATGTCATAAAATAGTTATTTTTCTCGGACACATTTCATTAATTACCTATCAAAATCGACTGTATTTTCGATTCTGATCAAAACGAACACAAAAAGTTACAAGGGTAGGATAGGAAAACTTTACAAGGGAAGGGAAGGACATAGGGCACTTTTTGTGTATACCTGTAGAGGGCGTGGGGAACGCATATTTAAAAAAATATACCCGGCTATTATGCCGGCGCTTCACATGGACGTATTTGCCAAATATTCGTGTTGCGTCCCTTTCGTTTTCTATGTCAAACTAAAGGGACGCAACACGAATATTTGGTAAATACGGCCATGTGAAGCGCCGGCATTATAAAATTGTATTGTAATGCATCGTATGTCTGATACACACTATTAAAATGTACAAATATTATATACTTCATTAGCACTGGATTCGAGGTATATTTTTCTGTTGACGTCGTTTTCAAACAATAAAAGTAACACTTCATTTAAAAGAGGGCTTCGCAAATAAAGTTTCATTAAAACGAGATTTAAAAAACTCAGGACAACGCCATTTTGAATTTCTGAGATGGAGATCTTAAATTTAGAAATGAATCAGTCCGTGGTCGTGTTTTATTTTTGTTTCCCTGTCTATTTATACATTTCTTGTTTTTATAAATCCCGTGGACGATTTATTTTCTTCCTTTATAATTATAACACATTTTTGATAATAATAGCATATTTTTCGGAAACTTTTTACTTCCTAAGGTGTTTGTGTTTGAAACACAAAAAAAAACTAAACTAAATTTGGTCTTTTTAGGGTTCAAAATGGGAAAAACGGAACCCTTACAGTTTCGTCATGTCCGTTCATCCGTCCGTCTAAAATACCATTTTATTCAAAAACTTCAAGATATATTAATGAAATTTAGACTATAGGTGTCGTGCATAAGCCGCTACTTAGTTTAATCGTTAAATATCAAACCTAAATATTTCCAGCGGGGTACTCCATACATGTAACAGAAGCTCAAAAGTTTAATTTTTCAGTAAACATAAATTTGTGGCACATATTTCGCCAGTTCTTTTAAAATGTGAAAAATATTTTTGAAATAATCGCTCCCAAAGGAGCATACATTGTTTCCCCTAGGTATGTCCAAATTACGAAGGTAAGACTATTATATTGAAATTATTTTCAACATGATTGTATATACCGTTTTCAAGGAATTTCTGAAAAACTGTGCTTCTCAGCAAAAGGACGTAAGTGTCGCGATGAAGGGTCATATAGATTCTAGAATTTAGCCGTCTTTCCTGTGGACAACGCAATAGTTAAGGGCTTGGCTACATAATTCATATAACTGATATTTTTATCGCATAGATCTGGAGTATTAATTGAATTGTACATCACCTATGGGGTCCTAAGAAAAATTAGTATTTAAAGCCCTTAACTTTCGGGTGTTCACAGGAAAGACGCATAACTCTAACTCATACTAAAAAATGTGTATGATCCTGATACGCTCTTTTTCTTGCAATTTTATAAATCGTATTATTTTCATCTGTTATGCATTGCTTTGTAGTTTGTAGTAACTGGCTACGCAACTCTACACTGAGCATGGGTCCGATATGCTTTTAGCCGGTTTTAAATTATTGGTGAAGGACGTAAGTGCCACGGAGAAACGCTTTGCTGCTGCACTTTTTCACATCGTATTTTTTTAATTTCACGTGCATTTCTTTGTAGTAACGGCTACGGAACCCTACCCTGAGCATGATCCGACATGCTCTTGACCGGTTTTTTCTAGATGTTTTGTTCTGTTTCGTTCACCGATTAATTGTATTTTTTTAAATAACTCGAACGAGTATAATGGACGTGCGTGTTTTTGCAAACTCATGTTGAGTTAATTCATTGATCATTTGCGTGTTAGATAGGAAGTTGTAAAAAACCGCAGAATCACAAGCTGAGTTCGTTTTATGAACTGTGATTTGGGTTTAAACATGTTGAATATATTTTAGCTTAATTACAATGGGTTCTGTAGTTTCATCGCATTTAATTTTCTAAGAAATTCGTCAAACACCTGATGTTTGGAAAAGAAAACGTTTTCACGAAGAACTAACAAACAATTCATCTCGATCTATCTGATTTTAAGGGTCATTCTCAAATTGTTTGTGAGATTTGTCACAACCATGTGCAAAAGTTAAGGGTTTTTAGGAAGTTCAATGTATAGTCAAGTCCAATAAACCGACTTTTTTATCCGACCAATATTTTTGAGTAAATATCTAATCACATAATATCTTCGGGATAGCCGATGTTTCATATTTCTCTACGCTCTCAAAGTGACAGCAATTATAACTGAAACGTATGCCAAAGTTTGTTACGCAATTAGCTGTTTATAGACGTCTTAACATGGTTTACCGCACTAGTGAGATTTTATTATTTAAAGTGGTTGCCAGTGTTTGAGATTATTTTTAAACCCCAACCGCAAAAATGTCAGTTATAGAATTAACAAAACAAAAGTCTATGACTGCACTCTTTGTATGCTGTCTAGTAGCGCTATTTAGTATGAAACTGTAATACCTATATATCAATACTATTATAAAATTGTAAAAAATAAATAAGTGTTCATTTTGAGGTGCGTCCACACTTGTTTCATTGGCTCGTATCCGATCACCGTGCCGTAGCATGACTGCGTATCGCGCTGCTTGGACACTTACTGTCGGCGCGCCGATAATGCCGCACTCTTCCGATACAAGTGTGTGATACGCGTAGCAAATGGATTTCGAGTGATCGGATCGGCGCAACGTCCAGACGCTTGATCGTGACACGCGATCATGCTACGCGACGATGATCTGATACGGGCAAATGATACAAATGTGGACACACCTTAAGGTATTTTCAAAAAAATTATTGTAAATGACTATTTGGTGGTTACTAAATAATAAAAAAATAAAAAAATTGTATATTTGTATGTGATTTAGTGCCATCAAAAAAGCGATGGATGGATTGTGTGAGAGAGGACATGAAAAAGAAAGGAGTAAGCGCTGAATTGACGAATAATAGAAGAAAACATGTTGTGTCGACCCTACATAAGTGGGATAAATGCAGGTAGATCATGGTGTGCAATAAGGAGTATTTGTTGTTCTTGCTGTAAGCCACCAATCCCACTATAATCCATACAATATTCTCTTAGCTCCAAGCCTTCATTCCTTAACCCTTTCATAACCATGCCTACTCCCAAACGGACTCCTAAATCGAGATGGCATAATCAAAACATTTGTGTTTTATTTGATTCCGCGCGTCCCTGGCTCATAAATGTTTATTCAACATCATATCATTCGCTGAGCAATCTCTAAATATACTAAAAAAATAAGCTTACATTTAATACTCTCCGTTGTGTATAGGTAATACTTACTTAAATGAATAGTATAATGCCTGTAAGATTTTCTGTTATAGGGCTTATAACATTTAATAAAGTATGCAATAATGTGATATGATATATAATTATTTTTCAGGGATAAAAAGTAGCCTATGTCCTTCTTCGAGACTCAAAATATCTCCATACCAAACATCCAAATCAGCTCAGCGGGTTAAGCGTGAAGAGGTAACAGACAGACAGACAGACACACTTTCACATTTATAATATTAGTATGGATTTCATTTCTTAGCCTGTGTTTTTTTCTGAACCCGTAAACTTTACAAAACTTTTATAAAAAACTGCGAACCTAACATATTGAGACCTACAAAAGGTCTAAATATCCGCATGACCACTCACAAATGGTAGCTTAAAATGTTTTTTTTTTTACTCTACTTAGTTAAAATATCGCATTCAAAGGTTCACGTGTTTGAGATCTATGACGCGACTGACAGACAGACACTCATATCCCTTTTTTTTGGAAATGCTGCAATCCATTACACATTATATGAACACTTAATAATACTCTTTGCTGTTTCCGCGATTATCACAAATTTAATTAAATAATTTAAATACATTATATCGCGTATATTGTTTCATTTCAGTTCCCGACGTTTTGGAAGCTTTACAGCTTCCGTAGTGCTCAGGGGGAGACAGAGAAAAAAAAAATTCTCTGTCAAAAAATTACATTCATTTTGCTGTCAAATAAACGAGCAAGACACAGGACTGCAAAACCTTAATTTCAAACGGTATAATAATATGTTATCTATTCAAAAGGCAGTAAGCCTCCATTTCTGAAACGCTGGTAATAAAAAAAAATTAAGCCCTTCTGGCAAATATCTTTTTTCTGGCATGAATGTGAACCTTTATTTGTTTTGTCAAAGTGGGTAGTTTGCACAAATTGTAACTTTAACATAGTTTTTTTTATAAGTCCACCTCGTGAACACGGAAGCTTTAAAAGCTTCCGAAACGTCGGAAACTCAAATGAGATAATATACGCGATATAATCAATTTAAATTGATTTATTTAAATGAACTCCAAGTATGTCCGCACATCTATACTATTATAAAGTTGTAAAAATGAAATGTCAGTTGAAAATATTGTAACGGACTATTTAGAGGTCACTGAATTGAAAAAATATTTTTTTGTATGTTTGTTTGTATGTTCGTATGTGTCGTTGTGGCTTCATCACGCCAAATCGGCTTAACAGATTTCAACTATTTTTGGTACACGGGTAGCTGGGTATCTCCAGATGGTTATAGGATACTTCTTACCCGACTACGCTGAAAAAAAAGAGACGTTATGACTTTTTCTCCTCTGCGAACGAAGTTGGCACCTTCTAGTCAGAAATATGAGTATGTCTTCCACATACTCCTCAGAATGTATTTGTACACAAGTGTGGAATGGACCGTAGCTTTCAACTGTAAATCATGGTACCCAGGAGTATAGCCAGGGGGCACTGCTTCAAAAGAGAAAAGCAGCATTAATATATAGCTCCATAAATTTTTACATCCCTTAATAGTATAAGATCCTGCCTATGATTAACTTTTCTCCAGATGAAACATTATTTTTTTAGATGGAACCCGCTACTTCGGTCGCGGAGAAGAAATATATCATAATCTTTTTTTTTCCTTCAGCGTAATCAAAAAAATATCCTTTAAGTAACCATCATTGGATTTAGCTAACTTTGTTTAAAAAACTATTGAGATCCGTTCATCTGTTGTGACATGATTTGACTGCATACCTAAATACAAAAAATACAGAAAAAAAATATTCATTGACCTCTTCGCACTGACTTGTTTGCATACAGTCTACAACTCAAAATGACCACTGTATATTAGGTTCTAAATCTCAAAACTACTAGAACGCAGGTTTAGATTCAAACCTGTCAGTCTGTTTACATTAAAATCGGTCAGAAAAAAGGTTAGCAACCTTACCTCGCCGTTTTCTTAACATCCTTTTATTGGATTTACATGAATATCATGTTTTACCATCACGATCTTCGTGATATCTAACTATATTCTTATAAATACTAAGATCTAAATAATGAAAAAAATCCAAGACTCCACCTCCAAGTGGAATTGAACCATTGCTTTAATTGTGCTTTGCCGGGGCGCACGATCTGCTATGGAGATTCCAGTCAGCTGGCTTCGAATTTGTCACTGTTTGCTTTACAAGATTTTTGAATTTTGCATTAAAGCGACTTTTCTGCCGTCAGTGGTTCAAATCCAGTCGGAGTTTTGTATTTTTGCCTTTATTTAGATCTTTGTATTTATACGTTTTCTTTTTATTCGTGGTATATAGTTGAAATCTGTTTAGCCGATTTAGTGGTAGGAAGCCACAACTTGGGCATTTCATTTTTACAAATTTATAATACACTAGCTTCAGTCCAGGACTTCGTCCGCCTTATTCGTTTATCGTGGATAAGGATATTTTTCTGGGAAAAAGTAGCCTATGTCCTTTCCCGGGACTCAAACTATCTCCATACCAAATTTCATCTAAATCGGTTCAGCGGTTTAAGCGTGAAGAGGTAACAGAGAGACAGACAGACAGACACACTTTCACATTTATAATATTATAAATGCGAAATTGTGTCTGTCTGTCTGTCTCTCTGTGGTGGTTTCGACATATACGAGTATACTAAGTATCCATACTAATGTATGTAGGTACTTAGTATACTCGTATATGTCGAAACCAATCGAAAAATTTCCTTGTGCGTCGTATTTATTTTACCTCATATTGTTAAGACAACTTGTTTCGTCGGTTAAAGGGCGAGGGAAGGTCGTTGTTAGCCGGAATCTCAGACTATAATGTGTACACCAAAATGTCTTGAGAATTTCCGGAATTTTAAACTTCCAAAGATGTTGCCCCGCGGATATGATTTGGTTATAAGATGTATTTTGTTACTTAATTATTTATAGGGAAATTGAATAAATTGTTAGGTTAGGATAATAAAGTAACGTGTCAACATGGTATTGATATTGTTTAACAAACAAGATATAAATCGGTTGGGATCATAACGGAGAAGTTTGTCATCGGAGACAGCAGAATTTTGTAGACGACAAAATACTCCGCCCCTAAAAATTAACTGATGACCAGAAGGGTTACTCCGAAATTCGAAGTTCGTAACGTGGCCTCCCTCTCGCTCTCATGTTAATCTGTATTTGAGTGAGCAGGATGGCGAACTTCTTTTTTCGGGTTTCGGAGTAGCCCTACTGGGGCCCGTTTCTCGAAAGCTTGTAACATTGTATTACAAGCGGAATTCCCCCTTCCACCAATGTGAATTAAAAATAGACTTCCGCTTTTAATACAAGTTACAAGCTTTTGAGAAACGGGCCCCTGCCCCTGGTAAAGATTACTGGATTGTGCAAATTGCGGAAACTTTCCAAAATGCTTAAAAAAGATCTTTTAAACAGGTAAGTTAACATTACACTTACACACACGAGTTTAAGACCTAAATGCTTAAAAAGTGTCTTTTAAACATGTAAGTTATTAACACTTAAGACCTTTTTTAAGCATTTTGGAAAGTTTCCGCAATTTGCACATCAGTAGTCAAGATCACGGGAATGCTAACCTACACCAATATTATGGACTAGAACGTGCCCAACTTTGTCAGCAGAGGAGAAAAATCATAACGCTCTTTTTACTTCAGCGTAAAAAAGTATCCATAACCATCTGTGGATACCAAGCTAGCCGTGTGCCAAACACGACACACTGCTTGCGTGACGTGTGCGTATGCAGCGGTATGTCATCTATTATGAGGATACGTACATTACAACGCGCACGCCACGCGCACGTCACGCATATGCATCTGTGTGGCTCGGTCTAAAACCGTGACAATATACCTAATCGCCAATAATGTGATATTTATGTGACATAATTCGCACAGATTACAGAACTAAAGCGAAGTTAGTGTCCGTTTTACGGCAATCGATGTTTACGGACCATAACACGATACTTGCAGCGCTAACAATAATGGCTATGGGCTGCGTCTATCAGGCTATTAATGAACACTTACGTCCAGAAGTGTTGTTCAAACTAGATCACCAGATTCAATGCTTTTTAACTACTATAGTATAATTAGAGCATGAAGTAATTGTAAATCGAAGATCAAAATCTATACTGTCATTGTGAAAATGAATTAATGAAATAATCTTTATTCTGTAAGTAGGCCTACTTAGAATTTGTATAAAAATACATAAATATTACATGAAAATAGCAATGATGTCTCTAACTCCATTCATTAGCACATTCAAAAAAACTATTTGAACATGCAAGTGATTATGATGCAACGCTATAGATATAAGGTGCAAACTTAACTTAACCGGAACCGGGTAATAATATTTCTTTTAAGAACTGGTTCCCTGTAAAAGTAAGTTTTTTTTAAAATTGTTCCCTTCTATCTCTTCAGGTCCACCATTTTAGAGTAAAAGTAAGTTATTTGGTTTTTGGTTTGGGCCATGCATTTTTTTCTGTTAAATAGTCCTCTACTCTATAATATGCCATCTATATGAGAGACTTTTTCAATGTGTGTTAAAGCATAATCTGGTAACTTATTATAAAAATTAATACATTGGCTCACGAATGAAATGTCTCTATACATTAAAGATGTAAAAAAATTAAACGGACTATTTGAAGGTTAACAGCGGGCCTATGATGGTCGCATTTATCACGCGATAAATGATATGATAATGCGCCTGTCACTCTCGCACTCACATACGTGTCAAAAGATGACGGCATCTATGTCATTTATTTATCGGGTGACAAACGCAACCATCATAGGCCCGCTGAAGGGGTTTTTTTGGGATTTTTCATTCATATATATATTTGTTTTTGCAGCTTCATCGCGTCAAATCGACTGGACAGATTTCTACCGTTTTTAGTTCAAGGATAGCTGGACATCCGAGGATGGTTATAGTTTATTTTTAACCAACTACGCTGCAGCGAAAAACAGAGCTATGACTTTTCTCATCCGCAAACGAAGTTATGGAAACCTTCTATAATATAATGTTTTCTAAATAAGTCTAATGTAATTTTGGGCTCTATTATTGATGTGACACATGTTTACTAATAAATAGGTAATCACATTTTGTAGTTGGTGAATTTGAGTTCCTTAATTTTCCCTTAAATAATTGATAGATTCAGGCGTAACTTTGAGAAATTCCATAGAAAATTAATGGATTATAGTTCCATTGCTTTAAGGTGAAATAGTGTCTTGGTTAGATTGGACAATAAATTTTGCTCACATGGGCATATTTTCATGCAGTTTGTACAAAAAAAATACGCATGTAAATACAACAAACCACTACTAGACAGCATAATAAAATACTCAACACGTATTTCGTCTCTCTACGAGGCACCATCAGGAGATGCAGGAGATGTTGACGGACCGGCGTCTACCCGAGAAGTACCGTCTAAGAAACACGTGTTGAGGATCGGGTCATACTTATTTTTAGTATGAGTTAGCGTTATGCGTCTTTCCTGTGGACACCCGAAAGATAAGGGCTTTAAATACTAATTTTTCTTAGTGCCCTATTAGGCGATGTACAAATTGATTAATACTCTAGATCTAAGCGATAAAAATATCAGTTATATATACCCAAGCCCTTAACTATTGCATTGTCCGCAGGAAAGAAGGCTAAATTCTAGAATCAGTATGACCCGATTATACTGTCTGGTGGTTTATTGTATTTACATGCGTATTTTTTTGTGGAAGGATAATTTATTGTCACATCTAACCAAGGCACTATTTTGCGGAAAAACGAAGGAACAATCCATTTCTCCTTATTTAAAAATACAATATGTACCTATAGGAGTAATCAGTATATTTGCAACCATTAATATCACACTACGATCTGTTCATTCAGTGATAAACTTGTTGTATAAGAGCCGTTGAAAGTTTACGATCCTATCAAACCGACGTTTAATTTTCTTTAGTATATTATACAACGTGCTTTTATCCGGCCGATACGAGCCACCTGGGGACCGATTCTCGCCCCCCATCGAAACGAATTAATTCAAGATCATAGAGAAAAGACATGGTCATAATAATCTCGAACTTTCACAAAATTTAGCTATCAAAGGTCGATCATCAAACTTAGGTTGAATTTAACGAACTCGAATATTACAATAATTCTATTTCAGAGATTATCCAACAAAATGACAAAGACATTTTCAGTAAACAAATTTCACGAATCCATACTTAATATAATAAATGCGAAAGTGTGTACCGTGAACCGCTGAACCGATTTGTATGAAATTTAGTATGGAGATAGTTTGAGTCCCGGGGAAGGACATAGGCTACTTTTTATCCCGGAAAAATATCCTTTTCCGCGATAAACGAATTTAAGGCGGACGAAGTCGCGGGCAGAAGCTAGTATGTATATAAAAGAAAAAGAGTTCGTTTTTCTTTTAAAATCGGTCTACTCGTTCAAGAGCTATGATATCACAGACAGACACACAGATACACTCGACAAACTTATAACACCCGTCTTTTTAGGGTTCCGTACCAAAAATGGAAAAAAGGAACCCTTATTACTATAAAGAACATGAACATTAATTTGATTTACGTTCGCACTTGAGACAACAACATGCAACAACAGTGTATTTTTGAAACAGCTCACCTCTAATCATGTTTTAAAAATGTATAATCGTGACTACAAAGTGTCAGCTTCCAAGTTTAACTCCCCCGTCAGATGACAGTTTTAAATGTGACTCATGTTGAAGTGTTTCATACTAATATTTAAACTGCTGTTTTATCAAGGGACCTACGTCCGCCTATTTCGCCCACAGTCCCATCAAGTTTTGATTTATTTATTTTTTCAGCTTGCTGCTAATTTATTATTCATAGAAAATAAGGTTGAAATTTAAGTAAGGAAATTATTATGGCCAGAGCTTTTCAAGATTATATTTAACAATTCATCATCATAATAAGCCCAAGGCGCCCTTCAGCTAGGTCATCATCATATCGTATGGCTTTTTGGTTTGGATCCGAATCAGATGTTTACTCCTAAGTTATGCAGCCAATCCACTGCCGCTGGTGAAAGCTGATGGAGTTCCTGTAGGCCGCCAGGGAAACGGTGAAGCGGGCATTCTTCGGCGATGTGGAGCAAGGTTTGGTCCTGGGCGCCGCAGTCGCAAGCCGGAGAATCTTATAGCACCCACTTGAAAAGATGGTGGTTAGACCGCCCGTGTCCTGTACGGAACCTGTTTAGTTAGGTGGAGCGATGACATAAGAAAGCTGGCAGTGGTTGTAAACAAAAATCTCAGGGCCGAGCTCAGTGGTATGCCATAGGAGAGGCCTATGTCCAGCAGCCGACGGAGGTGGGCTGATGATGATGAAGCCCAAGGACGTCTAGCTGGACAGCCGCCTTCCTCAAGGGTATACACAAAGGCCGGTCGTGAGCCGACCTCATCCATCGGTTTCCTACAATCTTCACCAGATATCCGTTTTGTTAGGAGCCTTCTCACGCTGCGTCTTTCTACGCGGTCGCCCCTCTCTGCCCCAGCGACCATCGATTCCACGAGCAGCGTGCCCAGCCCAATGCCACTTAAGTTTAGTAACTCCGAGCTATGTCGACGACCTTGGTTCTTCTGCGGATCTCCTAATTTCTGATTCGATCACGCGAGGTGACTTCGAGAACTTGAAACGGGTTTTTTACGTCTATGTTCAACCGACTATCTTGAATCATAGCTATGAACATTCTCGATTTCTCGATTACTTAAATCCCCTTCCAGACAAATAAAAACGAACTTTAAATCTGTTCTTTCGATTTTTAGTTACTATGTTAAACAGACACAGATTAAAATTCTAACAGCCCTCTTTTTCCATCAGGGGATTAACATATATTACGCCAACAAACTTTCTTAGCAGTATGAAGTTATGTAGAGTAAGTCCGGGGTAGATGGCCATAGTTCTTTCCAAGACCGATTATGTGGAAACTATCAACATTAGAATTTTGATTTTAGTTGAAAATTAAACTGATTATCTATCTATAAGATAAAGTAAACAAAACCGCAAACATTGTTAAAACTAAGCGAACATGGTCAAAAAATATTTTGAAATCAAATTAGGGTTGGCAATCTCTCCCGGATATCTCCGGGAAAGATGGCCATAACATTGAATATAAGTAGATTTCTAAATGTTTCTATTTTTGTATTTATATTTATTTATATTTATATTTATTTGGAGAACCAACAGCTTTACATAACTTAAATAGAATTACGATAGAAAAAAAAAGCCAATTACAGGAACTCACGGACAGAAGCAGTATAACTAAACTTAAACTAAGTGCTAACTCAACACAACAGCCCGTGTAGATAAGACATCATTAAGCTAGTACGAGGACACTTGGATTATATCGAATTACAATGATTCAATACATTAAATTAACAGTAAGTGCCCTGTAAACAGTAATAAAGTATCACACTCAAATAAAACACCTCGCTGTCAGAAATCGCCTCACGGAAGGGATCTTATAGTTAAAAATGACAATATCTAGTTCTTTCGTCACGCTATTCACACTACGACTTGCACGCAACAGGAAGCTATTTTGTCTGTAATTGGATGATGCAGATTTAAGAGATAAGGGGGGATAATGCCTTTTAGAACGAGTTGGTGTATTGAAAGATATGCTCCCAAGTAACTCGGGACAATCAGTAACGCCACGCATTAGGTGATGGTTAGAAAATAGGTGAGATCGGCTATTTCACGACGTTTTTGTAATGGAATAAGGTGGTGTTTCTTACATATATTAATATAGTTAGAAGTACTATAGTTGCATTTCAGTTTAAAACATAAAAACTTTACGAATTTTTGCTGGACACGTTCAATCCTGTCAATGTACTTACTGTAACAAGGGATCCAGATTTGGGAAGCATATTCAAGTTTACTTCTGACAAATGAACAATAAAGTACTTTTAATGTTTTCGCTTGAGTAAAATAAGTCGAATTACGCATTATAAAACCTAGTGCTTTGAGGGCACCACCAATAATATTGTCTATGTGCTTATCGAAAATGAGCTTTGAATCGTGTAGCACACCAAGGTCTTTCATGTGCATTACTTTATGGAGAGGTTGGCCTTTTAAAGTATAAGAAGTGGGAATTAAGTTGCGCTGGCGGGAGAAAGTGTAGCATTTGGATGGGTTCAAATCTAACCTATTAGAGAGACAGTAGTCGTCGAGACGTCTGAGATCCGACTGTAATAATATGGAGTCAAGGTTGGACTTTATCCTAAGAAAAACTTTCATATCATCAGCGAAACAAAGAAGTTTAGAGTGAATAAAACATTTGTTTATGTCATTAACAAACACGTTGAATAACAGGGGTCCGATTAAGGACCCTTGAGGGACACCACTGGAAACTGTGACCCACCCTGATATATAATTGTTTAAGACAACCGCTTGCGACCTATTCTCTATGTAAGATGAGAACCACCTCAATAGATCTCCACTTATTCCTATGTTATATAATTTTGAAATCAGCAAACCGTGATCAATTTTGTCAAAAGCCTTGCTGTAATCAGTATAGATAACGTCTACTTAAAAGCCACTATCCATAGCTTCAGTAACATATTCATTAAAAAGTACAAGATTGGATACCGTGGACCTACGCTGAAGGAAACCATGTTGATTGAGGCTAAAAGAGTTTTTAAGGGCATCGTAAACCTGTCCATATACGATTTTTTGGAGTACTTTAGATAGTATACATAATTTAGAAATGGGCCTTTAGTTGGTAACGTCAGTTTTAGGTCCCTTTTTATGCACCGGCGTAATAAAAGCAGATTTCCATAGTGATGGTATGGAACACTCAGATAATGAGCGTCTGAAGAGCAAGACAATGGGCTGTACCAGGGATTTCGCGCAATTAATTAAAAACTGAGCAGGCAGCTCATCCGGGCCGGCTGACTTAGATGGATCAAGTTTGAGTAGTAAGTTTATAATATCATCAGGATTAATCTCAATACTATTAATGATTGCCGCCGAGTCGTCACAAGGAATTGGTGGAAGGCCATTGCCCGTTCGGTTCGAGTTTGAGAAAGTAGTGGAAAAATAATCCGAGAAGGCGTTACAAATATCAGACCCTGTATTGACCATTTTGCCGTCATATTTTAAGCTGCTAGGTAAACCGTTGGAGGTTGAGCGCGATTTGATGAATGGCCAGAACTGCTTAGGGTTCCGTGCGATGTTATACTCAACATGATTTATGTACGTGACAAAACATTCCTGTTCTAATTTACGCACTCTATCCCTCAATATGTTAAATGAAATTAAATCATATTTATTTTTATATAATTTATATTTTTTTAAATGTTTGTACTTTTCTTTCAAGGCTTTTTTCAGTGGCAACGAGTACCAATCAGGATAAGAATCTGTTTTAATTATCTTACTGGGTATAAATTTCACTCTCAGGCGTCTGAAGGTCTCATAAAAGTATTCAAGAGATTGACTACTTTTATGAGACTACTTTTGTGCACATTTCTCTCCTTCTTTTTAATAAAATAAAAAGAATTTTTAATTCGGTATAATTTTAATGAACCCACAGTAGATATTTGTACATAATAGTCAATTCTTCATTATTCTGGATTTATAGTATTGTATTTATCATCTTTCGCATATTATTAGTACTACTGTTAAGATTTTAATTAATAACATCTATTTCTTTTTTTTTGGTATCTGAGATCCCAGTTCAAGGCTTTCCAGTAGTAAATAACTGCGTATGGCCATCTCTCCCGATGTAGCCGCTCTTTATATCAACGAAAAAAAAAAGTACTGAGCCCATTCAAGTTATTTTAAATTTAATATAGTACGCAAACCTCCGTACTTTCTAAAATAATCATTATTATTGGGCCAGTTAAAAAACAAATAGAGTAACGTTATATATCGGCAATCTCTTTATAAATTTTCAAGTAGCGTAATTTAAATAAAGTTATTTTTCATGAGAATTTTTCTGTTGATCTACTTGTTTTCCACTTATATCAAATGTTATCTTTTGAACGAATAAAGTTTACGTGAAACAAGCCACATTAACATCCTATAAGTTGGACAAAAATCGACTGACCATCTTAAACTTATGGCCATCTCGGAATTAGCCTACATATTTTTGAAAAAAAAATTAGAACTGAAAGTAGAAGTTCTAATGAATATAATTTGACACCTATCGTAAAAAAATCTTGTTACAATTTTATTCGGCACGCAATGTAACGATACCTAACAAATTATCGGCATCACTACATTTCATTATGTTTTGATTACTGCTGTAAGAGAAATCTTTAAGAATTAATTAAGCTCCATCATCAAGAGTAAAGGTAATAGTATTATTTTTAGTAGTATTTTTGATAAAACTATTAACCCTACTTAAAGCTGTTCTTTAAAATTTATGATGGTGTACACATTGCAAAATAGCTGATCTACCGGAGGTCGGTGGCCGTCCTTGTATTGCTAGCTTATCAATGGCTGCTCTGAATACATTCTGAGAAATCAGTCAAAAAGGTTAATCACTAGTATTTCTTAACTAATGGAGTATACAATATATAGCTTTTTCTATTCGTCAACTGTTATCTGTGAATAACAACTCCGCAAATCATACTATAAAGGCATACTTTTTAGATTGGATTATCACTATATAATCTATGTATATTATATAAGTATGTCACTGAACTACAATACGTATATTATTCCACTCCGCGCACAACTATAATGAATTTCAAAAAAAGAACGCGGTATTTTTGCAATATTTTTTAGCTCTATTTCATTCACTGTAGTTTATGTGTTCCTCGTAGACAAAGTATTGTATACAATAGTTATATGTAATTAGCTTTTTCTACTCGTCGACTTTAATTCCTCAATAAGAACTTCATAGACTAAACTTTTATAGCATTCTTTTCAATGTCGGATACTCTATGGCACTTCCAGCTGAACTGATATATTCATAAGCCAACACTTTATTTCATAAGCCAACACTTTGAATGCACTATAATGATATCAAAACTAGAACTTTGGTTGCGAAAAATTAAATTTATTTGTTTAAGGAGACTCGTTTTAATGCAATTATATTTAAAAAAATCTCTCCTTTTAAGAAAGTAAAATTTTCATGGGTTTTTCCATCCCTAGGGTGGAAAGTATTTTATTGTTACGATTAGTAGCCACAGAGTCGATGGTGATGGTGATGATGATGATGATGATGATGATGATGATGATGGTGATGGTGATGATACCTACTCGTAGAAAAAGTATTGTATACAATAGTTATATAATTAGCTTCTTAAGTCTCGTACCTTACTTAGGCCACTCAGCAAGCTTCGTGGCCTAAACGCGGTACTCGACTGAAAAAGCATACATTATATAACGATTGCATAAAATACTATTTTAAGTCTCGTACATTAATTAGGCCAGCTCGACTGAAAAATCATACATTATATAACGATTCTATAAAATAGTATTACTAAATCTGTCGTTGAAGTTTTCAGGTCATCGAAAAAGAAATAAGAAACCGAAGTCAAATAAAAACCAATAAGAAACAAACAACTATAAAGTTCAACTGTTAAAAACTCCAATAATAAGTCTAAATCACAAAAGTTTACGGCCGACAGGCGTCAGCCTTTTATTGAAAACTAGATTCTTTCTCACCAATGTGATTAATACGTCTCTTAGCAGTCTTGTTAAATTTCTAATTGATTCTTATTGATTTACGCAAAAAGCCTGGCCAACTTTTTCACCCAAAAACAATAAGACTTTCATGATTGGCCAGCCCTAACCACTGCTGACGGAGGTTGGTTTTAAAAACCCACAGAATTATACGCTGTAATGTTAAAGTAAAAAAGTCGATGTAGACAGTGAAGTTAAAATGGTTATTGAGATCGTAACTTGGCTGTCGGCAGTTCGAAAGCTATACAGATAAAATACGTAAACAGCTACTTTTTTAATTATCCTCAGGCCGAGTTTCGAATTTAACTGCGGACCGTTTGAAGCTCCGGTTTTATTTTTGTGGTTGAAGGCACTTAAATAAATACACAATGTGTAAAAGTGACAGCGGGCCAAATTCAGGAAATGTTTCAACTTGTTTGCTTCGAGCGATTGTGAAAAAACATAAATACAAAAAAGTGTTTTGTTGGTCTATTATTTTGTTCTTTATAGAAGCAGAAACAGGCTATGAATCAACGGTAGGTACTCTGAGCCAGTTATGTGCCACTTCTCGGGAAAGGCCTCCCCTTTCCTTTTCAACTCTGTCCTGGACGGTTTCTGGCCATTCCTTAAGAAAGGAGCCTAGTTCATCCCGCCGTTGCCGATGAGGTCTATTATTCAAAGCCCTTCTGGCACATGTGTAACTGTCTTTACAGCTTAGGCCCATCTGGCATGTATGTACACCATTATTTGTGTTTTTTCAAAAAAAATGGGTAGTTTGTTGAAATAAAACAATTTAACGGATTATATCGCGTATATTATCTCATTTTAGTAATCCGTTAAATTGTTTTATTTCAATGAGTAATAATCGCGGAAACAGAAGAAAATATAATGGGTAGTTTGCACAAATTGTAACTTTGACAGAGGAAAATACATCTTTTCTCAGTCCACCCGTGACCATGGAAAGCTGGAAAGCTTCCGAAACGTCGGGAACTAAAATGAGATAATATACGCGATATAATCCGTTAAATTGTTTTATTTCGATGAAAAACATAATTAAAAAGTTGCCTTGTGCCATCTAGAACTAGAGATTGCAAAGTACATACATACCTAACAATGGAGTCCAATCCATATCGTTACACCTTTTTGAGACGTTGCCGTCTCTCAATATTATGCCACACGTAGATTCACAAAAGAGACGAGTACTATCTTATTTGTTCGTAACATCATTCGAGAAAATAAATCTAATTGATTATGTAATCGCTGTTGATTTATTCAACGATTACTTTATTTTCTAATATTTATTCGACATTTTTAGTCGTTATTCGCGATTAAATAGGTTTAAGGTGCGTCCACATTTGTATCATTTGCCTGATCAGATCTTCGTTCCGTGGCATGATCGCGTGTCACGATCACGCGTGTCACGATCACGTGTTTGAACGTTGCGCCGATCCGATCGCTCGAAATCCATGTTGCTAGGCGTATCACACACTTACATCGGACGAGTGGGGCATGATCACCGCGCCGGCAGTTAGCGCCCAAGCAGCGCGATACGCAGTCACGCCACGCCACGGTGATCGGATACGAGCAAACGATACAAGTGTAGACGCACCTTTAGGGTTGCCATCCGTTTGGGTTTGCCCAGATTTGTCCTAGTTTGGAGGCTTTGGAGGCCGTCCGGGCGGGGTTACAACATGTCCGGGTAAAACCAGGTTACTTTTTGTATAAGGGAAAACCTTATTGAACTGAATAAAATCTATCATGACCGGGGAAAATGCGATTTACTCCAAATATTATAGGGTTTTTGAAGTTTTTGTCCGGGTTCGGCTTTAATCAAGTTGACATCCCTAAGTAGGTTAAATAGCCATGGAAATATGACGCTATTCGACAATAATGTATGTACCCACCGAAATCAGATCCACAAAAATTGGATTAAACTGACATTATCATATCATTTTACTTTTTTCTGTGTCACTAATTTAAGCTTTAGCTACGCGACCACTGCAATCACAGACGTAAAAAAGCTACAAAAAATGTTTTTACACTTAATGCACATTCACTGAAACTATCCGAGACATTTTTCTGATAATATTTCTCATGTCATGACGTACGAGTATGTTAATTGCATGAAGTTGTGAAACGCTCTTCTAAAGATATCATCAAACTAGTTTATTATGTCCGACCCTCATGCTTCGTGACTCATAATAATTTGCAAAATACAAGAAAAATTACTCATTTGCCGAATCGAAATGGCTTATAACAACACTAATGTCGTAATTACATGCTAATACCCAAGGATCATATGTGTTTTAGTATGTAGAACGATTACGATTTGTTATGTATATGTCGTGAAATGTAGAACGATTACAATTAGGTACAAGATGGACCCCAAACCAAACTAGACGAAGAAGCTTTACAAAATTGAAGACAACAGTAATTGGTTTTATAATCATTGAGTTTAAATAATTGAAGTTAAAAGTTCAATCGGGAGATCAAGAATCAGTCCTGTTGGCGTACTATATGTATATATATTATCCAGTAGTCATTGCACTGCTAAAGCTTAAATGGAGATGAACAGCCAGTATCTTTTTGTACCAAAAAGTCAACTTGTAGGATATTGCTGGTAACTAATAAATTCGTTATTGTGTTATATAATCCTTCGTTCCAGGTGACTTCATTACTGGAACGAAGGATCTCATGGTAAAGAGGAGCCTCAAACGTATAAGTTAAAAGACTAGCGTATTACTGAAGCATTTTCATTTCTATCTGTCTCACCTGTAAGAGTGTATGAAGTGTTTTAGACATTTACTCTCCTATAAATTACTTAATAGGGGAGACCGGTTAAGGTTGTCTCAAAGGTCGGTTGTTACAGCGGCCATAATGGACTATCCACCGTTGTCGAAAGATCGCGAAAGCTATATCTCACTCCTATATAAAGCTCTCGCGATCTTTCGACACCAGATGATGAATTTATTCGTTCGTTCAGTTTTTTATGATGACCGTCATGTGACAACCAACCGGTGAGACTTACCCGGTCTCCCCTACAACGCAATGGTGTAGCAAAACTTGGTTTTATTATATTTAAAGCATATTTCATAAAACAGATAAAGTCCGAGGTCGCAGAGTTATAATTTTCTATGGTCGAAGGTGTCAAAAAAGCATAAATTTCAATTAACTAGCGCAAAATCACAAATTCTCGAGACAGCTGTGATCTGCCCACGTGCGACGAGGCGCGAAGGAATTTTGAACGCTGTACGTAAATAGCAAGTTTATTTTTATCATGTTTGGATATTATTACAAAATAGCTAATGTAAATGAGTCATGCTTGGTGACAAATTTATCTATAATAAAATCTAATCGTAATATGGACTAAACATGTTATGCATGTGTTAACTGTCTCGTACAAAGTTCGTTAATGTTTTGATAATCAGAAATTGCACTCGAAACTGATCCTGCGTATGATCAGCTTTTGACAACTAAACGACCTGATAAGAATATGAACGATAACACGGACAAATAAACTTTTTTCATGAAAGCGCACTATAAATGTGCATTCATTTGTTTGTTATAGAATCAGCACGATTTATATTTTGTAAAACAAAATAACTTTGCATTTCAGCCTCAGATTTAATTTCATAAATCGGGTTTTTATGGAATAGAGAAGTAGAACACGAGTTTCGTTTGACAGTTCAACTTTTGTATGTATGTCACTATTCTGAGACAGTGCAAAGATTAGGTCCACGTGATTTGAACACGCTGAACCCAACTTGTCAATAAACTACATGTAAGGTGTCTTGAAAAAAACTATGATGAAACAACGTTGGTGCCGAAATAATGATTATTTGAGACTGATAATGTTATAGAATAGAAAACATGTAACTTAAATAACAGAAGACTCATACCATAATCGTAAGTAACATTAACTTATTTCTAATGTTAGTAATTTATAAATATTAAACAAGATATGCACTGTAAGAAACATGCATTTCACAACAGTGTCTCATGTAAGGACAGTCCAGCCTGTCCACTATCGAGCCCCGGGCCTATAATGGTTCGTTTGTCACGCGATAAATAAGTGTCATAGCCGCCGTCATCACCTTCTGGCACGTATGTGAGTGCGAGAGTGACAGGCGCATTATCATATCATTTATCGCGTTATAAACGCGACCATCATAGGCCCGCAGGCCCGCAGGATGGGGTTGGGGCTGGCCCGCACCCGGCGCACCAGGGATGTACATCGCTTGCGCATAGTCGTATAAAAACAGTCTATACGCGCTTTTGCGAACATCTCTGATGCGTTACAGAAGCGGGGCCGCCCCACCAGCACCCGGAACGCGTTATTGTACTGGACCCGGAGGGATCCGTAGGCCTGTTGCGTTGCGTTGTATTATACAACGTTGTATATATAAACAGAACTAGCAAGTTTAAGATCCATAGCACTTTTGATGGTCGATTGTGATGCGAAAACGTATTCGTTGGTTTTGATCTTGGGTAATGCAGCAACGCAGCGACATGTTTAGCATAGAGATGAAAATATGGACCGGACACTAAGTTTGCTTTTTATCTTCGAAAAAAATCTCATTTCATCACGCTTTTATATTCCAGTTTGAGACACCAGCTAGTGATAATGATCAAGTTTTAAAGGTCATTTCTGTGGGCGTGACTGCGTGACTTCGGTGGTCGCATTAGTCCGCAATATAAAGGCGAATTATTCAGGTATTTGGAAAAAATCGAATACCTCTCCATAAGGACTGAGAAAGCCGTGAGAATCTTTCAGAATTTCGGCAATAACCACCGAAAGCAGACGACCATCTCTATACATATAAAGAAATGGTATCGATATGAAAATCGTGACGTAGAATTAAAATATTACCACTTTAGTGAATTTAGTTTCTGATAAAATAAACATATCGTCACTACTTTGTCAAAAACTTACACTAAACTCTAAACTACTTCAGCAAAACGACGTAAATGCATACTAGGTCCATATACACTTACATACTGTGTTTGAAGAAAAACTAGATACGAGTTTTTTTAAGTAGTTTCGATGTCATTATTATGTTGATTGGTATGTCTGCATTTGAATTTATCACTCATTTACTCGAGGATTAACAGGAAGATACCTATAATTATATGATAGTATATTAAATGGATAAATTGGTGTTTGTACTCGTAGGTATAAGCATATTTATTCTATGAATATGTATCTTGTTTATGTAATCTAACAGTTTTCGTTCAAACACTTGGCGGCGCGACGTTTTCCAGTCTCGTAAACGATGTACCTCAGAAATAATAGGGCACATGTGTAATATATTCAATGAATATATTCAACTAATTGGCTTTAAGGTGTTTTACTGTCACCGTCGAAAATAAGACGTGCCCAGACCGTTAGTCACGGGGAATTGGCGTAAAAATTACCTTTGAACGGCTTTGTTTGAGTTTGAGAAAAATTATCGTCGTATTCATAACCTATTGAATATCTGGCCTTCGCGTTTTTTGATGCCTTTAGTGAGTAGTCCCGCCACTTTAATGTCCGTCAATAGCGACGCGAAACTTGGCAACGTCACAATCAAAAGAGCTTATAAAGTTTAGTAATCACAATAAATAGTCTTCATGAAAACTGATTACACGTTCAAAACTAAGCAGGATTTGACTTAAGGTACCTAAGTAATGCGTGATTAAAACCTTCCTAATATAACACTTGTGTGAAACACTAGAAGACGCCCGCAACTTCGCTCGCGGGGGACAAAAAGTCATAACGCCTCTTTTTTTCTTTAGATACTCGGCTACTCGTGTACCAAAAATACTTGAAATCCGTTTAGCCGATTTAGCGTGATGAAGCCACAACGATACATACAAACATACAAAAAATCCAAAAAAAATATTATTCGTTTTAGTGACCTCCAAATAGTCCGTAACAATCTTTTTTATCTTCAATGTACAGACATTTCTTTTATACAACTTTATAATAGTATAGATTATCCTATTGCTTCTGAGGGACACGCATATAATTATCCAACAGGAAATCGGCTACGCCCCCGCCCCAGCGATCTAATTACCTGACGTTGACAACACGATTGTCTTAATTGATAATACCGCAAGATGTAATTAATTATCTGTTGATCAAAGCCCTACTACATCCCAGTTAGTTAGTCCCTCATACGAGTACAAATGTATCAGTATATCGACGCAGCAGTTCAACTCGTTCCCTGTCCGGGTGCCCCCAGTGACGAGTAATTTTTTTTAAATGTTATAAGTGGCAAACGGGCAGACGAGTCACCTGATTGAAAGTGGTCATCGTCGCCCATAGACATATGTAACACTGGAGAAGTCCATACATTACCAACCTTTGAGAGCCCTGTTAACTCGCTTCTTGAAGAATTCCATGTTATAGCGCTTCAGTAACACATCAGAAGAACAAAGGAGTGTCTTTACAAGAAGTCCGTGTTGTCGTGACGTTCCCATGCTGGATGCACAGTTAAACTTATGACATTATCAGATCGTTTTGTATGGGGACAGCAAACGTATTAACTTTCAAAAGCACCAGCAGTCTATGGTGGTTGCGTTTTATCACGCGATAAATAAATGATAAAGCACCCGTCACTTTATTTATCACGTGATATATATATGACAATTACATTTTGCCCTCACTAGCTCGGAAAGCATTTATCCTTTAAGACAAGTGAGTAAAAACACATTTTATCCACTAGTGAGGAAAGTAATTTGACCGTAGAGCGTGTTTAAGTAGCTTTTGACAGATAACACAACGTAAAACGCTTATAATAATGGTTTGTTCGATATTAATTATCATTAAATAAATACTTTAAGATTTTGAGTCATAAACCTTAAAATTACATTAGAACATTTGTTTTTTTTATAATGTTGTTAAATATAATTTTGAATGCATAAGTTGAGTCGATGCAATTACAAAACGCATCGTCAGAAATGTCAACATTGTGAAAATTTTACTTAAATACTTTTCTATTGATGATGATTGTTATTAAACTGATGATTTATAATGTGTACAAATAAAGACTTATTTTTTTATGAGCTGTTTTTTTGCACGTTGCACTTTCCTCGTTATATAGAGGTGAAATTACATTTGTACATGAGTGTGAGAGTGATGTATGCCGTGTCATATTCATAACGCGATAAATAACTGGTCGCAGTTATTTATCTATCACGATGGTCACATCTTAAGCTCGCTTTAACCCTCTACGAGGGCGTTATGTTCATTTTTCTATGTTAATAGCTACGCGCGTAGCGCTATGATAATTAATTAGTAGTGCAAGTGTTCACTGCCGGCTTTTTCTGAACTTTCCCGAAGTGCCAGACTTCGCTCAATGCCTTAAACTCAGATAAGCGTTCATATTAATGTAAAATTTTGGAATATGTTGTAGTTGACAAGCTCTTTCCTGACACTTCTATGGTCTGCGGGCGACGGGGGGAAAGACAGCGGGGGCGAGTAAGAAGTGTGCGCGCGGCAGGGTCATCGTGCTCCGCCGCGCGCACACGTTATACCCCCACCGTCTTTTCCCCCCGTCACCCGATTCAAAAAACCATCGTAATTGCAGCATGCGTCAGTAACCTCAATGACTTTATTGAACAGTGGCCTGGTGAGCAAAATGTCATGTTTGCACGATCGTCTGTGCACGCACAATGACTAATTAATGTAGGACCAGATATTATTATGCCCTGCTTTTAAAATGACACATTATTGAGTGCCGATAGCCCAATTATAGATATATAGATACTTTTATACCCTTTATTTTTTTATTACTGCATTGTACGCGCTTGGGACATCCAAAACCTGATTGATGCAAATGAGATTTTTTCTTACTTAGCGATTCTGCAATCTAGCCTCTACGAAACGAACCTAAATATTTAGTTTATCTCACTAAATCTAATTCAATAATAACTCGATCGTCTCTTTAGCTAAAATCAAGTACTTTTTACCTCCAATTTGGGCACTTAATGAGTTCTGACAGCTGAATTCCCAGCCAGATTTAATTAAAATTTAAATCACCCCTGCGTCTAGATATCTAAATTTACAAAATCCCCTTTTTTTTCAATGAAACCCTTTTAATAAGCTAACTTCGTACAAGCCCAAAGTTCCGCTAAGAAGCTTTTACTGGGCGTATTAAAAGTTTATATGAAACCAAAATGATGTTGCTTATTAATCTTGAAATTTTACAGGTGCTGGAAAAGTTTTAACGATTTCCTGTATAATTTTATACTAAACTTGGTTTGCGAGGCTGTTTTATCTACTACCTGCATATTCTATACTATTATAAAGTTGTAAAATGTAATGTCCGTACATTAAAGATATTTTCAAAAAAATTATATTACGGACTATTTGGAGGTCTCTGAATAGAATTTTTATTTTTTATTTTTCGTATGTTTGTATGTGTCGTGGCTTCATCACGTCAAATCGGCTAAACATATTTCCATTATTTTTGGTAATCGGGTGGCTGGGTATCCCCAGATGGTTATAGGATACTTTTTACCCGACTATCCAGTCGAAAAAGAGGGGTTATGATTTGTTCCACTCCGCGAACGAAGTTGCGGACGCGTCCTATTTAGTATCTATCTACAAGAAAGTATTTTATCTTATTGACATGTGGTCTATGTGCATACCTTTTCTGTAGATTTATGTTTATACAGGGTGCACGCGAGGAATCCATAAGTTTTTAACCACGCATTCCTGAAGACATTGGGAGTAAAAAAAATATACCAATTTAAATTCAGCAAAAAAATGCAAATAGGGTAATTTTCGCTTCTCTATGGAAATTATGCATTTTAATAAAATGGTTACGATTACTTTAGTCAGTAGTAGCTGTCACTTTGATGTCTGTCAATAGCTATGCGAAACTTGGCATTACAGGGTGTTTGGTAACAGGATGCAAAGCCGAAAGTAGATGATAGTTTAGGCCATTTAAAACATTTTAAGCCATATATGTCTTAGACAAATGTTATAATGTATATTTTTTTATATATGAGTTCTAAGATTTTTTCAGAGAAAACTCCTAGTATTGTCGAAAAAAAGGAATAATATTTGTCTAAGACATGTATGGCTTAAAATGTTTTAAATGGCCTAAACTATCATCTATTTTCCGCTTTGCATCCTGTTTCCAAACACCCTGTATACGTCGCAACGTCGCGATCAAAAGAGTTAGTAATTGCAATAAATAGTTTTCATTACAGAGTTGATATCTTCAAAACTACGCTGGATTTGTCTGGAGTTCATAGGTACATATATCACAACTTTGTGCTATGTATTTACACTGTTTACAAATAACCTGAAATAAAAAAAAACTCCTCGTTTTTTAAACTCAGATCCCGTTCTCAGATCTTTCTAGCATAATACATGGGTAGGCACCCTCGTCAAACATGATTAGACGCGATATTAGACTTCATTAGCAAATTAATTTGAAGGCTACAGAGACTAAAGTATAATTATATTGCATACATATATATTAGTATAGTAATTAAAATGATTGAATGGTACTAGTTTACTGTGTGTGTAAGGTTGTTTCGTGTTACGCCCATATGATAATCTGTGTTGTCATTTGTCACGACGTTCGCTATTTTCATGGTAAGTTAACAGTTACGAATTGTGAATTCATCTAGACAGTTGAGAGTAAAAATTTCATCTAAACTGCAAAAATAAAATTTAAATAAAACAATTTATCGGATATATCTTTTCTCAGTCAACCCGTGACCATGGAAAGCTGAAAAGCTTCCGAAACGTCGGGAACTCAAATGATATAATATATGCCATTTAATCCGTTGAATTATTTTATTTAAATGAGTAATAATCGCGGAAACAGAAAAAAATATTATGCAAAACAGTTGAAAAAATATAGTTATTAGGTAAATCGAACTCATAAAAACCCATGAAAAAAAATCGTTAATGGAGCGAGATATTGCGAAAAACGTCATTTTTGTATATTGTTATTATTATTATTATTATTATTGTTATTTCTATAATAAGATCGCGGCAGTTGCTAATACAGTTGGGTACTACAAAGAATAGTGTATTATGTAAATAAAACTTGTATTTAATAATAATAATAATAAAATATTGCTTTTGTTTAAATTAGGGTGACCCGCAAGTGTACTTATACTTTCAAATAATTTAAAACTAAATTATAACTATACATATATGTATACTATACATTCCCTAGCCTTCGGTGAAGGCTAGACGAACAATAGCTACTGATATTTATGAAATATTGTGATATTTATTAATCGTCTTTTTTTCTAAGTACGTGTCGGGGTTTATTTATGGTTTAAATTTTATATTTTTATAGGTGAAACTAATTAATTAAGGTACATTTGGGTAAGACGAAAAGAAGAAGTATGGGGAAAGACAATGCTCTTAAAGACGTTGAAATTGAAAGAGAATACATACTTAAAAAAAACGACGAACAAAAAATGTCACGATATCTGATAAATATCAGTAGATACCGTACGTCTTAGCCTTCGCTAAGACTAGGGAATATAATATATAATGGGTTGAAAATGGCCCAAATGGCTTCGACAAAAAATGTTACGGCCGAGCCTTTTTTTCCCTTTTGCTCGACTTGGCGTATATCTGTATGTACAGTTATAATTACTGTGCCATAAGAGATAATCTTACTTTAAATAAAGTTCATCTTTCAAACTTCCCCTTACTTAATTATGTTTTACTTAGGGATCGGAACCGGTATATTTTAAATCTTCTATTATACACGCTATTTCTGGAATGTTTTAAAACTGTATTTAAGAGAAGAGAAATTAATCACCTGATTGAAGCTCTAGAATTTTAATAAAATAAACGAAAATCTCATAACTGAACGAAAGAAACGAATCATTATTTCGGATATTTTGTATGAAAAAATACCGGTTCCAATCCCTAGTTTTGTATACCCCAACACACCTTACAGACATAGTATCCATACTTCTATAGATCATTCGACTCTAAAACCAGCAGCCTAAAATGTTAAAGTGCAATCTCGATCAGAAATACCCGGAGACTGTGTCAAATGCGAATGTCAGATATTTCGATCGAGTTCATCATGGTCCCATTGGTAGACTCTAAAATAGACTAGACTTGCGAGAATAGAGTTGATTGAATAATAATTTAAATATTAAAGGCAAATCGAACTAGTCCCATGGTAAGCGCCATAAGGCTTGTGTTATGAGTACTAGACAACTATTAGATACACTCCTATTTACTTATATATATGTACATAACAGTGGCGTGGCGTCAGTAAAATTACAAGGGAAGCCGCAGCGTATTCATTTACTCACATTTAAGAGAAAAGGTTGTTATGAGCCTTTCCTTGGGCAACCCCGTATGAATTCCGGCTTATATAGATGCCACGCCACTGATACATAAACACCCAAGACTCAGGAACAAATACTTATGTATGCTCATCATCATAATTTCAGCCATAGGACGTCCACTGCTGGACACAGCCCTCTTCAATAGATTTCCACATGGGCCAGATAGAGGTAGTCGATGCAGTTTTTGGATTTTTAACAAAATGGCGGAGATATGAGGGTTGAAAAACTCGCAAGGTAAAAACTATTTCCTTATTTATATTAGCTCACAGAGCCATTAGTTAAAAATAACTTTAACGTTAATCGATAAATGATTGTTTCAAAATTGATAATTGTTATTTAATTAACTGCGCCAAATAGGAGGGACGTCATAAACACAGATACAAGTTCAAAAAAATTTTACATACATATAAATAAACGCTCAAACCTCACCGAAAATTCAAGCACGAACTGCCTACATTACATCTCTAGAGCAACAAACGTGTTTGTAGCTTTCCGCACCCAAAAGGTATCAAAGAACCCTATTATGTGACTGTCTTTCCGTCTGCCACGGGGTTCTAAATATTGAACCTTAAAAGGTATTCAGTTGATTTTTTTACAGGATGTATTACTACGGCCTTTACAGATAATAACAATAATAAAAGTAACATTAAATGTATTTTCAATAGTTTTTAAAATCGTAATATCTTTTGAATTAAAATCTGTATTACGCAAGTCGCCGAGAGACAAGCACTTGTTTTTTTTTAGGGTAATATTGAAAACTCTGAGTTTTGAGGCCAGACTGCTTATCGTGATGTAATTAGAACAAATATGTGGAATTCAGGGCAAACACCTGAGAGAAATATCTATATATCTTTATAAATAGAGGCTTAAAATGAGACACTGTTATTATTTGGCGGAATTCGTTTAAATGAGTTTAAAGAGAATATTTACAAAAACGTCAATAACACTATTTTAAATAAAGGACCTATTTCCTAGAAAAATGTTTGAATTTTTTCCTGTAAAGCTCACTTTTCCAACTTTTTTCTAAAACTAAAATGACATCACATCGTCATTGTGTTACATTTTGTTTCATTAATAAGAATACCATAAAGTAAAAAAAATGACCTGATATGTACTTCTATGAAACAAGGGTTATTGCACTTTCCAGTATAAAGTGATTCCTTTTCTAAACACTCAGTTATGATCACTTAGACCTTTAACTAAACATCGTAAAGAGTTGTTTGCTTA
The DNA here is from genome assembly GCA_905404275.2 of Hedya salicella. NCBI lineage: Eukaryota > Metazoa > Arthropoda > Insecta > Lepidoptera > Tortricidae > Hedya > Hedya salicella. The sequence continues at coordinate 9,881,260 of FR990115.1, forward strand.
CTACTTTTTTTGTGGGCTGTATTTATTTATTTCTTTCAGAGGTTAAAACGTATAATTTGAGAGTACTTATGTGCATTTGTACTTTTCGTTCCACGACAGCCGAAAATATATCTGCATTATTAACTAAAAACCTGGAAACAAATATTAGACCACTCTCAACGATTCGGGCTTTATTTTTTTAGGTTTATTTACTGAGAGACCTATTTAAATTTACGAAATCGTGCAAAATAATGCGAAAGGAAAATAACGCCGCTTAAAATCGGCTCCAACGAAAGATTAATGATATTGAACCTTTTCCTGAAAGGTTGAGAAAGACAAGCTATATAACGGTTCAGATAAGTGAAATGTTTGAAATTCCACCTGGAGAATTCGAACTTTCAAACCGTGTATTAGATACGTGTTATCTTCAAAGTTAACCCTGGAAACTTCTACTTACGTTCAAGAGCCATGAAGATGCCGGCACCCATAACACCGTATAAAAACAAACACAGCATCAAAAAGAAATGCGTGAACCATTTTTTAGACCAATGTTTCAGTTTGCTAACTATCCACAGAGCAGTTTTTTCACCAAAACTTAGACCACTTTTCGCCGTGTTCATAATAAAGTCCGATGCATGGGTCATGTGTGTGTACCATTCTGGGTTCACGTGCGGGTGGAATTTGTGGGAGGCCGGTGTGCTTGGGGGCCACCCGTGGTACTTATTGGGGGTTGAATATCTCGAGGCGGCAGATGGGGGTCCTCCGATGGTCGCCTGAGGGATTTGCAGGGTGATTTTTGGTCTGCTGAGCCGTTTTGAGGCAGGCGGAGGAGGTGGCGGGTATTTCGGTATTTCCGCGTCCATTGTTTAATGTGTTGCTTATAATTTACTGATAGTTCGAGAGTTTGGCGCCGGCGTCCGACCGTTAACACTAGTATAGGTATTCGTACGCACGTCCGCGAATGCTCGACGTGGCTGGACACTGACTTTATAAATAAAATGGAGTTAGCAAAGCTTCCCGTTGTGTCATCGTGCCGGTGCGGATTACGCACAATTTCCTTTAAATATTAATTTTGCTGGTGAGTTTTCTTGGGAACTGTCTGAGTGTGTAGCCAAAATATTCTGACGTAGTACTTATACTGTATTTTTAATGGTGTATTCACATACGGAAATTTGAAGCATTACAGGTAGGTAACGGGTCATATCAGAGCATTAAATTAACAGTTTAGGTACCTACATACGTTAGATTTAGGTCTACTAGTGTGTAAATGTTTCAATTAATTTCATTTTTATTGAGAGCGAACGATGTAAATTTTGAAGAAATCGCTCTATAGTATATATAGCTTTCGCTTCGATACCAAAAAAAAGAGAGCCTGAGTAATAATAATAATACATTTATGGAGCCTCTACTGCCAATAAACCGCCATGTAGATTGGCAGAGGATGAATTAGAGATAATATTTTTTATGGAATAAAAAAAAATGAAAAAAATCTCCATTTTTACGCACGCAGGTGGAAGTCACGCAACAATACGTCATTAACCAAACGAGTGGGGCGTGATGTGATAAGGCAATCCTGAAAATCTTATCAGAACCTTCAGCTCTTTCGTCTTAAATTGTTAATTTATTATAATATATGTCTATTACTTGGTCCCCCGTTTTCGTAGGAAGGTGAAAATTAATTAAAATTTTATTACCATGAAACTTTAGTACTACTCGTACAACATACACCTATAAATTTCCGAAATACTTCCGGAGACTTGAAAACAGAACGTAAACTGTGATTGAACTTCTCAAAATCTTGGATCGTGTAGTAATTATTTAAAGATCTTTAGGTGCGTCCACATTTGTATCATTTGCCCGTATCAGATCATCGTCGCGTAGCATGATCGCGTGTCACGATCACGCGTTTGGACGTTGCGCCGATCCGATCACTCGAAATCCATTTGCTACGCCTATCACACACTTGTATCGGAAGAGTGCGGTATTATCGGCGCGCCGACAGTTAGCGTCCAAGCAGCGCGATACGCAGTCATGCTACGGCACGGTGATCGGATACGAGCAAATGATACAAGTGTGGACGCACCTTTAGGGGTTATATTAAGAACCACTAAAAACCCTGAGGATATTTGAAAGAAAATGATTAAACCTATTACCTGCCGCTTATCATACAGTTTGTAAAATATCAATTATTTTAGTGTAATATATATGAATTGGGAGATGGAAGATTGGAAAGACTAAAACATTAACGAAAATGCTCTTAAAAATACGTTGAAATTCAGTTCACCTTTTGAATTTCCCCCTGCTTAGTTTTACCCCAACGCACCTTATTGTTTTATTGCGATTTTTAGTAACAATCAAGAAATAGTCTTTTATTATTTGTTTATTATTTGGAAAGCATATGTCCTGGATAAAATGCATGTACGTTCGATCAAGGAATTGGTCTACCACTTTTTGACTCTATTTCATGTGTTCGAAAGTGGTATACCAATAATACTCAGCATATAATATATGATGGTTGCCTTTGTCAAGCGATAAATAAATGACATAGTGGCCGTCACCTTCTGACACGTATGTGAGTGCGAGAGTGACAGGCGCGTTATCATATCATTTATCGCGTGATAAACGCGACCATCATAGCGCAGAAAGCTATTTTTATCGACAGTAGCAAAGTAAGCGTATACCTACGCGTACTTCTCCCACGAACCACTTTTACCAGAAACCTACGCATTTCAAATCAAACTTCTAAAAAAATAACACACAACAGATGTAGACTTCGGAGTTAATCTTTCACGTAACAGTTTTATTGTTTGTTATTCTGAAGTGCAAGATTCTTAGTTTGAAATGAAGTTTCCAGATTGTTCAAAACATTTACGTTTTTTAAAGCGCGTAGGCATATATCGCGAGAACATATACGATAGATCAACACGGCCGAAAGTGGCTCAAAAAGTCAAAATGGTTCGTGTAATAGGGAATTTTCTGAAAAACTTCTTGGACTCGTCACAGATTAAGGACTTTTTGACCTACTATCGATTTTTATAATTAAAAAATGAGTCCGTCAGTTTTGTGACCTTGTATATCGGTTTATTTTGTATGAGCGTCATTAAACTGACAATCCTGGAAAAAATCGGGACATTTGTTTTTAATCAGAAAGTCCATAATCTGTGACAAACAAAAAGTTTTTCTTTATTTCAAATACTGCCTCCGGCCGGTGTATCCCCTTTTTGCTTTAATAACTTGCGTGACACACTGCCGTGTGTCTAGATAAAGTTGTTTAATTTTTAAATACATTTTTTTCAACTCGATTTAAGTGTGATTAGACTGGATTGTATCCATATTCACGTAAATATAGCGCTTCCAGTGCAGTTTTTGACTTGAGGAGACCAGGCCCCTATTTCACAACCGTGACAAATGTCAGGTCACAACGACAATTTTATGTTCACGGCGATCTCCGTAAGCTTGATACTTCTTACTTTATACTGGGCACGCAATGTACGTGAAATTGTCATTATCATCTGCCATTTGCCATTTGTCACGATTGTGACATAGGGGCCTGGTACGTTTGTCACATGGGTGTATTGTCACACGACAGCCATAACAAAAAACTTCTCACCAAGCCAAAAACTGCACTGGGAGATCTATACCTTGGCATTTTGGCTATAGGATTTTAATATTCCCAAAAAATATCTTTTATCATGAGTAACAGGAAGTAACATCAGCTCAGATCTTTTACTGATCTCTTTGTGTGCAAATAATAATTTCTTCGTTCACTTAAGTAGGCACGAATAGTCGAGAGACTAGGCAATAACTCATTTAGACGTGTCTATTGATTTCTAGACATAGCATGGTAGTGATCAGTCACGGTTGTCACGGTAGATATATGCATATTACATCTATAAGTGAGAAATGATCTACAAAACAGTGGAAATAAAATATATATAATTTCTAAACGATCTTTTAATAGTACCTAGGTCTAGGTACCTACAACTGGGTGCGTCTCAGGAGATATAACAACTCTATAGATATAATTTCATATTAATAACGTTCACAAGATATAATAAACGTTAGATATTACAACATAATCAATACTTTTATAAGGAACTATGTAGAAGGCTACTTCGTTCGCGGAGGAAAAAAAAGCAGACAATCCATTGGATTGATTTATAGTACTCTATGAAACGGCCTAGCCATACTGTTGAAACCAAGGTGTAGGGTTAGTAAAGTCAGGGCTTAGGGGCTTGGCTTTGCCTGGGATCTGATAACTTTTTTACAGCGAAAGCGTTATGAGCATGTGAGTCTTGGGCGCCAATTTCACATGAAATGTTTTTGGTGGGATTGTAAATTTTAGGAAAACATATATTTCACGTCTGAGCCAATAAAATAAGTATAAATATCAGGGACAATATAAACATCACAGGATTTCGTTTTAATAAGTCGCGTTTTTAGAATGTCATCAACGTCAAAGAAATTCACCGAAGCATGTCGATGTGAATTTCCATTGGAGACGCTTATTTTAGCAAATGTGTAATACGGACAATTTGAAATAAATATGTTTTGATGTTCTTTGAGACCGCTTGGTGAATCATGCTTTATTAATAAAATAAACTTTCGTTTGACGATCATTAATATTGTCTGACCTGACAAGGAAAACATGCTTTTTATATTTTATTTAAGTACTTAAGTGTCCACACTATCAAAAGTACATTAGCGCGTGCGAGAGAGGTGCACTGACTCTCGATACGAGATATACTCGCTAGCGCCGATCGTAAACTCAGCTCATGGTAGGCACACAGGGGCGAGGTGTCTGAAGAAGTATATTCCTATACTTGTCTATTTAAAACATTTGAGTACCATTTTCTCTTCCTTTGAAAAATAATTAAGCTAATTTGGTTACCGTTTGCCCTAGAGTTTTTAATTGAAACCACGCTTATTCTGGCTGTTACGATGCTATATACAGAGAGATAAACAGACAAGCACATACACTACAGACTTAAAAAGAGGGGGCTCTTCTTGCATATGGGATTAAGAATGTCGTTCGTATCGTGTCGAAAGACACAACGACTATTTCAAGGAGGCTGTCCAATACATTTAACAGCTTCTGTGTAAGAATTTAAAGCGCCCCTCGCGGTCAGCGAGTGTCCTATTAAACTAATTTTGACGTAACTTATTCCAAGGAGGTCATATTCATATCGATAATTTCGATATCGATATTCAAATGAGTAATTTTCTACTGAAATATGCAAATATTATGTACATTCGTGTCAAAAGTATGGAAACAAACAACTGTTTGTTTCCATTTATTATTGATTTATAATTATTTAATATTGTATATTGGTAACCAAAGACTTTACAATAGACATCAAAGTATTAACATCCTAATAGATTGTAAAAATATTAGGAATATAAAACTTTGGGGAAAAGCTAGACATATCGCCCCTTTTAATTGCCTTTCTACAAAATATTGAATTGGGAATTCTCGTTAACAGATTTGGGTTATTTACTATAAAATGATCTGTTATCATTTTTAATTTTTTGTTTTGTACTTACAATAAGTAGTGAAAAAGTCTTTCGGCAAAAGCAACTTTGCCAACGTGTGAATAAATAACTTAAGTTGGATCATAGTTGTCAAAAGATCATCGTAGTTAACAGCAATATGAATATATACCTGAGTAAAATATTACTATTATTGTTTTATAAAAATATTTTTAATCACATGTGTTTATCGTCATAAGTATAAGCTTGTTTCTATGCTATTGGCTCTCGGTGTATATTCGTTTTGTTACTTGGATTAAATAAACCAATAATAATTAAGATGTTTAAATAGAGAGTCTTCTTTTTCAATTTGGCCTATTTAAATCCCTTTCAAGCCGTCTCATTTATTCCATGCAAACGAATATTTATTGCGGAAGTCAGCTTCTGCAAGTTTTATTACTTACTAGTGTAATTTCACGCTTGAGACAAGCGATATTGTTAGTTACATGTCAAATTTTATAGTATCTGCGCCGTGTGAGATGAACTTTACAATAATATTTCAAGTCACCCCCACTCACAGACACAAACTTAGATATATATTAACGAAAGATCGATATATTCGTTAGAAATGTCGACTTGCGGACATGACGGACATTACAAATTTTAGTTCTATTGACACTTTGTATCTGCCTACAGCGCCAAAATGGCGATAATCAGAAACGTACAAAAATAAGTTGCCAACAGCCAGTCTCAGACCAAGAAAAAAAGATGGACATGACGTTACGAACAATCTAGTGAAGCCGTTTTTTGGCATGGTTTTGACAAATTAGACAACTTCACACACACGGTTTGTTTGTATTTGTAACGCGTGAAGTTGGCTCTGGCATGGTTTTTGTGGATTCACTAAATTGTTCGTAATGTCATGTCTATCTTTTTTTCTTAGTCTGTCCAGTGTAATATATGTATAAAGGTCAGTGATTCCAATAGTACCAGTGTAGGTAAGTATGTCCCACGTAAAATAAGTATCGCATCGCAGCTAAGGTAAATAAATGTAAACAAATAGTCTGAACCTCATACAAAGGGCTGTTTCTAGTGTTTTCTATTAGGATAGTAGACAATTGTAACTACTCAAATCTTCCGACCGGAACGGCAAGCTTTGTGGTGACCCTCATAAATGATTTTATCTAACTGAAGCTGCTGTTTCCGTGTGAAGATCCCTATTTCTAACAATAAAAACACTTAGTTGTTTGCAACTTTCAAATGTAAGACCTTTGACGCTAAGTCGGCACAGTTTTTGTTAGTTTCAATCGAGTTTGCTGACCCAACAGCCCCGTACAAGACCGTGAGGTATTCGGGAACTATCCTATTGGTCCCTGAAGATGGGGATTCGTATTGTTTCTTACTCGTCGCGGACGAGTTTAAGATTAGGTTGGAGTCAGGAGCGCGCGGAGCGGAACGAATTAGGCGCAGCAAAGTTACACCGACATCGATAAAATGATAGCGCAACTAAAGGTGCGTCCACATTTGTATCATTTGCCCGATCAGATCTTCGTCCCGTGGCATGATCGCGTGTCACGATCACACGTTTGGACGTTGCGCCGATCCGATCGCTCGAAATACATATTGCTACGCGTATCACACACTTACATCGGACAACTGGGGCATGATCGCCGCGCCGACATTAAGCGTCCAACCAGCGCGATATGCCACGCCACGGTGATCGGATACGAGCAAATGATACAAGTGTGGACGCACCTTAAAGTGCCAATGAACTGATCATATACCTAATATGTCACAGAGAAAAACATTTTATAGATGAAGCAGCAAATACCAAAGTCTTTGAATGGCACCTGCATGTCGGCGGTTGTCAAAAACCGTACAGAGTATGGCAAGAACCGGATAGCAGGCGATGGGTCTTGTTTACTATTTAATTTACCCATAAAACGAGCTGCTAAATCTACAACTATCTTCCTCTTTCTTGCAAAATGTATTCGTGAATATAATAGATAAGGATAGCACACAATAACGGTCGCCACAACACTTAATTTTTCCTTATTCTGTAACAGCCATCGCCGCGAAAGCGTCTCTGTTTTTTGGAGTGCGATATATTAAATGTTTGTGCAAGTGTCGTCTTAATCTTCTGCCTAGATAAATGTATATTCTTGTAAATAAACTGATATTTTCTACATATAACTGTTTTATTTCATACTTATAGTTATTTATACAAAAAAAAGGGACAAAACTGTCCGAGATTTGATCAAAAGTAGCAAATTCCACATATATGGTACGGCTTTCATTATTATATAATTAGATAGGCCATTTTATGCTGAATCCAGCGATATAAGATAATTATATACCGTTGATAATGTTTTTTTGAATAATAGTAATTTTTCTAACATGCGTCGAATTCGCGGACTAACGATGGAGCCCCCTGCTACTCGGGGGAAATTCGCGTAAAATGGCCTCGCCACTTCATGGTAAATGACAGTCGCCGGCTAGCCGTCGATTGCCACTCGAAGGGCTACTTCAACGTGTCAAGCTATATCAGGGACGAACTGAAGAATGACAGCCCTGTAGAAGAGAGCAGCCGGAAATCCGCCTGACCGACGACATACGAAAGCATTTTTACCCAAACTGAAACGAAGACGCTACGCTGGCTCGGTAAATTATTAGTTACATATAGCAAACCATACGACATTTTTTTTACCACCACGAGCAACTCGCGATCGGTTGCCAAACCGGTACATAATGTGGCACTTTCAGCTTGCGCGTGGATGGCAAGCCAGTTGCTTTGGAAGCGTCGAACCGAACGGCCACTGTAAAGTGTGAATGCGCGCGCAATCGCATACATAAATTGTACATCACCGATTTACTCGTATCGTCCCATTTGACTTATATTGAATCTAGTTCATATGTTATCTAGTTTTTTAGAGACTAGCCCTCTTACAGTGAATTATACGCTGGTAAATGAATGCAGCCTTCGTCTCGCACACTGATAGCGACCGTTTTCTTTTATAGTTACTTTATGGCATAATAAAAGGGCGTTAGAACAACCAATGTTTATTTATCTATGACTTTTCGTACAGGATTCTGCGTGTGATATTTGATTTATTTCTTTAATGTTACTCATACGATGATCGTTTATGTTTACTATCGGCCTGACACGTAGTGTTTTGTCTGACTCAAAAAATAGGAGGGGCATAACTTACATTATCATTAGCTCGTTTATTATTAAAACTTGCACAAAACGATAGTTAGTATAAAATCAGAGGGCCATTCTTCTGAAGATGATTGAATAATACATTATAATCTTTCTTTATAGTATCCCAAAATTTTGTAAAAAACATACTTCTCAAGCGCGTTACGCTCATTCATAGATTTACAAAAAACTCACTCCTACCAAATTGTACCGAAACTGAGATGGAATTTTGGGACAAAAAAGGAGTCCTAAAATTTTGTAGTAATAAATATTTCTCAGATGCGTTACTTGACTAGAAATTGGGCTCTTTAGAAGCATCTCAACTCAATGAGTAGTTGCCGGCTGGTCAAAGAAAAGTACAGAAACACAGTTTTATGACACTAATAGTATTTTATGCAATCGTTATATAATATCTGCTTTTTCAGTCGAGTACCGCGTTTAGGCCACGATGCTTGCTGAGTGAAGCGTCGTGGCCTAATTAAGGTACGAGACTTGAAAACCTAATTATATATCTACTATTGTATACAATACTTTTTCTATGAGTAACTCATAAACATAAATAATAAAATAATAAAACATAAATGTAAATGAAACATAAAAAATAATTGCAGAAACACTGCGTTCCTTTTTTTAAATTCATTATAGTTCTGTGCGGAGTTGTAATAGGTATTATAGTTCAGTGACATATAATACAAACCTTAGAGTACAGAGTGATGGTACAATCTAAAAAGTATGCCTTTTTAGTGTATGATTTGCGGACTTCTTATTCACAGATAGTTCACGCACGAGTAGAAAAATATTACAACTTTCTAACATTACCAATAGATGTAAACCATAAAACTACTTCAAATCATTCACCTTCAAGTTGTTTAAGATAGCGCTTTATAGGCACATCAATAGTTGCTAAATTGTGTCTCTTCACTGGCAAGACCGGCGTGATCAGAGAATCTATGAGGGCCATCTGCTGTCGTGTGATCGATATATAGGGTGTCTAAGTCACCGATACAAAAAAATGGGCACGTTGATTGCCACAAAAGTCGTTTACTTTCTTTGTTATCTATATACATACTATCATAAAGTTGTAAAAATAATATGTCTGTATATTGAAGATATTTTCAAGAAAATGTTTGTAACGGAGTATTTGATGGTCACTGAATTGAAATATTGTAAGTTTGGATGTGTCGTTGAGGCTTCAACACGCCAAAACGCTACCCGTACCCGTGTACCAAAAATATAACCGTAACATTTTTTTCAATTTAGTGTCCTCCAAATACTATTACAATAGTTTTTCTTTTTTAATATATTCAAATGTCCTTAATACCTACTTATTATATTTGTTCGTAATACTTATTATATTATGTAGTATTATTCAGAATAATTTTGAAGCTAAGAAGGTACGAGTGCCTAAATAGGTACCTATAGGTAAATGGTTCAAACTTGTGCTATTTATTATTATGGTCTAATTTTCGCAAGCGTATCGACAATATAGTCGACTTCAAACGCATCCTGTATAGTTTAAAGTGAAGGCAATGTTTATAGGTTTACGTTAACGTTATATGTTGATTCCCTGATCTAGCACAACGGTGCTTTAGAAAAGAGAGGTGTAGTGTGTAGTAAAGCTATTGATAAACGCCAACTTTAAATAAATGTGCGCGTCTCTCGAGTACTTCTTAACATTTGCACACGTTGTATATCTGAAAGTGATTGACTGTTCTGTTTAAACTTTATTTCAGTAAACATGGCAGAAGTATTTAGATTAAGGTCAGAAATAAAATTAAAAAGAAGGTTTAGTTTACTACTTTATGATCCTTTCTACGTTATAATTACGAATATGAGTGTTTGAATTAAAATAAAGAAGAATCAAGAAAGCAAAATAAATAAATTTACAAAGGTACACACAGTGTTAGGGGTATACACAATGAATAACTTCAAAAATAAACCATTTAAATGAAAGCGCTCAGAAAAGACAAAATTGTATTGTTATTTCCTTATTCTGAAAAATTGTTTGCTTTCTAGTATTTTAGTTGTATTATTTTGATTTTAAAATAAAAAGTTATTATTTTTGTTTTATTTGTATATTTAGGTTTTAAAATAAAAGTAATATTTATGTCTATTAATACAAAGGAAAGAATCTTAATCTAAGTTAAAAGCTATAAATTGACTATCTAAAGATTAAAGATGCCCTCCAGGTCACCTTCGCCGAATATTGTACCCACAAGGCTGGCGGCGTTTCCTCTTTGGATGGCTAGGCTGAGCCTCTGTCCAAAGTAGCAGCCAGCCCTCTGGTCACACGATGCATCGATAAGGCGCTGAGCTATTTCTTTATACAGCTCCTTGGCGCTGGGTCCCCACGGTACAATTGTTTCTACACCAAACGGCGCAAATATGTAGCCCTCACCGAGAGTAGCATATTTGCGCCGTTTGTGCTGCTCGGCCATCGTTGCCGCCGCTGCAGCCCTGAAGGAGGTGCCATGGAGATGAGACGGCACCAGAGTATCGACACAGGTGGCGTCCCAGACAAGTGTCCTGCCCATCTTCCACGGGACGAGCGTCATACCGTCGGGGCGCTTGCCATCGTCGCGTGCAATACCGTTCGGCTCTAAAATGGCCGGCACGCTGACGGAGACAAGAGCCCTCCGGATGACGTCGTTCAGGGAAGCATGGCGGGAGATGCGGCCGGCGCTCTTTTGGCAACTTAGGCCGTGGTGACCTAGTATTTCTACGCTTGCACCGCAGCGGCAGCGGTGGGGCTCATTAATTTTGATCCCAAGACGCAGGCTAGTGGCCAATGTGAGGGAAGTTCTGTCCAGTAATGTTCCGATGTTGGGCGATGGTAATGCGTGTAGCCAAAGTCCGGACTCCGGCTCTGCCACAGCAAGGAGGCGAGCGCGCTCTGCCGGGTTTTGGGCTGTGTCTGTCAGTTCTTTCAAGACCAATTTGCAGAGCGGCTCGTCCCACAGCCGCTGCGATTTAACGGAGGCCGGAGTCGGGGCACCCAGGCAAGCCTGCGTCCACTCGTCTTTAGCCTCGTTCAAATCGGCAACGCAGTGGTTGTTGGAGGATGGGCTAAATATTTTGTTTGAAAGTTCTTGCGTGCTGTGGAACGAGGATAAATTAGCCGGAAAAGCGACACTAACGACTTGCCTGATGCCCAGCCCACCGTGACGGATTGGGAGGGACGCTTGGGTCCATGAGCGGTTGTCCAGGTGGATGTTAAGGATGGACGTCAGAGTGGCCTTGAGGACGGAGTCTAAGGGCTCGATAAGATTAGGGTATTTCCATACGGGACTACACCTTAGAATGCATGTAAATTTAGGCAAAAATAAACAAAACTTAATAATTTCGAGAGCCATGTGTTCATTGATCTTTAGAAGGCGGTCCGAATAAGCTTTATGGATATTTAAATTTTCATTTATGAGGGGGGGTATCGATTCGGGAAAAATCGGAGGCCCTAAAAATCGGAGGGAGGTTTTGTCAACTATTTTGATATTATGGGCTAATTTGTTGAAATTATAAATGATATTATGTATGTCCGAAATGGCGTGAGTATTTTGGACGAGCTCGCATTTTGAAAAATTTAGTTCTAGGCCAATTGATGAGAACGAGTCACTTAAGATTTTGAGGTCAGCCAAAACAGTCTTCCAGTCCCCTCCTAGAGTGCCGTCGTCAAGGTACCACGAGTTGAATTGCGAATTTAAGGTTGAAATTATGGGGTGAATAGCGAGGCTGAATATTGCGGGTCCTAGGGGGTCGCCTTGCTGACAGCCAACTACTGACGAAAGCGGATGATTTTTAAATATTAAGTGCGTTGGTTCATTGTAGCACTGCCATAAATATTTATAAATCATCGGGGTTGCGTCTTTGATTTGCGTGCGTAAAGCGCCTCTATCTACAGAGTTAAAGGCATTTTTTAAATCCACTTTCAGCAGCACCTCGCATTTGTCGTAATTGACGAAAGCGCGCGCTGCATGGACAGCTGCTTCACAGCCGCCTTTGCTGCCAAACCCGTGTTGAATAGGCTGAAGTTTCTCAGAAAGAGGTTGAAATATATGTCTGCAACATATTTTTGAGCAAATACGTCAAAAGTAAAGCCTACAGCGATTGGTCTTATACCGCCATCCTTCTTTTTAAGAGCGCATAAGTTAGCTCCATAAAGGATACTTAACACATCGCTGCAGACTTTACCAGACAGCATGAGGTTTATGAGATGTGTGATGTTGTCCAAAAGTAGTCCGCCGGCATCGCCGCTGCTGCTTCCCAACAGGTCCTTCAGATGCTGCGGGGAGAGGCCGTCCAGGCCACCGGCGGAACCGTTTTTGAACGACATCACTGCTGCCAGTACGTCTTTTTTTGTTGCGATTATGTATGGGGTATCTAAATCGGGCGGATCGGGAAGGCGAAGTGTTGCTGCTGGAAGTGGATGTTTGGATTGCAAAGCAGTTATGGTGTCGGGGCTGTTGGGTGCAATAACGTCACTGGAGAAGAGTAGTTGAGCAGCTCCCTTAATGTCTCCATCAATGATTTTTTGCTCTACATTTTTAAACAATTTGTTATCGTCGTTCCAAACGTTAGGTTTTGGTTGAGTGGTGACTGGGTTTGCGGGGTGTTGGCAATTTAGCTTGATCTTTTGAGTGAGAGATACAATTGTCATTGTTTGTGTGAAGGATTCTGTAGGGAAAAGAAAGCAACTCTGACCAGCTGTCATATGAGTTTTCATTTATTACCTTAGCTATGACTTGGTTCAAGGCGTGTGCTAACGGCTATCCGAGTTCCTCTGGGGATTTTTTTTATAATCGGGGTAACGTTTTTTGTGAACCAAGCCATGCGGGGAAGTTATCGACTACAGAGCCATTTGAACTATTACCGAACGCCCTTGCTGCATTGTTAGAAGATTGAGACACTTTGATTTTATGAACACGCGCATTGCGAATATTCAAACCTCTAATACCTTTACAGAAACGGGGCTGAGGACAATGAGGGCATTGTATAAAGTCTCCAGTGACGTTGCCGGTGGATGTCTGTATTGAAGAGGTGGTGATTGGTGAGGTCTGCGATATGAGCTGGAGGGCATTCACATGTGTCGATGATCACTATTTATAGGCTTTTATAAAAATTGATAAGAAAATAAACAAATAAGATTATGACGGATGTTACTGTCGGCCTGTCGGCGGCCCTTCCGGGCGCATGCGAGGGCTTCTTTCTTGTTATTTTTAAATCACCATTTTTTCCAGCCGGCCTTAGAAATATTATATTCGGTCCAGTGGCCTCTCGGTTGTTAACACAACTGACGATCTAACGATAAAGTACTCTTCACATCCAGCAGAATCGACAAGGCGGACAGGATTTGTTGAGGAAGACGGTTGCGCCGTGTCGGTCGCCGCTCTATCTAAGCGTGCAGTTATTTTCACTTGGGGCCGAGGCCGTTTTTATCACAAAAAACAGTTATTTATTGACAGTAATATCTTATAAGTTAAGGCTTTTGGGTGGAAAATATAAAATAAAATTTAAAGCCGAATGTTGACGTTGTCTGTCATTCACTAGTTGAAATTGATTTTAAAATTAAATAACACTTCCGTTTACCGTACAACGGAGCGGCATTGAGAGTAGAAAATGATCCGCTTGACAGCTGTCAACCGATTGTGACAAGTCCTATTTGGATTTGTCAACAAGGAAATCAATCGAGTTTTCCTCAATATTACTACACGTACAAAGCGAGATTTATCTATTAAACGTTAATAAAACGTATTATGAAACGTGTATACATTTACAGAGATAAATCAGAACAAGATGGAAAGCTTATTACTGTGGAAAACTCGTTGGAAAACGTACTCGCACAAGTATCATCACTATTCCATTTATCGTTAGAAAATGTACAATTATACTCTGCAAATGACTGTCAAATTCATGATATGCGTACAATAAGAGATGAAGAAAAGATATACATCGGTTTGAGCGACGAAGCGTCTTCGACAGTGACAAAATCGATTGAAAACTTGTCTGTGTGTGATGAACAAAAGATGGTGTCGGATTGGATTACTTTGAATGTAGGTGGTAAACATTTTACTACGTCACGTTCGACGCTGTTGGCGAAAGAACCTTTGTCGATGTTGGCGCGAATGTTTGCTGGAGATGATGATAATGAATACTTAATGACGCCAAGTGCGAGGGATAGCCGTGGAGCGTACTTAATAGACCGGAGTCCGGTGTATTTTGAACCGATACTTAATTATTTGAGGCATGGAGAAGTGATATTAGATAAGCATATGAACCCTAAAGGAGTGTTGGAGGAGGCAGTATTTTATGGTAAGTTTTTAGTCAGTTTTACTCTGGAGAGTTATTCTAAAACAGTTTGTGTGATTTGCTTTGATGTCTAATATTACAAGATGCCATTTTTGAACCCTGGCCAAAAATAGAGGGTTTTTATAAATTAGATGAATGAATTTATTTGTTTATCTAATCTTTATTGCACAAAAGAAAACTTATTGTACAAAAAGCGAAAATTGAATGCCAAAAGGCATTCTCTACCAGTCAACCTTAGGGCAAAGGAGAAAAAAATGTCTTTACATTGAGGATATTAAAAAAAAAATGTTATGGTCATGGAATTGGAGGCCACTGAACTGTTTTGTTTTTATGTGTCATTGTCACTTTATCATGCTATATCAGCTTAACAGACTTCAACTATTCTTGGTCCGAGGTAC
The DNA here is from genome assembly GCA_905404275.2 of Hedya salicella. Taxonomy (NCBI): domain Eukaryota; kingdom Metazoa; phylum Arthropoda; class Insecta; order Lepidoptera; family Tortricidae; genus Hedya; species Hedya salicella. The sequence goes on from FR990115.1 coordinate 9,896,605, forward strand.
CTAGCTGGGTATCCACAGATTGTTATAGGCCACCTTCTTGTCGGAAATAAGTGTTAGGTGTTAGGATATTCTATGTTTCTGATAAATTTATTTATTTATTTTGATGAACGGTTTGGCTCAGTGGGAGTAACGTTGCCTGCGAAGCTGAGGTCCTGGGTTCAAATCCCGGTAAGGGCAAATATTTGTGTGATGAGCATAAATATTTGTTCCTGAGTCTTGGATGTTTTCTATGTATATAAGTAATATATCTATTAAATATATCGTCGTCTAGTACCCATAACACAAGCCTTATTGAGCTTACCATGGGACTAGTTTGATTTGTGAAAAATTGTCCCGTAATATTTATTTATGTTATTTATTTGTGGTTTTTAAATAGTGTGTATCTTTAATTAATATACAACAATACAACAATTCTTTATTGCACACCAACAACAGAAACAGAACAATAGAGCCTTAATTTAAACAATGGTTAGATAAAGCAATCTTATCGCTAAAGAGTGATCTCTTCCAGACTACCTTTGGGTAGCAGAAATGGCACAGAATAACTAGGAATGAGTAGGTGGTGAAATAAGATTATAAATAATAAATAAAAACATAAACTTACATAATGTGTGTGGGTTTCATATATCTTTGTGATGTGGCTTCTATAGGGCCAATAAGTATGTTTGTTTGAATGTCCAATTACAATAAATAAAAAAGTCTGTAATATTTATTTGTACACATTTATCTTAGGATATGTCATAGGTGATACTTACATATTATTATATCATATTTAAATCAAATATTCAAAATATAGCTGTTCAAAGAATGTAAACTAGATATTTTAAACATTTACTTAAATAAGTTTAAAAAAGATTTATATGTATTTAAAAGTATTAAAATAATTAAGGGCCTGCTTCGTCAAGGAAGACCTATTCGTAAACCACACCCTAAACGCGGAGCCGGCCAATGAGCGGAATTTGTAATAAGGGACGCATTTATTCCCCGCGCGCATCAAAGAAGGAGAAAGCTAATACACTAAATGCTTGGGGTTTTTTGGCGTAAGCGCCAGATGTAAAAGTACAATGAAATCGGAGATATTATTGTGTTCTGTTAACATTTAAGTTAGTGACGTAAAAGATAAAGGGAAAAATGTTTTTTTTTAAATATAATTTAGCTGTTTATTAAGCAGTCGTTTGTACAAACTAGACAAAAAACGGAAAATGTTAAGTACCCATTGTATAAAAGCATACCTATTGTATGGTATTGTACCTGTTGGCAAACCTAATAAATAAATAAGTAATTTATACAAAACGAAACTTCAAAATTATAGATAATTTGAGGAGACTTATTTCACCATTAATATGCTTTATAAACTTTAACCATTAAGAGCACTGAACTAAGACAAATTTTCAGCTATCAAAATTCAATTTATAAGCTTGAATTACTGTTACAAAAACTCAATACTTTTAAATGTGAATGTTACCCTATATTTCAGGTATAGATTCAATGATACCGCAACTCAACCAGCTGATTGAGAGCTCGGAATCCAGAAGTGGCAACAGCCAGGCGCTAAACCGCATGGATGTCGTGAAGGCTCTCATCATGACTCCTATTGGTTCAGAACTACGGTTCCAGGGGGTCAACCTGGCCCGTGCTGACTTGAATAAACTGGACTTGAGGAATATAAATTTTAAGGTGATATTTTTATTATAAGTAGTATAAGCATAAAAAATCCATTGAAGAACCGTATGTTCATGCGTCAATTCGGAATGCACCTTTTTGACTTATTCTTTATTGTTGTGTTTGTCATTGTCTCGACAAAGATTGTATGTAAGAAAATGTACTAAAAATCACATAGAAAAAAAAACTAATAAATCCATACTAATATTATAAATGCGAAAGTGTGTCTGTCTGTCTGTCTGTTACCTCTTCACGCTTAAACCGCTTTTGGATGAAATTTGGTATGGAGATAGTTTGAGTCCCAGGGAAGGACATAGGCTACTTTTTATCCCGGAAAAATACCCTTATCCGCGATAAACAAATTTAAGGCGGACGAAGTCGCGGGCAGAAGCTAGTAATATATATATGCTTTTAATGCATATTGCCAGTCCTTCTACAAGTGTAGCCTATGGACCAGCTACACGCAGCGAGCATACAGCGCTCTGCGAGTTCAGTTCAACAACGCATACAGGGTTGTGTTCGGGCTGCCGCGACACTGCAGCGCAGTATGTTCGTGTAGGGCCGGATCGATGGCTTCCACGCGATTATCAAGAAGCCCTGTAGTTCGCTGTTGAGGAGATGGCGCGCCAGCTCGAATATCATACTGTGCACGCTGGCCGACCGGTGGGACTCACCGTGGTGGAAGCACAGTGTACAAACCTAATATAATACATACTAACCCTAGTTTTAAGTAATAAAAAAAAATATATTGTCTCCACCTCAAAGTATATAAGTAGTTTGTACAATAGAAATAAAAGTAACTAGACTAACTAAACATAAAGTTAATGAGCTTAAGCCTAGGTACATAGATACATAGGCTATTTGTGGGTGAAAAAACTACTCCAATATCATAAAATCTCCCCGAAATACAACAACGTTAAAAGCAAATTTTTAGACTTTCCCAAAAAAACGCATCATACTAAAGCCTACACGCTCGTATCTTATATAGTGAAAATAACAACTTTGTTCTGCAGCTATGTTAAAACTTGCGTTTATCAAAACGGTTTTATAACAAAACTCACAAAACATTTTATGGGTTATTGAATGGTATTATTAGTTATTCATATTTTCATACTTTAAAAATAAACTTTCCCACCCAACTTTAAAGACTCATAAAACAAGCTACACGTAAGGTATCGAACTCAAAATTTTAACGTAGTTTTTTATTTTGCTTGTTTTATCCGGATCTTATATAATTTTTACATTTTTTTGTACCTGTCAAATACCCTATTCAGTGGTGGAGGCTGGTGCCCGAACTAGGCAAAACCTGTATGTCAAGTCACCAGGTCTCTTAATACTATGTCACTAACACGTTATGGACTTTGTCTTAAACAAATGATTTTTAATTTTGTTTTTTTTTTAATAACATAGCAAGAACGACAGCACAACCTTTGATTTGCTTTTATATTTCCAGTATGCCTGCCTGTCTTACTGTAATCTCAGTGGTGCCAACCTCTCCTACTGCTGCCTGGAGCGAGCTGACCTGTCTCATGCGAACCTGGAAGGAGCCCAGCTTATCGGAGTAAAGGCGCTGTGTGCCAACATGGAAGGTATAATCATAATGATAGCCTTTATTTCCGAAAAGGGTTCAATATTACCATCAACATCAACATCATCATCATCATCATTCTCCTTCCCTTATCCCATGCATGCAGCTTTTGGAAACAGGACGCAGTATGCAGATTCTGCTAAGAGACAGAGCAGACTGCAATGCATATCCTCTGCTTCTGTGGACCACTCATGAGGAAAATAAGTATCCACCTAGGGCAACATGTCATGCCCCCGGAAGAGATACAACATTTCACTGCCCAAAGAATTTGGGAATTCCTAGACTCAACGGGCCTCAGTAGTGAACTCTAATAAAGGGCTGCCACAATACATCAAATCTGGTCGAGGCGGCATACAGAAGGCCCGCAAATCAACAATAATAATAAATAATAAAATATCCCATGCATTTGGGGTCGGCATATCACTGCTAATGTGGATGTTATTTCTTCTTAGAATAAATTAAGGTATCTGTTTATACTCTATGGATGATGGTAAAGAAATCAACAGATTTTTTATTCAACCCTCGCCTTCAGCTCGTGCATCAATGTATTTTAATTTCTAGTATAGGACATAAAAAGTTTCTGCCAAAAAATACATTTTTGTGACAAGCTTTTATTGGTGACTGTACTTTTCTTTAAATATCCATCAACTTATCATCCAGACGATTCTAAAGAGTCCAAACTTGATAGGATTGTGTTTTTATAGAATTGATAGGATTTTATAGTTTCTGTGTCTGGCTCCATCATCAGATCAGTTCGATGGTATTATAATATTGCACTGTCACCGAACTTACATAAGCATGCCAAATTTCAGCTCAATTTGATATCAGGAAGTGGTTGAAAAATGGTTTGCAAATTTTGAAACCTACACCTTGCAAGTTGAAATCTTACTTAATAGTATCTTAGTGAAGAAATCAATTTAAAAAATCATGATGATCGTAATGGTAAAAGGTCATGATTTTCATATACATCTAGTGCTTACAATACAGTGACATCTCTAACTGACATATGGCAACTGTATTTAGTTAAATAAATGCTCACCATGGCGCTGACGGCAGGAAAGCCGGTTAAAAATGCAAAAAAAAGAGCTTGTTGTAACAAATAGTGATAAAATCCGAAGATAAGCTTTAAGCTAACTGGACTTTGTAGCTTAGTTGGCAGAGCTTACGCGCGCCCCGGCGAGGCACAAGGCACGTGTTTAAATCCAGACGATGTCTTGAATTCTTTACATTATTTAGATCTTTGTTTTTATAAGAAAACTAGAAGAAGTCCGCGTCAGCGGAGCAGGAAAAAATTGAGAACATTAAGTTTCACAAAGGTGTGCATTTTATATTTTTTCCCGATAGTATACGTTATGTGAACTCAGAATCTACGAACAGTTTATTTTTACATTATATTATTTTTTAAATATATTTTTTTAAACACCCGTCGTGACATTTGTACAGTTCCGTCGTATGAATACATTTTTACTTTGGTCTACACAAATTAGTAAGACAATTAAAAAATAAATTACATTGACAGCTAACTTTTTAATTTTACTTACTAATCTATGTACTTAGACCAAAGTAAAAATGTATTCATACGAGGGAACTGTACAAATGTCATGACGAGTGTTTAAAAAAATATATCTAGAAAACAACACGATGTAAAAATAAACTGTTTGTAGATTCTGAGTTCACATAACGTATACTATCGGGAAAAAATATAAAATGCGAACTTAATGTTCCCAATTATAACTCCCTTTTTTCTTGAGGGTAGTCTGATGAAAAGTATCCTCTAACCATCTGTGGATCACCAGCTACCCGTGTACCAAAAATAGTCGAAATCTGTTAAGCCATTTTGGCGTGATGAAGCTACAACGACACATTCGAACACAAACATACAAAAAATCCACAAAAAAATATTTTGCATGTCAGAAACTGGAGGTATTTCATTGGAGTTGCTGTTCATTGTGAATAATTCCTAATAGGTACTACATACTGTATTCCTCTAAGACTTTGAAATTGTACTTATCGATAACATGATTGTCGATGTTATTTTAATGTCAAGCACTAGCCACCCGACGTTCGTGCCAGAAAATATCTATAATTATGGCGTTGAAATATAAAATGTATATACTTACCTCTGAGCAAGGACCATTAAAACAAGAGGACTGATACTTTGTATCGTGTTCCGATCGCAAGGAGATATTCTGGCGAAAACTAGATGGCGCCATAAAAATAAACATTTAACTATATTATTTAAATAAAACAATTTAACGGATTATATCGCGTATATTATAGTAAAATAGTATAGTAACAATTAGTCGCAAATAGCTAATAATAAATAAATCGTAACATTTAATAACTGTGTCACACTTTGAAAGTTGAATAATTGTAAAAAATAATTCTTATGCATAGATGGCGTTATACATATCGGGGAACGGCTTTTTGTATGGAGATGGTCAGTCCTCTTGTTTTAATGGACCTTGCCTCTGAGTAACTTAAGAGTCCCCAGTAAGCTCGGTTCTCCATACAAAAGTAGTTACGCTCTCATTTTCAAACGATTAGCTAGTTTGCTCTGAAACTTTGTACTTAGAATAAGTTGAGGTATATGCAGGCCTGTAATTTTAGTATATGTAGCTTCAGATACCCTAGTTAAAAAAAATATAACGAATTTTTAATTTTCATACAAAACTTGTTTTTGCTGTATTTCGTTTGTTTTATAAACTGCAGCCATATAAACTAGTTTCAGGCCTAGATACACCTCATGTGATTGTGTATGCAAAGTTTCGTTACAATCCTTTACGTAGTTTTAAAATAAGAACGAAACTCCGTTTGTATGGGAAGGTGCAATTCGGCCGAGCTTACTGGGGACTCTTAATGTTCCCAATCGTTTGATCTTACAGGAGCTAATCTAAAAGGCTGCAATATGGAGGATCCTGCTGGTGCTCGCGCCATCATGGAAGGAGTGAATTTAAAAGGTTTGCATTTTAATTACAAGCTTTATATTACTTTCACCTATAACTTAACTCATTCAGAAGGATGATTACTGAGCATCTACCACCCACGTGAGTTGCCGAGTTTGATATCATTCACACACGCACACACATTCATATATACACACACAAAACATCAACACAACACCTGCCATTCCAAACCTCTTCAATTCTTTAATATATAACTTATTGCTCATTTATTTGTTGTAACTTTGTACTTCTGTTTTATTATGACCTAACTTGACTTTACTATTTTGTTCATGTAGTTAAGCACCCTGTCTGAATGCGTCTGTTACCGTAATGTTAGTTTGACCGTGATAAGCCTATAAAATGTAAATCCGCAATTGGCCAATGTTAAACACACATGTATCCGTTTCTAATAATACTGAAATTTGTGCTGTGGATTGTGTCTCAATAAAATAAAAAATAAAAATAAACTATGTCCGTTACTACGGTTGGATTTCACCAATCTTTTATTCCGAGAATTATGCTTATTCTAAAATAGTTATATCAAATTAATATGGAGTTTTGACATTATTATCCAAGAATAAGCGTTATTCTCTGAATACAAGTTTTTGAAATCCAGCCTATGTAAACAAATCTTGCAAGTTAATCTTGACTCACTTCCCGGTTTCCGATTGTGCTAAAATTTGGCATATTTTTGTAAGTTACGCGATAATATAATATTATGACACCTTTGAACTGATCTGATGATGGAGCCCGAAGGTGGTCATAGGACCTCTGTAATAAATTTGAGCTCTTTAGAATTGTCTCCATGAGTAGTTAATAGATGTTTAATGAAAAGTACAATCGGAAATAAAGCTTTCCAAGTAGCAATCAAATGTCTTAAAAACTCTTGCTGTTGTCTTGGCTAAAACAATTATGTCCCTGAAGATATCTTGAAGATATGCCCCAAGACACAGTTAAGACAAAGTGGGCACAGTATTTAAGAAAAAATCAAGAAAGAGTTAATACTACTGTTTAGACAAACTTAAACCCTACTTAAGAATGAGGGTTTAACAGATCTCTAAACTTCTATTTCAAGATAACTTGAAGGTTAACTTAAGACCATGAAATAAACTTAAAGATATCTACAATAATTACTTAAAACTTTCAACACTGAGTTCATCAAATTCGATCATCTCTTAATAAACAAAATTTTAAAACTTTTTTACTTATGGAATGGTATTTTAGAAAACATGGCAAACTCTTTTACTAACAAGATAATTCATTGAAGGTTTATCAAAATGGCGATTACTTAACTATTTTTTACGTTTAGAAAAGACTGTTTTATGTCCCTATAGATATTTAAAAAGTACAACGCATGATTGTTTATCGTGTAAAATTGATCGAAAGTGCTATAAAACAGAAGGGCTTACAAAATACTAGAAAAAGAGCAGTAAAAATTTGGAATATTATGTTGCTAAATGAAAAATTTGCTTACATACAGCGCAGAATACTACTTTTCTGTAAATGTTTGAGATATAAATGCCATTTTTATTGCTATAACAAAAATCTAACTTCAATATACTTCAATGTACTGATTTTTTTATGAATTAGCGTCGGAATTTTTTATTTATTTTATTTATTCAAAGTGTAAAATGGCGTTAAGTCTTATTATTCTTAACGAAGTATGACTTTAGACGATACTGATTTTGTAAGGTTACTTTAGATAAAGTATAGACAAATTGCACTTGGAGTAGTACCGGATTAGAGATATTATACTTAACTTATACTAAAAGCCGAATTAGTGTAGTTCTACTTAATACTTAATGGGATTTTATAGAATCTTTAGTTTGATTTAGTGAATGCAAATTGTCGTCCAATTTATGGTAATGTTTATGCAAGAAAAACCATAACGTTTATAATGTGTAATATTCATTCAGTATATCTTGTGTTTTATACGAAGTCTCACTGCTAACGTTTGAAACACTTGGTCGCACACAATTTGACGATATTTATTATATTTCAGAACACGCCCACGAAAACCACCACATCTTTTTATTTTTATTATTTCATCCATTCCATGAATTGGTTATAGTTTGTCGAAAAACGTCCCGTTAAACTTATTTTTACTTAAACTTGATTAAATTTAGTCAAAAAACAATACAATGGTCTTCAGTAAGGCAATTCAAAGAGCTTGGTGTTACAATCATCTTAAGTTTATCTACAAATTCAGTTTTTACTTTGCGATTCTAAACTGATACTTGAATTATACCATTGAGTCTTAAGTTGAGCCTTCAAAAAATCTGATTTGAGTAAAAAACGCATTTTTAGACTTAATTGTAGACATACTTAATACTAAATAGTTTTTGAAATACTTAACTAGGTTTTAGGTATTCTTAACTTGCTAAAGTAGCGGTAGCTTAAAACTATTTCGTTTTTAAGATTAAAATTACTAAACGGAGTCTTTTTAAATTTAGCTACTTCTTATTTTAGATAAAGTTTAGATATGTAAGATTTAATCACTATTCTTGTTTGCTACTTGGGTTGTCACAAAAATGTTTTTTTGTTTTTGATTAGGAACTTACTATGTTATGTTTGGACTATGTTTATACTTTTGCACTAGAATTCCGCAAATTCAATTGCTGACCATCTTTTTGCTTCAGATAAGTCATCTGTGAATACCCAGCTACCAAAAACCAGCTAGCAGTGTACAAGAAATAGATTTAATCCGTTTAGCCGTTTTGGTGTGATAAAGCCACAACGACGATACATACAAAGAAACATACAAAAAATAAAGTCAGTTTTTTGTATTTATGAAAATATAAATAATTTATTGACCTGCATTGTCAGACTTAATTTTATAGGTGGAAACAATCATATTTATGATCTACCTACTCCAAGCTCCGAATCGTGAAGTACGTATCACTCCATCCCACTCATACGATACGAATTTCGAAATTCGGAGTAATACCTACCAAGTTTCATCTAAAGCCACACGTCAGTTTATGTATTATTGAGTAACAAACATCAAAACATCTTCAAAATCTTTCTATGTATTTAAATTTAAGATTACATTCATTATTTTTAAAAGTATTTAATTACAAACAGTTAAACATCGGATTTCAGGAGCAAATCTTGAGGACAGCAACATGGCGGGCGTCAATTTAAGAGTGGCAACACTCAAGAATGCCAACCTGCAGAATTGCGTGCTCAGGACTGCGGTTTTAGCTGGTGCCAATTTAGAGGTATTTTTATTATGTATTAATCAGGGGGCACGGCAGTGCCCCCGCCAAGTCGAGCGCGAAGCAAACACTGCCGTACCATCCTTTACTGGAACCATTTCGCCGCATTTTCAGGCCCCTATTTGAGAACCTCTGGATAAGACCAGAACGCAGAAATTTTCGTCATCCAGTAAGCTATAACCACATTTAGTTCCGAAGTTAAGCGAAAGCAAAGTTTCGCATTTATGACACTCACTCACTCATGATCATCAGAATAGAACTAGTACTTCCCATAAACTCAGAGAGCTGAAATGTGGTACAGAGTTAGGGTTTAATGGCCACATAAAGGGAGAACTATCAAACTAGGATAATCGAAGATCTGGAGTACCTGGTGACCTTGATTAAAAAACACAAGAGCCCAACAAAATTATTAGAGATCGACATACCGCCTTTACAAAATATATTCAACTTGATGGGCTGCTTCATTTGATGTCAAAAATCGAAGGGTTATGCCCACGTTTCTACAAAAAGAAGTGAAATCCCACCAAAAACATCCTGTAAAACACTAGCCAAGTCTCGATGGAGCTGCTTGTTTATCTCTAAAAAGTAATGTAATCTAGACAAAGTCGTGCCAAGTCTAAGGTTCTTTACTGCGATTTTATTATTATTAAATAAAATCAAATGAAATTTATTTCTTTGCCATAAATGTAGTACAAATAATAGTAGTAGTCCGACGTCCGACCGTCAACGATTGGTGCAATGGTGTCATGGAGCACCTGGTTTTGTACCCTTGTGTACCCTTCAACGGCCAAGTCACACAACATTAACTATAATAATAAAAAAATCGCAGTAAAGAACCTTAGACTTGGCACTACTTTGTCTAGATTTCATTACTTTTTTGAGATAAACAAGCAGCTCCATCGAGACTTGGCTAGTTTTTTACAGAATGTTTTTGGTAGGATATTATTTACTCAAATGCGACCTGTAATCAGTGATTAGTGGAATCAAAGCGGGAATGAAGTGAAAAATTATACCAATTTCTAAACGAACGAGGCTACAAAATTAAGGGTAGATATTTTAGACACTCAATAGTGGCGCAATATTGAGTGTCTAAAATTAATCGGCTTTCAGGTGATCAGAAATATGGGCCAATCTGATCAGATTGGAAAGAATTTCTGACCGTCTGGATGCTTGACACAATCCAGGGTCCCAATAAAATTAAGGCATTACATAAGTTGTCAAAATAATAAATAAGTTGCTAGTGTAGATAACATTAATAACTTCTTTGTTGTATTTTTTAGCTGTCCGATAACCTTAACCTACCTGTGTCTGAAAAGAATTATTAGCGGTACTTGAGAGGCATAATTCTGGCTGAATCACTCTGCTACAACTCCAGCTTACGTTTTATCTTACAATAATAACGCCTAGAATGATAGTTTCATACGGCCGACGCGCCAAACGCGAGGCATAAAATGGATTCAGGTAGTTGTGATCAACTCGTACTTACACGCGCCAATACGCACACAAACGCACCAAAAGTGTTGCTAGCGCAATCACATCGGCCATGTTTTATTTTTCAGATTTTTTCACATATGAATGTACTCGAATCAAATTGTACTATTTAGTACCTAGCATAAAATAATTGTACTTCTTCATAGTTAAGTAATCAACGAAGTTTAAATTAGCCTGTACGCAACGTACTTGTCTCGTACGCGCCAGTGGCTGAAAATTAAAATTTGAGTAACTTACGCCGATAAAAAAATTTTACTCATTATGTACCAAGAATTCTTAGTGACAAAATTTAAAAAATATGCGCCCGTTGCCGTTGATGGTCATTATAAGTTAGCCGGTATGTGATGACGTACTACGATCTACGTTCCATAGGTAGGATAAATAAAAAAACGATATTAGAAAATTGTACCCAAAATGTACTTCACCTACCTACTGACTTATTACAAAATTATGATAAATCTCTGTAAGTATTGTTTATCTCACAAGGTTGAGGTAGGGGTTACCGTAATCCGGAGACTTAAAAGTAACCAAATTCTATATGGCCAAAAATAACCCCAAACAATAAAGTAGTTTTAACTTAAAAATGTAGTTCACTGGTTTTTATTATTATTTACAGATTTTTATTTTAGCGGGTTCACTTCAAACTGCCAATAAAAAAGTACTGCTTTCAAAGTTAAGTACCCCTTTCACAGTTTAGCTTTAACTATGTTGTTTGTACCTTTATCAAGCAAAAACCTCACAAACTCAAAAATTAGATAGATATTGGAGAAAATGTTGCACTGTACAATATACATATAATAAACGAAGAAAATGTATTAATTGTAGTGCAGTACATTTTGGGTACAATTTTTTCACATCGACATTTTGAGTACATTCATATGTAAAAAAAAAGCAACTGACAAGCCGATCGGCGTACTTAGCCATTTATGGCCAAGTTTTAGTGACCTCACCGTTGCGCGTGAACTGCGCTTCTAGGCGTTATTATTCTAAGTCTTTTATTTTATGGTTTCAATGCAGATTTTTAAACCACCACGTAACTTGTTTTTTATTTATTTAATGAGAGACCTATCTATAAAGTGCTGCTGCAAGATTAAGGAGCATAACCTCTTATGTGGGGAACAGTTGCAAAAGTGTCCAGCGGTAATCAGTAAATAATAGTTTCAAATCCCACCAGAATGGCGCTGGAGTAACAAAAGGGTATGAAATGAGCCGTTGTTCCGGTTTTTTTATACGTTGATAGACGGGCATTTGACCGCAATATCACCTGTTTTTAAGTGACGATGCGGCCGAGGATGTATCATGCCCGTCTAGAAACAGCCTATTCACTCTTGTCTTGAACACGTCCAAATTCAAAATATTTTTATCGAAATGCTACTCATTTCTTCGTTGATGTAAATATTCATCACGTTCAACATTTTTTTTGCATTATATTATTATGGCGCCACCAATTTAACGTATTTTGACGGACACTTTAGATACACAGAGATTGTGCTCCTTTACCTTTTACCCTCTATTGACCTATGATTAGGCCAGCACCACAGCTGGTAATCTTCGTATAACAAAACGCGTACGTTAGGGCCATGTTGTTTTTAATGTTGACTGACGTTTTTCTCTGCTGTGATTAGATGTTGCTTTGTCAATACACTCGTCTTGTCACCTATATATTATGTGTCGAAATTCATTCTGTCACTTTCACAGTAATGTGTTATCGAGTGATGTCCTTGTGTTTATCCTGTCTTGCTTTTTGCAAAATGTTTTAAGAGTGCTGTGTTTGCAGAACTTCGAAAGGACGCTATTTTACACCATTTCCCGTACTCTGAGAAAATACTTAGTGGTTGAAGTGTTTGTGTAATGATCTTGCAAAATTATCGCCCGCAGAACTAGCAAACATTATGTCCAAGAATTCATTTACTTTATTTGATTGCGCCGAGCACAAAACTATTCTCAGTCATTTCATTGCTCTGACTGTCCGATTTACAATTATGAATTGGTGCAACACAACCAACAAAATATTAAAGGGGACAGCCGTATTACTTGCAATACTGAAGAAAGCTTACGACAAATTTAAAAAGAAATTGAAAAGTAAATATTTTAACAAATAATGTGTGTTTTATTTTTTTTGCCACTGAAGTATAATTCTCAGCATATATTTTGATCACGTAAATACAATTACTGAAGTTACGTGTTCAAATTTACGTGCCGGGAACTATTTATTCTAAATATTAGACCTCATTCAATGAACCTAGACCACTTTTGCTGAAAACGTTACGATCCCTTGCCATATTGCAATCTCGAATAGAAAAAAATTAACGTCAGTCAACACTAATGGTACAGATTAAATATAGTTGCCTAGTGCAAATGATATTTGTTTCTGAGTTGGCAGTCTGATACGTAGTATCTCTTATTAGTCTGGCCAGCACCGAATCGTTCAATATTGCCAGTACATGTTTGTTTTTTTCCAGTGCTGTGATTTATCCGGGAGCGACCTGCATGAAGCGAACCTCCGCGGAGCCAACCTAAAAGATGCGGCGTTCGAGCTAATGCTGACGCCGCTCCACATGTCCCAGACTATACGATAATATGATATTCATTGTGATTTACTTATTTAATAAATTATTTATTCGCTTATGACGTGTTTTTATATACTATAAAACCTCGCAACTCCCAAATCTAGTAAAATAATATATACATCATATTTTTTAAGGATTTTGACAATACTTTTTAGACTTATAAAATGATTGTAATCATTATGATAATATTATATCGCACTTATATGCAGGTGAAATTTGAATTATTATTTTTTAATTGGATGATTTTGGACTAGTTGCGATATACAGGATGTTCCAAGAAGTAGTGATATACTGAAGCTGGGAGGTAGAGGACCTAGAGGGCAATCTAAATCACCCCCATGTATGTTCCGCGATTTTTCGTATTTTCGGAGTTATGATTTTTCACCTATCGCCGAGTACGATGAGATTTTTATTTATGGTGACGTGAATTATTGCGGTAGATGCTTGATTTTTTTTGTGTGCTAAGCTGATAGATAGGCCAATTCAGTATGGTAACATTTACTATCGTTAGATCTTTGAATGGAATAAGAAAAGAATTAAATGCCAAGAATGATAAAATTACATTAATTATGTTCACAACTTCAAAGGGCTTTAAAAAGATAAAATCACATAAAAAAAATTACCGTTTGGCTTTTAAAAACTTGCTCTATCTATCAGGTAGCTACCCTGAAAATTTCATTTTATTATTCATGAGGCTTCAATCAAAAAATTGAAATCTAAATGTGGTAAGTGCAAAATTTTAATTTACATGATGATTAATACAAACAAAGTAAAACCAATTACAAGGTGTTTAATTACAAGAAATTTTCAAAATGGCCCCCCTGTTGCTCAATGCAAATACGAAAAATCGCGGAACATACATGGGGGTGATTTAGATAGCCCTCTAGGTCCTCTACGTCCCAGCTTCAGTATATCACTACGTCTTGGGACACCCTGTATATTATTATCTTCTTGTATTCTTAACTTTTTGGCCGCCACAGATCTTGTGTCGTGCCATAAGTGCAAAAACCAAACGTTATGTACCGTAATTAGCTTAAAAGAAGTTATGGAAGTCGGCTGGAACTCGTAAGCCAACACACTTAATAACACTGAAGATAAGTACCGTAAGCGTAAAACCTCCCAACTAGAGTCCAAAATCACCCAACTACTACAGTCCAAATTAATTCAAATATTACCCAGCTATGTAATATGATTATCATCGCCCATTCCGGTAATTTTGCGATTAGTCTTGTTTCGAACACTGACGCTGCCAGTTGTCAACAATGGCTATTTCTTTTTTCACGATAGTTCTAATGATTGATTAACAAATACTATGTCCCGTTCAGACATCGTATTTTTTAGATTGAATAATTTATTTTGTTCTATATGATCCTTAACGTGTTAATGACCACAATCATGTTTATAGTTCTAAATGGTTTTTTTGTCAAATAAGTATATTTATTTTCTATCTGTACCATATTTGGGTATCAGAGCCCGTTTTATAAACGCTTGCATTAAAAGTGGTAATCTCTTTCCAACAATATGACTTTAAAAAAAAATTAAGTGATATCTTCATATCAAGACTATGGCGGTCACATAAAGGCAGCACACACAGTAGCAAATGTTCAATATTCAGTAGGTATATCATTTTCAATAAGCCTCAAGGGGCTACCAGACGGTCAGGAATATTTACCGATTTGATCAGGTTGAACATAATTTCGAATCTTGTGGGCCATGTCACGCAAGCAAACGCGTTGATTTGTTTTATATTTTCAAGGTCAAGTAGTGTAGTTGGTTGTCTGTAAGGTCGCTTTACGGACGATAATTTTACGTGATAACGTGGAAGAGAAGCCAAACGCTTATAGGCCGATCGTGCCTCTCTATGTCTTGCTCCGCACTCTCGCTTACACGCGAAACATGACAATCAGTCATGCTTTTTCGTGCGTGCATCCGGCGTTCGTCGATTTATCACGTCATTACGTCAAAACAGAGTAATTTTATGTATGTCTAGTCTATGTCAATAACCGATATAAAAAGAACGATGACCGCGTATATTTTGCTTAGGAGTAGAGCTCTGCTCACACTGGATTTTCATAGGTACGGCCATTTATAGCGTACTTTTTATACGGAACCATCGGTGCCCGACTTCTTGTACTTGGCCGATTTTCTGATACTGGATCAGCAAGTGTGGCCATTGTACGAATGTCTGATTTCACCCGACCCCGAAGAGTTTTCTCAAAGCTACCTACCTACCTTCCGAATGAGATAGATGCTGCTCATTGTAAAGTAACGAGCGGCTCGTGGCACTTTTTTATGCATGAAGCCGGTGTTCATCAACTTATAATTCAAGTGTAATTTTACTCAGAATTAAGAGCACTATTGATTTCATACATAAAAGAATCTCTCAAATACATATTTTTATACAAAATACAAACTAAACTCTGATTTTTAATTCAAGACCAAATTCTGACAGTTCTCATCTTAATTATTTCATCAAATAAACATTATTTCATAAAAATATGAATGACAAATCGTGCACAAAAATACTAACACTTCAACCAGTATGCAGTGATCACAGCGAAAGTGCGCCCGTTGACGTAAAATTTAGGGCTTGAATTAAAAACCAGAGTTTAGTAGTATAATTAAGAAATTTGAAATGAGTTTGCTTGGATCGTTGTGGATTTTATTTTGTATTATTTATTTATACCTAAAAGTGGAATATTCCGTTTTGTGAATATGACTTTCAACGCCTGTTATCAAAGACAAATCCTTACCAGTAAAATAAATTTACCAACTTGCTACTGTGGCGCCACCCTAATTTAACGCCTTTTGCCGGACAGTATACACAGCTCAGTCGGACCAATAAACAGAGATTGTGTTCCTTACCGCTACACTCTATAGATCTCTGTGTAAGTCAAGTGAATTTGCAAAAAAATGACAGCGAGTACAGCGACACAACGAAAGAAGGTAATATACAACAATGATTTTATTACAGGCATTTTGTTTAATGTAACACACTTTTATATTATACACATTTTTACTTTGTGGTTATCAGCGATAATTTTAATAAGTTTGTAATAATATGATATAACCGTTAACAAAGTATATTAATTTTTAAATGATTCAAGTACAGCAACATTACAAGCTCAAACCTTACTTTTTAGTAATAGAAAACGAACTCGCGTTTCCTGCGTTGTGGCTATCTTGCGCTTTGCGTCTCGAAGTTGGTTGCATTTGTTTTTTATTCGCGTTCTATTTTTGTGTGTGACGGTTCCGTTCTGTGCCGTCCGGCGGAAAAGGTTTATAATTTCCAGATTATTTTAATGATTCTCGATTAGATTTGCGAATAAATTGCGAAATACCTCCCGATTGCGATATATCTTCAAGATGCAGAACGGAGACGACAATCCAGCGGCCGCAGATGCACGTACGTTTTAGATTTTGTTGTCAAATATAGTGGAATAACAATCGTCTGGATGCGCTGTTTTCTTTGCTATTTTAGTAAAAATGCCGCATTCTTGCGACTTAAAACAATGTACGATTCTTTTTTCATTAAATTTTGAGTTATTTTTGATGTACCCACATTTTGTTTGTGTAACTACTTGCCTTGAAGTAGTGAAAAAAGAAACCGATTGTACGATGTCTAATTAGCAGTGCAGTCATTTTCACTTGCATTTGATTGTTTCGTGCACTGATCAGAACGATTTGGTTTGGCTCGGCGTTTGCAATTGATATTGTAGGTAGCTTAATTGGAGTGTGAAACATGACTCACATACTTAGAGCCCGCCTCTATTTAAAAAAAATGTGCAGATATTTCACTGAATTAATTTTGCCGGGCGAATCGTTTACAATTACTATACTCTTTTGCTTTAGAGAAATCGGCGTAGATTATATCTCTGCTGCGCATTGAGTTTAAAAAAATTTTGCAATCTACCTTCCAGTAAAAATATGACATGCCAAGTCTTTGTTCATTAAAAAGAATAATTATTCAGCATCCCTCCCACACGAAAATTTATGCCTACATTTGTTGCTGGGACGATTGAAATAGTTCGACATTTGTATGAAAAACCTAAAAATAAATTCAACTGTTTCTATTCATAGATAAGGGTGACCAAGCGGGAACAGCTGATGGTAAGTGAGAGAATTGTAATTTACTTTTTAATTTGTGCTACTTTTCCATCATTGGTGGTGGGTTGCTGACATTTGGTTAATTAAATAGAAATTAAAAATAATCTTATGGAACAAATGTAAAACACTTTTTAAATAATGGTTGCGATCAAACCAAACACATCTAATATATCTAAATAGTAAAGCGCTTCTTCCTATCGGCTAGACCACAAACGATTGCAAGTGACTTCGCACTTGATTGTTGATAATACAAATAAACACAAATAAGGCTACAGATAAAGGTTCAAAAGAAACATGTTTGTTGCTATCTTTAACACAATCACTACTACGAACCCACCAAGCAGGCACTACTCATAGGTGCATAGCCGATACCATATATTTCCCCATAGGTAGAGGAAAGTGCATAGCGCTACGTAAAGCATGGCAGCGGAAGTGTTTATTAAAAGAAGTTCTTGTAGGTATTGATTACGTACTGCTTGTTGTTATATCAGTTTCTTGCTTTTTTTAAGAAAATCAAACAGGTAGGACTCATTATGGAGAAATTCAGTTTGGTAAATTTGTCAGGCAACTACTATTCGTCCATAAGTTATTACTATGTTAATACTACAGAACTTTGGTTCAGATTTAATGCATGGCTTTATTAGTAACAAAGTCTTTAAATATTTTCGCTAACTAAATTAGTATATATGACAATTTTAATATTTGACGGTATTCATCGAGGGTATTTCGACGGGATCATATTGAGGTAATAAAAACTCGCTAGATGGGCGCTCTGCTTCTAGCAAGTTTTCGCTACATTCAGGTTCGAATCCCAGCCAGGGCAAGTGTTGAGCACAAATGTTTGTTCCTGGGTCTTGGATGTTGTCTATGTATGTAGTATTATATTTATTTATATATTATGTATATCATCGCCTAGTAACCACAGTACAAGCTTTGCTTAGTTTGGGACTAGGTTGATTTGTGTAAGATTAATGATAATATTTTTCCATGTTATCATCGGCTACACAAAAACCTTGGGAGTGAATGTGTTAAAAAATGTTTCTAAGGAATAATCACTTAATTTGAACTAATTGTTCTGGTAAAGTAAGCAAACATTTTCTAAAAAAAATATGTATATTTCTGTAAGTTTTTGTTAAGTGTAAATCTATTGTTACTTTGCAACTACTTGTGCCGAGTAAACAGCAACAAACTTGAGTGACCTTATGTAAGTTAGGGGACAACAAAATATTATGACACATTGAGCTGATCTGATTATGGAGTCCGAAGGTGGGATATTCATCCACACACCTTGGAACCAAAATGGTCGCGCACCGTGCGGTATCAAAGGAATTTTCTACCGCGCACACTCTGAATGTGGAATGACCTCCCTGCCGCGGTTTTCCCTGGAGGTTACAATATGGGGTTCTTCAAGAGGGCAGTGAATAGGTTCTTAAAGGGTCGGCAACACGCTCGTAATGCCCCTGGCGTTGCAAGCGCTCATAAGATGCGGTGACTGCTTAACATCAGGCAGGCCGTACGCTTGTTTGCCACCTTAGCGGTATAAAAAAAAAAGGTGGTCATAGGGACTTTGTAATAGAATAACGCAATCCTATCGAGTTTGGGCTCTTTAAAATCGTCTAGATGAGTAGTTTAATGAAATTTACAGTCGGAAATAAGGGTGGTCTCAAAAATGTTTCTTTTTGACAGAAACGTATTATATTATGCTTGTACTATGTACTGTACCTATACACCAAAGGCGTGGCGTCAGGTAAATTAAAAGGGAAACCGAAGCATATTCATTTAGTCATATTTAAAGAAAAAAGGGGTTATAAGGCTTTCCTTGGGCAACCCGGTGGGAATCGGCTTATATGGACGCCACGCCACTCCTATACACTAGAAGCTGCACGCAACTTTGTTTGCGGGGGAGAAAGCCAAATTCGATTACACCTAAATTAAAATAATTTGAATTATGAAACTGTATCTCTCTGAAGTTATATTTGTTCTATTGAAACTTAACTTTAATTCGAGTAACTACAGCTACAAATATATCATGTATGTATGGTTGTATGTACACAGTTGGGTGTATACAAGTGTTGAGTTACTGTTAGGAATAAATCACCTTGAATCTGCTGAGAAGCAAACTCAAATGGCGTAATGACATAATAATGAACATTTTGTGCTCTAAAATGAGTTTCATGGGATGATAACGCATTCCAACGAGTGCTGAGGGGCTACTCTGAAATTCGATATTCGAAGTTCATACCGCGCTATCTCGCTCACTCAAATAAAGTTTAACATGAGAGCGAGAGGGATGGCGCGATACGAACGTTGGATTTTTTTTTGTCTATGCGTCTGAATAAATTATTTTCTTTGAACATCGAATTTCAGAGTAGCCCCACTGTTTATTTTATACATATACGAGAAGGCGCCTGCAACTTCGTTCGCGGAGGAGAAAAAGTCATAACCCCTCTTTTTTCTTTATCATAGTCAGGTAAGAAAAATAATAGTTGAAATCCATTTAGCCGATTTAGCGTAATGTAGCCACAACGATACATACCTACAAAAAATCCAAAAAACTAATTTTAGCCTTATATTATACCTACCTTCTAGTTTCTAAAAGAGTAGTATTCGGTTAAAAACTTTAATACAATTTTTATTCCGGATATAACGGTAAAATTTGAATTTAATCAAATAAAATTACAGTCTATGTACATAAAACTACAAACGTCATAAGCCGTGTGGTTAATGTACAAAATATAATTAAAAACCATTGTATGTACCTGTATCAGTGGTTAACATGATTATAGTGCATTGAACTTTCTTTACAATTGATTTTGGGGTATATCAACAGATTTATACACAGACAATAAAATACTTAATCTGTAAATCAGGTTTCTTTTTTCCATTCAAGACATAATTTAATATTATTTTAATTGTATGGCAAATTTAAGGCAATCAAAGAATGACTTTAAGATTTTTAAGAGGATGCATCGAAAATGTAAGCTATTTTTTAGCGTATTTTTTTTGACATTTATTTTTATAAAACAGGCTGGTTTACAGATGTGTTTTTTTGTTTTTTGACTATAAAATCTATTCAAAGATTAATGCAGAAACATGTTTGTTAAAAATTTCCTCGATTTACCATTTTTTGTCGTGTGTACAAACGACAGAATAATAAACATCTAAATTATGTAATGTCATTGTTCCCTTTATCTTTTACATGATTAAATGGTAACAAAACATAATAATATCTTCGATTTCATTGTACTTTTACATCTGGCGCTTACGCCAAAAAACCCCAAGCATGTAGTGTATCGGCTTTCTCTTTGATGCGCGCGAGCAATAAATGCGTCCCTTATTACAAATAATGCTTATTGGCCCGCTCGGCGTTTGGGGCGTGGTTTACAAATGACGATGCAGGCCCTTAAGCCAGGCTGCTGCGTCAGGAGTCACATCATCCACATAACTTTTTAATAGTCCGGCATTTATATACTTTTACCAGGAAAATATTTCAAATGTAATGGAACTCTAAAAGGTTGTTTTCGGCATACACTAGGAAGACTATCCTAAGTTACTTACTAAGTTTTCGGCCTCGAAGACCCTCGAACGACGACCCATAACTAGTGTTGTGGATAACGCTCACTTGGAGGCTTATAGGCTCGAACCTTGAGGCCTCCCGAGGCTTAAAGACTCGATGCTATTTAAGAACCTTTTTGGTTTCATTTACATATATGAATGCAAAATATTGTCTTTTCGTATTCACAACACTACCCACAACCATTGAAATAACGAAAAAGGTGGGTTCCGTAGCCAACGTGGCAAAAAGGGTTCCGGCCCTTATAGTTTCTTCATGCCCGTCCGTCCGTCCGTCCGTCTGTAGTATGTCGCAGGTATTTTACTCAAAAACAACATCATGTATATTGATGAAATTTGGAGTATAGGTGTTGTATAAGCCGCTACTTAGTTTGATAGTTAATTACTCTATATACATGTACCTAACCGATTCTGAAAAAAAAAAATCAGCCAATATCAAAGTGTGGCACATATTTCGACAGTTATTTTAAAAACACTGAGGTTTCTATTTTTCCCCTGTACTGTAGGGGATAAGATTCCAAAAACGATGAAATTACTTCTTCTATCTTGATATTTAATTTTTTTTTATTCCATTCAAAGATCGAACTATAAGTAAATGTTACCATACTGAATTGGCCTATCTATCAGCTTAGCACACAAAACAAATCAAGCATCTACCGCAATAATTCACGTCACCATAAATAAAAATCTCATCGTACTCGGCGCTAGGTGAAGAATAAAAAAAAAAAAGTCATAACTCCGAAAATACGAAAAATCGCGGAACATACATGGGGGTGATTTAGATAGCCCTCTAGGTCCTCTACGTCCCACCTTCAGTATATCACTACTTCTTGGGACACCCTGTATAACACATATTTATTCTTATATTATAGTCAAGGAATTTAATTTATATACCACTAGCTTCTGCCCGCGACTTCGTCCGCCTTAAATTCGTTTATCGCGGATAAGGGCATTTTTCCGGGATAAAAAGTAGCCTATGTCCTTCCCCGGGACTCAAACTATTTGCATACCAAATTTCATCCAAATCGGTTCAGCGGTTTAAGCGTGAAGAGGTAACAGAGAGACAGACAGACACACTTTCGCATTTATAATATTAGTATGGATTTCATACCTTGTCACAGTCAAAATGAATATGAAATCCGATAGAGATTCCATATCAATGTCACTATGACAAAGTACGAAAGGGTACACAAATTCAATTTCTTGACCGTACGTATAGGTTGGTATATGGCGCATTGGATGCTGCAAAGCACAGACCATTTGATCCTGTCTCTACAAGCACAGGATACTAGGTCCAATTGAAGGCAGGCGGACGTGTGGACAGCCTCTACTAGACGACTAGACCTTGTAAAATGTGACACACATTGTCTTTGAACAGAATGATCCTGAAATACGACTAATAAAGAAAAAAAATGTTATTGTCAGAAAAAAATATATATTTACGTATAGTATTGGAATGACTCCTTGCATTGCTCACACTATCATTAAAATAGTCTAAAATTAATCCAATTCCACTGATATTAAGAGATAGTAGTGAAAATACGTTCTGCGAGGGACGTTTTCTCTTTTACAATGTTCTGGTATTTTTTGTATTGTTATCGGTTAATTCATATGCAGGTACCTATTTTTAAAGAAGTTCGTGTTTTTAACCGTACCTATTTTTAAAGAAGTTCGTGTTTTTAACCGACTTCAAAAAAGGAGCTTCTCAGTTTGACCTGTATGTATGTATGTATATGTATGTATGTATATGTATGTATGTATGTATGTATGTTTGTCCGCGATTATCTCGCGTTTGGCTGAACCGACTTTGATGCGGTTTTCAGAAAAGTATTTGTTACACTTAGAAGGTTTTGGTATTTTAACAGACTTCAAAAAATGAGGTTCTCAGCTTGACCCGTATGTATGTATGTTTGACCGCGATTATTAACGACACTCCAGGGTTGTCGTTTTGTTTTGGGGGTGTCGTTAACAATGAAAAAGATTAATATATAAATTTAAAAAATCCATCACTAAAAAGCAAAAAATATTTTTATTTCATAAAAAAAGAACAGTGCCAAATCTGAAGTAAAGTTCTTTATTCAACAAAAATGCGAATTACTATAACTAAATAAATATATGTAGGTAATTACTAAAGGCTCTCCGCCGCGGTTCTTGCGTGCAGTCTGTGTTAATAGTAAAAAATGAATGGTTTGGCACCGACTTCAAAAGGTGATTCAAATGTGATCCGTACTACTACTTAATATGTATACTGTCTGAAGCGCTGTTTATTTTCTCAGACTTCTAAAGCCCCATTTATTTTCTGAATAAACTTTTGATGTTGTGTCCTTTTGTTCTAGCGAAACCCGTACCAGAAGAGGTGACCAAGCAGTCATTCCGCTTGAAAGTATGGCGTCACTTGGAGAGCAATGGGCTGGCCATGTTCCCTAGACCGGTATACAACCGCATCCCCAACTTCAAGGGGGCCCAGGAGGCAGCGGCCAAGTTGGCTGAGCTGGACATCTTCAAGAATGCTAACACCGTGAAAGTGAACCCGGATAAGCCTCAGGAGGCAGTCAGGTGAGGCTTTTTATATCCTCTTGTTTTTTTAAACTATAGAGAACCAGAGGTTTTGAAACTGTTTTGCATCACGTTAGTTTTTATGGAGGAAAAAGTCTGTAAAGTTGGTTTATGGATGATAATTTTACGTGATAACGTCATAAGAAAACATTGATGAAAATTGCATACTTTTATAAATTCATAAGCCGAACGCTTAGGCCGATCGTGCCTCTGCTATGACGCTTGTTCCGCGCTCTCGCTTGCACGCTCGGCTCAGGCGGAATGTGACAATTAGTCATGCTTTTCGTTAATCGATTTATAAGACGTTATTACGTCAAAAATATCTCCTCTGTCTATTATCGTGTCTTACTGACTTTATTAAGAAAATGTTGATAACCTGACCGTGACCTATAAAAATGAGTTTGATTTCGCCATGTATGCGAGTAGCATTTGTAGTTATTATAATGGGTTTGAGTGGTGGGTCAAAATATCTAGCTGGCTGGCACAATATTCACTTGCCCTCAAGATTAGCAGCATTATCATTTCAAGCGAAACGCGTTCATTGCTGGACAAAGGAGTATAGTATGTTAGGAGGATCAAAAGCACTGTGTCAGTCCAAAGTTACCCGATTCAGAAATTAAGAAGCAGTCGCTCTTAAAAAAACCCATGATGGCCGCTTTTAGCTCATTCGTCACTCGTTCAGATACCTTGCAGTGGCGTGGCGTCCATATAAGCCGATTTCCACCGGGTTGACTTATAACCACCTTTTTCTTTAAATTTGAGTAAATGAATACGCTTCGGGTTCCCTCGTTATTTTCCTGACGCCACGCCTCTGATACCTGGGTATTTGTCGGAACGTGACGGATGCTTTATTTCCATCTATCGCGCGATAAAACCAGCTATCATAGGCCCGCCGGATGCGAGTCTTTCTTTGCTCTGTTAGTTGGGTCAATAAACATTTTTCTGTATCTCGTTGTCATGGTTACGTCTCCAGTCACTGTAACAACGATTTTTAATGATATACAGACAGCAAAAATATGTTTTCCTAGTCTATATAGATCAATTTTTTAAAGGCCCATCTCGTCAGTATGTTGGAAACGTAAATTGTACGGGACAGACTAACTACAAGAAAAGAATTAACCACCCAGTTAGTCATAGTCGACGACCTAGTAAATGGTGGACATTGAGAGTCTTAGTCAGCAATAAGAAGTGTGCATCGATTTTTATTTTTGCTCATTCATGTGACAAACAGTAGTGAAAAAAAACGAATAACTACAAATATAACCAATATAAGCAATCAAATATTTCATTCTATCTCTTTCTAGCAAAACAGAGTTGAATATGGAGTTTATATGGCCGGAGTGCACTATGACGTAAAAGTACATGTCGGACTTCTGTCTAATAGCTGTCTAATTAGTAGTTTAAAATGCCTTTATCATGCGTATTTCTTGGCCGATTTTAATTTCACTGTTTTACATCGCTTTTACGGTGTTTTGTTAAGAAATGCGATGAACAAATGCATGTACCCTATTAACAAAGCATGGTGTAATTGAGTCTTAAACTGATCGACAATTTGTCGTAGTAACGCATAGGGCGGATTTCTCGTTTCTGGCAACTCTTCAATTTCACAGGTCAATGATCCCAGGTCTCTAGTCCGAAAGACGTAAAAATAGTTCTGATACATTAAGCATAGAGTCCATTATCTTGTCAATTTGCCAGGTTAAATGAAAAAGAAGTTCAAGGTTTTGTCATAGGAAGAAAGTGGAAATGGGAAAAAATATATTTTTCACTTCTCCTGCTCAAAAAGTACGTCATATTAGCTTCACGAAGCGAGGGTAAAATAATACATTTAGCCCCCAGGGTTTAAAAGAAAGCCATATAATCCCATACAAATTTCTATGACAGTGAAAAAAAAAACTCGCGGCCAGCTACATACTCCTTACGAATAATTAAAAACAAACAAACCAACCTGATCAGATTGGCCGAATTTTCTGATAGAATTGCTCAAACTGTACTTTTAGTTTTCATGAAATATACAATTTTATAATTAAGTCTTTTTTATTTTCTCGCAGTTGAAGTGAAAAGCAGAGTGCTTAACACGTGGCTAAAAGCCATTATGACAGTCAGACATATTTGTCCTCTCTCACTTCGTTAGCTCGTCCAAATAATCACTTCGTGTCATAATGGCTTATTTTAGCCCCTTGTCAAACAATCTACTATTTGTTAAATACCTCGATATAAGTTCCCCATCTTTAATTATTGATCGTAATAGTGATTGCTTCTCTTTATATGAACCACAAGTTTATTGGGATTCTGTGTTTTTAAAGCGGGAAAATTAATAATGATAATAAAATTTATTAAAAACATATTACAGCTGTAATGACTACGGGCTAAACATACTTATAATTAGATAACAATGTTACGCGCCTGAACTAGGATTATCCTGTGTTTCAGGCAAAAAATTAACACCACATTACTATCTATATCGTAATAGTTATGTTATAAAGCTAACCTTTTAGTCAACTAGCACCGAACGTGCCATAAGAGGATAGCCAAAAATACCATAAGAAACCAAACATGAAACACGATAACCAAATGTGGCCAAAGGAACTCGTCACTCCATCCTTCGTCATGTTCTTTGGTAGTCATATTAACAAACATGACGCAGGATGGAGTGACGAGTAAATTTTGAAAAAAAAAACGAATGAGACGCCGGGATAGGTGAGAAACTTACGTAAGTCACCTGTTGTATGTAGTAGTAGTGTAGCGTGTCAGAAAAATGACAGAAGTTCCATATCAATTTTAGACACTACTACATACAAAAGGTGACTTAAGTTTTTCACCTGTACAATTATTAGAATCTTAATTAAATTTGAACTAAAAATTCCGATGTCTGAGTCACAAACAGCGGAGTCTCAGTAAAAGGGTTCCGTTTGTACCCTTTGGTTACGGTACTGTAAAAAAGCACGGCAAATCAAGGAAAAATAGCCACACACGCTCAAATACGTAAGACTCGATCAAATTGAGTATTTAATCCATCTATATCCATACTCCCATATTAGTATTGTAAATCCGAAAGTAACTCTGTGACACTCTGTGTGTCTGTTACCTTTCCACACTCAATTCCGCTGAACTGATATCTAGATGATTAGTATGGAGATAATTTGAGATTCTGGTAAGGACATGAGATAGTTTTCATTCAGGAATCAATAACCCTTTAAACCCCAAGAAGTGCCGTGTGCTGTCGTGTCTACCACGCCAGCAACGCCTAAGGTCCCGGCCAAGACAACGCGCGTCCAGCGGCGCGGCAGGCGAATTCCTAATACATTGCGTGTGATGCCAACTAACTGGTGTGCGGTGAGCGCCTCGACTGCGCAATGAAGAGAGAATTCGCTCGCCGCGCCGCTAGTTGCGCGTTGTCGTGGCCGAACTGTAAAGGTGTCGTAAATCGTCGCTATGATAATTGCTTGGCGTGTCACTGACGTCATTCAAATTTGACGACACGTTTGGCTCAGTGGGTTGTACAACGATCTACGAACGCTGGCGGTCCTGGGTTCGAATCCCGGTCATTGTGTGATGAGCACGAATGTTTGTTTCTGGGTTGGATGTTTTCTATGTATTTAAGTATTATAATTTATCTATATATTATGTATATCGTCGCCTAATACCCATAGTACAAGTTTTGCTTATTTTGGGACTAGGTCGTTGTGTAAAATTGTCCCTGATATTTAAATTCATTATATTTATTTTAAATTCGACGACCGGTTTGGCTCAGTAGGAGTAACGTTGCCTGCGATGCTGAAGGTCCTGGGTTCAAATCCCAGTAAGGGCAAATATTTGTGTGAAGTTTTCTCAGTATATAAGTAATTATATTTATTAAATATATCGTCGTCTAGGACCCATAACACGAGCCTTATTGAGCTTATCAAGGGACTAGTTCGATTTGTGTAAAATTCTTCTGTAATTATTTATTTATTATTAATAAATGGTTAAAATAAAGGCTATCCTCAGTTCTTGGTAACGCAGGCGAAGCGGCGGATAAATGCTAGTGCAATATAAATATCAATAAATCGTATAATCATAGTTTCACTGCGTTTCGTGATTACCGTGTGCTACCCAAGCCGTGACCAATGACTTGGGTAACGCATTCTTGTACTGTACACCGATTTTATAATGCGTTACATAAAATCGAGGTGCAGACGTGTCCGTGTACGAAACAAATTAATTCATTAGATATGAATCAATCGTAATGGTGTTAGCCATTTTTGGAGACCATTGGCTCTTGCGTTTAAATTCAAATTTTTTAATTTAGTCAAATCTGTCAGTACGACGGGTGTGATATATATAATTCAGCCTTCACTCTAGGAGTAATTAGTGGGTTTTTTTTAGTACACTTATTTTCTTTTTCGTTTCGTATTTAATTTCTATATA
Organism: Hedya salicella; assembly: GCA_905404275.2. Taxonomy (NCBI): domain Eukaryota; kingdom Metazoa; phylum Arthropoda; class Insecta; order Lepidoptera; family Tortricidae; genus Hedya; species Hedya salicella. Next base: position 9,924,725 of record FR990115.1, read on the forward strand.
GTGGATTAGGCTGTGGGTTGTTTGTCAATCATTATTCAATGTCCGTCACGAAACTGTTTTATTTTGTACCAGCGCTTGCCTGTGACAATTAGTATTAAGGGACTCCCAGTTCTGAATGACCTTCGATCCGTGGTTACTTTTCCGTGTTACATATTCTCATCGTGTTGACACTGAGTCACCGAAACCGCTATTTTCTTCCTTCTTTCTTTCACCAACAGTACACGTTTTTTTTATGAAGGCTTGCTTTAACGTGTTCGGTATTTTCATAAAAAAATGTCGCAAGGCAGCTGGTTGAAATAGCGGTTGCCTGAAAGTGTGTACGCTGTTTATATACTTAGGGTCTATTTCACCGACGTAGTATAAGCCTTATTCCAATAATAAATCATTAATTACACGTGAGTAAACTCATTTTACGTTTCGCCATAATTAACCTAAAGATAAAATGTCTAAACTAGAGAATAATCTTACACCGCTAATTTCGGCTGAGTAAACTGTTAAGGTGCGTCCACATTTGTATCATTTGCCCGTATCAGATCATCGTCACATGATCGCGTGTCACGATCACGCGTTTGGACGTTGCGCCGATCCGATCACTCGAAATCCATTTGCTACGCGTATCACACACTTGTATCGGAAGAGTGCGGCATTATCGGCGCGCCGACAGTAAGCGTCCAAGCAGCGCGATACGCAGTCATGCTACGGCACGGTGATCGGATACGAGCAAATGATACAAGTGTGGACGCACCTTTAGATATAGATTGATATTGTCATTGTCACTGTCAAGTGAATTCAATACGTGCTTCACAATTGATGTATTACTCGAATAAATTTAAAAATACGCAGCACCATTGCTCAAGCATGGGACAAATTGTCTATCTTACTTGGGTGCATTACGATTTCATTCAATTCATTCGTTCAATGTTACTTAGTAACTATGCGAGATATTGTTATCCGTAGACTAGCGTGGTGAAATGGAAATGAAGTTAACCATTGAGTAAATCGTTAGATTTAGTTTATACTGGGTTAGCCACTCTCGTGTAAATTGATTGTTGGTGAAATCGGCCCTTAAAGAAATTGTAATGCCGTCCCTCCTGGTGCGAGTGAGGCCCGTACGCGAACGAAGAAAATATAAGTTTTCAGGCAGCCGCTTGAACATTGGCATGTTTGTTCTTCATCACATACAGACACTCGAAACAAATTGCCCTGGCCGGTCCACGGTCCACCGCTCGATGTTTTTTCCGGGTTCCAGCTCTGACGGATCTATAACCTAACTACTGTTGCTAGGATGACGGCTAATACTAGCTATAAAATCTAGGTTTGAACCTAGATTAATTAAAATCATGCAAAAACTACATATTAGGTAATTCTTATTTTATTTTTCTACCACAAAATTATCTCATCAACCCTATAAAATAATCTCATCAACATTTGTCTTCGTAAAATATCAACAAATTCATATTCGTATATGAAAGATACTTCTCAAAACAAAATAGGGGCCACTTTTGCGTGGAGAATTTCTGTTCGGATTTTGTGATTACAATAAATGAACTTATTTTATCTCAATTAAAACAAATAAAGCAATTGACTATTTAATTACTCGATTATTTGCCTAAACAAAAACAAAAGCCGCTTAAGCCGGAGACTTTGTTAATAAATATTTTTTACTAACTAATATATATTTTCACGTTACGATCAAATTCTTAGTGGCCCCTATATTGTTTTGAGCAGTATAAAATTAAGCTAAAAAAGGTAGGTAACAATAATTATAAGCAAATTCATTATCAACGAATGAATGCATCCGATTATTTGACCCTCGCCTCGTAATTGCGATAACCCAAAGTACAGCGTGCGACACGATATAAATGATTCATTTCGTAATATTCAATTACAACCTTATCACGTTCACATTAGTCTTATTTTTAGAAACCCGCAAATTCCACGTATCTCACTGAGATAACTATGTTTACCATCAACTTGTACTGTGTCAATGTCGTTTCTTAAATTTATTCGTAGCTAGGTTTTCCTCGGTTAGGCGTTACAAGAGTATTTAGTCATTCATGAACTGCATTTTTCTAGAATGGAAAGGCTGTTTTTTACACTGAAATGGTCATATTTGTAACCAGGGCTTGTGTAAATAAATACCCGGTGTATTTATTCAAGTTAAACCGGTTAATTATTTAGGTTACTTTTTTATGATATATAGGAGGCAAACGAGCAGACGGGTCGCCTGTGGTGGTAAGCGATCACCGTCGCCCATAGACACATGCATCCCTGGAGAAGTCACATGTGCGTTGCCGGCCTTTCGGGTGGGAGTACGCTCTTTTCTTGAAAGCTTGAAGGTTGCATCGGTCCGGAAATACTGCAGGCGGCAATTTATGCCACAGTTCTACGCAATGCCAAGGGGTCAAGCTGATCTGAAATACGCTGGCAACCGACGATACGAGTCGCTCTCCGTTGAATGCGATCAAGATGGAGAAGCTGGTACAGGGGAGCCCCAGCCCACAGATAAGATCAGTATTCCATGTGTGAGCGGACCTGCGCCTTGTAAAGCTGTAAGCGGTGGTCTAGAGTAAAATACTGTCTGGATCTGTTGAGCACTCCGAGCTTCTTGGACGCTAATTTCGCCTTACCCTCTAGATGGCCGCGGAACTGGACTTCACTCGATATGTCGACGCCAAGGTTTCCGATAGTGGCTGTATCAAAGTACCGCAATCCTACCGAATTTGGGCTCTTTAGAATAGTCTCAATGAGTAGTTAGTTGGCGGGTGTACAAAGAAAAAGTACTGACGGAATTATCAAAAGTCTTAGCGTGACTCAGAAACGAAATTTGACAGAAACTTAGTTTTGTTTGGAAGAGCTTAAGAGTAATTCTTAATTGTCATTAAGGGCCGATTTCACCAACAATCAATTTACACGAGAGTGGCTAACCCAGTATAAACTAAATCTAACGATTTACTCAATGGTTAACTTCATTTCCATTTCACCACGCTAGTCTACGGATAACAATCTCTCGCATAGTTACTAAGTAACGTTGAACGAATGAATTGAATGAAATCGTAATGCACCCAAGTAAGATAGACAATTTGTCCCATGCTTGAGCAATGGTGCTGCGTATTTTTTAAATTTATTCGAGTAGTACATCAATTGTGAAGTATTGAATTCACTTGACAGTGACAATGACAATACTAATCTACATCTAACAGTTTACTCAGCTGAAATTGGCGGTGTAAGATTATTCTCTAGTTTAGACATTTTATCTTTAGGTTAATTATTGGCGAAACGTAATGAGTTTACTCACGTGTAATTAATGATTTATTATTGGAATAAGGCTTATGGCTACGTCGGTGAAATTGACCCTAAGAAAACTCTGTTCTGCCGTCTGAAGATCGCCAGCTTTCTGCTTGATGTGTCTTGAGTTTTTTTTTAAGAAATCCAGCGATAATCTACTTTTCTCTATGGAATCATATCGATCCTTTGCAGCAGGAAAAACCAACAAAAATTCTTACGCATTTAGGTATAATAAATACCTATTAAGCTAGTATTATTGCACCTTTCCTAATTAGGATGCTAACGCCAGGGAAGCAGGAATAAGTACTTTGGAGTGTGATGGTTTAACTTTAACTCCCCTCCCACAATTAGTATGCTAAATTCAGCAAACTGTAATACTCGCGTTAGGGTCTAATTCGACTAAGGACGAGTGAAATTAAATTTGATAATATATCAGCTCGAGTCGTATATCAGTAATCTTAAGGAACGCGCTACAAAGAAAAAGGTTATCAGTTTATTCTACACTGCGGACGTGCGAGGCGGGTTATGTATGTGACTTCTAGCCACATGATCTGACCACAATATACCCGCCAAGTGCAAGTCGGACTCGCACTTGTGAAAGTTCGTACGGAACGGAACCCCCTGTGCGCGAGTCAGATTCGCACCCCGCCGGTTTTTTAGGGTTCCGTAGCCAAAATGACAAAAACGGAACCCTTATAAATTTGTCATGTCCGCCCGTCCGTCCGTGTGTCACAGACATTTTACTCAAAAACTACAAGATTACAGTGATGAAATTTGGAGTAAAGGTGTCTTGTGTAAGCCGCTAGGTACCTACTTAGTTAAATAATAAAATAAAAAAATCTAGGAGGGGCACGTAAAATCTTTTTGAGGTTACTATAAAAAAATAAAAAAAATGTGGATATTTTGGGAAATAATCGCTCCGAATGTAGCATGAATTGTGTCCCTCTATTTTCTAAACGGTATATCCAAAAATTATGAAAAAAAAATACAAAGATAAAGCTTAATAAATACTTTCAACGAAAATTGTTTTCAACATGATCGGATAAACCGTTTTTGGGTTATTGCTGAACAACGGCGCTTCTCAACAAAAGGACATAAGTGCCGTGGAGATACGCTCTTTTGCCAGTGCACTTTTTCATATAGCATTTTTTGTGCATTTTTGGTATGCGGCCCGACATGCTCTTGGCCGGTTTTTTATTTGAAAGTAGGATAAATTGCAAGACGATAAATCGTTACAGGGGTGGTCACATTTTATTGCGGTGACTGTATTCGTGTGCGTGTCAAATCTGTAACACATAATTGAATACATGTTGACGTTGGAAAAGAAAATTTAACAAGCGATACGTAGTGAAATAAATATAATATGTTGGAATTATTAAGTGATAAATTAAGTTTCGCTCTTTGACGAAGTAAACATCGCATTTTATACCTACTGATATTATAAATGCGACAGTAATTCTGTCTGTGTGTCACCTGTTTAAACCGCGGACCGTATTTAGATGAAATTTGGTATGGAGACAGTTTCAGACTCTAGGAACTTATCCCGGAAGAATGGACGGTTCCAAAGAGGTAATCAAAATAGTAGCCACGCGGGGGGAATAATCACAAATTATTGTATTGTTTTATAATTATGTTGAACGTCTGTACGTTCGAATAGATAGCGACACCCAAAATCGCCAAATAGTTTAGAACACAATCTTCTTCCAACTGTCATAAAGACGTGTACAGATGTAGTGAATAATCCTTTCCCATCGTGAAAACTCGGCAAATACGACTACTTCCGAATGGTCCCGATGAGTCCATGAATTATTGTATTATTAAGTGACGTGTTTGTATCAAATAAATTGAGTATGTCTATGTCAAATGTCAAACCACCAGTTTGAAGTATATCACACTGAGATGTTAAAACCACCACGATACAATCATATAAAGAATTCGTTAGGTAAACGAAGATAAAACTAGTTACCAAGGATATTTTAGTCATAGGTGAGCAGCATGCAGTTTGTATACCTATACAAAATATATCATGTTCTAACATGACTATTAAAAAGGACTTAATACTAACTTTAATAAATCCTGTGGTATTAACCACTCTATATCGATACTTCGTCTCGCAATGCGTCCGTCCTCTACGTTGTCTTGATGGGCACTGAGTGTGAATGAAGTAGCAAGACGAATACGAACATTTCCGAGAAAATACGATGGGAAATGATTATTCACTACATTTGTACCGTACTATTTGGCGATTTTGGGTGTCACGTACTATTTGATGCTGGTTTGTACCACGTACTTGGTTTTTTTTTTATATGAAACGTTAGCTATAGTTAAAAATTTTGTTTTTATTGTTCCTGCGATTACTTGTGCATTCCTTCCGGTGAGCATCAGTTTTATAGGCCGGCCGTTAGTCTTCGCCAGTGGCGGTCCCAGGAGGGCCGTTAGGGGTCATGCCCCCCTCTAAAACTGCGTTGAGAGAGTGGCGTGGGGCGTACCGTGGAAAAAGGGATTAGTAGGGTAGTTCGCGGCAGGACGGCTTCCGGCCGCTACCCGTCAGACTCCCCTATCGCCACACCCCCGCGCCTCTTACCACGGGCAAAGACTCTGTTAAACGGTCGGTTTGTTGACAGTCAAGGGCAAAGATATGTATTACCTTGAGCATTTCTAAAAATATGTCACCTTTTTTCATTGTAGAATTTTCTGTTATTTCCAATCAGAATCACCAGCTTTTTCGATCCTAATTGGACAAAAAAATGTCCAAAAGTTTGTTTCCTATTGTGCTACCATTTTCCATATATTTTGTATGGCAGTAACACAAAGGAAAGTTTCAAATATGTATGGAAAAAATCGGACACTTTCTCCTATTTGGATGGAAAAAATGGTTGGTACTAAGTAGAAATAACATAAAACTTTGAGAAAATGACACAAAAAAAATGCATTAAAAAAAAAATGCTTTTTACTATTATGACGGTGGAGTTGGTGTGTACTTATTTTTGAAACTTTTGATGTGTATCTTTGCACTTGACTGTACGATGGTAAGGAACCCTGCGTGCGTGAGTTCGACTTGAACTTAGCGGTTGTTTTTAATTAGCCAATCTAATCATGCAAACATTACGCGGCAGATGCCAAGAAATCGGTGCGATGACTGATAACAGATCTGATATCGGTCAACATTTTTGATAGATGGTTCACGAGTTCATACAAAGACACAGACTATTATTTAGAAAAAAATGACTGACTGTTGAGTTTGTCGGCTTTCTTCTCAACAGTGGTCTTCCTCTTGGGAAATGCCGTAGAGTAAGACTTTGTAAAATCCCCTAACTGCCTACTTACAGAATAATATCATTTACCCATACGACAAAAAAGAATGATGCGGTTTGTGCTCGATTCGTAATCTTCATCCAAGAATTTTTATTCTCAGGGTCATAGTTACTTCGAGGTCTACTCATATATATACAACTGTCTCATTTCAACCCGTAGATATTCCCTGATGGCTCGAACAGAGAGCGACATACTATCAGTAAACAGTGGTGTGCAGTTCATATAGGCACAAAGGCACTGCCTACCCTAAACGGTCATCCATGTGATCAAAACATTTTAACTGCTTACTTTGGCCAAAACCCCTACCCTGTGCATGCTACTGTCCGTAGATGGCCGAGCTGTGCCGTGTCTTCCGGTTCATGCACTCAATTAAAGAACTTTTACCATAAACTACCGACTAATATTTGGAGCCATATCGCTGGCCCATTATTACAGGGTCTATGTTACGATTTCAGGGTATATAAATCTAGCTTTTGCTCGCAACTTCGCCCACATACGAGGCGTAATTTTTAACCGTCTACAAAAAAGGAAATTCTCAGTTTGACCCGTACGTTTGTATTTCATACGTCCGCCACGTTGGATTATAAAATCGTTGTTTTCGTGATCAGCGTCCCGATAAACCGAAATAATACCCATCTTGATTTTCAGACTTTGTCACCACATTTCCCCCTTTAAGGGGTTGAATTATCAAAAAACCTGAAATGTTTGCTTTTTCTCATTTATCGTTAGGAATACTCCGGTGAAGTTTCAAATAAAATAGTGTAACTAATCTTGTTTCCTCATACAAACTGTGGACCCCTATTGCACCCCCTTAGGGGGCGAATTTTGAAAAATCTTGTCTTAGTGCACCCCTTTGCCATATAAGAAAGCTATGTGCCAAATTTCAAATCCCCTAGAACCAGCGGTTTGGGCTGTGCGTTGATATTCTTCTTTTATATATTTAGATGAGACTGTCACTATGACAATGTTCAAATTTCAATTCGTTAAAAGCGAAACATAGAAGTCTGTTGTAATATTGGGCCAGCGATATGACTAGCAGATTGACAGTAAAGTGTCTATTTGCCAACTGTGTATTGCATGAAACATTGGTTTTACGGATTTCCTTAATTTTTGATTCGATTACGTATAAAAACGTCAAACATGTCAGCTTTCCACTCGTGCTTTGAAGAGATCCAAAGCACGAGTTGAGCGACTCCGAGCCTTCTGGTAAGGGGAATGGCAAATGATCACGATTTTGCTCATCATGATGACAGTGATGACACTGGCAACGCATATTTGTTAAATACCTTGGTATTAAGGCACTTCTTCCACCAAACACCAGTAACTACTAGCTAACAGCTATTATTTCGCTTAAGATATCACTAAGGTGGCAAACAATCGTACGGCCTGCCTGATGTTAAGCAGTGATCGCAACCTATGAACGCTTGCAAAGTCAGGCGCATTACGTGCGTGTTAACGACCCTTTAACTCGCATGCATGGCCATAATTAGGCAGTGAAATTAAAGCTGTATGAAATTTACCATAGAGTTTAAATGCTCTCCACTGATCAGTGCCTAGTGCCTAAGCATACGAGGGGTTAAGAACCTATTCACTCCCCTTATAAAGAACCCCATACAGCAACCTCCAGGGAAAACCGCGGCATAGGTCATATAGATTCAGTGTTAATAAAAGTGATACACATATTATTAGTTCACAGCCGGCCGCTCTTTTACTGACACGGAATCAACATCTTAAGGTTTTCGCACACTATAACAACTCGACAGCCTTTCGATTCAAAGCTAAATATTGAAATTTAAGCCTTATTTCGTATTTCCTACATCACAATTTTACAACACGTGGACGACGCGTAGACCACGCGTCGTACACTACCTTAACATCAATTGAAAATTGTGATGTTAGGAAATACGATAAGGCTTAAATTTCAATATTTAGCTTTGAATTGAGTGGCTGTTGAGTTGTTATAGTGTGCGAAGACCTTTACTGTACGTTTGTTGAGTGAGAACATTAAGTTACTCGCTTTCTCGTCTGCGATGGGTGAAGTACCTAAGGCATTGCGTGATTTTGGACGGCTTGAAGGATAACTTTAATTTCTCTAAAGCCTCCTAAACGAGTTATATTCCTCGATGGACCTGGCGTTAGATACTTTTTTTATTGTTCCCCTTATCTCACTTGGTCAGAGATGATCATTTTTAAGGTTCTGAAGTGAGGGACCGGAGAAAACAAGGTTTTGCGTAACAACCGGAAGGGTTGCTATTTGCTAGGTCTTTGGTGGAAAAACGGATAAAGAGCTAGCAGAAGCTAGTTGTCCTGGAGTAGTCGGACGTATTTAACTAGACCACGTTTAAATTGAATTAAAACTTAAAATTTAACCATGGTTTTTGTTCGATGATATCAAGTAGAGAGAAGTATCAAAAAGAGCGGAGGTGACAGTCTGAATCATACAGAAGCACTATTGCTAAGGCGGGTTTAGTATATAAATTGTACTGCTGTTCTTTTTGTGCGCTGTAACTGTGTCATATCCGCCTAGTGACATCACTTAGAGAATCGTACGCTTCTTACACATTTTCCCCTAATATCTTCAAAAATAGTTGCAATAAATATATATATATATATATATATATATATATATATATATATATATATATTTGGTTTCCTTGATAATGAATTAACAAAATGGGTGTCGATTTAATATCACTTGGAAATTTGAAATGAAAAATGTCTGTTCCGCGTCTAAAATCATCTCTCTGCCCGCAGAGTCCTGTGTCTCGAGCAGAAGAAGACCCTCTACGTGCCGGTACCTCGTCTCCAGACTGGTTTCCTCAACCGGCTCGACCTGCCCGACGGCGAGAATGGGCCCGCGGCCATCAGGAAAGCTGTGTCGCGTAACGGAATGGAGACTTTTGGAAAACCCATTGGTGAGTAGACTAATTGATTAATTTTCATGGGTATAGCTAACTGTCATGCAAAAGACGCGAGAATTCTTTTCAATTGGAGCAGAAGAGAACCCTGGATCGAAAGTACTCTGCTTTTACAACGTTATTAACCGCTAGTGTAATCTAAATATGTCTGATCCTCACGGTAGTTTTCCAGTTAAAATAGCCAATCACGGGAAAAAAATCAATTTTCTACTATCTGAGCTGTATTTTTACCATCTTGTAAGTATAGGAATCCCGGTAAGTTACTAGACTGTTATAAAGTTGTATAAATGAAATGTCTGTTTGAAGATATTTTCCAAAAAGTAAGTGATATGGACTAACTGACGGTCACCGAATATGAATATATATTTTTTGCATTTTTTGTATGTTTGTATGTGTCGTTGTGGCTACATCACGTCAAAACTGCTGAATGGATTTCCCCCATTCTTGGTACTCGGGTAGCTGGTTATCGACAGATGGTTATAGGATACTTTGTATCAGACTACCCTGAAGAAAAAAAGGAATACAATTTTCTTCTCCTCCACTGACGATGTTGCGGTAAGCGAAAACCAGCAACGCGATGGTCTGACCAAGTGAAAAGGGCCACCTCGTCAAATTTTTATCGGGTGGTGAGGGCTTTTTGTGACCGGAATTGGCAAATTGTCTGTTTGGGAAGTTCCAGTGACCACGAATCTCAGTAATGAGAAACCGATTGGAGAGAGAGAGACGATGTAGCGCACCTTCTATTCTGAATTAAAAACGTTAATTTTAACTCCTCAGGCATCGAAGACTCTGTGTCTCTGGACCTCGTGGTGATGGGTTCCGTGGCGGTGTCCAAGGAGGGCTACCGCATCGGCAAGGGCCGCGGGTACGGAGACCTGGAGTTCGGTCTCATCATGCACATGAAGGCCATCAAGCCCAACACCGTCGTCGTCACCACCGTGCACGATTGCCAGGCAAGTCATCATCAGCTGAAAAATGACCAAAATGACCATAGACGTTTCCCAAAGAATGGTCCCGGCTGGTTCTGCTGTGGCTTGCATCCAACAGACGCTATCATTACCTGGGGCCCATTTTACAAAAGCTTATAACTTTTATTACAAGCGGAACTGTCCTTCCAATAATATGTATTAAAAAGCTAGTTGTAATACAACTTACAAGCATACGTCGCACTCCAGCGGGCATTTTGCGGGCACGTAATTTGGTAAAGTTTACAAAAATAGTAGTTTATGCAACTGCTACATAATGAGAGGCCTTAAAATACGAGTGTGGTTTTATGGAACGAGCGTTAGCGAGTTTCATAATAGGATCATACGAGTGTTTTAAGGCCTAATTATGTACAGATGCATACACTACTTTATCTACACACATAAGTACTCTAAGATGGGTTCAGAAATAGCCGTAGGGAAATGACCTGCATTGTTACTAGTGCTACCTGTAAAATATCAATAGGCCGTTGATATTAAAATAATGCAATAAAAATAAACTTGAACAAATACAGAAGGAAAGAAAATATTTATTCACATAAATTCGTGCGTTTGTTCATTCCCAATCTAAAAAAAAATTATACTTTTTTACTGGTACTAAATTTGGCTATCGATTTTTCTGACAACAAGTTATTTGTTGCAATCGTGGCTGCATTTACAATATCCGGCGGAGTGTTCATAATAGTTCTCGGAGTCACTTCTATTCATATTTTCATCATGTAAATTAAAAACAACTTTTCACAATTCTTCTTTCGTAACAGCAAAAAAATCAACAAATAAATGACAACATTAATGGCGGCAATTCGATCCTCCGTCAAAACGAATGTATTTTTTTTAAATCATAGACAAACGAATGAAGTCCTTATTCTCATATCACTTGAGATTAGATGTCGTGCGGTTTATATAAAAAAACATACTGAATTGACGTTTCATATCGATAATGTTTTAATATCTATGGATACTAGAATAGAGATCTACTTGAGTTTTGACAGCTGTTCCAAATTTAAACTCATAACGTTACAAAAATCGCAAAAATCTATACTGAAATACACATTACAGTACAGATTTTACCTACTACCACAGACAAGAAAGTTCTCATAGTAAAATTGGTTGTAATAATGCTGGTCATTTCCTACGGTTTCTGAACGCATTTTAGAGCACTAATGATATGTAAGTAGATAAAACATATTAATTTACTAGTATACGTACTTATTATTTGTTAACATATCTGTTAGCATGTATCAATCTTAAATTGACTACATAATCTTTAAAACGATAAGCCTGTTTAAGTGGCCACATAATAAATTAAAATAGATAGCTGGCATACGTTTCATTATGTCGTTTGTAGTAGTATTTGTTGGTGCCGCGTGTCAGTATACTCGGCTATTCCGGCTACCACTATAGATTCCTACCTAACGTTTAGTATTAGTTACTAAAGAATTTGAAATAGCATATTCCAAATACTAGGTCACAAATACTTAGTATAAATACCTGATTCTGACAACTCGAAAATTGATTAAGTTATTTGTAAACCTTACCATCTGACGTGCCCGCAAAATGCCCGCTGGAGAGCGACGTATGCTTACAAGCGTTTATGAATCGGTCTCCTGATCTACACATTATACATCTATCTACATCTTGCGGAGGACTTATTACTAGGGGTCCTTACGGACACACTTCGACCCAGTGGGATCTTTTGTGTAATTACTCATTGCTACTCAATGGCTTGTTCTATCACCTCCATAAACCGGATGATAGATCCCAATGGTAGCGTCTGGGATTCCTTTGCTTCTGGATAACCATTACCAAATTATCACAACACAACAAAACGGGGCGTAATCGCGTATAAATATGATTTATTTAATTACCGTTATACGCGATATTTATACGCGATTAAGCCCCGTGTTGTTGTGTTGTGATAATGAGTGATGATCGTGTGAGTTTAAATCAATCATTACCAAATTATCTGTCTGAATGGGGCATGGCATCTACACAGTATGTGTTTCAATATATATTGCCTTCGCCCCACATTCTAAAGTCAAGTTGTCAGAAAGTCCTCTGCTTGGCAAAGAGTCCTTTGACTCCGAAGTGATCTGTGAACCTTTTCTTTTGTCCTGACTTTAATCTTTCTCTGAATAACTTTGCATGTCTCAGGCCTCCTGCCACCTTCATCGATTCTTGTTGGTGTTGGTTTGTGGTGCTGCCACTCAATCCTTTGCCTTTTGAGTAACTTATCTCTTATTTGACACAGATTTTAAAGGGTCAACCTGTTATTCAAACCCGGCTAAGTTGAATGAAAGACACATCCCTTTACAATTTATTTTGGGATAGGCGACCATATATATATTAATAACTTAATAAGACCAACTCTGTGCGTTGTAAAATATTCTAAACATTGGGTAATTATTTTTCAGGTGTTCGACACTTTACCGGCAGAGCTGTTTGGCCAACATGATGTCCCTATCGATGTTATCGTCACGCCAACTCAGGTAAATGAAAAGACAAATATTAAACAAAAAAAACTGTCAAATAGTGCATTTTATTGCCGATTGTACTTTTGTTTGAACATTCTCGAATCGTTAACTACTCGTTGAGACGATTCTAAAGAACCCAAACTCCGGTAGGATTGCATTATCTTATTACAGAGTTTCTATGACCACCTTCTGGCTCCATCATTAAGTCAGCTCAATGGTGTCAAAATATTGCATGGTCACCTAATTTACATAAGTATGCCAAATTTTAACTCGATCGGAAACCGGAAAGTGGGTCAAATTTAACTTGCAATATTTGACCTATATAACATGGCAAGTTAAATAAAAGCTTGTAACAATATTGTTGGAAGCTAAAGCTTTGGTCGTTCTGCACTTTTCTAGTAATAATAGACTTCCAACCCAGCATTCAGTAATTCTATTTTGAGTTTGACAGCAGCCAATTGAGTGCCAATAGGCACTTAAAATTACGAATTTGTTGAAATTCAGAAATACTACAAACATGTCGTAAGCTCTAACTAACATCAAAAATATCTGAAGATATTTCTAACATCAATTTTAAATGGTGGCGGTAAGGATTCTAGACGTCCTAACTGACTCGGTTAAAAATTTCCAATCTGTATATTATATTGTTAAAATTGTAAATATTATAGAGTCAAAAGTTGATTTTTTTAATGGTTTGAGTGGGATTCGAACCCACGTCTCCAACGGCTCTCCGGGCCAAAACGGGCGACCACTTGGTCCATCGAAACCCCAAGCTCACATATTTTAACTAGTAGCTTCTTTTCTTATTTTTTTAACTAGTAGCTTCTTTTCTTATACGCTTTTGTTATTAAAATAAAGCCTACCCAGTGTCCCACTACCGGGCATTAGCCCTCCTCTGTACATTTCTAGTCAATCCGATCTAAAGCGACATCTGGCCGGTCGCCGAGATATCATCAAAGTCATCCCGTCGTCTCACCCGACCGCCGACTACTCCTTAGGGAGGAATATTTCATATGATCTCTAAAGATTTTGACAAGTTGGTTGCAGAACGGCTTAACCCTGGTTCGAATCCCGGCTAGGGCCAAGTGTTCTGATGAGGACAAAGGTCTTGGATGTTTTTATTTATGATAACAGGGTTGTTCTATGTTTGACTTCTAGAGAATTGAAGTTTGAACATTGTCATAGTGACACATAGTCTAATTTGAACTGGCCTAAAAATGTAACATAGAACACTGTAATATGAACACTGTAATGCCAGCGATTTGTCTATATAAGTATTTACATCGTCGCCTGGTACCCATAGTACAAGCTTTGCTTAGTTTGGGGCTAGGTTAATTTCTGTAAGATTGTCCCTTACCTTATTTATTTACTTTAACGTTGTTGAACAGGTGATAGAAACGCAGCGTATGAGTCAACGGCCGCCGGGCATCATTTGGCACCTGCTGTCTAACCGTCGCCTCCAGCTCATGCCTGTATTGGGACAACTGCGCGAGATCGAGATGCTGTGAGTAGTCTGCATTGGTACATGACCATCAGCCAGTATTTTTATTATTGATTGCCTTTTAGTTTTTCAGGTTGGTAATACGAGCAACTATTCCTATGGAGAGACATTTCGGAATCGGAAAAAAGCACAGTAGTAGTACGTAACAAAAAAGCATGGGAATGGCTGTTTTTATTTTTAATTTCCGAAATAGTTCCCCATGGAATAAAGTTGTTTTAGATTGACGGGTACAGCAATGTTATTGCCTTGGTTATCCACAGACTCCTTCCCACAACCCTCACGAGTAAGTATTGGAACCGGTATTTTTTAAATCTTCTAAAATACAAGTTATTTCTGGAATGTTTTAAAACTGCATTTAGGAGAAATCAATCAAAACACCTGACTAGAGCAGTTCTAGAATTTTAATAAAGTCATGCGAAAATCTCGTAATTAAACGAAAAAATGAATCGTTCTTTCGGATGTTTTGTATGAAAAAAATACCAGTTCCGATCCCCACTCACGAGCAGAGGCGTGCACAGGGTTTTTGGCCAAGATAGGCAGCTTTTCTGTACCTATGTGAAGCCATGGTCGTCCATGGCTTAAGGGTAGACAGTTTCTCTGCTTGTATGGAGCCATGGTCGTTTAGGGTAGGCAGTGCCTTTGTGCCCATATAGACCGCACGCCACTGCTCCCGAGGTTATCTGTGCTAGTAGTCGGGGCGGTTCCAGCGACGTGAGCTAGTGACGGATGTGGTCGGTTGTTTCAGCGCGGGGCGCTTGTGCACGCTGCAGGAGGTGGACACGGACGTGGAGGAGCGCGCGGCGCAGCGCGTGCGCCGCGTGCGCCGCCGCACGCGCTCGCACAAGAGCCAGAGCGAGGGAGAGGTACTCTATCTGACAATATTCCGTTCAGAAATATTTGATATTTAACTACTTTTTTCTGTGGTACGTTATAGAACGACCTCAATAATATAAATATTGGTGAAAAACTAATTTAATATTAGATTATAATCAATTAACTATAGTGCCTTCGCTTTTCCGTGAAATATTGTGTCGGTTTGTTGTGATAATAAGTTGCGCTCACGTACGCATATTTTCGTTTCCGCGCGTAGTTTCCACAAAAATACTCGTGCAAGTAATGGTAGTATGCTTTAAAATCTGACAGTTCTTATCTTGATGATTTGAACAAATAAACATTATTTCATAGAAACATGACTGAAATCTTGTGCAACAAGTAATATTAGGGTAAGTTTTGTTGGTAAGAATACTGACACTTAAACCAGTATTCAGTGATCACAGCGAAACTGCGCCCGTTGACGTTAAATTTTGATCTTGAATTAAAAATTAGAGTATAGTATAGGCACAGTGAACGTGTTAATACAGATGGTACATATACTTCAGTGCTTACAACGAATTCTTAGGTTATATATAACATTTATTATGTAAATAAATATTATCATGATCCTTCAGGGTGGTAACACAACAGAAGGCGAAGAGGGTAAAGGCACAAGGCCTCGTCGCAACACTCGCCGACGCAACAGCGCCAAGTCCGCCGGCAAAGAGAACAAGGAGGGCGAGCAGAAACCCCGCCGCCCCAAGAAGCAGCGGCCTGTCATCGATTTCTCCGTCAAGGTGAGATCTTTGGTATTCCACAGGTTTACATTACATATAAGGCAAGGGCTTATGATCTCTTGAAGCAAAAGCCTCTAGTCTGCCGACAAGAAGAACAAGTAGGGCGAGCAGAGACGTGGCTACCCCAAGAAGTACCGGCCAGTCCATGGATTTCTCCGTCAAGGTGAGATCTTCCGTATTCCACAGGGTAATACATAGTGAATAAGGCAAGGGCTTATGATCCATTGAAGCAGCAGCCTCTAGTCTGCCGTAAAGAAGAACAAGGAGGACGAGCAGAAACGTGGCCATTCAAAGAAGCACCGGCCATTCATCGACTTCTCCGGCAGGGTGAGATGTTCTGTATTCCTCAGAGTAACAGCATATATACTACACTTAAACATAGGAGTTGAAACATTCTCTTACTCTGTACTATTACTTTGTGTGTAAATCCGCGAGGACATGAAGAGGTTGAGCAAAAAAGCTATAAAAATACATTTCTCATCAAAAACTTATCATATGTGTTGTTGCAGATATCGAACATCAGCCCGAACACCCGGGTCCGTGATTTGAAACAAGCGCTGTCCGAACGCGGTGTCAAGCCTCAGATCATGGTCTGGAAGGTAATTAAGTTTTATTTATTTTTTGTAGCCTTAATGATAGAAAGCCTTTTTCTTAACAACTGTCTTTTGAAAAAGTAGAAAGGGGCTTGCCTTGTTGGCTACATAATTATGCTTTTTCAAGTCCAGGATTTTTAAATGTGTCTGATCAATGTAATAATATTATTTTTGATAACATGATTTTATTTATTTTTTAGTGTAAAATGTAATCTGCATGTAAGAAGGCGAGACATTTTTTCAAATTTGTATGACTCCATATTATGATACAAAGAACAATATCACTGGGGCAGACTGGGGAAGTGCCCCCGCCAAGTTGATATGTATTACTAATAACATCATGAATTTAGCCAATGTTGAACGAATAGATATTTGAATCTTTGTATTTTCTGTTGATTGCAACTAAACGTATGTCTGTCACAAATCAGATGTTGACATAGGTGTCTGAAACTAAATTGAATTCCTGGGGATTCAGAATTGTTTCTTGTGAAAACATTTTTTTATTCATGCTGTCTTGATCACTTGATCCAAATTTGCAGTTAGCGAATGGGCATTTTTATGTAAAGCCGTACAGTTACGCGCAACTTAAGTTATATTTAAAAAGCATTTAATCTGTCAATTTTGTGATGAAGCATAATGCCATTGGGCATTAGCCGTCAGTCATGTGACGACCACTTACACTTGTTTAATGCTTGGTTAAATGAAACTGCCCGAAAACGAGATCTCTTGTTAGCTAACAATTTGTATCATTAATACATATTTTTTTTCAGGGCTTCCGTGGATACTGCTTCCTACACTTCTTCAAGCCTGGACCACAAAAGGTAAATTAATGTTTTAATATCATTTGCAACCGATATATAATCCTGTATTCCATAGGACAACAAGAACTGCGCATTGTAAAGCTTCTAATCATTACATATTAGAAAGTTGGCGTTACGAAATGGGAGAGACAACGATTGGTATTAAGATTTACCATTGTGACTGCCCAGTATTCGTTATGCCCCCTTTTTTCTTTATTATCGCTAAGACGCGAGTATCGCCGGGAGGACCAAATCCGGGGGGATCTGAATTACATGTATGGATGGAGTTACCTTGATTGAAGGCAATTACTATTGTACTCGCGAACAAAGACATTATTTTTGATTGTGAAGTGTAACCGCCAATTGTTACTATGTAATAAATACCTTTAACGGCCTTTATTTTTGATGTCAATCTTGCCTTAAATATAATGTTGTTTGACAAAAGCGTTTGCAAGTAGTAGCATCCACTTTAAGTAAACAATTACGGTTTCAGTCAACAATGCAAATAATAATTGTTTGCGTTCAACGAATATATTTCCAACTACACATAATTTACAAGCAATTAAATTCAGTTTTAATGAACGGTATTATATGTTCCGTGTACTGTTACTACTTTGCTTTGGCAAATAATTATATTGTGTCAAATTTGTTAATAATATTTTCTTCTGTTTCCGCGATTATTACTCATTGAAACTAAACAATTTAACGGATTATATCGCGTATATTATCTAATTTTAGTTCCCGACGTTTCGGAAGCTTTCCAGCTTTCCATGGTCACGGGTGGACTGAGAAAAGATGTATTTTCCTCTGTCAAAGTTACAATTTGTGCAAACTACCCATTTTTGAAAAAACAAATAAATGTGTACATACATGCCAGATGGGCCTAAGCTGTAAAGACAGTTACACACGTGCCAGAAGGGCTTAATTATTTTATTCTAATAATTTACCAAGCTGCATTTCACAAATGAGTCGTACTGAGGAAAAAGAAACGTTTGTTTTTTCAAAAATGGGTAGTTTGCACAAATTGTAACTTTGACAGAGGAAAATACATCTTTTCTCAGTCCTCCCGTGACCATTGAAAGCTGGAAAGCTTCCGAAACGTCGGGAACTAAAATGAGATAATATACGCGATATAATCCGTTAAATTGTTTTATTTCAAATTTGTTAATGATAAAATTGCTCAGGTTGTGGTAAATTGCCAAGGCACACTGCCTACCAGTGGAGTGGTGTCTATACTCATACTCATTTATGTCATGTTAAAATAACAGTATAATTTGCCTTAGTCAAAATTATAAGTATTTGGAATACATAATATATAAAACGATTTCCACCGGGTTGCGCAAGGAATGGCTTATAACTACCTTCTTTAAATATGAGTAAATGAATACGCTTTGGCTTCCCTTGTAATTTTCTTGACGCCACGCCTAGCAGAGGCCTACCTGGAACAAGGTCCGTTTAACTGCTACTGCCGTTTGGCCAAGAACCCTGCGACTACTGTTGTTGTCGGTTGTCGACCAAACCAACTGCCACACCATTGATACTGACGCAATCTTGAACCCTGTGTCGTGTCATAATTTGAGCTTAAACGGCAGCACGTCTGCCGTTACCGTCGGTGTGCTAGGCGGTAGGATGCCGCGACATTCTCGGCACCTAACGTGCGGGGGCCGTCGCGCGCGGACGCCTAGAACAGCTAGTGTCCGTAGCACTTTTTTGTTATATCTGTCAGCATGTAAGTCGACCTATGCTCGACTTATCTCTATACCTCGCTCCCCAGGGCGAGGGCGACAGCGGCGCCACCGTGAACATGGACAGCGTGATCAGCGCGCTGGCGGAGATGTCGGTGGGCGGCAGCGGCGGCGAGTCGCCGCGCGACGACAAGCCGCGCCTGCTGGCCGTGGAGCCCGCGCCGCCGCGCGCACCGCGCGAGCCGAGGGACGCCGCGCCCGCGCAGCCCGCGCCCGCGCCCGCGCCCGAGGTAATCACCGCTACATTAGGATGTGGGATGACACCATCCGATTGTCTTGTTAGAGTTTCACTATGTGGGAATTATCCTGCCCGTAGCCCGGTTAATTCAGGTCATATTACAGATATACATGAATATTTAACAAATACATGAAAATTTTGGATTACATTACCTTACCTTACCTCAAATCTAAAAAATATCAAAGAATTGCCCGATCTATTTCCTTTTATTTAGCTGAAATGAATTAAAGTGTTTTGTCACAAATCACTGAAATTACTGGTCAAATTTATCATCATTAGCATGTCCTTATCCCATTTACTCGGGGTCGGAGCAGCATGTTTTTTCCATACCTCTCTATCACTCGTCATCTCGTCACTTACATCCTTCCTGTTCATGTCATCTCTCACGCAATCCATCCACCTTTTCCTCGGCCTAACCCTCCTCTTACATTCCTCCACATACATATCTAATACCCTTCTTGTCACATGACTCTCATCAACATGTCCATACCACCGTAGGCGATTAGCTGTCATACCAATTTATATTACTCCTTATATAAAAAAAAAAACATCCAAGACTTAGAGCATGAATTCATGCACATCACACACCGGAATTCGAACCCAAGACCAAAAGCTTCGTAAGGTAAGCATAACGATTTATCAACTTTCTCGAAAACACACGAAAAACTACAAGACTAAATTGTAACTGTTTGTTTCAGGTGCACTGATTCGCATTGTCCGCTGTGAACTCACGATATTTTGATAACGATACCCCTTATTATTTCTACGATCACGCTTTCGCACCGGGACTGACTGACGGCAATCCTGTCGCATTCCGACACTAATAATTTAGCGTTAAGGTTTTTTCGTTGTGCCGGCCCACGGATGTTGCATTGTTTTTATATTGCATACCGGTATTTGTACTGGGATCAACCACACCGATGTTCAATATAATAGTTGTTCGGATAAGTAACAAAATAAATATACAAGCATTTCTTTGAGCCTTTCCATAGCTCTGAATTTTTCGGTCGCATTGTTGAAAATCGGCAAGTTTAGATTGATTTTTGGTTACTTTAGAGAGATATAACTGAAATACTACTAGATACCATACTTTTGTGGGATTCCGAATATAATCTGAGAACAATAGTCACTAGGATAAAACACTTGTAGAAACGTCCAAAGCGACAGTTAAAAACCAAGTCACTCAAGAAGTTGCTGCTCTTCAAGACCTCGTATTTCGTCATTGTATTTTACCAAGGTACGAGCTTTGTTCTAAGTAGATATTTCTTACGTGTTCTCAACAGAGGATATATAGAAAACGTAAAGCAAACGAAGTATTACTGTATTAAACTTCTATGTGGTCGATCCTAATAATTCCCGATCAAGAGGATTATTTTTCTGGCGTTTGAATTGTTTGTCTCAGAACATAGAGATTGAAGATTAGTTTTACTCTGAGCACAAATAATGTTGATTTTAAATGTCATTATCAGGAAATGATTGCGGCAAATGTAAGCTTATGAGAATTTAAAAGGTATGCAATGTACTTGTTAGCCAGAACAAGCGATGGTTCGATTTTAGTTTGGCTTTCGAACGAGAGTTCGCGCGATGGTTTTTAGTTTTTCTTGCATTGGGTCGGCACCGGTTAGAGAGTGAGCTATATTAAAACTTAACGAAAATATATCTTTACTAGGGATCGGGATAGGTAGTTCTAATTTATCGAAAGTTTACAAAACATAGTCTTTATTATACTTTTGATCTATATATGTTTTTTTTTTTACTTTAGTACCGATTATTTCCGAGTAAGACTTACACCAACCAAATGTTTAACGATCGTTTGTAAGTTCTTTAACTGAGCAATTTAGTTTAAATGAGTGAATATTTGGAGCAATGTGTAATGTTATCTTGTTAACTTAAATAATGACTACCGATTTCGATGCCTGATCTTATGAATGTTTTGTTTTCTAGTCTAACGTTAGATGTAATTTTAAAGAGAGCCGCGAATCTTAGAATGCTTTGTTTATCCGTTTCATTATATTTTAAGCATTCTTCCATTAATTGATACAAGAAGAGAAGCTATATTTTAGTATAATATAGAAACAGATTTAAACATATTTTTAATATTTAAGGTGCTTTTAAAAAGCGGTGTCCCAAAATAAAATAAAAAAATAGTTTGAAAGGATTTGATTAGTGTTAAGCGTATTTATTTAAATTCGAATGTTGGGACCCGCTTCTGTCTTATATATGTGCCAACTGAGTACATACGATATGGTTGATTTAAGAATTATCGCAACGATTAGATTTTTGAACTCATTTAAACATATCGATGGATGTAAGTTGGTATATATTTTGAAGTTATGGTAGCAAGTCAAGGTTACTTTTTCAGTATTAGGTTATAAATAATTTAAGACTCGAAAAGTAATATATAATTGACATATAGGATACTAAACTTGTGTATTTAGAGTTGTGCGTACATTGTGGCCGCATAATATTGGTCTCTTTTAGCGTAAAAATAAAAATATATTTTATATAGAAAGACCGATTATTTATGGTGTATTTTTCGAAATTTTTAGTTTATTCGGTCAGCATAATATAGCCCTGGTGGAAAATACATTTATGGAATTAAGCATTTTCTGTTTTTCTAGTGTTCACTCGCATAATATGTCCACATACTGTTACTAGACACTTTCAATAAATTTTAAGCACTTTAAAGATATTTATGTAAATAACTTGTTAACGCACTATTTTCTTAGTTTATTTTGTAAACTTATAACGTTGGTAGCAGGCATGAATGAGCTTTTTTTTGTTTTGTATTTTTTTTAATAAATTTATTAAACACTATTTTTGGTTCTTATTTTCGCACACGTTAAGTAGTTCTTAAATCCTTAAGCTGTTCTATCTAACTTTGTGATGTCTAGCGATTTGGCGTTAGAAAGCCGAGGGCCGAATTAAATTATATTTTTCTATAAATGCTTTTTATTTACCAATCCCTTCACTGGAATGGACTTCACATGGTCATATACCAAAATCAGGTAAATGTTACTGCCTGCCAAAATAGAAATCGAATTTGGTAAGTAAATTATTGCGAAAACACCTTTAACACGTTCACAGTCCAGTGCCCCACACATGGGTCACTATGGACCGTGACCGTGACCCATACGTGGAGCATGGACGTACGAGCAAGTCGAAGCATTTTGTATGGGGACTGAACGTGTTGACACGTTGGCTGCCATGAGCATCACCGGTGGGATCACGTAAACCTCTGTGTGGCCATGAGCATCACCGGTGGGATCACGTAAACCTCTGTGTGGCCATGAGCATCACCGGTGGGATAACGTAAACCTCTGTGTGGCCATGAGCATCACCGGTGGGATCAAAGCAAAATATTCAGGACATTGGTTATGGGACTTTTTTGGGACCAGAGAATGCTATTTTCTAGAGGATATAAGTAGAATAGACACACTTTCCCAGTTTTGAATATCGATATTGAAAGATAACATGTCACGCTTTGTGCTGTCCTTAAACCGTAGCATGGGTCGTCCAATTGGTCGCTTGGCGTCGGCAATCTCACTCAAGAGAGTTATTCGTGGCAAACGAGATGGTTCCATCTTTTGCACATGTCCAAGCCAACGCAAACGTCTTTGTTTTAAGGTGGCCGCGATGCTGGGCAAATAAATGTGCGATACTAAGCACCCTCTCGTTTGTAACTCGATCCTTCCACGAGATACCCAAAATCCGACGCAGACAACGCAAGTGGAAACTGTTCAACTTCCGCTCCTGCTTAGCATACGATGTCCAAGTTTCAGCCGCGTACAAGAGTATGGACAAAATGCATGTCTGGTACTCAATCATTTTGGTGTTTACAGTGAGGTGTTTATTGTCCCATACTCTTGCACTGAGCCTCCCAAACATCGTGGATGCTTTGCCGATACGGATGTTGATTTCGACATCGAGTGTGAGGTTGTTTGATAGCGTGGATCCAAGGTAGCAGAAATTATCTACACTCTCCAAAGGCGAGTCATTTAGGGTTATTGTTGGGTCTTGATATACACCTTGGGCCATTATTACAGTTTTCTTAGCATTGATGGACATAGCGAAGTGTTCACATGCCTCATCGAATTTATCCACCATACACTGAAGGTCCTCTGGCGATGTTGCAACGAAAGCGGCATCGTCGGCAAATAGCAGTCTGTCAACATAGTAATCTCTATACTGTTTACGAGATTTTAAAAGTGAGATGTTGAACAGCTTGCCATCAGCCCTGGTACGAATATGAACTCTAAGTGGAATCGCCGAAAGCAATCTTCAAGATGATTGAAAAGAATATGCCAAACAGCATTGGCGCCAAGACGCAACCTTGACGAACCCCTCTACGCATATCGAATAGGTCAGACGTATTACCGTTGTAAACAACGGAGCCCTTTATATCTTGATGGAATAGTTTGATCAGGTTAAGGAGCTTCAATGGACACCCGATACTTTGCAGTATAATATACAAACCTTCCCTGCTGACGGTGTCGAAAGCTTTATTCAAGTCAACAAATGCTACCAGAAAAGGAGTCCTTTGCTCTCTTCATTTCTCTTCTCGATATTCAAAACTGGGAAAGTGGGTCTGAAAACCGAGACTTGTGGAGAAAGTCTCTGAGCTATGGTGCGGTCGCACATGATGAAGCCTAGCTCGCTTCTCTTTCGCGTAAGCGTGACCTGAGACACCAGCGCGCAGCTCTTCCCCCTGCATCGACAGGTGCAACATTTATATGTCAATTATGCGGCCGAGGCTGTCGCTCTCGAATCGGCCTTTCGAGTCACGTTCGAAAGTGCCGCACTTTATTGGACGCTGCTTAAATCATCTTTCATAGATGCAAGAGACCAATGATGATGATGAAGTAGAATAGGATAAGAGAATCATTTTATCATTACGTAAACGTGTGTTGACACGAGTGGGTGATGGTCATGGCACCTCAGTAATAGAGCGATGCTGTGAGCATCACCGGTGGGTTCACTAAACTTGTATGGGGCGTGGGACCAACACTAGGTCAAGTATGGTGGGCAGCGAACGTGTTAAGACCTAAAGAACAGTTACTATGCTGCGACGCTAACTAGTAAGGCTGATTTACACTTTGGATAGTGACAGGCAGTATACGGTGTTCAAAGCAAATGTGAATATAATATAATAACAAATCGATGTACGTACAGGATAGCCATTTGATACTCAGGTACATTCGGCTAAAACAATCATTTTGAGCGGCAGGTCTTAAAAATGCCCCCGGGAGGGCAATTATTACGTCATAAATGTTTGTATGGGATTATAATTTGTTTTTTAACCGACTCCCAAAAATAGGTTTCAATTCGGTTGTATTATTTCTGTTTGTTGACCCAGAACTCCGTCATTTATAAACCGATTTAAAATTTATTTTTGTTTGAAAGGCGGTGCATGCAGATTGGTCCCATTTAATTTTAGTGATCTGACGATGGGATCCATGAGGAATTGAAGAAACTCCTCAAATATTGTAGGCGATTTTGGTATTTTAAGAAATATAATAAGTATTTGCATTCAGAATGTAAATTAGTAAAGTGGAACTGATGAGGAAAACTACGGAACTCCTCAACTATGAGTGATTTTTGGGTGGCGACGAGATATATCTCGATTAAAATAGCTAAGCTACTTCATAGTCGCAAATTAAAATGGTGCTGATGAGCATGGTGACATCGAAATGATTTGATGATGGAGTCGGAAGGTAGGCACCAGATCTCTTAAATAAAATAATGTATCCTAGCTGTGTTTGGGTTTGTTCGAATCGTCACGAGATATACTTTACAGTAACGATAAAAAAGTGTGAAATAAATTCACTTTTTAACAAAAAATAAAACTGACTCCTTACAGAAAACATTAAAATTAAAAACGTAACTAAATAATTTACTTTCTAATGAGTTTCTTTAATGTACTTATTTACTGTAACCAACCTTTCCAAGCCATTGAGGTAAAAAGGTTTTTTAAGTATTGTTATTAAAAACTTTTCTTGTTTGAGGTACCTACTTTATTATTGTATTTGTCATCAAACATACGTTTAAATTTAGGGAATATCGGAAGTGAAATTACAAATAAAATGGACTCGCAAGCCTTGATCTAAACAAATATAAAGTGAAGTTATAAAGTTTTAAATTAAATTGTCCAGTTATCTTGACTCTTGGAAAAACTGCAGACGGAACTCTCCGACTTCTCACTACTACCTATCAGTTACATTTTCAAACACTTTGTAATCTAAATAGCTTACTTATTTTCCTATACATAATAACAGTTATTAAGTTGTTACCGCTATCACATATCGTACACATTCAGCTACCATGTTAGATAAATCTGCCCGTATCTGATTCGGCACGCGATGTACAATTCTATTTAAATTGGACAGTTTGTTGTTTTGCCATTTGCAATGTCGAGTTTCGTAGAGATGTTCTGTTTTATGTTCTTGTATTTAATAGGAGTTTGCAATTGTCAGGGTCCTGTGGAAGTGAGTATATATTACCCACTTATATAATATGAAGGTTTTTTTTGCGACTGCGCCCGCGTTTCAAGGTTATATTTTGGGTAGGGACTGAATACCGGTTATATTTTCAATGAATAATAACATTTATTAAATTGAGAAAATATTGCAGATTCAGAAAGACTTCTAAATATACTTCACAATTTCCGGTAATGGTCCCTGATTCAGTGTATCTTTCGAAAACAGTGCATTATGTCACGCCTTAGCCCATAATTCTGTCTCTATGCAATAAACTACATTATTCTAATGCATCAATCCGAATCGCTATCTTTTTGCCCTATATAGTTAATTAATACAAGACAAACCACACAAACACACTGTCGTATTTACGTACATAAAGCCACGGTTCATCCCCCAGCGCATTGAATTACCTCGCCCTTCAAACGGAGATCTGCGGAATACTGGCTAAAATTAATAAATCCTTCGTCCGCGTTCGTAACCAAGTTTTGTAAGTAGCTGGGAATACGAACGAGGACGTTTTCTTGCTGTGTAACTGAGTTACAAACGTAGAACAATTTTTTCTCCCTTAGTTCGCGTACGTAACCAAATTTTGTATCTAGTTACGAAAAGGAATTTCATACTTTGGTTACCTAGGAAAAAAATATATTTTATTATGAAACTTAATAGGCTACCTACATTTTTTTTTATTTCCGCTTATGTAACTAAAATACAAAACAAATAATAATTTTGACAAGTCCGATTGTCTGTTTGCTTTGTCAATGTTTTAGGCCGAATTCGTACTGAATTTCGATTCAGGGGTGTACGTGTGTCCTGATGATGCGAGCCAATCGTTCATGGATACTTCAGCTGTGGAAGTGGAGAGGTACAATGAGTCCACGTCGTATATGACTGGGTCTATCCAGTTTCATCAAGGACTAGACCAGGCTACTATGGTGAGTATATATAGGTAGATATAAGTTACTTTTTAGTTTACTTTTTTTGACGTTTAGTCGGAATAAATACATCAACCGAAGTGGAGTGCTTTCCTCAGTCCCGAATTCTCAAATTCAACTTTGGCGACAAGGATGGGAATACTTAATTTATTAAGGTCAGGAGAGATAACTGCGTTATAGAAGACAAGTATACCGACAATAAAATATTAAGAAAGGGAGAAAATTTAGTTCCATCAGAGGCCTGATGAGATCGTTGGTGCTTACGTATATCTTGAACCATTCCAAAACCCACAAACAACGTACGAAGTAACAAGACAAAAAAGAGTAATAAAAAAGAGTTATTTGTTATGCAAGGCTGCAAAGTTGTTATTTTGCGCGATTACTTAAATTGAAAGCCGAGTAAGCGAAGGCTGAGCGTAACGAGGCTTTCTTCAAGGCACGAGAAGAAGCCGTGCGAAACACACAACTTTTCACATCACTGCGAACAGCTCTCAGAACTCAGCGAGGAAAATGTAAGATATAAGAAAAATTGAAACAAAACGATATTTTTTTCATTTAAAACTATTGATAATGAACCTACGGAATACGGAAAATAAACATATAAAAAAAACATATTCTCCGTTCTCGATGTAGCTACTCGTATTTTAGCGTAGGTAGACGCATCTGGCCATGATTTGGTTCCACCTGAGTGAGACTTGATGAGATCGTAAGAGTTTACGAAATCTTGAACCTCTCCAAGACCGACATAAAACGACATAATTTGTAGTGCCTCTGGTATGTTTGCGGAGGCACAAACTGACAGCTTTGCAGCGACAATGCGCAAAAGGTGCGCCTCACTGATGCGTCGTCTGCGCGGCAGCCCCAACAGCATTCTGAGCGTATTTGTGGAGCGTGAAAATGACCCCATGTTCACCCGCTGGCAGAGACTGCATGCAGTCATAGCTTGGTTTATTTTTATATCTTTCTTTTTATGTCGTACTAACACTTGTAATAAGATTTCATTGTTTACTAAGCATGTATGTATGGACTGTAGTCTGAAATAAGTAAATGATTTTTATGTTATTTTATTATAATTAAAAATTATATGTATGTTAGCATTTACCAGCGGCTTCGCCCGTGTTACCGAGAACTCCGTTGCCTATTGAAATTTCCCCATACAAACTTTCAACCCCCTTTTCAATTTCTTCGCGAATGCTAAAAATAATGCGTTCAATTGTTTTATTTAAATGAGTAATAATCGCGGAAGCAGAAGAAAATATTATGTAGTGGATATTTAAAAAAATCTTATTTTTTGTTTAAACACCTACTATGCAACTTTTTATCATTCTACTTCCGAAGGCTTATATGGAAGTTGACGAGTCAGTCAAGACTTTTCTCTTTGTATATTGAGATTGTTCTTCAAGAATGGGACAATGCGCTCATAGGTTTCAATAACGTGTTTTTTCAGGTAGAGATAATTGTAGAGAAAGAGATATCGGGCCGCTACGAGATGGTGGTCTCGCACGAAATCTGCGACATGTGCAAAGAGATCGGGAATGAGGCCAGCCTGTACGCCAAGTACTTGAGCTACTTCGGGTTTCCTACGCAATGTCCGTTTCCTCCTGTAAGTACTTAATCTAAATTTCACGACAGAAAAATCTAGTGGATAGCTGTAAACCTCGCTCGTCTTTCAAACCCCACATCACCACCATTTTGAAAAAAAACCAAAAACTAAATCGACAGAAAAAACATATAATTGGGAACATTAAGGTTCACAAAGGTGTGCATTTTATATTTTTTCCCGATAGTATACTTTATGTGAACTCAGAATCTACAAACAGTTTATTTTTACATCGTGTTGTTTTTTAGATATCTTTTTTTAAACACTCGTCGTACGTCGTTGTACAGTTCCCTCGTATGAATACATTTTTACTTTGGTCTGCATAGATTAGTAAGTAAAATTAAAAGTTAGCTGTCAATGTCATGTTTTTTTTTAATTTTCTTACTAATTTGTGTAGACCAAACTAAAAATGTATTCATACGACGGAACTGTACAAATGTCATGACGAGTGTTTAATTTTGTATGTCCAAAAACATTTTTGCCCAAGCTGAAACGGAGTCACTTCGCTCTCTTGATCAAACTCGCCCTCTTGATAGGGCTCTCACTTTTGATCTTAACGAAAGCCACGCATGCGAGCGAGAGAGCGAAGCGCGCATGAGTGAAATAACGAGCAATTTTTACAACCCTTGCGGCACCCAAATGAACAGTGTTAAGCTGGGCATTGACGGTCAGTTTTTCGCGTCAGTTACACTGACATTCATTCAAAATTTGTTCGTGAGTGTCGAATCACCACTCCAGAGTATTAATTGACGACGCCCCACGAAATGTTCTGTGACTACCATAATGTTACCCCGCGCGTCGTGCTAAACTGCCCGTGAGTGTGTGATCGTTATTAGAGATTTTGTTTTTATTTTAGTTAGGTAATAATTTGACTTCAATCTCACCTGTTCGCAAGCGATGATGAAACTGACAATGGCGCATGCTTATCTAGAGTGCTTATTCCCTCCCGTCTTGAAGAGACCCAAATTATATTGTTCTGGGAAAAGGTTGGCTGGAAGAGTTTCTTTAGCCGTCCTAACGAGGAATGTAGAACCAAATCGCTTTGTTAGAATCGGTGTTAGATATATCAAGATCATAAGAGTGGAACTCAAATCCACACATTCCACATCTAGTCCCAAAGTGAAGAAATGGAGAAGGCGGAATCTGTTCATGCAGTCCTGCACACTCCCAAAAATACATGAGAAAAATTGCGTCACATTTGTAAGCTGCGGTCCTTTAAGCCATTTTTTCTTTGCTTGTTTTTTTTCAGGGTCCGTACAGCGTCCAGAACCTCAAAGCGGACAGCGACGACCTCCCCGTCAACGCGGCCACGGCTGGCCGTTACCAAGTTACCATAAACATGTTTTACAATCCAGACGGCACGTGTAAGAACATGAAACGGTTCATGGGATGCGCGAAACTTGATTTCATTATTGAACAACTATGAAATTTGTATGTGTTTTATTTAGAATGGCGCTTACATAAGAGCATTTTTTTATGCTTACCCTTTTATGAATTTCTTACCAACATGCATGAGATAAGACGTCACACATAGAGTAATATAATAAATTAAAGCACTAAACCACACAAACACAATCCCCTCTACAAGAGTAGGTATATGGGAAATATCAGTTTACACGATATATTGCCAGTGTGTGCGTTTGTTTTTTTGGTTGTAAGTTATATTATTGATTTTGTACGCTTATAGGAATAGAAAAACTTCCTTAGTGTGCTGTATGTGTTTCCCTCACTCCCGCGGATAAATGTACATGACATGACAAAATTGCTTGTCATCTGCAGAGGTTAAATGTTCTAAGGGAAATGGTAATTTAGTTACATGAACAAAAACAATTCAAATTTTACCTCTGTTATTTTAACTATAACAGCTGGTTAAGCCTGTCAACTGATCGACATTGACAGCCGTAATCAGCCATTAATCGGGCGTTAACGCTAAAGGGGAAATTTGAATTTCGTTTGTTTATGTAGTGTCGTACCCAATTAAAACTGATAACGTAAAAGCAGTTTTCCGCATGGTGCCTAATGTAGGTATACGATTTTACGAGCTATCACTTATGTGCTATTTTTGTCGTTAATCGTAACTTATTTAAGTATGATGATTATTGAGTAAAACAATAATTATTAGCCAAACAAAGCAGCATTCTTGCATGCGAAGATATACAGCATATTTTAATGCCTCACGACAAAAGCAACTGAACAAAGCAGAACCATTTCAGCAAAGCCTTAATCTCCTTTTGAACCTTCGTAACTGCTACAGGTAATGGTTCGCAAGCCAGGCGCAAATTTGATCAATCATTTACATTGTAGCGATAAATCGTAAAATGGTTAAGATAGTTATATTACGAAGCCTTTTGAACGTTCGCTGCGGTTCCGTTGGTGGGTGCAATATCTGTAGCCTCCCAAACACGAAATTCTGTTTTATTTTGTTAATTACTTCCGGTCAGCTCCCGGTTGATAATTTGTAAAATTATAGTTAACCTAATGACTTATAGAAAAAAAGTCAGCTATAAGGTGATGAGTAACGTAACTGTAGATAGCTGTTGCCCTAAAGTTTGAAACGCAGGAATCGGACGGTAGTGAATAACACCTAAACTATGCATTGCGCATACACAAATGGGGTGTCAAATGACAGCTGATCAAATGTATTTTAGCATTGCAAACGATCGTAACTGCGTAAGTATTCATCAAAATTAAATATTAGAAGAAAACTGTTAATCACGAAAATCTGTGGCTGGCTCAGGGGCTATAAATTGACGACCAGTTTGGCTCAGCCGGAATAACGTTGCCTGCGAAGCTGGAGGTCCTGGGTTCGAATCCCAGTAAGGAGTTTTTGCGAGGAGCGTAAATATTTGTTCCTGAGTCCTGGATGTTTTCAACGTATATAAGTAAATATATCTATCAAATATATCGTTGTCTAGTACCCATAACACAAGCCTTATTGAGTTTACCATATGGGACTAGTTCGATTTGTGTAAAATTGTCTTGTAATATTTCTTTATTATTGAAATGCTGGTATCAAATGAAGCCAATAAGTAATAGTTACAAATTTTACTGCAAGCAAATACTCAATGCCTACTCATTACTTCCTGGTTCGTTCACATTTTCTTCTCGACTGGATTCATAGAACACGTCTCTATCATGACGTCTTTGTATTTCCTGAGAACTAGAAGAACTATCTGAAGATGAATCTTTCGAGCTTTTACTTTTCTGTTTCTTTTTGCTATGCTTTTTTTCCTCAGATCCTGATTTCTCTTTTTTCTCCGAAGAGTTTTCCTTTTGTTTATTTTTGGGTTGTTCTTTACTACTTTCACTTGATGGTATGACGTCACGAACAGCGGTTTTGGTCTCCTTCTTGTCCTCAATTTTGCTAAAATTAAATAAGTAAGAAACTTAAAAATATTGTACTATTTTTAGGCATACACGTATTGGTTTCCATTGAATCCCTCTATCCCATTAATACTATACACGGTGCCTTCGAGGAATCCGAAAGATTTTAACCACGCATTTCTGAGGCCATTAGGAGTAAAATATGTTATATGACCAAACTCAAATTCAGCAAAAAAGAAAAAAAAACAAGTTTTGTCGATTTGTACATACAACTGGAATAACTTTCGCTTCTCTACGAAAATTATCCATTTTACTTAAATGGCGACGATATTTTTTTCGAAAAAAGGATGACTTTAGGGAGTGGTAGTTGTCACTTTGATGTCTGTCAATAGCGACGAGAACTTGGCAACATACGTGGCAATGTCGCAATCAGATCAATCAAGAGATTAATGCACTTTAGTAGTCACAATAAATAGTTTACATGAAAATTTCTATTAACTTCAAGGCTAAGTCGGATTTGACTGAGTCTCATGTAAAATTTCTTGCTCCTCATGACATAAGGTAAGGATCGGCAAACTTTTTAGACGTAGAGCCAGATGCCGGAAAAATATAGATTTTCGGAAGTTCAAAGAGCCGCAGTTTACTGTTTCAGGTCACTGAATACCAAATTTTAATGGGACGTTTTTTTAAGGGGAACTTGAAGAGCCGCAGTGACCCTTTAAAGAGCCGCGGCTTGCCGACCCCTGACCTAATGCATGCGTGGTTAAAATCTTTCGGGTACCTCACGAGCACCTTGTATTATAAATATTAGTTCAGATGTTTGAATGTTTGTCGCTCAATCATGCTTAAACGGTTGCACGGACTAAGATGACACTTAAAAGAGACATAGATTATTTCCTGGATAAATACAGAATACCTAATTCATTGAACACGGAATCGATTACATTTGCTTTGCAAACCTTAGCGATAACCAAATTTGATTACTCACATCACATTATAGATAATTAAATTTGTCAAATGACATCTGTCAAAGACCCAACGATATATATGAAAAATATCTACCTACTATAATCCAGGGCAGGGTGGTCAGAAATCCGTAGACAATAAATTACTTGTTTTTTTTTTCATATACCGGACTAATGTTTTGAGCGACATAATCACTCAGTGACAAAGCTCTTAAATAAAGAGAAAACGTCCGAATTGTATTGTTTTAGGGGGTACACGAGCAGACATAACCTGATGGTAAGCGATCACCGTCGCCCATAGACACCTGCGACACCAGAGGAGTCACAACTGCGTTACCGGCCTTTCAGGTACGCTCTTTTCTTGAAGGCTTCAAGGCCGCATCGGTCCGGAAATAGTGCCGGCGACAAAATTTATTCCATAGTGTAGTCGTGTGAGGCAGGACATTCCTAGCAAAATGCACAGTTATGTACTGCCAACCATCTGAGTGGAGTGGTCTTCAAAATATGCTCCTCCGACTTTGATAGACAAATGCGAACGTTTGTTAAAATTATCAACAATTGCCACAGCTCTATCAAGGTTATTTTTGCCTTCTGCGGTAATTGTAGCTTTTATCAAACATTTTGTGTTTTGTAGTACAGGCCCTTTTTAGGATTGAGCACAAACTGTGTCTATTAATTTTAGGTCAGGCGAGTAGGGTGGCCACTCTTTTAAGCTTATGAAAAAGGTGTCGAAATTAATAAAAAAATATACAGAAAGGAAAAATGTTCTTAAAGCTGTAATTCTTCTTTGGAATCAGCAACATTTTGGCAACCAACCCTGAATATTTCAACAGAAGCTCCATCGCGAAGGTCCCGCATTGTAAGTAAAAAATATTTACTTGTTATTGTTGCCACCCTGTATATTAGTAGTAGTGCGTATGTGGAATACTTACGATTCTCTTAATGTTTCTTTTGATGCACTCTCACTGAAATAATAAATTAACAAATAAATTAATTTTAAACATATTCTGTACTGTTGTTTACTGTTTTACAAACAGAAATTAGCCATCCATATTGGGGCTATAATTGTCATCTACATATAGGTTCTGAATTCTTCATGACATTTATCATTTTTGGTTACGACTCTGATGTCACCCGGTGTGCCATATTATGCGTAGTTTGTCTTTTGTAACGGATTTAGGGCCTATGCACATCGCGTCTTTTAAACGCACCGTCGCGGCGCGTTGTAGGAACTGCGTTTTTCATTCCATAGGGCTGCATACTGACTCGTGTGTGTAGAGCCTTTGCATCGATACAAATTTGCGTCTATGCAAGGTGCGCTTCAGAAACGTTGTGGGTAAAGGCCGTTACCCGCTACTTTACTCGTATATCACAATTCAACAAAACAGGGCTTAATCGCGTATATGATTTATTTAACGCGTTGGCAGCCCACCATACTTCACTAAAAGTGTTGCTCCCACGACCCATACAAATTTATTGATCCCAACGTGATGCTGTCCGCATGGCCCTATTACTGAGGTGTCATGGGCTTCACTGGTGACATGTTAACGTAATAAAAGGATGATTCTCTACATACTATTCTACATAATATATATCCTCTACAAAATAACGTTCACACTTTGACTCTGGCCCCAAGAAAAACCACAAAACAATACCCTGAGCGTTTGAACCGGTGATGCTCATGACCACACAGAGAAGATTAGGTGATCCCACCGGTAATGCTTGGCAGCCATCGTGTTAATTACTTTGCGTTGGTAATTCTTCGATGACTCGGACTTCGTATTACGTCCATAGTCTTGAAAGAAGTAAGCCTCGTTTTGTTGTGTTGCGGGTGGGCGTGGGTTTCCGCCAACTGAGGACCAGAAATTTGCTGCTCCTTCTAATTTAAAATAAATCGCGGCCACCCCTTTTCGTATGCCGCCCGGGGCCATGTACCCCTCTGCCCTCTCCCCCCCCCCCCCCACCCCAGGCTGCGCCTCAAGTCACTTGCGATAATGTTGAAATCAAGTTTAAATTAATGTTACCTGCTGCTGTCAGATTCCTCGTCATCGTCCTGTTTATTGTCGTCTTCATCTTTTTTATCGTCGTCAGCCCTGTTATAAAATAAACGTAATTAATCCAACGTCTTATGACAACTTTGAACAGAACGTTAAAAGCAAATAAGCGTTCGTGCATAGTTAGGTCTCCCAGCCCAAAGAATCTGGGTATTCCTAGACTCAACTAGCCTCAGCGGTAGGGTGGGCCACTCTTGTATGGAGAAAAATAAACGTATTTTTTTGATGCTGATTAGAGAAAATTCGGTACCATACCAGAGTATACATTTTTATAGCGTTTAGATTTTATTTTCTGCCTTCGGATCCACTTCAAAATTTACTATGGACATTGTATGAGCACACTGGGTGATCTTTAATTTTATGATTTTTTTACGTTTTTGTTCAAAAGTTACAGTAATTTTGTTCAGATCATATTTTATTCCTAAAGAATCCAATGAAGATGAAAAAAAATTCAAACATAATCCAGAGGCATCAAAAACTAAAATAAAAATATGGACATTATATATTAACACCACCACAGAACACCACATGACACCATTTTCCAATTCTAACCCACCCGACTCAGCAGTGTGTATAAAGGGCTACCACAATAAATCAAGTCTGGTCGAAGTTGCATACAAAGGTCCCATAATCACCAATAATAAATAGGTCTCCCAGTCTCTTAAACGCGCATTTCCTCCCAGCCCGGTTTTTAACCTCCAACGAAAAGAGAGGGGGTAAGTTTGACTTGTAAATGTGTGTAGCTTTTAAATGGATGAACTGATTTGTTTTTTTCTTTGAAACGTGATGCTCGTCGAGTGTCTTTATGATTAAAAAAAATCTGTTCAGCCGTCAATGGTAGCAGGAAATCATCACTCTTTTTCTGTGTGCCAGGGGTTTTTACTTTTGCAACAATTATTTGTCTACTGTTTAGATACTGTAGCACAAAAGTACGTGGCTATCAGACAATCTGAAATGTTGGCCAATCTGATCAGGTCTCCCATCATTTCTGACAGTGTGGATGCTCGACAATGTTTAGGGTCAGTCGAGTGGGCGTGTTCAGTTGTTGGATGGTTTCAAGGTCAAGTAGTTGGCCGACGTAATCAGTCACGTATGGAAGGAGTAGTATAGTGCAGTCCGCGACCTAAAATAAATAAATAAAAAAAATACTCTTTAACGTTATCCCAATTCACAGTCCATTCTTCGTGTGTGATGCCAGTACGGAACACCCTTCTGCAGGTCTCTCTGAAAGAGAAAAAAACAATTTGTGGTCGTTATTAATGGTTTTTCATAAAAAAAGTTGTAATCTTCTTCATAGATTGAAAGATATTTCAACTTTTTTCTTTGGTATTAAGAGCTTTTTATTATGTAAATAAAAGAAAAAAATGTCTTCTACTACATCCCAAGAGGCCTTTGATAGTAAATCCAAAAATATAAAGGAGTGTGCACACCGCTTCTTAAAGTACGCAGCGTAGACGCGCCATATACGCGTGACGTGTCACATGTCACATCACTGCATTTACTGTTTGACAGCGTATGATGAGGTGGAAGTATAATGCGATTTACACCATACAGCGTATCTTGTAAATATAACAAGAAATAAACTGGCAGTTTTTGAACACAGAAGTATACAGGAAGGGTCCATGGCACTTGTTTGTTTTTGGGTCTATCTTGTACGCCAGAAAAAGGGTCAAGTCATTGGCGTTATATCCCGCCGATGACTTCATCCTTTTTCTGGTATTTCACTATCACAAACCCACTACACAATGGCACTAGCCACGAAGTCTCGCTTTGAAGACCAGTGCGAGATAGATTGCTCTTTTAAAATACGTGAACGACTGCAACAGTTTTAAAATAACGTCAATGTATCTCGGCTTTGCCTCCACTCACGTTGCAATAATGTATTTTTTTTGTCAGCCTACACTTCCCTTCGCTTTAGCTCTGTTGGGTTTAGCGTCCACAAAGAAGCTTAATGTAAACACGATGACATGTCTTATTCAGCATGTTATTTCCACAATACGTAATCCAGGTGAATACATCGTCAGCGTTTTCGGAGTCTCGGCGCACACCGAACGCTTACGTCACTGCTTTTACAGTGCGACAGCGTATTTTGAGCAACGGTGTAGTCGCTCTTTTATGTGATGACTTACTCAGTGTCTTTGTAGATGGAGCACGAGATAAACTGTCGGTTTTTAAACACAGAAGTATACAGGAAGGGTCCGTGGCAGCTGTGTGTCTTCGGGTCTATCTTGCACGCGGATATTACGCCGATGACTCGCTCCTTGTTTTGGTATTTCACTAATAGTGGTCCACCGTGGTCGTTCTGGTAAACGAAAAGCAATAGCCGGGTATGGTTGTCTCACGGGTTGGTTGTCACGACGAATGAACGAATAAGTTCATCGTCCGGTGTCGAAAAATCATGAGAGCTTTATCTAGGAGGGAAATATAGTTCTCGAGATCTTTCGACTATGGTTTATAGTACATTATAGCGGCTGTGACAATCGACCCGTGAACCTTACTCCCCTAGTACGATCATAGTCGGAATATCAGTGATCCAAGAACTTAAAATATGCATTTGCCTCGGCGCCGTTTTCACGGTTATCCTTGAAAACGACGCCCATGAGAACTTTAAACAAAATACGATGGTCTCCATATTGAAATACATAATGGATGTCATTCGCATGATCGTTGTTCGACTGAAAAACCTAGAAATATTAATATATTTTAATTATTATTAGCGATCACATTGCGTGCAACCTTAGTCGATTGTCGAATATAAGTTACCTCGCAGAATCCTCCTTGAGAAAATCGCCTTGCTGTATAGTCGTTAGGATCCAGCAAATGCCTTCCTAAATCTATCTCGTTGCTTCTGTCATCATCGTCAATTTGTTCGAATTTTCTCGTCTCCATGTCTGTGCAGTTTGCATATCGTTTCTGTAAATTATTCGCATGAAATAAGTTGACTCTTCAGTAAAGAAACCGGCCAAGTGCGAGTCGTACTAAGCACATAAGCGCGTGCGCACCGAGGGTTCCGTACAAATTTGTAAGTATGTATATAGTTTGATTGTCATGGGAATCGAGCTGTCATAAAAAAGCTAAACGGCCGTATCTATCAGTGTTAGCAGAAACCTGCTCCTAAGGGAAAATGTAAGCAATGTGTTACTGACCTAGACAAA
This sequence comes from Hedya salicella, assembly GCA_905404275.2. Lineage (NCBI taxonomy): Eukaryota > Metazoa > Arthropoda > Insecta > Lepidoptera > Tortricidae > Hedya > Hedya salicella. The sequence goes on from FR990115.1 coordinate 9,962,699, forward strand.
TATTGTGAAATAAAAATTTCCTATGTTACTTAGACTTACAGGTTTTGGTAAAATATCGCCTATTTTCTTAAATAACTTCAAAACTATTATCTTCAAATTATAATGAAATTCTCACAATTTTTCTATTTATATATATATATATATATATATATGTCATAATCATAAGATATAGTTCCAAAACTTTTTTCATCATCTAATTTAAGGGGCACATGTTTAAAATTAATTTCAACTCAATCGGTTCAGTAGTTTCGGAGCAAATTGGTTGCGACAGACGACGAGTGATCTATGTTATGATGCGTTATATTCTATAGGTGCAGATAAAAAGAGTTAGAAACATTACACTAGAACCACAAAAATCTTACGTCACAAATCTCGCTGAGCCTCTTCATGACGTCCTTAGTGCAGATCATGTACTGGGTGATGATGTTCCTAAATCGTTGAGACCATTTCTTCGCACATTGCTCGTTATCCATGATGCAAACTTTGGCTTCCTGGAGACACTTGGCATTATCGGGAACGTGAGGGGTTACTTTACGGTAGACACCCTGAAAGAAACAGGAAAATATGATATACCCATAATGGGTTTTAGTATTTATTTTGTTTTAATGGTCTCTCTGCTGGATTATGGACTTTCTAAAATAAGTAACAATAAAGTTAAGCAAGAAAATGGAAATAGAAAGACGCCAAAATAGCTAATAAGTTAAGTAAAATAACAAAGTGCCAAATTTTAAATATCAATCACAGAAGACTAGGTGGAAAGTAGTTATGAGAACATGGAATAACTAGAAAATATTTTGATCAACTATGATATAAGAAATGAAGTGAATACTGCGTATCAATGAAAAGAGAGAACATGAAATACTGGTAAAACCGATATAAATGTAATTGATCTTTCCTGAGAGTTCTGTTTGCTTTATAAGTCGACGTAAAAATTGATAAAGGACCCGAAGCTGAAGTGAGCTTAGTGATTCTCTTTATATTACCTCTCTAAAGTTACTTCCACTGCCCCAACCAGCGATCCATCCCTTAGTTCCCGGCTTTTCAAGATCCCGGCTGATATTATTGTAGGAGATGAGATCGGCGGCAAATTCGCAACCTTTCTCCGTCACACCGAACTTGAATGGTTTGTTCACTTTCACGATGGCAATATCGTTCGAAGACCATTTGATGCTGTCTTGGAAGTCGAATTTATAATCTGAAAAATACACTAATTAGTAAGTTTTCGAAGCGATATCTGTGTGAGTCTTTTACACGACATGTTAGTGTTAAATAGAATATAAAATTATGGATATGGCAACACTAGCTAAGTTATGTTAACAAAATGCCAAGTAGGTTTAAAGCGTTAGTGATAGTGATATTGGAAATAAAAACAATGAAGTATTTTTCTCTAATAAATCTTAAACCTTCTTGTGCCATGAACCGCGTCGATGACAGACGTCTAGTTAAAGACGAAGAAACTTTCGTAGGTGTAAATGGAACAAAACTTACTCTTGGGAATACATTTCCACACAACCTTTCTTCGGTTATTGCAGACGCAATCGTCGTTCTTATAGTCGAAACTGTCAACGAACTTGGTGGTGCCGGAGACGATGTAGAAGTGGTCGGCGTCTTCAACGCAGGCGGCTGATGTGAGGACATAGTATCGCTCTACGATGACCCCTCCGCAAAGCCAGCCGCGGTACTTGTGGGCTTTGGCGGATTCTTTAGTCAGTTGGAGGTAGACCTAATAGAGATCAAGTTCTAATGTTAGAAGAAGATTTACAGATTAAAATTAAACTTGTATTTCTATACAGAGTATTACAGAGACACTGTTATTGTTATTACGGTGGGATTACGCCAAAAGTACCATTGGATAAGTCGGGACAGACATGGATGGGTTTTATTAAGGGGAAGTAAGTAATATAATATGCTCAATGTGTCAAGTGTGAATCAGCTGGTGTAGCCTCTGGCGTAGCTGTACGCTAGACGTTACACCAGCTGATTCATAAGTAAAAAAAAGTTAAGAAATGCAATAAAATTACGACGAAGAAAACATAACAGTTCTAAAATTGAAAACAGAATTTTATGCATTTATACTTTACTGAGTTTATATTACTTATACTTACCATGTACGGCCGCCTCCCTTTTTGTGTGCTTTTGCTGTACAGAATCCTCCTAGTGTCTACCGCGGCATTGTTTTCGTATTCCCAACCTTCATCATCACTATCATCAGCAATTACATTTTTAGAATCTGTTTTCTTATGTTTACGATCGCTGTGTCTTCCATGGTGCTTTCTGTTTTTTGATGAATGCTTACTATGCTTCTTATGTTTAGTGTTATTGTCTTCATAGTGTTTTGTATGTCTCTCGTGACGTTCATTGCTTTCGTGCTGGTTATTTTTCTCCTGACTTTCGTTTCCGTGGTCCCCATGTCTGCTTTCTCTTTCATGTTTTTCGCTGCTGTGTTCCTCAATACTCTTGGCCTTACTGTGTTTATGTTTTTTATGTTTTTCTGCATGTTTTTCGTGCTTCTCTGAATCGCTGTGTTTTTCGCCTCTATTCGCTATGCTTAGCTCTTCACTGCTTGCGGCTTTATTGTGAGACTCGTTGCTAGCCGAATCATCAGGCTTAGAAGCGAGAGACAATGCTATAACCGAGAAAAGTGAAGTAAGTACAACCTGAATTTGAACTGAGTACGTCGTTTTACCAGTAATCAGATACTCTGAGGGGAGCGCAAGCCTACAAACGGAAATGCCATCGGTCATTTAGAGAAGATATTGTAATGACTATTCGGCTGTTCATAATTTGAAGTGAACATACTGGTTTGTCGTGAATCATCATCATCAGCCAGAAGACCGCTGGACGTAGTGCTCCCCCAAAGAACGCCACTATGACTACTCATGCGCAGGCTGCATCTAGCGGTCTCCCCACGCTGCATCTTCCGGTGTGTGGTTGCCACTCAAGAACTCGGTAATGGTATAAACTACCCAACTTGATTGCAAGATGCAATTGTGAATGACCATATCACATCGATGAATAAAATTAGTCTACTAAATTGGTATAATAAATTATTTTTGCATCATCATTTTGATGATCATAGATCGGATATTAGGGACTCTATTTACCTCCAATTTCGTGTTCGCTTTGTTGATCACGGCGGACTTTTGATTTAATTTATAAAGAAAATCAGGTATTTAAAGAATAATTGAATACAGGTGAGTATTTTACGCAAACTTTTCTATTTGTTTTGATTTCGTTGTATCGAATCGATAACGTGTTGATTTGTGCCGATCGATGTATGTATGTAAGTACGCTCTTCATTTTGAGCGGATTTGAACGATTTTTTCTAGTAATGTTGTATATACATCACAATAACACATAAGCTATAAATTGCATCTCAACGCGGACGTAATCGCGGGCAACAGCTAGTTCTAGAATAAAATAAAATGTTTTCTAAACGCCATGTCCCTTTCCAATAATCGTATATACAGGTTAGTTTTTGGCGTATTGGTAATAGTAAAACCATTTACCTATTAGTAATGTCAAAGAAATCAGGATCAATATTCTTGCCATTGTCGCCAAGAAGGTTCAGAAAAATCTTCAGCTTTCCTCTCAAAAGTGCCCCCAAAAATCGATTATCTGATTAACTTCATACGACGTTCCAGCTTGATGAATTTTATTAATCAATTTCCTGGATGCAACGAATAAATTAAATTTTCAATCGTGTTACTTAATTTTGCAGAAGTTAATTGGATTATTGATTAAAGTTTAATAAGATTTCTACTAATTATTTTTATCTCCTCCCTTCGTTATCTTGTTACCAACTGTTAACAATATGTTCGACGTAAAATATACTTAAGTTAGTATTTTCCCGTGACTTAATGCGTCGACAATGCGTGTTTTTGAGGGGTATCTGATCTCTCGAACAACAAATAGTATAACGTTCACTGTATATAAAACAACGAATCATAGAATTTCAATGTGTATAATTGATCATTTAATAGAATAAACTTTTGATAGAATAACAATGAATATATTTTAAATTTATTATAACCACTGTCATATAGCCCGGGCCTCGGCTAAAAAATTCAGGACCCCTAAGACAAAGTCAGAAAAGGGGGGAGAGTTCACAAAACACACCTCTCACCGGCAAAAATTCAGAAAACAAAATAATTGTAAACAGGTGCATAAATTGCCTTCCAGTAATTTCAGGTACTTTTATTGGGATAGGAAAGAAAGATGTTAGTTGGTATGACAATGCTTTATTCCTACTACTATTTATAATTCAAATATTTCAAATATTGCCTATGGCTCTCTTACATCTGTAGTTTTGCTAAAAGCTCAGTCAGTTAGGTGGGCGTTACACACAATGGTTTTTACACAGTAATTTGGACACAAGGCTTTAGTTATCTAAGTTGTTAGTACCTATAGGTTTATACCGCCATCAAAATTATTATAATTAATTTAATCCTAATTCCCTAAGTATGTAAAGTGACTAAATCACCCACCTCTTGTTCTGCAGGACGCTGTTGGTACCTTCACTAATCTCTTACTTGCTTGCAGTATGCTCACGACTCGGGAATGGAGATCGCTGCTGTGCCACAATGGAGCCAGTGAAGTTCCTAACGTTCTTGTCTCCTCCGAAGATGACTGACTTAGTTAGACGAAGACTCTAATTAAATTTTCTATGCTTCTAGCTCACAGGTATTCAATTTCTGTTATCTTTCAAAATAATTTATGATTATTAGTAAAATTTATAAAATACCTTAAAAAAAAAAACAGAAGCAAGGAAAGAAAGTCCCTATCTCCAGCTGAAATGGAAACAATTGCTTCGGTTAGTACAGGACTAATAACAGGCTTAATTTATTTCCAGATCGAGGAAGATGAATGATCAGTTTTGCTTACCGAAGTCTGCACCAAAGTTGGATTTTCTAAAGACTGCTGAAGAAACCCGCCCTCCACTTAGTATGGGCTAAAACAATGAACCACATGGTTAAAATTTGTTTTTGGGCACTTCATGACAACAGAAGAAAAGACAATCTGTAGATCAAAACTCACGATTTTTAACTCCGAAATAACACCAACTTATGGACTTCCATCGAGACAGCTTCCTTTGCACCAACTCAAAACGGCTGCTTTTGGCCCAAGGGCCCAGATGAAAGTGGCTCAAACTTTCAAACATTTTGGAAACAGTTAGAGGCTCAATGAACTCTGACCAAATGACCCTATTGGTGTTGCCCATCTGGAGTTCCTAGACTACTCGATGAAGACCTTTTAATCCACATAATTATATTCTAGTAATTAAGAAATAACATCTATTGTTTTTGAATATTTAAGTTTAATATCTTCCTACATTATTTTAAATACTATATATATTATAATCTTCTTTAATTATCCAAATAAATGTTATTTCCAAATTTCTCTGTGAAATTTACCCATACATTGATGGTAAATAAACCTAGCAACACATACCTACAATATGTCACTCATATGTTAATCAATCATCTTTGACATTTTTATCTTTGCTAGACTAAATTATCTATAATGTTGTCCTACCAAAAAATATTAAACAGCATCTTATTCAAGATGTTGTTGAAATCGACCTATCTATTTATGATTATATTTTTGTCATACCAAAACAAAAATATATAAAAAATACAACGTGACACCACGAATTACATAACGAATATTTATTATACGGATCGAATAATATAATCCATATTTGGTATACTCCTCATTTTGTAGAACAATAATTTGTTCGAAAGTTGCCTGTTTCAATATATTAGCAATGTAATGAGCTTCCGATTTAACATTGAAGTAATTTTCAATATACCTTATTCGTACCTACATATATAATAAGTAATTCAGATATGAAATAAAAATGATAATATGTGCATATATTTTTCATTCCTTCAATAAAGTATTCCTTAAACGAACCTCCTAACATAAGCTACTTTATTAGTAGCAGTTCGGCCTTAGCGCTTCGCCGGTCGCTACCGCGGCACGCTCGCTTCGCTCGCTCGGCTCGAGAGCTGTTGTGGTCGCAGTACTAACACAACCTAACCTAGTTTTACCCAACTAAAGTTTATATGCGACTAAAGTGGCACATTGTCATTTAAATATTAACGACATTATAGGGATTATATTATATTTCGTTCCTGTATCATTTAATTATTCTATGAAAATAGTATTCTATATAAAATCCATTATATCAAACGCTAATTACAGTAAATAATAATCTACTAAGTGTGTTTATAATAAATAATTAGTATTTCAAATGTCGATTCTATTAAAAGTTGTTATATCATTAGAATAGTGTATCATTTAATTGTTATATCGATTGAAATTATATTAAGGTGCGTCCACACTTGTATCATTTGCTCGTATCCGATAACCGTGGCGTGGCATGACTAATGGACGAGAACTGGACGCTCACAGTCGGTTGTCCGATCTACGGAGTGTGTGATACGCGTAGCAACATGGGTTTCGAGCGATCGGATCGGCGCAACGTCCAAACGTGTGATCGTGATACGCGATCATGCCACGGGACGAAGATCTGAGCGGGCAAATGATACAAATGTGGACGCACCTTTAAATGTTGTTCAATAGAGTGAAGCGCAGCCGTTTTTGAGCGGAGCGTTGCGTTCCACAGGGCTGGCAATATTGCTATGATTTTCTTTCAAAGTTACTTACCACAAACTATGAACTATTTTCTTTATGTTTGTATTGCATCTGTGTGGCACAATACAATCATACAAAATATTAATCATTACGTCCAAACGAAATTCAATTATTTATCTTTGACTCTTCTTTCTTTCGAAGTCGTCAGCGAAGGAGAAGAAAGTCATAACTCTCTTTTTTTCTTCAGCACAGTAGTAAAAAGTAACCTATTTATCTGTTAATACCCAGCTATCATACCCGTGTACCAAACATAGTTGAAATCATAATATTTTCTTCTGTTTCCGCGATTATTACTCATTGAAATAAAACAATTTAACGGATTATATCGCGTATATTATCTCATTTTAGTTCCCATCTGGCATGTATGTACACCTTTATTTGTGTTTTTTTCAAAAAATGGGTAGTTTGCACAAATTGTAACTTTGACAGAGGAAAATACATCTTTTCTCAGTCCTCCCGTGACCATGGAAAGCTGGAAAGCTTCCGAAACGTCGGGAACTAAAATGAGATGATATACGCGATATAATCCGTTAAATTGTTTTATTTCAATAGTTGAAATCAGTTTAGCCGATTTGGCGTGATAAAGCCACAACGACACATACAAACATGCAATAAATCCCAAAAAAAAACGATTCAGTGACCTCCAAATATTCTGTTACAATCGTTTTTTTGAAAATATCATCAGTGTACCGACATTTAATTTTTACTACTTTATATTAGCATAGATTATTTAACCATTAGCGCCGATTCTCAATGAGAATCCAATGCCATTGTGTCTCAGTAGCATCTTTTAAATCATAAGTTTTTGCAAAAAAAACATTTTTGTGACAAGTGACTCTCAACTACTCACCGAGATGATTTTAAAGAGCCCAAACTCGGCAGGATTGCGTTATTCTATTACAGAGTTCCTATGACCACCTTCCGGCTCCATCACCAGATCAGCTCGAGGTGTCTTAATATTGTATTATCACCTAGCTTACATAAGTATGCCTGTATAGCACACCGGCAAATAGTTCTTATAAGAAGGCATATCAAACGTACAGTACCTAAGAGAAACTGAAACAAGTATCTTTTTAACTGACTTCCAAAAAAAGGAGCAGGTTCTATGTTCGACTGTTTGTATTTTTTTTAGTCCTTATTGTCACTGTGACAAGAGCGAAAAAGCTACGTGTTTAAATTTCCCCTACTGTACGTAGGTTAGATTGTTTAAAAAAATCTTCTATTATTTTTCTACTTTTACAAGCTTTGATATGTTGTCTTGAAGAACTACGGATTGAGTTTATAATAAAAAAAAATTAAAACAGAAGATGCCCGCAACTTTGTTCGCGGAGCAGAAAAAGTCATCACGCCTCTTTTTTTCTTCAGCGTAGTCGGGTAAAAAGTATCCTATAACCATCTGGAGATACCCAGCTACACGTGTACGAAAAATTGTTGAAATCCGTATGGCCGATTTGGCGTGATGACAACGACACATACGAAAATACTAAAATATTTTTTTATTATATATATATACTGGGTCTATATCGATTGGCATACAATTATTAGTCCTATCGTTGTGTCGCATAACGTCTTTTGTCCTAATAACGTTTGGCATACACTTTGTTCCGCATATTTTTGATTGTTCGAAATTGTTGCTCCTATTATCGTTTGTCCTAAATATTATTTGTCCTATCGTTTGATGTGGCTAAGATTCTAATGTCGAATGATTCGTGTGCATAATTGTAGTGTTCCTAATATTTAATGTGCTAAAATTGTTTTTCCTACATGTCATTAAGCAATTGCAAAAAATCATCAAGATTTAGATGTATTTTTGCAAGCAGTTTTTAAACGTTAAAAGTTAACGCCTAGCAAAATCGCAATTGCAAATGCAGTAATGGCACGATTCGCACTATATTTGCCTGTCGCAATAATAACGCAGCAAAAGCTAAACTTCTCAACCTTGTTGGTTCTGGCGTTTCGCTCGCTTGCTTCGCTCGCTCGTTAGGGTCACAGTTCTACCTAACACTCCTCCTCGCTTCGCTCGTCGTCGTACCTAACCTAACCGAAGTCTGAACTGCCTTAAAGTAGAATACGTAACGCTTCTGACTTCACGCCTACTATAGTTTAGTTTAGGTGCTGTAAGTGTAGGCAATTTATAATAGGCAAAATAATTCTTAGGACAATTCATGTTAGGAATAGTATGCTTTAGGTAATTCGATTTTAGAGTTATCAATATTAGGACAAACTTGCTTTAGGACTTTAAATGAGTATGCGCAAAAGTTATTAGGACAAACGGGTAGTATGCCATTGAACAGTATGCCAAACATTCTCGGCCAAACATTTTTCGGACAAAAAACGGTATGCGAAACCACAGGCACCCATATATACTAGAAGACGCCCGCAACTTCGTTCGCGGAGGAGAAAAAGTCATAACCCCTCTTTTTTATGACAGCGTCGTCGAATTAAAAGTATCATATAACCATCTGGAGATACCCAGCTACCCGTGTACGAAAAATAGTTGAAATCTGTTTAGCCGATTTGACGTGATGAAGTCACAACGACACATACAAAAAATCTAAAAAAAAAATTTCGATTGTGTGACCAAATTAAAGTGAATAGTCCGTAACAATATTTTTTTTGAAAATGTACAGACATTTCATTTTTACAACTTTATAATTGTATAGATATTATCTTCAATGTACAGACATTTAATTTTTACAACTTTATAATAGTATAGTAACTACTAATAATATGGGTTAATATAATAATAATTTGGGCGTGTTCAAGACAAGAGTGAATAAGCTGTTTCTAAACGGGCATGATACATCCTCGGCCGCATTGTCACTTAACAACCGGTGAGATTGCGGTCAAATGCCCGTCTATCATCGATAAAAAAGAGCTTGCAAAAAACAACAACTCTCATAAACTTTTCTTTATTATAATTGAATCTTAAACTAGATCATCCACCGACGGTTTTATTAGGATGCCTCTTATCCTCGGCTCTGAGCACGTATCCTCGGTTGGGGAACACCTTGTCAACGTTCACGGTGGCGGGTTTCTTGGCTGGTTGGGGTTCTTTCGGTGCCTTGGGCTCGTATTTAGCCTCGTTGTTGACCGGGTGGTCCAACTCGTTCGCCGCTGGCCTGAGACAAGAGATATGAGCTGACACCGGAATATTGGGAGCGGGGAGATGTAGTAAGTTCCCATTTCGATCAATGGGTCGTTCTTTGTTTTTTTTTTTACGAAAATCTTGATGTTTTACCATCACGAACTTCGTGATTTTCAAAGTGAATTTCTTCACTAAGAAACTATATTCTTCAAAAGCTTGGGCCCCGGCTGGGCACACGGCACTGTTTCTAAACCAGTTAAAGTCTTCAACTCGATTTGGACCAGTGCCTTGTGCCCTGAATTTTTGTCATTACTTCTTCTTCTTCTTTTTGTGTCGAGGTTCCTCAAATAATGGATGCCCAGTGGGCAGCGGTATTGAGAGCCCTGGCCGTCGCGTCTCTCGCTTTTCATTACTTAGATCTTTGTATTTATAGTATATAGGGTCGTTCTTTTCTACTGGCAATAGCTCCATACTAAAATGTGGGATAGACTTTGTCACGCCAAAATAGCTAGACGGATTTCAACTATTTTGGTACAGGGGAAGCTGGGCATCCACAGATGGTTATAGGATACTTTTTACTGGACTACGATGAAGAAAAAAGGAGGGTAATAAATAATGTATTTCTCCTCCACTGACTTGCTACCTTGGTACCTTCTAGTAGACAAAAAAGTTCATGAAAATAACACACACATACACACAAGGACAATCTGACACAAATCAACCTCGTCCCAAACTAAGCAAAGCTTGTACTATGGGTATCAGGCGACGATATACATAATATATAGATAAATTATAATACTTAGATACATAGAAAACATGAAAGACCCAGGAACAAACATTCGCGCTCATCAAACAAGCACTTGCGCTGGCCGGGATTCGAACCCGGGACCGCCAGCTTCGTAGGTCGTTGTACAAACCACTGAGCCAAACGTGTCGTCATTATTTCATTACCTATATGTCTTTGCGCTCTGCAGTCTAAACGGCTTAGTGGTATATAACATACGATATGTTAATATTTTATTCTGTTTCCGCGATTATTACTCATTTAAATAAAACAATTTAACGACGATATGTTCTTTAATAGTAGATTGTTACATGAAAAAAAATTTGTCGGATAGAAAGTCTAAAAGATTAGATTCTATTTGTCTAAATAACATCTCCGACCTTGTTGTTAACATGACTGATAAGTACGTCATACTTAGTGTTGCTATAATTATTGCAAATTTAACGCCCCACGAGTTGTCCTTTGATTCGTCTTAGTTGAGGGAGTCGCAGAGATAACATTTATTCAAAGTAACTGTACGGTTTAGCTGTTGGATATTTGTTTGGAAGAAGTCCACACTTCCACACAAATATTATAAAAGCGATAGTAACTCTGACAGTCCGTCTGTTAGCTTTTCACGTTTAAGCAGTTGAACCGATTTAGCTGAAATGTGGTATGGACATACAATAGTTATCATCCCCGAAATTAACCATTAATAGGGTTAAAAATTGGGGTGGAAGATTGTACAGGGAATCATTAAAAAATAGGCTACTCAGTTTGCGAGAAAAGTTTATATTAAAGAATTAGTAATAAATACTTAGGTAGGCATTGGTAAGACATTATTTTTACATACATACTTTAGTATGACAACCTGTTTAGTTTGCCTGCCTGTCACAGCGTAGTCTATGATTTGATTTTATTGTATCACTCTTGTCATTACATTTGAATAATACAGAAGTCGTGTCATATTCCTACCGTTCGAGCACTCGCACTTCTCAACTCGTTTCTGTCGTGTGCACCTGAAAATGATTTATTTGCGAGTCGATGGGCAGATCTATGTCGGGAATGTCTGAGGTACTGCGAGGCGATGGATGATAGTAGAGTATCATAGCATGTATATACCTGTCTTTGTCTTTTATTTGATGTAAACCTCAATAATGCAGCGCTTTGGTTCTGTACTGTAAAGCTGTATATATTTTGTTTATAATAATAATAAATAAATAAATATATAATAAATAAATATTGCTAATCCTAGTTATATTATAAATACCACCTATACGTAAAAGGTTATGGGCTTAATAAATATGATTAAACTACAATAAAACATTGTAGTATATAAATAAATCGTCCAGGAACATATATGGGGTAAGTTGTATAATTTCAATTTCAGCCACAACGGTGAAAACAAATGATGACATCTTCCAATCATAATATTCAGAACTTATACAGAGGACAGAGCAATTATAGAGGAAGATCGTATAGAAGTGCATCTAGAAGCACATATAGAGGCCAAAGCCCACACGGTTCAAATGATAAAGTATCATTTATAGCTAAGACCGCAATTGAGAATACAGATAACTTTATTTTGGATTCGGGAGCAACGAATCATATGCTAAAACAAGAATGTGAAAAATAAGTAACTGAAATGAAAGAATTGGCAACATATATGATTGCACGAAGAAAAGGAATTTTAAACACTAAGTACCAAAATTTGGAAATTGAAATAGAAGTGCTATTGGTTGAAGGATTAAAACACAATTTACTATCGATAAACAAATTAACTGAAAAAGGCTTCAACATTAACTTTAAGAACAGAAATGTACTATTACATAAAGGCGATATTTATATAAAAGGAGACAAATATAACAACTTATACACTTTAAAACTCGATTTGGTTATTAAAGAAGATTGTTACATAAGCGCAAAAGAAAACGATGACATATGGCACAAAAAACTTGGCCACATAAATTATAACGACTTGAAATTATTAAACTTACCAGTACCTAACAAGGTCTGTGGTACCTGCATCGAAGGTAAAAGTACAAGAAGAAGTTTTTATTTACAAAATAATAATAGTAAACAAATCGGAGATTTAATACATTCCGACCTATGTGGACCTATAGATCCAATAGGAATATATGGCCATAAATATTTTCAGGTACTCATTGATGATTTCTCACACTATCTTGTGATAAGACTATTAAAGACAAAAGATGAAGCGGAAAACAATATTATACATTTTATTAAATTGATAAAAACCCAATTTGGACTTAAAACAAAACGAATAAGAATAGATAACGGAGGAGAGTTCAGTTCAAACAAATTTAAAATTTTCTGCAACAATAAAGGAATTCAACTCGAATATACGACGCCGTACACACCCCAACAGAATGGAACGTCAGAAAGAATGAACAGAAATATCCTAAATAAGGTACGCACTAAACTAGCGGAAACAAAATTGCCTAAACACCTGTGGAGTGAAGCAGTGACAGCATCCGCGTACGAAATAAATAGAAGTCCGACCTCAGCATTAAATGGGGAAACACCAGCAAAGATTTGGTTAGGTAATAACAATTTATCAAAACTACGAGTTTTCGGCAGCCAAGCTTGGGCTGTAATATTACCCAAACCAGCTAAGATTCAGCCAAGAGCCAAAAAATGCATCATGGTTGGATATAGTGGCTCTGGATACATAGTTTATGATCCCAAAGAAGATAAAGTAATAATATCCACAGACGTCAAATTCAATGAAAATGAAACCACATTCAAAATAGAAAAGACAGAAGGCAATCAACATAAGTTTGAACCTTACATGAATTAAGAAGAAGATTGAAATTATAAATGACAAAAGAACAGTTAATGATAAAGACGATAAAGAAGATGAAACTTACATTAATGATAAAGAAAATATAATTGAGATGAATAATGACAAAATAACAGTTAATGATAATGATGATACAGCAGACGATCTTTCAGATGGAAATAGTGAAATGGATACACATAATGAAACTTTAATAAGGCATGATAATGAAGAAGAATATAATATTGGTAGAAATGATACCGTCACTGATATAGAAAATGATTCCTTTTACAGTATCAATGAACCTGTTATTCATGAAGCAACAAGATCAGGGAGATAAATAAATAAACCAACCCATCTAAATGATTACGAAATATATATGGCATATTGTCTGGCGACTTTTGAAGATCCTGTAACTTTTAAGGAAGCAATAAAAGATAAAGGATGGCAAGAGGCAATTGGAAAAGACATTAATTCGTTAAAAAGTTTACATACTTGGGAAGAAGTAGAGGCTAAAGGCAAAAAGTCGATAGATACAAAATGGGTCTGTAGAACCAAAAAAGTGGACTTAAGAAAGCTAGATTAGTAGCAAAAGGATTCCAGCAAAAAGAGAGTTATTTTGGAAATAACTAATCACCAGTAGCAAGAATGAACACGATTATAATGTTTTAGTACATGCAGTACAAAATGATTATAAAATATGTTAGATGGATATACCAACAGCTTTCCTAAATGGAGTACTGGAAAACGAAGTATACAGAAAAGTACAGAAGGAGTAAACGTCGGTAAAAATAAAATACTAAAATTAAAGAGGAGTCTATATGGATTAAAAGAAAGCCCAAAATGCTGGAACGAACAACTGAATAACTTCATAACAAATGAAATAGGACTAAAACGATCGCACCATGATTTTTGCCTGTACTATAACAAAAAAGTTTGGATGTTAGTATTTGTTGACGACATACTAATTAGAGGAGAAGAGGAAGAAATAACAAAGGTGAAGCTCCAGTTATTTAAAGAATTCCAGGCCAAGGATTTGGGATCAATTAATAAATTTCTTGGAATAGAAATAAAAAGATCAGATGAAGAAATGAAGATCAGTCAAACCCAACATATTGAAACATTTTTAGAAAAATTTAAAATGACAGAATGTAATGGATTCAAAACACCAATGGAGAAAGATTTACAGGGTAAAAGAACTAAAGATGACCAAAATGTCATAGATGTCCCCTACCGGGAGTAACCAGACCAGATATTAGTTTTGCAGTATCATACTTAAGTAAATTTTTAGATAAACCGGACACACAAATGTTGGAAGCAAGCGAAAAGAGTTTTACGATACCTAAATGAAACTATTCACTTCGGCCTAAACTATAAGAAAGATCGAAACGAAATTAACAAAATTGAAGCATACTCAGATGCCGACTGGGCAGGCCAGAAGATAGACAGAAAAAGTACGAGTGGAAGTGTAATCACATACATCGGTAATATTATTGGATGGCATTCAAGAAAACAGCACTGTGTTTCCTTGTTTACGGCAGAAGCCGAATACGTTGCGCTGGCCAACACATGTTTAGAGGTAGTAAACATAATAGGATTAGCCAAGGACCTTGGTAAGTGCTTAACCCCTTCCATTTATGTAGACAACATGGGAGCCATTGCCATGTCAAACAGCTTCGAGAACAGCAAACGCGCGAAGCACATCGATATAAAATATCACTTCGTCAAAGACTTAGTTAAAAAGAAAACTGTTGATCATATAGATTCGTTTAATAATGCTGCTGATATGTTTACGAAGGTACTGTCTGCAGATAAATTTACTCATAACAGATGCCTGTTAAACGTTTATTAACAACTTATTATTTTTAGTGTTCAAGTGTGTTCAAGTGTCAATGTTATTTATGATATGTGTTGTAGTTACTTTCAATATTTGTTTGGTGACTTGTTATTTCAAGATGCGATTATAAATGTTTAACGTTTTACCACATTTATAATCGAGGAGGAGTGTTAAGATATTATTTTTACATACATACTTTAGTATGCTAACCTGTTTAGTTTGCCTGCCTGTCACAGCGTAGTCTATGATTTGATTTTATTCTATCACTCTTGTCATTATCATTACATTTGAATAATACAGAAGTCGTGTCATGTTGCTAATCCAAGTTTTATTATAAATACTACCTATACGTAAAAGGCATCTCGGTTTCATAACTGACCATTCAAAAGAAACACAAGGATGATGACAAAAAACTTACCCATCTTCATGGCCCTTCCATGAGATCATTTTTTCGGTGTGGGTCTCACCGGACCTGAACTGTCTTCGGCATTTAGGTCTGTAAAAACCAAAATGTTGTTACAATAGTTAAGTTTAAAAAGTCAAAGTTTAAGATATAGAGCACTGGTCAAGATCGTCGGTCACTCTTGTTGGGGGCTTTCCTACTCTGCGTTATCCTGTACGCGGTCGCTACGAATACCTTTCTGCCCCAGCGGCTATCAGTTTCACGAGCAATGTGCAATATAAGAGTAAATAGTTATCTTAGAAAGTGACGACAAGTATCAATTGCTATGCCCCCTCCTCCTCTTTCATTCTCAACACGATGTACGATCCGAGTCAAATGCTATACCTACTCGTAAACTGTCATAATTATAAAACCGAGTTATCTTGCCGAGATCATGATTTCACGAACAATATTAACGGCGCTAATAAAGGTTAATGAAGTATAGTCCTTTGCTTTTCCGCGAACTTGTCTCTTGGTTAGATGTGACAATAAATTGTGCTCACATTATGCAGTTTCCACAAAAAAATACGCATGCAAATACAACAAACCACCATCAGACAATATACCCTCGACATGTGGTTTGCCTCTCTACGAGGCATTATCAGGAGATGGATGAGATGTCGATAGTCGAACCCGAAAATTATCTTCTCGACGAATCAGCTATTATAGGTGTTCTTTTGTTCTTTCGAAGTATGAGCAGTGATGATAGATGTTCGCTGTTATTATTATCATCAGCCAAAACACGTCCACTGCTGGACATAGCCGTCCCCTAAATATTCGGGGAATATGCCGTAATCGCCACGCTTAGCAGGCGGATTGATGATTCCAGGTAAATGGTACAAGTACGCGGCGGCCGCTGCTACCCGACCTCTGGTATATTCTTTAGTCACCTCTTATGACATTCACGGGATGTGATAGGTTATTAATATATACACGCTGCCGATACACGCTGCTAACTCTTTGAACGCCAAGAACACCTGAAGTTGTCGTGTCTACTGCGCCAGCAATGCCTAAAGGATCGTAAATTGTCGCAATAGTTTTTTATTGTTGTTTGTTTCTTGTCACTATTGGTCTAGGCAGACCATTTCAGAGGTTCTGAAGTAGGTGGCGTTCTGAAGTAGGTTTTGTCGGAATAGTGATTGCATGGCGTGTGACTGACAACGTCATTCAAATATGAAAGCGTTTAAAGGGTTAAATCAATTCTCCATAATGTCAGACTACCTTTGTGTCCTGATCACATCAAAAGAATTTGGACAATCTTTGACAGAAGGATATTTGAGAGTGGTAGAAGGATATATGATAGGATAGATTTTTAACCGACCCTATCAAAGCAAAAACAACAACTGCTGACTCGTCTTTTTCGGGGTTGAACATGACCACATTCTCGTCCATACATATATTATAAGGGTACCCCTTATCTTGCACAATCTCTATTGTCCAAAATACATTTCGTTAACCGTTTTCGCACAATAATTTTTAGCCGAATGATACTATCGCATAATTATATACTTACCACAATTGTTAAGTCGCATAGTATTCATTTGGCACAATTTTGAATAGCAGAATACTAATATCGCCAACTTTTATTTCACAGAATTTTATGTAGCACAATATAAGTTCCGCCGAATTTATTTCGGCATAATTGTACCATAGCATACCCACAGAACCGAATCGCTGCCAGAAAACTGATGGAGTAGGACAGTTAAAAAAACACAGAACTTGTCATTTTTATTTTAAATAAGTATAAGACATGCAAAATAGTAAAGAAAAAGGATTATTCTAAGGAATAACTATGCTAATCTTAAATTAGCACCTATAGCCTTCAAAAATCCATTGTATGTATAATCAGCTTGATTATTTAGGATGACATTAATGCGAAGCGTTTTATCTAATACCTTCTTCTTTTTCGCAAGTGCACATCAATAAAAATATTATTGTGGTACCCACACCCACAACTAAGCATGAGCAATTAATATATGAGCAATTAATGCTTTCTACATCATTACTATAACATAATTACACTCAAGGATGCAAACGGAATATTATGCCATATAAATTTCGGCGACACAATTATTCGACCATAGGGGTATTGTTCTAATCGACATTATGCCAATGTACTATTCTGCCAAAGAAACATGTGCGAAGTGATAGTATGCCAAGAAATTTAGGCAAAAAGCAATTGTGCGAAATGATGATTGTGCCAATGGTTGCTTAGCGAAACGAAAATATGCCAATAAATTTTGTGCAACACATTAGTAACCCATATTATAATTACCTGACGCAGCGGGTAGTGCTCTACGAGGACAAAGATGGACGGCGGAGATCCAGAGGAATGAGGTGTGGGGTCCCCCAGGGATCGGTGCTCGGGCCCCTCTTATGGAACGTGGGGTTCGACTGGGCCATAAGAGGGGCCCTGCTCCCCCGGATGGCGGTCATCTGTTACGCCGATGACACGATGGTGGCCGTCCGGGGGACAGAGTTGAGGGAGGCATTGAGGAGGGCGACGGTCGCGGCGGACCTTATGGTCACCCGCATAAAGCTGCTAGGCCTTAGGGTGGCCCTCCCGAAAACTGAGGCCATCGTGTTCGGGGAAAGGGGCTGGCGGCCGCCTGCGGCAATCGCAATACCGGTCGCGGGGGAAGCGGTCCAGGTGACGAGGCGGCCCACATCAAATATCTGGGCATCCATCTGGACCGCAAATGGGACTTCGGGGAGCATTTCCGCCAACTTGCTCCCCGAGTCGTGGCTGCTGCGTCGGCCATGGCAAAGCTCCTGCCGAACGTGGGGGGGGCCAGTGCGGTGTGTCGCTGCCTGTACGCCGGGGTGGCCAGGAGCATGGCCCTGTACGGCGCGCCAATCTGGGTTGACCGGCTTGGCGCGGCGAACAGGGCCCAATTGAGAAAGCCCCAGAGGGTAATCGCCATCCATGTAATAAGGGCCTATTGCACGGTCGCGTGGGCGGCGGCGTGCGCCTTGGCGGGCACCATGCCCTGGGAGCTGGACGCCCAGGTGCTCGCGGAGGTGCACAGGGAACGGGTCAGGCGCAGGGCGGCCGGCGAGTTCCCCCCCAACGAGGTGCTGAGGGAAGAGCGGCGGCAGGCGCAAGAGAGGGCGAGAGACCGGTGGAAAACGGAGCTGGAGAAGTCCCCCTATGGAGTCCGCACCATAGGGGCACTCCTCCCCTCGTTGGACGCCTGGTTGGACAGGCGGCACGGGAAGGTTGGATTCGGGATGGCGCAGGTAATGACCGGACACGGCTGCTTCGGTCATTACCTGCACCGAATAGGGAGGGAACGGAATCCGGCTTGCCATGAGTGCGGCGACCCAGACGACACGGCCCAGCACACCCTTGATGTGTGCCGTCACTGGGACGCTGAGCGCCGTACCATGGCTGGGGCCCTCGAGGTGGGTGGTCTCTCGCTTCACAGCGTCGTGGCGGCCATGCTGAGGAGCGAGAAATCCTGGGAGGCGGTAGACTCCTTCTGCGAGGTTGTCCTTGCACAGAAGGAGTCCGCGGAGCGGGAGCGAGAGGACAGGGTGGATGCGCTCCCGCCCCGGCGTAGACGAAGGGGGAGGGCACGCGCGCGGTTCGCCGCAGCACTCCCCCGGTAGGGCCAGTGGGTTGGGGACTCACATTACACGGCCCTACACGTCTGGGGGGAGGATCAGGCGTTGCTGATTCTCCCCTCCTTTGGCGCGGGTGCCCCGGCATAATATAGCCGGGGCCGCCGGGGGACGTCGTGGTGGCGTGTAAATGATCCCATGGCGTCCCCTTAACGGCAGTGACGGTAACGCCGGAGTGGTTTTAGTGGATATGCCCCTCCCTCAGAGGGGAGAGTCCCACATACCCCCCCGCTATGGCCTGCCCTGGGCCTGGGGGGGACGCGTAATGTGTTTCCACTTCGTCAAAAAAAAAAAAAAAAGGTAAGTAAGGCAGGTCCGACTTGGCTTAGGTTAGGTACGACGGCGAACGAAGCGAGGAGGAGTGTTAGGTTGAACTGCGACCCTAACGAGCGAGCGAAGCGAGCGAGCCGCGCAGGTCCGATTTGGCTTACGATTCCTAACATTACCAATTTCACCTTAAGGCAGATCCGACTTGGCTTAGGTTAGGTACGACGACGAGCGAAGCGAGGAGGAGTGTTAGGTTGAACTGCGACCCTAACGAGCAAGCGAAGCGAGCGAGCCGCGCAGATCCGACTTGGCTTACGAACTTGACTGCGTGCCTCACAGAAACGAATCGCTGCCAGAAAACTAGGTTAGGTTAGGTTGAACCTGCGTGCCTCACAGAAACGAATCGCTGCCAGGAAACTAGGTTAGGTTAGGTTGAAACTGCGTCCCCCACAAAACCGAACTACATTTACTAAATTTTGTGCAACACATTAGTAATCCATATTATAAATGCGAAAGTAACTCGGTCCGTCAATCTCTCTCCCAGTTTGTCTGTTCACATTCACACTTAAACCACTGAACCGATTTTGATGAAATTTAGTATAGAGATACTTTGATACCCTGGAAAAGATATAGGATAGATTTTATTCTTGAAATCTGAAGTTTGTATGGGGAAACGCAGGCAAAGCCGCGGGTAAATGATAATTGATAGTTATCTATAAGTACGCACTCTATATCTTTGAAGATGGCACAGGAAATAAACTGGCGGTTCTTATAGATGCTGGTGTAGAGGAAAGGTCCATAGCATTTGTTGGTACGCTCCTTGACGAGACACGCGGAGATCACACCAATGAGGACAGCGTTGTTACCTTCGCCGTAGACGAGAGGGCCACCGTGATCGTTCTGGGAAGGAAATAAGTCTGTGTAAAAAAAAACTTTAGTGACAAGCTTTTAATGCCGACTATACTTTTCTATATTAGCCAATTACTTAATTACTTATCGAGACGATTCTAAAGAGTCACGATGGATGGTAGATCGCTTTTAAATTATTTAGCAATGTCCTCTCGGCATTTTCGCTTCGACGTACCCATATAGTTTTGGAGTAATATGGCTCTAAATGATGCACGGCGGAATCGAACTTCACTCCTCTCCCCCAGTTCCTGCGCTATTATCCTCGATGGTTGACTATCTATCTGATAAACAAGTTTACCAGGGTTTACACCGAGATCTTAAATTACATGGCAAATACAACAGGTCAAAGACCATCCCAGCTTTTTTAGGTTTTATAAAATTCGACATTCTTTTTCTCTGAAACTATTATACCAACAATGAAGCAAATTTGTAGTAAATTCACTATTACATTAAATTTTATGCTAGTATTTATGGAGGTTTTCGAAATAAAAGCAAATTACTGAAAAAAGTAACACTTAAACCAAAATCCCGACGTCAGCATAGCCACCAACACGCAAGGACTTTTAGGAGGTTTATTAGAACCCCTCAAGGAAGTCCTGTACCGATTTTGAAACCACCACGAATTATTTCCGCTGATTGGCTTAATTAATGTAAAATTTCTCAGGTCGAATGTTCACATGTTTTGTAAACCTTCACAAATTCTCTTATGCAGGACCGTTTTGGGGGAGTCGGTTTGGATTATATGTCTACTGATGTCAAATTTATGAAAATTTCTACTAATATTGCAAAAATGTGTGAATGTGATTAATTAATTAAGAAATAGACTTTAAAGACTAAACTTGGCACACAAATCGGCATCTCTTGCATTAAAACAGGAATACTAATTCATTTTCTGCCAACGCTGGCTATTATAAAGTTGTAAAAATGTGGAAAAATGTTATGGCTGTATATTGGAGTTATTTCAACTTTTTTTGCATACTCCTTGCACGCTACCTTGAAGCGAAAAAGAGGGTTATGACTTGATTACCTCTCTGAACGAAGCTATGGGCAATTTTTAGTATGATTATAAAAGTGTTTTTACTTCACAGAATCCTCCATCGGCAACCGGTCCTCCTTTTGCTTTCCGTTGGTTTGTCGTATTTGTAGAACTATCATTTCGGTCATCGTACGCAGAGTGGATGACCAAATTTGTCGGCACTTTATCTATGAAATCGGCCCTTCGCCCTTCCTCTTCATCAGAGTAGTTGATGTCTTGGCAATCTACGTACTTCTCCTGTGAAAAAGTGTGATTAAAATATATGAAAAGTACCTTTATAAAGTGGCGAAATATTTTACAAGCAAAACCTGAAATTATAACTGATTGATAATCCCTATGACTATGAGTGAAATGTAAAGTGCACAGAGACATCAAAATATATTTCACTCGTCTTAATCTTAATCAAGTTCTGTTCGGTCTCGCCCTGTTTCTTTCTCTCTTTGTATCTTACCATCGTGTGTCGTAAAATTTGCCCAAATAATATTTGTCTATACTCTTCTGTTGTCAACAAATTTAAGCCAATTTCTCTTCATCATATTAAACAAATAATCGGTGTATCGATAATAAATCCCAAACTCGTCTAGAGAGAAGCTGATAATTGTAAAAGGCTAAGACGAATTTTTTGAACAATAATAGCTAAGAACAGTCAATGAAGTCACCTTAGGAGATAGGTACAATAAAACTAAATTCAAATAATTCCATCTGTTTAGGAGCTACGATGCTACAGACAGACACACAGATAAACAAGTCAAACTTACAAAAACCCTCTTGTTTCGCCCGGGGTTAAAAATCACATTGCTAATGAATTAACTTACATTACAAATTTCAGACATGGTCTGCCCAATATCCTTGGTGCATATCATGTAGTTGTCAATAATGTTGTTGTAGCGCGAGCCCCAGCGTCTCTTGCATCTGTTCTTGGGTATGATCTCCACTCGTGACTCTAGAAGTGTCTGCGCACCGTCCGCCCTGCGGGTGAACCACTGAAATAGGTTTTCTACGTATCAGGATAAGCATGTTATTGACTGCATGTCTATGGTAAGTCAAAAACCTAAGGGAAAGGTCTTTAGTTCAGTTCATAGTATCAGCTAAAAGAGTTCTATAGCTAGGCAGAAGCCTCTCCAAAGATCTCCACAACGACCAGTCGTGAGCCTCCCCCATCCAATGTTTTCCTTTGGTCTTGACCAAGTCGTTTGTCCACCTTGTGGGCTTCTTCTTCTTTTGTTGACTTCTGCCACAACAACTTCTCTTGGCAGCGATGTGTCCCACTAACTGCCATTTAAATGTGGGAACTCTGTGAGCTATGTCGACGCCCTTGGTTCTCCGCTAACCGAATACGGTTTGGAGACATCTTCATTCTATAGTGACTAAACTTTTTTCTTAAGTAGTAATTTAAGTGTTAAATGCTTCGGGTGAAAATGTTGAACCCATCTCCAACGCCTCTTCGGACCAACATTAGCTCCCTCACCAACATAAAAATTTAATATTATGGAACTGTTTCGTTTGAAATATTCGTTCGATGGTACGCCCAAGCTCAATAAGGATTGTCTTATGAGTACTAGGCGACGATACTTATATATTTACTTACAATTATTCATAGAAAACATCCTAGTCTCAGGAACAAATATTTATGCTTAACACACAAATATTTTCCCTTCCCGGGATTTGAACCCAGGACCGTGAGCTTCGCAGGCAGCGTCACTCCCGTTGAGGTAAATACACCCAGTACAAATAAATAAATTGTCTAAATCCTTACATCACTGTACTTCAAGGTACTCCCCCACCCCGCAACCCAGACCACATTCCCCGCGTTCTCTAGCGCGGTGCTCTGGTTGTTGTACGCGAGGGGTTTGGGAATGAAGTCGCAGCCTCGAACGCGTCTTTCGAAGTCGAAGCCATCCTCTACTTTGACAACAGCGATGTCGTTGTTCATCCATCTGATGTTATCGTTTTCGTGGCCGTCGAAAATGTAATCTAAATAAACAAAAACACACGAGGACAAAGAAGAGTTCATAATTGGAATGACTCGGGGCATTGGTTTTAGAATCCAGCGGGCCTATGATGGTCGCGTTTATCACGCGCTGGATCCAGTAACAGAATAATGCCAATAGATAAACCAAAGCAAATGTTTTAATTCTATGTAGTAAAAATTGACAGAGCTTACTTTTGGGAACACATTTCCAAATAGCTTTCTTCGCGCCGTTTTTGATACATTGATTTGTGTATTTGTCATCATCAGGTGAATATCTGCAAAAGATGGAAAGTTATAAACGATAGATGATGGGACACTGGACCGCACGGTACAGTCCTCGAGTACTTAGAATATGATTCGGATTGCCCTCAATTTGAACAAACAATTGATAGATTTTCATATGTCGGATAAAATCAGTTATATTCGTGTAATAGAATGACAATCTTGGAAGTATATGGAGCAGTTAATACCCGGCCATTAGTTTACCGAGCTTCATATCTATTATTGCCTAGAAGGGGATTTTAGAGTAAAAAAAACAAATAAATCGATTTTCTATATTTGAATCGTCAGTTCTTGAAATTGGCTCTATAAAATACAGTCATATGGAAACAACTGAGAAAATGATTGTAATGCAATTAACTGGTACTTCTGATAACTTCTATGAAAATATCTAGTAGCGCTTCTGATTGCTCCCGGACAACCGTCGAAACGGTCACGTAGGTAATGCGTAAGGTTCAGTTATAAGCTTCAAGATGGAACCTGAATTGGTTTTAGAGCTTAAGCTAACATTCTGTAGAACCATTGAATCCTTCTAACAGACACACGACGCTGGGCTGTTGTGAACTACAACTACTGGTTCAGAAACAAGATCTGTGATGTTACTTGTAAGTTCCTGAGACGATGTAGAAATGCTCAGCATCCTCGATGCAGGCAGCCGAAGTGACGATGTACTCCTCGTGAACGATCACGCCACCGCACAGCCACGATCGGTACGATTGGTGCTTCTGATTACTCCTGGGCAGCTTGAGATGAACCTAGGCACCAACAAAAATTTTCAAGGCAGAAATGCCGGGAATTTCTGACTTTTGTGCAAGTTGTGACCTATTTTCCAACAAATTACAATTTGCACAAACTCAAGTTACGTTCATTAAGGTTCACACTTCCCAGAAATTCGTGCGATCATAATCAACTTCTTAAAAATGTTCTGCAGCTTTATGTTGCTACGTTTCTGTCACTTTATTATATTTGCTAGCTATTGTTACTTAAGTGTGGATGTTCTGTAATGTTTCGATTAATGACTTAAGCTAACTCTGTTTTTAGCTCCTAAGAAAATTAATGTAATATACAAAATTATAACTTAAAGTCGTGACGGTTTGCATGAATTTTTTTCTCCTAACAACGTACCATGTACGGTCTTCCGTCGGTGACTTCCCAACCATTTAGTATCCTTCGTGTGTCATTAAGTATTTCCGCTATATTTTCTGGCAGATGCGTCGCAACTTCGATAGCCCGAACATCTGAAAAATGTGGTCCTTTGTTTGTAGTCCTGTTACTTAGTAGCATGTAAGCATACATCAAAAGACACTGAAGTCACATGACATAAATTATGGAAGCTAGCAATTTGCAAAATAAGGACAGACAGGATAATAACAACAGTCAACATTATATGAGGCAAGAATTCATGAAGGCAATGAGAAAATGAAGCATGGTGATTAGAAGGAGCAGAAATGTAAAAATTTGCTCGCATATTCCCTTTACGCAATAATTATAACAATCTAATCAAACTGCCTTACCTGAGAAGCATAATAATGTTGTAATTATACTAAAAACAGACTTCATGATATTGCAAAATCTATACGTGGAAGAAGTATGTGAGATCAACACAAGGTTAACTTTGAAAAGTAATTTCACGGTTTACATCTGCAGTTAAATAATAATGAATTTGAGATTGGGTGTGATCAGAATTATTGTTATGGAGGAAATGTTCCAATAATTGCGTTTGGATATTAAATATACAATCAAATTTGCCTTTTTACTTAAAATTCCTCGTAAAATACGAAGTATAAGTCTTAGATTAAAACCTTAGTTTTAGATTCGGAAATCATTATGAAAGTTAATGAAATACATGATGTTTATGATCTTAAAAGATTGTTTTTATTAAGATTAAAGTTCGCATCAATGCGTCAACCGTAAAACCATCCGCCTGGGTGGGAAACATTATTATTCATTACAATGTGGTTCATAATCGCAATCATTTTAAAATTCTAAAGCATTTTTTGTCTTAATTATGATTATTCATTGTTATATTCTTATTGGGCCATATTCGGTAGGTTTTACGGTACTGTTGAAGATACATAATAGATAAATGCAGATATTGAATGTCAGTTTTAAATCTTCAGTTTTTAATTTTATGATCAAAATTAGAAACAATGTTTGGAAAAAACCTTTTTGAAAAGTCAGTACTCTTTTCTCCTCCAGAGTATGTTTTTTCCTATAAAAAAACCTGTATCAAGAATATCATCTGCTATCTTCAAAATTCTAAGTTTGCATAATAACAACGGTCACTGTCATATTACTACCTATTTTTTACACTATGGAGGAGGGATATGATAGGACAAAGTAAGCGCGAGACGAGGTGTGAGCATCGATTTGATTTGAAAGCATATATTCGTTCTCTTAGAGACTTTAAGTCATTGGTTACCTACCAATAACTTAAAGTCTCTAAAAAAAAGACGTAAATAAAGACTTTTAAAATTTTTACAAATAAAACAATAATTAAAACGCTTATACTTTATTAAGCAAAATCAAGTGTATTGTGGAAACTACTAATTTTTTTCACTTACAGACCTGAAGACAATACCTCCATGCTGTTCGATCCTGTCCACAGTTACGGTTTCCTTAGCACGTGTTACTTGTGGTCCATTGGTCGAATGCACTTCTTTGACCGGCTTCGGAACAGCTATCTCATGAGCCCCGCTAGTCACATTATTTTTAGTCACATCTGCTCCGTCCGCTCTGGTAGCATCGCGCTTCGCGTCTCTTGCGTGGTCTTCATCCGTTATTTCTTTCATTCTTCGCTTTGCTGCGAGTTCGTTCTTAGCTGGTCTGTACAAAAAAAAAATGTTTTGAGTGCGTTATTGAATAAATAATTTGCTTGTTTCCTTTATTTTTCGATTTACAAATCTTGCACTGTATTGTAATATTTCCTACGGATATGTCAAGGCTGTATGTATTCAAATTTGAATTGTACGGATTGCGCAAGCGACACTTCTTGGAAATCGTGTATAAATCGAGAGGTCGGTTCGTCTCCTTTAAGAAAATAAATGTATTATCGCCTCCTTACTATCGCCACCTTATTGAAAAACTATAAATTGTGGCGTTATTTTTGATTATCTTGTAGACGTTGCGAATTTCTGCAATTTTTATCTAAATTATGCTATATACTTTTATGAAATGGCCATAAATTAGGCGATGGTAAAGAGGCGTACCTCAAATATTGACCCAGATACCAATTCTGTTGTACAATTTACACATCTGTGTAAGCAGATCTCTGTCACGTAGTATAAAGTTATTCAGTAGGCAGATTACTTTTATAGTTTCTGAATCATAGCAAAAATTACCCATCCGGATGATCGATCCAACTCATCTCGGTCTCTGTATGCGTTATACTGGATCTGTACATCTTCGAACATTCTGGACTGTAACATAACGAAGGCAATTAAACAATGAACGATATTAATACAATATATGGACAAAATCAAATGATCTACATTATCCTAGATAGTACTTGTGAAGCTATTGTGACCTTCAACTCGCATGCCTAGCCTGGAATACAATATTTCCTTGGAATATATAAGGTTAAATAGGTATTTTGGCATAATTTTAAATGAGGAATGATTAAAAATATACTTATTTAAAAATATATTTATAAAAAAACCATACAAAAGGTTCTGCAACAGCACTAAGTGCCTTAATTATGAGTGATCGCTATGATGGATGGCGACCGAAATAATCCCAATGTATCTTATTACAAAAATAAACTGGCCCTTACGATTTATTCTTATAAATAGCGCAGTCCAGAAGCACCCTGTTCTTGTAGACGCTGGTGTAAAGGAAGGGCCCGTAGCACTTGTTGGTGCGCTCCCTGACGAGACAGGCGGAGATGATGCCGACGACTACTGGAATCGAGCCGCTTTCTACTATCAGTGGGCCGCCGTGGTCGTTCTTGAAATTTAGTTATTTTTATTATGGTTGATAACTCCACGCATTTTTTGACGGGGAAAGAGGTAACCTCTACGCAAAATGAATAAAATTACGAGGTTGGTTCGAAACATACTACCAAACGCGTAAAAGTAGAAAAATAAAAGAAGGAAGGAAGGTAAAAAGAAAACTGATCTGAGATGTCAGATCAAGAAATGGTTAATATCACAGAACCCGCCACTGTTGCAGTATGCCCGATACTCTGAAGCGTTGTAGATGGAGTCGTGGAGACTGAATCAGGGTTCATGTTTCACTCCTGTTTTTCGACTAGGGAGGTGGTAACGTAAACAGCTCATGACCAAGCCAAATATATAAGTTAGCTTGAGCTTCCAAGAAGAATTGAAGGAACAAGCAAGGAGATAAGGAAAAATAAGAAACAGAAAAGGAAGAAGCAGCAGATTTTTTTAGATCTATGTATGATCCAAAAGTGTCAACCTCACAGAATCCGCCGCTGCTGTAGGAGACCCGACGCTTCGAGGCATTGTGGGAGGGGTTGTCGAGCACCAACGACTCAGGGTTGACGACTCTCCGGTTTGACTCGCCTGATTCCTCGGAATACGTGATGTCTACGCAATCCACGTATTTCTCCTAAAAGTGAGACGATAATTATAATAATATACGCGTTCTTTTAAATTTAGATGAAAGCTTCCGAAAGTTGCTTTGACGAAATATTATTATCCAGTCAAAATGGTCTGGATGCAATGATGAGGGTGATTATTGATTACCCTTTCTCACATAATCTAAAAGGCAAAACTCTATATAGACCTCCGCGGCTCGCTCGCTTCGCTCGTTAGGGTCGCAATTCCACCTAACACTCCTCCTCGCTTCGCTCATTGTCGTTCCAAACCTAAGCCGAGTCGGACGTGCATTAAGGTTAAATAGATAAGCTGAAATTAAAGATTTATCAAATAGTTATTACCCTAAACAATAGTATGTTTAATGTATATTAGTCGAATACAAATATGCCAATCAAAGGCCAAAAATTTGTCTGGATTCAATGATGATGGTGAGTATTGATTGCCCTTTCTCACATACTCCAAAAAAGAAATACAAAACACACAGGTCATTATTCTATGGAAAATAAATTATGTGATGACATGAGAAATGGTATTATTCATGAGTATCGTGCAAGAAAAAATAATACTCGTAACTATATTTACGTTGAAATAAAACAATTTAACGGATTATATCGCGTATATTATCTCATTTTAGTTCCCAATTGTTTTATTTCAATGAGTAATAATCGCGGAAACAGAAGAAAATATTATATATTTACGTTGCTTTGTTTGTATGCGCTATTTACATTCTGAAGACCCTGTAGTACGTAGGTCACTCGATAAGTTTTGAGATGCTCGAAATTCGAAAATGGAACGCACCTGAATTATATGTTTTTAAAAAGCAAATTTATTTAAAAATAAAACACAAGTTGCCGATTCGCTCCAATGAATATGTTACAGTCATTTTTCTAAAACGGTTCCCGCGTTTTTTCTTTGTAACGATGGACCGCGAACATTTGCGTGCTATGATATTTTATGATCTTGAATTTGGTTTATCTGAACAATTGTGTTTGCAAAGATTGCAGTCAGCGTTAGGAGATTCTGCTCCTTCACGGGCAACAGTTTTTAGATGGTTCAACGAATTTTAAAGGGGTAAAACCAGCCTCGAAGACGACCACCGAAGTGGTCGCCCGCAAACAGCAGTAACTGCAGAAAACGTGTGGACTACTGTAATGTTGGTGCGAGAAGATCCACGAATAACATACAAAGACATAGATAATATCTTAGACAAATCAAATCAAAATATTCTTTATTCAAGTAGGCCTAGTTACAAGCACTTTCGAAATGTCAGTAGGGAAACCCAGAAAAAACCTAATCAGATCATTTAACTTAAGTGTAATATTATTGATAAAATCATCATTTTAAAAATTAAAATAATCAATAAGATAAATCCCAAAAGGATTGTCAATAAAAAATAAATAATCTAGAATGTGTCTAGAATAAAATTCTAAATGTCAGAGTATATAAAACAATTAAGATTAAAATAATAATAATACCTTAGGTATTCGTTAAAATTATTATTCATATACCTACATGACGCTATAATTTACATTAATCCCACGCGACTTCATCATTCATGTAGTCTTGTGTGCTATAATAAGCTTTAGAAAATAATTTTCGTTTCACAATATTTTTGAATTTGCCAATAGACAACTCAGTTATGCAGCTAGGAAGTTTATTATAAAATCTCACACAGTTACCCATGAATGATCTCCTTATTTTATGGACCCTAGTAGCAGGCACTTCGAGCTTATGCTTATTTCTAGTATTAATATTATGTATATCACAGTTCTTCTTAAAGTGGGTAATATTTTTATGTACATACATAATATTATCATAAATGTATTGACAATGCACTGTCATTATATTAATGTCCTTAAACTTATCTCTAAGCGAGTCTCTATAGTTCGCGTTAGCATCATTCTACATCAATATCTTGGAGTAAGGAAGCTCAGTTGTCGTTGGATACCACGTTTGCTCTCCGATACTGAGAAACAGGCTCTTGTAGATTGGTGTCGTGAGATGCGTCTACGATTCGACAACGGGACATCGCGGCGTGTATCGGAAATAATTACAGGTGACGAAACATGGATTTACCAATATGACCCACAAGCGGCAATCGTCAGTATGGGTCTTCTCAGAGGGAAAGTTACCAACAAAACGACGTAGACCTCGTAACGTCGGCAAAAAAATGGTAGCTAGTTTCTTTTCACGGGGCGGACATTTATCAACATCAATGCTGGAAAATTATAGGTCAATCAACTCTGATTGGTATACTACAGTAGCATTGCCGCAAGTTTTCAAAGCAGTGCGAGAGAAGAGACCAAAGACTGGACTACGGGGAATCTTGCTGCATCACGATAACGCCTCTTCACATACGTCCCTCAGAACAAAGGCGTTTATTGAGAAAGCTGGGATAGAAACCTTACCACATCCACCCTACAGTCCTGACTTAGCTCCCTGCGATTTCTTTCTGTTCCCGGTGGTGAAAGAAGCCGTGGCTGCATATGAAGAAGCAATTTCGAACCTATCTATTGCAGACTGGCAAAAGTGCTTCCAAAGTTGGTTCAGACGAATGGAACTCTGTATAGAGAGTAATGGAGAGTATTTTAAAAAAAATTAAATAAATAATACTTATATCTTCAATAGTTTTTTTTAACTCAAAATTTATCGAGTGACCTACGTATAGCTCCTATGTATGCAGTAGGCGTTTTGGATTTTCAAAAACTGAGGGTTGATGAACAAAAAATGATCGAAAATGGTAATTAGGCACAGGCAAACATAGTTAACTAGGGTAGATCGCTAGTCAAATAAACGGATGATACGAGAAGATTGCTGGAATACGTCTATGTCGATTCATAAGAGCTGGCGCAGACTTGATAAGCAACGAGCTTATTTCGCTTCAGCAGATAATGTACAATACGCAAAATACTAACTGCGCGCATAATGTGCAAACAGTCAAAATCCACATGATAAATCTAAATCATGACAAACGTACAGTACACGAACTGTACATGCGCAAAATTGACATCATCATAAGTGTAGGTAAATCATGACAAATGTACATTACGCTGATTGTGCAAACAATCAAATGTACATATGATAGTTATGATGATGATTTTGTGCTTTCAGCGTAAGCACATTTTGCGTACTATACATGTCATTACTGAACGTTTGTCATGATGTAGATTTTGCGTATGTACATTTTGACATAATTATACGTCTCCCAGCAAATCTTAAACATACCTAATATCAACGATACGCATGACACTACGTTAAAACAACTGGATGATAAACAAAAAATACCGCTTTAGACCCGTCATATTAATGATTAATAATATACACAAACATAAGAGTATAAAATTGATATGTAGTGTTTTGCTCATGCCGATGATGAAACTTACCTGGCAGACTTCGCTAAGATCCGGCACCAGATCCTTAGTGCAGATCATGTAGTTGTCGATGATGTTGTAGTATCGGGAGCCCCAGCGGTGCTTGCACTTCTTTTTGCTGATGACAAGCACCTCAGTTTCCTTTAGAACGTTAGTAGCCTCCATCTGTTTTCTGTTCCTGTTTACCCACTGCAATGGAATTTATAAGTTATCCCTTTACACCAAATATTTGTGACTTCATTCATGTCATATCAGGTCATTTATTCATTTACAATTGTGTTTGACATCTTAAAATAGCATACAAAATTACAATAGTATTTCACCCGTCACACAACCTTAAATTATATATAGTCATAATTATATCGTTAACAATTCAGCAGTCAAGGCAACATAAACATGCATTGTGGGTAAGTTATAATAATTTATGTGATAACAATACATGTGATAACTAAATTATTATTCTTTGATAAAGTCATCCATTGAGTAATACGACTTTTCTAACAGGAACTTCTTAAGCTTTGCATTGAAAATGTTACTATTTGCCCCATTTGAGGTCAGTTGGCAATTTATTATATAATGCATCAATTGCAAATATGTCGCGTGTTTAACTATGTTCAGCCTAGGGACTAGGGACAATATTGCAAGATCATGTTCCTCCGTCTTCTATGCTCTCCTATCAATGAAGGTGCTTTACAAAGTCTGTGAGCAGTACGAGGATGTAGAGGCATGGCACAATTAAGATTCTAAGATCTAAAAGTGTTATCTGCAAGATTCGCTCTGAGGGATGCGTACAATAGTGCGAATTGCTCTTTTTTGCATTTTAAAGCTAGCATCTGCATTGCATTTATAATTATTGCCCCAAAGTTTGATGCTATATCGTAGCTTGGTTACTACTAGAGCATGATAGACCATTTTTAGTTGCTGAATTTGTATCACGTGTCTCAGGCTACTAGGAGCATTGCATGCAACACCTATTGAGTTGATCAACGCTTGTATTTCATGTTTTCAATTCAGCGGGCCTATGATGGTTGCGCTTGTCACGCGATAAATAAATGACATAGCTGTCGTCACCTTCTGACACGTATGTGAGTGCGAGCGTGACAGGCGCGTCATCATATCATTTATCGCGTGATAGATGCGACCATCATAGGCCCGCAGAAAGTGTCTAAAATCAAAATATCAGCCAATCATAAAATTAAACAATCAACTTCAAAAAATAGGAGGGGGTCGTAAATTTGGGCTGGAATATTGTCTTACGTCATTGTACTTCAAGGTGCTGCCCCAGCCAGCGATTAAGCCAGAGGTACCAGTGTTCTCAAGTGTCGCACTCTGTGGGAATAACATTTAATTCAATGTATTGGAATCAAATACACTGATGGTTACAATAATCTAAGAGCATGGTACTTAGTTGTTCGCAGCTTTCACTCAGGTACTTACACTTTTAGTTAGAGATTAACTAGTCTTTGAATGTTTTTTTTTATATGCAGAAGTTCCATGCAACAATCTAGTCATACTTTTTGACTTATCATGAGATCTCAATACGTCAGAGGTAATTGAAGTTTTAGGAATTCATGGTAAATTATAGAGAATGGCAATTACATCCTAAAATTTGCATAAAACATCGTTACGGATGATTGCCGATAAGTTTTTCAGTGATAGCTTTCTGGCTATGGTAAAATATTCTACGGCCCGCCCAACGAGAATAGTGAGAGAAAAAGATGGAAATAGTAACAATCAATAAGATTTCATCCCGATGGCCGTGGAGTTTGTTACGCAGTGACATTTAGTTCATTAGCTTTTATCGCGTTTGCGTTTGGTTATTTTTGTTATGTTTGTCTCTTCTCTTGCTTTGGATCTGCGGCCAATTCTTTAGCTAATCTGTGGCTGTAATTAAATTGGTGTTGTACAGTAAAAAAAATATAGTTAAGTTGTTAGTTTTTGAGTTATTTTTATGGTTTTTTATGTTTTAGCATTTATAATGGGTATTCTCTAGCAATATTATAAAGTAAAGAGAAATGTCTACTAGATTCGAAACTGTATATTTTTATTTGTTTACCAACTTTCTCTGTTAGAGTAATGTCGTGGGTTTTTCGTTCGTTTGCGACTTCCTCTTTTAAGTGTTACAAGGTTTAGTGTGATTTGGGTTACTGAATACCTGTAAACGTACCTGATTGTTGTAGCAGATGGGTTTAGGCACATAATCACAACCCCTGATGCGTCTGTTGAAGTCGAATTCGTCCTCCACCTTCACCACGGCTATATCGTTGTTCATCCATCGGATATTGTCGTTCTCGTGTCCGTCGAAGACATAGTCTGTGGCAACAGATGTTTTACTCCGAAATTCGAGGTTCAAAGTGTGTCACGTAGGGCATGCAATACCGGAGTATTTTCAATACCGGTATTCAAACTCGGTATTCAGTCTCAATACCTGTATTCCGGTGTTTCGGAATTTCGGAATTTCGGTATTTATGCCCTAGGAGTCACGTACCGTCCCCCTCGCTTTTGTGTTAAACTATCTGTGAGTTCGAACTTATGTTCAATGTACATACTAGAATGCGTTCGTAACTTCGTTTGTTTCAGGGTAATCAGATAAAAAGTATCCTGTAACCATCGGTGGACAGCTACCAGAATTACCAAAAAAAGGCGAAATCTGTGTAGCCGTTTTGACGTTTCGTGATGAAGACATACGTACAATCATACAAAAATACAAAAAATCTAAAAAACAATATATATTTTCCATTCAGTGATCTTCAATTAGTCCGTTTCACTTTTTTATATCTTCAATGTACAGAGGAATCATTTTTACAACTTTATGATAGTGAATTTCGTGTACAAATTTTGATTAAGTACATCGTAAGAACGTCCCAATGGTTGACACCTTAATTCCAAAAAACAACCTATTTTCATCTCTGAAGGCGCAGTGTCTAGCAGCGCGGCATTTACCTTAGTTCCGTTACGATAAATGCTGTTCATTTCTATATCCTATTCAAATACTAAAAACGTATTGTACCACAAAGACATACATTGACGTTTGTATGTATATATGATACAAACGTTCACAAAATAAATAAGTTTCTATCAAAAATTTCATTTTTGTGAGAAGATTTATTTCCGACTGTAGGTTTAATTAAACATCTATCTTTCGCGTTCCTGGCGAGCACATGTAAATAGAGAAAACATTCAAGACTAAAGAATAAATATTAATGCTCACCCCACAAATATTTGCCCTTACCGGGATTTGAACCCAGGACCGTCAGCTTCGCAGGCAGAGTCACTCCCGTCAAGCTAAACCAGTCGTCGTTTTTATGACTGTATTATAAGCTCTTATACGGCTTTTGATACTTCCAAGGTGACCCTAGAGATGAGATACTGTTTAAAAATACTTACTTCTTGGGACACATTTCCAAACAGCCTTTTTCGCCCCATTTTTAATACACATGTTGTTGGTTCGACTGCTATCTGCACTATGTCTGTTAAGAATGAAATATTTAGCGTCAAAACATACAAAAAAACACGATTTTTTTAAACATCAAACAGATAAATTAGTAGAGAGAGAGAGAGAGAGCCAAAATAGCATTTTACCGTGACAAACAGGTTACACAGAGAATAAGCAAAACTTAATTTATTTTTTGTCCTTCTGTGTACTTTTTACCCGATTACGCTAAAGAAAAAAGAGGGTTCTAGGGATTTGTCTTTTTTCTCACCCATTACAGTACAGCTGGTCACTGCCAGCACATCATCTGGTTTTGCCTCAATTTTTCTCTGCTGCCTCGCTCCTTATTACG
Organism: Hedya salicella; assembly: GCA_905404275.2. Classification (NCBI taxonomy): domain Eukaryota; kingdom Metazoa; phylum Arthropoda; class Insecta; order Lepidoptera; family Tortricidae; genus Hedya; species Hedya salicella. The sequence continues at coordinate 9,998,091 of FR990115.1, forward strand.
GAATCACTAAAATGGTCTTGTAGACCAAGAAAGAGACAAGGAAACAAAAAACTTTTTTCTCTTACGAGAAAGAAGTTGCGGGCACCTTCTAGTAGGTAGATAAAGTCCTCACTTGTATGTTCCGGAGATCACGTAGAAGTTTCTTGCATCTTCAATACAAGCTGCAGAAGTGAGGATATATTCTTCATGGATGATGACACCGCCACACAGCCATCGGCGATAGTCCCTGTACTTCGGGTTGTTGGTCGGCAGTTGCAGATATACCTGAGATGGAGTGTCTTGCTTTAATACTTTTTATTCTTCATCACGAGACGTCGGAGATCGAATCAGAAATGAGGAGATTCTTAGACGAACAAAGGTCACCGACAAAGCAAACAGGGTAAGCAAACTGAAGTGGCAATGGGCAAGGCACATAGTTTGAAGAACCGATGGCCATTGGGGCAGAACATGTTCTCGTGTGGAGACCGCTTAAGGTAGTCGGATGACCTGGTTAGTGTTGTGGGTACTCCCTGGATGCGGGTCATCTCTATTTGGCCCATGTGGAAGTCTTGAGGCGGCCTGTGTCCAGCAGTAGACGCCCTATGGTTAAAACGATGATGATGATGATTATTCGTCAAAAACGGAGCTCGTAGTTCGTCTGCGAGATCCAATCAAGATTGGAGATGTCCGTAGAAAAACTTGAGTAACCGACGTAGCTGGTGGAATTGCATATGTATCGTAAGTGGCACATTGATCATAGAACTGGCAGCTGCTGGAATCAACGAATTCCTAAGTGTCGCCGGAAGACGCAGCTTGGTATGCCGCCGACAAAGCGGACAGATGATCTGGTGAAAGTCTGTGGAATCCGCTGGACACACGGCGCAGGACTAGTGATGGCGTTCTTTAGGGGAGGCTTGTGCCCAGCATTGATGATGACGTCTTATGGATGGTGATGCTGATGATGGTAATTGTTTTACCTCAAATTACTATACATATACTATAAATTACATCATAAGGATATTTCTGCCTTGCAAACTAATAGATATAACAATTGGTCCATACAAACGCGGTTAGCGAAAACTCGTTCATCACCAAACTCAAAAAGTTATTAGCTAGCATGCCTCTCTATACTGTAGACGAGTGCTTTGCTAAAAATGCATGGCAATCTTATAATACTAATACTATTGTTTATTGTATCAGAATCTCTGCCGATAATTATGATTATGAGAATTAGCGTTACCAGGGAGTTACTAGTTACGAAGTTACATGTACTTTCTTAGTATTATAAACTATTATAAAAATTGTAAAAGAACGTCCGATTAATCTTACCATGTAAGGTCTGTTAGCGACAGATTCCACACCGTTGATGATCCTTCTGGTCTTGTTTAGAAGCCGACTGACGTCACTAATATTAGTATTCTTTAGAATTTCCCCTACATTAGGCGGTAAAGTGGCTACGTTTATTACTGAAGCATCTGAAATCATCTTTGAAGTTAAGCCAGAGAAAGGAATCAGGTGCGGAATCAGCTTTCAAACAATTATATCGATAGTATCCTGAAAAAAACCCGACTACAAAGTATTATAGGCCTAACCTAAGCTATATGTGTCACTTCCACAACCAAGATGAATAAAGTGACACCTCAAACGTCAAAATCCATCACGACGTTTAGGCTGTAGAATGTGCCAAAGAAATATACATACAAACATACCCACGAATTACCGGACTTCGGGAATGCTGATAATGAGATGGCTCTTGAGCAGCTTAAGAACAACAAGGTACCTGGACGTGACTGTATTACAAAGCAGCTACTGAGAGCTAGAGAACGTCCAGTCATAAGCCATCTTCAGACGTTGGGTAATAGCGTACTCCATAGCGCTCAGAAAAGGCTAACTGAGGCGTCAGTCGGCGGGGCAGCGGAGCATATTTGTCGGAGAGCCGATAGTCGACGGGGCAGATAGAAGTGGAGACCTCGAACGACTCGCCCTGTGGGATGACCTTGAAGAGAATGGCCAAAAGCGATTGGCTGAGAGCTGAGGACCGGGTATGGTGACGTGAATTAGGGTAGGCCTATATTCAGCAGTGTACGAAACCGGGCTGACGACGATGATGATGATGATGATAACTTCTTAGTAACACTTACCTAAAATATGGCATAAAGCGCACAAAAATGTTGCGATAGTTGCTTTTCTGAACCCATCAAACATTGCGATGGATAATCAAAGAATATAGTAGTTGAAATCTGGAAAACAAGAAACATTAATTTATCCTTCGTATTCTGTGATATTGGAAAACATAGATTTGATGTTGAAATAGAAGTGATTGTTATAATAGGTAGTGTATGTTGTTTTATCTTCAGGCGCCGCGATTATCACTCATTTAAATAAAACAAAATAATTAAGAGGCTGTAAAGCGCCCGAATCGTTGGGAGCTCAAATGAGATAATATATGCGAAATAATAATGCGCTTAAATTGTTTTTATGTAAATAAGTAATATACGTTATTAAGCAACAATGATTTATACCTGGACAAATCATGAAATTCCGGTTATTTTATCACCAAACTTGGTATTAATCTTAAAACTAAACTCTCTACTCGTTTCTTTTGATCATTATTGAAATCAATCTGAATTCCAATCTTGCGCGAAATTGTATTCGTTTAAATATTTTTATATTTACAGATGTTATTTCACGTTGTAATGTTGAGTTTATATATTCTGCTGATTCTGACTTTTTCTAAATCCGGTTGCTCTGGTCAGTAGCATTTACCAATTAATTTTAATTAGCTTGTTTGGAATTTGATTAAGCTTCAACTGTTGCATTACATCGGGACTTATTATGACTGTTTAACGTGATAAGAACGTTCATGAATGACAGTTCTACAAGTTAACTTAGTAAGAACTTTGTCTCATTCAATCTACGTTTTCCAGCTTCTTTAAACTTGAATTATTTGTAGCCAATTAGTAGGTTACTGTTACATTATTATAAATATGTAATAACATAACATAATTTGTCTAGATTTAATTATGACAAATTTCCGATTAACTAATCATACCATGTAATCAAAACTCTATCTACAGAAAGTTATCGTTTAGCGACAAATTTCATTCATACTTAGATATGTACGAAAATTGTACTTACTGTACAGCAGGCTGAGCCACAACTGATGCGTACGCACACATTACGCAAGCGGTGTGTCATCTCTTATGAGGGTTCTTACTTTACCACGCACACGCCACGCGCACGTCACGCACTCGCATCCGGTGTGGCTCGGCTTTAAGAGTCCCCGGCAAGTTCGGCCGAAATGCACCTTCCCATACAAACGGAGTTTCGTTCTTATTTTAAAACAACGTGTTGGATTGTAATTGTAACGAAACTTTGTACATACAACAATATGAGGTATATCATGGTCTGTAATTAGTTTATATGTGAGTGAGTTTAGTAACACGTCCCACTTTGTCGATTCTAGTTACGGATTTACGGGCAGTTTAGTGAAATATGGCAAAACCTACCGAAAATCGACTTTCAATGAAAACTGATAGAATATACTGTAATAAACCTATGATTTTGATGTCGACGCAAAATTGTCCAATTTTAGCACCTTTTTAAGGCCTCAAAGTTTTGTGCCCAGCGTCCCATTTTGTCGAATACCTAAAAAAGTCGTCGATATCATATTTGTGCCTGTTTCAGGGAAAAAATCTACTTTGTCGATATGGAGTTATAAGTAGTTTGTAAAATAACAAAGCATAAGCTATCTTTTGGTGAAAAAATGATGTCTCTAAGTGCTATATTTAGTTATTTTTTAATAATTCTTTAAACTTGCAAGAGTGAAAAAGCGACAATTGAGAAAACGTTGGTTAAAGTTTGAACCGCAAAAAACACACTTGTACTTTGAAGTTATGGAGTGGTTAGTATCAAATGAATTGGTATACTTTAAGGATTTTAAATTAGTCAAAATCATGTATGTAACCTTAGTAGTTTGAATATTACAGAGGCTTGAACATAAAAACAGAACGAAAATATGTCAATCTTGAATATGACATACGACACGCAGATTTATCATTAAAGTTGTATTTATAAATGTATTCTCATGCTGAAAAAGACAGAAATAATTTTATGGATCCCTTTAGTTAGTTATTATGTCAAAAAGTTAATAAAAAATGGGTTAGTATACGATTATTTGCCATACTTTATGGATTTTAAATTAGGTACCTAGTCAAAGTCATATTGTACATGTATACTTGTGTAACCTTAGTAGTTTGAATATAAATGTATTCTCAAGCTAAAGAAGACAGACATAGTTCTATGGATCCCTTTAGTAAAAAATATAATTCGTTAAATTTGAATAGTAGGGTTGGGTAACCAACGACAATGGACTTTTTTTATCGATGATTCCGCTAAATAAAAATAGTATTATTTAAAAAAATATAATTTCAAAACGACATAATGATCTATACATATAATAAAGCTGAAGAGGGTCAAAAGTCTGTACATGGAAGATATTCGAAAAAAAATTGGCCGGGGTTACTTAAAATCGATAACAGAACACGTTCCAACAGTTTTTAGAATTTTTGTCTGTTTGTCTGTTTATCTGTTTATCTGTTTGTCTGTTTATTTGTACGCGTATCACGTGAAAACGGCTGGACAGATTTTGATGCAAACTTTACTAATTTGCTATAAAAATTCAACCCTTAAAAGGGGGGGAAGCCACTACACTTGATTGAGTTAAGTTTGCACCTAAATCGTATCGCACTACTTAGGAAGGAGGTGCAAAATTTTCTCAAATATGTGCCGCGAGCCGAGTATCGAGTACTTTTTTAAACTAACAGGTGGCGCTAAAATTAATATCTTTTTGCCAAATTAACTCTAAGTTTAGAAGAGGGGGTAACGGATATTTTTTTTAATAATACAACAAAATACGAGATAAGTGGCTCGGTGGTATCAACAAGGAGGAAGCTCACATGTGCAAGAATTCGCCCAGGTACTGCTTCAGGTTAGAGAAGGCCTTCTGGAGGAAACCAACGGCCTCGTTCGATTACCAGAGACGTTATGCAAGATCGTTCCGTCCGTTGAAGACCACATTCGGAGCGTATACGGAGACCTGAGCCAGGTGACGCGACGTGAGAACTCTTCGGTTTGTGAGAGAGTCGTTAATGCGCGGATATTGGCGGAAATGGAAGCTGAACAGGCAGTATATAATTCCATTAACACTGTCTTGGATGAACGCTTCGTCACAACATAGTTGATGGAGTTCCTAAACTCATTGAGCGCTTCAGGACTCACATTAATCCTGAAAGTTGGAGTTCCGATCATGCTTCTTTGGAATTTGTCACCTTCAAAGTTATGCAACGGAACCAGGCTAAAAGTAGTGCAGCTGCAGCGAAACCTCATCGAGGCTAAAAAACCTGATGGGGTGCGGCACCGGAGAAGCCGTGTTTATCCCCCACACCCCCCACATTACGAGCAACTTCCCGCTCCGCTTCAAGCGCCTACAGTTTCCCGTTGAGCGTCTGCTTCGCCATGACCATCAACAAGTCGCAGGGTCAGACGCTGCGCGCCGCCGGCATGGACCTGCGCACGGGCTGCTTCTCGCACGGGTAGCTCTACGTGGCGTGCTCGCGCGTCACCAGCTGCACAGAGATATTCGTGCTGATGCCCGCCGGGAAGACTCACAATGTGGTGTACAAAAAAAAAAGTAAAATGTCAATGTTATGTAAATATACTTTACAAACCTACTTTTGGAGTATGTAACTGTAGATATAATTATATGTACATATTAAGTTGTGCATACATAAACATAATTGTAAATAAAATGTAAATACTTTGCCTCAATTGCTATATTCACCTTTCCTCTAATCTTACTTCTAAATCATATTAGACCTAAATTCGAAAGGTTGTTATGAAGTATGGATTTCTATGTGTATACCTTTTCATGCTTAGACTGATTTGACTGGAGGACCGATTTGGGTGACAGTCAAGGACGTAAAAATAGAAAAGTGGTATTGTATCGTCCGATATACACCTCTAAGTATATACCTACGTTATATTGATACCTTAACTTATTCTAAGTACAAAGCTTTAGAGCAAAATAGCTAGTCGTTTTAAAATGAGAGCGTAACAACGTAACCGAGCTTACCGGGGACTCTTAAATGCTCTTTACTAGCTGTAAATTATAATTGTGTTGTAGGTACTATAGCTGACAACCAAAACTCACAAAAATATCTGTCACTGCTTTTGCAAACCTCGTATCTCGGTACGACATCGATACTAAGATACGAGGTTTATTTCAAAAAGTACAGTTAGTGATTTTTGGTTGGCAACAGACGGTATGTACATTTACAATGTCCTCCAAATTTAGATCCACCAGAGGAGCAATTCGATGAAGTTATTGGGGAAACCAGGCGTATTCTAAGAGGACGTGAAATTTACGACACAAGGCCCTATATGGTGAGATATAATTATATTAATTCTTGATCAGCAGATATATACTTCTACCTTATAGTTAACATTAAAGCGGCCAACTACTAGTGAAACCAATGCAGGACATTATCATACGGGACCAAAAAAAAACGTGTTTTATCTATACTTTTCCATGTGAATTATATAAACACCGACAACCGCAAAAGTTCATTTCCATTGTTAGGAATGCGGGACAGTTTTGGTCATTTCGGGTCATTTTTAAACTACAGTCAAATACAGGACAGAAGTAAACGGGACTGTCCCGTAGAATCCGGGACGGTAGGCCGCCTTACTAAACATATCCTTGACATACTCGAAGAATTGCTAAACTGAAGTGTTGAGGATTTTACTCATAGAATTCTCGAGTGGTGACCATAAACTGAAAGATGCACCGAGGGGCCTCTCACAAGGTGGATCGATGACCTTTTCATCACCAAGTTGCTATTCTCAGCAAGTAATCTTTTATGCCGGTAGCACACCTCCGCCGCGAAACCGCGAAACGCCATACAGAGCGCGCGAAACTAAAGCGGAATTTCCTTGGGTTTGACGTTTCGCGGCGGAGGTGTGCTACCGGCATTAGTTAGATGCGGGTAGCATTACTGCAAGACCGGTCAAGGAATAAGTCCTTGGGGGAAGCTTTTATCCAGTAGCGGACATTATTTGGCTGAGACGACGATGATGTTGACGAAAAATCAAGATCTAAGGGTTTAGGAGACCCTATTGCATCGTAATCAGTTCATCAGTACAACCCTTATCGTTCAGCAGTTATGTTTAACAATGTTGGCTCTTTCAGTATTTCTACAAATGACTAAAAGTTTAAAAGAAAATAAACAGAACAGTCCACATAACATAGGACCATATTTATAAAAAAAAACGGTTCACTTCTTAAATAACTCCATCTTCTGTCGCGAACTAGATATAAAATAGAAACTATCCTCGAACGGGAACATCACAAATTTCTGAAATTGCATTCGTCCGAAACCATAATTCTTTCAAACACTAGCCAGAAAACCTTGTACGCGTACTGATGACAGATTTGTCTTCTTTAACCTAAGCTAATCAAAACTAATATCAAATAGTATCAACAGCAAAGTGATTGTTTAGCATAAACATGCATTCAGAATTATGATATTACGGAATAATCAAACTTCCGATTTTCTGGGTGTTTTGATCATGGAACACCTTACACTGACTTCTGCGATTATACTCTCCAGGTATACCTTCGTCCCACGTTGAACGCTGACGAGAATGCCGGATACGTGCAACCCGAATGGCTATGTGGTGGAGTGATCATAGACGAACGATATATCGTCACGTCTGCCGCCTGCATAGAGGATGTGACCTTCTTCTACGTGGTCGCGGGAACACATAAGTATACCTATAACATCTATACCTATAACTTAGTTCTTAAGAGTCCCCGGTAAGCTCGGTTCTCCATACAAACGTAGTTACGCTCTCATTTTAAAACGACTAGCTAGTTTGCTCTGAAACTTTGTACTTAGAATAGCTTAAGGTATATGCTGGCCTGTAATTAGTTTATGTAGCTTCAGATACCATAGCAAAAAAAAATATGGCGAATTTAAGTTTTTCATACAAAACTGGTTTTTGCTGTATTTCGTTTGTTTTATAAGCTGGAGCCATATAAACTAATTACAGGCCTAGATATACCTCATGTTCTTGTATATACAAAGTTTTGTTACAATCAAACACGTAGTTTTTAAATGAGAACGCAACTCCGTTTGTATGGGAAGGTGAAATTCGGTCGAGCTTGCTGGGGACTCTTAATGGCGTCGACTGGACCTTTTTGTCATATTCATCCGGTCTTTTTTCCACACGCCATAAGTCGGTCCACAGCCCATCTCCACACCACAAATTCAAATTCAAAATCGTTTATTTGTTCAATATAGGTACAACTTTTGGACTAACATTTTTTTTGGTATCACTATCCTGGGCCGTTAGGCATACAAATTTCACAGGTAATTAATAGGGTGCAGGGAGGCTGTGCTCCATTGATTACAATGTAACAAAAAAACACTTATTTTAAGTACGCTTTTTCTACCAAAAATTTAAATAACTTCCTTTTGAACTCGGCCATATTTTGAACATTTACGACATGTTCCGGGATTTAATTTATAAAGTTTTGGGACTCCCTCAAAGCCAAAGGCGGCCAGCAGTTGAAAATCATTCGAGATTTGTTTGTGAAGGTCAGATCAGATCATTGTGTCATGTACTATCGCAATAGCGAGAAAATAATTATACCTGTGCGATTTTTGAGGATAATGATCTTGTTGAAGACGATGATGATGGTAATGGTGATTCTAGTAATAAGTCCTGTCCTTCGCATTAAATTATAAATGAATTAAAAATCGTACTTCCTAAAACATAAAATAAGTAAACGGATTTATAAAGCAATCTTTTCAATTTCAAACGGTCTGATTGATACAGATGGCTGCCAGCAACACAGACGAATGAATGTATCGAAAATGGCGCCATGAGGGCTATTTGGAAATGTGTTCCAAGAAGTAAGTTATATATCCTATGTTATTTTCGACAAAACTAGGTTTGTTATAAGTTTTACGCGTGTATATGTAGATATATATGTATGGCTGTCTGTGGCATCGTAACTCCTAAACGGGTGTCCCGATTGTTTCTGTTTGGTGACTTGATCGAGATTGTTCTTAGTTATGTTTCAATCGGTTCAGATGTTTGAATAAAATCAGTTTTTTTTTTATGTGCAGGTATAAATTCACATTTATATAAAAAATATTGAATATTATATAGATTTAGTTTCTTCACTGAAGAACAGCGCCATCTCTCTCGCTGTTCTAATTCTAGCAAGTATCGGAGAAGCAATGAGATAGAGACGAAGCGTGATTCGCATATCTGGGAGTATGGCTACTGCGCTTAGCGTTCCAAAATAAGAAAGATACAGAGGGCACTACTAGTGCTACTCGTAACTAGATTGTGTTCGAAAATTTGAAACCACGTACGTATGTGTAGTTGCAATTGCGATAGCTCAGTTTGTCAGGGCACGCAGAAGCGTTAAAGAAGAGGTCGCAAGGTCAAATCTTACTTGCAATTTAGTAGATCGTATTGATTTTTTCCTTTACGATCAAAATGTGTTATAATATTCATTTTCCCTAATATACGACGATATATATATATATATATATATAGCTATCCACGCCGTAATCGGCGACGGCGACTCAAGTTAATTAATTACGGGCGTGAGCCCTGATATGGCTTGCAAAACCGAACTTACTCCTAAACACGCGATAACACACAAAACAATAAAGCTGACCCGAGCTCACAACACAAAGACAAGTGGTAGAAGAAAACTACAAATCGAATCGGTCTTACTTAGTCAGTCCTACCTCTATCTTCTTTTGTTTAACATACCGTATTTTTATAAATACGACTACTGTGTGTTTAAATCAACAAATAAATCCACAGCCTACCGATACGACGGAGATCATTTCAACAACATTCGTTGGATGGTAAACGACATAGCAGTTGTAATGACCGAGGAAAAAATAGCATTTGACAAGAGAGTCAAAGGGTGTGACTTTGTTCCGAAGAAGATCGCTTACAACAACATTTCTAAAGACTTAGAAAAACCTGGGACCCACGGTTTTATAGCGGGGTGGGGGTCTACGGATAGGTATACTGATGTGAGTTCGAAAATCTCATTATACCTATGTCTGATTTTTATAGTTTGACGTGTGTATCTGTGCCTGTATCTTAGCGCTTGAACGGATGGTCCGATTTTGATTAAGTTTTTTGTGTTCAAAAGGCGACTTCATCGAAAGTGTTTTTAGCTATAATTCAAGAAAAATCAGTTCAGCCGTTCGATTATCACCCTTTTTTTTTGCGGTATTTAGAAAAACAATAGCCGTAAATATATACGTTTTACGTAGCATAACTTACTTAAAAGAAGGCCAATAACAATCATCCAATTACATAAACACAGTGATATCTATACAGAATACATTATGAACATAAATGTATGTGTGAGTTATACGCAATGTTCCAATCTTGAAACAAATGACAAGATTACAGTTGCAACCGCGCCTTGTCTTCTCGTTGGATATGCAGGAGACAAATATAGCAAAATCCTTTCCCATAACCATAGAACACACAATATCCAAGAACACACTTAACTGATTCCAACAACCAAAGCCTTAATTGAAATATAATCTGGAGATTATATTCCAATTAAGAAAACACGCTGGTCTAACCAGATACGCTCTACCCTCTTCATCTCGGTTTATAATGCCATCCCCGCAGCCGAAGATAGAGTGAGCTGGCGCAAGATAGTCCACGATAAAGTCATTCACAGAGGCCACGACCCTCAGCATTGAGGATTATCGACATAAAGAGGAGGGACTACGATAGTTAAAACTAAATACAAAAGTTACCATCACCTTCGTACCGCTCACTCATGGGTCAGACATAAATCTACCATTATTTCTATCATTTTATTTAAATGTTCTATCTTTTATCCGTTCACCAATTAAGTGATCTTCCTTATCACAATACAACAGAACGGGGCTTAATCGCGTATAAATATGATTTATTTAATTACATTTCGTTGGTAATTTTTCGACGTTTCGGACGTCGCGTTACGTCCATGGTCTCGAAGGAAACTCCGTTTTGTTGTGTTGTGATAATGAGTGAAGATCGTGTAAGTTTAAATCAATGTTAAGCGGCTTTTGTTCTAAATTTTTCATTCAGGCAGCGGACATCATCGCTAGAACCACCGTCAACTCGCCTGTCCTCAGAGAAACCTCTTCGATCGTGATCCAAAAAGCGAGCTGCAAGAGCCATTGGTTCTCACGGTACCACTCCATCATCGACAAATACATGATCTGCGGGAAGAGCATCTCAACAAACGAAATGCTGGGCGAATGTGATGTATGAGCCGTATTTTAATGCTAGGAAAGAGCGTTTTTGTATGGGCTAATATAGCAACGTAAAGTGCAACTTACCGCATACGTGTGTAGTCTTTGTTGGATCATACAAAGATGCATTTTCCATATGCATTGTAAAACGTTATACGATACATGTGCGTACGTCATTTCTAACTCATGTCGGTTGTCGCTGTGGTCACTGCCACTCGTTGAGAGTAACCTACTTACCGCACTTGTATCGTAAATAACTATTACTCCCTGTCTACTGTGCGTCTGTGGGGTCAAATGCGTCTTTTAATGTTATCATAGAAGCGCGACAATTTGCACCTACTCCTGCTCTCTTTTTAGGGTTCCGTAACAAAAAGGTAAAAAAAGAACCCCAAATGGTGCGAGTATATTTCAGTAACTGGTTTATGCTATACATTTGAAATTTGGAATAGTTATAAACATGGCAAGCCTCATTGCATTGCAAATGAACAATTAAAAAATATATATATTTTCTATTAAAACTTGACATTAATAAAATTTTGATTTATGAATGTAAATGTGAAAACAAAATTCATTCCCCTTCTTTAATTTCTTGGTGTCTGATTGCAATAGCTGAAGCGGCAACACCTAATAAAATAACTGTTTTACAGGACGAACACTCAAAATGTAGACAGTTAGTATTTTCAGAAGAGGAAGGTCCTCGGAGTCGAAGGTTTGAATCAAATCCTGAAAAACTTTTACTCGATTCTGCAGCTCGAGTCAAGCAAAGTGAACAGACGAGAAAAAAAAAGCACACACGGCGTAATGAATTCAGGGATCCTTACATCCATGGAGGGTTTTGTGAGGTAAAGTGAAAATATTATTTTATTAAGTGATAAGTATGTACATACTTATCCGATAGTAAAACGCTCATCATCTTCATCATTATATCACCCTATAGACGACAAAGATCTCCAGAACGACCGGTCCTGAGTTGCCCTCATTTTGGCCAAATCGTTGGTCCATTATGTTGAGGACTTTCTCACGCTGCCTCGTCATGTACGCGGTCGCGACTCGAGACCCTTTCTGCCCGAGCGGCCGTTCTACAAGCAATGTGCCTCGTCCACTGCCTTTTAAGTATAGCACTAAACCACTGCCTATACAGGTGCAACCCACTCCCACTAAAAAGGCTTTCCAACTTTAAATTCGTGTAGTGTTATAATATTCTACATTTTCACCTTAATTTGTAGAAATAGGTCTCTCCCTAAGATTCTTAATTAATGGTTCAGTCTTCACCAGTTTCCAGCGACCCTAGCCTAATCATTAGTCCATATTTGGGGAGCAGACCCGCGCTGCGCTCCTCTATTCACCAAAAGTATCAAGAATAAATAACCAATTTTGATCGAATTGAGGGTACAATCGAAACTGAAAACGGAGTCAGCTAAGTTTTTGGAGGCATTTTTAGACAAAAGTTGATTATTGATGTGTACAAGGGGTACCAACCCTATTATTTACTTAGTTATCCAGGCTAGGCACACGATGTTACAAAAAAACATGTGCTTGGCAGCTAAATTTCAAAAATATGTGGTCTGTTGTGCCCTGCGAGCGTATAACGGTAATCAACAACCATCATTGGCCTGAGGGCCGGGTTGTATTAATTAATATATGGTAAATTTTTAAAACAAAATAAGGCCATATGTGATATTTACTTATTACGCCTGATTACGCCTGTTGAAATGGATTATATGATAGCTAACTAAAAGATCGCGGTTAAATAATTCCTCATTAAATATTATTTAGAAAAGTTGTTTCCGAAAAGGTGAGCCGAATTCGTGCTGAATAAAACCTCTTACACCATAAGTGATTCCGTACTGCTTTGCGCCAAAATTTGTACAGTTTATTTTTCTCAACGTTTCCTACTACACACTAAGCTTGTCTGCAAGAGATCTATTTAGCGATAAGATCGCCAGTTTACTTCTCCTTGAATGTATTGTTTTCTTTTGTACTGTTTTTTGAGGTGTGCAAAAGAATTAATTGTATTGTATCGTGATTTTGGAGAATTTTACAGAACGACCACGGTGGACCCCTAGTGGTGGGCCAAGGCAGAAGTGCGGTGGTAGTCGGAATCATTTCGGCCTACATGTCTAGGAATAATACAAAGAAGTGCTTCGGACCTTTCCTGTATACCAGCGTGTATAACAACAGGCAACTCATTCATTGCGCCTTGTACAGAGAAATGGGGTTTGTATATTTATTTTATAGTTTTGAGCTAGTTCAAGCGAAGGTAAGGTCATCTGAGGCAATTGCGTCTATGGGATAAATGCGTCTTTTGATGACGTCTTAGAAACGGAACATTTTACATCGACCCTCGCTCTGTTTGAATTAGTAACAGTGCCAAACATTAAGCGGGGAAGTTAGGGGTTGTTGTAAAGAGTTCGGATACCGTCAAATGTTTAGAAGACGCATTTGTCCCATAGACGCAATTGTCCACGTTGAACTTACCTCAATTGCTGACAAAAGTCAGAATTCTAGAGGTTGTTGGTTTCTTAAGCTGGAGCTATATCGTTGAGTTAACGATAAATTAAACAGAACATTCTGTGACATACAGGCCCAAATGCTAGGCCTTCTAGTCTATACTATTATAAATGTCTGTACACTGGATTGTTACAAAAATTGCAATAGACTATTTAGAGGCCACTGAACCGAAAAAAAATTGTTTCTATGTGTCTTCATCACGCCAACTCGGCTAAACAGATTTCAACTATTTTTGATGCACGGGTAGCTGGGTGCACACCGTGTTTTTGGAACGTGCGTCGACAGCGCGTTTTTTATTCCATAGAGCTGCATAATGACTTGCGTGTGTATCGTGCATCGATACAAAAGCTCGTCGCGACAGCGCACCAACACCGTGTTTAAAACACGCAGTGTGCAAAGGCCTTGACGCGATAGTTTAGAGCAGCTGTTGGCAACCTTTTAGCAGCCTAGGGCCACATAGTAGCTATAAAAATTGAGGCGGGCTGCACTTTGTTAAAAAATTGTGACGTCATCAGGCAAAAGGTACCACATTGTCAGCCAGCCTGGGAGGCTTGGCGGCCGCAAGTGAGCCGCTGGCTTAGAGTCTAAGCTATTTCGTGAAAACGCAACCCTTTGGCCAAAAATGGTGATGTAAGAACGGAACTCATCACGTTATTTTACAAGTTAATTCATGTATATTACAGAAATTCATGTAACACACTGCTAAGGGAGTCTTCTACTGTAATCGAAGAGGAAACCGTTGACTGGGGAGAGCCTCCACGCAGGTAATTTGACTTTCTGATTACTATATAACTGCTGAACTTTTTGGTTGTACCAAAAAGGAATCCTTATGGTGCGACTCTGTCTATCTATCCGACTGTTACGGCACTATATCTCAGGAACTGCTAATGCCATCCATTTGAAATTCGGAATTACTGTAAAAATGATTAGCACTAATCGTTATATCACAAACGAAAAATTTAACAATAGCTTTGCCCGGAGAGCGGATGGACGTAAGAAGCAAGAACTATTGGAGATGGATGGGATCTAAATATTCTGGGTTATGGGATTGAAAGCTGGACTACATAAATGGCTATTTCTTGAGACAATCGGACGTCTGCCAGGTAAAAGTATCTCATGGCTCAAGGCACTGGTAGATGATGACTTGCCCCTGATGGGCCCCTGTAATTAGCGACAAATATGCCTGAGGGCAACATCGGTGCGGAAGGGCTAAGGGTGGAGAGGTGTCACTGGACTTTCTACCGAAACCAACTCGCTACGTACGTTCCATATCCACCTACAAGGCGCAGCTCTTGCGACTCCACTCTGACCGGCCGGCTAAGACAAGCCAGAGGTCCGTCCTTATTAATTTTGTTTTAGAACCTGATTTTGAACTAGATATATCTGGCTAGGCCTTACCAGTTATCGGATTCAGTGAGGGGAGCGCAAACGCGGAAATCTACAAACGGGAATGCCATCCGCGGCCACATAGAGTTGGGGTAACGCAGTGCGCAAGGCACAAGAACTGCGGAGGTAGGTTGAACCGGAATCGATTTAATCCTGTAGCGAGATATGTTAGGCCTATGTTCAGCAGTCCGTGGCTGATAGATAGATAGATTTTGTCTGAAAGTAGACCTGGAGCCCGTTTTTCAAAATCATTACAAGCGGAAGTCTCTTTCCAACAATATGAATTAAAAAAAGAGGCTTCCGTTCGGGCCCGTGATTAAAAATGCTCTTTCTTGCTTGTGTCAGAGATTTACCTTTTCAACGATTCCTTGTTTCCAGTATTATGAAGTACGAAGACTCAGATCTGGAGTATCCGCATCTCCGCAGCAGCAACGACAGTATTTATGACCAGCCTAGCGAGAGTAAGAACAACGCATCAGGATCCACCACAACTTAGGGCTGAAGTGACACAACAAGATTTTCATTTCAAAACCCGTCAAGTGATAATAATATTTACTTACATAAACTATTCAGAAACTTATTTGCCGAACCAAAAACCCCATCCCTTTATTATTTTAGTCCCATCTCGTAGCTAGATTTGGTAGCTAGCTACGAAATGGGTACTGTGCTTCTCCATATTGTAGCTATTAGCTACTAAATGGCAACGAGTTTCCCATATCGAAGCTACATTTGGTATTATACCTAGCTACAAAATGGAAATTTTGCTGTCCTACCCTGTTGCTAGCTACCGAATGGGAACGATTATCATCCTATTCATATTATAAATATCAAGCACTTTACAACGACGTCAAGTTAACTTATAATATAATGAAGAAGTCATAAAATAACTTTGAAAAAATAATATAAGATAAAAAAGTAATTTGCTGTACGCTGTAGTATGCTGTACGCGTTTACCTGACCCCCTGCTAATAATACATTAAAAATTTGTTCGGTAAGGAGACGGCTTGTCATTTCCATTAGTTAAATGCTCTAAGGTATGTACCCCCTCTTGCTGTCTTAGATTTTGGACTTTTTGAGATATTTTTGCTGAGAATCAAGAATACTATCGATTTTAATTTTTACACAAATGTAAACGAAATAAAGTCAGTTTTGACGATATATTGGTACCTACATTTAGTATGAGCGCCACAAAACTGTTGATATGATTTTTCATAACAAAGTGACTGTTTAGTGCTTTTAACTAAAACAAGTCTAAAAAGATCATAATCACAAACAACAAGTGGGCGGTACACGGTGTCTGTGGCATTAACGCATGAAGGGATGGACCCATTTTGATTTAGTTTTTCGTCGTGAGTTTATTGATAGCGCTCTTAGCAATGGTCCAAGAATATCGGTTCAGCGTTTAGAGTTATCATTATTAGAAATAGACCTTGTGCAGTGGCGTGCGATCCATATAAACACAAAGGCACTGCCTATACAGGGTGATAAATCCAAATGGGTCAGTAGGGAGAACTCTGAGACTATGAGAAATAGCGAAATCTGTTCTTAGGGACCATGGCGTCGATTTTAAATTTAATAATAATGGCATTCAATATTTTTACCCGACTTCGCGACGCAAAGGAGGGTAATGTGTTTATTAACTTTAGAGATAATTAATCTTTGAATACAGGAAAATGGCTACATTTTGAACATTTACTTAAATAAAAATATTATCTTATTTTTGAGTTTTTCTTTCAATTTTTTAAGCAAGATTCCATTAAAAATGTGTTCCTCGTGACTTCTGATTCTAT
The DNA here is from genome assembly GCA_905404275.2 of Hedya salicella. Taxonomy (NCBI): domain Eukaryota; kingdom Metazoa; phylum Arthropoda; class Insecta; order Lepidoptera; family Tortricidae; genus Hedya; species Hedya salicella. The sequence goes on from FR990115.1 coordinate 10,015,114, forward strand.
GAACAATAACAAAGAAAACACTTGCAGAATTTATAACATTGTTGACCAGGCCCCTATTTCATAAACGTGACAGGTGACAGTTGACAACGACAATTCGGCATACAATTACTTCTCCATCATGATGCATACACTTACACGGCGACCCAGCAATGTACGTCGGATTGTCGTTGTCAATTGTCACCTGTCACGTTTATGAAATAGGGGCCAGGTTCGATTTTCGGTTATGTATAAGTAAAAAAAAATGAATGCCATTATTATTAAATCTAAAATCGACGCCATGGTTCCTAAGAACAAATTTCGCTATCTCTCATAGTTTCTGACTTCTCCATACTGACCCATTTGGATTGATCACCTTGTATACCCTAACCGACCATGGCTCCATATAGTGTGACGGTGTTCATCCATCACGATGAATACGAGACAGTCAAGCTGTATGTAAAAGTAATATGTATTTAAATTCAAATGTGGGTATGAGCTCAGATGGTGGAATAATGAAAAGACGGATAAACTTTCAGATAACTTTTCTATTCCTACTGGCATAAAGCTGGTACGAGAGAGCTGTCGTTCTTAATTTAAATACACACTACTTTTACATACGGCCTGACTGTCTCGTATTCATCGTGAAGGATTAAAACCTTCACAATAGGTACAGAGAAACTGCCTACCCTGGAGCCCTGAACGAACATGGTTTCATAAAGACAGAAAAACTGCCTACCTTGGCCAAAACCGCTTGCGTGATCTAATCAGAAACGAGGAGATCGGCAGAAGAATCATGGTTGTCGATATAGCTCAAAGAGTTTCTAAACTCAAGTGGCAGAGGGCGGGGCACATTGCTCGTAGAACGATGGCCATGGGCAGAAACGTTCTCGTGTGGTGACCGCGTGCAGAACGATGTAGCGTGAGGACGCCCCCAATAAGATAGACCGATGATCTGGTGAAGATAGTGGGAAACCGTTGGATGAGGGCGGCGCGCGACCGGTCGTTTTGGAGATCCTTGGGCTGATATGATGATGATGTTGATTACGACATCCCTACTTCAGAATATTGCAGCTGGCCACTGTTCCTCATTTGGTTTGCCTCAAAGACCTAGTAACCCCTCAGGTTGCTAGGCACTTATTTCACAAATTCTAAAAAATCAGAAGAGATAAAAGGAAACAAAAAAAAGAAAGATAGTTACAAGAGGTGTTACTCCATGATCAAGATTCGAATTTCGTATAGCGCTCACTGAAATACAGCTTAACACTGATGGATCTGGATATTTAATTTGAAATGTAGTCAAAAAAGAAAAAAATAAGACTTTTAGGCGGAGACAGCCAGTTTATTTTGGTCGCATTTTGATAATTCTATGAACTTTCATGGTGGATTTTCATTTTTACCCGATTGCGCCAGTGGCAGGGTTATTGATGTGTCGTTTTAGTTGTTTGCCGTTGTGTCGTCGGGTATGTCTTTCTCTTTTTTTCGTGCTTCTTAGATTTCAGTTTCCTGGAAATAATACTCATGCTAGAATGTGTCCAGCTAAACATTGTTAAAGTAAATGGCCAAGGCAAACAATATGTTGTTTTTTTATATCGTTGTTGTCAAAGGAAACGTCCAATTTTATACTATATCAAGTGAATCTTATTTATAGGTTTATTTCATAGGAAGTGAAGCCTAATCCAAAAGTCAACAGAACTGAAGTAATTAAGTAGTGAAGTCATTTATCTATCTTTAATTTCTTTTATAGGCTCCAAATGGAATTCAATGGCAGAACTGAAATACTTAATTAAACAGGTTTTACACTGAGTCTCTTCTGTACGCGAGTCGTTATTCTTTTTTTTCAAGCTTTTTATCTATATATAGCGAGCGAGTCATAAGCTATCCCTTTCACACCCCGTTAAACTCACGCAAGTGTGAACGAGATAGCATTATAATCTCGGTCTCCAGTTCGTTTTGCGTTGAGTATAGTTACACCAGTAACTATCTAAGTATGGCTGTAAGTATGTTAACAAATCTTGCAAGTTAAATTTGAAACACTTTCCGGTTTCCAATTGAGCTAAAATTTGCCATACGTACAATTAAGTTAGGTGACAATACAATACTATGGCGCCATTGAGCTGATCTGATTACTCTTAGTACAAGAAAGACTTATCCTTATGTTTAATTATCTCTTCCTAGGAAGTGCGTTTGAAATAATAGTTATTTAGTCTTATAAATACAAAGATCTAAATAATTAAAAAAATTCAAGACTTGAACCAGTGCCTTATGCCTTGCCGGGAAGCTCGCTTTGCCAACTGTGCTACAGAGTCCAATCTTCAAAATTGGACACTATTTGTTACAATACCTTTTGCATTCGCATTTTAACCGGCTTTTCTATCGTACATTATTTAGATCTTTGAATTTATTAGAATATAGTTTTTTATCTCTTGATGGTAAAACATCAAGATTTTCGTAAAAATCAATAAGTATTTCGTTTTACTTGTCGTTGCTGGTTCTCCAATCAATGTATTCTTCGTCTAATACCGTGCTTGAGGTTCTTAATATAGCCGTACATGCGGCGCTGTAAGAAGTTGAATTTTGGTTTAGAGATACCTAGACTAGGATATTTCAGTATGTAACCACTTAAACATATAAAGGGAATAGGCCTGCTATTAGAGCCTGCTATTGGACAAGGTCAATGTATAGCAAGAAAAAGGAACATGCACTGACCTGAAGTGACTCCTTGAGGGTCCAGGAACGAACTCGCGCACATTCTCTAAGTCTCGGGGGCCCCCTTTTGTACAATCACTCCACCAGTGACCATGGTCCTTCTTCTTGAAGTTTACACTTTCACATACAAATTTAGCGGAAAATTGCCAATGAAAAACATGATTACAACGGATTTTATTTTGAGGCCCAATCGTGTCTTCTCATGCATCATAGTAGGGTGCAGTGGGGCTCTGGTTGACGGAGGACAAAGAGCGATCAGTAGGTAAAAAAAGCGAGGGAAGGATTGTGTGAGAGAGGACATGAGAAAGAAAGGATTAAGCGCTAGATGAATGAAAGAAAAAAACATGTTGTGCCGACCCTGGACAAGTGGGATAAGGGCAGGGAGATGAGTGGGGATCTGATTGCCGTGAGGCGGGATCGCGACTAGTGGCAACGAGTCGGGCTTGTGTCCTAAGGCCGCGCGAAGGCATTCGAGGCGGCAGTCAGCTGATAGCGCTCGTTGAGGCCGTCAGCCGGCTGAGCCGTTCTGGCCATTTATTGTCTGTCACCGCACGGGTTTCCCCGAGGCATCCGTCTGAGAAGGACTGGGTACCGACCGAACGGCTAGGGCCCCGATTAAAAGGCAGCTAGGCTGGTGAGAGGGCCGGGCGAGGCGAGTATGCTCGCAACGACGTGTGAGTGCGGCTGGCTCGGGCGGGATTGTCATTACGCACGGTATGTGTGCCACCAGAAGGCTTGCAGTGGGCGGGGCGAACCGAGATATTTACCTTCGCGCCGGCTAGACCGGGTTATGGCGATCAGTCTGGGGCTTGTACTATTACTTATTCTGTGGTGCCACGGTATTTGAGGCTCACGTTCGGTGTGAGGCCGCGCTGCCCGCGCATATCTCATACTAGGTGCGACAGAGCGCACTTGATACACGAGTGTGTGCATGAAGAAATAGGACAGAGAGAGGGATCGTACTTTAAAAGGTTACAGTAAAAACATTCAATATTAGATACAAGTAAACGCAAACGAAATCCATCAGGGTGATTCTACGAGCATTTCAACCGCTGTCAGCACGTTGGTTGAATTATTAACCATTTTACCTTTAGGTTCGCATTACCATTTTTAGTTATGCCCAACACACTTACATTACCGCGTTGAATACGAGAGTTATCGAACATGTTGGCATCTCGAATGAAATGACTTTAATTTAATTGGAATGAGTCATTGCCATATTGACTCTCACAAAATCAAAAGTCATGGTTGTAATGTTTTTCCGATTTTTTGTTAGTCACATCGCCCTTTTCTTGCGTAACCGTTAATTTATCAGCATTTATCTTTACCATATATTTTTTGTACCAACACCATTTTAACTAGGTCTGAGTCTAAGTAAACAAAACAAAGTAAAATTTGACTCACTATCCAATTTCCGATTGAGCTAAAATTGTTCATACTTATGTAAGTTCGGTGACAATGCAATATTATGAACCGTCGAGTTGATCTGATGATGGAGCCAGACGGCATTCGTAGGAACTTCGTAACTAACGTCTCGTTCTAATTTTGTTTAAATAGGAAATAAACATTGATTTAAACTTACATGATCTTCACTCATTATCACAACACAACAAAACGGGGCTTAATCGCGTATAAATACGTTTTCTTTAATTACCTTTCATTGGTAATTCTTTGACGTTTCAGACGTCGCGGCAGGCATCAGAAATTTGGATTTTATACGTACAATTAGCAAAATCCCGGAAACAGATAAGCAAGTATGGAGTCGGCTTCTTAAAAATAATATTTTAATAAAACAATTTAACGGATTATATCGCGTATATTATCTCATTTTAGTTTCCATGGTCACGGGAGGACTCCCGTGACCATGGAAAGCTGGAAAGCTTCCGAAACGTCGGGAACTAAAATGAGATAATATACGCGATATAATCCGTTAAATTGTTTTATTTCAATGAGTAATAATCGCGGAAACAGAAGAAAATATTAATAATATTTTAAGTTTTCAATTCCCGGGATACCGGGTTTATACAAAACGTCATAAAAAGGCTATTACCGTTTTAAATTATTTAGGTTATGACGTCTATTAGTAAAATGAAACACATGTGAATTAAATACAATTTTGTAATCAGGAACTATTAAAATAGTTTTATAATACCTTGATACGTAAGTATACCTATTGATGTTATACTAATTTCCAGTATGCCGGTAAATCCTGGGAATTTTCTTACTAAAATTAAATAGAGTCCGCCTCCATGCTAGTCAACATCTACGCGGTGTATATACTGAGGTCGAAGTTTAGGTATAAAGCATCCGAATTTCTGATGCCTAGTGATAATAAAATAGGAATTAGTCTTAAGTCCGCTATCGAATAGAAAATTTATATATATTATTTTTACTGCTCCCTAAGCTCTCTTTACATTTGGTGGAGGCGCGTTTAGTGTATAGTCTTACAGTACTTATCCATGACCTGATTTATCTTTTTTTGCGAAGCTGAGGTCCTGGGTTCAAATCCCGGTAAGGGCAAATATTTGTGTGATGAACATAAACATTTGTTCCTGAGTCTTGGATGTTTTCTATGTATATAAGTAATATGTCTATTAAATATATCGTCCTCTCGTACACATAACACAAGCCTTATTGAGCTTACCATGGGACTAGTTCGATTTGTGTAAAATTGTCCTGTAATATTCATTTTATTCATTCATTCATTCATTTATCTGTGTACCAAGTTCCACCTGGATGGATTTGAATTCGACGGTTTAAAAATGATTGAGTAATAAACAATCAAACATTTTTACAACTTTCACATTTATAATATTAGCAGAGTAGGATGATTTTCGGACAATAATTATGGGTAACAGGTGCCGTATTTGAATACACACCCTAGTTCTTTATATATAGCGCAGCTGATGAGGTGTCTGTTGTTCCATACGCTGGTGTAGAGGAATGGCCCGACGCATTTTGTGGAGTGGTTGTTGGTCCTGTATGCAGTCATGATGCCTATCACTATTGAGCTCTTGCCAGCTCCGGCGATCAGAGGGCCTCCGTGGTCATTCTGAAAAATCACACCATCATCATCACCAGCCTCCACTGAACACAGTCCTTTCCTGCGAACCGGGCATTCGCTGGATGGCATTTTCATAAGGCAACAATTTTTTTTTACAATAGCGCCTTGTGAAGAATGAGGAGCACTATATGAAACTTCTGTCCCGGTACAGGAAAGATGCGTTCGAACTTCGGCTAATCGATTCGAAAATTAAAGTTTTCTGCTGAGATTCTGAATAATTTTGGGCGGTGCCTATCTTAATTGTAAGTATTTACTATGATATGAATAACATTATTTTTCTCAAACATGCAATAAAATATTGATGTTATGTTCTAAGGAACATAACATAATAGGCTGCGAAGTATGACGTTTCAGGTGCGGCTAGGACAAGAGGTCGTTAATGGAATTTCATACAAATCATGCAGGCCTAGGCCGGCAAAGTCCTCTTTTTAATTTTCATTCCACATAAATTTGTGGCATCATGACATTCTGCCACTATGCGTATTAAAAAATAAAACTTAATTTTTTTGTTGTTAATTTCATTGCATGTTTGAAATAAGCACTATACATACCTCGGCGGGAAATATGGGGTTGCCCGCCTCAGACCTATCTGGCCTCACTTTGCTCGGCCGTCTAGATGTCTTCGGCCGACTACCCCTTTCGTCCCGGCCTCTATAGTGAAGTATATTACCCACAACCCGCAAGTACCAATCGTAATCCGATTTTATAATTACCTTTTTGCTGATGAAGCAACAGTTTTTGTTGATGTTATGAATTGGAAATCAAGCTTAGTTTTCGTAATCAGAAATATAACTTCTTTTTTCTGAGGAATTATAATAGACGGCACACAAACCACCCGATGCATGTTTATAATTTCTATTTTTTTGGACTTTCTAAAAGTATTAGTACATGTTGCATATTGGAGATCATGCAGTCACATATAGGTGGCGATCTAGGACAATTGTCACACCGCCGGCGATAAGCGATGAGCAATCGGCGATTTTCTCGCCCAAGAGACGAACAAAAGATAATCGCTCCCGTGTAAATAAAAGAGAGAGATATATTTATAGTTCATCGCTGCCGGCGATCTCTCTCTCTCTTTTATTTACGCGCTGGCGGTGGGACAAGTGGCTAAGGAAGCCTCTTACGTCAAAATTTATCTAGCCATTTAGGCTACCAAGCCTGCCAAAGAAATAGACTCACTGACGTACACATAACATAAGCCTCCTTTCTGATGCAGTCGGGTAAAAGACATTACTACCAACGCTACAACCCGCTTGCGATCCTGTAATACATCTATCAAGAAACAAGCAAGACACAGGACCGCAAAACCTTAATTATCGAACGTTGTAAAAATATGTTAATATTTCGAAAAAAGTTTAGTAAAGCCTTTGTTTTTCAAATAATATAATACTAACGAAATAGTCTAGAAGTTTTCTTTGCGGTGTTTCTTTCCCTTCAGTAAGCCTCATTTTGTAAAACGCTGGTTGTGTATTTTTAAAATAAAATAATTAAGCCCTTCTGGCACATGTATTGTTTTACATATATGTCTTTACACATCAGGCCCAACTGGCATGTATGTATTTTGGCATTTATTTGTTTTCTCAAAGTGGGTAGTTGGCTTGCACAGATTGTAACTTTGACTGAGAAAAATGTATCTCTTCTAGAAGCTATAAAGCTTCCGGAACGTCGGGAGCTCAAGTACCCTGTGAATCCAATACACTGTCTCTGCAGTTACCGTGTTTTGAATTAACAACGCAACGCTGTTTTGAATAAAAACTCGTTGTCTCAAAATCTGCCTTTCGTAATTACAGTGTATTGGATTCACAGGGTACTCAAGTGTAATAAACGGGATATAATCCGTTTAAATTGTTTTATTTAAATTAGTTATAATCGGGGGAACAGAAGAGAATATTTAAAAAACCATTAATTACTTACCTCACAGAACCCTCCGTAGTCATCTTCCTCTCCCACTCTCCTCTGAGTTTTACGTCTCGCTTTCCTCATTTTATTGACCCGCGCCAACGACTGTTTCAAGACACGATCAGAAATGTTGCGCAACCGGCGGCTTTTATGGTCTTCGTCGATGTCTGGATAATACATATACCTACAGTTCAATTGGCCTGCCTAAAAATTCAATACACCATATGTTAAATACAGTACAATAGTAATTTCTGTGTTATAAAATTGGAGCCCCCACAAATGAAATTTCTAAAAACATAGACTACATGTTATCGATAAGCTATACCTAAGCCATTAAAAAAACCGGTCAAGTGCGAATCTGAATTGCGCACCGACGTTTCCGCGCAAACTTTCATTTATTCTGACTCAACTGGCCGGTTGAGTTAAGCTTGCCTCTGGTATCTATACTCATAAAAAAAATGGAAAATATAGGAATTCGTGGCATACCGCTTCAACTTTTGAGTAACTACTTAATCAATAGAAAACAATCAGTAAGAATTGGAGATCTCTATAGTAACGAGGAAAACATTGAGTATGGAGTGCCGCAGGGTAGTGTCTTAGGACCTACCCTATTCCTTATCTATATTGATGATCTGTGTCGCCTCAAAATCCCTAATACCGAAATTATAGCTTTTGCTGACGATACCGTAATTTTGACTCATGATGATACCTGGGAAGACGTTAACAATTTAGCTCAAAATGGATTTAATATTATACACCAGTGGCTTTCTGATAATCTCTTAACACTTAAATACTCAAAAACTAAATATATGGCTTTTAGTATAAAGAATAATAAGCAGGCACTGGATAAAAATATATCTTTAAAAATTCACACTTGCCAGGTCGATGTTGGCTGTTCCTGCCAATCTATATCAGAAACCCCATCCATAAGGTATCTAGGTGTTTTAGTAGATAAAAACCTCTATTGGCGTGAGCATATCTCTAGCCTCACGGGAAAGGTCAGGAAATTGATATTTGTATTCAAAAAACTCAGACATGTATGTGATAAGAAACTACTAATATCAATTTATTATGCGCTTTGCCAATCGGTAATTACCTACTGTATTACCGCGTGGGGAGGTGCATCAAAAACTACTATGCTTAGACTAGAGCGGGCTCAACGAGCGATACTTAAAGTGATGACATTTAATCAATTTCGTTATCCAACACGTGCACTTTACCCAGACACCTCAGTTCTGACAGTTAGGCAAATTTTTATTAAGCTAACATTAATCAAACAACACAAATTTATTCCTGACTCCTCTACAACCAGGAGGAGAAATGACCTCGTATATTCAATTCCACCACATAAAACAAAGTTTTCTAAGAAATTCATCCATGTTCTTAGTCCCACTTTATACAACAAAATGAGTAAAAATATAAATCTACGATCACTTAATGCTCATTCTTGTCAAAAAGCAATAGAAAATTACATGCAGAAATTAGATTATGAAAATACAGAACAACTATTGAAAAATATGGTGTAACACAGGCACGCAAGCACACACACACACATACACATACACACATTATAGATTAAATTATACTTAATAAATAAAAAATAAAAACAACAAAAAACAACAACAAAAGAAACAACAGATATTTACTTAATTAACAGATGTATAATTAAATTATCCTAAGGTTTTGCTTATACTACATGTTTACCTCAACTCAAGTCACCAAGACCGGCCTGCGCTGCGCTTGCCGCGGGTAAATTGCTATGTTGCATTGGTTTATAATTGTACCCACATATATTTACTATACTTTGAGATACTTAGTGCTACTTGTTATGAGTATTAAATCATAATTGATAAGGACGGTGAATCCTGACCCACCGTGATACAGTTCACACTAGTACGGGGGTCAGTTGAAGCTTACTTACCTTTTATAGGTTTTATAGGTTTAAATAAATAGTTATATTATTATAACCATGTAAGCTGAGTATGTATAATTTTATGGCTCAATAAAAATATTTGTATTTGTATTTGTATCTATGGTGTCATTGGCGTCACATACAAATGAAGGGCAAACTTAACCAAACCGGGTTATTGAAAAAAAAATTGATGATTAAAAAAAATAACACAGTCAGATATATGGTTATAATTTTCCTGTAATATTTATATTAAATTGTATAGATTAATTCAACTTAGCTTGGTAAACTTCGAAAATGAAGGGGGAATGGAATTCGTTCTTACATTTTCCTTAATAAAACGAAATATGAGCACAATAAAAAAAATTAGATCTAGCCCTTTTGTATGATATTCTACTTGATCCAGTCGCTAGACTTTAAATTTTTGCCTCCCTCCCCTATTGGTCCATTTATTTTAGAAAATTAACATATATTTTACAATATTTCTTTTGCAAATCCATTCGGCTGACTATGTTTATAACTATTCCAAATTTCAATGGCGATGGCGTCGTTTTTGAGATATGGCACTCTAATAGTCGGGCAGACAGAAAGACGGACAGTCGCACCATAAGGGTTCAATTTCTAACTTTTTGGTACGGAACTCTAAAAATGCTCTTTAGCAAAAAACATTATAAGCAGGAGAATCAGTCGTTGATTATCAACGACCTTGATTGACTGTTAATAAGCTTAGAGAGTTGCCAGACTGAAGTGCCAGTGGACGGGACATAATGTCCATAGAACTGTTGGCCGCTGGTTCTTGAGGGGCGTTCATGTACCAATCGACAAAATGTGGAAAGGCCAACGGAATTGACCAACGATCTGGTTTACCAGATCGAATCGGATTGCAGGAAACAGATGGCGAGGGCAGCGCACAATTGACCGTTGTAGGTCTCCAGCAATGTGATTTCGATTATGAGGATGATGATGATGATGATGAAAGAAAGAAAGAAGAAATAATGATTTATTTTAAAATACGTGTGTATTTCAAAATAAATCATTCTTTCTTCAGGTACAAAATCATCATAGTGCTTATGATTATGACGTGACAATATTTCCACCCTGACCACTTAGATGGTTGGCAGTCCTCAACTGTACGTTTTTCTAGAAATTTTCTGCCTCGCACAACTGAACTATGAAATTAATTGCCGCCTGCAGTATTTCCGGATCGATGCGGTCGTAAGGTCTTCAAGCCTTCAAGAAAAGAACGTACTCCCACCTGAAAGACCGGCAACGCACTTGTGACTCCTCCGGTGATGCAAGTGTCTATGGGCGACGGTGATCGCTTACCATCAGGTGACCCGTCTGCTCGTTCGCCTCTTATGTCATAAAAAAGAAGAAGAAAAACAAGAGTGAGTGTTGGTGTTAATACAAAAATGGTGATGATTATGATGTTGATGATGATGAGTGAAAAAATTGACATAAAATATGAGGTTCATACTTCACATGCTTCGTTCATTTCATTCTGAGGAATATTCTTTCCACATATCATAGAGTTGTCGATAATAGAGTGGTACCGAGGCAGCCACAAGTTCTTGCACTTGCTTTTCGTGATCACCAGTACGTCAGTTTCCAAAAGTTCTAGTGAGTTGACGTCAGTTCTGGTGGGAATATCTATTGGCTGAATCAGAAATTGTATAATTGTGAATCAAAATTGTTTTATGACTTTGTTCCTGTTGCCGTCGAGATGGCTGAGCCTTGATGTCCCGAGGATAAAAAGGTAATTAAAAATATAGGTCGTGGCTTGAAAAGATAAATGCTGCGGCTTCCGATCTGATTGTTACCAGGCACCTATTTCATAAACGTGACAAGTGACAGTTGACAACGACAATTCGGCACACATTACTTCTCCATCATGATGCCAGGCATACACTTACTCGGCGACCCAGCAATGTACGTCGAATTGTCATTGTCAATTATCACCTATTACGTTTATGAAATAGGGGCCTGGTCCAAGAAATATCTCTGGACACGTGAACGCCACGGTATTTTACAGAATAAATTATGTAGAGTGTGCGGACTGCATGAACTGATTCCACCTTTTCCATTTCGTCATTGACTACACCTAAATTTGGGTCCACCTTAATGTTGTTGATATAACACTAACTCGCGCAATGCGATCCTCTATGTTCTTCATCAGGCTGGCTAAAGATTGAAACTCTCTCTCAACATATCTTTTCCCCAAACAAAATTTGATCTCTTCTAGATGAGAGTGAGTAGGCACTATCCTGTTAAACGCGCTTCATCGTGGCCTTCATGGTCGCTTTTCAACAGGTGAGATCAAGGCAAATGGTGGTCGTCTAACATAAAAAAACTTCTATAGTAGTATCATGCGTCATATCATGGTCTGGTGGACTAGTGAATCAGCGAGATATAACCTACTAGACCCGTCATATTGATGCGTAATAATAAAAACTCTGTTTGTCACCTCTGTTACTAACAATTGAGGATAAGTCCCTACATAATTATCACATAAACACTTATCGTGGCCGGGATTCGAACCCGGGACCATCAGCTTCGTAGTTAAACGTATCGTCAAATAACTCACTTCTGTATACGATTCAGTGGAACCCCATCCAGCGATCGAGCCACGCGACCCCGCCTGTTCCATATCTGCACTGACGTTGTTATACGCGGCCATTTGTGGGATAAAATCACAGCCTTTAACCCGTTTCTCGAAATTAAATCGTCCCTCCACCATCACTACGGCAATGTCGTTTATCATCCAACGAATGTTGTCCAGCGACTGTCCATCGAAGCTATAGGCTGTTGAGAAACTTGATTAGTTTTTGATAACACAACTTTAACAGCAAGCTAGAATTTAAACGCTTGCTTTGCGGTACTAGAAAATGCCCGCAACTTCGTAAGCGGAGGAGAAAAAATCATGACCCTCTTTTTTTCTTCAGTGCAAATAATCAGTGCGAGTAAAAATAATCCTATAACCATCTGTGGATGGGCATCCACAGCTTTTATTGCCGACTGTACTGTTTTTTGAGCCAAACTCGGTACGCTTGCGTTATTTTATTACCGTCATCAGATCACTTCGATGGTATCATATTATTCTATATTTACCTAAATTAAATAAGTATGCCAAATTTTAGCTCAATCGGAAACCAGAAAGTGGGTCAAATTTACTTGCAAGATTAACAGGGATCGAATATTCAGTGAGATATTTACCAAGTTGCTAAAAACCTGGCAAATGATAAAAAAGCATGGACTCGGCTTCATAATTAAATTATTTTAATAATATAAGTTCCGGAATTCCGGGATTGCATAAAACGACATGAACATGTTTAGTTTATGGCTATTTATGACTATTTTTCTGTTGCTTGTGCCTACCACTTACGTTGTCATGCAAATGTAGGTAATGTAAAACTAATGTATGTAAGTATTTGTCGTAACCGCTTTATGAATTGATTTAATTTCAAGGTATATGTAGGTATGTAACATAAGAGAATAATAAATGCGTTTTGGAGGTTTTGTTACTTTTAAAAATCCCGGGAAGTTTGTTAGAAAAAGTAAATTGAGTCCGTCTCCATACCGTTCAATATAGACGCCGCCGCCAAACTTTAGGGAGATAGCTCACCGAATATCCGTACCCAAAAGATTAGTTTACATAGTTAGCTACAAATGTACTTATACTAAATAGTAGTTAGTAGTTGATCTTCTCTAAGTATACAGCGGTGATTGAGTGTAGATAAACTTTGTCCTTATCTATAATCTCCTCCCTCATTACATTACAGACTAATCCTTGTTATTTGAGACAAGAACACGGATTAGTCTACCATTTTTTTAATGTAACTTTTTCAGATGACGACATACGCTACAAATTTTTGTTACTTACTATTTGGAACACATTTCCAAATCGCTCTCATGGCGCCATTAGTGATGCATTCGTTGGTTTCAGTTGGTGGTAACCATCTGAGAAACAGAAAAAACTAAACTCTATTAAGTGGCTACTATGCAGCGTGGTCTTAACAAGGTTGGATCCGATCAATTTTTATTTATGTTATATGGGCCAAACAAGCAGACGGACCGCCTGGTGGTAATCGATCACCGTCGCCCATAGACACCTGCAACACCAGAGGAGTCACAAGCGCGTTCCCGGCCTTTCAGGTTGGAGTACGCTCTTTTCTTGAAGGCTTGAAATACTGCCGCCGACAATTTATTCCACAGTTCAGTCATCCAATCGCAGGAAAGTGATAGTTGAGAGCGGGGCATTACCGGTCGGTCCTTGGAATAGACCTGTCCACCATTGGACTGTTAAATGGTATTTGGCTAATATAATGATGATGTGAATAGCGCAATGATAAGAAACTTGGAGGTTGCTTGGTATTCGGTAAACAAACATCAGGAATCGCTAAGAATTTTTTGTTCTCGGTTGTATAACAAAACTAAAAGTTGCCCTTCGTTCGCGGAGTAGAAAAATATTCTAACGCTGTTTTTAGCTTCGTCGTAGTCGGGCATCAAAAATGGTTGAAATGCATCCAGAAAGACACGTTACGAACGAACAAAAAATCTAAATCTAAATATTTTCGACTCAGTGAGTTCAGTGACCTTGTAATAGCCCGTTACACATATTGTTTTTTAATTTTTACCACTTTATAATAGTATAGAAATGTCACATATGCCAGAAACCGAGATACCACGTAGAAGTGCTCTTGTGTCCTCAACACTACCTCAATAGAGGTAGGTATATACATATGTAACTAACAGCGCAAAACTAGAAAGTATACAACATATTCAAGTAGCCAATATTTTAACTAACTTATGTGTCCCAGAGATCACGTAGAGAAGTGCTCTGTGTTTTCGATGCAGGCGGGCCATGTCAGGATGTATCGAGAGTGTGTGGACAATGGAGCTGAAATATATACTTCCCGTAGCAAAGTACAAAGTTGATATACGTTTAAATAAAACAATTTAACGGATTATATCGCGTATATTATCTCATTTGAGTTCCCGACGTTTCGGAAGCTTAGGCCCATCTAAAATAATTCAAAATTAATTCAATTTCAAAAAATCACCGAAGGAGCGGATTATTGAAGGATATGTACAAGGTCGTTTGGAAGCTTTAGAAGCTTATTTTAGACAATTTAAGTACGAACATGAGAAGTCAGTAAAGAGATACATTAAAGTCAAATTTGAGTAAAACATCGTTTTCTTGCAAAATACATAAAATAATAAGTTATCATGGTGCAACATTTATATGTCAAATATGCGGCCGAGCCTGTCGCTCTCGAATCGGCCTTTCGAGTTACGTTCGAAAGTGCCGCACTTTATTGGACGCTGTTTAAATCATATTTCATAGATGCAAGAGGCCAATGATGATGATGATGAATAATTGCGGAAACAGAAGGAAATGATATACGTTACTTATGTGTCCCACAGAGACCATTTGTGGAAGTGCTCTGTCTTCGATGCATTTGGCTATGTCAAGATGTATCGGGGTTGAATCATCGCTCGGTGACATAGGCAGTTCGCATCTGGCTTCAACAGCCCATGCGCAGAAGCCGTTGTTACTAGGTAAGGGCACGAGTAGGTATTTCAAGGAATAAGATATTCCCGTAGCAAATTGTAAAACTTAGCTTAATTATGCAGATCCAGGCAGCCGTGGTTAGGATGCAGCGGGATTGAATGAAAACCGAATGGCGATGGAGCTCGATGCTGCGATGCAGAGGCATATTTGAGGTCTTTAGATCGCGCCACTACAGAGCCAGTTACTTCTACCCGGCTACGTATGGATAATGGAACCGAAGCCGTCAGATTGTCGCAGTAGTAAAGTGCTAAGCTCTTAATACTTATGTGTTCCAGAGATGACGTAGAAGTGCTCGGTGTCTTCGATGCAGGCGGCCGACGTCAGGATGAAGCGTGGTTGAATGATCGTCCCGCCACATAGCCAGTTCCCGTCCTTCAACGTACGGCCGATGGGGGGTGTTGTTACAGGGCGGAGGTATACCTGAATAATGGCGTCACATGGTTGGTTTCATTGGCAAAGTGTAACTTATGCAGAAGACACTCGAACGTTTTGACCGTCTCACTTACGTGGACAGCTTTTTATCGAAATGCCTGAAGATTCTAATGGGATGTCAAACTATTTCTTAGAAGTCGGGAATCTCTACCAAACTACTCGCAATGCCACAAAAATCTAGGTACACCGAAGAAAATGGCGGTTCAATTGCTGAAATAACAAATAATAATCAAGTCAAAATGTCGATAAAGGTGAGGGTAGCTGGAGAGTATTCCGAAGTTAATGAGATTTTAAGAGGTTTTTTGGAGGTAGACTATCCTAAGTTTTGAATCTTGAGTTCCCGTAGGGTAGAGGGTCTTAGGTTTTTCAAGACGGCGATATGTATGAGTGATAATTTGATCTACATGATTAACATAGTGGTATATAAATGGTGGTAACAAATAGTTATGCTATTTTTACATTTTAAGAACCGTTGTCTAAGTTTGAGCGGCTGTATCTCCGTTAATATTGGCCCTGAAACTCCAACATTTTTTAGGAAATGTAATGTTCTTCAACTTTGTTATTTAATGTGGTACCCAAAATGTGCTTAGTTTAAGACATGTAAGACAAAAACTGAAAAAAGTAGTTTTCCTAGTGTGTCCAAAAAAAACCTGTTAAAGTTACATTAAATTCGGAATCCTTACCAGGTACTACATAACTGCTGGACTTGACAGCAGTGGCGTTGCGTCTAATAAGCTGATTCCCACCGGGTTGTCCAAGGAAAAGCTTATAACCACCTTTTTCTTTCAATATGAGTAAATGAATACACTTCGGCTTCCCTTGTAATTTTCAGTCCTCTTGTTTGTTCGTTGGTTCTCGGTAACCAGGCGAAGTCGGTAAATGCTAGTAGGTATTTATACGTGATTAAGAACAATTTTCTCACTATGTTGTGATAAACACTAGCTTTTGAGTTAAATCAATAAAATCCTCACCATATACGGTCTCGTGTCGGACGCTTCGGTTCCTCTCAAGATACGTCTTGCGCTGGAAGGCCCAACGGTTCGATCTCCTGGTCTACTGAGACGTTCTAAAACCGTAATACTTTTTATACATTAACAAATATATAAACCTACATAGATAAACTCCCGTATAATTGAACATTATAATGTACGAGTAACGTCTTTCCGAATTTCCATTAATCCCATTATTCTCCGAAACGTAAGGTTAAGACGTAAAGTTTGTAAAATTTCCAATATTATCACAAAATTAACCTAACCGATCCTACTGGGTTTTACAAGATAATCTTTTCAAAAATCCTCAAAAACTAAAGGTTTTTGGAATTTATTAAATATTAATTAGCAGTGGCTTGCAAAAATTACACTACACTTTCAATAACTATGGGTAACAGTGACGTGGCGTCCATATAAGCCGATTTCCACCGGGTTGCCTAATTCCCTAACGCCACGCCTCTGATGGGTAGGTACTAAAGGTATCATATATAAGTACGAGTAGGCATGTACCTAATTTCCATCACTGGACATAACCAGACTGTAAGTGAGCTTTATAGGTTTTTTCGTGACAATCAAAGAATTGTGAATTCAGCTAAAACTAAAATAAAACAAACGTATTCTAAGCTAAATAAATCCTAAAAATCCTAAAATATAAAAATCCTCTAAAACTTAACCTAACCTTACTTAAAGGACCCCACTCTATTTTGTACCAGGCTCAAAGATCCCCATTTCCACAAGCGTTTCCTCGCTGAATGGCTATGGAGACCTGTTGTGCCAGATATGACATAATGCCGTGCCGTCCCGCTCACTCAAATGTTCTATAACCAGAGTGCGACTAGTGCGAGAGGTTCGACACAATACAGATTCAAAAAATAACACATTTGGTAGATTTTAGTAGTTTTTAACCACGATTTTAGTACGATTGTAAAGTGGTCACGCAGGCAAACACTTTTGTTACGCAAAGAGCGACTTTATATTTAAAGTAAGATGGTTCATATAAAAAAAGCCCTGTAGAAGTGATGAACGCTTCATTTGCAAAAGGAACAATGGCGGTTACACTTCACAATGAAGCACAATCGGTTTGATCGCGGGTACAATATTTGGATTACACATGGAGGGTAAAAACAATTATCGGAAGAAATTAAAAAATATGGGAGAGGATGTTAATATATAAAATTAAATTATTTCTAAACATTTTAATCCGTAAAAATTGCCAAAATGACAATTATTTGGTTTGTATCAATAGAGTAAAACTGCTATAATAAATTAAAATTTGTGATTGAAATAATACCATTGTGACCATCGGATTTACGAAAACTCAGAATCAATAAAAAATATAAACTAAACAACATAACGTGGAATAACTTCTGTATCTAAATAAAAAGAACAATTTCCTTTGCATATAATTTTACGCAAGAGTGAGACTCTGATTAGTTCCGATAAGGAGCATCGATTACGTGTATGTAGGTAGCTAGGTATTTTTAATTTAAGATCAACGGTCTAACTAAGTATGGAGTGTAGAATAATAAGGAGAACAATTTATATAGATATATATTTATACATCTAAAGTATCCATGTCATTATTCTGACTTAAACGGAAGCATGCTTGCTATAACCGTCGTCGATGTGCTAGGCGGTAGGATGCCACGACATCCTCGGCACCTTATCACCTAGCGTGTGGGGGGTGAACCTAGTCTAAACACTATATATTTTGATTATGTCGGTCAGTATACACATGTTATGCTTGACTCAATCGGACTTGTTCCAAAGTGTCCGCCAAAGGGCGTAAAATGTATCATAATAAAGCCAAAAAAATCAACAATGCAATAAAAATCATTTTGTACATGATTAATCATTTATATCAGAAGAGGAATGAAGGATTGAGACATCTATACTATTATAAAGTTGTAAAAAAGTATTATAAAAAAAAGAAAAAAAAAAGCAAAAGAAGAAAATAATATTTCTACTTTGCTATCAATTTACTTATTTTTCATTTTTATTTTATCGCAAGTGTGTAAATGGGGAATAAAGGCTATTTTTATTTTTTATTCATTTATTTTATTTAAAAAAGTATTTATTTTTAATTTTTTAGTATGTTTTTTTGTGTTAGGGATTGCAAAAACCCTCTCCCTCCTTTGGGAAATCCGGATTTTCGGATAATAGCTCGGCCGAAAAAAATAAAATAAAAAATAAGGCCGAAAAGGATAAAATCCGGCTTTTGGAGCGTTTTTTTTACTACTATGAAAAGAAGAAAAAAATGACCATAGTATGGTTTCCCAGGTTAATACCTAAGTTTCTTCAAAAAGGGATATCTTAAAAACACCAGCAAGTCTAGTGTCGAGTCGTTTAAATGAGTTCTAAGGAGGGATTGCTGACAACTGCCCAAAAACGAAAGACAAAATTGGGCCCATTTTACCCCCGTTTTCATAAACAGATATCTCAATATGCGCCAAAGTCGGTAAATCCGGAGCTTCGGGTGTTGGCCTAGTCGGTATGGGTGTACACTTAGTGACCCTGCCTATGAAGCCGATGGTCGCGGGTTCAAATCCTCGTAAGGGCATTTATTCGTCTGATGAGCATGGATATTTGTTCCTGAGTCATGGGTGTTTTCTATGTTTTAAGTATTTATAAATATGAATATTATATATATCGTTGTCTAAGTACCCACAACCCAAGCCTTATTGAGTACTGTGCTTACTTAGTCAATTTGTGTAATAATAATAATAATAATAAGTGTATAATAATAATAATAATCATCATCATCATCATCATCATCATCATTTATTTCCATAAGATAACGGGGATCTCATTCTTTGTTAGTTCACAATAAAACTTAAAAAAATAGAAATAAAACAATTTAACGGATTATATCGCGTATATTATCTCATTTTAGTTCCCGACGTTTCGGAAGCTTTCCAGCTTTCCATGGTCACGGGAGGACTGAGAGAAGATGTATTTTCCTCTGTCAAAGTTACAATTTGTGCAAACTACCCATTTTTTGAAAAAACACAAATAAAGGTGTACATACATGCCAGATGGGCCTAAGCTGTAAAGACAGTTACACATGTGCCAGAAGGGCTTGATTGTTTTATTTTAATAACTTACCAAGCAGCATTTCACAATTGAGGCGTACTGAGGAGAAAAGAAACGCTGCAAAGAAAAACTCCCATCGTGCGTTCAATCGCAATATTTATCTAAAACAATTTAATCAATGAATACGTGTTAAAATATGCAACAATTGCATTTGCAATACTTTGACAAGATAATCCGAAAATTCGGATTTCGGTTGGAAAATCCGGATTTAGAAACGGATCGCAATATCGGTGAAAAATCCGGATTTTCGAACTTCGGATAATTCGGATTGCAATCCCTAGTTTGTATGTATCGTTGTGTTGTGGCCTCATCACGCCAAAGCGGCTAAACGGATTTTAACGATTTTTGGTACACGGGTAGCTAGATATCTCCAGATGGTTATAGGATACTTTTTACCCGACTACTCTGAAGAAAAAAGAGGGTTATGATTTTTTTTTGTCCGCGGACGAAGTTTACCTTCTAGTTTCAATATAAATGGATTGTAAACGGTTATTGACTTCATACTATATTGCGACTCTAGCTCCATTCTGGACGGCTTTGGAACTATTATTAATTACCTTTCGTCTGTTTTCCTATATGAGATTGACCTCCTTACCTTTTCTATACTCCATGAGTCTGTCTAAGAATTATAAATTATGCCATAAATATTGCTGATTCAACATTTTGAGTTGAGATAACACAATGGTTCAGTAAAACGTAAATGTAATTGTACTATGAAAATTATCGCCGATAGTGGCGTCATCTAGCCGTTCACACTAAAAGTAAAAAAATATCGCAATGGAATATTGGAACTCTAAATTTTTGGCGGTAAATCGATTTCTTCTGGTGTTCTGATTTACTAAAATGAAACATTGGCAATGAAAATGGATTTACCCCAAAAAGTGCTCAATTATTAGATGTCGCTAGTAAATATTAATTAGGTATTTTTACTTATGTTAATGGATTATCACAGTAAAAATCTATTATATTAATGTAAATACAGTCACGGCAGTGTGTCGGCTAAGTTTGCATATTAGTTACTCGTTGTGACAGTGAAATTGTAACTTCTAGCTTTGTTGAAGAACGTTTTTGTAGTTTTACTATTTGCCGCTGGATGCCACTAGCGTTATACGAGTTTAGGCCACTCAACAACAGATGACACACAATCTAAGTTTTTATACTTTTATCTTCAAAGATCAACATTATTGCATAATATCAAGAACATTAACATTTTGAAGGGGCTAAGGATGAAGAATGCATGATATCATACCTACCTATTTTATTTACGGTGGGTTAATAAGTATATCGTTAAACAAAGATACTTCATAAAATGTATACGGAAAATTAAATCCGATCTACTGCAGTAGAAGTCGGAATCGAACCTTCGTCTCTGTTATACCGGAACAGCGTCCTGAATCATTAGTCTAACAGACCGCTTGTGAATCGCAATATAGGTAATTTAAAATAGTACGTGATTTACATTTGAGTTCATAATAATTTAGAATATTTAGATCATTGTTGTGTACTAGAAAAGAGGGTGGGGAATACTAAGTAACTATAGGTACAGATTGTTTGAAACAACCGACCCTTAAAAGCATCCTAAGACAGAAAATAACGTCTTTAATGGATAAACAAAAAAGGTAATTAATTAGCTAAATAAAGTCGGAAGGAGATTCATTAATGGAATTATCTGAAGCTGTGAAATAAACAGTTAATTTTGAGCTGGTTTACAACGATAAAAGGAAAATTGTCCTTTCGAACTTGGCTGTATATCAACTGCCGTGTTCTAAGATAAATATTCTTCTGTAACTGATCTTGAAAAAATATTTATGAATTAGATAGAGGCTTATATTGAATTATGACAATGTGTGAATAAAAAAATTGGCACAGGCAGATTTGATGACGACAAAATACTGATGGAGGGTCATCATCGTCATCATTTCACCCATCACGACGTCCACGTCGGACGTCCACTGTTCGACACAGGCCTCCTCAATAGATTTCCACATGGGCCGGATAGAGGCGACCCGCATCCAGCGAGTCCCCGCAACCCTAACCAGGTCGTCCGACCACCTTGCGGGTGTCCTCGCCACGCTGCGCTTGCCGGTACGCGGTCTTCACTTGAGAACCTTTCTGCCCCAACGGCCATTGGTTCTTCGAACTACGTGCCCTGCCTATTGCAACTTCAGTTTGCTTTTGCTATTTTGGTGATCTTGGTTCGTCTTGAACTGTGGGCCTATTAAGTAAGCTCAGAGTCACTCAGCGAGCGATGGAAAGGGCTATGCTCGGGATCACTCTACGAGATCGAATACAAGAAATGGGGAGATTCATAGAAGATTCATATATATTTAATTAAAATAATTTATTTAAAGCTAGTGCCAGGAGATCCGTTAGTAGCTGATGACCGCTTTGGATAACTCACTCCTCCGGTGGACCAGACCGGTAATATCTTCAGCATCTCTTGATGATGCCTCGTAGAGGCGAAACACGTGTCGAGGTTTATACTGTTTAGTGGTGGTTATTTATTTGTGGAGAGATATAGTTGCACATTATTATTATGAAGACTGCATGAAAGTATACGCAAGTGAAAACAAAATTGTCGTAACTAACCAAGACGTTATTCGGCAGAATAGCAAAGGAACGAAATAAAATCAATGTATAGGTAATCCACAAATCTAATTTATATTTATTTGATGATACGTTTGGCTCAGTGGGTTTTACAATGGCCTACAAAGCCGGCGGTCCCGGGTTCGAATCCCGGCTAGGGCAAGTGTTTGTGTGGTGAGCACGAATATTGGTTCCTGGGTCTTGGATGCTTTCTATGTATTTAAATATTATAACTTATCTACATATAAATCATGTATATCGCGCCTAGTACCCATAGTACAAGCTTTGCTTAGTTTGGGACTATGTCGATTTGTGTAAGAATGTCCCTGATATTTATTTATATTTCCTCAAAGCAACGCCGGAATTTATCAATTAAATAAAGTTGTAAAAAATTACTATTTGGGGGTCACTTTATTTGCATTTATTGTAGGTATGTTTGTATATGTCGTTGTGGCTTCATTACGACAAATCGGCTAAACTGATTTCAACTATTTTTGGTACACGGGTAGCTAGGGTATCCACAGATCGTTATAGGATACTTTTTACCCAACTACGCTGTCAAAAAAATAGGTGTTATGACTTTTTCTCCTTCGCGAACGAAGTAGCAAGCACCGTCTAGTCCATACTAAAATCCATACCAAGTAACTCTGTTACCTTTCACGCTTAAACCTCTAAACTGATTTGGATGAGATATGGAGATAGCTTGAGGTCTTAGAAAGGACCTCAGTTTTAAGCTAGTTTTAACCCCGAAAATAATTACCTAAGGGGGTGAAAAAAGGGGGAATGTAAGATTGTATTAATAATATTAAGTAGTACCATTTTTCCTAAATCTTAAGCCTATAAAAAATATAAAACCATTTTACTCTATAAAAAAGACCGGTTTATGACTTCTTCTCCTTCGCGAACGAAGTTGCGGACACTAGTACTTAC
The DNA here is from genome assembly GCA_905404275.2 of Hedya salicella. Lineage (NCBI taxonomy): Eukaryota > Metazoa > Arthropoda > Insecta > Lepidoptera > Tortricidae > Hedya > Hedya salicella. The sequence goes on from FR990115.1 coordinate 10,038,276, forward strand.
TTTAAAATAGGATAAAAGGCGGATAGTTGCACCACTTTTTAAAAAAGCTCTGTTATTCAAAAATATGTACATATTTAGAATAATTCAAAGTGTATCTCAAAACATAGGTTATTGATCTGTTATAGAAGCCTGCTTTTTTAAACATATATATAATACTGGCTTAGAGAAAATCCTGTTTTATTTAGTCTCTAAAAAGAAGAATACTTGCCTACTGTAGCGGACAGTCGCCTTCCGTTAAAAATGCTTCGGGGGATACTTGCCTCATGGGAGGATAAACGCTTTTTTGTTTTTTTTGACAGTTATAAACATACTTATAATAATTAAAGTAATTAATTCCTATTATTGACTGTAATCTTTAATTAAGTCCTAGTCACCTAACGTAAAAATGCTTTGGGGGATACTTCCTTCACGGGAGGATAGACGCCTCTTTCTTCAGATAGAAACAAACTTGTATTAATTAAGGTTATCAGTTTTTTTTTATATTATACTTACGTACCAGTTAAACATGCGTTATACTTATTATAATTATAAAATCGATACAAAAATACAATCCAAACTTGAAATTAGGTCCTATCTGAATCACCTATAAATAAAATATTATTATTAAAGATAAAACAATATATCAATCAACTTTGATATTAGCATAGATTAATTTAAGTCTGAAAAATTTAGTATTAACTGAGGTCATTTGTTAAGTAGGTACTTATCAACATTGAAACATAGTACTTATTCTATTTTATAGTTTGGAATTATAAAATAACGACAGAAACAGACTCCAAGCTTTAAATTCGGTAACATGTAAGTTATTAATAATATATTGATGCTTAAAGATAGAATCTTGTGAAATGCGGCTGGTAAATTATTAAAATAAAATAATGGGCATGTGTAACTATCTTAAAAATTAGGCGCATCTGGCATACATTTACACCTTTATTTGTTTTCTTAAAGTGGATACTTTGCACAAATTGTAACTTTGACAGAGAAAAACGTAGGTATATTTCTCAGCCAACCCGTGAACACGGAAAGCTGAAAAGTTTCTGAAACGTGAACTCAAATGAGATAATATATGCGATATAATCCGTTAAAATTGTTATATTTAAATGAGTAATAATCGCGGAAACAGAAGGAACTTATTATTTACATCAGTATGGACTGGATGTAGCTAACCAAATCAGGCGGTATGAAGACCTCAGGCTGGGACTCGCACGAGCTCAAAGTTCATTGAATATCCATAAAAACATTTTCGGTAGTGAAAGCATTCTCTGCCAAGCTAGTATAAAGTTACTGTGCAAACTTATCCACAATACCCGTTATTCAGCTCAGAAATTTGAACAACAGATTAAGGAAAACAGTGACGAATTGGAGTTGATAATGACAGATGATGATTTCAAAAGTATTGTTGAACAAGGCGATAGACGTTATTTATCCAAATTTAATAGTTGCACACGTAAGAAAACTGCTAAGTTTGACAAGTTAAAAACAGAACGCAGTATGAACGATACGCTCCATGGAGGTAATCGAACGTCAACCACAAATGCTGTTGCATCTGTAGTAAACATAAGCTCCAAACAGCTAAGCGATGATCAGACCTCGTTTCTTAAAAAAGGGCTTAATTATGTTATAGCTCCACGGCTACAATCGCTGACTATAATCGGTGTGGAAGATTATCTGGTCCAAAATTGTATGCGTAAGGAATATTGGAGGCCATATGCCAGGATGTCTTTAATTTTAAGACGAGCGAAAACTCCAAATGTTAACTTACCCAGAACTGAACTCACCGCTTTGAAGAGCTGGCGTGAAGACCCAGACATCACCATTCTTTGAACTGACAAGGGAAATGCGACGGTTGTTATGCATACTAAGATTGTCCCCTATATTTATTTATTATTTATTAATGTGAAAGTAGGTACTTTTGTCAGCCGCTACAACGCACAAGCTTCTTAAGCGAGATCCAACGGCGAAAGTAATAAAAACTCAAAGGCACTCTGAAAATCTTAATCTGGATGTGAAAAGTTTAGTACCCGCTTGCCCGGTGCCACCAAAGTTGTATGAGTTACCAAAGATACATAAACCTGGTGCTCCGTTACACCCTATAGTAAGTCAAATCGATGCTCCTATCTATCGATTAGCTCAACACTTAGCAGGTGTGGTTTCTTTACTGCGAGGGAAGACGAAAGCCTACACAAGAGACTTGAACCATTTTGTCAGTGAAATTAAGGATCTGAGACTTACCAATGATAAAGTTTTATATTGACCATCACTACTACCGTCAACAGTACCTAATGCCACCACCACCACCACCATTAAAACCACCACCACGAACACCGCCATCAGTAAACCTTATGGGTTTTTTATGGGCTTAACGCCATGATGTTAATAATAAATAAATAATAAATAAATATTACGCGACAATTTTACACAAATCGAACTAGTCCCATCACAAGCTCTATCAGGTTTGTGTTGTGGTAACTAGACTACGATATATTTAATAGATATATTTACTTATATACATAGAAAACCTCCAAGACTCATTTATGAAAACAGTTGAGGAATCGAACAAAATGACTTCACCTTTATATTCCACTACCGAAAGATTTGTTTTTCGCTATCGAAACCTAACCAAAACGAAACGGTATGACGTCATACCGTTTAAAAACGCTACAGAATTTTCGCTGTGCAATCTGTCAAGCCCGCACATTTACACTAATCATACGAATATTTGCTCTTACTGGGATTTGGATCCAGGATCACAGCTTCGCAGGCATCATTTCGCCCACTGAGCTAAACTGGTCGTCAACATTTTTATTAAAACAAAAGACGGTTGTTTTCCCGGCGATGCGCCTAAAATGTTGGTTTAAATATCATTGATTACATGCTGCTTTCGTGTGGAGGATAGTTCCCGATAGGGCAAGTATCCACCAAAGTCAATAGGGCGACTATCCTTTTTGGTACGGATACTTGCCCTTTCAATTTGAGAAATAAATGAAAGCTATCTAACAATCAAACATAACAAACAATATAATTTAAGCCCTAATGCATGCATAGAAACGACAGTCGACGCGGGGGGGCCTTCCGAGTACGATTAAGCGTGAACGTCATTTGCAAGCCTAACATAGTATATTTGAAACCGAGGCATGTATCCCATGTAGGCCATGTAGGGGCAACTGTGCAGCTTTTACCCTTTTAACTTCGTTCGCGAAGGAGAAGAAGTCATAAACCATTTTTTTTCTTGAGCGTATTCGGCTAAAAAGTATCCTATAAGAGAAGACGAGAGAGAAATCCGTTGGGAAAAAAAATAAATATGTTTTTCGTTTCAGTGACCTGCAAATAGTCTTTTTTTTTTAAATATCTTCAATTCTGTACATTTCATTTTTAGAACTTTATAATAGTATACATGTTAATTAAAAGAAAAAATGCACCACAAAAAAAATAACCATGCGGGGTCTTCATTTGAACAAAATGGAACTATTTTCCTTTATTGCTATTAGGGAAGTGTAGGAGAAGAAAGAAGGTCGGCTGTTTAACCCAATTTACATAAAGGTAGGTACATTTTCAAGGCATGTATTTAATCTTAACAGTAAATTACCTTTTTTGATATATACAAGGGCACCTTGTCAGTATTTACTCAGTCAAATGCAGCTTAGTCTTGAAGATAGGCATATCAATTATCACGTAAACTATTTATTGTGATTACTGAAGTGCATTAAGTCTTGATTGCGACGTTGCCACGTAATTACCAAGTTCCACTTCGCTATTGACAGACGTCAAAGTGACAGCAACAACTCACTAAATTCATTATTTTAAAAAATACCATTTTATTAAAAGGGATAATTTAGGGAAGCGAAAGTTACTCAATTTTTATATACAAAAATCGACAAAACTAGATTTATTTTTTGCAGTATTTTACTTGAATACATATAACATTTATTACTCTTAATGACCTCAGGAACATGTGGTTAAAATCAATCAGATTACTTGCGGGCAGTTTGTATATAAATTTTGTCACATTAATTTTTACATACACTTTCCCTACTGTGCAACAAGAGGAAGACAACACGCGTTCAATAAGGGTGTTCTCTTTCAGATTATAAGTTTCAGTTCCATTCTTAAAACTTACATTTATTAGTTAAAATAAATTCAGTTTACTAAGACCGTATTTAGGCCAGATCGAAGATAGTCAAAGAAAGATATTGGGATGAAAATAGCCACTTTAATGATCTCAATATCGAGACAGTTCCATTGCATTCACTATTCAAAGCTTATCGAATTAAATTCAGACTGTGACAGTTTAGGTATAGTCAGTTTACAGACCGCTAGTAAGGCAAAATAGAAATAATTGATAATAGCTTAGTTTTCCAATGTAAAAGAGACGTCTTAAATCTCGTACTTACATACATAATATAACAAAATATGATTCAATTAGGTAAGTATTTAAATAAAAAAATACAAAATTAAAAAAAGCCTGAACATTTCGAAAAAAATATCAAGTTTTTTTTTCATCATAAACTTCTTTTTGCTGTTTACATAGAATGTTGTACAAAGAAGATGAATCGGACAGATATTTTTTTTGTTATGAACGGTTAGTTAATATTTTTAACTACTTACTAAGTAGGTACCAAAGCCTTACCTACTTTGTTGATTTTGTTGCTTTTCGTGTGCATGTTTTGTGTTTTTAACTGATGAATAAAAATATTGTGTTGCTTTCAAATAAAAAATACTATAATATTAAAAAAAATCGTTTTGGATTTAATTTTATATATATTTTGTTGTATTTATGAATATGTCTTAGATGTTATAAAATTGGAGTAAAAATAATTATAGGCTATTATGAATTAATATTTTGTAAAAGCGTACAATGACTGGAGTAATACAATGAAATCCGCTTCTTCGTTCGCGGAGGAGAAAAAGTCATAACGCCTCTTTCTTCAAAGTCGGGTAAAAAGTATCCTATAATATAACCGTATGGAGATAGTTACCCGTGTACCGAAAATAGTTGATATCCGTTTAGCCGACTTGGCGTGATTAAGCCAAAACGACACATACATACAAAAAAATCCAAAATATACATACTTATTTCGATTCAGTGACCTGGAAATAGTCTGTTTCAAACATTTTGTTGGAAATACCTGTAATGTACAGACATTTAATTTTTACAACTTTATAATAGTAGGTATACTTACCTAGATGACATTTTGAAACACTGACTTGAATTTAATAAGTGCATGGATAAAGTAAAACCAACATCACATAATGTATAGGTATAGGTAACACATTTGGTACTTACTATCTATTCTTATATTGTCGGTAATCGGTAATATTTATTGTTTCAGGTAATAAACACCGTGTTTTTATTGATTTTCTTTAGTTTTAACAAGTGGTAGTTAGTACCCGTCAATATGAATATTTTTTCCTATGGGTAAACATTCCGGAAACGAAAACTTATAGGATAGTAAGAAAGAAGGAGAGGAGAACCAGAAGGAGAAATTAAGTTTGCACCAAGGACCATTAAAACAAGAGGACTCACAGTTGCCATACTTTGGATCGTGTTCCGATCGCAAGGAGATATTCTGGCAAAAACTAAATGGCGCTTTAAAAATAAACGTTTAACTACTTAACTTATGTTATCATTGAATGGGTATAGAAACATAAAAATATTCTTTTACATTGATGGCGTTTTACATATCGCGGAACGGCTTTTTGTGTGGTAATGGTTAGTCCTCTTGTTTTATTGGTTATTGGTTTGCACTAAAATTTACTACAATCAAGAAACTCTTAACTAGTATAAAGACTAGTATACATTTTAAGTAGGTACCTACTTAAGTCGTACTGTGAACAGACTCTATCTAGAAAAAGTCAATAATCTTCAATACCCACAAATATTATTATTGTAAAGTCCGGGAAATACGATTAGACTGAATTCATGTCTTTTAAAATACCAGGAAAATTCTGACAAATTCAATTAATTTTTAAACGTTTTTTCACTGTTTGGTAAAATGTTTAAGTGGTACAAAGCAGAGCATCTATAAACACTATGTTCATTATTAGCACAAATACACTAAAAGTCCCTGCACCAAAGTGCTACAACACAAATAATCATAAACCTTTATTCTCAAATCGATCTGCAAAATTATTGTAAAAGCAAATCGCTATTCGCGACCAAGATCTACCCTTTACCAGTCCAACTGTCCAAGTCAATTCCATAAAGTAGCTATCTTCCTCAATACATTATCCCTCCTATCTCAGACCATAACACGAAACGTGGAATCTATTTTATTATAAAGTGCATTGTCTACTATGGAAGAGGGCGGTCGACCGAGGAGCATAAATAATTTAACTGTCTTAAAAGATTCAAAAATAGTTTCCTAACATTGCCCCCCCTTAATATGTACACCATTTGTCAGGCCATAACTAGATTTAAACGACGCGTTACAGAACAAAAGGTCACGCCCATTCACAGAAATATATTCGTCTCCGTCTGTAGCACGGTTCATGCAACCAATTAGGATCGCAGCGTCTCGCTTTTACAAGCGCTTTCTGGTTAACTTTACCTTTTACAAGCCCGCTTAGAACGTGGCAACTACCGGAGTTAACAAACGCGTTTTCGGCCCTATACACGTCGAAGTAAGATTGAAGTTGCATCAATAATCGAGGTGTAGGGGGGAACGAATTGAAGCGAGACCCCACGAAAGGGACGGAACGAATCGTCTGTTTAAGTTAGTGAGTCCAAACGAGTTTTTATGTTTGGAAATCGTATTAAGCTTTTGTTGGAAACTGTTCCACTCAACGGGTATAGTTGGGGCGCTTGTGCGGTCAACTATTGCGTCCGTATTGAGAAGAGAGGGGGCAACGCTGATTGGCTCGTTTCGTTTGATATTGTGTGTGACGATCCGGTGGCGGGCGGTCGCGCGAAACGAGCTCAATTCAAATTTGGAACGCCAATTGCGCGAAACTTAATAACGTTTTTCGAAATTCAAATCCAGTGTTCGAATTTCATAATGCTATTCAACTGTCGGTGAAGCGACTTTAAGTGCCAGTGTTTTTATCTAAAGACTTGAAAAAAACAACACAGTAACGATGTCGTCAGTGCATTCAGATGACGATCAAGAGGAGATCAACGTGGATTCAGACAGCAGGCTTTCGGGGCATTGCGACAGAAGCATAGCCTCTGATGACCAGAACTCAGAACACAGTTATCATGAAAGATATCCCTCCCCCAACGATCACATGACCGACACACAACCCAGAGTGAATCTCCCTTTCAGTATATCTAGATTATTAGGCAAACACTTTGAAGATATAGAAAAACGGCGAAATTCAGGCGAAAGTGACAGAAGTGAGGACACAGAATCTGAAAGTGCTAAAGACGATGGAAAAGACACAAATCTCCCTTTGAACTTCTCGCATCCTCCAGGGTTGTATTCTAACTCAGTTCTGCTGAGACCAGGGTTGAGTATGGGGGGCTATGGGTTTAGTAATCCAGGGGTAGTAAGGGTGCCAGCCCATAGGGCATTGGGAGCGCTGGGAGCGTGGGGGGTGGCTCTGGATCCCATGCGGCAGGCAGCGGCAGCAGCTTTTGCGCACCAAGTTGTCAAGGACAGATTGAATGGTGAGTAGAATCCTGCTTAACAAACAGACTGCCATATAGATACCAGTAAGGCCTGTAGAACCTGACGCCCATCTGCTTATTTTTAAAGAACTTGGGCATTTCACCTTTGCTTTTGAAAAATTAAAAGCTAACTTGGCTGTAGATAACTATCTCACAGATAAGTTTGACCAGAACACCAACTATAGACACTAACCTGTCTTTCTGGAAGATATATACGAAGGATTTCAGTAAGATATGGAAGAGAATCTAATTACTATATCCACAAATAGAGATGCTAACATGTGTAGTGCTTTCTGTTGGTAAACAGAGATCCAATTATGAAACTTAATTGATTGTGATAGGCATTAACAATAAAATATAAAAACAAAAATTATTTAAAGCTACTATAAAAATTACAATCTCATCTTAGGATTTTATCAATTAAATAATTTTATGTGTCCTAATTAAGGAAATAATTATATACAATTAATCCTATTTAGTCGTCGGTGCCGTCAAAAATAAGAAACTGCAAAACGTTCAAAATTCAAAATTGATTGAAAAAAAAAATGTTTTAGTAAGTTATTACATGGTTGGCACCGACTCTAAAATAGCAATAATTGTATAGATTCAGTCGAAAAAAGGTTACTTGTAAGTAAATTGAAGAGACTATTTTATACTGCTATTTCTTTAATACTACAAAAACAATGTCCCTTCGTTAAGTACATACATATAAGCATCAGTTACTGTCTAAAACAATCATCTGCATTTATTAGTAGCACCACTATTGATTTTATAAAATCGTCAATAAGAAATTTTGATTGGTTTTTTTTCTCAAAATGTTCTAGTGTTTTCTATCTTTGGTAACTTCTAAAGGAAATAGTTATCAAAGCTCCAGTAAGCCAGACCACTTCCTCTCGGTTTATCAGTTGGCGTGACTCAGCCATTTGCGGTTGCAAGTCTCCTGTTAACTGTTTACTGAGCCCTGAAATTGTAGTTTTACCTTAATATTGTCAAAGATCAGTTATTTAAGTTATTCTATCTACGTTTTTTTTATGCGTCTAGTGTCCTGCTAAGTAAAAGCTTACTTCGTTGTCTTCTTCCATTACTCCCTATCTGCGGCCAGATTTTACAATTTCTTGTTAAACCTAATAATATCGTCTCACTCCCTTCCTTCTTAGTCAGCATTTGTTTTATTGGCTGAACTATGTTATCATCGCCGTTTGCAATATTCTTATATAAAGAGGATATAGTTGAACTGTATGCTAGTTTGTTAGCATACTTTTGAAATATACATTTGTATTGAACGTAGTGGTTATGTACTCATTTTGGTACCTAAATATTATCGTATTGTTGCATTTCTTCTGTCTACTTGTTGGCATTCTATTATTTTCTTCTTACAATGTAAAACATCTTTTTAAAATTGAATATACGCAGTCAAGTTTTCTTTTAATTTTTACAATTTGGCAATAATATGATTGATGACCCACAGTAATATTCACATACATATCCAATTTTTTTTAGGTTTCGCCGTGTATTCTTCTTTTTTAGTAATAGCTTCCTTATAGTTTTACATTTGTTGTTCTCTGACGACTTACTGGTAAGTCATTGTCAGCCATTTTTCCGGTTGTTTGTTTCCGTTTGCGTAGTATTTGAGATCATAATCTGTGCTGGTAACAGGTCTGAAGCCTGACTCATGTTTATTACAAGTGTTCGCAGAACACTTACTTTTATGAAATCGAGTAGATCGCTCAGTGCCAATTCATTATGTAGTTATGAATCTAAGTTTATTTTAGTTTAGTTTGGTTCAATCTGAATGAAACCATTCTCATGTTCGATCGAGATAATTTCACTTGTAATGGAGAGGGCACCTTCGAAAATTCGCGTTGCAGCTTGCCGTGGCAAAATGCTAAGTGTACGTCCGCGCAGTCTTTTATTTACCAGTTTCTTCTTGAGATTTTGTATGTTCGTATTTGAATAAATATGTATTCTTTATTTATATTCAACTTTAAAGTAGTAGTAGTACAACTAATAAAATTCACACAATCTATATTAATATAGTTTGCACAGATGTGTGTCATTGACTCATTGTAGTTACATCACACCAAGACGGCTCGAGGAATTTGGATCATTTTTGGTAGGTACGGGGATAGCTGGACTTCCACATAGAGTTGTAGGAGTTTTTACCCGACAATGGTAAAGCAAAAAAGAGGGTAATGTCCTTTTTTTCCTCAGCAACGAACGAAGTTGTGGGCGCCTCCTAGTGTCAGATAAATTTATAGATACAGAAATATTTCTCCGACATAAGCCTCTGGTATCAATCCCTCACTTTCGGTTATTGGCTGACCTCCCTCATTAGATAACTATTTAAAAGCCACACTTAACTGGTTGTTTACTTAACTAACCGTAAAACTGTTATCTTACAACTCACTTTAAATAAAATACGGTCAGCGTCGTAAATATTCTTAACAGCCTGTCAAACGGCAGAAAGAAAAGAATCTGAGGCAAAACAGTAAAAAAAAGTTTAGCTTCATGATAAGACACGAGCAACATTAGTCAACAATGCGATTAACTTTCGCCAACTTTTTTTTTACTGTAATGTGTTTACGCAGTTGCATAAGTAAAAATAGTAAATTTTTATTATTTCGAGGTTAGTGTTCCAACAGACAAGCTAGCGACCCTCATAAATGATTTTGGCTGAAAGGCATCCGACAATTCTACGGTCGTCTATCTAACACTACCAATTTGCGTAACAAATGGCAGTTAAACATGTCTTAATAGTTTATTATTTTATTTGTTAGTTTTTGTCTTAAGTTTCAGGGATGTTTGTGCAACAGGGATATAAAAAGATTACATACAGTGTTATTGTATCCATACTAATATTATAAATGCGAAAGTGTGTGTGTCTGTCTGTCTGTTACCGCTTTACGCTTAAACCGCTGAACCGATTTGGAAGAAATTTGGTATGGAGATAGTTTGAGTCCCGGGGAAGGACATTACTACTTTTTTTATCCAGGAAAAATACCCTTATCTGCGATAAACGAATTTAAGGCGGACGAAGTCGCGGGCAGAAGCTAGTACTTTATATGTTTGTTTTTGTTTCTATCTTTTTATATATTTTGTTATAAAGTTATACATACAAAGGTATATATTTTATGAACTTATGAGTCGTATACATTTTATTGCTTTTTTATTGACATACTAACACCGTTCTCAAAGCTCTCAAACATGTTTTTACCATTTATAAACAATTTTAATATACATAGTTTATTGTTCTAAAAATACAGATAAGTAGGTGTTAAAGTTCTCCATAGAATATACATTTTATGTGATACTTACCTACATTTTAGGTAAGATATGTTCAAAACTATACATAAATATACACGTTCAAATTAAAGACAGCATAGGTATAAATGATTTTGAACAGGTTTTTGAAACACCTATCTAACTTGCCTATAAAAATGCGAAAGTGTGATTATTGGTACGTTATTCTTTGAATTTTTTTTAATTGGGGATTTTTTTAAATTTTCAATTTAACGGATTATATCGCGTATATTATCTCATTTTAGTTCCCGACGTTTCGGAAGCTTTCCAGCTTTCCATGGTCACGGGTGGACATGCGTGTCAGAGAAAATATTATGTTATTCTTTCACGCAAAAACGGTGCGATGCAATAGATTGTTGTGATTTTTTGCATAAGAATATAATAAGAGGCTACATTCGCAATGTATACCGGAATATGTATTATGTTCCCGAATGCGAAATAGGTAACAGTGGCGTGTATTCCGGAGTATATTTTCTCCTATGTTTTCTTTAAAAGCAGTAAAATCAAGTACTCAAATGCCTTGAAATACGCAAGCCGATGATAATGGGGGTCTATTAACGCCATGCCACTGATAGGTAAGCCAAATGTTTTAGGCCCGGGGAAGAATGAATTAGGTATATTTTTTACCTTAGAATAACAGCGAAAAAAAAAGAGAAAGATTCTCAATAATAAGATAAAAGTATGCTTAATTTGATTTAACCTGGACTTCGTCATCGCGTGCGATGACACGAAAGCGCCGTAAGTGTGTTTTACGTTTTTTTGCGTCGGGATTGGACGCGCCCTGTAATTTGTCGCCGGACCCTTTTTTGTGGTCCTGTGTTTTTTTCTGGCGCTTGTGTAATAGTTCCGCTTTGTGTTTCGTCACCGGAAATATTAGCTACCTCAATCGGATTTGGATTGAGGATAGGCGAAAATAAAACACTTTTGTTGGTCAAATGTTAGCCAATTATGGTTTTGAAAACCCAAGCAAAATATCTATCACAAAATATGTATAATTTTAAGTGCCGGTGTAACATAAAAGTGGCTTAAGAATAGGTATGTAAACTATCTAAAATTACTAAGATCAATTAAAAAAAAAAAACAATTTTACGGATTGTATCGCGTATATTATCTCATTTGAGTTTCCGACGTTACGGAAGCTTTTCAGCTTTCCATGGTCACGTGTTGACTGGGAAATAGTTATTTGTCATGCAAGGCTGCAAAGTTGTGATTTGGCGCGAGTGCTTCGATTGAAAGCCAAGCCAGCGAAGGAAGCTAAGATTGAACAAAAATATAGATTCTTGAGCGTAGCAAGGCTTTCAAGACACGAGAAGCCAAATAATTTTGCAGCCGTGCGAAACACACAACTTTTCACCTCACTGAAGCGAGGAAATGTGTGATGTAATAAAACTATGAAATATGCATATTTTAAAAAATAAACTATTTTTTTCCATTTAAATCTAGTAACAATCAACCTATGAAACACACTAATAATAGTTATACCATGCAAAACAAATAAATATATTAGCTACATTACGGCAGAGATCAGTAAATAAGCCATACTGGTCGAGTATGAGATACTGGACGGACCGAGTCGTAGGCTATAATACGAGGCCAGAATGGCATTTACGGTCGATGTAAGTAGTGTTTTTTATCAAAAAAATAACTAAAAAATATTTTTACCTTTTATAATATACTTACCCACCGTCATTCGCAAATATTTTTTTAACATGGACTTTGCGTTTAGTTATTTTCACGGTCTTATCATAGGAATCAAATTTTGTGTGTAAAAAACATTTTTTTATTTCAGAATTAATGTTCATATAAAAACTGATACTTTTTCAAAAAGATGTTAAAAATACAATCCAGATAAACTAACATTAATTTCGACTTCTTTTTGCTATTTTACACGGTTTAATTATGAACAAAACGCAGCTTAGAAACTATTTCCGCGCAAACGTCATTGGCACATTGTTTTCCTTCAATCTTGTTTATTCTTAATCTGCCAAGACTGTCAACCTCTTTAAAAAAAACCTCGATTAAAAAATGCAGTCTTACTTAATAATAAAAACAATTAGTCGTGTGTATATTGAAAATAAATAATGAATGTTTAAGTAATAACATATTTATCGTAAATAAAATAACGTTTTAAGATGATTAATTAACTTTTTGAATTCATATACAACCTCATCGCACTCTCATTTTAAGTCTTCATACAGGTCGGTTTTGAGAAAAAATATAAATTCGAACTTCAAATGACTTTTGCACGCTAGCGTGCAAAATTGATTTTTCCACGCAGATTTGGCACTTTAAATGGAACTTTTCCGAGCGAGTGAGGTGAAAAGATATATTTTCCTCTGTCAAAGTTACAATTTGTGCAAATTACCCACTTTGAGAATAAAGTTAAATGGTTTTATATAAATGAGTAATAATCGCGGAAATAGAAGAAAATATTAAGATCAATTTGTTTGATGGCACATAAAAACAACCCTCTATACTAATCTTTAGAAGAAATATTGTGCTCTTGTGAATTAAATTATTTTGTTATACAATTATATAACTACTATAAGTAACCTATGTGTTAAAGATTATTATTAACAGCCTGACAAACGGCAGAAAGAAAAGAATCTGAGGCAAAATAGTAAAAAAAAGTTTAGCTTCAAAATAAGACATGAGCAACATTATTCAACAATGCGATTAACTTTCGCCAACTTTTTTTATATTGTAATGTGTTACTCAGAAACAAAAATAGTAAATTTTAATTAAATTATCGAAAATCACTAAGATCAATTTGTTTAAAGCCACATGAAAACAACCCTTTTTACTGATCTTTAGAGAAATAATCGCGCTCTTGTGAATTCAATTAATTTGTTATACAATTATTTATCTAAGTACATATCTGTCTCTCGGGACGATCCTCAGACATGAGGGCATGTCTGAGGATCGTGGTCAGCATCAGGGTTGCATCTGGAGCGGATGATCTGCCTCCACCGGTTTCTGTCCAGCGCGTCTTTCACAACCGTGTAGAATTTGGAGGACGACGAGTCTTTCAGTTGATCGGTTCATCTTGTTGGTTTATAACTACATAAATTACCTAAGTGTTATAAAAATAATTTTGAAGATGTTTGACGTTCACTTACGGCATTTTTTCTGCGAGTACACAATATGAATTTATTGTACCCACATTAGTTTAACAGCGACAATTACTAAAACCGTCCGTAATGGACTCCATTAAAATACAAAGTTCCTCAAAAATAGCAAAAACCTTTACTCCGAATTACAAATACGACCAATTTGCATCACACTCGAACCCCAATTGCCGGTGATTTACGAACTCCACTAATAACAGGATCGGCGCGTGTGAGTTCCGCTTTTTTCTTTTTTTTAGCTTTTTTTGCGACCACCTAGTGGATATCCAGCCTGTAACCGATACAATGGCGTGGAAGCGATTTAACACTTACCTAAAAGGTAAAAAGGTATATGTAGAGATGAAACTTCAGTGCAATCTTGATCTTGAGCTGATAACGTTGCGTCCAAAATAAATAAAAAACTACTTATGTGTGTTTAGCTTGGAGACCGGAAATATTTGAGATAATGGGTCAATTTTGGCGGTGCACGGGGTCTTTTTGTCATAAAATAATGCTGGCAGACGACGGTTAGCGCCTTTTTTCAAATTATTTCGTATTAGTTTCAAGCAAATGTTGTAACATTCATATTTGTTGTATTGTATAGTGCATTTCTTTGTAGTAACGGCTACGGAACCCTACACTGAGCATGGTCCGACATGCTTTTGGCCGGTTCTTCACCAATACTTCTATTATTGACAGGTTGTTGTAGTATAACATACTACAGAAAACAGTTGTAAAATAGCCTATGGCATTACTGAACAAAAAAAGGTGCCCGCAACTTCATCAGCGGATGAGATGAAAATCATACCTCTCTTTTTTCTTCATCGTACTCGGGTTAAAAGTGTCCTACAACCACCTGTGAATGCCCAGCTACCCGTGTACCAAAAATATTTCAAATCCGTTTAAAAAATAAATAATTTTCGATTTAATATATGTATCACTTTTTTTTTTGAAAATATCTTCAATGTACAGTCAACTTTATAATACTATATATGTTAAATTTTTGTTGTCGAACTTGAAAAAACCCAGCGCTGTACAGAAGGAAATAGTTTTCATTAGGAACACCGGTTTATGCAATAAAGCCATCTAATTAACCCAGCATCCGTGTCCTAAGCGGCCTTTTATGTTTTTAGCATTTTATATGTTTTTTTACTATTTAATAGCCTACTCTGATTGAATGAATCCGATTTTACGACCGTCTAATTTATTTTATGTATTTTTAACTGCTTTGAGGAAACAGAATCTAAGTTTTCAATATAAATTTAATTCATTAAGAAGTTTGACAAAGATGTTAAATTGGTGGTGTCATCAAGTCATCATAAGTCCGTGTAAAGGTGTATTGTATAGGATCATTTTACCCGACGGCATATTACATTTACATACCTATTTGTAAAGAGAGTTTACGGGCAAAAGTCTTTTTATATTTGCATCGTGCTCACATTATAACTTAGGTATAAGTGATAGATCGAGACGCAAATGATCACAATGATTTCTAAAATGGTAATATCACTAGCTGGCGTCTGTGTCTAATTGACAAGAAGTGTCAAAATCTTGTGCTGTGATTGGTGGATGTTGGCACTTCTTGTCAGTTAGACCTTACCTCTCGGTGGCGCCACCTGGTGATATTTCCACTTTAGAAAACCTTCATTGGGATGAGCCAAACAAAATGCCCTTGTTTTTATATATTTTTCGTCACAATAGCCTATTCTAAGGTACTAATTTCATGCGCATTTCATTTGGATGGGTCTATTTTTTTTATTGCTTAGTAGATATTTCGAGTGACGTCACTACTGAATAGGATTTGGCAAGAACAAATCAAGGTCAAAACGAAATTAAAAACACGAATAACTTATCCTAAAAAATATATTTTTGAAATGGTTTTTGAATAACCATACATTGTAAAAAATTGGCTCATCCTAATTCTCGTTGCGATAGTATTGATCATTTTTTTTTTATTGAATAAGGATCATAAAAATAGCAACGAATTCAAAATCTCCTTTATACACCGTGACCGTTAATAACCTGAAAGATTTAAACCACATATTTTTGACGCCTGTACGAGTAAATAATGTTATATCAACATGGGTCTAATTATGTGTCTTAATTAAATTACTATTTCAGTACGAATTAAATCTTATTAATTGCCCGCTTCTTTGTGAACAAGCCTTTAGGTGGGAATCTCAAGTTAAAGAACAGAGAGCGAGTATGATACTTCACGAATCGCTCCGAAATCATACGATGAAAGGCGAATGGCGTGACTTGTATTCCATAAATGACAAGAAGTGTCAAGTTATGTCTAGCACGATGTTTGTGTTGAAATTATTTTTATTTATTGGCACCACAAAATACCACAAATACTTATGTATCCAAACTTTATTAGGTGCTACGACATTAAAGTGCTCTTACATTATTATTGAAACTTTGTGTCTTAGGTATCTTTTTTTTGACTAACAATCACAACCATAAATTGTTAGGCATGATAATATTCGAAGGAAATCATACTACTTATTTTTTTACATCATACTTACCTCCTACCTCATACAGGAAAGGGACTTTGTTGTAACAGCGATCATGCTAACCTGTACCTACAGTAAAATAAATAACAACATGAAACAATTACGCATTTTTATTACGAGTAATTTAATGAATTAGATTTTCAAAATATGTACCGCCGTTCTCAGCATAAATATTCAGTCTTGAACGGATTTCATGATTCAAGTTAACATAAGTGTTCTTGATTTCTTCTGAAACCGTTTGAATTCTTATTAACAACTCTTCTCTGGAGTTCACAGGTGTTGAGTAAACCTTATCTTTCAGAGTTCCTCATAGAAAGAAATCTAGCGGAGTTAAATCCGGTGACCGGGCAGGCCATGCTAAAACTTCGCTCCCACGGCCGATCCATCTCTCGGAGTATTGTTGGTTCAGCCAATTACGAACATCCAAGCCGAAGTGGGCCGGGCATCCGTCGTGCTGGAATCACATAGTTCGTCGGGTTTCCAAATCGACATCTAGCAGGTCGTTTAATTCATTATTTAGAAATAATAAATAGTTGTGAGAATTCAGTCTATTTGGAAATATGACGGGACCTATTATTTTATTCCCAATAATGCCAGCCCACAAGTTTACGGAAAATTTGTGCTGGTATGAATTTTCCCTTTTCGCATGGGGATTTTCTTCTAACCACATATGCTGATTATGGGAATTAAAAACTCCCTCTCTCGTGAACAACGATTCATCTGTCCATAATATCTTATTTAGAAATCCAGGATCTTCCACTAATTTCTGATTCATCCTTTGGCAAAAGGCAACTCTAGCTAGCCCGGCATTGTTAATTAATCCGTGTACTTTCCTGTAGTGAAAAGGATGCAGGCCGTACCTTTTCCATAGCCTTAATACGAGCTTATAGTTAACATTGACCATTCTTGCTACAGCTCTTGATGACAAAGTTGGGTCTTCTGTTATGATGTTCATTATTCTGTTCTCTGCTTGTTCATCTAGATTTATAGCCCTTTCTCTGTGAACTTTTCCAAGCCCTTTTTCGCGAAACTGTCGATGGACATCCGCAAAAGTCGAATGGTGAGGTATACGACGGTTTGGGTATCGTCTTCGGTATTCGGCGACTGCCTGGAGCGAGTTCCCATCACAAAATCTGTACACAAAGTGGATATCTGCTAAATGAGCCGAAGGATAATGAGGCATAGCGAATATTATTTATTGCGTTATTAACGGTCACGGTGTATAAATCTAGCTCCTTGAAATTAAGATACATTGTAGTATTTGTATTGTTTCTCCGGAAATAATACTGTTTTAAATTTTAAAACGTTCCATTGTTTTCTGTTCTGATTACAAAACCGGCAAAGGGCTCGTAAAATTGAAATAGAGAGATACAAAGTGGAGCAATAATATTGCGCAAAATACATTACTTGAAATGTCAGTCTTTAACACTCACTTCAGATACTAATAATCAAAAGAGGATTGAGCAATTATTTATTGTTATATTTCTCCTGCGGCGTAGCCCGCGTTCCTTAAGCAATATAGATGTAATATTTTCTTCTGTTTCTGCGATTATTACTCATTGAATTAAAACAATTTAACGGATTATATCGCGTATAATATCTCATTTTGATTCCCGACGTTTCGGAAGTTTTTCAGCTATCCATTGTCACGGGTGGACTGAGAAAAGATGTATTTTCCTCAGTCAAAATTACAATTTGTGGAAACTACCTACATTTTTGAAAAAACAAATAAAGGTGTACAGACACGCCAGATGGGCCTAAGCTGTAAAGAAAGTTACACATGTGCCAGAAGGGCTTAATTATTTTATTTTAATAATTTACCAAGCAGCATTTCACAAATGAGGCGTACTGAGGAGAAAAGAAACGCTGCAAAGAAAAACTCCCAGTAAAGTATAAATTGTTTTATTTCAATATAGATGTATTTTTCTCTCAAAAAAGTCAAACTCCCAAAAAGGTAGTACTCAATTCGGTTGTATTTTTTTGGGTTCCGTACCCAAAGGGTAAAAGGGGACCCTATTACTAAGACTCCGCTGTCCGTCCGCCCGTCCGTCTGTCTGTACGTATGTCAACCGTGATAGACCTAGACAGTTGCAATTTTCACACAAGATTTATTTCTGTTGCCGCACTAGCAACAAATACTAAAAACAGTTTAATTTTATGTCTGTCTGTCTATGTCAGAACCAATATAAAATAATCGAACACCGAGTACATTTTGCTTAGGAGTAGGGCTCAGCTAACACTGGATTTTCATAGATACGGCCGTTTGTAGCGTATATTTTGTACGGATCCCTCGGTGCGCTAGACCGACTCGCACTTGGTCGGATTTTTTTATGTTTGTTCCCTCAGAATTCTGTCATTTATAAACCGATTTAGATTTTTTTTGTTTGAAAAAAGGTGCATCCAGATTGGTCTCATTAAATTTTAGTGAACTGATGATGGGATCTATGAGGAATTGAAGGACCTCCACAAATATCGTAGGCATACATATGGCGATTTTGGTTGTGGTTTCTTGATGGGGTTGGTTTTATTATAGTGTAACGTGGTCTAAGTGAAAACAAGGAGTCCAGGGAGACAGGGTATTTATTTGTTATGATGCTAAATTATTAAAGTAAAGTAAAGGCACCTGAGGACAAACAGTTTAGCATAATGAAAGTAAATTTACGTTCATTTCACTTATCTTTCGGGAACTGTACATTTTTCCTGGATAAAGAGTAGCTTATATCACTACTAGCTTCTGCCCGCGACTTCGTCCGCCTTAAATTCGTTTATCGCGGATAAGGGTATTTCTCCTGGATAAAAAGTAGCCTATGTCCTTCCCCGGGACTCAAACTATCTCCATACCAAATGTCATCCAAATCGGTTCAGCGGTTTAAGCGTGAAGAGGTAACAGACAGACAGACAGACAGACAGACAGACAGATAGACAGACAGAGACAGACAGACACACTTTCGCATTTATAATATTGGTATGGATGAAGTAATATTCGTCGTCGTCGTCGTATATGTCGGTCGTTTGTCACTTGATGAAAACAGCATGACAACAAAAAACTTTTTTTTTTTGTTTTACAAATATCATGATAATAATCACAATTTTTTGCAATTTATTAGTGGATCACTATTATAGTGTTGTAGTGTAGTGTAGTGGTCTGGCTCAAGGCACTGGTTCAAGTCCAGTATCGTCGAATTTTTTTTTCATTTGTTTCTGATCTTTGTTTATAATAACAAAAAACTTACTTTCGTGCTTGCTTAATATATAGGAAAGGAATATTAAAAGACTGTAATACTTTCTACTGACTTAAACAAGTCAGTAGAATTTCATGCGCTATCTCCATCATTTTTTGTGAATCGATTTTATTAATTTTCCATTTGCCACTAGCTTGGATTGTTGTGCGTCTTCTCCAAGTCACTTACTTACATTTTTCTTTTTTCTAACAATATAATTTCAATAGTAATATCTTTAACGTAAGCTTTTTAATAGCTGCCAAAATATAATTTTAATTTCTGAACAAAAATCTAGAAAAATTGAACGTTTGAAATATTAAAATTATGACTTACGTCATTATATCGTTGTCGTTAAAGCCGTGTGAAAAGGGATTAAGTAACCGTACTGATTCAAGCGTGCAACCGTGGGATTTGTTGTGCAATCACTATTATATAAAGGTAACCTGAAGATTAGTTTATTTGTTCGTTAAGTATAATATCATACTAATACCAAAGGAAGTAGTAATAAAGACTACAAGACAAGTTGCACAAATATAAACTTCAAGGCAAGTCTGAACTAAAAGGATCACTACGTTGCATGTTGCGACGAACAGACCCTATGACTAAAACATATCTTAACCTAGTAGGGATTATATCTCACGTCAAAGTTCACAATATACTATAGTTACATAAATAACAACATACTAATAGATAATGAAAAAAAAAACGAAAAATTCGAAATGGCTTTGAAATACGAAACTGGCCATTTACGCAAATTTTGTGATCTTTTAAATTGAAAATTAAATAAAAAGCTTTTTCGGAATCCATATAATTCAATGACACAATAATTGTACGGCAACCATGTAAAAACGCAGTGATTCATTGTAAAAATGCCAACATACTTGTTTTTCGATATAAATTTCGTACCTATCGGTACCTCTATGTACCAATTAAGTACGGGGCATTTTACTGCTCAGTGGGAATGCCGAACTTTACTTGACTTGCAGAGCACTTTTTTCGTATTTAGTCCCATAAAGATTCTATCCCCACACAAAAAAAGGATCGATTGTCATCTTTAAAAAAAGCACCATCCCGATTGGTAATAAATTTCGCAAATACTATAACACTATAATAAATAGGTACAGTACACCTTCCTAGATAATTAGCTAAACTCACGTAAGCATGAAACACTAAATCATAGCAGACTTCAAACAAAAGACAGTACATTTAAATAAAACAATTAAAACGGATTATATCGCGTATATTCATTTGAGTTCCCGACGTTTTGGAAGCTTTTCAGCTTAAGGTGCGTCTACATTTGTATTCGTTCCGTGGCATGATCGCGTGTCACGATCACGCCTTTGGACGTTGCGCTGATCCGATCGCTCGAAATCCATGATGATACGCGTATCACACACTTATCACATACATCGGACAAGTGGGCATGATCGCCGCGCCGACAGTGAGCGTCCAAGCAGCGCGATACGCAGTCATGCCACGGCACGGTGATCGGATACGAGCAAGTGATACATGCGTGGACGCACCTAGGTGTTTTATTTAAATATGATAATCGCGGAAACAAAGGAGAATATTAAAATACGGTAAAACTAAAATAATAAATAAATACCGTTACAATTTCGCCTAAACCGCCTAAAATGAAACAATAATGTCAATTTCAAAAGGACAAGATTCTAAGTACCTAAGCTGAACATTTTCATGGACTGATTGTACTTTATTTTCTTGTAGAATTAAGCGACAAACAATACCCAATCTTCCACTTTCTACGATTTGCGATAAAAAGGGTCGTTTTGCGGAATCAATAGAGAGAGTAATTGCAATGGCCGGTCGTTACCGTAATGTGGGCCGTTTCGGAGGCATTACTGGACCACAGACACCTTAAATTACCATGGCCCAATGGCTTTTTGTTACGTCTCTCGTACTCCTTCAATCCAGGGACTATTACCGGTATTCATTCTAATCGAATGGGGCATGAATGAAAATATTCAAAAATCTTGAAATTTTGTTTTAGGTAGAAATAAGTCTCCTTATCATCAGAAAAAAATTACACATTTTTCTGTGGCTTAGAAAAAAATAAAAAGATGAAATCCGGTAATAATACGGTACGGCAAATACACCATTGATGTTTTCGATTAAAATGGCTGTAAATGTAGGTACTGTTATTCTTGCCGTACCGTATAAGCTGTCATATAGGCCCACCAACACCTTTTCATCTTTTTATTCTTTCCTAAGCCACAGAAAAATCTGTATTTTTTTTCTGACGATAAGGAGACTTATTCCTAACTATAAACAAAATTTCAAGATTTTTGAAATTTTCATCCATTCCCCATTAGGTATCTTTCTAAATTTACAGTACTTTTAAACAATATTGATACAAAGATCTAAGTAGAAAAGAAAAATTAATTGCGATCCGCTGCAGTCTCAGCTGGAATCGAACCAGCGTCTATGACCGGGAGAGCGTCCTGAACCGTTAGACCATCAGACCGCTTGTGATTCACAACGAATTAATCCTCTACCTTCGGTAACAATACGTTACTCACTACCTTATGTACCATTAATTTTTGAAAGTAAGTAGTACCTTTTTTTAATTTTCTACTTAGATCTTTGTATCAATATCGTATAAAAATATGTGACGTTTTCACATTAAAAAATATAAACAAAAATTAAAGTATTTTGAAAATTTTATTAAATACTATTTACGTACCTATTTATTTATAATTTGCAAAATACCATTAATATTCATAATAAACTTAGAGCGTAGCCATTATGCGAAGAAATACACTACACGAAAAATACGATGTGATAAGCTGCACAATCAAAAGAGCGTATTTCATGTCACTTACGTCGTTCTGTTGAGAAGCACAGTTTTTTTAACTCAAAAACGGTTCCTATATCCTATATCCGATCATGTTGGAAATAATTTGCGTTGAAAGTATTTGTTAAGCGTTATAATAATATCGCATTTATAAAACTAATGATGATAAGACCTTTAAAATAATCTTTTGAGACAATCGGTTAAGTTACTCGTTATACATAAAATGATTAAGCTAAAGCAGCTTTGAGGAGAGCCGGCCAAATAAAACAATATAATTAATAGCGTTAAATTATTTCACAATCGTTTGCAAAATGCATGCTAAATGATTAAGCTACCGTCTTGTTTGTTTGTCATCATTAAATTCAGCTTAAAATCATATGTATGTTTGTTTTGATATTTGACTTAGGTAATTCAGCATATACATATCCCTAAATACCGACTCATTTTTGATTAAAAAAAAAATATATGTAGAAAATTTTGATAAACCGTATAAAACAGAATATGTTATACCTTTCCCAAAAAAAATATATTTCGCCTTCCACCAGCTTTTTAATTGCCTCCTTTAGTAAAAGGTGTTTTCAATATATATGGTATCTAAAATGGTAATTTAAAATAACGATTGGTCTAAAAAAATCATTGAATCTAAAATGTGTATAATTTTGTCACTCTGAAGATTTAATATTCTTAGTTATATTATAAATTCTTTTGTTGGTTTGTTCTTCTTATTTAACGCGTTGAAGATTGAATAAGCATAACAGTACCTCAGCTATGCGATTGGACCCGCGGGAAAATCCTAGGAATAGTATATATATATATAGCAACATGATTTTCTATCTTGTTAGCGCATGCATTAATTTGTGTAATGGCAAGCAACGACGCGGAGTAAACACTAGTTATTGTAACTTAAATTATCAAATTGTTTTATCACTTATATAAACAATAATACAGCCATTATTGTCAATGAAATAATTAAAGTAAACTCTTTTATCACTTACAAGAATTTCACAAAATATATACCCGAGATGGTGAGGTTTTAAATTATGCTATTAATATTATGATTTTAAGTATCTTTAATCATAATAATTTCATATATAAAATATCCTCATAGCCAATTTCATCAGAATTAAGCGTCAATATGACACATGATTGACAAATCTAGGTACATAATTGAGACACAAGGATTAGGATGCATTGAATCAAAAATTTCGCCGATAAATTTATCTAGTACTGGTAAAAACAACATCAGCCATCTTTGGAGTTTTATTGTTTCATATCTCTTATCTTTTCATACTTCCCAACGATCATCGATACTCTAAAACGCCTAACACCCCCTCCCTCACAGCCGCATTTCCTCGGGGAGGTGCGGGCGTTATGAAAATTTGACGCGCCTCGATATGCGATGATACTATAAGGGGTTGTATTCTTAGCGGTATTTGCCCTGTTTCCCCTTTTAGCAACTGTTTTTATTTTACGACTTCTTTTATTGAAATTGAAGCGCGAAACCGTTTGGTGTTTTAACAGGTATTTTGAAAGGTGCTTTTTGTGGATTGACAATTGCGGAAACATAGTAAGTGATCAAGGTTTTATAAAGGAAGACGAGATTTTTTTATATTTTGTTAATTCATTAATATTATTTTGACAACGACAGGGATCGCTTTGCGGCAAGCTTGCTGATTTACATCTCGTATAAATAGTCATTTTTGTTTATCCTGCTTTAAAAACCAACTTGAACTTGAACACCTATTATTTCAGACTTATAGTTCGACTTTTATATGATGGGTCTAACGTGACATTTGTCTTTTAGCTTTATTTTTAACGTTTCAGCGCAATTGCGAATAGGTTGCGAACAGATTAGTTAATTTTATTTCTTTATTTTTTCATATAGATGGATAGGTTAGGTTAGGTAGTTTGAGCGGTGATTATCTTCAAAACTCCAGTCAACCTTACACGTGGATTTGCCTCTGGTTTTACAAGTAAGTTGCCTCTCAAATTACTGCCACTACAGATTGCTTCTGGCGTCTGTCCTCATCATCGACCATTTTCTTGAAAATCCATCCTCTTTTCGTTCTGGGAGCCTACGATGGTCGCGATTTGCGCGATTGTTATACGATAAAGTGTTCATTACTCTCGCATTTAATGCATGTCAGAAACAGAGAAGTGACGAGTGCTTTATAATTCTCTATCGCGCGATAAACGTAAGCATCACAGGATCGATGTACCTACATATCGCTCCCTTCAGTTAGATTACTACTTATAATTCAAGTAGTAACTGAAAATTTTAAGTTTTTGGAAAACGTTAAACAAAATGTCCAAGGTCGTCGTTTAAGGCCTTTACTTGCTAAATTAACTAACTTGTGCGATATTCATTCTTAGCTTCTTCCTTTCTTCATTCCGTATTTTATCGGCGTCAGTAATTCCGACCAATTACAATATTACACTTCAAAAAGCTGTATATTCGCTCCTTTAAAATACAAGAACATAAAAATATCAAACCAACGACACGACCACTAAACATAACCCTCTATCAATACACGTTTATGCTTACCCTAAAACATTTTCGCATAAAAATATCCGATGATATATTTTATATCCAATCCATAACGCGTTGGTCTATAAAGAGGATGTTTCGGTGTAAATATACGAGAGTGTTCCGGGGGAGACTGGAGCGAGATGGTATATTGATGTTTATGTGCCTTTATACAGATTAGGATTCTGGTGATATTATAATGCGTTAAAAGCCGCGGATATAGCACGCAGTATTGCACGGTTGGAATGGCAATAGACGGGCCATGTAGCCCGGAGAGGGGATGGCTATTGGGGTAGTAAAGTCCTGGAGTGGTGAACATACATAGGTAGGAAAGTAACAGAAAATCACAAGTGGGGCTGAAGCGTATTCATTTACTCATATTTAAAGAAAAAGGTGGTTTAAGCCTTCCCTTGGGCAACCGGGTGGAAATCGGCTTATATCCGTATATTATATGGCGTCCACGCCACGCCACTGGAAAGCGCAGCGTAGGTTGGCTCCAGATTAGACCAGATTAAAGGTGGACGATAACCTCGTGAGGATCGCACTCTCTGGCGAGATATAGGGTAGGCCTATGTTCAGTAGTGGAAGACCGTGGCTTATTGATAGAAGCCTCTGAGAAATCTCGTCATCAACAACCATCATCAGTGCCACTCTATTGGTAATTATTAGACTCAACTGGCGGGACAGTTTTAATTTTTATGATGATCGATGGGGTAAAAGGTTCTCGAATGGAGACCGCGAACTGGAAGACGCAAACGCAGGGTCGGCCTCCCTTAAGTTAGACTAACGACCATAACGCATGCGAGCGTTGGTTGTGCAAATCTTTAGGGGAGACCTATGATCAGTAATTTAAGGGTTGAAGTGATAATATTACTATTACTTTGAAAAACCTGGCCTCGTTTTATCTATATCATAAAGGAAACTGTAAGAACGAAAAGTTCCAATGCCACAATCATAGACAGACATACAGATACACACTTACATACATACAGAGTAACAACTTACAAGTTTGACGTGGCTTGCCGCTTTTTTTTGTAAAAAAGAATACCCCAGTGATTTCCTTCCCTAACACAAAATTATAAATGATAAGCCATTTTATTTTCAATTAAAAAAAAAGTTACGACATCTAAAGTCGCTGCCATGAAAAAAGTAATTACAAGTAAGATTATTATGAAGAAAAATTAATAAGCAAATTAACATTGAAAGGCTTGAGGGGTAATCCTTTTAGGGTATCATCCCTGGGGAACCCTTTTCATCCTCGGTTAGCCCTTAGACTTAGATTCTCGTTCTACGAAATTTCATTTTCATTCAAATTTCATTTTCTAGTTACGGCTGCCACAAATGAATCTTAACACAATGAGTATTTAAGAAAGACACGAGTATACCTATTGTTAGAGTTTTGTAATAAAGAAAGATATGTGTCTTTTCATTGGAATTTTTACATCTTTGAACTTGATAAATAAATTAATGGAATAAATCTTACGACTTATTTAATTTTTTTTCTATAAAATATCTTATCATATTAAATTTGTTTTTAAACTTTTAAAATGTAGTAGCAAATGACGCCAATCTCCCCTGTCATAGCTTACCCAAACGATGCTATTTCATTAATTTTCATAATTAATATTCAATCTACACCAAAAATAACAAACAAAAACTTACAAGAGCAGTATAAGTAGTTTTCATTATTTCTCGATACTATTTTTCCCAACGACTTGTCTTTTACTATAAGTGTAATAAAGTGTGAATCATTTGTTTTTTTATTTTATTTATATTCACATCATAAATATTATTTACTATGAGTCGCTCATCAATTCCTTTTCATAAACCCTCATATACCCATTGTTCGTCTTTATTTACTTACTTTTTGCCCGTTAAACATCTCCCCCAACCACTGGGCAGTCATAAAACCGTGTTCATACAAAACAAAACATTGTCTTCCCCAGTCTACGGGGGAAAGAAGACGAATGCCTGACGTCTAATTGGGCCGTCTTGGGAATACAGGCGTTCCATCACTCGAGCCTCGTTTGTCCGCGCCTTGGATTTGAACCACTGTGAGCTTGATTTAGTGTCGAGCGAAATTTAGAACGGTAATATTTTTGCACGCTATTTTTCAGGAGATGAACCTCTGTGCATTTGATTTAGGGAGTGAAGTTTTGAATTGTTATATGTAGGTACGCTATTTGTCTGTAAAATTGAATCTCTTTGTACTTTATGGGCGGATATTTTGTGTGGGCGGATGTTTGTGGATATGTCAGTGATGCCTGAGTTAGGTAGAGAGAAACCAAAAGACTTGTAATAAGGAATTTGATTAAAATCCTTTCATTCACGTATTGTACTGGGTTACTTTCACGTAATTCACGGAGTATTTCTAAAATAGTCCCCCATAGTATCAGCAAGCTTCTAATGCGCCAGTGGTTATGGGCTTTATTTACTGTCCAGGATTGAATAAAAATAAGAAAAATAGTGTATTAATTAAATTCCTTATTACAAGCATCCTGATTTACCTTCACATGATCCTTTGATAAGAAATCCCCCCACAGTAATAGCTGTTGTTCTTCTCCTGTACTAACATCTGTACAAGCAACAGAATACTACGTAGCCCCGATGCAGAAGAGTTCGTCCAGTACTAAACAACTCATTTATTTTGATATTTATTACGTGCCTAGATCGAGCGATTAAGTAATGGGAACAAGGAAAGTAATGTTTAATATAGTTTATTTTCATTGTTTAGTAGAAATTCTTTGAGAGATAGAGAGAGAACGAGAGAAGAGAAGAGCTCCTAAAAATTATTGTCCAAGACAAATCGTGGTCTCCAGCAAGGGCGTGGTCTCCAGGTTTTCTTTACTCATGGGCTCGAAGCAGAACTGTCAGCATATACCTATGCCGTGTCGCTTTCTTTAGTAATGGCCCTTTTACATCGAAGTTTGAGTCTTAAACGAAATAATTAGAAGAAAAACTAAATAATTTCTTCTGCTCATAAAAGTGGTAAATATAAGAGTATATTTTAATTTTGTTAGTGTGAAATATTTTCGTGCAAAATGGAACTATTATAATACTAGTACAAACGGTATTGAATTTTTATCTAAAACATTATTTCCTTACAAATGGGAAAAGCTAAAAACTGCTCTGACTAGACAAAAAATTAAGCACCGGGGCTAATATAATCAAACCCATTGTGTAACGAACCCACTACAACATCTTAGTAATAAAAAAAAACTGCGCTCATTGTTATGCAATCTCATACATAGATAAAGTATGCTGATACCACATTAGCTACAGATTATGAATATCAAATTCCCAAAGCAATCAGTATCCAGCAAACGAATAGCCCCCATCTAATTGATCTAGCCAGACATACAACGGAACGCAATTACCCTGCAGTTCAACATTTTCCAATTACACACACAGTGGTGCAAACGAAAAAATGAACGGACAAAATCTCATGCATATTTCACACAACAAGCGAGTACCAATTCCCACTAGTTACGTACCGAACGGGAATCGAGGATACGGCGTGCTCATATTATATTCAACGGATGAAAGCGCAGTGCAATCGGGATACGGGTTTAGGTTGCATTTTGCTGCACTACAAAGGCTGGTCTTTATCCCTGAAGAGACTTTGGCTTGTAAGTTGAACACCGACTAGGATATAAAGAATGGCATAAATAATACATTTTTATATGCGTCTTTGCAAGTTTTGGATTAGGCAAGCGATACTCAAAGTGCTCCACGGAGCCGTAGGGTTTCGCAAGGCGTTTGTGGGGACTCCGCCTTAATGGACGGTCATATAATGGAAAAAGACAAAATATTAATTAGGTTTCAGAGAAAAATAAATATTATACGATAGTCATTCATTATATGAGTGCAAAAGATACTCGAGCGAGACCCAATCGTGACGTAACGTAAGTTACGTGGGACCTAGACAAGAAATACGGGTGAGCATATGTGTTGCACATATAGTTATGTACTCTTTCTTCTTATAAAGAAGTACATATGTCACGTAGAAAGATAAGATCAAGATAAGTCATTTGACGACTAGGTACGCGAGAAAGAAATTAGTAAGCGCTGAAGTGACGAATAATAGAGATGAACGGAAGAAGAAACCAAGTTGTGCCGAACCTTCATGAGTGGGATAAGGACAGGGAGAAGATGATGACTTCTTTTTCTTATGCATACACGTTAAACACGTATTGACATTAAGCGTCTAAATACTGAATGCACATTAATTTTACTATTTTGTAACTGTCGGGTACATAGCATGTCGTGTCCAAAAACGGTTTAAATGTCTTTTTGTACGAAACCACTCGTTTATGATCGAGTTAATTATGGCCGTGAGAGGCTCACATGACGCAGTGGGCGATTACCCGCACGCTCGCTCATTTGGCTCATTAAAATTGTGTCCCGGCGCTGTCATCGTCGGACCACTGTGTAATCTCAGAGGTTGACCCTGTAAGGAAATTGTTTTCGTATATAAGCGTTTTACGGTTCGTTTGATTTGAATTTGAAAGTGTTTTTTTGAATTTAGTGTTCTTTTCTTTAGTCATGTTGTGATTTGTCATTTAATTACGACCACTGTGTAGTCTTGGAGTTGGACCACTGGGTAAAATCTGAAAATCTGTTTTAGGAATCGTTTGTCTGGTCTTTGATATGACCTCGTGTTTGGAAGTCGCACGCTTATACCACTCGGCCACCGAAGCTTATTTTTAAACTGTATACAATTGTAGAAATAAGAATATTTCCGAAGTGTGGGTACGTACGTCCACCTCGTTTCCCGGTATAGGCGTCCGCGTCCTATAACCATAAATACCCAACTACCCGTGTACCAAAAATAGATGACATGCGTTTATCCTATTTAGCGCGACTAAGCCACAACGACACATACAAAAAACCTAAAAATAAATCCTTCGGCTTCAGTGACCTTCAAATATTCCGTTGACAATTATTTTTTTGAAAATATCTTCAATGTACACATTTCATTTTTAGAAGTTATGTAAGATTATAATATCATACCTATTTATGATACACGGAGATTTGTATACGGACAACGAAGACTGTTATTATTCCATTATAACAATGTTTTCAAATTGGTATCCGCGCGCCTCGAGCGTGGGTGCACAAGATATATCTTACGATATGGTCGAGATATTTCTTACATGTTTTTTATTGATGTGTTTATTGCTGTGAAGTACAGGGGAATAGGTTTAACTTTCTGTTTTCGTTAAATTAATGTAATAACAGCGTAAGTTGCGTTGTTTGGGGGGCATATATCCAGCAGAGGACGTGTTTTTGCTGATGATGAAGCAGCATCTGTGACATAATCGGTAACCGGAGGTTCCTGTTCACGCTGCGTCTTCCAGTAAATGGTCGGTATTCTAGAACTCGTTTGTCCCATCGGCCATCACTTCTACGAAGAGGTTGCACCTCCATATCATATTTATTTTATGTATTATACATATATTTACATAATAAATATTAACATCTTATATCGCAAACGATTAACGTGTTTTTTATACAAAGACTAGACCTAGACAACTTCGTTTGCGGAGAAGAGAAAGTCATAACCCCTCTTTTGTTCGATAGCGTAGTCGAATAAAGAGTATTCTGTAACCACCCGTGTACCAAAAATAGTTGAAATGTGTTCAGCCGTTTTCGCGTGATGGAGTCGCAACGACAATTTTTTTTTCGATTTCATGACCTCCAAATAGTCCGTTACAATTTTCTTAACTATCTTCCATGTGTAGGCATTTCATTTTTACAACTTATAATAGTTAAGAAATAGGCTTGAGAGTGATATTCGGCTACTTTTTATCTGAGTAAATTGCATCATTGCAACTTTAGCGACCACGCCATGTAGTATTTAATCAAACGCCAATTTATTAATATATTGTTATGTTCACTAACAAAACATGTTTAGTTCTTTAGGTTGTTCAAGAAAAGGGGGGCAGTGTTTGACTGTCAATGTAAAATTCGGTTCGGAAACGCTCTCTAAATGTTCAATATAATATTCGAATACTACCATTCCCTTGCAATGGTTGTAACCGATAATCCTATTATATAAATAAGGATATACTTAAATTGTTTTCACGTCGATGCCTGTGTGTGACGCACACATACGTACAGTTCCCATCTTTTAAAAGCCCCAGTGCTACGCATGAATCATACCGGTAAACGAATTACGGTCGGCGCAACCTCGTTACGTACCCTTTTCGGCCTGATCCCTTGTGACAGTGTGTAACTAATCGCTTTTATATAGGGAGGGTTTTGTGGTGTTTCAGTTTTTTACAGGCTTTAAGATCAAGCGATAACAATTGTGGTGTTTCTTCACAAAATATTGTGTAACATTTATTCGCAATGCCTTGGTTGATGCTTTATAATTCGTGGAATTAAAATGAAAATTATACGTATTTACACATAGAAATTCTCAAAATTAGGACCTTGATTAGCCACAGCTATGTATTTTAAAAATGTATGTGCAATACCGGGACACAGGAATCATCGTCATCATCATTTCAGCCATAGGACGTCCACTGCTGGATGTGTCCAGGCCTTCTCACTAGATTTCC
Source organism: Hedya salicella (assembly GCA_905404275.2). Taxonomy (NCBI): domain Eukaryota; kingdom Metazoa; phylum Arthropoda; class Insecta; order Lepidoptera; family Tortricidae; genus Hedya; species Hedya salicella. The sequence continues at coordinate 10,069,931 of FR990115.1, forward strand.
ACATGGGCCGGATAGAGGCGACCCGTATCCAGCGAGTCCCCAAAACTCTAAACAGGTCGTCTGATCACCTTGGTGGCCCTTCACGCTGCGCTTGCCGGTACGCCGTCGAATCTCCATCTCCACTCGAGAACTTTTCTGTCCCAATGTCCATCGGTTCTTAGAACTATGTGCCCTGCCCATTGCCACTTCAGTTTGCTTGCTACGAATCGAATAGCTCTTCATTTATTCATTTCTTTATTGCATCCATGGTTTACATTTCGCTCTTACAGTAGTATATAAGTTTCTCATGGGCCCTAGTGGGGCACAGCAATTGGAAGTCTTATGTCTAGTTTCTAATTTAAATACATTAAGAACAATGAACGGATTCAACTCGGATGGGCAGCGTTTGGAAAACTGCGAAGTGTCTTCTCATCCATGATACCGCAGTGCTTGAAGACATAAGTCTTCAACCAGTGCGTATTACCGGTGATGACTTACCCAGGAATTACCTGTACAAAAACTACCGGTATTATAATGCAAGGCTTACTTGATTGCAAGTATCCGAACGAGGTTGCGGGCACCTTCTAGTTCCACTATAAAGCGGTTTGCTGCTATCGCGGCGGGGTTAAAGCTATTATGATAAAATAGTACGCTCCATAAAATCAACATAATCATAGCTCCCACAATCCTTTGTTTTGCCGCAAAACCAATTATTCAGTACTCCTTTAATTCAGCCTAGATTCGTGCAGGACTCGATTACAGACGGTAGTTGTAATCAACAAAATAGCGATGTCGTGCTGCGATTTGCAAGAAAAATGCCTGAGTTTAACAAACAAAATAATTCGCTGACTGGCAAATGGATGACAGTTTCCATTTTTATACCTGTTGTATTCACTGATTTCCGACGATAATCTCCTGGATCCCACGGTCCTCATTTAAAGACATAACATTAAAAAAATCAACAGTCAAATGTCAAACCGGCATGAAGTTAACATGCATAGGTAAGTTTCCGAGCGAAACTGTCAACCTAAAACTATAAAGACCGAGTCATAGATACTGAGCTTTTGTGTGTGGACTTGGCTAAGTCCACACACAAAAGCTCAGTCAAGTGAGGACCAGGAGATCCAGGAGGATAAACAGATCAGTCCATCTTGCATCCAAGTTATCTTTAGGATTATGATCTCCAATCACGACCCTTTACTTCTCATTTACCATCGATCCATCGAGCTATATCAGGAGCCCGTTTTACAATAGCTTGTCTTGTATTTCAAGTGGAAGTTTCTTTTTAATTCATATTGTTGGAATGAGATTTCCGCTCGTAATACAAGTTACAAGCCTTTGTGAAATGAGCCCCTAGCCTGTCACTTATACCAGTAACATCGGTTCTTTTACAAATTTTCTAACTTGATAACATTAGGCTAGGTAACTCAATAAAGAAATAATATATGCATCTCGTCAGGTATTTTCTCGGAAAGTGATGCATTAAGTGTGACATGATGGACATAAATTAAAAAGTTATAACGTGTCGCTTTGTATCTTTTCCAAGTAGTTAACGACACTCATTGAAAATTTGGTTGTAACGGTCAATTTTTAGTATCACTTCTCTCGAAAATGCTCAAGGTTATGAAATTAAAGTATTGCAATGTACATAATTTTCTACTACTCATCTATTATTTTACGCCTTCCACACTTTCCGGCACACACAGTTCATCAAATCATCTCCCAATCGCCAATTATACCTTTTTTTATCTGATATATATCTGAATATTCGGATCCCCTTTATATCTAACCTAACCTTAAAGTTAGCAGCGCCGTGTAACAATTCCAACGAGTTATGTATACCCTCGCAATTGTACATAATTTGTGGTCACGTCAAGCAGCCATTACGACTGGCCGACCAATGGGAGCACGCCATTTAATACGCTTCCATATTTGAAAAGAAAAATATGAAACATGAATTCGTAATTTGAATTTGGAAGGAACTGTGTTTAAGGAGATTCGTTTTGTAGATTGCTTTATATTGTTTATGGTATTGGTGATCTTTCATTTAATGGTAAAGTTGCTTTTAATAAATTCGTTGTAAGCCTTAATAGAAAAAAAGCATTTTCTGCGATTACATAAATTTTCTTACCATATCATATTGCGACAGATAAGATTTTTGACTTCGTGTATACATCCATTTATTTAGAGAAGTAATAATTAGGTGTGCGTGATACATACTTACACTTATGTTCGCAAACTGATAATTAAGTTATGTGCTGGTATCTTCATGATGCGTAAAAGCAAGAAGCCCCCGGCAGCTTTGAAAGCTTTAGTTTGGACTTCTTTTATATGTACATCATAGACACAAGATGCATATTTTCTTTAAATCATTCATTCAATGGTTTGATCAGCGCAGTAACGACTCTATAGATAACATTTGCAATCCCATAAAATTCCCATTTCAAAACCACTTACTAGGAAGATAATGTGTTTACATATGATTCGTATCAGCTCAATGTCATATTTCGTGTAGGCAGTAATCTAAAAGCATCACCAATAAAAACATGTTTCCTTTACATTTACGCGTACATAAAAGCCATTAAAAGAGTAAATGGATCCATTATACACTACAATAGCCATAAAATATCATTTTATATAATTGGCATTGAATATAATGTACTTATTTAACGATGAAGCTCATCTCACGCATCATTTAATACAAATCGATCTATTACGGGAACCGATCATTACCGACGATTACCGAACGGCCAGCCAATCACGTCTCTCGGTTACAAACGTAATTTATAGAGTTTCGAATTTTAAAAACGTAATCCGCCGCCATCTTTGTAATTTTGAAAAGCTACGTGTAACTGCTACTTCGAAATGATTGCCTTATTACGTATTGTTAATCGCGTATCATATGTTGGAATAAGCTTTATTATGATTTCTAACATTAAGGTTCTGTCGCAATTTAAAACTAAAACGTAGTTAATTTTATAGTTTTTTGACATTACTTAGTACCTATATTACATCCATTATTTTGTTTTAGATTAGTGCGTTTAGCGTTATAGCGAATGGAATAGAAAACATTTGAATACATCTAAGGGGAAAGGTGACGAGACGTACGCCAGTTTTCTTTATCTATAGGGCGTTAGTGATAGCAGACATAAACACGTTCTTCTTCCTAGGAACCGTTTGTGTTATCTTGTCTATGCCTACTGAAAAAGAGTTTGATAAATTAACTTTTCAACGAAAAAATAATCGAGACCAAAAATAAAACACAATTACATAATTTAATATTACAGTTTACTTACAAGTAACCATTTTTTAAGTACTCAATCTCTAAAACATATACGAATAATTTTATTTTGGCGTGTAAAAGAGTAGCCGTTCAAAAAAAAGAATTTTCTTAATCGGTTTATAAATGACGGAATTCGGAGGCAACAAACAAAAAAATACAACCGAATTGAAAACCCCTTTTTGGGAGTCGGTTAAAAAAGAGCATTAAATAAAAACGACCAGACAACATATCTGGTTGAATAAAGCATCTCTCTCTCGTTTTTACTTTGGCAATAATATATTTACGAGTATATACAATCTCCTTAGTCACATCATAATACTGTTAGTCAGGTTCCAACGAACATGTAATTTCAGATTTATTACGAGCAGAAAACTTTGATGGTTTCGCGTAATAGCCCATACTTTTATACCAATTGTACGAGCAATTTAACATCCACTAACATACATTTAACGTAAAGTCTAATGAGATTTTTATTTATTCATGAGTTGTAATGATTTAGAGCGATTAAAATGTGGTTTCAATTTTAAAGATAACGTACTGATGATGTTTAATGCTTGGGTTTATTTGAATAAATAGAGGAAATAATTATAACAATAAGGAATGCATGAGGTATGCTTAGATTACTAATCGTAGTAGTAATCTAAGCAAGATTAATGCCAGAACAGGGCGAGGAAACCCAATGAGCACCATTAGTCATCAAAATGATTCTTGGGAAAACCTTAAATTAAAATTTGAATCCTGATTCACACGAAGATTATCCATTCGAGAGATTTCCAATAAGTGCAGTAAACATTTGACAATCGTGATGTTTTATTATTATTTATTGGCAATGTTCATGTTGTATTTCTTACAGACTGAATCATCGTCACATGCCAAATTTCTGAGTATAATGGAGGTTTGGGGTACCTGGTGCGTCAACTTCTAAATCTCTCCAGTTCATATTATCCTTTACTGCAGCTTCATATCATTTCATATTTTACTAAAGAAAACCAATTTTGTGCTAGCAATTCTGTGTGTCAGAAAGCAATTTTCAAGTAATTCTCGGTTAGGCAAAGTCCTTGCCTAAGCAAGTTCACCCCATGATTTTTGGACAATAATGACCATGGTTTGTCGTGGCCAGCAATCAGGGAATAATAAATATTTGTTCCTGAGTCTTGGATGTTTTCTATGTGTATTATTAGGATCTATATCGGAATCCCTAACGTCATTTGTCCTAATGTATCGTTTGACCTACCCGTAAAGGAGACCCGTATGATTAAATATATGTATTAAATATATCATCATCTACGTCACCCATAACACAAGCCTTATTGAGCTTACCATGGGACTAGTTCGATTTGTGTAAAATTGACCCGTAATATTTATTTATTTATTATTATCTCCACAACAACCGGTCGTGTGCTGCCCGTATCATGCTAGGCTTTTCATTGGTATTATAGATACAATTACCAGGTAATTTCCAGAAAACTCAAGTTAAACCATGATTTCAGCTTCCTTCCCCATCACGAGGCGGATCGGTCACCCATACCAGAACCGAACGCCTCCGAAGCGCAAGAAGCCAAGAACCTCCTTCACGCGTCTCCAGATTGCAGAACTGGAGAAAAGGTTTCACAAGCAGAAGTACCTGGCTTCTGCAGAGAGGGCCAGCTTAGCCAAGACGTTAAAGATGACCGACGCACAAGTTAAAACGTGGTTCCAGAATCGAAGGACCAAATGGAGGTGAGAGTTTTAATTTGCTGTTTTCTTTCTCTGGAAGAGTGGGCTTCCCAATAATGGCACCCAGGGTTGATTTTGACACCAGGGAAGTGCCTTCTAGCTTGACGTATCATCGAAATTAAGTCGTATTAAGTCTTTGGACATTTTTGGATTGGGACTTGTCAAAATTGTACAGCCGATAATAATGAATGATTTTAGTTCTCTTCTTTGCTGAAACGTTTTTTAAACTTGGTCGCCCTTATTCCATAGCTAATATCTGAACAGCTACGTTGTTAGTTTCATACTTATATTTTTGGTAAAGTCTCTTTTTGGATGCCTGCCATTGGTGCATATTTACTATTTATCTTTGAATTAATAAATATTTGAGCCACTTTGATTAGCTGAGATAAGTATGAGTAGGTAATTTACGAGAAGAGTGAGAGAGAGGGGTAGAGATAACATTTAAAATAACTCGTATATGTTCCTATTACACAATACAATATAGGTACTCTTTATTTTATTTGGTGTACAAAAGAAAATAAGACACTTAAATGTAAAACAGTATGAGAAATGTTGACAATAGGTGATCTTATCGCTAAGAAGCGATTTGTTCCGGACAACCTTAAGGTAGTAGAAATGGCGTAAAATAAACAATCAATGATTAATTGTTTCATAAGAAGATGACTAGCAATTATGAATAAATAAATATCAGGGACAATCTTACACAAATCGACCTAGTCCCAAACTAAGCAAAACTTGTACTATGGCTACTAGACTAGGCGATGATATACATAATACATAGATAAATTATAACACTTACTATTATAATATATTGAAAACATCCAAGACCGCGGAACAAACATTCGTGCTCATCACACAAACACTTGCTCTGGCCGGGATTCGAACCCGGGAACGCCAGCTTCGTAGGCCGTTGTGCAACCGACTGAGCCAAACGTGTCGTCGACTACAGTTAGTTATCCTGATTATTTTACTTACTCTTATCGACTACAGTCACTTAGGTATCAGAGAACAGTCGTAAGAGTCTGCTGCATCTGTTTTCAGTAGGTAATATAACCATTAGCCAATACATTACTTACAATTCCAAACAAAACCAAAATGTAATAAATAAAGTTTATAGTTTGGAAACAGCAATGAGCATAATTTAATGAGAACGTTTAATCAATGGACACGTGTTCCGTGGAGGCTTTTAAGTGCCATGAATAATTCAGCTACGATGATACGCCACGGTCGAACAATATTTAAATTATATGGACATTTGTATGGTATATTAATGATCAAAGCATCACAGTGCACAGTTGGTAATTGATAAATTTTAGTTTATGCTACGTTTACAAAAACAACAAACACGAATTTTATTAAAAACTAAAAGGTGGCTTCTTCGTTTGCGGAGGTGAACAAGTCAAAACCTCTCTTTGTTTCGAAAAAACTAGAAGGGGCTTTTTCTTTATTTAGCGTAGTCCGGAAAAAGGTGTCCTATAACCATTCGTGGATACCCAGTTACGCGTGTACCAAAACTAGTTGAAATCTGTTTATCCAATTTGGCGTGATGAAGCCACAACGACACCAAATAATCCAAAATATATTAATTTTTGTTTCAGTGCCCTCCAAATGATGCAAAACAATATTTTTAATCTACAGACATTTAATTTTTACAACGTTATAATAAGTTTAGTAGTAAAGAAAATAAATTATGATAAGCGTTAGGTATAGTAAATTTAAAAATATATATCAAAACTAGCAGAAGCCCGCGACTTCGTCCGCCTTAAATACGTTTATCGCGGATAAAGGTATTTTTCCGGGATGAAAAGTAGCCTATGTTCTTCCCCGTGACTCAAACTATCTCCATACCAAATTTCATCCAAATCTGTTCAGCGGTATAAGCGTGAAGAAGTCACTGACAGGCTGACAGACACACTTTCGCATTTATATTATTAGTATGAATTATATGTGCCAATGAAAAGTTACTAGCGCTTCCAGCACCTTGAAGAAACTAAAGAAGAGGCAAATCATGAATAACGTAACGGTCAACTTTTCGTTCCTCAATGTCTTTACTGTACCACTACTAGCAATTTTTAATGTGGTATGTACCACTGCTAGCGATTTTTAATGTGATATGTACCACTGCTAGCGATTTTTAATGTGGTCTGTGGAAGCTTTTACGAAAAGTAGAAACTTGGTCGAAACTATTGCCATGAGTTACATGGCCCGTCCATTGCCACTTCAACGATGCAATCCTGTGAGCTATGTCGGTTACTTTGGTTCCTCCGCCATGTAGCCCGGAGAACGTATGGGCCTGTAAAGTCCTGTAGTGGCGACCACGTATAGGAAAGCGCAGCGTAGAATGGCCCCCGACTAGATGGACGGATGACCTCGTAAGGGTCGCGGGGAATCGGTGGATGCGGTCTGTACAGAATCGCACCTTGTGGTGAGCTATAGGGGAGGCCTATAGATAGATAGATATTGCCATGAGATGAGATCATTGCTTTTTGTCTTCATATTTTTCTCTCACGTAAATAATGAACAAAAAAGAGGCGTAATAATGCATTATCGACAACGATAAACGTTATAACGGCTAAGGTATACGAAACGATGTTACAATAAAATTAGATGTCAGGTAAAGCAGAGAATTAAACATAGTCATGGTATGTTGTCGATAGGGCTCCGAGCATTCCTTTACATTAAATTTACATTCCATTTCGAACATGAGTCGATACGATATAATAAAATTTAATTAATGTCTTCTCTTCACCTTACGAGTATAAGTATTCACAAGTTCCTATAAGGATCCAATTAAGAACGCTTTATTGTTTACATTTTAGGTATGTCTACTTTTGAAATTAGGTACCTACTATCTACCGATATCGATAGTTTCAAATCCACTAACACTATCGAAGTATTATTATTATTTAACTGGGTTGATTATAAAATGTGATACAATTTGGAATATCGAATATAACTAGCCAATTTAAACCAAACAACTGGATTTTCTATTACCACGACGTAATTTAGGTATTGACAAAACGTAAATGAGTGACGTAATTTTTGCCAGAACGGTATTAGTACCCTAACTTGCTAGCTAAAAACTTCCATTGCAAACGGCGGAATATTTATTCGGGAAATTAATTGTAAAGTGACGGTCAATTTCATGTCAAAAATAATGATCTATTATAAACATTGAAGATATAAAAAAATAGTGAATAGTCCGTACTATTTAAAGGTCACTAAGTCAAAAAATATTTTTTGATTTGTTTTTTTTTATGTTTGTATGTGTCGTTGTGGCTTCATCATGCCAAAATAGCTAAACAAATATCTACAATTTTTGATACAGGCATCCACAAAAGGTTATAGAATACTTTTTACCCTACTATTGAGCGAAAAAGAGGGTTATGACTTTTTCCTCTTCCGCGAACGACGATGAAACCTTCTAGTATTTATTCTATAAACATGGTTTTTTTTTTTTTAACTTGCCGAATAAAGTATTTTAAATCTCTCTGGCTGTTCGCAAAACGTGTTAAAGCCTAAAACCCTATTCGAACCCCTATAACAAAAGCATTCCAAATTCAAAACTGCGAGACAATGCAGGGTCCACATCGTGTTGGTGGCATCACGGCCGATTACTTCTAATGGACAAGCGGTGTTTGTGTTCGAGCTCGATAACGCTTGCTCGATACGCACGGCGCCAATGCCACTGCTTTATGATTAAAAAAAGAAAAAAAAACACGCGCGCTCTTGATCTACTCTCTGATACTAGGATATATTGGACTTTTCTTGTTTATGGTTTTTGAATGGAATAAAAGGATTATCCTATTGTTGCGTGGATTTGTGACAATATTATTGATGAATAATGTGCCAGTGAAAGTGTTAATGGAACGATAAAGTTAAGGACATTACTTTTAATGGTCCTGACTATTGATTCATGAAGATTCGATCACCACGAACAGAATTTTATTGAATTTTTTCAAGATTATACCTATTATCAATCTAATTTCATTGAACTATTTCCAGACCAAAAATACACGATACAAGAGTAAAACGTGATATTACACAAAATACAGTATCTTTTTAACGTTATAATCGACGCGAATTAAATTGGTATTCTTTTCTAAACCAAGATCAAGTAAGTATAGAATTCTCAATTCGAATTTTGAATTTTAAATCGGTGTCACAACACGGTGCCAAGGCAACCCTTTTCGAGACCGTTCGTTATCTGTGGTATCTCAAGCTCTTACTCCATTAAAATAAAGGCTAGTTTGCATGATCCATGCCGATAGGTCGGCTGGTACGTTCCGTGTTAATGGGCTTTATCTTAAGTCCTTATTGTTTTGTTTATTATTAAGCCTGTTTATCGGTTAATGAGAACTGACTAGGCGCCGATATGGCGTTTGATTAATTCCTCCACTAATACCAGAGACAACTTAAGGATGACGGGTTTTGTTTGGTTATTAAGAAACAGCTGTTTATCATGCGTAATTGTATGCATTTATTCGATCATAGACAAGCTTTGGCTATTTTATTTGACAGTTGCATTGCAAAAATGTGAAATGAAATTGAATGATATACCACTGTTATAATAACAGCTTTTAAAATCGCGACGCATTCACCGAAATGTCTCTTACATATATCACATGCATCAATAATATCAATTTTAGTAATGTGCAGTCTGATACTATAGCATTCAATTCAATTACCATATTTTTAAGAGTTTTTTTTAAGTTATGTGATGTTATTGAAATCAACCAATTTAACAGATTATATCGCGTATATTATCTCATTTTAACATTTCATAATACGTTAAATTGTTTTATTTTAAAGAGTAATGATCTCGGAAACAGAGGAAAATATTATGTGATGTTAATTACATTTATACTTAACTTTTCATTACTTTTGCATTTTAACCGGCTCGGCTTGTTGGCCGTCAAAATTTCAAATGAAAAACATCTTGTAACAAATAGTGTATTATGTATTTAAAAAACGTTTAAAAAACTATTTGTTAGACCAACAAATCAACCCAACATAGCATTTTCGTGTCCCAGGTTAGATCAGAATCAACCATAGGTTATGATTACAATTTTTTTTTAAATCTTTATTTGAAGAGCTGAGTCACTTTGGTGACCATTAGTTTATTTCTATCTAAATTTGTTATTATTATAAGAGCAAACAAGCAGAGTACGTAATGTGTAAATTGTAGTTGTTAAGTTTATTCTGTTAGATGTGACTATAACGTGCAATCCTGTTTCGCTAAATTTTCTGGATCCACGTAATACCAGCGTCAAATCACTCTTGGTGGTTTGACATTATGCTGTGTGGACTCCTTTTTCGCACAACACATTTCTTTTCCTCTCTTGATGTCATGTATATTATCGCTGCGAAATAAATTATCTTTCTTTCTTTCTTTAGTGTGACTCTGTAGCTCAATTAACTTTTCATTGTTAGTAAGTTGTTTTGGTTCTCTATTTGTACTGCGTTGTGTTGAGCATTATTGCATCTCTTTTTGTTTTTTTTTGCAACTTCTATCAATTCAAAATTCGAACGCCTTTCTGGAGAGCATGCTATTTCTACACATTTTTTTCGATTTATTTTGTTTGGTTCATAAAAATTAAGCCTTTACAATACAAAAACTTCAGACAGTAACTATACACTTTTATACTGGCAACACTCCGTTTGGACCGAACCTTTAAAATAAAAGACTCATTTACGTGAAGATAAAGATAAAAGACGATTTATTGTGCCGTTTAAGATATTCTAATATTGGTTCACGAACATTAACATTCTTGAGACGTTTACAAATTTTGAGTTTTACATGTGTTTGGGTGTAATGTAATCGTTGATGTTCCGTTTTCGAAATGATTATTTAACTTTAAGAGTTGTAATGTAAGGTATTTAAACACGAATTTGTAATGACAATTTAATGTTATTCAATGCGCTATCTTCTTGGTCGTCTTCTATTGAAATTTGGACAAAAACAGTGATTTTGACCAAGTTTGCTGCACTAGCCACGAATGTTAAAACCGAACCGAAGAACGTCTCTGTGCATATCTTTTTCTTACCAATAATATGGCAATTTGTACTGGGAACTGTATTTTAACGCTTGGTAAACGGTTGGTAACTTTTTCTCTCCTTTTAGTTTAATATCGGGGATCGTGATGATGTAGCTAAAATTGTACGAGGTTATACCATTTGTTATCTTTTAATTCGCGATATCCAATAGGATCACCTGAGTGATCTTACTGGATAAGTTCGTCCACTAGAATCACTTGCAAATTAATATTACTTTCAGGTGTATCCTAGTGGATATAATTCTCTCCACTAAAATCACCCAGGGGATCGTGCAGGATATAGCGTCCAATAAGATCACCTGGGTGATCTCAGAGGACATATTCGTCCAATACGATCACCTGGGTGATCAGGTCAGGTGATCCTAGTGGATATCGCGTTTTAATTTGAGATTGATGTTGGTGATATAACTGACGATACGCTTCTCTTTCACTGTGGAATATGAATATTCACTGAAATCTTTCCTTTATCTAGACACTACAATGTAATTAAACAAAAAAGTGAGATTAAAAACAAAAGTAAAAGTGAAAAGCAAGTAGTGAACACAAATAAAAGAATGTTATTAAACAGCCTTCCCGGCTAGTTTTTCTCTCTTAATGTCATAAGTTTATCCTTAATAAATTGTCCTTGGAATCAAAAATTTTTAAACTTAAGATTAGTCTCAGCGGAAAATAGTAGATATTAAGTGAAATAAAAAGTTTGTTTAGACCTTTAATATTGTCGCGTAGTAAATCTCTAAAATTGTTGAGTTTTTTTGCATTCCCCGACATTAGAGAAAAAGTATGTAACATTAAGAAATATGACAATTTAACGGATTATATCGCGTATATTATCTCATTTTAGTTCCCGACGTTTCGGAAGCTTTCCAGCTTTCCATGGCTTTTCATGAAACGTCGGGAACTAAAATGAGATAATATACGCGATATATTTTTTTTTTTAATTAAATCATTTATTTCGAGTAACTTTACAGACTCATAGTTATGGTTAGTCGTACTTAACTTACTTATACCTATGTTAGTAGCTGAGTATCACACGAAAATAATAAATATATTAATGTGTTATGTTTCTAGAAGCACCTAAGCGTCGTCTATACATAATAGGTGCTTCTAGAAACATGCATATCATCACAATGCCTTAAATATGGGCAGTCAAACCTCTCGGTTATCGAACGCAGGATGGGGTTGGGGCTGGCCCGCGCCCGGCGCACCAGGGATGTGCATCGCTTGCGCATAACCGTATAAAAGCAATCTATACGCGCTTCAGCAAACATCCCTGATGCGCTACAGAAGCGGGGCAGCCCCACCAGCACCCGAAACGCGTTGTTATATTGGACCCGGAGGGCCCCATAGGCCCGCTGCGTATAATGTGCCCATAAGCTGCACGTATACAGGGAGGTGCAATAAGCACTAAAAAGAGTTAATTTCACCTCCCTGGTACAGCGCGCAAACTTACGCGCAATCATGTTTGCCCGCACCGACAGGGCCCTCCGTTCACGCTCGATATCCATGTCGTCTTTTAGGTCTGAGGTCACAACATGGCCTAAATATTTAAAACTCCTTACCCTTTCCAAAGGACTACCATTCAAATTGATAGTGGGTACCTTGGGTATCTTATAACCAGTAGGCTCAAACACCATGTACTGTGTTTTACCTACATTGTATTTTAGCCCATGTTGGATGGCGTAGGTCTCACAAGTATTCAGAAGTTTACGCAAACCACAAGCCGATGCGCTCAACAAAACCATATCGTCTGCATAACTCAAATTATTCAAACAAACTGTGTCAATATGGCAGCCGATATGCGTTTTGCCGAGCGCCTCGAGAAGCTCATTAATATAAAGGTTAAAAAGTGTGGGCGAGGTCAAACCCCCCTGCCTCACCCCACACTCCAACCTGTACGGATCTGATAAAGTACCTGACCATCTAACACTATTGACCTGGTTTCCATACCAATACTTCAGAATTTGTATGGTCTCATTAGGTAGTTTAATGGCTTTTAATTTTTCCCATAGGATATTGTAGGAAACCAGGTCAAAAGCCTTAGACAAGTCCAAGAAACACGCATAAACAGGCGTCCTTCTATTTAAATAATATTTGACAGTGTGCTTAAGGCACAGTATTGCACTCTCCGTTGATAACCCTGGTCGAAAACCAAACTGGTTGGGGTTAAGACTAACGTACTTATTTAACTGTACATTAAGCACACTGTCAAATACCTTAGCAATAATAGTCGCAAGGGATATAGGCCTGTAGTTATTGGTGTCGGACAAATCTCCAGTTTTACTTTTAGGTACAGGAATAACTACAGTTTTCGTCATATCTTCGGGTAAATAAGTGTGCCTTACACACAGCGTGTAAAACAAAGCTAACACCCTTGCAATGTGGGGACCCGCATTCTGGAGATGTTCGATGCTGAGGCCATCGTGCCCTGGAGATTTGCCTCGGGAGATAGATTTAATAGCCTTGGCTATATCCTTAGCAGAGTATCCCGGTCCAGGTTCCATGTCAATAGTCTCAGCATCGCTCACCTCATCCTGCGCTGGTCCAAGAGGAGATTTGACAAAGAAATGATTTTTAAAACTATCAGCTATGTCTTTAGTGTCAGTTTTGCCATTAACGCTCACAGGGCATGAAGGTCGATACTTCATGTTGTTTGTGGCTTTCCAGAAAGACCGGAAGTCCCTTTTAGAGTGCTGAGAGGCTAGAATATCCATTTTTATTTGGGTCTGATGGTCTTGGCACCACTTTAAACGAGATTTGAATATTTTTCGCGTTTCGAACATCTCATGAAATAACCTGCCAACTTCCGGTCTACCGTAAAGTGTCCACTCATGGAACTTCTCTCTCGCAGCCCTGTGCGCATCGCTGACATGCCGATTCCACCCCACTATCTGTTTTTTGGATTTACGCTTCTTACTTGTAGTTCGCGTCGCCGCCACACAAAGGGCAGACACAATATTTTTATATAAACTGTCCAGGACTTTCCTATGCCTAATGTCACTACAGTATTTATCAGCACACCGCGTGAATTCAATAGGAAAGTCTATACATTTTAACAACCTGTTGCACTCTTCGTTATAATGGATTATTTGCTCCGACCCTCTCTCTCCCCATATTATGTGTTGATTAGATACGTCAACTGATCTATTTAACCTGGGTGTAAGTAGCTTCAAATTGCACCGTAACATGAGCGGGAAATGGTCGGACCAGGTCACATTATAATTAACGCATATATCATACACAGATGCAAACACAGCCTGTGTTACAACACAGTGGTCTAACCACCGTCTACACTTATGAGCGTCACTAATGAAAGTATAAGTTCCAGAGTCAATACCTAGTTTTTGTATATCCATACAACACCAATCCAGGTCGTTGCAGTAGTTCATTAATTCACCGAAAAACAATTCCCCTGGATGGGCATTGAAGTCTCCCATTATGTAAACAGATTCAACTCCGTACTCATCAACAATGGCACTCACCGCACTGAGGCAATCTGTAAATTCCGGTAGGTTGTCCGCGCTATTAGTCGGCATATAAACACTAATCACTATAATCGGACGGTCCTCCGTCACTATTTTAATTGCGCATAAACGCGGATTATCGCACTGCACAACCGACACGTCGTGAAAAACGGTACTATTCCATAGGACCGCGGTGCCTCCATACGGGCGGCCACGCACCATGCCCGCCGTCGTGTCCACAGCCGACGTTCCCGTCGCACAGAAGTTGTCTTCAATACTATTCAAAAACGGAATCTCGTTCGGTAACAGCCATGTCTCTTGCAGAGCAATTAAATCACATGTTTTGCACAGTTGTCTGACACCGTCAACACAGCGTTTCACACTTCTACAATTAAGACTTGCAAATGTAAACAAACCGCTTGCCATATTTATAGGGTTGGTTTAGTGCCGTCCGCAAAATCAGTTCTGCGCGGTTCCTTTAGCTTGTAATGAACAAACTTGCGAAAAATAATACCTTTCGGCCATAAATTACTGTCTAAAAACAACGGTACTTTCGATTCAGCGACAAAAAATTTATAGGCGCTGTAGTACTCTTCGTTTCTTATTTTTAATTTTTCTAGTGTCACTGATTCATTAGTTTTGCCCCTAATGTGATCAGCGATTTCCGATACTATCGCTTTTCTATCTACTCTCGTAATGAACATGGGAATTCTGCGCTCCACCGCCTTAAAATTTCCGTGTGTCGTAATCGCCGTACCAAACTGCCCCTCAAATCGCTTATTCGGCTTCTTATTTTTGTACTGCACGGTCTGCCAGTCGTCTGTATCATTTTGCCTCATTACAATGTTTTTTGTAAGTGCTAAGGTACTAACATGCGAATGCGACATAGAAGAGCCGTTACGCGCTGGGCCGGCCGGTACGATCAGCTGTTCGGCGCGCTGACTCATCTCAGCCGATACAACGGCCGGTTGCGATACAATGTTCTCAGCGTTAGGCTGGCTACCCGCCATTACAATTGAGCGATAAGTTGCATTTTCACTTGTATTTACGCTTGTAGGTGACAGTGTTTGTTCTTTGCTGATGTTTGTTGTATCATTTAATGTTGAGTTATGATGCGATATGCCCGACGGTCCGCTATCTAAGCACCAAGCACCCCGTCTTTGGTTGACATTACATATCGATAACCGCGCGGGTGTGACATTTTTAGTAGCCTGAACTTCTTTTCTTAGGTCCTCTAACTCATCCGAGGTAACATAATCCGTTAAATTGTTTTATTACGGACCATAAATAATCCGTTAAATTGTTTTATTTCAATGAGTAATAATCGCGGAAACAGAAGAAAATATTATTAAGAAATATGGTCAAATGCAATGTTGCTGGTTTTAGTTCAGCAAGGAAAAACTTCTCTTAAACAATTTTAGTAGGCAATAAAACTAACAGAACCGGAATTAAAATCTCACTAACCTGACTCAATAAATTAATCATTATTAGATGCATTCGAACCGTCATAGACATCGGCCGGAGACGGCGATAGGATGGGATCATTTGTCATAGATAAAACCTATTCATTTACGTCGTTCTATGTAGATTGAGTGGACTAGAGTGGTAGAGTATTATTTTAAATTCATACTGAAAATTTTTAAAAAATGGGACTTTTAGAAATCTTAGATTTATTATTCATATTTTTATCTGCGACTACGCCTTGTGGCAAACGTATTTGGCGTATTTTGTTTTCGTAAACGTTAAATCTATACTATTATTACGTTGTAAAAATAAAATGTCTGTACCTACATTGAAGATATTTTCAAAAAAATAAGTGTTACGGACTATTTGAAGGATACTGTAAAGAAAAAAAAATTTTTTTTGGATATTTTGTATGTGTTTGTATGGTATGTGTCGTTGCGGCTTCATCACGCCAAATCGGCTAAACGGATTTCAACTATTTTTGGTACACGGGTAACTGGGCATCTCCAGATCGTTATAGGTAACTTTTTACGCGACTACGCTGGATAAAGAAAAAGCCCATTCGAGTTTTAAAATAAAACTTGTAGCGGGAGATTATTTGTCAAAGATAAAAATATTATTTATTTTCGTTGTTCTTTACAAATTGAGTGGACTTGCGTGGTAAATATTATTTGATTATTTACATACTAAAGATGCGAAAATTAGGGACCTGTATCAATTATTATATAACATTCTATACTAGTTATTTATTACTTATTTATTTATTTATTTAAACTTTATTGCACAAAACAAAAGTAAGTACAAATGGCGAACTTAATGCCACAAGGCATTCTCTACCAGTCAACCATAGGGCCAAACAGAGAAGCATGAAAATGGTGCAGTGGGGAAAAACATTCAGTACTGAGAGCGTTAGGCCACACAAGCAAATAATGCAAACATAATTGCTTATACCTATACTATATATGGCCTGGCCATATTTATGACTATACTTATGGCTATACTTATGACCTGGCCTTATATTGTATTAGGTCTTCTTCGGACAATTTCGAGTTTTCGGAAATAAAAGGAAGGAGGATAAATACTTTTACCTTCGAATCGAAGTCAAAAAGTCGTTACTTTGAATCAGATAATAATGCACTGTTTTATAACTAGTGGGTAAGCACATCTTAAAATATCAACCTTTTCCACGTACCGAAATTCAAGTAGAATTGAATGATATTACTTAACACTCGCATGTGAATGCAATGCATGTAACTACACAGTACATTCATCCATTAAAAGAACATTGTCACACCTCATTCATACATTACTATACGTACTTAACACCCAATTGAATGGAAACAATGGAATCATAACTTACCACACCTATTCTGCCCTCCGACCACAAAAGGACATAACTTATAGCAATTTCTAATCAACATATACCCTTTTGGGTCTATACCTATATGCCATATCTCCCATATTAGATAAGCATGTGACAACGTTATAAATGAGATGTCGATAAATTGATACTTGCATAAATTTTATCGATATCGATGCTTATTAGTCGATACATAGGATTTATAGTTGTTTTAAATGTCAATTTGGTGCGTATTTTACATATGATAACCATTAGTTTGATGGAGTATGGAAAGTTATTATTGATGTCGTATTTCTAAGTAACAAGTCGAACATACTTTCTTACAGAAAATAAGAAGGTTCCAACTTTTTTATTAAAAATATAATAAGTAGATTGTAATTTATCTATCTATCCATGATATCTATGTATATAAATAAAAATCGATTGAAGATAAGTATATTCGCGCATCACTTACGAATGGCTGCCTACTTGGCTAATTGATTCTTATTTGTTGAGTTTGTGTTTGTCAGAACAAGGTTTGTATGTAAGATAATATACTAAAAATTGCATAGAAAAGTAAAAATTTTGGGTTTGAAAATATCCATCTAAGAAGTGCGTGAGTGAGACAAAAGATATAACTTTCTGATAGAACTGCTGAAACTGTACTGTTAGTTTTTCATGAAATATACAATTTTAATGTTAAGTCTTTTTTAATTTCTCGCAGTCGAAGTGAAAAGCAAAGTGTTTAACACGTGGCTAAAAGCCATTATGACACTCAGACATATTTGTCCTCGCTCACTTAGTGAGCTCGTCCAAATAATCACCTCGTGTCATGATGGCTTATTTTAGCCCCTTGTCAAACAATCTACTATTTTTGTATTTGTTTATCTGGATAAAAAAGGTGTGGGGTGTGTATACAATAAGGTCGAAATAATTATTCCGTACAGTAAACTTTAGGTAGGATTAACCAATTTTAACCAATCCAAATAAAACAATTAAAACGGATTACCTATATCGCGTTTATTATCTTATTTGAATCCACGTTTGTCGTTTCGGCAATGTGACAGAGAATATTATCAACCCAAGCGGGTTAGAAATGGTTTTTTTTTATTCTCACTATAGAAAAGTTTATTGATGTATTAATAGAACATAATAAAACTTATTTAATTTGGAAACAGGACCATAGTTGTTGACAAGTTTCACGAAACATAATTAAATAAAACAATTTAACGGATTATATCGCGTATATTATCTCATTTTAGTTCCCGACGTTTCGGAAGCTTTTCAGCTTTCCATGAGTCCACCCGTGACCATGGAAAGCTGAAATAGTACGCACCCTTTCAGCGTCGTCAATTCTTTTTGTTTTTTGTATTTGTATTTCTTGTATTATGCTGGCGTTGAATAAATATATTATGTTTTCTTCCTTTCTTTCTTTCAAAACAACTTTTACAGTATCATCAGCCAAAAAAATCCACTTTTGGATAAAGGCATCCCCCAAACGCCATCACGAGCAGTTTTGCGCCGCCCGCTTCCAGTGGACTCCAACGATCTTCACTAAGTCATCGATCCACCTTGTTCAAATGATTTAGATATTGTATAGACCATCATCATCCAGTCCAATTTTTTGCTATATGGTGCTAATTCTAAGACGATACTAACGAATAACTTTGTCCTTACTGTACATAGTTTTCGTAATCCATCTGTAACCAGTATTTATTACCGTTATGCAATAAAAAAGTCAGCCAAGAAATTGGTCTACAAATTTTCGACTATATTTCATGTGCATTATTCACAAATGGTAGACCAATTTTGTGGCAGAACGTACATGATTTCCATTTACTCAATTTTCATAAGGAGGGAGGAGTTCTTTCGAGACTATGGACTATCTATCAGCCACGGACGTCTACTGCTGAAAATAGGCCCTGTGCAGACTGCATAGAATAATAATAATAAATATTAGGGACAATCGTACACAAATTGCCCTAGGCTCAAACTAAGCAAAGCTTATACTATGAGTAACAGGCGATAAAATTTAAAACTTTGGAAAATGAAACCGAAGTAAATGTTACAACTATTACATAGCCTGCGCTGGAGAAACACGTTTTTACATTTATAATAAAGGTAGGGGAAGAAAGGGTGATAAAGAAGTTCACACTACACATAGTCGATGGTAAATAAAAAAACCGGTCAAGTGCGCGTCTGACTCGTACACCGTGGGTTCCATACAAACTTTCACTTATTCCGACTTAACTTGCTGCTTGAGTTAAGTTTGCCTCTGGTATCTATGGCGTCACATACAACTGAGGGTCAAACTTTACCAAACCGGCTTATTAAAAAATGATTTTCGGTGATTAAAAAAAAAAGAAAGACAGATAGATATATGGTCATAATTTTCGTGTAATATTCATATATTAAATTACATAATTCTAGCAAAATCCCACATTTTTGGTAAATTCGGAGAAAAGGGGGGGGGGGGGGGGGGGGGGGGGGGGGTATCTTTTTCCACATTTTCCTTAATAAAATGAAATATAAGCACAAAAAAAATGTTCGAAAATGATCAGATCAAGCCCTTTCATATGATACCCCACTTGACCTAGTGACTAAACTTTTAAATTTTACTACTTTACTGCGAGGGCAGACGAAAGCATACACTAGGGGCTCATACCATTTTGTCAGTGGGATTAAAGATTTGAAACTAACTGATGATGAAGTTATGGTCAGTTTTGATGTCCAGTCTCTCTTCACATGCCTACCAGTTCAAGAATGTATCGAAATTGTGAAAAGAAGATTGAGCGAACAGCAGATGGCAATAGAATACGCTGAGTTATTACAACACTGCCTTACATCTGGCTATATGCTATGGAATGGTGAATTCTACGGGCAAGTTGATGGTGTGGCAATGGGTCCGGTGTCTCCTGTCGTCGCCGATATTTTCATGGAAGACTTTGAGGAGAGAGCGCTTTCATTGGCACCAGTCAAGCCGAGGATCTTTAAAAGATACGTAGATGATACCTTTACTATTTACGCGATATAATCCGATAAATTGTTTTATTTCAATGAGTAATAATCGCGGAAACAGAAGAAAATATTATAATTAAATAACTTAAAATGTTACATAGACAGCGATAACAGTGAATTGAATATCGTTCCAGCGTTTCTGAAAACGAACCTGGAAACTATCCCCAATCGTATTCAGCAAGCTGTTCGGGCTACCATTTCACAGGAAGGATGCTATTCTTTTGTACAGTGTATTGGTGAAACTGTCTATGTGAGCATCCGCAAATATCCCCCATGCATTACAGAATCGTAAAAGCTCCAACAGCATCGAGAAAATTTGCAACTAGGTGTTTATACTGTCTATCGATTTTGGCCGCGGCACATGAACTACGTGAAACAATGCCTCGGAAAAAGCAAAGAAATTCGCCATCAATGCTCCAAACACACTAAGTGGGTATAGCTATGTATAAAACATGAAGCAGGCGGTAACACGGGCTCGGGGGTAAATATTGTATGAGCAGCACAACTCGGCAGTTTGAACCATACATTATTAATCGGTGGGAAAGACTCCATTTTTACATGCATGCATTGTTCCCCCGTTTGGTTTATTGCCTATTTTTGTGACTTTTACGAACGCCGAGTTTAAGTTATTGTTAGCGTTTGGGTTAAAGTTTCACTAAGCTAGCGGTTAGAGGGGTTCTATGTGCTTAACCTATATACTATTTAGATGAAAAGAAAACGTTTTGTTGTGAGTTCTCTGTTGTCTTCTTAATTGAATTCTTCGTCTTAATGGTAACGTAGAAGATATCGGGCTTCTTGAAATATGTAGTGTATGCTATTCAGCATATTTATAAAATCAAAAAGACTAAAATAATTAGTTGTAAGTTTTCATTGGAAATTAGAAAATTTTGCAAAAAACGATAAAGATGCAGCAAAGTTCTAAAATTTCGATACTGTTCGACAACTTCATAAAAGCAAGCTAAACCTACATGTATACCTTCAAACTTTGAAACGTACTGAAATTATGGACAGATCACCTTATCCAATCAAGTAAGGTAAAAAAAACATTTACTTACTCCAGAATTATAGCGACTCATTAAAAAAAGAAGATATAACTAAATAACAGATTTATTATTTGAAATATGTATATTATAGGTATGAACGATTATAGATCCAATCTTCATAATTACGACTAGGCGTTTAGGTTTAAATATATACCTAAAGTACGATTACCAATCTTAATAATCCTAAAGACTTTGAATATCGATAAAGTATTGCTCAACCCTGTTATTAATGTAGGCAAATTAAACATGGCGAATTTTAAAAGCGTGTCACGTTTAGACGTTAATAATTCTGCAACGAACCCGGCAAATTAATCAGACAAGCATAATATTTTAAGAATCGAGATTAGCTTTCACCTATCACAAATTTTCAAGCCACTTGTTGAAATTATTCGCTTGTACTTCTAATTCGGACACCTGACCTTTAAAATTCCTACTAAAGCTATTGCTACGTAATTTCATCGAACTATTTACACGTTGTAAATGTCGTTCCCCCGCAGCCAATTCGATATTCTGGCAGACAAATCGAATTGGAATCGAGCTAACACACGATGTACCGCCCAATAGAAACACTGGGGGCGCTCCTTACTTATTCACTCTCCCTGCTTCATTTTCTTCCTGTAATTCTTTTCCGTTGTATAAGTGAATATTAAAACTCCCTGAATTAGGGTGATGTAATCTGTTGTTACAAAACAGGAGGTGTTCCCACCGCAAACGGTCTATTTCAGCCTAAAATGTGCCTTGCGATTTAATTTTGGCCAACACTTCCCCTGTTTGCACCAATGTTACTCCTATTTCTTTGGTTTCAAAGTGAGGATTCTTTTGAATTTCTGGTGAGGACTTGTGGCTGTTTTCGATGGGTTGTCCCTCGTTCTGGATGTATTTCGGATAATTGCTGCTTGTAGGCTGTCTCCTTAGGAATTAAGAAACAAATCCGTTGGCTGATTGATACGGGATTCGGAGATCGTTCGGGGGAACTGCAAGTCGGGGTACATTTTATCCGAATTATTTCATTTATATCTACGGCGGTTTTATTAAATGATCATTTAAACTTACGTAAGCGTCTGCTGAAACAAGAACTCGAGTGGCATTAACATCCATGCATTAGCTGGTATATATTTTGTGTTTATTATTTATATACAAAATATAGACTTCATCATATATGTTGTATATTATGTATGCATTATTTGCTTGTGTGTCGTATCGCTGTCAGTTCTGATTGATTTTTCGCACTGCACCAATTCCATCCATCTCTGTTTGGTACTATGGTAGACTGGTAGATAATGACATTTGGCATTAAGTCCGCCATTTCTAATTAATTTTATTATGTGCAGTAAAATGAATAACTAAATAAACTTACCTACTCGTTTTTCACTCATTATTACAAACACAACAAAACGGAGCTTAATCGCATGTAAATACGATTTTCATAGTCTTGATGGAGTATCAGGGGGCACGGCAGTGCCCCCGCCAAGTCGAGCGCGAAGCAAACACTGCCGTATCATCCTTTACTGGAACCATTTCGCCGCATTTTCAGGCCCCTATTTGAGAATCTCTGGATAAGACCAAAACGCAGAAATTTTCGTCATCCAGTAAGCTATAATTACATACCTAAAATCCAAAATTTCAAGTCTGTAGGTCATTTAGTTCCGAAGTTAAGCGAAAGCAAAGTTTCGCATTTATGACACTCACTCACTCATGATCATAAGAATAGAACTAGTATTTCTCATAAACTCAGAGAGCTGAAATTTGGTACAGAGTTAGGGTTTAATAGCCACATAAAGGGAAAGCTATAAAACTAGGATAATCAAAGATCTGGAGTACCTGGTGACCCTGATTAGAAAACACAAGAGCCCAACCAAACTATTAGAGATCGACATAACGCCTTTACAAAAAATATTCAACTTGGTGGGCCGCTTCATGTGATGTCCAAAATCGAAGGGTTATGCCAACGTTTCTACAAAAAAAAGTGAAATCCCACCAAAACCGATGATATTGCGTTGCGACCATAGTAACTCTAACCCACCAAAAACATTCTGTAAAAAACTAGCCTAGTAAAGTCTCGATGGAGCTGCTTGTTTATCTCTAAAAAGTAATGAAATCTAGACGAAGTCGTCCCAAGTCTAAGGTTCTTTACTGCGATTTTTTTATTATTATAGTTAATGTTGTGTGACTCGGTCAATCCAAATCCAAAGATACAGTCATTAGAAAAATTCCCAATGATATAATATAAAAGGAGGTAGACAGGTTATACGGGCTCCGAAAAAGGCACACCAAAACTACGCCAATTGGCAAACCTTAACGCAGTCTCGCGCACAGAGTACTTTGTTATATATTGGATTATGCGTCAAATAAAAAAAATCCGTCATGCATAATGAGATTTTGCTCTAATTGCTTAATAAAAGCGTCTAAAAGCATTTATGATTAGTGTGATATCAGATTGATGTGTGCGTAAGCCTGGCCATTTTTACACGTGGATTATCGTGTAGGTACTCGTAACCTATCTACCTCTTTTTATTTTATATCATTGGTGTTTCCATATAAATTCCCGTCCAGGGAAAACCTTTAGGCTACATCCAGTTGTCCTAGAAACTTTAAATATGGTATGAAGCTAGAGTCTGGCTATAATATCTTTACCCCACCAATTTTAATTGTTTAATCTGTGCTTTCGTTTATGGCAACACTGAATATAGGGCACTAAATAGTCTCAGGAACAATAAGTAAGTCACTAACACCACATAAAATATTCTCAGTGCACTTAAGAGGCTGCTAAAAGCTAAATGGCTTCACTTGAACAGTATTTTAACAAAAACCATATTGGTGTTATTCAAAAGTACTAAGATTGGTTAATCTTACAAGCCAAAGACTTAATGCAATGTAAACATTGCCGCTTTTCAGCGATAATCGCTTCTTGCTGTTGCTTAACAGCATCGGAGTTAATGATCATGCGGAAAAGCAGTTCCCGCTGACCACTTTTATATGGTTTTCCCATAGTTAAACCTTAATTTTTTTTTAAATGAACGCACGTAAAGATAAATTCTTTCTTAAGACACATAAACAACTTGACGCCTGTGACAGATACAAAACATTGCCATATTCAGTTTTTATATATTTGACAGTTCATTTGCTTGGAAGAGATAAAACTGTAGCTCTTATAGCACAATACACCAAATAAATCTAAAAATCTTATTGTTTACGTCTGTCTGTTTTTTTTAATATCCAATGTAAAATGACCCCACACCGCGCACATTTTTGTTAGGAGTAGGGCAGTACTAAAACTGGATTTTTAGATATACGGCCGTTTTAGCGTATATTTTGTACTAACCCTCGGTGCGCGAGTCCGACTCGCACTTGGCCAGTTTTATTATATAGGTACTATTAAGGCCAAACTTTATGCAGGGAGTGTAGGAGTATCTAGTTTAAATTTAAAATCGCAATGTCGCATTTGCCACAATAGGCGCTATAAACCCGGTTGACCTAAGTTATTTCAGTACAACACTTTTAAAATGATTTATTTTTCACGAATAAAGATTATTGATTGTGTTTTAGGAATTAGTGACGTGACGTGTAGATGAAGGAAGTTATCGATTTACCTTTTTGCGTGTTAAAGTCGATTCAAGGTTGGCAGAAGCAGAAGGGAGCCTGTCACGACTGTTTTTATTGACTTGCCTTTCCTTTTATACAAAAACGAGCTTTTGTCCATGCCACTGTTTATGTTTGTCGGTTTTCAAATCAACTTGAAAAAAATGGTGTAGGCTGTTACGATGTGTTGCTAATCCCCCGTTTTAAAATTATGTAATAAACATGTATTTGATGACACTTTTGGCTCAGTCGGTTGCACAACGGCTTACGAAGTTCCCGGGTTCGAATCTCGGTCAGGGGAACTGTGTGTGATGAGCACAAATGTTTGTTCCTGGGTCTTGGATGTTTTTCTATGTATATAATTCATCTATATATTATTTGTATCGTCATCTAGTACCCATGTACAAGCTTTGCTTAGTTTGGGACTAGATCGATTAGTTTAAAATGGTCCCTGAGATTTTTTTATTTATCTACATTTAGAGAGCAGAAAGCAGTGATCTAACTGAAACTGAAAACGACCTTTATTTGACGTTTGAAAAATCAGGCCTAACTCATTTCATACGTGCCTTTTAAGGCGTTATTAATAAAAAATATTCAATTTGAAAAGCTTTTCAGAATCTTAAGAAATCAAGCAGCTTCGTCTATTATGCATGCAATGCGGGCCGTCTGGAAGTTTGGAGACGGACCGATTTAGACGCTCAACTGTTTTGACAATCGACGCCATCTAGCGAGGGAATTTAGAATCAGTCCGCTCTATATCGACAAAAGGGATTAGTGAGAATAGTGAGATATCGATAAAAGTTAGTAAAAGAACTAAATCCAAATAATACACGAATTAATAACACAGCAACGTAAGAGTATTTCACCTAAAATTTACTCATACATCATCATCATCATCATCATCATCATCATCATCATTTCAATAGGACGTCCACTGCTGGGTACAGGCCTCCTCAGTAGATTTCCCCATGGGCCGGATAGAGGTAACCCGCATCCAGCAACTCCCCGCAACCCTACCCAGGTCGTCCGACCAC
Source organism: Hedya salicella (assembly GCA_905404275.2). Classification (NCBI taxonomy): domain Eukaryota; kingdom Metazoa; phylum Arthropoda; class Insecta; order Lepidoptera; family Tortricidae; genus Hedya; species Hedya salicella. The sequence continues at coordinate 10,095,903 of FR990115.1, forward strand.
CTTGCGGGTGGCATGGCAACGCTGCGCTTGCCGGTACGCGGTCTCCACTCGAGAACCTTTCTGCCCCAACGGCCATCGGTTCTTCGAACTATGTGCCCTGCCCATTGCCACTTGAGTTTGCTTAGTCTGTTTGCTATGTCGGTGACCTTAGTTCGTCTACGAATCACCTCATTTCTGATTCGATCTCGTAGAGAGATCACGAGCATAGCCCTTTCTATAGCTTGCCGAGTGACTCTGAGCTTCCTTAAGAGGCCCATAGTTAGAGACCACGTCTCGGCTCCGTAGGTCGTCACTGTCAATATGCACTGGTTGAAGACTCACACATAAGTTTAAACAATACAAACTCATATACTATTTTACAAGAAGAAACTATACAATACCCTCCTTTTTTTCAGCGTATAGGCTTTGTGTACCAAAAATGGTTCAAATTCATTCCGCCGTTTCCAGGTGATAAAGCTACAACGACACATACAAACATATATTTTTTAAATGAACTGATCTTCAAATAGTCCGTACCTATCACTTATTTTTTTGAAAATATCTTCAATGTATATACTTCCTCCCGATTTAACGCTTACCCTGTGATTAACAATGTGAAAATTCTATAGTGTTTTGAATTTTGACCTTAAAATTACTAGTGCTAAACATTAAAAATACAGTAGCATATGACCTATCATATACAACATATAAAGACGTTACATTCAGTTAAACGAAATCAAGTAAACAGTATCATGAAACAAACCCACCCAAAGAACAAGGTTTTCGTCAACAATTTGCGAATTTAAAACGGTAAAATGTACGAATATTAACCGTTGGAAGTGGAAAGTAATTAATAAAGCAGGTCTTAATTAGGCGGCATGAATTTGTTAGACCGCCGAGACGAACGGTCAGGGATGTAGAATGATCTAGAACATTCGAGATAAATAATCGAGTTTTGAAATAATCCAATTTCACGAAAATTTATTAGATACTAGAAGGCGCTTGTGACTTCGTTCGCGGAGGAGAAAAAGTCATAACCTCTTTTTTTGTCAACATCGTAGTTGGGTTACCAAAAATAGTTGAAATCGGTTTATAGCTGATTTGGCGTAATAAAGCTACAACGACACATACAAACATACAAATATATTTTTCAATTCAGTGACCTCCAAATAGCTCGTTACAATATTTTTTTTGAAATTACTTCCAACGTACATACAATTTATTTTTTCAACTTTATAAGAAGTTACTTTTTGAATGAAATAATATGTATATAATTTCAATGTTTGAAGTACTATTTTACTGTTGTTCTTATATATTTATTTCGCTTAGCAATGTTTTCCAAAATTTCTTATTTTCCAACTGCTTGCTTCTTTTCAAAAATGATTAGCTTGAGTTTGATATGAAAAGCTTTGAAAAGTTTCGTTTGCAGAAAAAAAAATATTTTCACATAATCACCATTACTTAACTTTAACACAAGTTAACACTAAAATATATACTTAATAAGATGGTTAAAGGGAAATCGGACATTATGATAGTATACAAATGCATTATAGAACCCCCTTGCTTATGTTAAAATTTCATATAGCTTAAATTTATTTGCCTAATTTTTGATATTGCAGGGATTAACTGAAACTCAAACTCAAACTTTTTTATCGGTGATAGGTACATATCCCAGGTCAGTTAAGTTACAATTACAGTTTTTCATTCCATCTTAATTTTATATTTATACATATGTTATAATATTTTTTCCAAATTCACCTGTAACTTTAACCTATAGTAATAGGTACAAAGACAGAATAGTGATGTACAATCCGCATGTCGTCAAAAATTTGTCGAACTGTGTCGAGGTAGCTATACGTAGCAAATTTATATCCTTGTCAGCGCGTTATAATCAGGCTGAAATTACTAATTGCCACCGCCGGCTCATTCGCTTTACCGCTTATCTAATTATCAAGACGGGAGTTTAACTGGCTTCTGTCAGCTAGGGATGGGGTGGATATAGATAACAGTTTAGGTGGAGAGTCGATGAATGAGGAAATGTAAACTTGAGTACGTAACTATGAGTCAGGGTTTATTCTGCGTTTAAACGTATTAGTAGAAACACTTTTTAGTTTTTTATTTTAATAAAATTATAAATAGCTATGTTTTTTAACTACAGCTTTACAAGATGTTTGATTTATTAAAAATATATTTTTGATTTATTTTTGATTCGTTTTTGTAACTACTGATTTGATATTTACATAGAAATTAATTAATTATTGAAAAAGTTGAAATGTTGCTCTTGGTAAATAAATACGTATAAAAATGTAAAGCGAACAACATATAAATCTCTAAAATAATTGAATGTAATTAAACGTTTGTAATAAAAGCTCGTGAGGAACACTAACCAAATGATTGTATACGTCAAACGTAAAATGAATTATTATAATATATAATTTATAATCAAATTGTGTCCCACCTGAAAGCCAAGGAAAAGACTGAAAATGGAAAAATTTGAGCTTAGTCCTTGGATATTAGTATCACCATTATCGATAACATTGTCCAACATTTTTCCAACACTATTCCTCGTTCATACATTAGCCGTTCTAATAAAGTTCTCGCTACGATAATAGACTTAACGCTTTGTTTAATCATTCATTACCCTGTCCAACCTAATTAGAGCCCTCTTAACTCGTTGTAATACCCTTTGTAACGAACAAAGCCCTCCACCGCGAGGGGGGGCGGGGGCTCATCTTAATTTGGTGGTTTTAGGGGGGCCATATATCAAAAAGTTAGTATTCGGCAAAATGAACTTTATTCCAGTCGTTTTTAATTGAATGTGAATTATTACTTTGCAGCTCCTTTTGGCTTATTTTTGGTAATTAAATTGGTAAGAGTTTGAGTGTTTCTGGATTTTAATTTGTTACGTTTGCTAGCAGACTTATATTATGAACAATATTTTATACCTATAGCATAAGTAATGTAGGTAGAGGAGACCGAGCAAGTTTGTCTCACGGGTCGATTGTCATCGGCCATAATTGGCAGGTGTCGGAAGATCGCAAGAGCTATATCTCCTTCGTGGATAAAACTCTCGCGATCTTGGACACTGGTCGATGCTCTTATCCGTTCATTTAGTTTTCCGCTATGGCTATCGTGTGAGAACCAACCCGTGAGACAACCGTACCCATAGCAGAAAACTAAACGACTGAATAAGTTCATCGATCAGTATCGAAAAATCGCGAGCGCTTTATCTAGGAGGGAGAATAGCTTTCAACAAGCAACCCCTGAGACAACCTTACTCAGTCTCCCCTACTTCTACGTGTGCTTAGGTAAAGGCAGCCTCAAAAGCCTATTTTCAATCGGCGTTCCTCTGTGAATTCCTGAAATAAGGCATATATATTTTGTCCGAACCAACAGTCTCCTCAAAAAGTTCTGTTAATAGTTTCCATATATATAAAAAAATTGGGCAAACTTTAAAAACATAAAAAATACTATAAAATAATGAAGATGATTTGTACACTCAGCCTCAAAAGTAGCTTAACACTTTTGTAGTATGTTTTGTAGTATTAAAATCTCCAGTTAGTTTTGAGGCTGACATTTTTCCCTCCACGAACGAAATTGCGGGCGCCTTATAGTTATGAAAGAAACAGGGGACTGTTTTTTGAACACTATAAAGACGTTTGTGATGCAATAAAATTCATTTCAATAGATATTGTATGTTGAGCAAGGTTATCTAACCCTGCTCAATAATTAATATATATAATAATTAATAACATAATTCTTTTTGAAACTTATAGTAATTTATAATAAATATATTTTCTATATAATATCGGCCAGGGTGAAAAACTCATATAAAATATGAAAAAAGTTGGTATTACAGACATTTCTTTCAATCATACTGTACTTCAAAATTAAATCCACAAATTAAGTAAGTTTATGAAGTTTTAAAATAATAATTTTCATGTCTCTGCTATTTATAAACTTTTACTGCCATTGTTTTTTTTTGCGGTTACCATAAAAACGTCTCATTACACCTACAGACATTTATTACCAAGTTACCAACTCGAAACACGTTCGTTCACCCGCCATTTTGTGTAAATATACACTTAAACTTAAATACAGCCATCATTGGTAAGCAGAGTTCCCAATTACGATAAAAGCTCGCTTCTAATTGAAAACATTGCGATATAGCTTAAAAGCTTTATTCATCTCCACCAACATAATTCATCCTTAATTAAAGGACTATCGAACTTATCTGTACGTTTTAAGGATTGTTCTGATGGTAAACTGAAGCTGGTTTTGTATGCAAAGCAAGACTACTCAGTTCTTGTGGTATCTTAATTAGGACGATATGAGCCTGTCTCTTGCATGGCCGCACATTGAATGTTTTTAAAGTTTTTACTAAAAGAAACAAATGAATAGCGGCATGATACCAATTTAAGCAAGGATATTAATTTAGGAGAAATCGATACAGTACAATACTATCACATTATCTCTTCATATCTAGACAAGCATCAAATGATTTTTATCTTTTTTGTCTTTCCAACCGCTACTGATTGAGGTACCATTGATACGTGACTTACTAATTCAATTTAATTTAGTTGTAGCCAAAGATAATAACTAACACTGAGTGTCCTGTTGAAATCCGTCGGGGTTTCTTCAGCGTCTTTCTTTCATGGTTCCGGGAAGAGACTTATTACTGTCAGTGTCAATTGTGTACTTTTTAAAGCCTACAAAGGCTACAATCATACAAAATTTCCTGCAGTACGACGCTCCCTAGAATATCACCGCCGGTATAAATTCGTGGTAAAGATCATCCCAGTTTGCTTATTAATAATTCCAGAGAAGCTTAGCCCAACTGTGTTCACCCCTTTTAAGTAAAGGGCATAAGACTTAAGTTGTGGAAGAGACATTAAGGATCCTCGATTTAGGAAGTTGGAAGTCTTTTAGCGGTATATATGAAGCTGTTTGAGTTGGGCGAATGTTTTATGATTTTGGAATGTAGATGAAGTGTGCCTTAACCCACATAACAACAAGCGAAGTTTAAAACGTCCATTTAAAAATGCCGAGATGGTTTAACTGATTTGGTCGGCATATTAAATTTGCGTAGGTCTTAGTCACATTGTATATTTAATCGTCGCATCGTATAATCATATAGCTGTCTTTTTTTTGAGAGGTGAGAATGAGAACGTAGAACAGATACTAAATAAATTAAAGTGGCTTAAGGCTCTATTGGCTAGGTACGGCTCTTATAACCACTCTTATTCGATAAAAAAATATATCGTTGCTGTTATGTAACTGTTTTACTTTATCTTTTTTTTTAGCTGTTATTAGCTGCTAGTTACACAGATTTCAAATTACAGGTAAATATTTTGCGAAATTCTTTTTGAATGGCAATGCATTTAATGTGAGTTTAATATTATTAAGCTTTGAAGCTGAATTTTGTTAGCTTACACTTTGAATGTTTACGTAACCGATACAATGTGAATCTATTGATCTATGTAGTTGACAAAGCTTGCGCTGAAATGACAGTGAATCTTAATGAAACCAGTGCGTCAAAGGCTTTCATTATCTGTAGCCACTTTTCGCCATTGTAGGTCCTCGTAAAGATGATAGTCGACTCGTTGGCCAACTGATCCGGCTGAGGTCGCGGTTGCGTTGTGGTCTCGGCGATTGTCAGCCCTTGAAACCGTTGATGGTTAGACGCAGTACCTCTTAAATCTTTAGCGCTCTGAGTACTTATCTATGCCGTAAACCATAACTTTAAACTGTTAGTGTGTATTTATGGTTTTTGTATGTTGTTGTACCAAGTGATGAGACTATTAAAGGAATTCTAAACAAGAGTCTATATTTAATAAGATTCATCGTATTTTGCAGCGTTATTAATGCTGAACAACTGTTGTATAACAAAATCTACTTCTAGCTTATTGTAACTCATCACTTTTAAGTAATGTACATAATTTGTCTGACTGCTATCCCTGTTTATAAATTATGTAATAAAATAAATTAATAGTTTAAAAAACACTAGAAAAACACGCTTTACAAGACGCTTCTAACAAAACCAAACACAGCTATGATACGATGTTCGATCAAGAAGTTCCAGTTCATATCTTCCAGCTCCATCATCAGATCAATTCGACAGTACCATATTATTGTATTGTCATCAGAACTACATACAGCTGCCAATTTTCATGACGCTACGATTCTTGGAAGATGGTTAAATTAGTTACCTTAGATTCCATTACACAGTTAGTTACATACAGCTAATAAAATCGTGTTAATATCTTCAAAATCAGCGAAGAATATCTCAAAACACAATAAAAAAATTACAGAAGCAATTTTTCTTTGCTCTCATGGCGATCGTTTTTTTTAAAGTTTGATTCCAAACTGCAACAACATCGCTTTATTCACGTACAATTTTGTTCTAAATAAGGACACGAACCAATTTACATCCATTCGGTGCATTACAATCGCATGGAAAATTACAGTAAATCTAGTATATACTTAACATAAAACTACAAAAGCTTTTATAACAGGCGTATATTGATGCCTATTACAAACCAAATCGATTACAATAATCGCCCATTAATCCACCTTGAATGGAACTAAGCACTTGCGGCCATGACGTTTTAACGGAATTGTATTTAAATATTCATACGCATTGATAAACGGATCAATCCGTCGACGGGTTGTCTGCCATCTAATGCTGTAAATAATGCACGAATGTAGATACGAAGCGAAGTATGTTGCTAGTGATGTGAGTGCTTCGATATCGAATAGTGGATTCTGCAATACTTTGTTCATTTGGATAATCAAAACTGTAAACAAAATCTAATTGACTTTGGTCAATCAGTCAATGTTGTGACATTCAGAGATTTTTATCTCATGATAAGAGATTTTTGGTTGCCTGAATATATATAATAGAAGGGTTAACCAAACTGTTCTAATCGACGAATATTATTCCATATTTCATTTCGTGATTCATTGATTCAAATAGAGAAATTTATAATTGTGGTACAAAACTTTGATTAATTCTACGAGTTCTTCAGGAGACATAGTTCTTTCATTTGTGTGCGTATATTTCTTTAAAGTCATCGTGCGATGTTGTACAATAGAGTACATGCATGATTTTTTTTTATCGCGTTTCGTAACTAAATATTAAAATACCGTAAAAACTGTTTCAAAATGTGAAATTAAAATTAAAATCGGCCAAGAAATACGCATGATATAGGCATTTTAAACTACTAATTAGACAGAGAGGTACGATATGCACTGTTACGTCATAGTGCACTTCGGCCATATAAACTCCATATTAAATTCTGTTTTGCAAGAAGGAGATATAATGAGATGTTTGATGGCTTATCTTGTTTATTTTTATAGTTATTCGAAAAAAAATTTTTACTACTGTTTCTTACATGAATCTGCTTTTAAAAAAGCAAAAATAAAAATTCATGCATATTCCCTACTGATTGTAAACTATGTAGTCAACTCCTAGATTGCTTTTTCATACAAATTGTGCTAATATAATTATGCTAACAAAATATGCAAAAGTAAAATCATAAATTCCGGCCGGCCTGAAACAGCATTTGAAATATGAACAAGGCATTGGTTGCGTACGTAACTATAAAAATAAACGACGCAACTTACTTAGCAATACTCATGTATAACAAAATCTTTATTCTATTGAAGATTTGAAAAAACAAATTACAACTACATATATACTTACACGAATACATCTCTGGCACTCGCAAATATGTATCTATACAATATCTACTCTGTGTTAACATAAAGCACTTCAATCTTGCTAAAATATTCTGTTCTCGCGGGAGTAAATGGTAGCTCATAAGTGAGGGGAGTAACGGAGTTCTTTTAGAAATTTCACGATGAAGTGTGAACGGACTACGAGCTATTTATTCTTTTTAGATACCCATTTAAATGACCTCAAAAAAAAGTTGAATGTATCTGATTCGTCATCCTGTTTTAGTTGTATCCTGGATATTTTGGCAGCAGTCACAAATAGCAGATAAGATCACATTTTCTAAGAATAAACCGCAGGTATCATATCTGAAAATGTATTTAGCTATAAGCAAAAAAAATGTACAGCCTTTCTTGACTATCCTAATAATCTTCTAATAATATCGTGAAAGTTTGTGTCGAGTTTTCTAGTAATGTTGTTCAGACATCAGAATAGCACGAAGTCGCGGGCAACAGCTAGTATCTGAACATTTTAAATAAATCTCATAAAGGGTCCATTCACCGAATTTTTAATCTTTACATCAGTTCTAATTGAGGGAATATTGATTAAGTATTCCCATCACTAAATACTAAAGAAATATATTTAGCAAATTAGCAAAAACAAAACCTGAAAGTCTGTCTTGACTATATTTGAAGAAATCTCATAATTATATTTACCGAATGTTTCATGACTTTAGTTCTGATTTAGTGAATATCGATTGAATATTCCCATCACTAAATCCTAAAGTTTATGACTGTCAAGCAAGCTTGACTTCTGCGATCAAGTGCTGGTTTAAATTTAAACCCAAGTTTGGAGGGTTGGTTGGGAACCTTAGTAACTTGAATCTTAGTGGTATATATGTAGGTTGGGTGGTATGAACTCATATGTCTAGAAGCAGGTTCGTTTTGATCCTATAGCGGGCCCTGGGCATTCCAGGATAATTTATGGGACCCTTATGACTTATGACTATTACCATCGACCATGTTATGTAATAAAACCTTTTTACATTTTTAAAAATGTTTTGACGACCGGTTTGGCTCAGCAGGAGTAACGTTGCCTGCGAAACTGGACGTCCTGGGTTCGAATCCCGGTAGGGGCAAATATTTGTTCCTGAGTCTTGGATGTTTTCTATGTATATAAGTAAATATATCTATTAAATATGTCGTCGTCTAGTACCCATAACACAAGCCTTATTGAGCTTACTATGGGACTTTGGGACTAGTTCGATTTGTGTAATAATTGTCCTGTAATATTTATTTATTTACAAAAAAACGTTATATATAAATTACTTCCGCATCCGCAAGAACACAGAGATCGCGGAACTAGTGGCCGAACCTAACATCATTGGCGAAACCAAAGCACATCGTCTTCGCTGGATTGGCCATGTCGGAAGAATGGGAGACGATCGAAAAGTCAAGAGAGCATATTTGGGTCGACCAGTGGGGCGACGTCCTATTGGTCGCCCCAAATATCGCTGGAAAGATATGGTGGAGGTGGATCTGCGTGAGCTAGGAGTTGGCGATAGCTGGCAGGAAGTGGCGCAGGATCGGGCAAGATGGCGTGCTCTTGTGTTGGAGGCCAAAACTCATTTTGGGTTGTTGCGCCGAAGTAGTTAGTTAGTTAGTTATATAAATTACTTCGCCGTTCAGGCGAGTCGTCTCTGGAATTCGCTCCCTCTTTCTATCAGACAAGCTCCACCCAAACAAGAACTCGAGTAGCAGGTATATATATTGTATTTATATATTCTGTGTCGTAACGCTCTCAGTACTGAATATTTTTGCCCACTACACCATTTTCATGCATCTATGTTTGGCCCTACGAGTAACTGGTACTTCATGATTTATAACAACCACAAAACTTAAAATTTCGGAAAAAAACCCCTGTTATAGAGAGCTAGTAATTTTAGAAAACCAATGACGCAATGGAACGTACTTTCTCGTATTTTTTCATACAACTGAAATATTCTTCTTAAATTCGACTTCATTTGTTTATTTAATCTATATTTTACAAAAGAAAACTTATCGTGCAAAAGGCGAACTTAATACCATAAGGCATTTCTCTAACCTTAATCAAAAAGGTAATCTGATAATTAAACTTTTAAGGTCTCAATAATATTTGGTAAACAACCAATTTCATTGGATTGATCCTCAAACCCTAATTCAAAACACAATCAATCCTGTTGATTAGTTAATTGACGTGAATCAGTTGCCGCAACTAACTCCCCATTTACGAAAGGACATAACTGATTTAATTTCCCCATAACATTATGGCATTTTACTTTTTGTTTTTTTTTTTTTTTTTTTACAAATATCATGATAATAATCACAATTTTTGCAATTTATTAGTGGATCACTCCACTAGCGTTATTATTATAAACAAAGATCAGAAACAAATGAAAAATTTTTTCGACGATACTGGACTTGAACCAGTGCCTTGAGCCAGACCGGGGCAGCACGCTCTACCATCTGAGCTAATCGTCCACACCAGTAGTCGACGAATTTTGTCATCTGTTCTTGCTTATGGATCTCTGTATGGTGCATCCGACTCTTTAGCCGTTAGCGCCGCCTAGTGCAGAACTATGAAGTTACTTTCACCCCGAGCAGATACCTTTACAGGTACCATTGCTCGGCGAGAGGTGGCGCTATTATCAAGACTGTACTTTTTGTTTTTTTTTTTTTACAAATATCATGATAATAATCACAATTTTTGCAATTTATTAGTGGATCACTCCACTAGCGTTATTATTATAAACAAAGATCAGAAACAAATGAAAAATTTTTTCGACGATACTGGACTTGAACCAGTGCCTTGAGCCAGACCGGGGCAGCACGCTCTACCATCTGAGCTAATCGTCCACACCAGTAGTCGACGAATTTTGTCATCTGTTCTTGCTTATGGATCTCTGTATGGTGCATCCGACTCTTTAGCCGTTAGCGCCGCCTAGTGCAGAACTATGAAGTTACTTTCACCCCGAGCAGATACCTTTACAGGTACCATTGCTCGGCGAGAGGTGGCGCTATTCGCCACCGCTGGCGGTGGCGTTAGGCACTGGTTCAAGTCCAGTATCGTCGAAAAAATTTTTCATTTGTTTCTGATCTTTGTTTATAATAATAACGCTAGTGGAGTGATCCACTAATAAATTGCAAAAATTGTGATTATTATCATGATATTTGTAAAAAAAAAAAAACAAAAAGTACAGTCTTGATAATAGCGCCACCTCTCGCCGAGCAATGGTACCTGTAAAGGTATCTGCTCGGGGTGAAAGTAACTTCATAGTTCTGCACTAGGCGGCGCTAACGGCTAAAGAGTCGGATGCACCATACAGAGATCCATAAGCAAGAACAGATGACAAAATTCGTCGACTACTGGTGTGGACGATTAGCTCAGATGGTAGAGCGTGCTGCCCCGGTCTGGCTCAAGGCACTGGTTCAAGTCCAGTATCGTCGAAAAATTTTTTCATTTGTTTCTGATCTTTGTTTATAATAATAACGCTAGTGGAGTGATCCACTAATAAATTGCAAAAATTGTGATTATTATCATGATATTTGTAAAAAAAAAAACAAAAAGTACAGTCTTGATAATAGCGCCACCTCTCGCCGAGCAATGGTACCTGTAAAGGTATCTGCTCGGGGTGAAAGTAACTTCATAGTTCTGCACTAGGCGGCGCTAACGGCTAAAGAGTCGGATGCACCATACAGAGATCCAAAAGCAAGAACAGATGACAAAATTCGTCGACTACTGGTGTGGACGATTAGCTCAGATGGTAGAGCGTGCTGCCCCGGTCTGGCTCAAGGCACTGGTTCAAGTCCAGTATCGTCGAAAAAATTTTTCATTTGTTTCTGATCTTTGTTTATAATTATGGCATTTTGTGAAAGGATGAGACTACTCTGGCCGTGTATGTATAAAAGGATTTAAAAGACCGTCATTTCGGTATAAGATAGTATGTTTTGTGAGAGGGCTCTAAACGTATTATTGACGCGTTAACGGGGCAAGTTTCTTAATTGGCGGCTAAACGGCGGTTGACGGTCGATCGATTCTCTAACTAGCTTGCCATTAGTAATGAGTGATTTCGCATGCGGCTGACTATTTAGAAGTTTCACTGTAACCTGACCTTTTAAAGTTTTTAGAATGAAGTTTTATGCATGTAGGAACTCTACATGCATAAAACTTCTTCATTACGAAATGCTGTTTTTTTCGATAACTTTTTCCTAATATCCGATACATGTAATATTGTCCGTCTGTGGCTTCGTAGTTCTTGAATGGATTGCGTATCTTTGGCGACGACAATGCAATTATTGTCGAGAAAGAGATCGAGCTGATTTGATGATGGAACTGGAAGGTAGTCATAGGAAATCTGTAATCCCCGCTTCTTGCGTCGTATTCCTCAGTAATGAGGGTCCTGACCTATCTTCTGTATTACTTTGGGACAATCTCTGGGACAATCTTCCTCCATCTGTTTCTGTCTCTGGTGGTGTAACTCTGTATAACGCTTTCCTACCGAGTTTGGGCTTTTTACAACTGTCCCGATGAGTAGTCGACGGATGTTCAAAGAAAAGCACAGTCGGCAATAAAAACATCTCGCAAAAACAATTTTTTTAACAAGAACTCATTTCTAGAATTTACTTTTTTATCATTTCAAATATCTAATTTACGTAATGTTATTTGTTGTATCCTTGAAAATACTATTAAAGAAGGAGGCTCAATCACTCAGCTATTGTTAAACCTGATTTTACTGCCGCTGGCAAATAATTGAATTAAATAATTCAATTGCAATTGGTTCGTGTGTCGGCTGCATAATGCAGTGCCATTAGCGGGCGTGGACAAACCGCGTGCATGCGGTATTAGATTTAATTGTTAAATGCATTGTTTATTGTGCGGACTCATTGTTAATTGAATTGCTTTGCTTGAGTATTTATTGTTTTACTATTTGAGTAAAAGTAACTGGACTTAAGAACCATTTCATAGAATTTGCTTTGAAATATTTGTAGAACGATATTTTCTAAATTAAACAACATTTATCTTCTTGTAATAGAAAAAAAAAGTGCGAGTCGGACTCACGCACCGAGATTTCCGTACAAAATATACGCTAGAAACGGCTGTATCTATGAAAATCCAGTGTTAGCAGAGCCCTTCTCCGAAGCAAAATGTACGCGGTGTTTGATCATTTTATATTGGTTGTGACATGGACAGACAGAAAATTATACTGTTTTTAATATTTGTTGTTGTAGCGGCAATCTGTGAAAATCTCAACTGTCTTGCCATCACGGTTCATGTGATACAGCCTGGTGACAGACGGACAGACAGACAGCGAAGTTTTATTAATAGGGTAGCCTTTTACCCGTTGGGTACGGAACCCCAATAATGAACTAAATATTCTACAACCGCAAAGTTTCACGTTTTCATTTTAAAGAACGAAAAATGCACAAGATTTCTGTTTACGTACTATTCTATCTATTTTTCAAACATGTACCACAAGAACTTTCGATTAGTTACCACAAATAATTTTAACGCATCTTTCTCCATTGTTTCAGACGCCAAACAGCTGAAGAGCGCGAAGCAGAGCGCCAAGCAGCCAACAGACTCATGCTCTCCCTTCAAGCTGAAGCGCTTAGCAAAGGCTACATGCCGGAGCCTCCATCGACTGCCTCGCTCTCAGCGCTTCACTACCAAAGCCAAACCAACCCAGCGCCACCGCCCCCTTCTAACACAGCGCTTAGCGCTTTACAGAATCTCCAACCGTGGGCCGGGAACCAGGGCTTCATGAACGCACAGGCAGCTAACGCTCCCCCGCCTCATCCGCCGCCTGTGGCGTCGCCGATCTGTTGAATTTGAATTTAGAACAACGGTTTAAGATTGAGTCCGTAGAAAGGAAAAATATATCAGCTCACCAGATGTCGCTTCATAGAATAGTTGAAATCTCAAGTATGAAGATGAGTTAATCAATCATAAACCTAAAGACCGATAAAGCACCTCCTAAATAAATACTATTACGGTGAGATATAATAATAGAGCTCAGAGATACAAGCGAGATCAATCACGAGTCGATTTTGGTGTCACGTGATGGTAGTTTTTTTTTGGAGTTATGATTTTATACTTAATTGAAATAAATTCGTTGAACAATTTAATAGACAAGAACAAAGAAAAGTCATTGTTCTTACAAGTGTTTGTACAATTAAGATCGTGAACGGGACAGTTATTGTAAATAATTAACTATGTAAATGTATGTTAAGGCCTAAGATAATAGTTTGTTCAAAGTTTCCCAATAAATAATTTGTATGGTTACATTCTGTGTAACATTTTGTATGATGAGTACACCTATTTGATGACACTGTACATACAATTGCTTGGTCAATATTTGTAAATAGAAGTGAAGGCGATTTAAGCAGTATTATGTAATTATAATTAGTTATTTTAAGTATGACAATTAAAAATAAAATAAAAATTGTCTTTAAGCATCAAAAGTGTAATAGTTTATTTTATAAATGTAAATAAATTATCTTAAAAGTAGCACTTTAGTTTGATTTGTACATTACTAGATCTCGCTTAATATTCTTAGATTAATTAAAATTGCTATAACCTAATATTAACTGTAAATATTTTATGAACAATAATGTAGGCGCGGTAAAGAATAATGTACTTACTTTTATCAAGGACCATTAGAATAAGAGGACTGTCATTTGCTATACTTTCGATCGTGCCCCGATTGCAAGGCGATATTAAGGCAAAAACTAGATAGCGCTTCAAAACTAAACATTTAGCGATGCTATAATTGTACAAAGAAACATATACAGTAACAATTAGTTCGTAAACAGCTAATAATAAAAAAAATCGTTACATTTAAACACTGTGTCACGTCTGCAAAGTAATAGCTAATAATTATTCTTATACATAGATGGCGTTGTACATAACAGGGAACGACTTTTTGTATGGAGATTGCCAGTCTTCTTGTTTTAATGGTCCTTGCTCTTATTAATGAAATAAATACTTAAATTATATTGAAAACGTGAAAGACAGTAGCTTGTTGAGGTTGTCAGTAATTTTTAAAACTCTTTATAATAATTGATTACATACGGAGGTACTAGTTTAACTGTTAAAATGCTTGTGATATATAAACATTCCAAATTATGTTACACACGTAGATACACCTATATTTAGAGCTCAATGTTGTAAACTCGGGGCAAAACAACCAAGAAATATTCAAAACAATTTCTTAAAAAAAAAAGATTATTTTACTTTATTGAAGCAGAAAAAAACTGCGTATAATTTATCGCTCTCGAAGATATTTAAGTGTTAATCAAAAAGAGAAATAAAAAAGTGCAGTGCATTTTAATTACTTGCATAAAATAAATTGATGTTTTATTCCGGACGACAATAATCAATGATAAGTTGATAAGCAACTGCGAATTACTTACTTGAAAACAGTGAAATGTCATTGTTTTGACTTTTATTCATTCATTTTTATTTTTGGCAGTTGTGGCGGTTGAAAAAAAATGATATTTGTTTTCTTTATTGCAATTATTGCTTAGCTGATTTTTTTATATTGGAAATTATTTGATTGTTTTGCCCTGAATAATTTGTATTACTGAACTGATGTATTATGTAAATTATTGTGTAATTACGAGTTTTCATTGCTCTGGTGACCCCAGGTGACGTTTTAATAAAATATTAAATAATGAATACTGTTGTTTTCCTGTAAATACTTCAAGCTCTATATTTTAAATTATATTTGTAGGATTTTTACTCTGCTACCGTCAAGTAAAAAGAAGGTTATGATTTTTTTCTTCCTTGTGGACGAAGTATCGGTATGGAGGGTTCTAAGAGAAGATGTGTAGGTACATGACAAGACGGCGGGTGACAGCGAAGTATGTAAGAAAAAAACCGGCCAGGTGCGAGTCGGACTCGCACACCGAAGGTTCCGTACAAAAATACGCTACCAATGGCCGTAATTATGAAAATCCAGTGTTAGCAGAGACTCCTAAGCAAAATGTATGATTCTTGGGGTCATTTTATATTGGTTAGTTACATAGACATACAGAGATAAAAAAATGAATTTATACCAAAGCTGTATGCAAAATGCTACACCAACAAATAAGAATTCTCAGAGATATTATATAATACCTAGGTGTATAATAATATGCAGGGAAACGCAAATAAATATTATGTTTTTTATTTATCGTACAGGGTGTATGGCAAAAAGCGTGCCAAATGAAATAAGATTTCAACAGAGTAATGTTAGAGATAAAACAATACATTTTTGTGCTGTCACTTACAACAAGGGTAAACGAAATGGTTAAGTTTAGGAAAATATCGAGATAAAAGAAAAAATAAAAATAAAACAGATTAAGCAGGAAGAATGTTAAGAGAGAACATGCATGATTTTTTATTTTTGTTTTATTAAAACCTCATTCATGTAACAAACAGAAGACCAAAATATTTTTTCGAATGGCTTTAAAAATAACAAAGATATAAGCCATCAAACATTTCATTCTATCTCTTTCTAGCAAAAAAGTATTGAATTTGGAGTTTATATGGCCGGAGTGCACTATGACGTAACAGTGCATATCGGACCTCTCTGTCAAATAGATGTCTAATTAGTACTTTAAAATGCCTATATCACGCGTATTTCTACGCCGATTTTAATTTTAAGTTCACTTTTTGGAATCGTTTTTACGGTATTTTGATATTTTGTTAAGAAAAGCGATAAAAATAATTTACGCATGTAGGGTACATGCGTAAATTATTTTTGTCGCTTTTGGCCCAAAACGTGTTGAAAGTGTCCCTACCCTAACCCACCCTAGACTTTTGGAACACGATCTGACATACACCCTGTGTACCTATGAAAAATAAATAGAAAAACAGTGTCAGCCACATAGTAGGAGCTATTTTCATAGCAGTGTGTTTGGGAGAAAAGAGAAGGATGAACCTACAGAGTCTGTGTAATAATCTAAGGTCTAAAAATTATTACACAGAACCTGAATAATAACCTAAGGTCTAAGGATTATTATACAGAATCTGCATAATAATCTAAGTTCTAAGAATTATTATCCTGAATGTGTATAATAATCTAAGGTCTAGGGATTATTATACAGGATCTGTGTACTTCATAATCTTTGTTCATCTATATTACAGGTATCTATGGGTCTCAGAATCAAGCATGAGCAGATTTGAGTACTGGGTTGCCTAAATCCATATCATAAAAAGTTTTAAAAAATCACAAATCTACACTAAATTCAATACAATCTACACTAAATCGAGAAGGAAAGTACGGTTTTTGAACAATTTAATAGCAATGGCTGATGAGATATTAAAGGTTAGTAACTTGGTTTTCTAAGGAATTAATAAATAAATATTACGAGACAATTTATATACAAATCGAACAACGTAACTCCCATGGTAAGCTCAATAAGGCTTGTGTTATGAGTAGCTACTAGACGACGATATATTTAATAGATATATTTACTTTTATATACATAGTAAACATCCAAGACTCAGGCACAAATATTTATGCTCATCACACAATTATTAGCCCTTACCGGGATTGGAACCCAGGATCTTCAGCTACGCAGGCAACGAACTTTATACATACGTTGATACAAATACTTTATACATAGATTGAATATTTATTTTGCGAACATTAAAAACACTATATTTTTACCGTAGAAATACCAAAGACCATTTAAATAAGAGTTCTTCGTTATCTACAACGCCATCTATATATTAGCATTATTAATTACAACTTGACGGTGCGGTGCTCGCAACTTCATTCGCGAAAGAGAAGAAAATCATAGCCCTCTATTTTACGCCAGCGTAGTCGGGTAAAAAGTATCCTATACCCATCTGTTGATGCCCAGCAGTGTGCCAAAAATAGTGAAATTCGTTTAGCCGTTTTGTTGTAATGACAAACATACAAAAAAAAACGGATACGTACTAATTGTTATACTATGTTTCTTTGTCCAATTGTAACTTCGTTAAATGATTATTATTATGGCGCGATCTAGTTTTTAAGGATTAACAGTCCTCTTGTTTTAATGGTCCTTGCAAAAAGAGTAGGTAGTGTTGTTTAATTTTACGTATTATCATTTTGCACAAAATTATATATGGACAGGAAAACGTAACCCGTACAATTTCCAATCAATCGTAGGAAGTTTTGAACAAATGTGTGTGTTAAAAATATGTTGAAATTGATTAAACTCGGCATCTATCAGTTTTTTTTTTAATATCAAGTTAGATTGCTCAGGCAATTACATTAAAATTACCGATGTGGAACATGAAACAATTCCAAGCCATCAACCAAATAAAAACGGCTTCGAATAACTTTAAACGAAATCGATTTCAAGAAAAAAACTTATTTCCGTCCTTCAAAACGATCGATTTAGCGTCATTTAGGGCGGCCATTAAAATGATACCTTCAATTTGAATGTCCTTGCCACAACTATAATGACAAATCATTATAAAGGACGTGACTTCTGTACTGTCATTAGTATCCTTTGTTTTACGGTCCGAAAGCAATTTTTGACAACCCTAATACCTCTGCATCTATATAAAAACCGGCTTCACAAAACACTTCCATTCCATTGCCAATTTCGTTTGCTATAAGAACTAGCTTCACTAATAAAACGAGCAATGTATCTCGAAACTAATGAAATTAACGGTATATTGTTCGAGGATTCTGCGATTTTGTGAAGGTTATTCCAAATGATATTTTAAAGGATGTCCCTTCGTAATCGATGTTTAAACAGCAAAAAATTGATTCACATTGTAGCACCTTGGAATGGGCATCAGATGATCAATGATTTTGATCTTGATTAATGAAAGACAATATTGATAATAAGATGAATGCATGAAAGACAATATTGGAAGTCCATCGTTGCAAATAGGAGACATTTAAATATGATATGTTACTTATTCTTCACATTCATCATCATCATTACAACCATAGAACGTCCACTGCTGGACACAGCCCTCCTCAATAGATTTCCACATGGGCCGGATATAGCGACCCGCATCCAGCAGGTCCCCGCAACCCTAACCAGGTCGTCCGACCACCTTGCGGGTGGCCTTCCCACGCTACGCTTGCCGGTACACAGTCTCCAATCGAGAACCTTCCTCCTCCACATTAATTACTCATCCTACACATTAATTACTCATAATACGTAATACAATTATGCAAAAATTAGATTGGTGGTTGATCTTTCTTTCACAGAAAAATGGAATGTAGCGGTAGAATATGGGCCAGATTTAGAGTTCCCTGGGTTCCTTTTTATCCCGGAAGACTGCAGTTTCCCTAAGAATAAGGAAAATAGCCTTAATGCTGAGGAAACCGTTAAAATGCTAGTAACCATAGATCTTGTGTACACGTACCTACCATAGTATGTGCAATAGGTACTTACACTCGTATGTAGTTAGTTATTTTTTGTATAATGTTTATGACGACGTTTCAAAAGAAACCTGTAGTAATTTTGAAAAAAATAGAGCTTGGGTTTACTGTCCTCTTTTAAAATGCCATTCCAATATTACTCGTCATAAAAAATCTAATAGCGGTTTAAAAAAATGTAACTTGGTCAAAGCATCACCCAAAACATTTTTTTCAAAACGATTTATACCAGTCAAATCTCCCAAATTGTCATCTAATAACAAATTGGTGTTCGTTTTTGTAATCGCGTGACTCCTGTCCAAATTAGTCCTCGAAGGGTACGGCTTCGCCCGGAATCGAACTGACGACCGTAATCAATGTGGCGTGTAACTGAGCTACTGGACGTAGTGGGGTTGACTAAAACTGGCTACTGCGTTTGCATTGTAAAGGAAGTGTTCGAAAGTGCTTGTACTAGGCCTACTTGAATAAACATATTTTGATTTGATTTGAATTGATCTAGAGTGGGATTACGACCCAGCCAATAGAGCATCCTATTGCTATGTACATGAAGCCATGACATATTGCGCAGGAAAGTGTATAGTGACTGAAGAAGAAAAACCGATAATCGGGTTAATTGACTTGCCACATGAGTTATTTATGTCAAGGACCATTATGGTCCTTGTTTATGTCCAGGAAATAGGCTGATAATGATGCTGAACGTGGGTAGACAGATTATCTTCTCATCAAATCTATAGGCTACATTAATTTATAGATTTTTTTTATATCAAAATAAAATTAATAAATACAGCAGTTTATATGTACATAGAGCCACCATTGAAAACTCGGAGGATTTATGTAGTAGTGGCGAGATTGCCACTACCCAAGCAGCACATTAGTGAATTTTGCAGCTTATCTTATAGCTTTATGTTCTAAATGAGTGGTATAACAGTGTTTGATAAAACTTATAGCTTTAAACACAACTCAAAATTGTATATGAGTTCATCCTGTTACTTCTAGTTGGTTAAGAACGTTTTTTGTTTCTACTTTATTACTTATGGTTGGGTAAAGTCGATTTTGCTACTTAAAGTTGCATGCAGGATTTAATTGTCACTGAATAAGAAGCAATAGTGCTATATAAGGATTATCTGCTGGAACAAGAACTCAGGTAGCGTCCATCTTCCATGCAGCAGCTGGTATATTTTGTATTTATTATTTATATGTAATATATATATATATTGCTCTCTATCACTCGCAAGATACAAATAAGTGATTTTCAGACCTAATAGTTCCAAATAGAGAAAAAATAAGTGAAAATAAACACTGTAAGATCTTTCCTGTTCCGACATGTTTACAAAATGGAGTCCTTGAAAATGAATAATTTTAAACAAAATTGTATGACACTTACGCATAATCACAGACTTTTGATAGTTGAGACGATGTTATTTTAACATTGTACGTAACATACAATCATTAGGTCAGGTTTTTAACATATTTATTTCTTACCAGTAACAATTCCTTTTTTGATTTAGCACTCTCTTTTTAAATATTCCTGATCAAATCAAAGGCGCATCAAAATGTACAAAGAAACCATACTATAGTTTCACGGTAAAGAACATTCGCAAGAATTTCGTGCTTATTTCAATGCTTAACGTGAGTAAGTTAATCATTTACCAAACAGATGTTATCCAAAATTAAAATGGCATAACCCAACTTGTTGCACCACTCAAAGGAACTTTGACGTTTGCGTTTATTCATTCGGTCAATGAGTGAATTAATCGTTTATAGCTCATATCTTTCACCTGTAGTTGTAATTGCCACTTAAGGTACTTGTGAGATCGCTTGTGGATTCAATTTAGAACCAAAAATAGGCTGCAATTTTTCTCCTTTTTAGTTCTTTATTGGTTGCTTAAGGGTTCTTTCCACCTATATAGAAATTAGTAATGGCTGTATATTTCACTTAAGTATCTAAATAGATGTGATATACGAGCTATTTAACCTAAGTTATGCTACTTGGGATACTTCATTAACCCTCCCGATTTCGTGACGGATTAACCACGAACGAACCAATTCAAGTCAAGCCTACTAAAAATATTGTGACAAGTTGACAAGTGCGTTTTTGTGAACAATTTACATGTCACGGCATGTCTTGAGACGAATTATTATCTAGTATCATTCTGTCTAATAGACCTACTAATACGCAGGAGGTTTCAGCTTGTCTGTCTTAAAAAATATTTAAATGCTAGTGTTCATAATATTACCTACTAAGAATTTGACAAAATAGATTAACTTTGTTGTATTGAAGTTGAAAATGTGTACATAGAACATATAAAAAAACCAATTTGAAGGTCACTGTATGATATTTTTCTCCTCCGCGAACGAAGTTGCTCCTTTTAGTAATTGATATTCTTAGGTTTATTAAATTAAACGTCAACTTGTAGTACTTTGATGAAAGAAAAGTAACCTAATAGATAGGGTTTCAGAGAAAATAATTTAGGGTAAACTGAAAATTATTGCAAGCATTACTCTCTTATCAAATAAAATGATGGGATATATTGATTTCGATGTGAACGTATTTTTTTAAACAGATCCTCAAAAAATAAAAGTTGGGACCATCATTAGGATCACTTTTTGCAAGTAATAGCGCAGTTGATATAAAATAACTGCTCATCATCATTATCAAATCAGCCAAAACACAGCCATAGCTGGACCAAGGATCTCCAAAATAGCCAGCCGTGGGCTGAAAATAACTATTAATAAAGCTGAAAAGCTTCCGAAACGTCGGGAACTAAAATAAGATAATATACGCGATATAATCCGTTAAATTGTTTTATTTCAATAACTATTAATAAGTTACTGTACGAAAAACCATTTTTGTATCAAGTTTTTATTTGCAACTGTACTTTTTTGAATATGAATCAACTATCAACTACTCACCGAGACGATTCTAAAAAGCCCAAACTCGGTAGGATTGCGTTATTTTTTGATAGAGTTGCTATAACCACCTTCAGACTGCATCATCAGCTCTACGGTGCAATATATTGTATGGTTATACATACTAAATTTCAGGTCTATTGGTCTCCAGGAAGCGGGCAGAAAGAGAAGGGCCTGATGGAAAGTGGTCATCGTCGCCCATGGATATGTGCAACACCGGAGGAATCGTCCATGCATTGCCAAGCTGTGAGTGCCCTGTTAACTCGGTTCTTGAAGAATCCCATTTTATAGAGCTCCGGAAACACCTCAGGGGGAAGCTCATTCCAGAACGTGTAAGTACGTGGTAAAGATGAGAGTGATGCCAGTTTATTTTTGGGATGCCAAGCGTCCAGATAGTGGGGATGTACTTTGTTTCTGAGACGGGAGGTGCGACGATAGTAACGTGACGGTAGCACTAACTCAAAAAGATCTACAGAATATTCCATATTGTACAAACGGTAGAACAAACACAGAGAGCAAATATTACTCTGGAAGCTAAGTGTTTCCAGGCCGTCTATAAGTTCGGGATCGTCAACAATACGAACTGCCCGGCGTTGGATGGAATCCAAGGGGAGAAGAAAATAATATTGGGGTAACTTCCTTGCAAGATTTTTAAACATACAGAGGTACATCCAAATCAGTTAAATAAGAGCTTTTAACCACCTTTAAAAGTCAAGTAAGGGCTTGTAAAAACCCATAAATCATCATTTAGCTTCAAAACGGAACAGGCAAAGACACAGTATACCACTACTTTAATTAAAGTTGGAAACTATGGCGTGATTGATAGTGCCCCAATTGTGCCCAAATGGGGTGTAAGTGGTGTTCGCGTCAACCTGATCGTTTCGTGGGGTGGTCTAATGACGTGCACTAATTTTAACGACAAACCGAATTATACAAAAAATCGATAGAACATTGGAAAACTTACTCGTATTTTTCAAGGAACACTGAAAAAGATATGAGCCTATAGTGGCTTTTAAGCTTAATTTTAAGTTTCTTAATATTAGATTTGATCACAATATGACCTGAACAAACTCATCACGTAACACGTGATTGCAGTAGTACGACTTAAAATGATCAAACATTTGAAGATTTTACTTAGTTGACAGCCCTCTATTGCCTAACGCGTTTGACGCTCGTAATCAGAATCAAGTGTCATGATTTTGTATGGGCTATAACAGTTGATTCGGATACCAATTGTCAAAATTTCTTTAGGCAATAACCCCCCAGGTCGCATGGTAATAGCAAACAAACGGAGAAAATTTTGAGTCTTACCAAAACCGATATTTCAATCACAAGTTAATTCGAACTTGATTGAACTTATAATGAACTTGTTTAGCGCAATCCATTATTGTGTCTATCGCATGCAAACATCATAATAGAGACAATCAATTTTAAATTTGACAGCAATATACAACTTTTGTGATATCTTTGATAATGATGCAGTAATCAAATTAAAATAGTTGCTGCAACCATTGTACTTGATATGCTCTGGTCGAAACAATTTCTTGTTTAAAACAATCGGTTTTTTTTTTTCAGTGTGACCTGACAGAGACGGTTGTAGGGAAGGATTTAAGAAAATTGCCGCGCCAACCCCAAATAGGTACTTACATGGAATACAGACAAGAAAATGATCATGATGATGTTTGGCTTGACCTTGACAGCCTGTCATCAACACGTATCAGCTGACAAAGACGTCAAGCTAGAACAAGGTTTAAAAGATTTCCATAAAATATTTCCATAACTATGTTTTTCACACAAAAATAATCACTAACGGGATTCATAATTAATGTATACGTCAAAGTCTTTGACACCGTAATAATTAACACCATGTTTTTCTACCAATTAAGGTTGAAGGTGGAAACTATTTGGGCAATGTCAATCCAATTAAAGATAAAGAAATAAAATGACACAGCAAATTAAAAAAACACAAATGGGATACATCATTAAAGTAAATATTTAATACCCTAATAATTGACACCTAGTTTTTCCACGAATGAAGGCCGAAGGTAACTATTGGAGCAGGGTCGAGCGTTTGGGAAACCTTATTTTTAACTGACTCTCAAAAAAGGAGGAGGTTCTCAATTCGTCGGAACCTTTTTTTCTTGCTCCAAAGGCTCATTTCATACAAAATTCCCTGATCAAGTGGATTACACATAATATTTTCTTCTATTTACGCCATTATTACTCATCTAAATAAAACAATTTAACATTTATTTGTTTATTTGTTTTTTTCACAAATTGTAACTTTGACAGAGGAAAATATATCTTTTCTCAGTCCACCCGTGACTATGGAAAGCTGAAAAGCTTCCGAAACGTCGGGAACTCAAATGATATACGCGATATAAATGATATAATCCGTTAAATTGTTTGATTTAAATAGATTACTCATAGTTAGCTGAAGGCTAAAAGTCCACATTGCGACGATTGTTTGAAAGCAATTGCAAAAAAAAGCAAAGCCAAAAGCAAAAACCTAATTATATTCAGGGGACCTCGCACTAGGCTATAGTAAGAAGTAGTGGTAGGCGCAGTGTGGAACGTTGAGAAATTTATCTTACTTCAAAGGATTCGTGAACCAAAGTTTTATTTCATGCTAGAAGGTGCAACTTCGTTCGCTGAGGAGAAAAAAGACCCTCTGTGGACCCAGCTATCCGTGTACCGAAATCCGTTTACCCGATTTGGCGTGAAAACACAATGACACATGCAGACGTACAAAAAATTAAAAAATCGACTCAGTGACATGGAAATAGTTAATTACAATCATGTTTTACAAGCTTTTATTTAACTTGCAATATTACTATATATATGTTATGTTCGGGTGGAATCTTGCAAGAATAATTTGACCCACTTCCCGGTTTCCAATTCAGCTTAAATTCGGCATACTTATGTAAGTTTGGAGACAATAGTATGATATCATCAAGCTGATCTGCTGATGGAGCAGGAAGGTGGTCATAGGAACTCTGTAAAAAAATATAGCAATTCTCTCGAGTTTGGGCTCTCTAGAATCGTCTCGGTGAGTAGTTGAGGGATGTTCAAAAAAATGTACAGTCGGCAATAAAAACTTAACACAAAAATGAATTGCTATACGAGATTTAATCAGAAATGAGGAGATCCGTAGACGGCCCAAGGTCACCGACATAGCAAACGGGGTAAGCAAACTGAAGTGGCAATGGGCAGGGCACATGCATAGTCCGAAGAACCGATAGCCGTTGGGGTAGAGAGGTTCTCAAGTGGAGACCATGTACCGGCAAGCGCAGCGTGGGAAGGCCACCCGTAAGGTAGTGCGACAACCTGGTTATGGGTTGCGGGGGTTCGCTGGATGCGGGTCGACTCTATCCGGCCCATGTGAAAATCTATTGAGGAGGCCTGTGTCCAGCAGTGGACGTCCTATGGCTGAAATGATGATGATGATGGTGATGACAATTTTTTTTTTTACATAAACTTTCTGAAAATATCATCAATGTACAGATAAAAGTGTAGCTAAAATGTCCCTTAAGCTTAGTCCGATTGTCACAATGCCCTTAATCAATTTGATTACTCCGATTACTCGTAGTTAGCTAACGGCTAGGTTTACGCTACGATGATTGTTTGGAAGCAATTAACGTGTAAGTGCGCCTGATTGGCCCCGCGTTAGACTTAATCCGTGCCGGCGCGCAATTTGACCAGACCGTGGAGCTACGAATGATTTACATGGATCTCACTGATTTGACATGACTTAAGATGCGATGCCACCAAAGTTTTATCTAGCACATTTGTTCTTGAAGATCTTGTTCAGAAATCAAATAGTGCACGCAATGATTTGCATATCTGTCTCCACTGCAGAGACTGTATTCAGTATGGTATAAACGGTAAAATGCGATATAGAATATCAATAACGTTTCGTAATAAAGGTAGAAGTAGAATATAAAAATACGCTGTCTTATCACCTTTTTTAAAATGGTACTCAACCAGTATTATTTCGGTACTGAAAAATTTAGATTACGATGTACTTTAGGTACTTACTCAAGGCGGAAGTTCCTTTGCTTTTCTGCGAATGTTGCGTGAACGTATATACGTAGAGTGTGGTGCTAAAGGGCTTTCAAAATTAATAGGTACATAGGTCGTGAGCAATCGTTACCTAAAGTAGATGTTTACTTAATTGCATATCACTAACGTTCTGATTGTCTAATGGTTCAGGGTGCTATTCCTCCTAAAGAGACGCTGTTTCAATTTGTTTCTTACTAGGTAACTTCTTTGTTCAATATTGTAGTAGGACATGTAAGTACTATGTTTTTAAAACGTTTTTTAATAAAAGACACGTCAAACTTGTTTATACCTTTCTCACACTAAATTTTCACGACACTTTTGGCTCAGTGGGTTGTGCAACGGCCTACGAAGCTGGCGGTCCCGGGTTCGAATCCCGGCCAGGGCAAGTGTTTTGTGTGATGAGCACAAATGTTTGTTCCTGGGTCTTGGATGTTTTATATGTATTATAATTTATCTATATATTATGTATATCGTCGCCTAGTACCCATAGTACAAGCTTTGCTTAGTTTGGGACTAGGTCGATTTGTGTAAGATTGTCCCTGATATTTATTTATTTATTAAACAAAGTATAAACCGGCAAGTGAGTCGGCGAGTTGATTCGAGTTGCGAAGGAAATTATTTCGAATCAATTTTTAGACTCTGATTCGAAGCAGATAACTTGACTCCTCCATCGCTAACGCTATGCTTAATTATTACATAAACAGTTCGTCTAAACTGTAGTGGCAGCAGGGCGGGATTTAGATGGATCATTTTATTTAGACTTAAATTCAAGCTATTTGAATCAAGCTATTTGAGTCATCCATCACTTTACCCAATGATTACATAAATAGATTCTCCAAACCGTGATGGCTGCAAGGCGGGAATTAGCCGGCTTATTTTATTTAGACTATGATTCGAGATATTTGAATCAGACAACTCGACTCGTCTATTGCTGTACCTAAGTATTAGGTACATAAATAGTTTCTCTAAATCTTCGTGGCTGCAGGGCGGGATTTAGCCGGCTCATTTTATTTACTACTTTAATTCGAGGTATTCGAATCAGACAACTCGACTCGTCTATTGCTGTACCTAATTATTAGGTACATAAATAGTTTCTCCAAATCTTAGTGGCTGCAGGTTGGGATTTAGCTGGCTCATTAGTGCACCGAAGTTTATGCCGAGAGCACTAACGTATTGGATTTCGAACATTTTACACAGTGCTTAGCGGGAATTGGGGTTTTTACTACGTATTTGTATCATAAATGAATGAATGAAATCCTTAACTTCTGACAACAGTGGCAACATGGCCTATATATAGACCATACATAATAAAATGAAACTAAACGCTTAGGTTCTCGAATGGAGACCGCGTACCGGCAAGCGCAACATGGTTGGCCACCCGCAAGGTGGTTGGACGACCTGTTTTAGGTTGCGGGGACTCACTCGATACGGGTCGCCTCTATCGGGGCCATGTGGAAATTGATTCAGACCTGTGACCAACAGTGGACATCCTACGGCTGCAATGATGAATAATGATTTAGGTCACAGTTTTAACATCGATGTGTTACACATACGCAAGTTCGAGGTTTCAGGTAGTCAAGCGCGGAAACGTGGTACATAACACCTTTCGGCCAGAATTCTACCTTACCTGCCAACTTTTAAAACTAAAATAAAGACGTTTATTTATGAACATCAGCGTACACACACAGGAAACTCTGAGACTAGACACGAGCAGTTTTGAATTTTGAATTTTATTATAACATACCTTTATTTTATGCCCCATGTGTGATGGCAAATAATTTGTTACTTTATACTATAATACTTGGGTTGTTGATAATGGCTGTTTCACTATCAGGCATGCAAAAATGGTAAACTAACCATTTTTGCGTAGTTTCTTCAAATGTTGTTGTTCTGTTTTGTGCTTTGTTTATCAGTGTTATTATGTAATCTTCTTCTTTTTACGTTTTAAAATTTTATAATCCACAATCCAGAGCTGCGTAAACGAGCATATATGATGAGCAGGGCATTATTTTTAACCGACTTCCAAAAAAGGAGGAGGTTATATGTTCGATAGTTTTTTTTTTTTTATGTATGTTCACCGATTACTCCGCCAAATGTGGACCGAGTCTAAAAATTCTTTTTTTATTTGAAAGGATATACTTCCGAGGTGGTCCCATTGCCACAAAGTTGGGATCGTATGATGGGATCCCAGAATTAAATTTTATAGGCACTTATAACGTTTTTCATATATTTTCTTAAGCTATTTAAGTATTTGCATATGGTAGTCATCATCTCATCATGCAGAGCTGATGACGGAAGGTACAACTCCTTAATAGTTAAGAGCTAGAGGATAATTCTTAAAAAAATAATCTATTATAGGTAGATACGTTAATACTGTTACTCATATTCTTTTCAGTGTGTCCCTGAAGTAGTCTCCTTATCACCAAGTCAGGATTAGATGATGGAATACCAGGGAAATCGAGAGAAACCCTCAAATATTATAGGCACTAACAATCTTTTGTATATATTTTTCTAAAGTTATCAGTTATTTTCCTGGTTGTCATCATTTCATGCTGAGCTGATGATGGAAGGTACAATGAACTAACCAACTTTTACATTTCTTATTTCCAAAGACTCGAGATGCTTGCAAGGTGCCTCCTCAATCTTCCCATTCTTTGCTCTAAGATACTTTATATCACTACTAAAATCTATCACTAAAAAGCAAAAAATAAAAAAATTAAATAAAAAAGAACCGACCTCAAAATAAACTAAAAAGCCATAAATAATCTTTTATGTACGGTACGGATCACATTTGAATCACCTTTTGAAGTTGGTGCCAAACCTGAAGTAAGTAAAGTTCTTTATTCAACAAAAATACGAATTACTATGACTAAATATATATGTAGGTAGATAATAACTAAAGGCTCGCCACCGCGGTTCTTAGTAATAATACATGAATGGTTTGGCACCGACTTCAAAAGGTGATTCAAATGTGATCCGTACCGTACATAAAAGATTATTTATCGCTTCTTACTTTATTTTGAAGTCGGTTCTTTTTTTATTTAAAAATGTTTATTTGCTTTATTATTACCTGACACTGACAGTTGACAGGACTGGATGGTCGCTGTCCGCTGCGTTGATGCGCTCTCCGTGGCGCCGCATATGGTCTCACCGGAAGATCAGCGCTGGCTCCCGAGCCGGCATTATGCTGAGGTGGGACCATTTCAGGGCATAGTTGAATTGTTCTTTTTTATTTAATTTTTTCTAGTTTGTTCATGTTTTTTGTCTGTGCGTCTAAATTTATTTTCTTTCTTTCTTCATTCTTACCTTTATGTAGGCCTCGAGTTTGTCCGTCGGAACTGCTACCACGAAGGAATTAAAATTCTTGTTGTGGCAAGACTCCAACTTCACGATCCTCAGTATGAGTCCAGTCACGTATATGCTCTAAGATCTCTCCAGCTTTCGTAGAGTAATGTAGAGTTTTAGATTATCGTTAAAGAGTGATCTTTTCCAGATAACTTTTTGATGCTTGGATTCATGTCGCAGCAACTGCTACAACTTTTTTCTATACGCATACTTAGTTCATGTTCTGTAATTATGTATTGATACTGTGTGTAAGTAATATAAACAAAGTCGACCCGAGGCCAATATAATTTCATCATCCGTACGATACATACTTTACATAATACCCAGGGCCCGATTGCGAATTTACATACCATTCGAGTGAAAGTGCGAACTGAACTGGATTAGCTTTTGTTTAGGAAAAACTTGTCAAAACCCTAACCTATTATAGTTCAAAAATTTACTGATATGATATCGCGTAGGGTTTGTTAACAGAAATGATACTGGCATTGCGCCTACAAATGCTAGTCTATTGCGGTCAGATTGTATTACTCTCGTAGGTATGAGCGTTCATTCATGCAATTTTTTTGACAATACCTAATCTATTTCAGTGAAGATTTTTTCTGAAACATGGGAATTTTTAATTTAAAAACCACAATACAAATGTAAATACTTTAATCGTATTTGGTAGAGCCATACTTTGATTGGTTTATATAATATCTAATGCAATAAGACTAAATGAATTTGATATATTATACATGGTATTTCTTACGCCCAGTTACAACCGTCATAAATAGGCAATAATCCTAGTGGAATCGTAGTTATAAAATCTATAACAATTTTTTGAAGGGTTTGAATAGCAGATTGTTAACCAAGGGATGAAAGGCACCCATTTCTGCCGATGCCGAGATACTTAGGTAGTTTGACGCTCGAACGAAGTGAGAGCATTCATAATTCGAGGCTGAAATGTTTTTAACCGACTTCCAAAAAAGAGGAGATTCTATGATCGACTGTTTGTATTTTTTTTTATAATTTGTAATGCATACTATTTCAAATTCCATAGTGGTGACTAATTGTTTTGTTAATGTATGGCGCGGTTTAGCATCGATTTAATCGGTGTCTTGTTTTAAAAAAAATTACTAATTATTTTTATGAAAAATATTTCGCACGTGAAACAAATGTTTATTATTTCTACAAAAGTATCCAAATGATGATTATTAGGGTTTACCCTTGAATCGCCGACACTCGTTACGTCGAATTTTACTTCAAAGACAACTCACTTCATCGAAATTTCATTACGAGTATTTTTATATCACGAATTTTCAGATGGCGGATGTTTCATTACACAGATGTATTATTTTATAGAAGTACGTTTCATAATTTATCGTTAATTTTTTTTTTAAATTACATAAAACTTACTTCACGTAATATCATTTCAATATGCAATATTTCGCAGACATAATTATCAATGTTGTGAACGGAACGCAATGAAATCGTAATGTGCTGATGTGTGTATTCATGGTTTTAAGGCGTTTGACGCTAGTAGTAAAATTTAGGTGGCCCTGGGGCATCTAATGAGTGGAGGTCCTAATATATTTGAAAAATTAGTAAAATTTGAATTTGATTAATTTTAAATTTTGAAATTTAATTTGAGGGGCCCCTCACTTCTAGAGGCCCAGGGCTCCAGACCCAGTTGTCTCACGGGTTGATTGTCACAGCAGCCATGATGGATCATGGACCGGTGTCGAAAGCTCTCAAGAGCTGTATCTCCTACCTAGATGTAGCTCTTGCGATCTTTCGACATCGGTCGATGAACTCATTCGTTCCTTTAGTTTTCCGTTATGGCCGTGAGATAAACTTACCTGGTATCACCTAGGTATTACTGTAAGTGTGATATGGCTTGTGATATTTGTCCGTATCCATATTAGATTCCAGGGCCGTTAGCTATTTTTTTAAATTAAAACCTGACCGGTGACCAATCACTAACATACCGCCCAAAACCCTCAATAACACTTTAAATAAAAGAACAACCTAAAAAAAGAACCAGACGGTAGGTACAATCAAATCGAAAATGCTTTAATAATTAACGAATCAACTTTTCAGTGTAAAAACCTCCCCTATTATTTGAGCGACCCGATAACGCTTTTACGCTCCCTTTGGACAAAAAATGAAACTCCCCAGTTTAAAGTTAAAATCTGCAGTTCAAAATATAACAGACAAATGTGTTAGCTGTAACATAGTAATATGTGCTGTTTTGGTTTTGAGTTGATGTATCAGTAAATCAGTATCTCGGAATGTAATAGACGAATGTGTTAGGTGTAATTTTGTGATATGTGATGTTTTGGTTCTGAGGCGCTGTAATTGGCTTTGACGGATGACAGAGGCTGACCCTTGATCGTCTTCGCTCAAATATTCAGGAGTGTTGACTTGACGCGTGCCACTTATGTGCGAGGCTGTACTGTGTATTGTATATTCTTGACATTGAGTTTTAAATTGTTAAATAATGTCTCCATTCAGTAAAATATCCTATCTGCAATATTTATGGTACCTACTTTGCTTTCGTGTCAGTCCTACAACAAAGAGGAATCCAATGATACCTCATTTAAAATCCATCAAGCTGGTTAGGCAGAGCGTGCCAAGGAAACAGACATACCTACATATACTGCGCCTTTAGAATTATACTGACCTAAGCCTCGCTAGCCACATACAGCTATTTGGATGTGAATCTGCCGCTCTATAGATTAGTTTTTTTTATCAAAAAGTACAATTTTTTGTTGGCATGAAAAAAAACGTGGCTCTTTAAAAACTTTAATATAGGGAATATGCAAGAATTTTAATTTTTGCTTTATTAAAAGCTCATTCATGTAACAAACTGTTGAAAAAAATGATTCTTCAAATAGCTATAAAAATAACCAAGATATAAGCCATCAAACATTTCATTCTATCTCTTTCTTACAAAACAGAATTTAATGTGAAGTTTATATGGCCGGAGTGCACTATGACGTAACAGTGCATATCGGACCTCTCTGTCTAATTAGTAGTTGAAAATATCCATATCATGCGTTGTTATTGGCCGATTTTAATTTTAATTTCACATTTTGAAAGTTTTTACGGTATTTTGATATTTAGTTAAGAAAAGCGAAAAAAAAAATTCATGCATGTACATTTATGTAAATTGTAATTTTGACTCTTTCGATTCAAAAGGTTGCCGACCCCTAACCTAATCTGGTCACAGACTGAAAACGAAAAGTCCAGACTCAAGGTATGCCAGTGAGCGATGCCTGTTTGAAGAACTGATCGCATCAGAAGCACCGATATGGACTCCAAAACTGGCTTCGCTGATGTGGCTGTCAAAGACATCAGACTCAAATGGGATAAGCGGGGCATGTTTGCCAAATGAACGCAAAACGGTGGGCCAAGGTAGCTACCGAATGGATCGTAAGATGGCTACCGGAACCGAAGCAGACCGAGAAGGAGATGGCGCGATGATTTGGACGCATTTTGCAAGGACTGGCAGGAGTACGCGCTAAATAAAGATGATTGGCAGAAAATAGGGAAGGCATTTGCCCTGGAGTGGGAAACTTCACTAAGCTAAGAAAAAAATCCAAAGCTTTAGAATTTCGACTTTTAACCATAAAAATACCTTGAATATCGACCCTGCTCAACTTTATTCAAAATTTTCCAAAAACTTGGAATAATCAGACTACTACGCTATAATTTTAGGGATGTGATACTATACATACATATATATCCACTCTAAGAACATAACCTCTAATTGGCGCAGTCGCTTAAAATTGCAATAGTTTGCAGTTGTGCTAAATCCGTGGTCATAGTAAAAAAAATGTTCCCTAAAAGGAACAGGAAAATTCTTAGGGTACGATGACAGAGTCACCGAAAACATGACATGTCATCTCCTGTTACAAGCGTTTGACCTAATCCCTTCGAATCACAAAATTACATCTGTCATTTGTTTCATATCCAACATATCTCGTCAAACATCAAATATCCGTGAGACTACGAAATTCGTGACCAACCAACACGATTTGACCTCAGTTATGACGCAGTCTTAGTACATTTATGTTTGATGGTTGAGGGATGAAGGGGTCAAGTTATGTTGGTTTATAATGGCCCTAAAATATAAGTCTCCAGAGAGGAATTGTGATATTTGGGTGAACAGTCACACGGTGCGATGGTCTCACGCTTGATAATACTGAAGTGATGGATTAATTTGTAAATTTCCAAGGGTTTAACGAGCGAAAACAAAATGAAGTAATACTTCAAATAATCTTATTTATTTATTTTCAATTTTAGGGGGCACACGAGCAGACGGATCGCCTGATGGTAAGCGATCACCGTCGCCCATAGACACCTGCAACAGCAGAGGAGTCACAAGTGCATTGCCGGCCTTTCAGTAGGAGAACGCTGTTTTCTTGAAGGTTTGAAGGCTGCATTGGTAACTGACGACAATTTATTCTACAGTACCGATTAAACTTCAGCGAGGCAGGAA
The DNA here is from genome assembly GCA_905404275.2 of Hedya salicella. Taxonomy (NCBI): domain Eukaryota; kingdom Metazoa; phylum Arthropoda; class Insecta; order Lepidoptera; family Tortricidae; genus Hedya; species Hedya salicella. The sequence goes on from FR990115.1 coordinate 10,129,770, forward strand.
ATTTCTAGAAAAACGCACAGTTGTGGACTGCCAACCATATAAGTGATTAATCGTTATTTGCATGCGCCCTACTCTTGTTTTTGATATTTGGTAATAGGTGGTTTCCACTTGAGTACCTACAAGTGGAAACGACCGAGTGAATTTATTATGATCATCATAGATTAATTCATGACTACGCATCAGAAGCGTGGCGTCAGGAAAATTACAAGAAAAGCCGAAGCGTATTCCTCTACTCATATTTAAAGAAAAAGGTGGATATAAGCCTATTCTTGGGCAATCCGGTGAGAATCGGCTTATATACGCCACGCCACTGCTACTCATCATCCTTGCTCATCGTAGGTACTCAAGTGAAAACCGCTGAACGAATTTATTACTTATCATCATCATGAATTAATACATGAATACTTGTCAACGCTCATCATGATGCTCTCCCAACTCACCTAACTTCCAATATTGGCTAAAGGTTGCATAATCGGTTGATTGTGGTCGACCGGTTGCGGCTAGTGGGCCGTCCTTTTCCACCCTAGAGCGGGTCACTCCTTTGTGTTCTCTAGTGCCTCCGGCTTGTCAGCATCAGGCTCCTGCTTGGGTGTGGTACCTATGTGTATATTCATCATCATAGATTAAAACATAAGAGTAACGTTGACAAAGCTAGTAAAGTGCGTTGGGGTAGTTCGAAAGGTTAAAATATTTCAACGCCTTTAAGAGTCCCCAGCAACCTCGGTTCTCCATACAAACGTACTCGTAGTTACGCTCTCATTTTAAAAAGACTTGCAAGTTTGCTCTGAAACTTTGTACTTAGAATAAGTTAAGGTAAATGCAGGCATGTAATTAGTTTATGTATCTTCAGATGCCATAGTAAAAAAAATACAGGGAATTTAAGTTTTTCATACAAAACTTGTTTTTGCTGTATTTCGTTTATTTTACAAATTGGAGCCATATAAACTAATTACAGGCCTAGGTATACCCCATGTCATTGTATATGCAAAGTTTCGTTACAATCCAACCATAGTTTTAAAATCGACACGCACGAAACTCCGTTTGTATGGGAAGGTGAAATTCGGCCGAGCTTGCTGGGGACTCTTAAGAGCATTTTCCGTAACACTTTAGTCTTTCCCATACTTTCGTCTTACCCTAACGCACCTTATTAAGCAAAACTGTAAAGTTAATTGAAACACGGTGCATACCAAAAAAATGGAAAATATTTACCTAATTGTCTTCCTGCGTTCCCAAACACCATTTATAACAACTGAGTCGTTGTGAGATTACATTCTAAAATATCAGTTAATCATTTACGTATATTACCAAGTCTCCAAAGAAAATAAATGTACTTATCATTAAACAATACACAAACACCATTAAATACAATAACCAAGACACGCCACATTTATCACAACACAATTACGCAAGCGACATCTACCCCACTTTTTATTAACTCGTAAAATCACCCCCGTAACAGTTTTCCCAATCCAGGATGGCACATTTGTGTGCATAAGTTGTATGTGTGACTTGTTTCTATAGACACACATACCTTACTTTACTTATTAACTAATCAGGAATCCTAGAAAAAACTTAATAGAACATTTTTTTTTTCATTGTGTGCAGAAAACCAAGTTATAATAAACTTTTGCTCGTGACTTCATACGCTTACAATTTGATTTCAAAAAATCCTTCCTTAACACTTTTACGACGAAGATTTTTGTAGCGTTAGGCGCGTAACCCGTAAATAGCGTGGGAAAATTTGTATATTTAGCCAAAACTTACTACGAGCAGATCGTCCAATTAGCGGGTTCGCGGTCATGATAGTGTTAATAAGTTCTGGAGAGGCGACCGCGTATAGAAAGCGCAGCGTGTGACGGCCGCCGACTAGGTGGGCAGTTGATCATGTCACCGAGCCGGTGGATGCGATCTGCGCAGGATCTAGAAATTTCCTGCCCCGCACGCCTGCAGTATTTCCGGACCTATGCGACCTGCAAGCCTTCAAAAAAAGAGCTTACTCCCTCCTGAAAGGCCGGCAACGCACTTGTGACTCCTCTGGTGATGCATGTGTCTGTGGGCGACGGTGATCGCATACCATCAGGCGAAACGTCTGCTCGTTTGCCTCCTATGTCGTAAAAAAATATATATATCGCACTCTGTGGCAAACTGTAGGGAGGCCTATGTGCAGCAAAGGACAACCGTGGCTGATACTCTTAAACAGTCATTTTTTTGCTGAATATATTCTAAGAAAGGAGGGTTGACGAACAGCTCCAAACACACAAACAAGTCGTTTCATTTAGGGCATCAAAGCATTGTTCTAGCAGTACAGTCACTGGTCGCATTAAGAACCAGGTCCCACTGTAAAGATAACACAAAAAAAACTGCCATAAAAAGTTGGCATAGACATAGTACGCACACAAACAAGTGCATAAATGAGCGAACATTAATGAACAAGTGCGCCTTCATAAACTTTCGATCCGCACATCGCTTCGAGGGCTGAACCCCCTGGGATTGCCGGCGTTAACTGGCTCTTGATATTGATTCTCCCACACAAAGCATTGCCAACCCTATTCCAACAAAAAAGGATGGAAATTCCGACAAAATTGTGATGATACTTGCGGCCCTAGGGCATTAGGATATATAATTGCTGTAGCGGTGCACCAAAGCGTTCCAAATACAACTGAATATACGGGTCCTAGGGTTGTAAACTGGTTGTTTCCTTTGTGATTTATGACGTTTAGCAATAGTATACTAAGGCGTGATTCCCATAATCTGTAATGCTTTGGTGAATTTTGCACTTGTCCATTTGAGTAGTCCATAAATGGATAACATCTTGTTCCATAGAGATATGAAGGGGTGATGACTCCCAATGGAGCTGGTGATATCTGAATTACATTTAGTTTCTCACGGTCCGTTTGGCCGATTAAAACTCAATGTGACGTGAAATTTGTGAATTTGTTTGTCTATATAGTTAACTGTATGGTAGTTGTTTTGCAATTTGGACAATTGTTGCCATATGGTGTTCCGGCCTTTTTATTGGATGATTGATTGTGATTTCATTTTCACAATCAGCATCCTATTCTTCACTATCTTTTATTTAAGATTGATAGTACTCTCAACTGATGGAAATTGAAGGCGAGGGTTAAGACAAGGATTATCCAGAATCTTCTTCTTCCTCATGCTGTATCCTTCCTCCTTCCATCTTCTTCTTTCATCCACTGTTAAAATGGTCTCCTCTTTGCACGCACCATTTTTCGGTCTTAAGCTTTTTGTAGCCAATTTGTTAAAGAACTAGAAAAGGATATTTTTTCTTACATGAGCTTATCGCTTATTGTACAGTCAACATCAATTAGTCTATCGCACCCAAACTTCCATGATTGTACACGTACCGTACGTCGTTATAAACATCAAATAAAATACCAAACAAAGCAATATTATTAACACTGCCAAGTCGGAATAGCCAGGTTCTAATCATGAAAAGGTTGTAAATATGCTGAACATTTTCATGAACAGATCGTAGAGTATTAGTACATAATGATCTAAGAATAATCACGTCAGAAATATTATTTTAGAGGCGCAGAGCGGTGACCAAACAGTCCACAGTCAACACCTACCCATACCTGCCTGCCTGTTTATGTACATTTTACTTATTTATCTTAATTATTATAAAATTGTAAAATCAACTCTGCATGTCACGCCACGGTGGTCAGTATAGTAAAAAAATTTAAGAAATTCTCCAAAGCGATACCGATGCCTATAAGTGCTTGTATATTTTTGTGGCATTTTGACACATTTGGTGAAGTTCCCAGACTTCTAAGAAATATTTTGAATTCCCATTAAAATCTGCAGCTATTTCGGCGAAAAGGTTTTTTTTTATGTTACTGGGGACAAACGAGCAGACAGATCGCCTGATGGTAAACGACCACCGTCCTTATAGATACCCACAACAGAGGAGGCACAAGTGCGTTGCCGGAAATTTTGCGCATCGGTCCGGAAACACTGTATGAAACTAAAGGAACAGAACGTAATGCGAAACAAACGCTCTAATAAAGACCCATGTGTAATGACGATATAAGAATGTGAGATAATCCTAAACATCTCAGCCATAACATAACCGTTGCACCTAAATAACGATAAAAGCTTAATAATTTAATAGGCATAAAACCTAACCCCATAACACCAGACAATGATACGGCGTCTGGCAAATATTGCTAGTATTATATTAGGGATGCCATCGACCCTCGCGTTTTTATTGTCAGGCTTCTGTTGCGTTACACCCCTGTGATTACGTCTAGGGTTGTCAAAAATAAAAGATAGGAGAGAGTAGAGATAATTGGGAATTTAAAAAAATATGGTAATAGAATCTATAGATAGTCGGTAAAATCATAGTTTCAAAAAAGTTTTTCGTGGCCAGCTAGAAAAACAGAACAAATCTTTATGAGCATCTCAATTATTTTATAGTTTATTTACGTTGATTGTAATAAATAAATATAGCCTCAAATTTAAAAAAAATAACAATATGAGTCGACTCTGCAATATCAGACACACAATAATTGTCATCTGTTCATTATAGCTTAGTAAGGAAAATAAAATATTATTGAGACATAGTAAATGATTCAAAATTAAAATCATATGCATTTTTTTCATATGTTATACCTTAGTTTGACGTAACAATTTATATAAATTCGATACATTTGGAGTCAGCTTTATAACTTTTATAAGAGCGTTAACAATGAGGTGTTACAACAGACCATATAGATTGATCCTATACTCGTAAATGTGAAAGTGTGTGAAGATTATTTGGTGTTTGTTATTCGAAAACATGTACAGGTACCGTCGGCCGCATTTGAGTACACCTTGGTACAAAGATAAATCATGGTGTTGTATTAATCCTTAAACTGCTTATTTTAAGAAACACGGGCGAAGCCGCAAATAATTGCAATTAAATTTTAACACTAAAAAAAATATTCTAATAAAACGTGCCTAAAATATTAGTTTTTTCAATGTTTTTTTTTCATGTGAGTGCAAACCCTGCCCTAACCCTCTTCGCCAACCCTACCGTTTATATTTTAATTCGCCGTCACTCACCGAAGCAGTTCAAGTGTTGTCCGACTGTCTGTTTGTAACACAACAGATTGTTCGCAAAGTGCTCGAGGTGACTTCTGTCAATTGTTTTATTTGCGTTCCCCATCAATTGTTTTATTTGTGTACCCCGTCAATTGTTTTTTTACCCCCTGTCGATTGTTTTGTGATCCTAGTTTTGTTTGTTTTGGTGTTTATCATGTTTAGTGCAAGGTTTATTTTGAAACATTGACCATATCATATAGGCCACGTCTTACGTCTCATGTAAGTCAAAGTGTAAATTACTCGTATTCATAAGTAACAAATAACAACATTATTTTCAGATAATTCTCGTTTCAGTTTGTAACGCTACTGGTAACATTACCGATTATTGGAAATTCACGAAAAGGTTGAATAATAGAATAGTAATTTTCTTAAGTGTAAAGTTTAAAATAGTCACCTTTGGCATCATCTAGACAATTATAAAGTTGTAAACATTGAAGATATTGATTTAAACTCACAGCACAACAAACGAAAAATTACCAGCGAAAGATAATTAAATAAATCATATTTATAAGCTATTAAGGTTGTGTTGTGATAATGATTAAAGATATTAAAAAAAAATGTGTATTTGAAGGTCACTGAACCGATTTTTTTTGTATGTGTCGTTGTGGGTTCATCATGTCAAAACGGCTAAACGCATTTTAACTGTTTCTGGAACATAGATAGCTGGGCCTCCACAGATGGTTATAGGATACTTGTTATTTGACTGCGCTGAAGAAAAAAGATAAGAATTGGTGTTTACGTATGAAGTTTGCACTTGTGAGTATTCTAAACATTCATTTTCCGTATAATATTGTTTACTAAGAAAGCAAAGTCGAATGCATGAATAATAAGCTAATTCTATTACGATTCATAACGATCATAATAAACACTCCTTTCATTTAATTTATACACTAACCAAATTTCATTTAAATTGATTTCAGCGGTTTAAGTGTGAAAAGATAGCAGACAGACATAGTTACTTTCTCATTTATAAATCAGTATGGATAAATAGAAATATGAGCATTCCCATAAATGCAGGCCAATTACTTAACAAAACCGCCTTCGCAAATCCTATCACGCAACTAGATCGATTATAATTCGATCACAAACAAATAAATTTTATCATTCGGCCAGCGTAAGTTGAGCCCTCGCCCTTTTGTGGAGTCAAAAGGCGAGTGAGAATAGGAAGTTCTGATTACAATGGACACATTAGTTAACCCTCAAAAGTGCGTTAAAACTCTATAGAGGGCCGGCAATATGGATGGACACAGATTATGGATTATATTTTGCAGAGTGGTCAGCAACAACTGTACTCGTACAAAGAAATTTAGTAAGTATTTATCATAGTAAAAAAAAGAAAAATAAGGCCAAAGATTGTCTGGAAGAGATCGCTGTTTAGCGATAAGACCGTTTGTTGTTTATCTCTCCTATAATGTATTGTTTTCTGTACTCTGTTTCGTGAGGTGTGCAATAAAGAGTTTATTGTATTGTATAAGGCAAGCATATCGAGAAAAATGCTGATTGTATGAAGACACCTTTCAAAGACAAAAAATACATTTTTTTAAGAGCATAGAGTCTCCTACTGCTGGACAAAGGTCTCTTCCTCTCATTCTGCCACGTGTCTCGGTCTCGGGCAATTTTCCACCAGTTTTAATGGTTTAATCAAACTTGTCCCGCCATCTTCGCAAGTCGCGACCGACATGTCCGGCCCTCTCCCACTTCAGCTTGGCAGCTGTTTGGGCTGTGTCGGCTATCCGGGTTTTAGTATATAGTACTGTTTTCTTGATCCAGTCAGCAGGGCTTGAACACCGGTTTCTGTTCCATGCCGGTTAGAGCCACACTCTGAGAGCCTAACCAATAATAAAGAACATCGCTGTAACCGGTTAATATCTCAGAACGCTACGATGCCATACAACTTATAATACCCCTCTTTTTGGTTGGGGTTAAAATAATAGGAAAGCTAGAGAAAATAGTCACAAGTAGGTAAAGAAGAACATGTGTTGCTTAAGAAATCTCACACCCATTGATTCAAATAATATTGTTCCTTTCTTTGATTTTAATTTCGTTGTGACGAGATGAGCCAAAAAAATGCCCTTGTTTTTATATATTCTATCCATATACATACTAATATTATAAATGCGAAAGTGTGTCTGTCTGTCTGTCTGTTACCTCTTCACGCTTAAGCCGCTGAACCGATTTGGATGAAATTTGGTATGTAGATAGTTTGAGTCACGGGGAAGGATATAGGCTACTTTTTATCCCGGAACAATACCCTGATCCGCGATAAACGAATTTAAGGCGGACGAAGTCGCGGGCAGAATTTAGTACTATTATAAAGTTGTAAAAATGAAATGTTTGTATGTGTCGTTGTGGCTTCATCACGCTAAATCGGCTAAACGGATTTTAACTATTTTTGGTACACGGGTAGCGGGGTATCTGCAGATGGTTACAGGATACTTATTACCCGCCTATGCTAATGAAAAAAAGAGGGGTTATGACTTTTTCTCCTCCGCGAACGAAGTTGCGGGCGCCTTCTAGTATTTATTATTTTCGTTAAAATAGGCTATTCTGTGATACTAATTTTATGCGTTTATTTTTTATTGCCTAGATATTTAATTAATAAATAGCTCATCATACATATATTTGCCCTTACCGGAATTTAAGCCCTTCAACTTTGCAGGTTACGTTACTCCCGCTGAGCTAAACCGGTCGTCAACATTATGTGGTAGTGATTCTCAGCATTGAAGGAACGAGGATGTAGAGGAATGTGTCCAATATCCCACAAAAGTGAAGGGATTTTCCTGGGTAAAAAAATATAATTCTAATTAGTTTCTCAGTTAGGTTATCAAAAAATATTGCACATGTATTTTTTCTTTTGTCAATCAAACAAAAAAATACAAAAATAAAGCGCCTCAAAGTCTGGGAGTGGGGGCGTATCACATCACGCCCTGCGAAAAACGGTCGCACGGGATGAAGTCACGGGGAAATTTAACGGGCTATATCTTCATATTTTTTTGTTTAATTGACAATAGAAAAAATACGTGTCTAATATTTTCCGATAGTCTAACTGATGGATGAATTGTATTTTGTTAGGACACAAGCCTATTAAAGTAGTCTAGACGTGAGTTGGCGTGTCTGTTACGTATTTTATAATCTATCGTTTCCCCTCGGCGTTGCAATAAGTTAATTGTTGGCGCAGAAAGGGGCCCCATCAGCTCGTTAAGTGTGGTTTTGTTTCATTCGGTTATTATAGTTATCATCTCTACTATAGAGATGTTAGAGACTCTACGGATGATACGAAATCTGTGATCCCAAGGGCTATATTGCTGTGACTTATCTCTGAATCCTTCTTGGTGAGAGTTCCAACAAAAAAGCTCGCGACCTACAATATAATATAATATACAATACAATATACACAAAGAAATAACTCTGGTCGAAAACTGTCATATTCCGGTGTTATCGCGGTCGGCTACCAGAAATCTCGAACTTGCGTAACACACCTTGAACATATAATATACTTTAATATTCAAATTCAAATATTTTATTGCAGGCCAGGGTCCATAGATTGTTAGTAATACAATAGATCTTATTTTCTAGGGATTAGTAACATAAAAATTCAAACATTTCAATATGACAATGAATAAAATTTATAAAACTTATAAAACATAGTAAAAAAATTCCAATAAATTAATCATAATAAAAGTTATCATAATAGCATTACATAATCAAAATAAAATAATAATAAAAAGAAAATTGAGTATAATAATATAAAAAAACTAGGTAATTAAAAAATGTATAATAATAATAAAAAATAAAAATCTTTAAAAATGAAATTTATTTGACTAGTTTTTTTTTGCTATTTAACATCAAACATTACTGGTCTGTCACCACAGTGCACAAAATTCCAGTGCCGCACCACTGGGCAATCGAATTTATCCAGCACTACACTCAGGAGGCTGTTGTTACTGCCTCGTACTCTGTTTATCAGGGAGGCCACACGTTTTCGCACTATTGTTTTAAAACCATCCGTGTTGGCCTCTAGAAACATCCCTGTCGCACTGCACCAGCGAGACTTCAGAAACGGGGTGACAGTGCGCGACGGGTGCACGATTCCTCATTTTTTGAATGATGAAAACTTTCAAAATAAACTCGAAAGGCAAAACTAGGCCCGCGCGTTAGTTTTCATCCTAATCTTTAGAGCCGTTTCCGAGAAACTAATTAAGGTGCGTCCACATTTGTATCATTTGCCCGATCAGATCTTCGTCGCGTGGCATGATCGCGTGTCACGATCACGCGTTTGGACGTTGCGCCAATCCGATCGCTCGAAATCCATGTTGCTACGCGTATCACACACTCGGATCGGACAAGCTAATCGTGATCGCCGCGCCGACGTGAGCGTCCAAACAGCACGATACGCAGTCAGGCCACGCAACGGTGATAGGATACAAGCAAATGATACAAGTGTGGACGCACCTTTATAGGTCTAACGCGTAACTGAGTGTGTTCCTGAGGTATGGGAGCGGTACGAAAGGGGTGACAAGTGACGTATATGCGTATAGCGAGACAGTTAAGGACACGTCATGTCACGTCACTTGTCACCCCTGCCGTATCGCTTGCATACCTTAGGAACAGACTTAACTAAGCGTTAGACCTGTACATATTTATTTATATAACGTCTTTATATACACCAGAATTGCTCCTTTAAAATGACTACCTTTGGCTTAGTGGGTGGGCGACCTACGAAGCTAGCGGTCCCGGGTTCGAATCCCGGCCAGGGCAAGTGTTTTGTGTGATGAGCACGAATGTTTGTTCCTGGGTCTTGGATGTTTTCTATGTATTAAGTAGAATAATCCATACTAATATTATAAATGCGAGGATGTCGAGTCTGTCTGTCTGTCTGTCTGTTGCCTCTTCACGCTTAAACCGCTGAACCGATTTGAATGAAATTTGGTATGGAGATAGTTTTAGTCTCGAGGAAGGTCATAGGCTACTTTTTATCCCGGAAAAATACCCTCATCCATGATAAACGAATTTAATTCGGACAAAGTCGCGGGCAGAAGCAAGTTTATCTACATATTATGTCTATCGTCGCCTAGTACCCATAGTATAAGTTTTGCTTAGCTTGGGACTAGGTCGATTTATGTAAGACTGTCCCTGATATTTATTATTATTATGTATTATATACTATTAAAATAATATGATGAAATATATTTTGATACAATTCCGCACGCCACCTACAAAAAAATTAATATCTCCTTTACAACCTTTCGCATTATTCTCAAAACAGTCCAGATAACAATTTAGTCCTCCATGAGGCTATAAACATTCGCTCGTTCTCGTATTGGTATTTAATTGAGTTACCGTTTAGCAGGGGATGGGGTTCATGCGTTTGACGAATTAAAAAGGGGAAGGTTATGATTAGGGGCACATTGATTCGACTGTGAGAGGGCTGGTCGTACAAGTGTCCTGGGATCTATTGGATTATCATAATTTTCTTGCGCTTTTTGTCCGTTTCTTTATTTTATGGAGTAAACTAGCGGCCGCCCGCGACTTCGTCCGCCTAAGATTCGTTTATCGCCAATAAAAGGTATTTTTCCGATATAAAAAGTAGCTTATGTCTTTGCCCAAAACTTTATATTTTACTAATTTAAATGTGAAGCATATTACCCAGGATTTCAAGTTCATAGCGTTAAAAATATTTACTTTGCATACAAATTTTTATCCCCTTTTTCGTCCCTAAAAGGGATGAAATTTGACATGCATTACAACCTATGTCCTATTCTGATATATCCTATTAGGTACATAACTGGAAAGTTTCATTAAAATTCGTCCAGTAGTTTTTGAGATTAAGTGGAACGTACATACATACTTTCACGTGTATAATATAGTAAGGAGTAAGGATTGCTGGCTTTTGACGCCACATTTCCCATAAATAATTTATTTCACTATTAATACTGCATATCACGGACAAATATTACGGACAATCTTACACAAATTGACCACCTAGCCCAAACTATTCTAGGGCCAACATCAACTGAGCATCAGAGTCATAATCACCTAAGTTGGACCACTCGCTTGCACTTACTGTTTCTTCTAAAGCGTGAACGAGAAGGCTGACTTAATGTTTATGATCCCGTTCGGTTTATTTTGGCCCTGGTTTAATACGAAATATGTAGATATACAAATATCTATTGTTTTGTAGGTATCTATACGTTGTCAATGTCTATGAAACAGCTGCAGCCAGGAAAAAAAGGATCATTTCCAGCTTCCACATAGTTTTGTGTTTAGGCTCTTTTGATTTGTGTTGATGAATAGGTACACACACCTATATTAGACTAAAAGGTGCCCCAAAAGAGTCATATCATAATCCACTTTTTTGAATCAGCGAGTGAAAAGTATCCTCAGCATTCTTAACAAAGAGCTTGCAAAAACCTGTACTAAAAGTGGCATTTTTAACAAAATAACTCGCAATAACCAGTAATAAAAGTGGCATTCTTAGCAAAAAACTTGCAAAAGCCTGTAATAAAATTGGCATTCTTAATAAAGTAAATAAAATAAAAACTGTTTATTTCGGAGTATTAGAAATCCATATGATTAACAAAAAACTTGCTAAAAAAAGTAATAATAAACTTGTTATAAGTATAGTTTTGTAGTACAATTATGCAATCGTGTTCATTTTGATATCGAGTGGTGGAACACCGTTTAACACGTTAATTAATCAGCTAGACTCGGCGATATGACGTGCATTAATTTGAGCTGTCAATACGATGCTGGTGCGGTCCGGAGTAGCCTCGCAAGTTAGACTATATTATACAAATTGATTAACCTGTTGGTCATTAGTGTAGTCACAATCCAGGTTTTCTCTAGGTCTTCCAGTTAGTTTATTCGCTTAGTTTTCGTGATAAGTGATATGGTAATTATACGATAATAGCAGTGGGACTCAAGTGTCCCACTGTTGGGCAAAGGCCCCCCTCTTTTCAGCCATGCCTCCCTATCCAGCGCGTACTCCCGCCAGCCCTTGCCAGATGTGTCCAAATCGTCCTGCCATCTCCTTTTCGGTCTGCCTCGGTTGCTGTAGCCATGTGGAGATTTAAAAGAAGATGATATTGAAAAATCCCATCCTCGTCGCCAGTGAGGTATATTGAAACAACCGTTCGGACAGATGACTGGTTTATTACTATCGTAATGTAGGTACAGCGTCAATACACATCATATGGACACTTTGAAACTGAAACTATTTATTTTTTGGATTTCTTGTATGTTTCGTTGTGGCTTCATCACATCGAAACGGCTTAGCTAATTTCAACTATTCTGGATACAAGGGTAGCTGGGTAGTCTAGTCTAGTCTGGGTAGGTAGTGGTTAAAGGATAGTTTTTACCCGAAGCTGAAGAAAAAATAGAATTATGACTTCTTTTCTCTTCCGCTAACGAAGTTGGAGGCACTAGAAGGACGAACTTATCTAATAAATATAAACGTTCCAATGTTTGGCACCGTAATTACATTAATTTATGCCCTGCTTGTCAGGGCTTTTGAAATGAATTAAGGTTGAATGAAGGTGCCAACTATAAGGACAGTGGCGGGCACTGGGATATTTATCTACATATACCTATTAATAAACTAGGTTTATTCTGAGGCTATCGCTTCGGAAAACGAGAACTCTTCTTCCACTCTCCGTCAAAATTGAGTTAGCCCCTTACTGCATTAAAACAGGACAAACTAAGTAACTTCGCATTTTTGTAGACTTATAAACATGCTCATTAAATGCGGGAGAAACCTTGCCATGCTTTGTCAGTTTTATTTAACGACTGATTCTATCTATCTATCTATTAGCCACGGACGGCCACTGCTGAACATAAGCCACCCCTATAGTTCGCCACAGGGTGCGATCTTACGCAGACCGCATCCACCGACTCCCCGCGACCCTTATGAGGTCATCCAATGCTTGATGTCAAGCACTCGGTATCAAGCAACGTCTATCTTATCTTCCATCGTCCAATGTTGTATTCTCATTTTCTTTGGACATATCACACGTCAAGAAAACACATATGTGGAGCGACGGATTGTGAAGCTTGCCACAAACCCTGATGCGACGACCACGCCTACTCTGCCAAGAGTGTGACGACAAAGAACAAGACGAATGATTGATGTGATGATTTCTGATTTTTCCGACTGCGACTTATTGCGCCAGTCAGTTTGAATAGAATAGAATAGAATCATTTATTTCAAGTATAAATACTCATACGTTGTTAGTAACTTAGGTGTAAGTGTTAGTAAATACAATTATTATTATTTGTATCTCGCATTGAGTCAAGAGCTCGTACGTCCCGGATTTTTGAGAGGCTTGCGTGGGGATATGGATCCAACACGTAGAGTCCCTTTCGAGAAGTTTGTTGTTACTGTACTTCTGCTGGGACTAGCTCCTGATCATATCAATAAGAGAATACGTCCATGAGCAGGTCCCAGCAGATGTTGGAACTATTGCATTAAACGGAAAGAGATATCGGGCTATGAGATTGTAGTTTGGATAGATTTATTTTTGGGCTATTGCAATAGGAATATGTCACCCGCCATAACTACCAATCGATCGTTATCTGTGGCGGGTGGTGACTCGCCACTTACTTGATGGACCCCCAATTGCCTGCAATCAAGACTGCCGGAAGCAACACGGACGTGAGGGCTCAGGGCTGTCGAGAGGTGTGGTGCGCTTTCTCCGAGGTTACTCGCGGCGTTATGCCCTTTAACACTTCCACCCCTGGAGCATATAGCTCTAACGCTCTTCTCTGGACAGCCAACAAAGGCAAGCCAGAGCTGAAAGTCCTACGGGTCCTCTTGGGTATCCACTCCGGTCGATGAAGACACACACCGGAGGCGAGGGCCCTGACCGACTCTCTAGAGATCTCGGGTCCGTGGGGACGCCACTCCCCAACAGCTCGCCACAAGCTGCCCTGCGGCCCAATTATTATTATTATTAACTGGACCCGGAGAGCCCCATAGGCCCGTTGCGTTTGAGACCACGATGAAATTGTCATACTACTTATTGTGATATAGATACAAATCAAAGCGTAAAGAAAAAAACGATTGCTCTCGCACGTGGTCACACCGGGACTCGAACCCGGTACTTCCTGATTACGCGTCAGGTGTGTTTGACGTACGCATCCAATCAATAAAAATACGTACACCCCTGTACCTATTTTTATTGATTCAAGGCGGATAGATAAATTCGATGCGTACGTCACAGTGCTCGCTAGTGAAAGGGAAACACACCTGACGCGTAATCAGGAAGTACCGGGTTCGAGTCCCGGTGTGACCACGTGCGAGAGCAATTGTATTTTTCTTTGCGCTTTGATTTGTATCTATATCACAATAGATAGTAATGTGGTGTTAATTTTCCCGCATTAAAAACACAAAATCACAATAAACTTGTGGTTCACATAAAGAGAAGCAATTGACATACTACTTGTAAATACTATTAATGAGACAAAAGAGTAATAAACTGGCGGGTCTCCATCGGATCACACTGGCGTTAATTACCTGGTAATTTGTCATCAGTTCAGTCGTCATCACATGCCGCTGATATCCCTGCATCATTGATTAAGTGAAACGTCAGTTGACTAACTGTGACGTCATACCGTGTCTGTGACTGATTAAAATAAAATGGAACCCAGCTTGGCAGGGAATCTGCATGAAGTTAGATACTAAAATTATTACAGTTGAGTCAATTTACAATTGGTTAAAAAAATAAAACACTGAATTTATTTTAATCTGTATAATACTATTATAATATACAGTAGTAAAAATTAAATGTTTGTACATTGAAAATATTGTCAAAAAAATATTTAACGGACTGCTATTTGGAGGGCACTGGTTGGGAAAATATTTTTTTTTTATGTTTGTATTTATCGTTGTGCCTTCGTCGCGCCAAAACGACTACACGGATTTCAACTTTCTTTGGTACACGGGTAGCTGGGTATCCCTTGGACGGCACGTCACACTAATGCTTCGATCCTGGCCGAATTGAAGATCAAGTGTCGCCTATCGACCATTTGCCTACAGCGGATCTTGCATACTTCGGTCACGTAGCTAGATGAGAGCCAGATAATCTAGAAAAGCTCATCGTGGAAGGAAAAAGAGGTCGCGGAAGATCACCGACCCGATGGAACGATGCCGTGAAAGAAGCTTGTCAGGAAACTCTACAGGCGTCAATCTGGAAAGCGGAAAACCGTGTGGAGTGGAGAGTTATGGTGCGCAAAATTATGGCCTCAAGTGGTCACGACCCACAATCATGAGGAAGCGACGAAGAAGAAGCTGGGTATCCACAAATGGTCAGATGGTTATAGGATAGTTTGTACTAAACTACGCTAAAGAATAAGTTATGATTTTTTTTCCCCCGATGACGAAATTCCGGGCTCCTTCTAATATTAAATAAATATAACCCAAGCTAATCATCATCTCCCTTATCCCACTTATGTTGGGTCGGCACAACATGTTCTCTTCTTGCATGGCATGTAATGAGGAGGTTACATGCCCGTACCACGCTAACCTACTGCTCCTCATTTTGTCCATCATGGGTGCTACTTTCAAACTTCCCCTTATATACTCATTTCTAATCCTACCTTTTCTCGTCACTCGACACATCTATCTCAACATTCGCATCTTGGCTGCGTGCACTCTTCTTTCGTCCGTCATTTTCGTTGCCCAACATTCTGATCCATAGATTACGACAAGCCTTATGATCATTTTATAGATTTTCCCCTTCAGTTTAAGGGGCATTCGTGGATCACAAGCTGTTTCAGAGACCTGTCGCCATTTCATCCATCATCTCTCTGCCCTTATCCCACTTATGTAGGGTCGGCACAACATGTTTTCTTCTTCCATTCATCTCTATTATTCATCATTTCAGCGCTTACTCCTTTCTTTCTCATGTCCTCTCACACAATCAGTCCATCACTTTTGTGGCCTACCGATCGCTCTTCGTCCTTCAACATTCATCTCTAACATTCTTTTACCAATGTGACGTTCATCCCTTCTCATTACATGCCCATACCACGCTAACCTACTGCTCCTCATTTTGTCCGTCACGTGTGCTACTTTCAAACTTCCCTTTATATACTCAATTCTAATCCGATCGTTCCTCGTCACTCCACACATTCATCTCAACATTCTCATCTCCGAATCTCATGTTGTAAAAGATTTGGCATGTTTATTTTACGACCGGCCGCCTGCCTGACATCAACCCTCCTTGGGAATTCTTGGCTAAGAAGGATAGGTGGAAAGGATTATAGGGGAGATGGATGTACGGATCTGGGGTTAGGCATACTAGTGCTACGTAGTACAGGGAGGGGAGGAGAGGGTGTGTGACACTAGCAGCTAGAGCAGTCCGGGGTCGCATACCCGTAGCGGTTCCAGCTAGTTATCGGATAGATATATAACCGAAGCTAATATATACTATTAAAAAGTTGTAAAAGTGAAATGTCTGTACATTGAAGATATTTTATGAAGATATATAAAAAATAAATAATAATACATGCCCGGGAAAAAAGGAGCCAAGGTCCCATGTGTAGAGGAAATACAAGATTTTACGCTTTTTTAAGTGTAGTTTCAGCCCGAATCACCCGATGAACCTTAAATTGCCTCGAAGAGCCCAATATTGGTTTAATATAATTTAAGTACTACGTCATCATGGAAAGATTGTAAAATCAATAGGGCTAATCGCGTTAGGGCGGCTGCAAACTTAACGACTCGCGCGAAATTGCGAGCGGGAGTTATCTGTTAGCGCCTGTCGTGTAACACGACCCCAAAACTTTGAGCGCTTATTATTTTCCATAATAGGCCGCAGGGCTCAGAACCGGTATTTTTCTTCTATAATTCACGCTATTTCTGGAATGTTTTAAAATTGCATTTAGGAGAAGAGAAGTTCATCACAAAACACCTGATTCAAGTTCTAGAATTTTAATAATATTATACGAAAATCTCGTAAATGAACGGAAAAAACGAATCGTTTTTTCGGTTATTTTGTATGAAAAATATACCGGTTCCTAGCCCTGAGAGGCCGTCTCAATAAATATGAACTAAATTCTTGTGAGTATAGGCACGAAGTACACCCCAGGCCAAAAGTATAGAAACAAGCTTATATGACGATAAATACCTGGGATTTGTTTACAAAAAATATTATTATGTAAAACAAATAAATATTATTAAAATGTTACTCAGTTTCTATTAATATTGCTATTGACTATGATCGATCCTGTGACGACTATGATTCGACAAACATGATAACAGAATATTTAAACAGTAAATAACCCACATTCGTTTTACGAAACATTAGCATGTGTTTTGTAGAAAGGCAATAAAAAGTGGCGATATGTAATTTTTCCCTCAGTTATATAGGGGAGTGTCGGTGAAATCGTA
Source organism: Hedya salicella (assembly GCA_905404275.2). Classification (NCBI taxonomy): domain Eukaryota; kingdom Metazoa; phylum Arthropoda; class Insecta; order Lepidoptera; family Tortricidae; genus Hedya; species Hedya salicella. Next base: position 10,147,264 of record FR990115.1, read on the forward strand.
CCGCCGTTTTAATTGTACCAGCTCCAGATTACCCACAAGCTAACATATATTTTTAACGTTGTAAACACTAAAGTATGCCTTACTGGCGCCACCAACACTCGGCCATTTTGTAATGGCGTCGGTTGAACAGGTTGTGCTCACTAGAACAAAATTGTTTTTTGTGAAGTTCGATGTAAATTTTACTACAAATTCGTAAGGCTGAAACTCGGCGAAAAAGGTGAGTTTTTATATGAATATAGACAGCATTAGAATGACAGATAAAATAGTTTTTTACATTGTTTTCGTGGAGTCTTTAAGTTTGAAGGTTATATATCTATGGCTTGTTTTGATTTTAAATACATGTTTGGGTAAATTGTACCACAGTGTAGTTGGGTATATTGTACTGGTACAATTTACCCACCTTTTTTTAGCAAGATGGTGGATCCTGGAGACAAAAGAAAATATTATAAGTGGAACAAAGAAGACTTACAAAGAGCTTCAATGCGTTCGGTGCCATAGGTGGCTGCATGAGACATGCAATTCTAATCCAGAAATTTGTGAGAACTGTTTTAATTAATACAATAAAGTTTAATATGTCGATTAAAATAGTATTTAAGTAAGCCGAAAATAAGAATAGTTATGATAATATTTTGATCTGTATTGATTTAATATACATATGATATGTCTTATAATGGAAATAATTGTATTTCCTACTTTGCATCGCTCTTCGTCCTTCAACATTCATCTCTAACATTCTTTTACCAATGTGACGTTCATCCCTTCTCATTACATGCCCATACCACGCTAACCTACTGCTCCTCATTTTGTCCGTCACGTGTGCTACTTTCAAACTTCCCTTTATATACTCAATTCTAATCCGATCGTTCCTCGTCACTCCACACATTCATCTCAACATTCTCATCTCCGAATCTCATGTTGTAAAAGATTTGGCATGTTTATTTTACGACCGGCCGCCTGCCTGACATCAACCCTCCTTGGGAATTCTTGGCTAAGAAGGATAGGTGGAAAGGATTATAGGGGAGATGGATGTACGGATCTGGGGTTAGGCATACTAGTGCTACGTAGTACAGGGAGGGGAGGAGAGGGTGTGTGACACTAGCAGCTAGAGCAGTCCGGGGTCGCATACCCGTAGCGGTTCCAGCTAGTTATCGGATAGATATATAACCGAAGCTAATATATACTATTAAAAAGTTGTAAAAGTGAAATGTCTGTACATTGAAGATATTTTATGAAGATATATAAAAAATAAATAATAATACATGCCCGGGAAAAAAGGAGCCAAGGTCCCATGTGTAGAGGAAATACAAGATTTTACGCTTTTTTAAGTGTAGTTTCAGCCCGAATCACCCGATGAACCTTAAATTGCCTCGAAGAGCCCAATATTGGTTTAATATAATTTAAGTACTACGTCATCATGGAAAGATTGTAAAATCAATAGGGCTAATCGCGTTAGGGCGGCTGCAAACTTAACGACTCGCGCGAAATTGCGAGCGGGAGTTATCTGTTAGCGCCTGTCGTGTAACACGACCCCAAAACTTTGAGCGCTTATTATTTTCCATAATAGGCCGCAGGGCTCAGAACCGGTATTTTTCTTCTATAATTCACGCTATTTCTGGAATGTTTTAAAATTGCATTTAGGAGAAGAGAAGTTCATCACAAAACACCTGATTCAAGTTCTAGAATTTTAATAATATTATACGAAAATCTCGTAAATGAACGGAAAAAACGATTCGTTTTTTCGGTTATTTTGTATGAAAAATATACCGGTTCCTAGCCCTGAGAGGCCGTCTCAATAAATATGAACTAAATTCTTGTGAGTATAGGCACGAAGTACACCCCAGGCCAAAAGTATAGAAACAAGCTTATATGACGATAAATACCTGGGATTTGTTTACAAAAAATATTATTATGTAAAACAAATAAATATTATTAAAATGTTACTCAGTTTCTATTAATATTGCTATTGACTATGATCGATCCTGTGACGACTATGATTCGACAAACATGATAACAGAATACTTAAACAGTAAATAACCCACATTCGTTTTACGAAACATTAGCATGTGTTTTGTAGAAAGGCAATAAAAAGTGGCGATATGTAATTTTTCCCTCAGTTATATAGGGGAGTGTCGGTGAAATCGTACCGCCGTTTTAATTGTACCAGCTCCAGATTACCCACAAGCTAACATATATTTTTAACGTTGTAAACACTAAAGTATGCCTTACTGGCGCCACCAACACTCGGCCATTTTGTAATGGCGTCGGTTGAACAGGTTGTGCTCACTAGAACAAAATTGTTTTTTGTGAAGTTCGATGTAAATTTTACTACAAATTCGTAAGGCTGAAACTCGGCGAAAAAGGTGAGTTTTTATATGAATATAGACAGCATTAGAATGACAGATAAAATAGTTTTTTACATTGTTTTCGTGGAGTCTTTAAGTTTGAAGGTTATATATCTATGGCTTGTTTTGATTTTAAATACATGTTTGGGTAAATTGTACCACAGTGTAGTTGGGTATATTGTACTGGTACAATTTACCCACCTTTTTTTAGCAAGATGGTGGATCCTGGAGACAAAAGAAAATATTATAAGTGGAACAAAGAAGACTTACAAAGAGCTTCAATGCGTTCGGTGCCATAGGTGGCTGCATGAGACATGCAATTCTAATCCAGAAATTTGTGAGAACTGTTTTAATTAATACAATAAAGTTTAATATGTCGATTAAAATAGTATTTAAGTAAGCCGAAAATGAGAATAGTTATGATAATATTTTGATCTGTATTGATTTAATATACATATGATATGTCTTATAATGGAAATAATTGTATTTCCTACTTTGCATTGCTAGTCGTACCTATAAGAGACTCTTATTTAATAAAAAATAAATGGGTAAGTTGATTATATTTTTTGTCATATTAGGTTCCATAATATGACTTAATTTCTATTATTCAACGCATAGATGATATGTTGATTATATGTTTTTTTTATATCATGACACAAACGTAGTAAACAAGCTTCATCCACTCATAAGGAGAGTCGATATTTTGTTACATTTTTTTATTGTTTATTTGATACTTACTTATTACTGTTTTTTTATGTCTGTTTGTTTTTGTAAGCTAGATTAAATAATTATGGTTAATGACTACAAAAATAAATATTTCCGATAACATAATTTACTGTTTTTATTACTGGTACGATTTAAACTCCCACAGTACGATTTAAAATACCCGTGGTACGATTCAAACAACTAGTTGGCAAAATTGAACCATTAGCAGATCTCCAGAAAAACGTGCTTTTACCTACCTAAACTGCAGTCTAATTCAGTAATGTATTTTTTTTAAGATAGCCAAGAGAGTAACCTATAATTTTTATACTCAAACCTCTGTGCAAGATGTTTTGTTAATTAAATATTACTTTCCCCTATATTTTTTTACAATTTGAAGCGTAGTCACAGGCAATACATTTCAACTGTATCACTATTTACCTATGTCAATCCATTCCATGCCGAGAGAAAGGTGACGATATAACTATCACAAGACAAACGAAGTCACGGCGAATGCTAGCCGGCTAGCCCCAAGTTTGAAGTAGTCGCGTTCCACTGACAAATTTAATAGAGCTATTAATAGAAACCACTATGGATAATTACTGACGCGACGCTATAGGCGGGGAGATTAACAGTTACTGTCGAGGACTCGGCCTATCGGGGTATATCTTTGGCTTTTATGTAGATTGATATTTATGGAATCTTATTTAATTGAATACTTTCATTTGTGGTTTGATATTATTTTAGAATATAATTATTTTGTAGATTAATTGAAAAAATAGTCAAGGACTAATATTCATTGAAATAAAACAATTTAACGGATTATATCGCGTATATTATCTCATTTTAGTTCCCGACGTTTCGGAAGCTTTTCAGCTTTCCATGGTCACGGGTGGACTGAGAAAAGATGTATTTTTCTCTGTCAAAATTACAATTTGTGCAAACTACCCATTTTTGAAAAAAGTTAACAAATAAAGGTGTACACGCCAGATGGGCCTAAGCTATATAGATTTAATTATTTTATTTTTATAATTTACCAAGCAGCATTTCACAAATGAGGCGTACTGAGGAGAAAAGAAACGCTGCAAAGAAAAACTCCCAGGCTACCTCATTACTAATTATAATATTTTTAAAAAACAGTCACTATTAAACTACTTTTTAAACAGATAAGATATTTTACACCGTTCGGAAATCAAGGTTTTGCAATCCTGTGTCTCGCTTGTTCCTGTGTTGTGAAGAAAATATACTACTAATCTAGGAAGATCTAAAGTATATTGAAGTAAGTGGCATTTTTCTTGGGCCAGAAATAATCTGAAACTAAGAAAAAAATAAAAATAGGGAGTGTAGCGACAAACTTTTTGTATATAGCTTAATGTTTATGATTTGATAAAGTAGTGCAATGTAGTAAGTTCCTGTCTTATTAAGACTGTGCTAATCAATACGTAAAAAAAATAATTAAAAATCCTTTTATTTCAGACCTGATACGAACAATAAAACAATAAAACAATAACAGAAAAATATCGTGTGCAAATGCAAATAATTGAGTTTTTTGTGATGATGCAATTATTGTAACGCGGCAAACCTTCTCGGCACAATACTGGCCAGTAATAAAATGCATCGAAAAAATTTGAGTTCCACGATTGTGTTTTGTTTGTGGGAGACAGGTCTAGATCAAAGATTACTATATATATACAAGTTTAGACTCGTTTGGTTCGAACTTGTGCTGCACCAATGATGAAAGATCTGAAATTGTAATATATTATTAATTGATGTTCTGTTGCAAACTTTAAAATTGTAAAAACTGTATAGTGTTTGCACTACTGTGTTGTATTAAATATCCACAAGGGCTGCCACTTCGCGGATAATTTTTGTATATAGTTATTTTTCTTAATTTTCCTGAAGTGTCCAGTTCAACTGAATCCAAGTCTTATTTCATTTTCACGGTCTTAACCATGAAGAAATGAGGCTTGGGTTGATTTGAAGCAACAATTAAGGGGAGCATCTTTACAGCCCTTTCTTCTTCGCCGAAGTTTTCCTCTGAAAACCTATCTGCAGTCTTCAGTCGCACCTCGGCCGACGATTGCATGTAATGCCTTCTGGGAAAGCTGGAATGGAAAATTGGAAAGGAAACTGAATCTCAACAACCGTCCTACCCTACCCAGATAAGGCCACTAATTTCCGGTTATTGCGGCGTACTGACTGAATCCCGTTTAATTTATATTTTTATTTGTATATAATCTATTTCTATTATATTTTACACATTACCTCGTCCTGTCTTGTTCTTCCGACGTCTAGTCGGGCCACAATATAATGTATAAACAGTGGTGAGTAAGTTTAAACAGTTTTTACTCAGTCTAAAAATAGTTATATTAAATTACCAAGTCCAATGGAAACACCGTCAACAATCAGAACAGGACTATAATGATGTCAGACTCAGACTAAACTTTCAAAAATAGTTGTAAAAAGATTATGCAGAGCAATGCGGTATATATATTATATTACATTTGCGTGCCTCCGGGCGTAACCGAAACCTACTCTTCACTGTTACAAATTAAATAATTTTACATGTACCATAAACCTGTAAAATTCCCGGAAAAGCAAGGAAATTTACTAAAACTTATGTAATTTTACATTAATATCATTAATATAGCGTACTCACCTGAAAGGCCGGCAACGCACTTGTAACTGCTCTGGTGTTGCAGGTATATACTGGGCGACGGTAATTGCTTACCATCATATTCGTCATTATCCTTCTGCTCGTTTGCCCCATATAACATTTGAAAAAAAAAATGTGTGAAATTTCACAATTTTTCGTGCGTGCTTTTTCGGGAAATTTACAGGGTTGTATATTTTTATGAATGTAAAATTTCATAATTGCAGTTAAAATTACATAATTTTTAACAGAATGTTTCCCAAATCCTATTCTTCTAAATGCTGACGGGCTGTAGTTACTTTAATAGCTTATGAAAGGAAAATAAAAAACATTGATATTGTTAGGTAAATTATTACATTACATAGCCTCAACATACGTACCACGACGAACGAACAATTGAACGATATAAGTATTTCTATCCTTACATCGGACACGGAAAAATTAAGTCCAAGATCTTACGAGACGCCTAGTTCAATATTTCCTAAACCAAATCCCAGAGCATTTCTAAGATCATAGATTCTTATAAAAGGGGTCAGAATGCACGGACCCACGTACGGAACCAATCGAAATCACTGCAACGGTTCCGTATCAATATTTCATTTGGAACATCATGCGAATATCAAATACGTGGCCGATGTTTGGTGCCGTATTATGGGGATGGTTCACTGGTTGAAGAAATGAATAGTGAAGAATATTATCAAAAAGTTGGGAAAATTTTCGATACTTACTAAGATCGTTCATTTGAACTTAAATTCGTTCACCAGTAAGTTGTGGAATAACCTTCCCCCAAGTTGTTTCCAGAGCGCTATACCACGGGATTCTTCAAGCAGCGAGTTAACAGGGCACTCAAAGATTGGCAATTTAGGGGCGATTTCTCCGGTTTTGCACATATCCATGGGTGACGATGGCCACTTTACATCAGGTGGCTCGTCTGGCGTTTGCCATTCAGAACGTCAAAAAAAGTGAAAATGTAGAGATTTTTTCTAAAAATCAGGACCAACAACTATTGGGGGCACCGGTACTGGTTAAGATTACATGATGTATGGCTGGCCCTATGGTGGACAGGTAGGAAATACCATTTGGCATTAAGTCCACCATTTGTACTTACTTTTGTTTTTTGCAATAAAGATTGAATGCATAAATAATATGAATATCAAATACATGGCGATGTTTGATGCGTTGTCACGGGCAAAAGTCTACTGGTTAACTGTATTATGTAGAGTCGCCACCTAATACTAAATTACCTACTACTCGACATATTTCTCGCACTCAGTCCGAGAAGGGCATCGTTGGGGTCCACTCGTGTCTCATGACTAAGGTCCTACGAATGGACTGAAACATGTCGAGTAGTAGGGGACACCGGGTAAAGTTGTCACACACACTTAACAGAAAACTGAACGAACGAATAATTTTATCAACGTGCGTCGAAAGATCGCGAGAATTTTCTCTAGGAGGGAGATGTAGCTCTCGCGATCTTTCGACACCGGTTCGTAAAACCGACCCTGACCCGCGCTCCCTTACCCGGTTTTTAAGACGTGAGTAACCGCTCGAAAAAATATCTGAGTGTCTCCAGTAGTTTTCCAGAGCATCCCCTCCTTTACACTTGTCCTGACACGAAGTATGGTCACCGCAGCGTCGTAAATGTCCCCTTCAAATTACATAACAATAACAAGGGGGTTTAGTAGGGTGAGCACACGTAGACTCTTCGCACACTGGTCACGTTCAAATAACGTTTTTGGCTGAAGCTCGTATAGGAGTTGGAGCGAGATGTTTTGATACTTTCTTATGCCTACTTAATCTGTTACTTTTGTGCAGCCTATTCTAGACTAGCGTTTATCGCAGCTCCGCCCTCGTATCAAGGAATTTAGTAGCCACTTGCTCTATCTGTGTGCCAAGTATCATCTAAATTCGTTTGATGGTGAAGGTGATATCGAGTAACATAACATAAAAGCACAGCAAGCGAGAGCGCGGTACAAGCGATCTCTATCGCTCTGGGCACGGTCGGCCTCGTTCGACTTCTCTTCCATGTTATCACGTAAAATTATCTATTTTCAGACAACCAATTTTTTTCCAGCAACTCTCTCTCTCTCTCTCTCTTCTTGATTGCTCCCTCACTCCTTAGCTGCATTGTGACTCTTAATATTGTCAACCAGCTGTCGCCATCGGTTGCGCTCAGTCGCTTAATCGCTCCAGCGCAGCGCTTACAGTTAATTCCAGCTCTTTAGTCAAGTATCAAAACGTCACAATCCCAGTACGAAGAATGGAAGTTCTCATAAAAAATATATCGTGCAGTTGTATTTACGTGTGTCATATCAATCGTATAGTATGGATTGGGATCTAATAACAATCAAAAGGATGGCTTCTGTGCTTTCCGCTTTTGGACGTAGCTTGTAATGACGGCCTGTCTTTACAGCTTGTGTTGTGTTTTAGACAAAAATATATTTGAACATGAGTATCCCCACTAAGTCTTCCGATGCGTGTTCAAATGTCGATTTTAAGAGCGATGTCTCTCAGTCCATGCTTATTAGCTTTTAAAATATCGAGATTTCGCGTTGATGAATACTGACCTAACTGGGATTTCATTTTGATGCCTTTGTCTTTTATGGGCCAAACAGTGACACCAGTTTAGGTTTCAACAGTAAGCAAAATATCCTTGCTGCATAAATATAAGTATATGAGATTTCTCTTCCGTGAACTAACTAGCTAACCTTCTAATATTAATATATAAGCTTGCTCACGCCGGGTGGGTGGGTAGTGCCCCGGCCAAGTCCTAGCCGTAACAACGTGTTGAACATCGACACGAACGCGTCCATTAATACCGTCCCTATCGCACTTTCATTTAAATACAGTCCTTTTTTATGAACTGAAGTATTCATCCCGAAATGCACAATTCCCGAACGACTTTTCCTTCTCAAGAATAAGCAGAATGTTCCTCTTTCAAGCGATAATAGGGCAAAGGCTTGACATGGTTTGCATACAGATAGAAACAGAAGCTGGAGAGTGACATAAGACCTTTTTATACCAGAAAACCGCGCAAGCGTAGCCGCAAAATCTAGTTACATAATAATTTAGTGTAAACGCGTTTTATGCTTGAAGCGGGGTCGCCTCGCACTTAAAAAAAATCTCAAACCTATATTTTTTAATTAAAAAGAACACAGTAACACAGTCCTAGATTTTGCGCGTAATATTAAACTTGTGCACGCACGGTGGGCGGGTAGTGCCCCGGCCAAGTCCTGACCGTAACAGCGTGTCGAACATCGACACGACGCGTTCATTAATACCGTCCTTATCGCGCTTTCATTTAAATGCCGTCGTCTTGTAAACTACGGTGAGGCTGGGCGCGCGAAAGTACTTACGGGACACGATTCAATAGCCGATTATTTTACGAGGGGCAAAATAAAACTAAACTATTTTGATACGATATACATGTCTAAATGGTTTTAGCCTAGAGTTAAACACTGCTTTTCACTTTGAATGTGAGACAATAGCGAAAACCTACTAAATTATTTATTTATAATCATAATCCACGTTCATCAACGATGTGTTTTTATACTGGTGCTTAGGACTTTTCGGGCCCGGGGCCCTGCCACGATGACTGGCCCAGGAATAATCTATTGCATTACGTATGAATTAAAAACAAACTATGTAAATACCAAATTTAATCTAAATCGGGTCAGCGGTAAAGAGGACAGAGAGGCAGAGTTACTTTCGCATTTGTAATATTAAGTATGTAACTATAGATTAGTAGTATGCTGGACTACTAGTAGATTTATTTTTGTAAGATTGTCCTTAATAAATATTTGTATTTATTTCATAGAACCTGGGGAACTTTTTGTCTTTCTATAAACTTGGAAAGCAACATTTAGTCAACATACACAATTTCATCCAAGTCGTTAGAGCCGATTTCGAGAAATCAATAACATTATGTGTAAATTTATGTACAGTCGAGGTATGAAAAGGTTCGTCACTTTTCGACTCTATGTGACCGTGTTAAAGTCGAAAAGTGACGATCCTTTTCATATCCTGACTGTACATATATACACAGAATAGAAGAAAAATTAAAATAGTAAGACATTTGACCTGTACTTTCCACCGGCCCGACACGTCAGGTAATAAAGTTTGAACAGAACATAATATTAAATAGCTTTTAACATTCCGCGCGCTATCTCGACGTCGCGGAGACATTTATATTTAGCCCAATACGTGTCCAATGTTTACCTTTCTGCTCTTTATCGGTTTTTTTACCATGCCCCTTTTTAGGGGTCCGTAGGATTCAGATTTTCTTTAGTGTTTCTTACACGAACACAAAAATATGTATGTACAAATGCCTTATGCCATGCCAATGACGAGTGCAGTACAGAGGGCCAAAAAGAGATGCACAAAGTACTTATTAAATAACCTACGCATAAGATTGTAATACAATGTCAGACACAATTTCTTTGTATAAGTCAGCATTAAATAGTTTTCAACAGCGAAAGTGCCAAATTTAATCGTAACACATCTTTATTGGCACAAAGATGTGTGACGGTATATTTGGCACTTTGGCTGTGACGGAATATTTAATGCTGACTTGACTCAAGTCAGGAAATACAAAATAAAGCAAATTACTAGATTACAAATAGATAAAAACATATTTTTAACGATTTTAAGTACCTAAGCTAATTTGAATAGGTAAGTAGGTAGGTTGGAATCCTAGAAACGATCTGTTCCAGGCAGCTTTTGGGTAGCGGAAAATTTAAAAACCACAAAATATATATACCTATGTAATATTCTTTTTTCGTTGGTATGTTTTGTATAGATCTTTTAGAAAATACCTCTAAAGTGGAGTCAAAAGTAAGCTCCTTGACCCACCCTTGACCCACCTTTCTACAAGCCTCTGCGAAAACATGAAACAAATAAAATAAAATGTAATAAAAGAAATATCAGGGACAAGTTACACAGATAGGCACGTATTTACCCTAGGGCCTAGGGCAGGGGCGTATTTACCCTAAGGCCAAGGGGGCCATCGCCCAGGGCGGCAAACAGCCAGGGGCGGCGTAAGCAACCCTAGGTGCGGGAGTCCATCTCGCACTTGGCCGGTTTTTCCGTAACTTTGGGGCGACGAAACTTATTGGCCCAGGGCACTTAATTTCAAAATACGCCCCTGGCCTAGGGGGCCATGGCCCGGGGCGGCGTAGCAACTTTCAGTGCGCGAGTCCTACTCACACTTGGCCGGTTTTTTCCTTGACTTCTGGGGCGTATTGGCCCAGGGAGCCAAATTTAAAAATACGCCCCTAAGCTAAGCACAGTTTGTAGTTGTACTATGGGTACTAGGGGACGATATATGTACATAATATATAGATAAATTATAATAAAATACTTAATTACATATAAAACGTCCAATACCCAGGAATAAACATTCGAGCTTATCCCACAAACTCGTGCCCCGGCTGGGATTCAAACTCGGGACCCGGGAGTAAAAAACATACCGAACCCAAACTGAATCAGACGCAAGTTTTTAATCTGCGCGAGTGATTTGTGTATATTCGTCGCTCGCCCTAAAACCTTTTAGTCGCAAGCGGGCGATAAGGCTGCATAAACCGATAATTAATCGCCCATATTAATACGACCAGCTTTTCCAAATCAAAACGTCAAACGTATCTATGAGCGTTGTTTGCAGTTATACCGTTATGTAGTTGAGATGTCAGGATCCTTTTTTCTGATGTAAAACACTGTATGTATGTATGAATGTTGATTGGAGTTACGACGTTTTGCAGCGGCTTCTGAATCCTGCTTTTCTGACGTACAAGTTAAAAGGGTATAAGTATGTATGGATGTAGTTTGTAGTCAGGACCTTTAGGTTTTGGTGTGGATGTGATACCGCGCATGATGCTTGATGATTTACGTTAAGAGCTTTGGTAATTAAACATCGAGTGTGATGACTGTTTACTTTTTTTCTTATAAAACTAATTACCATATTGTTTGAGGAGCTGTTGACCAAAATTAATGGACGTTGGTGGCGACCAAGTATCGAAAGACACAAGTCGGACTGCTGACCTAGTGTCATAGTCATAGTGGCGTTCTTTGAGAAATTCATATGTACAGCCACCGATTTTCAAACACCAAATACACCTTGCCGCATACTGAGAAGCGCAGCGTGGGAAGACCGCCAAGGTGGTCGGACGACCACCAAGGTGGTCGGACGACCTGGTTATGGTTGCGGGGACTCGGTGGATGCGGGTCGCCTCTATCCGGTCCATGTGGAAATCTATTGAGGAGGCCTGTGTCTAGCAGTGGACGTCCTATGGCTGAAATGATGATGATGATGAAACACCTTGTTCTTGGTACTTTGACATTATATCAATCCATATGTATGTATTTAACTATTTACCTTTATAAATTATGTCTGTACTGCCCACAATTTATCTACTTTGCCTCAAGGTTGACTGGTAGATAATGCCCTATGGCATTAAATCCGACTTTTGTAGGATAAGTTTTTTTCAAAAAAATATTGTAATGGATTATTTGGAGGTCACTGCATCAAAAAAACATGTTTTGTATGTTTGTATGTATCGTTGTGGCTTCATCACGCCAAATCGACTGAACAGATTTCAACTATTTTTGGTTATTGTTTTTTTCACCTTAGCGAACGAAGTTACGGGCGCTGTCTAGTAGCTGATAATTCACAAACGGCTGAATTAATTTTCTTCAACCATAGCATATATGGATATATAAAACTGTCATAAGACCCGTCCTCGTGTATGGATGTGAAGCCTGGACACTGACCCTCAAAGAGGAAAGTCAGCTCCTGGTAGCGGAACGGAAAGTGCTTCGGAAGATCCTGGGACCGACCAAGAGGACCGATGGCACTTGGCGGATCCGTACTAACGCCGAGATTGAGGAGCTGGTAGCCGAGCCAAACATTATTGGTGAGGCAAAGTCCCATAGACTTCACTGGCTTGGTCACCTTCAAAGAATGAAGGAGGATCGCGCAACGAAAAGAGCATACCTGGGGCAGCCAGCCGGTCGGCGACCGGTTGGTCGTCCCAGGTACCGCTGGGGAGACGTGGTGGAGGCGGATCTGCGTAAGCTTCAAGCCGAAAACTGGCGGGAAACCGCGCAGGATCGGGACAAGTGGCGTGCTCTCGTTTCGGAGGCTAAGATCCTTTTTGAGTCACTATGCCAAAATAGTTAGTTAGTTAGTCATAGCATATATAATATAAGGCGCTTACAAATTAGATGCCAATATTTTCATAGCTGATAGACTCGTCCTTAGTAGTAGACTTAAGTATAAAATAAGTTTTTGGAGAAAATTAGGAAAACAATTGTGCCACGTAATAACAGCCTGTTAATGAGATAATCAAAATTCAGTGTAATCACTTGAGACGTGATAATTATGAAAAAACCTAACATTTATCCCGCCAATCTTAATCAATGTCATTGATGACAAACTAGGACGCTCACTTGACAGAAAGTGATAAACACTTTGTCGGTTAAATACGCAGGTGATTGTTTGCGCAGGATTTTAATTTTATTATTTTGTTCGGAAAATGAATACAAAAATTGAATATAACAAGTTTACTTAATTCCTATTTAAAGTAAATTGTTTGATGTAAATTATCATCTCTTAAAATATTGGCATCTAATTTATACGCACCTTATAATAGTGTCGATGAAGTCATCTTTTTGACAAAAAAATCAAATCCAAATCAGTCTACCCATTTAGGTGTTACGACACACAAATATAATGTTAAATTTACTAGTATAATACCCCTCTTTTTATGGGTAATAACACTACTCCCTAGAACATTAGAGTAAAAATGTAAACAATAAGAACGTATTTAACATTATAGTGTTATGAGCAGTACGTTATGTGGAAGGCAGCGGCCCACGGGCCGTTGTTTTACTTTGCCGATAAGCGCGGACTCGGCGCTAACTCAGCGACAGACGACTTGATCCAACCGTAAGGCACCGTAAACCGTAAGGTACACTGGGGTTTGAAATAATACGCATTATTTTATGTTCTATTCGTAGTTGCCGAAAAACAACCAATAACTTAATAACTGACACAGAGTTCTAAGGTGAGAATAGGGATGACGACTAAATTTTAATAATGAATTGTAGATTAATAAAAAGTATTGGACACGTATTTTTTCTTTTTTTACTTAATCATAAATAAAGGCGATAGATTGAGTTAAAATGTCACGTGACGTCACTCCTAAGTACAAATTTTACTTAGGAGTGACGTCACGAGCTCCCACTACTAAACTTTAATGCGATTTATCTGAGTACTTTCTTATTATTTAAAAAGAGCAAAAAATACGTGTCCAATATTTTTTTATTATCTAGCTGACGGACGAATTGGAATTTTGATTTTCATACCCAGTCATCATGCCTATTGTATGGTCGTAATCATCTCACTATTAGAATCTACATACGTTTCTAATTTAACTTACATTTGATACCATACCCGTACTACATTATATTTAGTGTCATGAGCAGTTATGTGGAAGACTGCGGCCCACGCGCCGTTATTTTACTTTGCCGATAAGCGTGGTATCGGCGCTAATTCAGCGACAGACGTCTTGCACTGGGGTTTGACATAGGACACAGTATTTGTTATTATAGTAGTTCCCCGAGATACAAGCAATAATGATACATTGAGATCTAAGATAATAATTATATAGTAGTAATCACCTCACTTTTCAAATGTACTTTCCCTATTCAACTTTCATTTGATACCCCACCTTCGTTGTGCTATATTAAGTTAGTATTATAAGAAGTTTTGTAGAAATCTGCGGCCCACGAGCCGTTGTTTTACTTTGCCGATAAGTTCGGACTCGGCGCTAACTCAGCGACGGAGGACCTGATCCAGCCTTAGGGCCATGGTTGGTACACTGGGGACTAGAGGTGTCACGTCCATATAAGCCGATTCCCACCGGGTTGCCCAAGGAAAGGCCTATAACCATATTTTTCTTTAAGTATGAGTAAATGAATTCGCTTCGGCTTCGTCACGCATGACTCTGATGTAAACAGCAACTATACATTATACACTAGTATCCTAAAGGATACTGTGTATAATAGGTATGCTACCATTGTGAAGAATATGGACGAAGTTTTGTATATTCAGTGTTAATATTAAGTTACCTACTTGTAAATATCTAAGTATTTTTTTGTCAAAAAAGTAAATTTGTGACAAGCTTTAATTGCCGACTTTACCTTTCTTTGAAAATCCATCAACACCGAGACGATTCTAAATAGCCCAAACTCGGCAGGATTGCATTATTTTATTACAGTGTTCCTATGACCACCTTCCTGCTCCATCATCAGATGAGTGATACCGTGACAAGTGACTACTTTATTCCGACGCGCTTTATTTGAATCCAATTTGTTTCGAGAGTCGCAGCCCTCTTACGGCGCGGATACTCGTACGTACTTTTACGTAATTTCTTTCTTCCAGAAATTATTATAGAGGCCCTCTGAGGTAGATGCTAGCGCGTATTAACTTCGTCAGCGGAGGGGAAAAAACCAGCAAAGTGGGAGTAGGACTCGCGCACCGAGGGTTCCGTACAAACTTTATCATAACCGAACTGGCCGGTAAAGTTAAGTTTGCACCTGGTATCTATAGCGTTGCATACAAATGAGGGACAAACTTAATGCAACTGGATTGTTCAAAACGAATTTTTGAAAATTTAAAAAATATGTAGTTATTTTATTCTGTTTTTAGTATTTGTTGTTATAGCGATATTATAAATATATCATTATTAGAAAATTTCAACTGTCTATAGCCTATGATCTTGATTGATTGATTGCACAAAGAGGGACATGACTGCCTTTCATATTGACCACCAAAACTGGGAAAAACATGCGGAGAAACGGACGGAGTGGCGCAAACGCGTTGTGGAGGGAAGCAAGTTATGTGGTGAGGTCTGGTTCGCGGCACTCGCTGACAAGAGACAAAGACGTCGTCAAGCCGTCTCAGTACCATCTGTCGCAAATTTCTCTTGTCAGGCCTGCGGTAGAACATGTCGCTCTCGTATCGGTTTGGTCAGCCACCAAAAACGGTGTCTCCCGAACACTACACCATAAATCGTTAGCAAAAGACGCAAAGGCCTATATAGCTAACACGGTTCATGAGAAACAGCCTGGTGACAGACGGACGGACAGCCATACGGAAAGACGGACGGACACCGGACTCTTCAGGGTCCCGTTTTACCCTTTGGGTACGGAACCCTGAAGAGTCATAATCCTATTTTTACTTCAGCATAGTCGGGTAAAGAATATCCATGTTACTACATTGAAGATATTTTCAAAAAAATAAGTGTTAGGCACCATTTGAAGGTCAATGAATCGAAAATTGTTTGTTTGGGAACTTTTGTATGTGTTGTTGTGGCTTCATCACGGCAAAATGGCTAAACGGATTTCAAC
This sequence comes from Hedya salicella, assembly GCA_905404275.2. Lineage (NCBI taxonomy): Eukaryota > Metazoa > Arthropoda > Insecta > Lepidoptera > Tortricidae > Hedya > Hedya salicella. Next base: position 10,163,368 of record FR990115.1, read on the forward strand.
TATTTTTGCTACACGAGTAGCTGGTCATCCACAGATGGTTATTTAACACTTATTTAACCGACTACGCTAAAAAAAAATCTCCTCCGCTGACGAAGTAGCGCACTGAAGGTACGAGTTGAAGACCTCTGTGTGCCGCAGCCTTGCGCGTCCACCGCGACGTAGGCGCGCGCGTCGCGATACCGTGACGACTTTATTCCGACGCGCCGATTTATGCGACTGCGCTTGCGATTGCAATGTTTTGTTTCGCACTGTCGTCTGTTCTTTTACATTTTATAAGCGGCTAGTGTACTTCGTTCAAGGATTATCCGATAGAAGACGCTGATGGCTAGTTTTCTGACGAAAACTGCATTTTTTTTATGAAGTCTCAAAACGGTGTCGGGTTACGGTATAGTGGGAATCGTTTTTCGAGGCCGTAAACAATTACTATTATAATGAACCCTTGAACAAAATGATTATCTTTCCTTGTAGTGTGAGACCAATTGTTCCTTTGTAAAATAGTTTTTAACACCTGAACCTTGTTGAGTTCAATATAAAGTTGCCCTTAGTGTGACAAAAATGTTAGCATACAGTGACATCTACTTTAAAGTAAACAGTCGTGGTTTTAGTCCACAACGAAGACAGTGGCTTCCCGCAATAATGGTAGATATTAATTAATATAAGAGATACAAACTATGACGCAATATAATTCAAATAACTTGAGAGGTAATAGTATTTGATTACTTATTCAATGCCGATAATGCATTGTCATTTTATAATTTACTTCAAGAACCACTCTAAATTTCGCCGAGACTATCCTTAGAAGAAGTCAGCTAAGGCTATCAAACATTTGTCTCAAACGTGTGCTACAATACTTTGGTCACATAGACCGCAAAGAACCCGCAAAGACCCTGGCAACTTGGAGAGACTGGTGCTGACGGGGAAGATGGACGGCACCAGACCAAGGGGAAGCAGCCCGACGGTGGTGCGATCAGATATCCGACCAACTGGATACGCTTTAGCAGCGCGATCCACAAAGCAACCGACAGTGATGAAGACGAGAACCAGAATCCAGAAGTGGAGAGCTGCCATCAAAATATTAATCGGTCCTCAGCAGTGAAGGACCGACCTAGAAGAGAATCCTTAAAATCATAATCCCGGCACGGAAAATCCAGTTTAAAGATCTTTTTTTTTAAACATAAACAATCAGAACGTTACGACTGCAGTTTGAAATATACAGGGTGGTTACACCCGTTCCCGGATTCAAATCACTAAACGAAAAAAAAAAAATGATGGATTCTTTTTTTGTATCTTTGCGGCCTCACCGTCAAAACGGCTGAACGGATTCCAATATTTTTTTGGTGCAAGGATAGCATATTTTTTATCCTTACCTACCTTATTAACTTGAAGCAATTTACATTTTTCCCATATTTATAGTTACTTTTATTTCTAAGCTTGTTTTAAAAACACTGATGCCCTAATACTGCACTGCCTTTAAACACTAGCATCGGAATCCTGCTTCATTCTTAAATGAAAAAATTGCTACAATGAAAATCCACTCGAAAATAACAAGAAATAATTTGGAAGACAAACGAAATAAGCTCCGACGCGAAATAATCAAATCAAACAAAAATAGAACCGAGGCTTTCACTACGGAAATATAAAAAGCAAATCGCAATAAATTTCATAGCATTCGTCTTTCCTATCAATTTTATTCCGTAGAACAATAAAAGTCAATCCAGTCCTACGACTCATTATGAAGATTACCCGGCTAAAACTGACAACATATTTATAAAAAAAAAACTGAATTTAAAAACGCCGTGCAAAATCAAAAGTCATTAATGTCCAATATGTTAAAAAGTTAAGCGACGCACATAATAAATCATTTTTTATTTCATCTCTGTACCAATTTTTCCAAGTCTTTTTTTTCATCAATTTAACACGAACAAAAAATGGCACTCAATTGTAAGGTTTACGCGTTGATGTTTTTTTTTATTATGGGCAACCCCGTTTAACGTTTTAGCCAATCAGGGGGCGCGTTCGGCGTTCGCGCGCCGCCCTCCTGGCCTCTGATTGGTCGGTTGCATCGAACAGATTGTGCGATGGCGGGAAACGGATTTGAACAAGTTTAGGGCATCCCATTCTTTCTGTGGTAAAGGGATGGACGAATTTTTTTGATACTATCGATATTCCATATTTTGTTCCGATTCCGACCCAGCGTAACTGTCGATATTTTATGCTACAAATAAGTTTTTTTTGGAAGTAGGATAGTAAGCTAAGTAGTGGCGTGGTGTCTTTAGAACTTATTCCACACCGACTTGCCTATTTTGAGGCATATGGAAGAGCTCCCTTTTATTTTTCTAGAAACAAATTAAGCCCAGTCTGCTCCGGCTTATATACCTATTGATATACAGATTTGACGATATTAACGTGACGCCAATGACTATTAGAAGGTAAGTAAACTATTTTAGATAATTTAAGGTGCTTCCACACCACAAATCCGATCACCGTGGCGTGGCATGACTGCGTATCGCGCTGCTTGGACGCTCATTGTCGGCGCACCGATCATGCCGCACTCTTCCGATATAAGTGTATTATACGCGTAGCAAATGGATTTCGAGCGATCGGATCGGCGCAACGTCCAAACGCGTGATCGTGACACGCGATCATGCCACGCGACGATGATCTGATACGGGCAAATGATACAAATGTGGACGCACCTTTACACATTGCAATGATCGCGGGAAATCGTTGGATGAGGGTGGAGCAAGACCGGTCGTTGTAGTGATCCTTGTGGAAGACCTTTGTCCAGCAGTCGACGTATTTGGGATCATAATGATTATGATAATGTGGGTGGTCAAAGCCAAGAATAAAGATGAATATGTTATACCTACAGGCTTTTCCTTGTAGTTGTTCCTCGTAGATGTACTTAAATATATAGAAACAAATATCATTAGTGTTATATTTATTTATTTATCAATAACTAATGCCTTCTATGGATATATATTTATCAATAAGTATGCTTTTCTACTTCGTGGGGTTTCGGTGATCTAATGAGATTTTTATTTGATAATTGACATCTACAGACGATATAATATTAACGGTATTTTATGCTACAAAAAAGTGAGTTTTATGCTATGTTTAAACAACGAAATGCGCTTACTATTAACACATTCGCAGTTTTTCCTATACGTCTTACAAAAGGTAAGTACTACATCGATAGTACATATTTTTATTATCGACACTGTCTCATCCCCAGCAGGCTAATTTGATACGAGCGGAACCCGAGCAAAGTTACTAAACGATGTTGAGTCTCGGGTCGTTTGCGATAGTCGTTTAAGACTGTTGGAGCAATTTCGCTCAGCGTTTGTGCCGGTCTTAGTTTCGGTACATTTGGTCAGTATTAAAATGTACTTTGTTAAGTATTTTAAGCGTCCCAGGAAGTTTTAAGAATTTAAAAGTTAATCTTTATCCTCTTTAGTCATGGGTCAAACTAAATAAGTATTATATATATAGTGTTTCGTCGGTGTGATTGCTAATTCAGCTACGTGCATTTCAACTTTTCAAAAAAGACTACAAACTAATTTATAAAATAAATATATATATATAATAGCGTAAATCAAGATCCGTTAATTACAAATCAAGCTAATAATTTATTTTTTTACAACCAAGTAGTTACAAAGTCATGATCATGAAAAATGCATTTAACGAAATCATGGCAATCTCATCGACGATTTATTTTACTATCATTGAAATTACTGCGTTATAGATAAAAAAACGGCCAAGAGCGAGTCAGACTCGCGCACCGAGGGTTCCGTACTAATATACGCTAAAAACTGCCAATCTGAAAATCCAGTTTTAGCAGAGCCCTACTCCTAAGCAAAATGTACGCGGTGTTTAATATTGGTCATTTAATATTGGTCACTGATATTAGACAAACATAAAAAATAAGATTTTCAGATTCATTTCATGGGTTGTGTTATAAGAGTTCACTTCACACCAAATTTCAAGTTTCTAGGAAAACTGGAAGTAGCCTATAAGTTTTCCATGGACGGAAACACTTTTTTTAATGACTGTATCTTTAGATTACATTGACTTAGAAAGCTTGATTGATTGTTTACAGCTTCCATGTGAACGCAGACATAAAGAGATGAGAAAAAGAGTCTTTACAGACAGATGGACAACGAAGTAGCCGTTTTTTTTCTTTCGAGGTACGGAGCCCTAAAAATATCAAAACAATGAGTAATAACGTAATAAGAACAACGACAAAAAATCATTAGTCGAATGGGACGTACACATACTGCCATCTCTTGATAGAATAATGAACTAAGTATGAGTTTTAATGAACACGCCCTCTATCGTTGAGTAGCTGTACCGCTTAGAGCTATAGAAATCTGAGAAAACATTTTGAGTTCCAATTTTTATAGCTAGCTACCCCTTCCTATACATGAGTACGTGTGTAATTGAATAGAGGGCGCTATACTCAATTCAATAAAGTAATAAAGAAGAATGAAAAACTTTTATTTCAAACTAAAATGTGCCCGCAACTTCGTTCGCGTAGGAGATAAAGTCATAATCCCTCTTTTCTTGTTCAGCGTATTCAGATAAAAAGTATCCTATAACCATCTGTGGATATCTAGCTACCAGTGTACCAAAAATTGACGAAATCCGGTTAGCTGATTGGCGTGATGAAGCCACAACGACACATAGGCAGGAACATACAGACATACAATATAAAAAATAAATATTTTTCATTTCAGTGACCTCCAAATAGTCCATTACAATAATTATTTTGAAAATATCTTTAATGTACAGACATTTCATTTTTACAACTTTATAATAGTATAAATGTTAAATTGGTTTCCAAGCAACAGTTTGTTGATATAATTCTTCGCAATAGAAATGTCACAATGAACAAAACTCGGGGTTTTCTAAGGCTTTTCCATGTATTGTTAAGAAACCCATTTTATGAATGAATATCCTCGAAAATTTTAGCCTATGTCCTATTCTGATATTTAAGCTATATCACTGAAGAGTTGCGCAAATGTTGTGTAGTTTTTGAGCAATAGTGGAACGTACATACATACTTTCACGTTTATAATATAGTAAGGATAAGGATAAATATTTCAATACGTTGTTATATCAAGACCATTATAAAATCCAGTTGCCTTAAAGGGTCAAGATTCCAAGAAAAACCTTGACAGCGCGATCTACGATGGTCGTGCAGGATGGACATTGATAACAGAGCGCCATCTCTCCATTCTAAGCTCTTTGAGGCCTTATCGCTTCAAAACGGCTAGAAGACGTCAAGCATTATGACGTCATTGTAGCACGTGTTGTATACAGTTAGATAATGGGGAATGGATGAAAATTTTCAAAAATCTTGAAATTTTTTTATAGGTAGGAATAAGCCTCCTTATTGTCAGAAAAAAATTACAGATTTTTCTGTGGCTTCGAAAAAAATTAAAAGGTGAATAGGTGTTGGTGGGCCTATTATACCTGCCTTATACGGTACGGCAAATGCAGCATTGATATTTGCGGTTAAAATGGCTGAAAATGTACTGTTATCCTTGCCGTACCGTATATATAAGGCCGGCATATAGGCCCACCAACACCTTTTCATCTTTTTATTTTTTCTAAGCCACAGAAAAATATGTATTTTTTTCCAGACAATATTTTTGAAAATTTTCATCCATTCCCCATTAGCCATTAACCCCGGTAATATACTCGTAAATGCCGGGTATTATCTGTTCTATATACTTCCAAGATTGACATTTGCCGCATTCATTATATCAAGGCACATGTCTCAACGCCAACGAACAAGAAGTGAGTAGAGCTAGAAACTAGATCCAAGTTGGGCTGGTGGGCAGCGAGGAGCGAGTGTGTATCCGAATGGCCAAACATTGCAACGCACAACCAGCGGCGCGGCAAACGAATTTCTAATACATTGCGTTTGTAAGTATACTAACTAACAACTGCTGTGCGGTGAGCGTGTCGACCTCGCGAAGAAGAGAGAATAGGCTTGTGTCCTAAAATAGTAAATTGTTTGACAAGGGGCTAAAATAAGCCATTACGACACGAAGTGATTATTTGGACGACCTCACGAAGTGAGCGAGGACAAATATGCCTGAGTGTCATAATGGCTTTTAGCCACGTGTTACACTCTGCTTTTCACTTCGACTGCGAGAAAATAAACAGACTTAACATTAAAATTGTACATTTCATAAACTAAAAGTACAATTTGATCAATTCTATCAGAAATTTTGGGCCAATCTGATCAGGTTGGTTTGTTTGTTTTTAATTATTCGTAAGGAGTATGTAGCTGGCCGCAAGTTTTTTTTTCAGTGTCATAGAAATTTGTATGGGATTATATGGCTTTCTTTTAAACCCTAGGGGCTAAATGTACTATTTTAGGCTCGCTTCGCGAAGCTAATATGGCGTATTTTTTGAGCACGAGAAGTGAAAAAATATAACGAATAAATGATGAAGATATAGCCTGTTAAGGTTCCCCGTGACGTCACGCCGCCGTGCGAACGTTTCACCCATGGCGTGACGTCATGCGCCCCCACTCCGAAACTTTGACGCGCTTTATCTTTGTCTTTTTTGTTTGATTGACAAAAGAAAAAATACGTGTCCAATATTTTTTGATATTCCGACTGACGGATTATTTAGAATAATATTTTTTACCCAGGAAACTATTCACTCGCAGCGTCCGAACTGTAAGCGAGGGTACGAGTGAGACGGGCCAAGACAATAAGTATTCATATTTTTCTAAGAACTATGAATGAGTTTTCTATAGAGTGTGTAAGACAATATCTCTGTGTTTGGAACATAAAACTGCTTTCTTCTAAACAATAGACATGATGGCCGGGTATGAAAATTAAAATTCTATATTCGATAATAAAAAAATATTGGACACGTATTTTTTGATTAGAAAGAGCCTAGTTACAAGTACTTTCGAAATGTCAGTTACATGAGAGTGAATGTTTGCTGGGAGACATACAATATGATCCAACATTCGCTGCAAGGATTAGGGAAACCCAGAAAAACCTAATCAGATAATTTAACTTTAGTATAATATTATTGATAAAATCATCATTTTAAAAAATTAAAATAATCAATAAGGTAAATCCCAAAAGGATTGTCAATAAAAAAGAATAAAAAAAAAAAACTAGAATGTGTCTAGAATAAAATTCTAAATGTCAAGAGTATATAAAGCAATTAAGATTAAAATAATAATAATACCTTAGGTATTCGTTAAAATAATTATACATATACCTACATGACGCAATAATTTACATTAATCCCACGCGGCTTTATCATTCATGTAGTCTTGTGTGCTATAATAATGAGCTTTCGAAAATAATTTTCGTTTCACAATATTTTTGAATTTACCAATAGACAAAATCTACGTGATGGACTAATCATTAAACTTTAGTCATCATCCCTATTGACGTAAAAGCTTGAAACGATATATTAAAGAAAGTACATAAATGCAGAGAGTAATATAGTGGTGGAGTGGTCCGAGTCTGAGCACAATGATCACCGAGCGATCATCGACATCATCGTTGAGCGAATTGAGCAACGATAAGGGAATATTTTCTGCTGTTTCCGTGATTATTACTCATTTAAATAATAGTACCTACATTACTACAGAGTTGCCGGCCGAAGACGGATAGGTCTGAGGTGGGCAACCCCATATTTCCTGCCGAGGTATGTATAGTGCTTTTTTCAAACATGCAATGAAATAAACAACAGAAAAATCATAGTTTTATTTTTTAATACGCATAGTGGCAGAATGTCATGATGCTTGTGCCACATATTTATAATCGTCACGAGATACACTTTTAAGTAACGATTAACTAAAAAGTGTAAAATAAATAAACTTTTTAACAAAAACATAAAACCCACTCCAAAAAATACTAAAAAGTAAAAAAATAACGCCATAATTCAGTTTCTTTAAATTAGTTACAAGTAACCGTTTGTATACTCAATCTATACAGTATATACAGTTAATCTTATTTTGGAGTCGGTGCCATCGTGTCACAACTTACTAAAATCGTCAATTTTCAATATTTTACACATTCTTTATATGGCACCGACGCCAAAATAAGATTAATTGTATATACTGTATAGATTGAGTATACAAACGGTTACTTGTAAGTAATTTGAAGAAACTGAATTACGGCGTTATTTTTTTACTTTTTAGTATTTTTTGGAGTCGGTTTTATGTTTTTGTTAAAAAGTTTATTTATTTTACACTTTCTAGTTAATAGTTACTTAAAAGTGTATCTCGTGACGATTCGAACAAGCCCAAACAGGGCTAGGATACATTATTTTATCCCGTTTACGGTTGTTCTATTGCGATTCTGCTTTTCCACGGACACTGATTAGCACCTTTTTTACGACTCGGCTTTTCCACGGGTATTGGTTCTAACCCTTTGAAGAGTCGACTTATCCACGGATTTGAGAAATGAAGAACTCACTCAAGCTGATAGCACAAACTTGCCACGAGTAAAGACGCTCATGAATGGAATATACTCAAAGCTGTGATAAGTATTACGTGTCCGCCTTAAGTTAAGAGGTGCCAAAGGTATCATAATCACAACACAACACTATTTTTTTTATTTTTTTTTATTTAATGCAGTGGGGTACGTAGAGGTACGCTAAGTATCCAACATATGATTTGTGCACTGGCATATGACTCCAGAGCATCGCGTATGAAACAAATTGTAAAGGATTACCGTTTTGTACCATTTTGTATTGTGCAATAAAAATAAAGAAAATATCTCGCTAATGTATCTGAAATAAAATATTAAACAATGTGAAATTTTACTGGTTGTTTTCCCACAGCGAGATGATTTTGATACTGATGAGTAACTCTAAAACTTGTTTTTTTGCTTCGAAATGGAGGGTTTCGAGGAAAATAAAAATTACGTATAACTTGAAAAAATACCCTCTTTCGAACTGCATAATAAAAAGTATTGGTCTGAAAAATGAATCATTGTCAATTGTAACTTTGACAAAGGAAAAAATATATCTTTTCTCAGTCAACCCGTGACCATGGAAAATGTTAATAGCTCTCGAAAAGTCATCGGGAACTTAAATGAGATAATATACGCGAGAACATCCGTTAAATTGTTTTATTTAAGAGTTGAAGAGTGCATCGAAAATTCAAGCTATTTTTAACCGACTTCCAAAAAAGGAGGAGGTTTTATGTTCGATAGTTTGTATATTTTTTTTTGTATTTTCACCGATTACTCCGCCAATTGAGGACCGATTTTAAAAATTCTTTTTTTATTTGAAAGGATATATTCCCGAGGTGGACCTATTTCCACCAAGTTGCGATCTGATGATGGGATCCCAGAGAAATCGAGGGCGATCCTCAAATTTTATAGGCACTTAAAACATTAATCATATATTTTCTTAAGCTGTTTAAGTTTTTGCATATGGTAGTTCTCATCATGCTGAGCTGATGACGGAAGGTACAACTCCTTAATAGTTAAGAGTAATAAAAATCATCTATTATAGGTAGATACGTTAAGACTGTCAGTCATATTCTTTTTAGTGTGTCCCTGAGGTAGTCTTCTTATCACCAAGTCAGAATCAGATGATGGAATACCAGGGAAATCGAGAGAAACCCTTAAATATTATAGGCATTAACAATGTTTTGTATATATTTTTCTAAAGTTATCAGTTGTTTTCTTCTGGTTGTCATCATTTCATGCTGAGCTGATGATGGAAGATACAATGAACTAACCAACTTTTACATTTCTTACTTCCAAAGACTCGAGATGCGTGCGAAGTGCCTCCTCAATCTTCCCATTCTGGGCTCTAAAAAATACTTTATATCACTACTAAACACCGTCACTAAAAAGCAAAAAATAATAAAAATAATAATAAAAAGAGAACTGACTTCAAAATTAACTAAAACTGAAGTAAATAAAGTTATTTATTCAACAAAAAACGAATTACTATGACTAAATATATATGTAGGTAGATAATAACTAAAGGCTCGCCGCCGTGGTTCTTAATAGTAATAAATGAATGGTTAGGCACCGACTTCAAAAGGTGATTCAAATGTGTTCCGTACCGTACATAAAAGATTATTTATGGCTTTTTAGTTTATTTTGACGTCGGTTCTTTTTTAGTTATTTTTTTTTATTTGACGTGATAACGTCAAATAAAAAAAAATAGTCGACATTACGACAAATTAGATAAAAAAGTTAACAAAAACAGCTTAATGGGCTATTTACATTAAAGTTTTATTAGTCTTCTTCAAAATGAATAAGCCATATGTTCAACAAATTAAGACCGGTAAAATGCCCTGACTTTCCATCGGACTCCTTCTATCAATCTCTGTAGATCTCTTTCGGTCACATTTTTACAATAAGTCGTATTCCACATTTTTTGTTTTTTTTTTCTCATTCGTAGCAATTTTACCACTATTCTTCAATTTTCTTTTCATTATTGCCCAGAAACGCTTTACAGGCCGGAGTTCAGGCCAGTTTGGTGGATTTGCAGATTTCGGTACAAAAGATACATTATTTTTAGCATACCATTCTAAAACAGGTATAGCGTAATGCGAAGTGGCTACATCAGGCCAGAATATGTCAGACTCCGTGTGGTTTCTTATAAACGGCAATAAGCGCTTTTTTTTCAAACATTATATATTGCCTGTAGTGACAAATGAGTTAGCGAGAGGACATTTTATTAAAATTAAAAAGATCGAAATAGCCGAAAAGAAAGCTTAATTTTGCCACCATCTAACTATACAAATGTATTTTTTTTGTGGACAGGCCTTACGTGATTCTTTTATTCACACGAGATCTATATCGATGGTTCGTTTCTTGAGCGATTTTTTTTATAACATAATAGTCGATGGTTAATCGCTTTTCCTCGTCGGCGGTAGTAAAGTTCCGAAAATAAAAGTCAGCTGTATCAACACATCTTTTAATGTGAAATATTGTTGTCAACATTTTTAAAATATTTATTTAAGTACCATTTTTTTTCTCAATAATGTGTCTACTAATAAGGTCTCATTACATTTATATTGACATTATAATTGTTCAATAAAATACAATTTATAATTACCGTTAACAAAATGCATATTTTAATAAATAAATAATAACACAACAATTGTTACTTAGGTCTAGTTAGTATAATAATAATTAATATAAATAGCATCCACGTGTCCAGCCATACATGCGTTGCTATAAAAATCTCAGTTATGTGTAAATAATCTTTATTTAGGTATAATAATAATTGCCAAGCCTACATTAAGTATTTTATACGCTTTAAAAACCTTTGAAAAGTTTAAATAATAGTAATATTACATTCCTATAATGTCACTTTAGAAGTTACTATTGATTGTTAGACTTTAATCTCAAGCCATGCGTTCTTTATTAATTATATCAATAGACCGTACGTATGGTACGTATAGAAATTAAAATTTAATGATAAATAATATGACCTCGAGAAATCGTGCAACATCATATTAAATTTGTAGTAAACTTTGATTTTTTTTCCAAAAAGTTAACTGTTTTAGAGAATAATGCTTTCTGTGAAGTTATACTTTTATGACTCTGACTCCAGACTATGATCTTATCATTATAATTTGTAAACTTTGTTTCAGCTTTGTATATATTGTAAGTTTCTTGACAGTGCGCCTCCATTCAAAGTCATCCAAGTTTTGGGCCTGTTCAAAGAAAGCTGTCAAACAGTGGGTCTTGACGTTCGTTTTTGTATCGCTTCGGTGCTTCGTCTTCTTCGGAGTAGTCGCAGGGGGCAAGTAGCTGTGGACAAAAGCATTGAGCTATTATTACTACGTATAGAGAAGACGGCGCGAACAAAATCTGTGCTACAAGCGCGGCAGTGCGGGGCGCGCGCCTTCATACTGTCATAGGCGCGACACTGAGTGAACTGGGGCCGGCCGACTGCAGTTGAACGGAACACTAAGTGATTGGGCGTCTTCTCTATACGTAGTAATATTAGCTCAATGGACAAAAGTGTAATCTTTAGGTGTTAATAGTAAATTATTGTGATTATCAGAGGGACTGTCGATCTCATCGCTAATTAAGCTTGAGGCTTTAACTATACAACACTAAGTCGCACCACTCGCTTGCACTTGCTGTTTCTTAAAGGCTGACTTAATATTTGTGACTCTAACTTTCAGTTGATTTTGGCCTTGGGTTGAATAGGCTTGTGTCCTAAAACAATTGTACACGCACTTTTTGTTTTGTCAATTAAACAAAAAATATGAAGATATGGCCCGTTAAAGCTCCCCGTGACGTCACGCGGTGCGACCTTTTTTCGCACGGCGTGACGTCATGCCCCTACACTCCCAAACTTCGACACGCTTTATCTTTGTCTTTTTTTTTTGATTGACAATGGAAAAAATACGTGTCCAATATTTTTTGATAATCTATCTGACGGTCTAATTAGAATATTATTTTTCTTACCCAGGAAACTACCCTATAGTAGTCGATCGACAACATTAAGTTTTTACTTATATTGGGTTGGCGTACTTGTTCTACAAAAGCAATAGGACACTAAAGAAAACAAAAGTATATGAAAATTGGGAATGCGTGACTGCTTGCTATTCTGTCAAATATCCAGGCGATATACTGGCTCGATTAACATTAAGGGTTCTCCAATGGAAGAAGCAGCGCTGGCCTCACTCATAATAGACTGATTGAGGACCTGATTGAGGTTGCCAAAGGTCGTTGGATACAGAAAGTGAGTGTGACATATTGTAGAATTATGTTCCAAACAATTATACAGCAAATAGCACGCATTCTGTCCATCAACGCTCGAAATAATTTCAAGATTGTCAAATGAAACACGCAGCATGGATGTCAATATGCACTGGTGAACTGGTAATTGTCAAAAAAGCTGTTGGATACCCGGTAGGTTGGTGTTTCATTGATTTTCTTTTTTAAAAGGGTAGACAAATAACTTATCAGAATTATATGAATGCCTTGCTGTTATGGTCTAATATATAGTTCAAAGAAGAGGCGTCTGGGCGTAAGGGCACTCCTTCATCATGGGAATTCATACATTACAGGTTCTCGAAGACTGGTAGACGTAGCGAGGAGCAGGCTCTTTCAAGATAGACTGGGGATCTGGCGATTTTTGACTTTTGGATTTCGTTTAGGACAGATCTTCAGCAGTGGACATCGCCCGGTATAAATTATGATAATGCCAAAAATCTGTACAACAGCAGTGACTCACCCTTTCATTTAAAGGCTTCCCTTCCAGCACAAGCTTCAGTTTGGTCATCTGGCACGGGCTGAGGATCTTTTCCAAGCTGCCAGCTAAGTCTCTCCCTTCGTCCCTCTTGTGGGCCCTTTTTCCGTTGGTCCAGCCGCGGGAGTACTGGAAGGTCTGCGCGGCGACGGTGGTAAAGGTCACGAAGATGAGGAACAGGGTCGAGGTCTTTATGTTGGACCCCATGGTTGGCTGAAAGAAAAGGTATATATAACCTCTAAATACTTAAAATACCTACAATTTTAATGCTTATCCCTTGGGGCGGACGAGCACTGTGTGGCCGACAAGCATAGTCGGTACTCGGTAGTTTCGACAGTTCTTTTAAAAAGACTTTGGGGCTTCTAAATAAAAAAACGATTTTGTGAATATTTTTGAAAATAATCGTTTCAAAAGTCCCCCCTCTATTTTCTAAACGGTATGTCCAAAAATATAAAAAAATCATAAAGATAAAAATGAACTTTCAATGTAAATTGTTTTCAATATGATCGGATATACCGTTTTTGAGTTACTGCCAAAAAACTGCGCTTCTTAACAATAGGACGTAAGTGCCGTGGCGATACGCTATTTTGCTAGCTTTTTCATATCGCATTTTTTCATCTGTAGTGTATTTTTTGGAGGAACGGCTGCGGAAGCCTACATTGAGCATGGTTCGACATGTCTTGGCCGGTTTTTTTTTTAAATTTTATTTTTAAACTAGAAGATGCCCGCAACTTCGTTCGCGGAAGAGAAAAAGTCATAACCCGTCGTTTTTTCTTCAGTGTAGTCGGGTAAAAAGTATCTTATAACCATCAGGAAGATACCCAGCTACCCGTGTACTAAAAATTTTGGAAATCTGTTTAGCCGATTTGGCGTGATGAAGCCATAACGACACATACAAACATACATCCAAAAAAAATATTTTTCGTTTTAGTGACCTCCAAATAGTCCGTAACAATATTTTTTTTGAAAATATCTTCAATGTACAGACATTTCATTTTTACAACTTTATAATAGTAGGTATATATTATTTTCATACTAAAATATCCTCTGTACTTAAATAGGCATCCACAGTTACATAGATGTTTGAGTAAGTAAGGAAAGGATTGTAATTGTAAAATTTTATTGAACTTGTGATATTTAAATATAAAAGGTTAACCGCCCAAAACCAATTGCGAACAGTCAAATTGCCGATCAGTTTACACCCCTTTCAAGTCTCCTCAAAGAAATATAAATACTTTAGAAAAACACTGGAATTTTTCAGCGTACGAAGGGACAATCGAAGCTTCTAAAGATGACCAATTACTACGGTCTCTATTTAACTCCAATTACGGCAATTAAATGGACTTGGCGGCCTTTTTCCCCGGCGGCTTACGGGGCTCGGGGTTGCTTTGTCATTTGATAGCAAGTGCAGGCTGTTTCAGGCTGTGTAAGGGTCATTTAATGTATTTTAACGAAAATTGCTGTGAAATTGTATCACTCTGACTGGTATCCATAATAAGTATGTACCTACTATTATAAAGTTGTAAAAATGAAATGTGTGTACATTGAAGATATTAAAAAAAAAAAGTTTTTCACTTCTACTCAAAAAGTACGTCATATTAGCTTTGCGAAGCGAGACTAAAATAGTGCATTTAGCCCCTAGGGTTTAAAAGAAAGCCATTTAATCCCATACAATTTTTTATGACACTGCTTGCGGCCAGCTACATACTCCTTACGAATAATTAAAAACAAACAAACCAACCTGATCAGATTGGTCAAACTTTCTAATAGAATTGCTCAAACTGTACTTTTAGTTTTTCATGAAATATACAGTTTTAATGTTAATTCTTTTTTGTTTTCTTGCAGTCGAAGTGAAAAGCAGAGTGTTTAACACGTGACTAATAGTACATTATGATACGAGTGTGGTGCGTTGGTAATTACACTCGAGGCGAGTTGGTAATTACAGCCGAGAGTGTAATGACCAATGCACACGAGCGTTGAGGCACGTTGAGGCAAAGGCTAATAGGCCAATCAGCCAAACATTAAAATATAATAAAATGAATAAATATATCAACTTAATACAATCAAAATGTTATTTTAACTAAAATGAGAATAAAATAAGATAATATACTCGATATAATCCATTAAATTGTTTTATTTCAATGAGTAATAATCGCGGAAACAGAAGAAAATATTAAAATGTTATTTTGTTTAGAAAACTTTATGATTTATTGAAATTAATTGCTTTTTACAAGTACCAGTTTCGATTTATTAAAATAACCTAAAATATTTCTTGTACCTAAAACCTATTTGCTGAAGTTTAAAAAAAACTGTAATGAAAAGGCACTAGTGTGATTATGTAATGTAAAAAGCACGCGTGTGATAGGACTGGATTACAGCCATAAAAACGGTGTAATAAGAGCCACTTTACGAGCAAGTGTGTTGAAAAAGCCATTATGACACTCGCTCACTTCGTGAGCTCGTCCAAATAATCACTTTGTATTATGATCATAATGGCTTATTTTAGCCCCTAGTCAAACAAATTATTAACGGACTATTTGGAGGTGACTGAACCGAAAAAATATCTCTTTGTATTTTTTTGTGAGTTTGTATGTGTCGTTGTGGCTTCATCACGCGAAATCGGCTAAAAGGATTAGGAAACTATTTTTGGTACACGGGTACCTGGGTATTCACAGATGGATATATACCCATTACCCAACTTCGCGGAAGAAAAAAGAGGGGTTATGACTTTTTCTCCTCCGCAAACGAAGTTCCCTTTCCTTCTACTTTCTAATATTGTTAATCCAAAAATGCTATTCTTGGTTTGTAATTATTTCACAAATTAATGGTGTAACGGACGTGACTTAAGATACGATTTTTTGGATATATAAATAGAGCTAGCGCACTCTCCAGTCTTTGTTCAATTTATACAAGCAAACAATCACTTTACTTCGTTTTTATGGTTCCGTACCTCAATCGGTAAAAAAGGAACCCTTATAGGATCACTTTGTTGTTCTGTCCGCTTGTCTGTCTGTCAAGACCCTTTATCTCGAGAACGCGTAGAGGTATCGAGTTGAAATTAACACCATATACTTCGGGTCCCTCGAAGCTGTGAAAAAATCAAACTACATTCACTTAAAAAAATATATGCCGTAAAAACGTAGGTATATTTCGTCACTCTCAAGGGAATCAAATAGATAGGGTGCTTCCCGTTGACATAGAACTATGAAATTTGGCAAGTAATATCGTGACATACTACAAATACATACATGAATATGAAAATTATACATTTGTAATTAAATCATAAAAAATATACCTAGTCCTTTTCAAAAGATATATTTGGGCAGCCCGGTTGCGTTCAGTTTCCACCTCACTTGAATGCAATGCTATTGATATTAGGTGCAAACTTAACACAACCGGAACCGGGTAATATAATAATGTTAGGGTAAGTGAAAGTTTGTACAGAACCCTCGGTGCGCGAGTCAGACTCGCACTCGATTTTTGCATTTTATAGCATGATAAGCGCTTTAAAAAATAGTAAGTATCTGACTATTACTTATGAAACCAAAGTAATATAAATTACCATCCTTGCCATATAATTCTTATATATTTGCGGTGACTTATGTTTTGAAAGTATTTTTCATTAAATAGACATATCGAGATTATCTACCCTTCTTCTAATCCTAAAATATACGAAGTGTAACATAGGCCTCTTTTTATCCCGAAAATTGAACGGTTTCCGAGGTATAACTGAAATATTGGCCACGTGGGTGAAGCCGAGCGAAAATCCTAGCACTGCAATAATAAATTGCTGAAATAAAGTTTCTGTGTTAGTTAGAAAAACACACTCTCATTTAAGTTCTTCATGATATAGGTATGTGTTCTTCATAATATACTTATGTTAGTGCAGAGCAAGTTAATAACAGACAAATACTAATGACGTCAGAAAGAAATTATTTCCATTTCAAGTAGTACAAATGTTTTGATAAGACACAAATGCATTTTTATAACTTAAAGCTATGACGTTTTTATACAAGGGATAACATACAGACGGTAAGGACAGTAAATCAAACGGTCGTAATTTGGATGATGGGACCCGGAATTTCATGATATACAGGAAACATTAACCTATACCTACGTACATATATTTTTACGGAAGGTAACACATTCAATGCACGAACTTGCAAAAAAAATCGTACAAAAACAAAAACCCTCCGTTCCGTAGCCGTTACTACAAAAAAATTAAGTCAAATAAAAACAATTCGATGTGAAAAATGCACCAACAAAAGAGTGTATCTTGGGTACACTTGCGTTATTTGGCTGAGAAGCGCAGTCTTTCGCCAATGACTCAAAAACAGTATATCCGGACATGTCGAAAATAACTTTCGTAGAAAGTTTGAAGTTTTTACCCGACTGCGCGACGCAAAGGAGTGGTAATGTGTTTATCAGTCTATGTATGTATGTATGTATGTGTGTATGTTCCTATCTGGCACTCTAGAGACCAAACGCGTGGACCGATTTTGATGATTCTTTATTACTGTCAAAATGTCACTGAAGACATGAAAATGATGAAAACTCAAAATGGCGATAATGAGACGCCATATTGTGAAAAAGAAAAAATGAAAATTGACGTACTATATCGAGTGGGGAATCAATGAATAGGGATTTAAAAATCATTATTAGGTTTTTAATATCATTTTTTATTTGGAATTAGCAATTAGGAACTATAACGATTTAAAGTTGGTTAGCAAGCCGTTCTCACTAAATTTTCATTTAATTGCATTGTAATAAATCTGTGCAAGCTTCTCAATAACCCCCACGATAAAGATTGAGAAATTGTCTGACTTTTATAGTTTTAACTAAAAAGTATAAAATAAAAAATAATAATTAAAAAAACAAAAAACCCGACTGCGTAAAAACTAAAAAGAAAAGTTCAGTGCCCTAGAAATGTGTTAGGTTATAATGGAAATCTTTCATGATTCATGATCAATACTCACAATATACCAAATAATAAATTCTAATATGGAACATAGCGATTTTAAACACGAAAATCTTCCCAACAATGGGTATTGTTGGGAAGATTTTCGTCGATCTAGATTTCTTATGGGTCCCGACTGTTCAAAATCGCTATGTCGTTGTTGATGACTTGTTTTTTCTTTTTAGTTTTTTACGCAGTCGGGTTTTATGTTTTTTTTTTTTTCTTTTTTTAATATTTTGCGACATACGGTTTAAAGGTAGAGGCAATTTATGTAACTTTTGGATCGATTATTACCGAAAAAAATCACTAAATCAAAATAAATAAAAAATACGGTTGCTGACTAGTGACGTCATCATCAACATGAAATAGTTTGTAACAAATATGTTGGCACAAATATGTGTGAGCTTTGGATGTTACCGACTATTTGATGTGTTTCAGTGGCGTAGCTAGATAATCAAGGGCCCCGGTGCAAAAGAAAAGATTGGTGCCCCATGTCAGTTCAAGGTTCTGTTAGTCAACCAAGGACTGCCAAAATATAGGGGGCCCCGGTGCAAGGCACCGTCTAGCCCTTCAGTTAGCTATGCCACTAGTCAGGGGCCGGGGGCCCCATGAGCTTGGAGGCACCGGGGCATGGCGCCGTCTAGCCCTTCAGCAGCTACGCTATTGTGTCTGACTTACAAGAAACGCCATTTCTTTAAACATAACGTGCCTAATTCAATATTTAGGGTTAAGTAAGCACCATAATTTCCATTTTAAACTGCAGGTCAAGAGCGGAACCCTCCAAATAAAGGGTTCTAAATTAATTTGAGAACTTAATAGAGTATTCAGTGAGAACAACGGAGGTAGGCGTCCCGAATACAAATAGGTTATGATCTATAGCCGTGACATATTTTGAGACCCGAGGAAAAAATTTGAACGGTAAACTTCGTTCGCGGAGGAGAAAAAAATCATAACCCCTCTTTTTCTGTTCAGCTTAGTTGGGTAAAAAGTATCCTATAACCATCTGGAGATTCCCAGTTACCCGTGTACCAAAAATAGTTGAAATCCGTTTAGCCGATTTTGGGTGATGAAGCCGCAAGGACATACAAAAATACAAAATATAAAAAAAAAATTCGTTACAATCATTTTTTTAAATAACTTACAATATACAGACAATTCATTTTTACAACTTCATAATAGTATAGATTAAGATAATCACAAATATACTTAATGCAAAAGGGTCCCGGGTCTGAATACAATTTTGTACCTTGCAGGGTCCAGAAGTTGGTCACAGCGCTCACAGCCTACATAAAGGATGTCCAAGAGGGCAATGGACACTACAGCACCTCTAGCACAACTGTGATACGCGACTCTTTGTCGCGCGACAAATCTTTGTCGTCTCTTTCCTTTCAATACAATGTGAGAAGGACAGGTGATGCTATGTCGCGCGATAAGCGCATAGTCGCGGAGAGTTGTGTTAGACCGACTGGGGCCCTTGAACTGATAGCTTCCTAGCAAAATGCATCAGCTTAACGATACAGCGGGGTATTGCTAAAAATACAGACAATTATACAGCAAATAGTCGCACGCATTCTGTCCTCAACATCAATGCCCAATATAATATCAAAATTCTCGAATATAACACGCAGCATGGATGTCAAGATAGACCGGTGAGCTGGTTATTGTCAAAAAACTGTTGGGTACCCGGTAGGTTGGTGTTTTATTGATTTTCTTCTTAAGAGCAGTAGACAAATACCCTATGAGAATTATATGAATGCCTTGCTGTTATGGTCTAATATATATATATAGTTCAAAGAAGAGGCGTCTGAGCGTAAGGGCACTCCTTCATCATGGGAATTCATACATTATGGGTTTTGGCTACCAGCATCTTCGGGACCGTGCCGAAGGGAGCACTTTTTAGGGTTCTGTAGCCAAAATGTCAAAAACGGAACGCTTATAGTTTCGTCATGTCCCGTCCGTAATGTCCCTATGATACAGGCATTTTATTCAAAAATTACATGGTGTATATTGAAGAAATATAAAGTATAGGTGTCTGGTATAAGCTGCTACTTAGTTTGATAGTTAAATAAAAAAACAATATATTTCTAGCCCCCTGCACGCCATGCACGTAACCAACTGAAAAAAAAACTGCGAATATCAATGTTTACATATTTCGACAGTTCTTTTAAAAAGATTTTAAGGTTTCTACAGAATCTTTTTGATTTAGTAAATGTTTTCGGAAATAATCACTCCGAAAGTTGCATAAATTGTATTTTTTACGTTGTTAGTTCGATAATAATGATACTAAAAACTTTTATCATGTTAAAAACCTACATAGAAATATGAAAATTATGTAATAATGTATTTTTAAACATGAAAATGATTATACATATTTCCTTATAGTAATGGGCGACTGCTAGAAATAATGGGTGAGGATCAAATTTTTGGCAAGTAGTTTCATTTCATTTTCCTATTTTTAATTAATGCCGTTGTGACACGAAAGTTGGCATATAAATAGTATGAATAATTTCGTGTCCCAGAGGAACCAATTAAAATTAGGCAAACGAAATGCCTTTACTACTTGCCAAAAATTTGATCCCCACCCATTGGACAAAAAGCATAATATGAACGAGTACAATAACAAAAATAAATCTTAAAGCTTGCGTCCTTTGGATGTAAGAAAAAGAAAATAACATTTGAAGAAATAACCTTCCTACGCCAACGAATCTACTAATAACTGGTCACCTTTTTTTAGTCCCTCGCTTCATCTAAATTCATAGAAAAAGGTGATACTTTTACTCTGGTATCAATGGACATAAAAATGACATTCGCATTATTTAATTGGTAAAAATATTCTTCAGATCAAAGCAACCGATATGCTCGTAGTCTGAAAAATAGTACTTGACTGAGTTCCTTTTCATGAGGTCAAAACATAAGCGTATGAAGTTCTCAAGATCATCCATTTTATGACGACATAATAGAATAGAATAGAATAGAATCACTTATTTCAAGTATAAATAAATACTCATATGATGTTAGTAATTTAGGTGTAAGTAAATACAATTATTATTTTAATGTACAACTGGGGGCATGTAACCCACAACAGTAACGTATGAAGGGGCAGTCAATCCTGTAATATGTCATGTCAATTATGTCTATCATTCTCAAGATGTTGGGAATACCACGCACCTGGCTAGGGATTGCAATCCGGTCCGGCGGATCCGGTAATCGGGCCGGATCCGATAAAAACTTACCGGATATGGACCGGATCCGGTAGACCCAAAGAGACTGAAGAGACGCCACAACAGACATACAATGCGGACTACCCAACCCAAAAAGCTGATGTCAAGAGTCAAACGTCTTTCTTAATTATTCTTTGAGACGTTAATTGTTTTGTTATGTTTGTTTGGCCAAACTAGAAAAACAGTTTTTGTCAATTAACGTTATTACAATTATAACATGTCTCTTACCTAGTATTTAAAGTGCACTGTGATGTGATATATGATTATTGATTAGATTTCTGTGCGTATGTTTAATATTACGAGTATAGTATTTTATTATTGTTGATGTTACCTTTTATCGTATTAATAAAGTTGATTAAATATTACATGGTAGAGAAGAAAAGTTGGGTCAAAGTTAAAAGAACGATCATGAATCATGATCCAATACACCAAGTTAGTGGTAAATTCTTAGATTTGGCAATTAAAACTATAAAAAATCCCTAAAACTAAAGGGTTTGTTTTATTTTTTATTAAAAAGATTTTATTCTGTTATCTTTACTACGAGACAAGGTTACCATGTCTTCATGTGTGGCTGTAAATAGGTTAATAATGTTATTAAGTTAAGGCTAAATATTATTGAAGCAGATGCTTAAATTTTCATCTTACTGTGAAATTAGGCTTGTGAGACTGATTTTTAACTTAATAAGGGTGATTTTTAGCGCTAAACCATTTAATTTGGAAAAACAGCTCCGCGTGTCTACTTTACGCCCAGTCAACTGGACAAAAAGCATAATTTTGGATAGACGCAATAGCAAAACTTCAATCCGGCCGGATCCGACCGGATTGGGCTTAATCCGGCCGGATCCGGCTGGATTGAGAATTGGACCGGATTGCAATCCCTACACCTGGCGCACCAGAGATGCGGCCCTCTTACGCATGGTAGTATAAAAGCAGTTGACCCTTGCTTCCGCGAACATCCCTGATGTTGATAATGCCACATGCTGATGATAAGGTAATTAAATTTGTAACACCCCAAAATTACAAAGTTTTATTAGGGAGGAAACAATTAACTATTCCGTAAAATGGGGTTACATTGATTAATTTTGAAAATGAAATGCGTATAACTTCGTCAACTTAAAAGCAAAAATATGGAAAAACGAATATATTACCAACTTGGTACAAAGTTTTTATTACATTGGTTATAAAAAATCTATATCATACATTGGATGAGAAACAAAAGAAAAAGTTCCCTATCAACTCTATATTTAAAAAGGGGTCACTTTGATAGCTCCTGTTTTTTGAACGGCGTTCAAAAGTATCCCCTTATACGAGTAAAACACAAAAAAAAAACGTTTGATTCCGCTTATTATTTTTGAAGTTATACAGTTGTGAAGTTTAACGGGGTGACATTGATTACTGGGGTTAATTTGATTAATTATAAGTTTTTACTTTTTAACTCTGACAAGATGTTTTTTTTGTTCGTTTAATTAATGAAATAAGTTATCCTTGTAGAAATAAAGCAACAGTGCACTCAGTAGCATTATAATGTGACATAAAATCAACATACAACCTGTATCGATTTATTAGAATAAGCTATCAGTATAAGAAGTTTTCGTAGAAAATTTAGAGATCTTACTTATTACAATCAGCCTTAGATTTTAATTACAATTATATTAAAGTATGTACCTACTACATGTAGAACCGTACATACATTTGTATTTATTGTACAAAGTCCCAAAGAGAATATCATAACTTACAGAGGCAGCGTTGATTCTTATAGCTCCATCCGTAATTTTCTGTACTGCTCCTTCTAGAGCTTCTTGTGTATAATTTCTATAGTTCCGGTCACCCGGACGCGGTTTATACGTTAGCACCATCTTAATCCTACAAACGGGTTACTTTGATAACAGTATAATTTAGACGTCACTTTAATCACGGGAATTAATGGGTGAATTTGATAACTATCAATGTTGCCCCCCACCTTCCATCAAAGAAGCCCGTTGCTCAAATTTTGTAATGGAAAAAAAAATGGCTGCCACCACCAGAACGTCCAATCACGCTTGGATTCCCAAAGAAACACAATAATACAAGCAATGATAAAAAAATTAGAAAACAAAACTCACCCTTGTAGAACAGAAGTTATTCATAACACTTTTATTTGAGTAATTTTGGATGTTGCTGTAATATTTTATTTCTATCGTCCTGTAATGAGTGCTGCGTGTACGTCGCGTAGATAGGTGGCTAAACTGTCAGCGTTGCTAGTGCAAAAAAAAATATAATGATGCGTCCAGTGGATTTTTGATTTATTGGAAAAAATCTAAAGTAATCATCAAAGTTGCCCCACGATTTGAAAGTAACCCCATTTTACGGTTCCGAATTTTTATACTTACGAATGCGTCTTTCTGTGATCGTTATTTTTTGGCGTAGATGTTACATTACGCAATGTTAGTGTGGTTATAATTAACTCAAATCTAAGTTGTTTATTTGTATGATATCTCAAAAAAAAAACATCAGGACATAGTTTTCGGAATTATGAAATTTCGGAATAATCCGATGCCACTGAGATGCCCAAGGAACTTATAACCATATTTTTCTTTATGAGTAAATCCATACTATAATATTATAAATGTGAAAGTGTGTCCGTCTGTCTGTCTGTCTGTCTGTCTGTATATCTGTTACCTCTTCACGCTTAAACCGCTGAACTGATTGGAGTGAAAGGTATGGAGATAGCTTGAGTCGAGGGGAAGGACATAGGCTACTTTTTATCACGGAAAAATACCCTTATTCACGATCAATGAGTTTAAGGCGGACAAGTCGTACGTTACGCTGGAATGCAAAAACTACATAACAGATTTGCGTAAAACTCTGCAGTAATATAGCTTAGATAACAGAATAGGGTATGTGTTATCAATAACACAACTACAGCTTTTGAGGGTATTCATTCATAAAAGGGTATGTGTTATCAATAAATGGAAAAACATGACCTTTTATTCATTGACGATTTCTTTTCTTGATAATGAATAAAGAATTGGTAACCTAGCAACAGTCATCCTATCAACACGATTATGCAAAGAACACACCTTTCGTATATGACGTATCATACAAATAAGGGTATATCTTAATATAGCCGGATAATAGCCTGATGTACATTTTGGATTTGCGATCATCTCTGAATGATAAACATTTTGTTACAAAAATATGGTTTATGAATAAGATAAATACCTACATAAAAAGAGTTCTTTTTAACAATAAATGGAAAATCATCACTTTCTGTTAACTGAAATTTTTATTCCGAAGAATTTTAAAGAAATAATTGCTATGAAACCAATATGACACATAAGTACCTGTTTGCGTAACTGGATGGCATTAGTTGTAAACGCTTTTTCGTTCTTTATCTAGATAATATAAAACCTTTTAACAAAAAAATTAAACCGACTCCAAAAAAAACTAAAAAGTAAAAAAATAACGCCATAATTCAGTTTCTTCAAATTACTTACAAGTAACCGTTTGTATACTCAATCTATACAGTATATACAATTAATCTTATTTTGGCGTCCGTGCCATATAAAGAATGTGTAAAATATTGAAAATTGACGATTTTAGTAAGTTGTGACACGATGGCACCAACTCCAAAATAACATTAATTTTATATACTGTATAGATTGAGTATACAAACGGTTACTTGTAAGTAATTTGAAGAAACTGAATTATGGCGTTATTTTTTACTTTTTAGTTTTTTTTGGAGTCGGTTTTATTTTTTTGTTAAAAAGTTTATTTATTTTACACTTTTTAGTTAATCGTTACTTAAAAGTGTATCTCGTGACGATTCGAACAAGCCCAAACAGGGCTAGGATACATTATTTTATCCCGTTTACGGTTGTTCTATTGCGATTCTGCTTTTCCACGGACACTGATTCGCACCTTTTTTACGACTCGGCTTTTCCACGGATATTGGTTCTAACCCTTTGAAGAGTCAACTTATCCACGGATTTGAGAAATAAAGAACTCACTCAAGCTGATAGCACAAACTTGCCACGAGTAAAGACGCTCATGAATGGAATATACTCAAAGCTGTGATAAGTATTACGTGTCCGCCTTAAGTTAAGAGGTGCCAAAGGTATCATAATCGCAACACAACTCAATTTTTTTATTTTTTTTTTATTTAATGCAGTGGGGTATCTCGTGACGATTCGAACAAGCCCAAACACGGCTAGGATACATTATTTTATTACATAGATCTGGTGCCTACCTTCCGCCTCCATCATCAAATCAATTCGGTGGTACCATTCTTATCAGGAACATTTAAATTTGTGACTATGAAGTTACTGAGCTAAATTAATCAAGATATTTTGTCGCCACCCGTAAATCATTTATCATGGAGGAGTTCCGATGGCATTCTGTGGTCTTCTGCATCAGTTCCACTTCACCAATTTACACTTTCTGAATGCAAATGCTTATTATGTTTCTTATAATACCAAAATCGCTATATGTATGCCTGCAATATTTGAGGAGTTCCTTCAATTCCTAATGGATTTCATCATCAGATCTTCACCAAAATTAAATGGGACCAACTTGAAAGTACCTTCTATAAAACAAAAAAAAAATGAAATCCGTCAAATAGTCTTCGAGTACCTAATCGGTGAACATCCATAAAAAAATAATAAAAAAAAGCATTCCGTCGAATTGAGAACCTCCTCCTTTTTTTGGAAGTCGGTTAAAAAGGACAAGTATATAAGACAAGGACTTATTTATCAACGCAGAGCCAAAACTACTGAACTTAGAGACTTGAAATTTTCACAGTAAACACTATTTGTAACGTAGGCAAGGAACAAGAAAGGATTGTTGGAAATTTATCTCCTAACGGGGTTAAATTGGGGTTCAAAGTTTGATTTTTTTATAATGATGTTGAATTTAATTCTGAACACATCAACTGACTCGATGCAATTACAAAACGCATCGTCAGAAATGTCAACATTGTCAACAGAATTTTACTTAAAAGCTTTTCTATTGATGATGGATAGGAAGAAAAAAAACTATCTCAAAGACTTTTGTAGTGTAATTTACCAATTGTCTTGTAATTAATATATCTTTCAAACTGATGCTGGCAAAAGTCTCGAACTGCCATTTCTCTTTATATAAATAAATATATTGATGATGATTCTATTTAACCTGATGATGATTATAATGTGCACAAATTTTTTTATGAGCTGTTTTTTTGCATGTTGCAACTTCCTCGCTATAAGTGAGGTGAAAAGATTTTTGTTACACACGGGTGCAAAAAACTCGCTTTGCTCGTGGTTCAACTATAGAATCCTTTCGCTTGCTCTTGTTTCAATCCAAACTCGCGGATAATATACAACTTTGCACCCTTGTATAACAAATAACTATTCCTGACGCCACGCCTCTGGGGGGTAGTTTATGACCGTTCGTCGTGGGGAAGGACCTCCAGAGGCCTTCTTCGAACAAACATGTTCATCTTATACCTTAATGAAAGTCTTTATGATGTTTACGAGTAAATGTGATTGATCTACGTTCACTCATTCGAAACAAATTAAGGGGTTAAAGATGGAATTCACACTTAGCAGCGCTTTAATTACCATTCAGTTATTGAAACGAAAGATAAACATGACCATGGGACAAAATTAGTCATGCCTGTTGTTTATTCTCAATATTCCCGTCCAGTATTTTGTACCAACGGTTGACACATCTATCGTATTATAAAATATAAAAAGTGATAAATTTTTTTTTTTCTGTTTCCGCGATTATTACCCATTGAAATAAAACAATTTAACGGAATTAGTAATGAGGTAGCCTGGGAGGTATTCTTTGCAGCGTTTCTTTTCTCCTCAGTACGCCTCATTAGGGAAATGCTGCTAGGTAAATTATTAAAATAAAAATAAAATAATTAAGCCCTTCTGGCACATGTGTAACTGTCTTTACGGTATACATCTGGCATGTATGTATTTTATTTGTTTTTATTTTTTAATGGGTAGTTTGCACAAATTGTAACTTTGACAGAGCAAAGTATATCTTTTCTCAGTCCATGGAAAGCTGAAAAGCTTCCGAAACGTCGGGAACTAAAATGAGATAATATACGCGATATAATCCGTTAAATTTTTTCATTTCAATATTAAAAGTGATATTTCTGATGTACCTACATTGAAGGTATTTTGAAAAAGTTGGTAAAACGGGCTATTTATATCGTAAAATATATATTTTATTTTTTGTACGTTTGTGTATGTAGTGTACGCTTCATCACTCCAAAACGGCTACACGGATTCCAACTATTTTTGATACACGGATATTTTGGGTATCCATAGATGGTTATAGGATACTTTTTACTCGACTACGCAGAACTAAAAACGAGGGTTATGATTATTGCAGTGGAAAAATCAATCAGTACTGAGAGCGTTTAGACACACAAGCAAATAATGCATGCGTAATTAGTTATACCTACATATTTTGTATGATGAAATAAATAAAAACATACGTATGTATTTGTGTATCTGTTTGTCAGTCTGTGGCATCGTAACACTTGAACGGATAGACCGGTTTTTTTTTTCTGTTCAACAAAATCGGTTAAGTAACGAAGTATGTTATAGTATCATTTAGCGCCGGTGACTTTGTGATGATGAGTTCAATATTTTATATTTATAGATATGCTGACTAAAATAATATGTAAATGACTTTCAGAAATTTAAATATTGTACCTATTCTAATTGCAATTCTGATTAATTTGTATTTTTTTTTATCAGTTTGGTGTTAGTTATTTTATTAATCATAATCATGATGTAATTTTTTTTTTGTGTATTTACTGACATAATTATGAAATAAGTATGTTTCTGACTCTTCAAATCGGACATGACTATCTAAACTTTGACGACATGTATACAATTGTGAATCCATAAGAATTGTATTCTAGTAATTGTAATATTTGCATGCCGTATATTCGGCAGAATTATTATGAACTTATGAAATTGAAACACTAACAACAATAATACTTGCGAATAAATGATATCTATCTATCTATCTAAGTACATGGGGCACCATGTTACTGTAGACCTTAGAGATGACGTGGACATCAAGAAGGAACGCAGAGCGTTGTCGATTAAGGCTAATATGGTTTATGTTGCACACCTGTAATTGAGGTACAGGCTAGCCGTGGTCCCTGTATATCGATATTTGTTTTTATCGTCTTCAGGATACGGTTGAAGTTCCCCCGATCCACTTGTAGTTATTACTACTAACGCAGCTTTTTGGCGAAGTATGGCACAAACGTATATGGCATAGGTCACGATGCATGACTTTACTCTAATACCAATATCTTTAAGTGTATGCGTAATTTTAGTAAAGCGTAATTTGTCTGCGCTGGGTGACTCAGTCGAGACGGTTTTCTTCTAATTCGCACAGAAGTCACATGTTTTGTCAATCTGGGGGATTATTGCCTATCGAACTTTTGACAATTGGTATCAGAATCAACTGTCATAACCCATACAAAATCATGACAGTTGATTCTGATTCCGAGCGTCAAACGCGTTAGGCAATAAGGGGGCCTATGATGCCCGCGTTTATCACGCGATAAATGATATGATAACACGCCTGTCACTCTCGCACTCATATACGTTTCAGATGGTGACGGCAGTTATTTATTTATCGCGTGACAAACGCAACCATCATAGGCCATCATAGGGTTTCACTAGTTCAGTAACAGTGCTGGCTTTGCGCCCTTTTTAAATATCACTCCAAACACAATCGTTTTAAAATCAATAATAAAGATGAGTTGATATTTAAAACATTTAATACGGGATTTGCAAAAATACTCCTGAGTATTTAGCAGAGGCGTGGCGTCAGGAAAATAACAATGGAAGCCGTATTCTTTTATGAACTAAACGATAAAGGTGGTTATAAGTTTTTCCTTGGGCAACCCGGGAATCAGCGTATACGGGCGCTACGCCACTGGTATTTAGTATCGTTAGCATATAGTTAATTTAAACAAAAACCGGCTAAGGGTATGTTGGACTATGCTCAGTATAGGGTTCCGCAGCCGTTCATAGAAAAAAGTGCACTGCAGATGAAAAAAATACGATATGAAAAGCGCATTAGCAAAAGAGCGTGGAGATACTTACGTTATTTTGCTGAGAAGTGCAGGTTTTTGGCAATAACTCAAAAACCGTATATCCGATCATGTTGGAAACAAACGTTGAAAGTAATTATTAAGCTTAATTTTTGTGATTTTGTTCCATATCTTTTTGGACATACCGTTTAGGAGATAGACGCAATTTATGCTACTTTCGGAGCGATTATCATTGCATCATTTT
Organism: Hedya salicella; assembly: GCA_905404275.2. Lineage (NCBI taxonomy): Eukaryota > Metazoa > Arthropoda > Insecta > Lepidoptera > Tortricidae > Hedya > Hedya salicella. The sequence goes on from FR990115.1 coordinate 10,193,067, forward strand.
TTTTTTAAACCTCAGTCTTTTTAAATGAACTGTCGATATTTGTACCACACATTGATATTGTTGAAAAAAATTTTTTATCAGTTTCGGTTACATGTATTGTATAGAGTGTCTCCCCTAAAGATGTTTTTTTTTTGTTATTTAACTATTCTCGTTATTTAAGTAACAGAAGACACCTTATACTCCCAATTTCATTTACATCATGTAGTTTTTGAGTAAAATGCTTGTGACATACGGATGGACGGACGGACGAACGGACGTGACGAAACTATAAGGGTTCCGTTTTTTGCCATTTTGGCTATAGAACCTTAAAAAAGTCCAATTTAATTTTGACACGTTAATTTAATATGTGTTCTTCTTCCAGACCCTGGTTCTATATCATATTTTGGCGATTTGGCCAGTAACCGGAGGGTGGCCAATGGCCCTAAATCTACTAAATTTCTGCACAAGCTATTTAAATCACCTTGATCCCAATTTTGCACTAGAAAAAAACTCACCTTCACAAAATCCACAAATCCGAGCACAGGCAGGATTAAAAACAAAATATTCCAAATTTGAATTAATTCGAATTTTGAAGACTATTTCGCACGACGGTTGGTGTGACTGTGCTGCGAAGATAGGACTCTCTCCCTTTTATATGAGGCGGGATGGGGGCGTTATACAGTGGTGCTAACTTGCTCGGGGTAGTAATTTTCCTATTGAAAACGGCTGCGGGTTGAAAGGGCCAAGAGCCGGAAGACCTAGCGTAGGTAGGGAGGGACCTCCAGAAGTCCCTTAGTGTGAAAATCTTGTGAAGGTTGCTAGGGCGGTGCATGTGCCTGCGGGTCAAGCGCGCAAATCATTAGCCATACCTAATTAACCATATAAATGACGACACACACCTGTAGGTAAGTAGGTATTTTTTATTGAAAAGTATAAAATGTTTTTTTTATATATGTGAATATTTTTGAATATTTAAAGAATTAGTGCCTCAAAGAAAATTCTTCTCCGCCGCGTAGCGGCCGGGAAATGCTCCTTGTAGACCAGAGTGATGTGTTTATAAGGCTGCTCAAATTTTATAACGTTCCTATAGATATACGTGCGAAAATAAAGACAATATTTAGAGTCTAAACTGAGACTTATATATATCTCTCAGTTATATTAAATCTTCTATACTCCAGTTTCAGTTTATAGCCAATAAACAAGTTTACACATTTTCATATATTTTAAAACATTGAAATATTGTGGTGTACGGGTTGGACCATTGTGGACGCCCCGCTGGTTTACTCCCCACGCAGAAACGAGGCCCGGTGATACGGGGAAAGTAAACTTCGGTTAACTGTTCCAATCGGCCCGGTGCTACTACAAAGGTTAAGAATTACATTTAACCGCGGCTTCGCCCGCGTTAGGAGAAATGAGTCGCCTCTGTTTCAATTAATGATTGTCCATACAAACTTCACCCCCTTTTCACACTGTAAAGGTGCGTCCAAACTTGTATCGTTTGCTCGCATCCGATCACCGTGCCGTGGCATGACTGCGTATCGCGCTGCTTAGACGCTCACTGCCGGCGCGGCGATCACACCGCACTCATCCGATATAAGTGTGTGATACGCGTATCAACACGGATTTCGAGCGATCAGATCGGCGCAACGTCCAAACGCGTGATCGTGACACGCGATCATGCCACGGAATGAAGATCTGATCGGGCAAATGATACAAATGTGGACGCACCTTTAGAGGATTTTTGGGATAAAAACTATCACATCTCCTTTCCAACGTCTCGAACTATCTCCATACCAAATTTCATCTAAATCGGTTCAGCAGTTTTAGATCAGAAACAGGCAGACAGAGTTTCTATCACATTTTTAATACTAGTATTAAGTAAGAATAATAAGGACTAGTAATTAGTATAGTAAGGATTGACACTGGGAAAACTGGGAATCTCGACAAGTTTCGAAGTATCAATCTATTGTCCTATTAAATGATCTACATGTTTATTATCCATTAATAAACTTTATTAGTCAGTGTCTTAAGTCAATCTCCAAGTTAAATTAAATCATAAACTAAATTGTAAACGTAAAAAGTGCTTCCCTTCGGCATGTTCCCGAACATGCTGACAGCATTTTCTCGCTGTATAGCAAAGCGACGATACGCTACGTTATGCGAAGAAGCTGTTAGCTCTTCGATCCCCAGGAATAGGTACTTAACTCCTGGTAACGAGAACCACTAAAGGCTAGAGTCAAATAAAACGTAAACGTTAACTTAACCATAGATTAACCATTCACTTCCACTCGTCCTTATTTAGTAACACTGAATTTTATAAAACGAAACATTCTAACCATGCCAAGAACAGCCATGCAATTTTGAACATACATGGAAACAAATGAAAGTTCTTTATCTTTAAAGTGCGATGGAAGGCCCTTTATTACGGCGAATGCTGAACAAATAAAGTCAATTAGCTCAAAAGTGCACCTTATTCTGTAACAGCCTCTACTACGAGCGTTTGAACCGCTGCCGTTAGAGATCCTTCCAGTCACGCATAACAAAAAAAATTAGGACACAATTTTACACAAATCAAACTAATCCCATGGCTTGTGTTATGAGTATTACGACTTGTGAGCCATAACTCACTAGGTGACCGCCATGAGGGATTTTGATTCGACGATCATTGTCCCGATAGTCGTTTTAGCACTGGACTTTTAGCGAAGAATCTCGAGCCTCAAGAGGCTAGCTAGATGGTCGAATCAAGGGTCAGAAATAGAAGGCAGTAATCTTGGATACCGGGCCTTGTAACCGGTATGTATTTAGGTTGAACCGGTTAATTATTTTGGTTACGTTCGAACGAATTAATTTGGGAACGTTATCTACTGATGGAGCGCTTTCTAACTGGTTAATAGATTTCGCTCTCCGTTTGCACTCCGAGGTGGCTCCGAGATATTAAACGTTTAATCCGAGCGGTTTTTAGCGAGCTTAACCTTTATTATCGGTTAAGCTCTCAAAATGTGTCTCTAACCGGTACGGACAACAAACCGGTTTTCAAGCCCTTCTGGATACTGTGCACATCCTCAAAAGGTTCCCTTCTCTGGAGCCTTAACCGCTAGCTTGAGACCTGCCCCACTGCCGGCGGCAGCCAGGTTAGGTTATGCTTTAATTTTTAAGGTGTATGACGAAAACCCAACATGACGCCGAATACAGAACAAATAAAACTCATTAGCTTATTATTCTACATTATCTGTAATATAATGAGCATTTAAACCGCTGCAGCTAGAGATTCAAATAGCATCGCACATTAATATAAAATCGCCCCAGTGCGTCTTAAGCTCGCGCACGAAAATTGGTAGCCCGCCGTTCGTGATAGCGGTTCAAACGCTCGTAGAAATAGCCAATAACGGTTTTAATTTATGGTATAATTTAAATACTATGTATGCTATGATTGTGACATAATAACCCGTGACATAGTTTATAAGTGGTAAATAGAAAATAGCTCTGTCTATTGTCACCGACCTCGTAATCAAGAAAAACATGGTTGTCGGTAAAGTCGGTTTACGGGCGATAATTTTATAGCGTGGAATAGAGATCGATGCGTCACAAGCTGAACGCTCGGCTCGTGACAAAAACCTCGGCTCATGACAGTAAGCGGAACGTGACACTTTTTTTGTGTGTGCAGCAAGCGTTCATCGATTTAAGCTAAGCGTCCACAGGCCGGCATCGGACGCATCGGACGCATCGCACGTAACGGATTTTGGTATGCCTTGTACATAAACTCATACAACAGCGTCCACAGCTAACGGTGTGAAAGACGTCAAAAATAAGTCCGTGTAATAATGAGCTGAAAAGCTCTATCGGTACAGATATAGTCCAAAATCGACACCGAAATAACTTGGAGAATCGTTCGTGATCGAATCGTCAATCATTTAATATCATAATTGATTGACATTTCGGGAGTACGAGTCTCTGAGTTTTCCTGAGGATTCTTTTCGTAAGTCTATATAAATTTATCGAAAGAAGCTTAAACACGTTGCAAGTGTCTTATTTCTAAAATTATTATGGTCCAGAGAAAAAAACTGAGGATTCGTTCTTCTTGTGACATCTAGTCCATTTGATCCCGAAGATCTATGTATTATTGTTTAAAATAGACGAATGTTCATTTAAGGTAAACGTCGCAATGCTTGACAGCTTAATTGCAATAATTGACACCCTGTTTGACACCTTCATTGCTATGCATTAAAGTTGAAGGTGCCCACTAATGGGGCAGTGTCAGGTACTGGGATATTTACCTTATATACGTGTTTGAAAATTTAACGAAATAATGTACTTTGTAGTTCTGCCACCCTACTGAAACTGAACTAGTTTGTGCAGATCTCCATACAAGTTCGGTTTTAAATGAGGTATTTTGAGTAGAAGGCCAAATCTTTTTTGTGTTGTATTTCACGCAAATGGTCAATATATGTCCATGTATTATTATTTCATAACATGATGAACATATCTCAGTGACTTTTTATGATATTGAAGTAGTTTTTTCACCAATGTTTTTACTGTTGAGAGGTCGTACTACAACATTAAGATACAAAAAAAAATTGACAACATTTCAATTAATGTGATTTCCAATTATTGCCGCGTACTGACTGAATACCATTTATTTGTTTCATTTGTAGGTATATAGTTTTTTTATTATATTTTATATGTTACCACGTCTTGTCTTTTACTCCCGACAACTAGCCAGGCTACACGGTAGATAAACGAATCATTTATAATATTATTTATTTGGCAACCGGTTTGGCTTAACGGGAGTAACGTTGCCAGCGACGCTGAAGGTCCTGGGTTCAAATCCTGGTAAGGGAAAATATTTGTGTGATGAGCATAAATATTTGTTCCTGAGTCTTGGATGTTTTCTACTTATGTATATAAGTACATATATCGTCGTATAGTACCCATAACCAAGCCTTATTGAGCTTATCAAGGGACTAGTTATCTATTTATTTTTCCGTATTTAGTTAGTTCAATTTGTGTAAAAATTGTCCTGTAATATTTATTATCTTATTCTGTACTAACTATTTGCCCCACAATGTGAGACAGACAAATTGATAAAATGTTTTCAATAAGCATTAAAATTTTATTAATCGCGTTAATAATTTTGTAATATGAATAGTGGTTTAAGTATAAGTATAACATTTATGCTTAATAATAGTTGAGGTATGCCATGTAAACTAGTAGACTCTAAGTTAAAACAGTACATACCTATTTTACTTCCACATATATGAGGCGTATGAGAAAGAACTAGGACTTTAATTTGATGGTTTACGAGTACTATTACCTACGTCCTAGTGGACGTTTGGGTCAGAATATAGTTTTTTTACTGTTGTTCAGGAGTATGTCGTCTGAAGTTTATCACCGCAATAATCCTTGTAGCGTGTAGTTAGAAAGAGACGGATGCTGCACTGCACGCCATTGTAAAACTGTATGTTTGTTCATACGATATAGGTTATATAGTAAGCCGTATAACCTAAAGATAAAGTTAATCATTTATTTGGTATCATACATTTTTACAATATTTCCAGGGGCCCCGCACTAGGCTTCGCGTCTATCGTGACGAACTAATTAAAAATTACCGCAGAAATTACAAAGTTACACAGTTACATTACAATAAAAAGAGTTAGAGATACTTAATTGAGAAAATAAAATAGTAAAAATTGGTTGTCTGTAAAGTCGGTTTACGGACGATAATTTTAGGTAATAACGCTGTGATATGAAAAGTTTGATGAAAAATTGCATACTTTTATGAATTTACAAGCCGCACGCTTACGACCCGGCCACGACATTGCGCGAATTGCGGCGCGGGAAGCGTTTTATCTGTTCATTGCGCGGTTGAGACGCGCACCGCACTGTGGCTAGTTGGGATCACACGCAATGAATTAGAAAAACCGCTGCCGCTGCCGCCACCGCTCGAAGTTCTGGCCAGGCCATTAGGCCGATCGCGCCTCTATCGCTTGTTCCACGCTCTCGCTTGCACGCTCGTCTCAGGTGGAACGTAAAAGCGGAACGTGACAATGATTTATGCTTTTTTGTGCGTGCAGCCGGCGTTCATCGATTTATAAGAACGTTATCACGTCAAAAAGAAACTTAAACAAAACCTATATCGTATGACTTGTACAGCCAATTAGCACATAAGATGTATTGGATTGTATACTTTCTATACAGTCCTTACAGCGCTTAAATTGGCTGGTTAATGGCCGTATACGTATACAGTTCGTATGCCACACTCCGCGCGCGAATCCCGAGGAATCGTAACAAATGTTGTGTTGTCAATTATGTGACGTAAAATAGCGGTGATCTGTGCGTAGTTGGCACAAAATTGACAAGACAACATTCCTTTTGATTAAGTTAAGATTAAGATCGACACGGGAGTGCGGGATATGAAGGGACAGTCGGACGCGGCGCACGTTTGTTTTATTTTTATTCTCTGCTGCTATAGCGGCTGCTGTAATTACACATTTTGTAAACATTTTAAGTGTTCTTGTACTCATTTAAATAAAACAATTTAAACGGATTATACCGCGTAATTATATTATTTATTTTAAGTTCCCTACGTTTCGGAAGCTTTTCAGCTTCCGTGTTAACGGGGTTCACTTAGAAAACATATATTTTCCTCTGTCAAATGAGATAATATACGCGATATATTTCCTTTTAGATAGTTTTATTTAAATTAGTGATAATCGCGGAAACAGAAAAAAATATTATGTACAGTCAGGGAATTTAAAGGTATGTCACTTTTGAACCTTAATACCATTACATACAGTCGAAAAGTGACAAACCTTTAAATTCCCTGACCGTACTTTTATTGTTTAAGAGCTGGAGCCCTGTAGCAGCCATGGAGGCAAACCAACAAGCTTCAGCGGGAAGGAGGCTTAGTAATAGGGTTTCTTTTGTACCTTTTGAGTACGTAACCCTAAATATTCACACGGGAGACACAGAATGGTGGGGGAGACCGGGTAAGGTTGTCTCACAGGTCGGTTCTCACAGCGGCCATATATACTATGAACCGGTATCGAAAGATCGCGCGAACTATATCTCCCTCCTACATAAATCTCTCCCGATCTTTCGACACAGAACGATGAACTTATTGGTTCGTTCAGTCTTCTGTTTATAGGCTTCGCGTGTCAACCAACCCATGAGACAAGCTTAACCTTACCCTAACAGTTCTTCTCGAATACATCACTGATAAAATCAAGCCTTAAAGAAATAAGTCGTACCTATAACCTACAACAGATTGCTCGTAGAACCGATGGCGATTGGGGCCGTCGAGTTCTTGACCGGAGTCCATGAACCGGAAGATGAAACGTGTGTAGCCCCCGCAAGATGGACAGGTGACCTGGTGAAGGCTGGAATCCACTGGATGCAGGCGGCGCAATGAGTCATAGCGGTATTCTTTAGGGCCTATGCTCAGCAGTAACAAACACTCCATATCATTGGAAAATCAGCTGATATATTACAGGGTGCGTATTTAACGCGTTCACAAGTATCAAGGTCAAATGTAAATTGGAAGCAGCCTTTTAATTATTGTTATACATAATTATAGGCATACGACATGGATTGATAACTAAAATTACTAGAAGGGGTTCACGTGTGTATTTATCTAACACTGTTAATGCTATACTATAATAATCAATCATTACAATATATAGGCTTCTCAGTAATTGAGTCGCCTATATGTTTTATTGATTGGCCATAGGCATATCGATATGCCTATGGCCCGGCCACGACTTTGCGCGACCAGCGACAGCGGCGAGCGTATTTGCAATACAATGCGCGTGTTGCTAGTTAACCCATGTACAATGACCGTGGAATTAGGGCTTGTAACCCGGTAAATTCTTCGTACCGGTAAGAGCCACACTCTGAAAGCCAAACCCATAATAAAGGTTATGCTCGCAAGAACATCGCTCTAACCAGTTAATGTCTCGGAGCGCAAAATATGGAGCGAAATCCATTTACAGTATTGGTTTGCTTGCTATACTAATTGTTCATGTAGTTGACTGCCGTTGCGCCGCTATCAGTGCGACAGCGTTCATTGATCCTGTATCCGAACACGGTTTAACCGGTTAGAGAGCGCTCCGAAATAAAGTTTCTAGATCAATTCGTCCGAACGTACTAAATAATTCACCAGTATAAACTAAATAAATATCGGTTTATTTGTAACCGGTTACAAGCCCTGCGTGGAATGGACAGTGAGTTCGCTCGCCACTGCCGCTGGTCGCGCGTTGTGGGGCCGGACAGTAAGCTTAAAGAGTAAGTAAAGAGAAAGAGCAGTAGCGTGAAGAGGTAACAGACAGACAGACACACTTTCGCATTTATATTATTAAGTTTGGAATAGAAGGTGCCCACAAATTCTTTTGCGGAAGAGACAAATCTCATAACCAGGGATCGGAAACTCGGGAGCTATTATACCTACAACTAGCAAAATTCCGGAAAAAGCTAAGCAAGCATGGAGTCGGCTTAACGTAATAAACGTAACCTACAGCGAAAGATGCCGATGTCAAGCAATTGCGGTCTTGCCGTCCTTTTTTACGTGCTAAACATGAAACAATGACGGAAATACAAATATACCACGTGTGCAGCGGTAGGTTGATTACCTGTTTATTTTTGCATAGGTATGTACATTTTACTTTTTGTTTTACAAATATCATGATAATAATCACAATTTTTGCAATTTATTAGTGGATCACTCCACTAGTGTTATTATTATAAACAAAGATCAGAAACAAATGAAAAAAAATTTCGACGATACTGGACTTGAACCAGTGCCTTGAGCCAGACCTTTAGGTGTTTTTTTTTAGGTGGACGATTAGCTCAGATGGTAGAGCGTGCTGCCCCGGTCTGGCTCAAGGCACTGGTTCAAGTCCAGTATCGTCGAAAAAATTTTTCATTTGTTTCTGATCTTTGTTTATAATATGTACATTTTGTTTTGATTTACTGATTAAACGAAGATACATACCCATCCCATTATTTTTACTAATAGTAACAATACAACGTTAGTTTGATGTCAACTAATACTGTATTGTCAGTTAAATGAAAAACACATGAATTACATAAAATTTTGATCATAGGAACAACTAAAATAGTCTATTTAAATACTTTGATACAATTGTATGGCTGTAATTCTAATTTTCGGTATTTCGGGAAATCCCGGGAAGTTAATTAGTAAAATTCAATTGAGTCCGCCTCCATACTAGTCAACATCGACGCGGCGTAGGCACTGAGCCCGAAGTTTAGGTATAATAGCCCCCGAGTTAATCCCTGCTCATAACCTAACCCTCTTCAGCGTAGCGTGGCAAAAAATATCCAGGTCATGTACCAAAAATAGTTGAAGTCCCTTTAGCCTTTTTGCTGTGACGAAGCAGCAACAGATACAAACGAAAAAAACGCGTGACCTTCACATAGTCCGTTTCATTTGTTTTTTTTTTCTGTCCACACATTTCATTATAATCATTGAAAGTCATATTGTAATGTTAGTCATAAAATAAATTTTCAGGATATTTGGAAATGTCGTCCTGTTTAAACCATTAGGTTAGGTTAGGTTTATTTTGTGTCAATCCCGAAAAGTTAACGGACGGAGAACTGAGACAAACATTATTTATTTATCGTAAGGCTTTACAACGTTCAAGGACCTCTCCAAAGCAGCAGCTGCCTACCTGAAACGGGCAAAATTTTAAGCTAGTTTTCATTATTTTAATCAATTCCAGTTTTACAAACATTATTATGTGACTTAAGAGATTTTATGGCAGTCAATAAAACAAGTCATTTTTGCTTCTTTGTCAGTTATATAATGAAAACTTCAGGTTCACTCAACACTTATTTTATTCCGACCACACCGCAGCACAGTTAACAACCAAGTGAGTCAAAATGGCGCCTACGTTCCCTTCCATGACGTTTCCCAGTCCCGTCATCATGACTTCAAAGTGCATTAACTACCCATCATTCAGGTATATAATAATCATAACAATTACTTCAATATATTTTTTGATAAGATATAATATAACTCACTAAAATGCGAAATTAAATACACAACATTATAGTAACAACTTTGCCAAAAAACCATATGAAGTTATGATGACGTCGAAAGTACGAACGAAATACGAAATACTAATTTCAAATTAAAAATCGAATGACTTATCTAAAAATCACAACAGTTAGTAAAACGGTTTTATTAGTTTCTCATTAGCGCTTCCAAAAATCTAAGTCCGTGGAGGCGCCAAAGATCTACCATGACACCTTGTAATCATTCCATTGATTACGTCGCGCGTCACAAACTGAATGGAAGGGTAATTAATGACTATTAGCTAAGGATTCTGTGCTTTAATATGTACCTAGTTTTACCACCGGACTTCGCCTACGAGTTTCGTATTTCTTACTTGGTTCAATCAACTCTTATCTGGACCTCGTTACAATGGTTGCCTGAGTTACTCTTTAAAACTACAATTTTATACGATAAAAAGTGAAAAAATATGTTTTTTCTATCCCATATAGGTTTCGCTAACCGTGTATCAAAACTAGTTGAGATCCGTTTAACCGTTTCGACGTGATGAAGCCGCAACGACACATATAAAAAATCTGTAAATATATTTTTCGATCCAATGACCTTCAAATATATTTTTTTAAATATGTTTAACTAGAAGGCGCCCGCAACTTCGTTCGCGGAGGAGAAAAAGTCATAAACCCTCTCTTTTCCTCATCTGGACATACCCAGCTACCCGTGTGCCAAAAATAGTTGAAATGCGGTTAGCCGATTTAGCGTGATGAAGCCACTACGACACATACAAACATTTTATTCTTACAACTTTATAAAAGTACTAGCTGTCCTGCGATTTCATCCGCCTAGAGATGCAATTTATAGGTTACAAAGTTTCACCCTCTTGTTCGTCCCTAAAAGGGATGAAATTTGACATAAATTATAGCTTACGTCCTATTCTCATTTAGAAGGTATATATATAACTGGAAAGCTTCATAAAAATTCGTGCAGTAGTTTTGAGATTAAGTGGAGCGTACATACATACTTTCACGTTTATAATATAGATAGGATAGGATAGATGTATATGTATACATTTCATTTTTATATTATGATACTTAAGTGTATAAGACAGGCCTTTTCCAAGGACCGACCGTTCGCTCTCAACCAACGGTTTCCTGCGATCGCACGACTAAAGTGTGAATAAACCAAAAAAACTGTTAGACACAAATAAACGATTTGAATTAGAAATTAAATTGTCGCCGGCAGTATGTCCGTACCGATGCGAGATGCCTTCAAGAAAAGAGCGTACTCCCACCTGAAAAGCTGGCAACGCACTTGTGACTCCTCTGGTGATGCAAGTGTCTATGGGCGACTACCATCAGGCGATCGGTCAGTTCGTTTGCCCCATATAAAATAAAAACCGGACAAGAGCGAGTTGGACTCGTGCACTGAGGGTTCCGTACAAAATATACGCTACAAATGGCCGTATCTATGAAAATCCAGTGTTATATGTTGGTTACTGATATAGACAGACTGATATAAAAAAAATGTTTTTCCTATTTATTTTGTTGATTGTGCTATAAGCTATATAAGCTATGCTATAAGTTTGGTATTCCTACATACCAAACTTCAAGTTTCTGTAACAACTGGAAGTACTCTATTAATTTCCAAAAGTGTCCAAATATACGTTTTTTGTGGCATAAGCGGCCTTATCTTTTTTTACGTAATCTTAGAAGTTTGGGACCGTAGACCTGAGTATACAGTTTTAATTTCAACTCGATACCTCCACGCGTTCTTCAGATAAAGGGACTTCACAGACAGACACACAGACAGACAGACTGACAGACGGACGGACAACAAAGTGATCCTATAAGGGTTCCGTTTTCTCCTTTTGAGGTACGGAACCCTAAAAAGGATAGATACGTTTTTCTCCTAACTCGAAACCAGCAATACCTACATTTCTGTTTGACATACGTACAGGTGCCTTAATATGTTTGACACTCACGTTTCCACTTAAATTCTTATTCTCTGAGTACTCTGTGTCATTTATTCTAGTTCTTGCAATTTCGCCACCTCAACTTTCAGACAAATAATTAATTTAGTACCTACTATTTACACATTTGCACATTGACTTTATGGAGAAGTTAAAGAAAATATGGAAGAACAACATTACCAAAGCCCATATTTTAACCGACTTCCAAAAAAGGAGGAGGTTCTATGTTCTACTGTTTGTATTTTTTTTATGTATGTTCACCGATTACTCCCCCAATTGTGGACCAATTTTATTTTTATTTTTTTATTTGAAAGGATATACTCCCGAGGTGGTCCCATTGCCACCAAGTTGGTATCTGATGATGGGATCCCAGGGAAATCGAGGGCAATCCTGAAATTTTATAGGCACTTATAACGTTTTTCATATATTTTCTTAAGCTATTTAAGTATTTGCATATGGTAGTCATCATCTCATCATACTGAGCTGATGACGGAAGGTACAACTCCTTAATAGTTACGAGTTAGAGGATAATTCTTAAAAAAAACATCTATTATAGGTAAATACGTTAAGACTGTTAGTCATATTCTTAACCTAACTTCTTATACGCTTTGGTTGGCAAGATGGTTAGCTTTAAAAAATAGGCAATAACTTCACTTGCTTTAAATCGAGCGGAAGAGAGTTCCACAACAGTAGCCTGAGGTAAAAAACAATTAAGAGAATGTAAGGAAATACTTCGTTGATGTCTATTTAGTATGCAAGACCTAAATTATTATATCTCGACCTAAATTATCATTCTACAAAAAACAAAGCTTATAAATAAGAAAAGAAGCCACCCCTTACAAAATTGAATTCTAAATTTAACCACCCATGTATTTTTTAACCCGTCGATTGTCTTTTATCTAATTTGCATGGAAATTAATTTCATTGCGACTGTTGTCTTAAATTTTGACGACTTCGGCCTGAGGGAGGTGATATTGCGACATTTTATCGATACCTATGAAATGTTAGGGATTTTTAGGGTTCCGTACTCAAAGAGTAAAAGGGGACCGTATTACTAAGACTTTGCTGTCCGTCTGTCTGTCTGTATGTCTTTGACGAGGTTGTCTCATGAACCGAGATAGCTAGACAGTTGAAATTTTCACACATGATGTATTATTTATGTTGACGCTATAACAACAAATACTAAAAAACCGGCTAAGTGCAAGTCGGACTCGCGCACCGAGAGTTCCGTACAAAATATACGCTACAAATGGCTCTGTCAATGAAAATCCAGTGTAAGCATAGCCCTGCCCTACTCCTAAGCAAAATGTACGCGGTCCTTGATCATTTTATACATGGTTACTGATATAGAAAGACACACATAAAATTATACTGTTTTTAGTATTTCTGCTGCTATAGCTTTACTTTATAATTAGTATAATTCTATGTCTGTCTGTCTATTTTATGAATCAACTAGCTTCTGCCCGCGACTTCGTCCGCCTTAAATTCGTTTATCGCGAATAAGGATATTTTTCCGGGAAAAGAAGTAGCCTATGTCCTTCCCCGGGACTCAAACTATCTCCATATCAAATTTCATCCAAATGGCAATTTTAGCGCCACGATACTCGTGGGCTCGTAGCACATGTTTGAGTAACGATTGCACCTCCCTCCTAAGTAGCACGATAACATTCAGGTGCAAACTTAATTCAATCAAATGTAGTAGTTTTTAAAAGTTGAATTTTTATAGCGACCGATTAGTAAAGTTTGCATCAAAATCTGTTCAGCTGTTTCCACCTGATGCGCGTACAAATAACAGAGCAACAGTACAGACAAACAGATAAACAGATAAACGAATAAACAGATAAACAGATAAACGGGCAAAAATTCTAAAAACTGTTGGAACGTGTTCTGTTATCGATTATAAGTATCCCCGGCCAATTTTTTTTCGAATATCTTCCATGTACAGACTTTAGACCCTCTTCAGCTTTATTATATGTATAGATATAAGATGATCAAACAGCGCGTACATTTTGCTCAGGAGTAGGGGGGTCAATTTCAGAGCGTTTCAACCGCACTCATTAGCATACACCGGTTTGGCGGGGGCAAATTTGTACTGACGTTTAATAGTGCGAGGACACATTAAACTAATTTTATTAGTTGATATCGATAAAAATGATGTACAACCGTTGGGTAATTTCAAGAATTTGAATGAAGAAGAAAACTACATACACAAAAATAAACTTTTTGCGTAATAAACGTTTTTTAATATTTAATATAATTTCATAATATACAATCAAAATTTTCTCCACATTTTCAGCCTTTAATTTTCGTCTCCTGGGTGACAATATCCATTTTAGCCAACTAAATGACCTTTCTAAGTCAACTGTAGTAATTGGAGCAAATTCAAACAATTTATAGTATTGATGAATTTCTACTATATGACTCAGTTCTATTTCTTTTCCGGATACCAAATCATTTAATGTTTTTAAAGTTGAAATGCCGACGTTTTTCTCTAACACTGTTTGAAGTTTTTTGTGAATAATTTTGCCCTGAGGATTCAAACGTAATCTTGATATATGTACTTTTAACTTATGGACAATATTCAAACTGGCTTCTAGACTTAAATTTTGTGTTTGTAATTTTTCAATGGTACTTGGTATGATGGATAGATTGTTGGCTATCCATTTCAAATCGTTGAGAATGTTTATATCATTCATTGCCCGTTTTGCTTTTAATATACACGTTGATTCTTTGTTATTAAATATTCGTACGACTTGCTTGATGGCTGGTAAATATTTATGATAGTAAATAGCCGCTTTCATCCATGTTCCCCATCGTATTATCGTCGGCTGTGGTGGCAAAGGAACGTTCGGTAACATTTGGCGAAATATTTTTATTCTTTTAGGTGATTTCAGAAATACCTTTTTTGTATAAGAAATTAAATTATTTACAGCAGGAAACAATAATCGCACTTGTTCAGCCTCCCTATTTACTCCATGTGCCAAACATGTGACGTGTACTAAATTCGGAAAAACCTTTTTCAAATTCTTACCAGCTTTCAGCATGTAGGCTACGCCATCCGTAAGAAGCAACAAAACTTTATCATGTTTGTTGTGGTTACTTCCCCACAACGTCTCTAGGGCATTTTGAATAAGATTTGTTATACTAACATTATTTACTTCCTCTAGATAAACGCTAGATATTATGTGTGGGGTACCTATTTCATTTTCTAATAGTGCTCCAACTATTACATTCCCAATCTGACGCCCATTGGCATCTGTACTTTCGTCTACACTCACATACATTCTAGATTTTCCTAGTTTAGTCTTAATCTGTTTCATCGTCTCCTTATAAGCGATGTCTAAGGTCGTTTTTCTCAAAATGGGATTTCCCACCTGGGTCCATGGTATGTTGCAAGCTAAAATAAATTTTAGCAAATCCAGGTTAAATACGTTTTGGTTTTTAGCGACGCTGTTATGCCTTTGGCTTCTTATATGCCTTTGTACGGAAAACTTTTTTCGTGATATATGTATTTTAAATTTCTTGCAAAAGTAAGTCGTACTTTTATCATCTATATCTGAATGGTCAGGTTTCCATGAAGATGAATGATCTTTTTTCTTGCGAGGCATTTTTAGCTGCCTTAAGAAACAAAAAGGTAGTTTTAATTGATCGGAATGCAAAATAATATTGTAGTACTGGATGAATTATTCAACGATTCAATGGTTGTCAAAAGTGACTCGACACAGTCAATGTCAGATATCGGTTGTTTATAGTTGCGATAAGTATAAATAAAAGAGGTTTGCACATAGTTAAACGTATTCAAACTTAGCCATTAGTTTAGTTATGATAATGATGATTAAAAATTTATTTTTATCGATGTCGATAAACTTAGTCGATTTTTAATTAATCACTAGCACTGGTACATTTTTGCCCCCGCGAAACCGGTGTCTGCTCATTAGTGTCACCGCAGTAATGGTGCCTTCCATTACAGATTCGAATGAGATACTATACCTCCTGTGTAAAGGTACTGTACCTATACACAATATCTCAAAATGCCATTCGAATCTGTAATATAGAAGGCACCATTAATGCGGTGACACTAATGAGTGCGGTTGAAACGCTCTGAAATTGACTCAGGGATCTGCTAACACTGGATTTTCATAGATCCGGCCGTTTGTAGAGTATATTTTGTACGGAACCCTCTTTACGCGAGTCCGACTCGCACTTGACCGGTTTTTTAATTTATTTAACCACCCTCGAATGTTTAGCTATCCTTGTCCCACAAATGATCGAGATCCGTCCAGCGTTTGTGACGTCACGAGATAGTTCGACCGAAATATGGCACTGTTATCAATGTTTACTTTTTAAGACATTCGTAGACTTTCTTGTAATTTTGAACCGTGTATGGCAAATGGATTTTATGAAGGTGCCAATTTCGTCAGCGGAGAAGAAAAAATCATAACCCACTTTATTTCAGCGTAGTCAGGAAAAGAATATCCTATAATCATCTGTGGATAACCAGCTACCCGTGTACCAAAAATGGTTAAAATCCCGTGAAATGTCGTGATGAAGTCGCACCGACACATACAAACAAACAAAAACCGGCCAAGAGCATGTCGGATCATGCTCAGGGTTCCGTAGCAGTTCATACGAAAAAATGCACACTACAGGTAAAATGTTATACCTATGAATAAGTGTTCTTCCTTTTGTTGAATGAATGAATGAATTAAATAATTTATTTCAGGAACGTGTCCCATATAATATTAGTAACATTTTAACGTAAGAGTTATGTTATCGTACATACCATACATACAAAGATGTACAAAAACAAAGATGAACAACAACACATTACAATAGGGAATATGCATGAATTTGAATTTTTGCTTTATTAAAAGCTTATTCATCAAAAGCATATTCATGTAACAAACAGTATACAAAAAGATTTTTTCAAATAACTATAAAAATACCCAAGATATAAGCCATCAAACATTTCATTCTATCTCTTTCTAGCAAAACAGAATTTAATACGGAGTTTATATGAGCGTAGTAGACTGTGACGTAACAGTCTATTACGCTCATATAAAGTCCTATGTCGGACCTCTCTGTCAAATCGCGGTCTAATTAGTAGTTTAAAATGCTTATATCATACGTATTTCTTGGCCGATTTTAATTTTAATTTCACTTGTTAAGAAAAGCGATGAAAAAATTTCATGCATGTTCCCTATTAGCATCTAACATCT
This sequence comes from Hedya salicella, assembly GCA_905404275.2. Taxonomy (NCBI): domain Eukaryota; kingdom Metazoa; phylum Arthropoda; class Insecta; order Lepidoptera; family Tortricidae; genus Hedya; species Hedya salicella. The sequence continues at coordinate 10,210,258 of FR990115.1, forward strand.
TTATGGTTGCCATGCGATATTGGGTTCGTGGAGTTAATTCCATCGTCTCATCAGCGGGCAGCTCACCTGTCAGCAAATACCTCCAGCGGGCCTATGATGGTTGAGTTTGACACGCGATAAATAAGTGACATAGCTGCCGTCACCTTCTGACATGTATGTGAGTGCGAGAGTGACAGGCGCGTTATCATATCATTTATCGCGTGATAAACGCGACCATCATAGGCTCGCAGCAGGCCGTTAGTGTCATTCAGTATGTTCATCAGGGATGCCGTTTTTTTACGGATGTTGAGAAGTGCCGTTTTTCGTTCAAATTGGCCCGTGATATTTTTTTTTATTTTAACTAATCTAACGGTATTAAGGTCTGAACTGAACCAAAAAAAACACGTTTTCTACTTTCGTTTAGATTTCTATTTAAAAATTCAACAAGTCATTTAAAGACATAACAAGTTGTACGTCATGTTTTCCAGCTTAGCATAATTTTAGAATGTGCGGTGAAGAGGCTGAAACAATATCGAACATATACTATGTGAATGTCATGCCCTCGCCAGACAGAGAATGAAGGAATTTGGTGTTGGGTACCCAAGGCCAAAGGAATTCCAGACGCTACCATTCGCATCTATCATCCGGTTTATGGAGATGGTAGAACAAACCATTGAGCTAGCAAGAAGGGGAAATTACACAAAAGATCCCACTGAGTCGAAGAGTATCCGTAAGGACCTCTAGTAGTAAGATAAGATAAGATAAGATAGCTAATTTTATATTGACAAATACCACTGTCATTATCCTAGAGGTTTCCTTTCGCTATTTTAATTTAAAAAAACATGAAAAGTAAAGATTTTCATTTAATTCCAAATAAGTATATTCTTTTTTTATAGAGATAAGATAATAACTACTTATATCTAGATGTAATGCTGTCAAATCTCGATTTTACTATTTTAGTTATATGCGATTTTATTTCAAAGAAACGAAAAAAATTGCACAATAATTTTATAAAATCAAATACACACGTGATTATTATTATAATGAATGCAATACGGATTAAAAATTCATTATAGGACAATAATTGTTTGTGTAAAATGACACACACCTTTGAACCTATCACTATGTATTATATATAATATTACAGCATTAAATTGCATAGGTCTTCGAGAATAATCCAGTTACATTAACTTTGCACCACCTTTGTCAGTAATGTTATAGTGACCAAGTGCAAACTTAGCGTACCCCGGGTAGCATTGAATTGGGAAGGGCCAGTTTTTTATTATTCAAAAACCATTTCGAGGAACTAATTTAATAAACTGCTTGCAGTTATCAGAATTCAGAAATATGATTTCTGAGATACATTATTAGAGGTTTTAAAGACTTTTATTTTTCCTTCCAAATCTTAGTACAGATGTCAGTTAGTAGTGACGTCACTCGAAATATCTCCTAGGAAATAAAAATATTAAACGCATCCAAATGAACTTATAAAACGCATGAAATTAGTATCTGAGAATAGTTAGAATGGATATTGTAACTATTATAAGCCATGAGCCAAAAAAAAACTAGGCTTGATATACCAAAAAATTTTTTTTTTTTGGCTCATCAAATGCATCGGCCTTCTAGAAGAGATCTTATTATACGATAGTTTGCAACTTCTGTAGTTATAATGAACGCCATACGGAACAAGTGCAATCTTAGCGTAACCGGTTAGCATTGAATAACGTCATCTGTCCACGAACTTATGCTCAGAATTCAAGTTCTTCATAAGTTGGGGCATAGTCAGGATCCAAAATTCCGGTAGCAATCAGATTCCGGTACCATATAGCGGACAATCTTGGTCGTCTTCTCTTGTTCTCAGCTTCATGGTCTACTTTGAAGAGACCAAATTTCGGCCTGTAAATGGAAAACAAAAGTAAGTGGAATATTTATAAAATAGTCACGTTAACTTTGACAAAAGTCATTAACTTTCCTATTTTGTTACCAATGTTTTTAAACTGTCGTCTCCCAAAACTCAGCGAATTATGCTGCGGCTTATTTGACAGGCCCAGATATATGCGGCCAATTTTTTTTCGCTACTGTTTACCGCCTCCCCGCCACCGCACGCGCCTCGGGTCCCCGCGGTAATTTGAGCTGACGGTAGCAAACCACTTGACCTCAAGTAGTATTACTCAAGTGTTTATACTAAGAAGTCCTGACTGATTCACCAACGCAGAGCCTTCGCTTCGATTCAGTGACCTCCAAACAGTTCGTCACTCATTTTTTGAAAATATCTTTAACTTAGATACTTAGACTATTATAGACTATACGAATATAATAAATACATCGAAAACATCCAAGACCCAGTAACAAACATCGTGCTCATCTCACAAATAATAATAATAATAATAATAATAATAATAAATTCTTTATTTCGGAAAAAATCATCCATAGCTGGTTAGTAACGTTGACTTATAACTATATTATTTCTTAAAATTAAGATTAAGTAGTTAGGTAGGTACTAATTTACACTACAATACAAATTCTGCAACACCTTTGGTTTGTCTTACCCAAAAATGCAATATGGGACAATCATACCTTGTCGCTAATGCATTCAGGATGCTGTTAGGGCTTTGTCTAACCCTAGATAATAGCGAGGCAATCTTTTTTCTTATGATGGCATGAAAGCCGTCTGTGCGGGCCTCCGCAAACATACCAGATGCGCTACACCTACTAGACAGCCCCAACAACATCCTAAATGCATTATTGTATTGTACACGGAGGACGTTATAGGCCCGTTTCGTATACTTGATCCATAGGCTGCTCGAGTAGAAAGACTGGCAGTATGCCTTAAATAATGTTACCTTTACTTCGGTGGAACATCGAGCAAACCTACGGATCAACATGTTACTCCGAACCGCTAACGCCCTCCGCTCCCTCTCAATGTCAGAATCGTCATTAAGAGATTCCGTCAATACGTGACCCAGATATTTCACCTTACTAACACATTCCAATTCAGTTCCATTCAACAATATGGGAGGCACATAGTACGGCTTGATCCTACCTGCCTTAAACACCATGACCTCGCTCTTTCTCGCGTTATATTGGAGGCCATGAGACAGAGCATACGTTTCACAAGTTGTGAGCAGTTGTTCAAGCGCGCTAACTGAAGGACTGAGCAGGACCATATCATCAGCATAGCTATTATTATTTATGCATGTACCGCCCACATAACATCCAGCATGCATCCCGCTCAGTCTTCCAATCAGCTCGTTGATGTATAAATTAAAAAGCTTGGGTGACGTAATTCCCCCCTGCCTCACACCGCACTCCAATTTGTACTCGTTGGACCAACCGTTAGCCCATCTCACCTGGTTAACCTGATTAGAATACCAGTACCTGAAGATATTAACACACTCACCCGGTATGCAAATACTTGCCCTAGCTGGGATTTGAACCCAGGACTGCCAGCTTCGTAGGCCGTTTTGCAACCAGCTGACCCAAACGTGTCGACAAATCATCGGCAATGACACGTAATCATTTGTTAACAGTGAGCATAAATGTATCCGAATCAACTGTCATAGCCCATACAAAATCATGACACTTGATTCGGATTCCGAGCGTCAAAAGCGTTAGGCAATAGGGGGGCCGGTCTAACTTATGGCTGATTTCGCCTGTCAAATAGTCAACATTGACAGGTCAACTGCTAAAATCTAAATAATGTACATAGTTACCCATATCCTTCTCCAAATTCAAAGTTGTCCATCAAACTCCAAGCAGCATAACATGTAACGTTGACCTGATCCTCATAAATAGCATCAAGTACATTACTAAGGTATTTCTTTAGATAATCAATCCTTTGGGGATCCATGAGGTCTTCATCGGTAGCTACTCCGTTTTCCGTAATGCGAATGGAAGGATTATTGTAGGTATCTTTCACCCATTTAAGAACACGTCTCATACCGTGAGGGATGACCTGAAAGTTGAAAGATGTGTTACAGAAATATTCCGCAACTAGAAGGCACCCGCAACTTCGTTCGCGGAGGAGACAAAATCAAAACCCCTCTTTTTTTCTTCAGCGTAGTCGGGTTAAAAGTATCCTATAACCATTTGGAAATACCCAGCTACCCGTGTACCAAAAATGGTTGAAATCCGTTCAGCCGATTTTGCGTGATGAAGCCGCAACGACGCATACAATTTTTTTTTCGTTTCAGTGACCTCCAAATAGTCCCTTACATTAGTTATTTTTTAAATATCTGCAATGTACAGACATTAAATTTTTACAACTTTATATTATAATAATATAGATGTAGTATATAAAATGAACATTGATGATGCTACACAACCGACGATAGAACATAAACCAGACGAAACCAGAGATAGAAATGAAGAGGAGCATTGTAGATATCCATGATATAGTTTTGTTTGCAGATGATACGTCTCTAATTTTCAAAGTCGTACGAAATCAACGATCGTACAATGACGTAAACAATGCTATCTGTGGAGTAGTAAATTGGTTTAATGTATATAATTTATTGTTCAATGAGAAAAAGACTAAATGTGTTAAGTTTGTCACGAGTAATGTAAAACACGAGCAAGCAAGCGTTATTGTTAAAGGTGAGGAACTAGTTAATAGTACAGTCTTTCTCGGTATAACATAAGATTCTAAGCTCCAATGGGGTCCCCATATTGCTAATCTGAGTTCTGCAGCTTTTGCAGTAGGTAAGTAAGATTAGTCAATGAACAGACGTGATAACGGCTCGATTAGTGTATTTCAGTTATTTCCACAATATTATGTCGTGTGGCATCTTACTATGGCGCAGTGCTTCCGACATTAATACTATATTTGTTCTACAGAAGCGGGCTGTTCGTGCGATATATAAAATGAACTATAGAGACTCGCTTAGAGATAAGTTTAAGGACATTAATATAATGACAGTGCATTGTCAATACATTTATGAGAATATTATGTATGTACATAAAAATATTACCGACTTTAAGAAGAACTGTGATATACATAATATTAATACTAGAAATAAGCATAAGCTCGCAGTGCCTGCTACTAGAGCTCCATAAAATAAGGAGATCATTCATAGGTAACTGTGTGAGATTTTATAATAAACTTCCTAGCAGCATAACTGAGTTGTCTATTGGTAAATTTAAAAATATTGTGAAACGAAAATTATTTTCTAAAGCTTATTATAGCACACAAGACTACATGAATGATGAAGCCGCGTGGGATTAATGTAAATTATAGCGTCATGTAGGTATATGAATAATTATTTTAACGAATACCTAAGGTATTATTATTATTTTAATCTTAATTGTTTTATATACTCTGACATTTAGAATTTTATTCTAGACACATTCTAGATTTTTTTTCTTTTTTATTTACAATCCTTTTGGGATTTATCTTAATAATTATTTTAATTTTTAAAATGATGATTTTATCAATAATATTATGCTTAAGTTACATGATCTGATTAGGTTTTTCTGGGTTTCCCTAATCCTTGCAGCAAATGTTGGATCATATTGTATGTCTCCCAGCAAACACTTCACTCTCATGTAACTGACATTTCGAAAGTGCTTGTAACTAGGCCTACTTGAATAAAGAATCTTTTGATTTGATTTGATCCGCTAGATGGACTGACAAGTCAAGCTAACTAAACTAACAAGAGTGTTATAATTTTTTGCTTGCGTGTCAAGTTATTAGTATGTCTTTGTGAGTCTTATGATTATAACTGAAATCCATACGTACCGCGATGTGTTTTGATGCAGTTTTTGGATAGTTCAAGAAAGTACCCTTGGCACCGAGATCGTCTTCCATGGAAGGTATAACTTTACCAGGTTTGTATGTACGCCTTGAGTAATATTTTGTCGAATAGTGGTTGAGGCCATAGAAATCGCTTGTTCCTGAAATAATGACGAAGCCATGAGTTTTACACTTGTTTTTTAAAAAAAGGGGGTAGGAGCACTAATCCAGGAGACAATACAATATCATTTCTCCAAATCATCAGTAATTCCAGATACTAATCTACAAAACGCACTCCAGTAAGCCAAGGGCTGATCAAAGTTTTTGTATGCGTAGTATCCAGCAATGGAGCATTACCCTCAGTGTTTTTTTTAATTCATAAACTGACCAGTAATTAACCCTAGCATCATCTGTTGGTATAGTTCGGCTCTTCCGCGGTGAATTTTTCGCTTCGAGCCCTAATCTTTCAAACAAAGCCATTGTCTCTATTATCGTAGTAAGGAAGTAAGGATGTTAAATCACCTATTCTGTATTGGTAATTTAGATTTTTGAAGGTTTTCATTATGTTAGAATCAAGACGATCAATCGAGTTACTCAAACTTATGCTCAGGTTATTAGGAAAACAAACCTTTGCAGTACTCTTTCTCCTCATCTGTGAAGTCAGGAAGTCTGCTTCTAGGGTATCCCTGCTGCTTACTCTTTTCAGCCACCAGCTGAACCACCCTTGGCGGGAACCCTCCAGCAGAGGAGAATATTGGATAAGCAAACAAGCCCGAGTTAAAGTCTAATGCATCTGAGGCGGCTTGGATATCATCAGGGGAATCTGTCAGCCCTTCGCCATAATCTGTTGCTATCGTAATGCCGATAGTACCTGAAATAAGAAATTACCTGCTTATAAACCAGTTGAGGTCACGGTCATTTAGTTATGTACCTCAAAAAATACGCATCATGTCTCACGACACCAACAAGAAATATTTTGCGTAACATCATTATGGACTGTGTGTGTCTTTCAAAACCATAGTTGAAAAAGGTAGATCGATCGTCCTTCTTTGTTAACGACATTGGATCTGTCCCTCTGTAATCATCTGAATTACGGTACAAATTATACAGTTCTTGATTAATTTTGATTGTTAAATTATTATTACAATATTTAATATGATAGCGCTATGGTGACTTTGCTTTGCATTTATATTTTTATAGTTTTCGTAAAAATAACATGCCTCTACACCTCCATCCACACATTATCGTTAAAAAAGAGGAACGACATATCTGCATTCAAAACTCTTAAAATGTATCCTTCGTACCTTGTTGTTTGCATCTAAATTCACTATCGTACAAATGCCAAATACGTGCATGAGCCAATATTTCATTCTTCGCCACAATATAGTCTAATGTGCCGTGACCTTCCTTTATTCCTGGTGCAAAATCTTTACTTCCGTAACCCTTAAGATGTATATTTGGTTCATTAAGCGTTATCCAGAATTTGACACGATCTCCGAAATTCTCGAAGAGAACTCTCGCGTAGTCCTCTATCCATTTCGTTATCTCGGGATTCGTCCATCCGCCTAAGTCTTGCAGGCATTGGGGCAAATCCCAATGGTAGATGGTTACTACTGGTTCGATATCATTGAAGAGAAGATCGTTAATGACATCATTGTAATGCTTTATTCCTGCATCGTTGATGTAACTCGCGAAGCCATTAGGAAGTATTCTTGGCCAGGAGATGGAGAATCTGTAGAATTTAACGCCTAAATATCGAAGCATCGCTGAATCACTTTGGTATTTTTCGTACGATTTGCAAGCGTCGTCTGCAGTTGAATTGTACTTCTTTATCCCTGGGTTGTGGGTGAACACGTCCCATATACTTTCAGATTTTCCTGATAAATACAAGATAATTTAAAATCATCCTTATTGATATATCAAATGTAAAATTTTGCGAAGCTGTTTGGATGTTTGATACTCAATACTGTTAACCGTTGAACGAAATTAGATGAAACGTGGATCAGATGGATTAAAACATAAGCTACTTATGCTCGGTAACATGATTAAAGCCGTGTAAATGCTTCTTATACAGTAACGCTACGGTTGGTACGTAACTTATATTGCTGAAAATAACTTAATAAAGACGTTAAGACGTAACTTATATTGCTGAAAATAACTTAATAAAGACTTTGATTTTGGAAAGAGAGTGCAAGAATCCTGCTAAATTACCCGATTTTACAGCAGTTGGTTGGTTACAGAACCACCCAGTCAGTACAACATTATACTAACTAATCGGATTTCGTTGTAGGAATGTTCTTTCTCGGTACATTAAGAGTTCACACGTCGGTTATGTTCAAGGAAAAAAAATAGATTACTCCGAAACTCGAAATTCGAAGTTCGTAGCGTGTCATCCCTCTCGCTCTCATGTTAAGCTGTATTTGAGTGAGCGGGATGGTGCCATACAAACTTCGTTTTTCGGGTTTCGGAGTAGCCCCTCTGTTGTTTACCTCTGGTTATTCGAATGTTAGCGCCACGTTCTATATGTCTGTGTATCTGAGCCGTACAATAAAAATTCCTTATACAAAACCCGTATTCGGTTCGGGGTTCCGTAGCCAAAATGGCAAAAACGGAACCCTTAGAGTTTCGTCATGTCCATGTAGGTGTCTCGTATAAGCCTTACTTAGTTCGATAGTGAAATAACAATAAATATATATTTCTAGGGGGGGCACTCCATACATGTAACTGAAACTGTTTCTTTTTTCAGCAAGTATGGCACATATTTCGACAGTTCCTCTAAATTGATGAAGCCTAATGCATACTTTCAACGAAAATTGTTTTCAAGTGCCGTGGAGATACGCTCTTTTGCTAGAGCACTTTTTCATATAGCATTTTTTTCACGGTCACGGAATTCTACACTGAGCATGGTCCGACATGCTCTGGGCCGGATTTTGTTGTATTAATTACTTGTCCTCTCCCAGTGCACCTAATACCAGTACCTAATTTCAGAAACAAGGAGCAAGTGGAATTTATTCCATTCGTGCCTAACCTAGTTCAAAATTCTTTACCGACGCGGTGAACGTTGATATCTCAGCAGATATAGTTTTAACTAAACATGTTTAGTAATTATAAAATACCTGAAACATTCCATGCCCCTTCAACCTGGAAGGCAGCCGTGGCAGTTCCTAACCAAAAATTAGGAGGTAAGACCTTTTTCTGAGTTGGTCCACTGCAATAACAAAATAGTAAAGTATAAAATACACACAAATATATTGGAACAACGAAAAAAGATAGCGATCACAGACAACATAATGACATAGTAAAGTATAACAATAGACACAGAAGTCAGGGATTACTCATACGAAGTTGCCTTTCCGGCATTTTTGTTATGGTAAACCGGGTATGAGACCCCGGCTCCCCGAGCTGCTACTGGCTCATACCTAGTCTTCCGGGACAGTATAGTTCATCATCGAGAGCGTGGAATTGCATATGTACGAGTAGTAGCATTGTTTGTTTACAGGCATTCTATATTTGAATTTTCTATTTTCTTGTACTATCAGCATACAAAGAGGTAACTAGACACAAAAATAATGTCAGTGTGAAATTGTCAATATTATTTACGTTGTGCGTATATTTTTACATCTGATTTGATTGTATTCTCCTACGAATAATTTCTATATTTTAAAAAAATATGGCTGTAAGTAATTTTGGTCCTATTGAGAGTCAAAGTAAGCAAATAATCTTCAACTGTTATAAATATTTTGAAAATGAACTGACGAAAAATTTAAACTTGCCTTACACCGCTGCCCAGTTAGTTGAAAAAGCTACAGGTGTTTGTCTCTCTACTGTTTATAACATTGTGACTGAGAGCAACAGCGAGAAATTCGCAACAACAAAGAAATTCACCTCCCCGAAGAATAAAAAGTTGCGTCCTTGTCCGTCATCAGCAGTAGACGATTTTGATCAGGAAGTCATCCAGAGAACTATATACAATTTTCATCTGTCCCATAAGCAATTTCCAACCTTAAAGGGACTTCACTCTGTGTTAAAATCCGATATAGATTACAAATTTGGCATTTTCACCTTACGAAAACAAGTACAAAAATTAGGATTTAAATGGAAAAAGACCGAGGACAACCGAAAAATATTAATGGAAAAACACAACATACGACTGCTAAGAATAAATTACCTTATCAAAATTGCGGAATATCGATCTCAAGATAGACCACTAGTTTATACTGATGAAACCTACATCCACACTTCACATGTGTCCGGAGAAGCTTGGACCGATGGAACAGAATTTGGTGTAAAAAAACAAATCAGTACAGGCCAGCGGTTAATAATAGTGCACGCAGGAGGAAAAGATGGTTTTATTCCCAACGCTTTGTTAATGTTTAAGGCAAACCAAAAAACGGGAGATTACCATGACCAGATGAACTTTGTCAACTACGAAAAATGGTTAAAAGAAAAATTAATACCGAACCTCAAACCGAATAGCGTACTTATCGTGGATAATGCTTCCTATCACAACAAACTTTTTAATCGTGCTCCAACGTCAAATTCTAATAAACACAACATTTCGTATAACCGGTTGATGTACAAAACCAGTTTGTATGAATTAATTAAACAAAATAAAGAGCGGTTTCGCGAGTACCACATAGATGCAATTTTAAAAGAACATGGCCACTCCGTATTACGATTGCCACCGTATCACCCGACATTCAATCCGATCGAAAATATTTGGTCCATGGTAAAAGGATATGTAGCAAAAAGAAACGTTTCATTAAACATGCAAGGCATTATGAGTTTAGCAACTGAACGAATGAATACCATCACTGCTGAAGACTGGGAAAATATTTGTCACCACGTTGAAAGTGAAGAAAATAAATATCGATGTCAGGAAGGAGAAATGGATCAAATAAAAGACAATTTTATTATCAATACTTGTGACAGCTCAGATGAAGAACATGATAGCGAATAAAAGAAAAAAACAGAGGACTACTACTTATTCCACTTCTTGGGTATGTCATTTTATTAAGTTAAGAGAAAATTATTCTCCTTTTGTTGCAAACGGTACAACCACTACAAATGCAATTCCATCTTCTCGATAATTCAACTATAGTATCCTTTAACCCTTACTCCTGTCTAAATTCGTACAATTCCTTTCTTTACCCTGTTATCCTTCCTCCTAGTAGTCTGCCAATCCAAGGTATGCCGTGTCGATGGATGTGTGGCTAGACGCCAAAGAAAAAGACATAGATACCTACATACATACAGTCAGAAAACATAGGCCTCCCTAGACAGCGTATCCATTGAAGCTGAGCGGAGCGGAGCCGTGCGAAATTAAACAATATCATTCCGTAGATTTAAATTTTCTTGTGTGGGTTTCAACAGCGACGCACCTTGATTGGTCCATGTTGCACAACTACTCTCCACTCCGCTTCAATAGATACGCAGCCTTAAGCGGGTAAAACTGCGGGCGGTTTGGTGTACCATTTTGCTATGAGTAGAACTTGAAGTCACTTGACGCGTATACATCAGGGGTCGTCAAATTACTGTCCGCGGGCCGACTCTGGCCCGCGGGCCCTTCTTATCCGGCCCGTAGAAAGAAAGGGGGAGAGCCCACAGTCCGGACCGCGATAGCAGTGTTATCTAGGTACCCCATGAAGACTAACTAATTTATTACCCCATGACCAGCCATGAAACCAAGTCTTGATGACACGAATTTATATTAAGTGTAGTGTGGCCTTTTAGTCAAAAAGTTTAAAGATGGTATAGATAATGATGAAATTATGAAAAACTTAACTTTATTCTGTAAGTAGGCAACTAGAGCACTGTAACAAGTCTGAGTCTAGCGGCATTTCCCAAGAGGAAACCGCTGTTGATAAGAAAGCCGAAAGAAACTCATCATTCAATATTTTTCCTAAATAATTCCTAACTATTACAATATTTGTGCTTGTTTAAATAGCCTACGAGTATCTTAAATGTATATTTAATTTGAGTAAATTTGACCCTGATATTATTTAAAAAAACCGGCTAAGTAAAAGTAATTCTCGCGCACCGAGGGTTCCGTTCAAAATATACACTAAAAACGGCCGTCTCTATGCAGATCCAATGTTAGCAGAGTTCTACTCCTAAGCAAAATGTAAGCGGTATTAGGTCATTGTATATTAGTTACTGACATATACAGACATAAAAAATTAAGATTTTCAGATTTATGTCGTGGGTTGTGCTATAAGGGCTGGAGCAACTGGATATCAGCTTGGCCATCTTGACTCGGTTTCAAGACGCGCAGTACGAATTATTGACGATCCCATGCTCACAAACGGTATTGAACCTTTAAGTCTAACGAGAGACTTCGCCTCTTTAAGGTGCGTCCACACTTGTATCATTTGCTCGTATCCGATCACCGTGCCGTAGCATGACTGCGTATCGCGCTGCTTGGAAGCTTACTTATACGCTCATAGTAACTGCTTAACATCAGGCAGGCCGTACGCTTGTTTGCCACCTCAGTAGTATAAAAAAAAGTGCAACCTTCAAACGAAATTTTAAGTTTCTACGACAACTGGAAGTATAGGTTTTCCATGGACGGCAATTTGTATGGAAATACGTTGTTTAATGACTGTATCTTTGGATTGCGTTGACTTAGAAGCTTGATTTTTTTACAGCTTCAAGGTACGGCAGATCAAAGTATTTGATATTTTCAACTGGATACCTCTACGCATTCTTGAGAAAAAGGGTCATGGCAAATAGACAGACAGACGGACAACAAAATGAACCGTTTTTTTTTCCTTTGAGGTACGGAACCTATAAAGCAAAATATAGTGGTTTAAAACTAATTACGTACATTTAATATGCTTTCTTTAAAAAAAACGTGTCCACTAAATTAGATACTATGTACCATATACGAGTATTAATGACTAACTTATTTAGTTTCTGCCAGGGATCGGAACCGGTATTTTTTAAACCTTCTAAAACACACGCTATTTCTGGAATGTCTTAAAACTGTATTCAAGAGAAATCACCAAACACCCGATTGAAGTTCTAGAATTTTAATAAAATATACGTAAATCTCGTAATTGAACGAAAAAAACGAATCTTTAATTCGGATATTTTGTATGAAAGAAATACCGGTTCCGATCCCTGGTTTCGGTTTGATGATATATGTAGGTCAATCCATGAAATAGGACCTGGAGATTGTCCTAGGTTAGGGCGTCTGTAGCGAGATGGTGTAACACAGGTGTAATACATACCAGTCATTGTCGTTTGACCTGGACTGACCAGCGCAGCAAGACAGGAGTAAAAGGGACGCAAAGCCGACGGTATAACGCAACATCTCTGATGCTGCTATTTTGTCCTGGGACCTGCATACATCGGAAATAATAAAATAGTTTTGTTGAATAGAAGGCAGGGCTTTTGCCCAGCAAGGGCATCGGAATAGGTTATTTAAAAATAACATATTCACGTCTCCTGCTCAAAAAGTACGTCATATTAGCTTCGCGAAGCGAGACTAAAATAGTACATTTAGCCCCTAGCGTTTAAAAGAAAGCCATATAAACCCATACAAATTACTATGACACTGAAAAAAAAACTTGCGGCCAGCTACATACTCCTTACGAATAATTAAAAACAAACAAACCAACCTGATCAGATTGGCTAAACTTTCTGATAGAGTTTTAATCTTAAGTCTTTTTTATTTTCTCGCAGTCGAAGAGAAAAGCAGAGTGTTTAACACGTGACTAAAAACAATTATGACACTCAGATCACTTCGTGTCATAATGGCTTATTTTAGCCCCTTGTCAAACAATCTACTGTTTCTGTGTAACAATACAGAGTACGTTTTCATCAGTTTAATTTTTACACGAGATGAATACACCTTTCAAAAATAAAAGTAAGTACCAGGGTCAATACGGATGGATAAATTCAAAGCGTACAGCACTGTGTTCGTTGGTGGAAAGGCGTCAGCCACGTTGGACGTCCAACGTACCGGGTTCGATTCCTGGTGATTCCACGTGCGAGATAAATGTGTTTTTTGGATTTTTTTGTATGTTTGTAAGTTCGTATGTGTCGTTGCGGCTTCATCACGTCAAATCGCCTAAATGTATTTCAACTATTTTTGGTACATGGGTAGCTGGAGCTGAGTATCTCCAGATGGTTATAGGATACTTTTTATCTGACTACACTGAAGAAAAAGAGGGGTTATGACTTTTTCTCCTCCGCGAACGAAGTAGCGGGCACCTTCTAGTATCACAATTAAATAAATGTGGTATTAATTTACGTACGTTAAAATAAACTTTTAAACAAAAAAATAAAACCGACTCCAAAAAAAGCTAAAAAGTAAAAAATAACGCCATAATTCAGTTTCTTCAAATTACTTACAAGTAACCGTTTGTATACTCAATCTATACAGTATATACAATTAATCTTATTTTGGCGTCGGTGCCATATAGAGAATGTGTAAAATATTGAAAATTTACGATTTTAGTAAGTTGTGACACGATGGCTCCGACTCCAAAATACCATTAATTGTTTATACTGTATAGATTGAATATACAAACGGTTACTTGTAAGTAATTTGAAGAAACTGAATTATGGCGTTATTTTTCACGTTTTAGCTTTTATTGGAGTCGGTTTTATTTTTTTGTTTAAAAGTTTATTTATTTTACACTTTTTAGTTAACCGTTACTTAAAAGTGTATCTCGTGACGATTCGAACAAGCCCAAACACGGCTAGGATACATTATTTTATTACATAGATCTGGTGCCTACCTTCCGGCTCCATCATCAAATCAATTCGATGGTACCATTCTCATCAGGAACATTTGAATTTGTGACTATGAAGTTGCTTAGCTAAATTAATCAAGATATTTTGTCGCCACCCATAAATCATTTATCATCGAGGAGTTCCGATGGCATTCTGTGGTCTTCTGCATCAGTTCCACTTCACCAATTTACACTTTCTGAATGCAAATGCTTATTATGTTTCTTATAATACCAAAATCGCTATATGTATGCCTACAATATTTGAAGAGTTCCTTCAATTCCTCATGGATTCCACCATCAGATCTTCACCAAAATTAAATGGGACCAACTAGAAAGTACCTTCTATAAAACCAAAAAAAAGAAATTTTGAAATCGGTCAAATAGTTAAAAAAACATTCCGTCGAATTGAGAACCTCCTCCTTTTTTTGGAAGTCGGTTAAAAACACAGTAACACAGTGTTTTATAAAAAAATCCCAATGTACTGTAAATTTAGCTTCTTTAGTTAATTCTAGCCGTCTTCTCTTCCTCGAAGTCGGTCCCTCACTGCTGAGGATCGTGACTGCCGATTAATATTTTTAACCGAATTCCAAAAAAGGAGGTTATATGTTCCATAGTTTGTATTTTTTTTTTATGGATGTTCGGTACGGATCACATTTGAATCACCTTTAGGTGCGTCCACACTTGTATCATTTGCTCGTATCCCATCACCGTGCCGTAGCATGACTGCGTATCGCGCTGCTTGGACGCTTTCTGTCGGCGCGCCGATAATGCCGCACTCTTCCGATACAAGTGTGTGATACGCGTAGCAAATGGATTTCGAGTGATCGGATCGGCGCAGCGTCCAAACGCGTGATTGTAACACGCGATCATGCTACGCGACGATGATCTGATACGGGCAAATGATACAAATGTGGACGCACCTTTAGGAGTCGGTGCCAAACCTGAAGTAAATAAAGTTCTTTATTCAACAAAAATACGAATTACTATGACTAAATATATATGTAGGTAGATAATAACTAAAGGCTCGCCGCCGCGGTTCTTAATAGTAATAAATGAATGGTTTGGCACGGACTTCAAAAGGTGATTGAAATGTGATCCGTACCGTACATAAAAGATTATTTATGGCTTTTTAGTTTATTTTGAAGTCGGTTCTATTTTTTTTTTTTATGTTTTGTGTTGAATAAAGAATTTTATTTACTTCGGGTTTGGCACCGACTTCAAAAGGTGATTCAAATGTGATCCGTACCGTACATAAAAGATTATTTACGGCTTTTGAGTTTATTTTGAAGTCGGTTTTTTTTTACTTCAAAATGTTTTTGATGGCATCTCTCCACTTCTCCCTGTCGGTTGCTTTATGGAGCGCGCTGCTAAGTGTCGTATCCAGTTGGTCGGATATCTGATCGCACCATCGTCGCTTCAACTTTACTTCATCACGATAGACAAGCAGGGTGTCAATTTTGAAATAACGTTGTCAAATACACAAGATAAAAATATCGGGTCGGTATACCGTCATATAAAAAAGTACCTGCGTATAAGTGTCACAATGATCAGTGGTTTCTCGTACTACTCAATTACCAAAATAATCTGTTCTGCAATTAGCTAATCAGAATCACTTACAAATATACGTAACTTTCTAATCGTGGTGTCACTAAAAGTTTATAAACAACGATTCCAATAAATGACGATAAAAAAAACTATAATTGATTATGAACTAAATTCACCAAACACCGTTTCCAAAAAATAACAATTAAAAAAAACTGTAATTTATAATAAACTCACCTCAAATCCTACGCAGGTAGTATTCAACAAGTCATTGCGAATGGTTTCACAATGACTGTATTTATACACGTGTAAGTTATCATTTATCAAATAGCATGTTTTTACAGACACTGCATGTACTTTTGTTTGGTGTTACTAGTTTAAATATGAGTGAATTACTGTTTTTTCTAGCTGTTTTTATTTTTCCCAACATACATATGTCAGTGTAAATTTTTGTTATGACAGTGTCAATTTTTTCTATATAAATGCTGAGCAATGTCTTTTACTTTTTTGTTATAAACAATTTTTTTTATGGAAATATTTCCGTTTTCTAATAGAAATTAATTTCTTGTGCCTGTTTTACACAAACATGATACCAGAGATACCCTATTGGTATTATCTAATCAGCAAAAAAATTATAACCTGGATGCGCCTTTCAAAGTTCACCCTTCTCCTTACACACAGGTGATGATTTAGACTAACCTCTATAAATTATGGAGTGTAGAAAATTAAGAAGAGCAATCTCTAAATATCCGAAGTGTCTGTCAAAAGGCGTTAAATTGGTGGCGCCACTATACCAAGTGCGTAAAATGAATTACCATCATAATGCCAAAAAAATCGATAAGGATTGAAGAAAAATAATTTTGAACACGATGGAATGTTTATATTAAATAAAAGAAGAAAGAAGGATTAGAGTCGGACCATTTTATCTCGTCCAAGCAAATGAACTGTCAAATATATAAAAACTGATTATGGCAATGTTTTGTATCTATCATAGACGTCAAGTTGTTTATGTGTCTTAAGAAAAAAATTATCTTTACGTGCGTTGGTTTAAAAAAAATAAAGGTTTAACTACTATGGGAAAACCATATAAAAGTGGTCAGCGGGAACCGCTTTTCCGCATGATCAATTGATCATTAACTTCGATGCTGTATCGCAACAGCAAGAAGCGATTATCGCTGGAAAGCGGCAATGTTTACATTGCATTAAGTCTTTGGCTGCTAAGATTAACCAATCTTAGTACTTTGAAAAACACCACAATGGTTTTTGTTAAAATAATGTTCAAGTGAAGCCATTTCGCTTTTAGCTGCCTCTTAAGTGCACTGAGAATATATTATTTTGTGTTAGTGACTTATTTATTATTCCTAAGACTATTTAGTGCCCTATATTCAGTGTTGCCATATACCAAAGCACAGATAAAACAATTAAAATTGGTGGGGTAAAGATACTGTAGCCAGACTCTAAGTAGCTTTTTGTTAAAAATGTTTTGTAACTGGTTATTGTCTTCATATTATCTTGCTATTCTAGCAACATTCTGGACGGATTTAGAACTATAATTAACTGCTTTTCACTGGAATATTTCATGTGTTTTCCTATATTGGCCACTTTCTTACCTTTTTATACTCCATGTTCTATAGAGAATCTATCTATGGCAAAAAAATCATGTAAATAAACCAATTTTAACGGATTATATCGCGTATATTATCTCAACATGGAAAGCTAAAAAGCTTCCGAAACGTCGGGAACTCAAATGAGATGATATACGCAATATAATTCGTTAAAACTGTTTTATTTAAATGAGTAATAACGCGGAAACAAAATAAAATATTTAAAAAATCATGCTTTGAACCCGAAGAGCAATATTTTGTATGCACAGCACTAGTAACTATTAATAATTAATAATTTACTATGAAACATTTTCTCATAAAATAATAAGCATAATGATTTAACGTATACAGATAGATTTAACAAAGAACTTGTATTTTTATGCAGTTAAGTTCAAATATGTATTAGTTAATGATTGGCAATAGTTAAGAATACAATACATATATATGGCAACATTAAAATAATGATGTCAAATTGCGACAGTTAGCACAACTGTGTACATACACTGTATTAAAATAAATTAGAATAATAATTACTTTTTGACGTATATCGAAGAATATAATTATAATAACATTAAAATAACATGTAATGTGAATGAAAAACCAAAAGGAAAAAAGTAGGTATTTCTTTTGAAATAAGAACAATTGGTACTATTAAATTGGAATTTTTGTGTATTGTACCTACTAGCATGGCAGTTTTTGTAATGTTACACTAATTTTATGGGCTTATATTAACTTACTATTGTAAATTTGTTAAAATGAAATGTCTGTCAGTACATCGAACCTTTTTTTTGTTTTATTGTATGTTTGTATGGGTCGTTGTGCCCCAAAATGATACAATAAACAACAATATTTTATTTTAAAATTACTGTGCAGTTTTAAGAAAGAAATCATCTGCAGTACTGGCGTGCTGACCAATAGCTTTTTCAGTTTGGAGATAAACGAATTTTCGCTAGGCGCGTGATTTATTTTCACATTTATACAGTTCGTGGTCAATCTTAAAAGCAAGGTTTGTGTTATAAAAAACAAGTCTGTATGATCTGATACATTTACCACAGAGTGGGCAAAAATATCCTTGGAGGAGTTGCGGCATATCGTTGACCATTTCACAAATCGTTTGCATTTGTGATTCAAAACTGAAAGTACTATAAAGACAATTCGGTTTATTTAATTTTAAAAGATATATTTTTTTTTATATTTTTACAACATGTATTCATAACATAAGTCTCTAGTCAGGGATACTCATACCAAGTTACATTTCCGGCATTTTTGTTATGGTATACGAGTACGCGACCCCGACTTTCTCTCTCTCTCTTTTAATTTTTTTTATGGCATATGAGGGCAATCTCTCTCTTTTTTTTATTTTTTTTATTTATGACATAAGAGGCAAACGAGCAGACGGGTCGCCTGATGGTAAGCGATCACCGTCGCCCATAGACACTTGCATCACCAGAGGAGTGACGAGTGCGTTGCCGGCCTTTCAGGTGGGAGTACGCTCTTTTCTTGAAGGTTTGAAGATCGCATCGGTCCGGAAATACTGCATGCGGCTTACAATTCCTTTCTTTACCCTGTTATCCTTCCTCCTATTCCGCCAATCCAAGGTATGCCGTGCCAATGGATGCGTGGCTAGAGGCGAGTCTAGTCGTTAGCGTGCCGAATTGCCCTGGGACTGGTAACCCCAGAATAAGGCTAAGCCCTTACCTGGTATGCGGGGCTCTGCTGGGTTCGAATATTTTATCCCTAGCTGCTCGTGGGAACGCAAATGGCGGCGATGTGGCTCACAACTCATCACGTCTCGGTCCCAACGAGAGCGAAGAGTGGGCTATGGGAGCCGCTTTGCTGCGTTAAATGTAAGGGGAGAAATTAATGATAAAATAGATGAAGTATATCAGATGATGGATGCGAGAAATATTGATATTCTGTGTGTGAATGAGACACTGCGAAAGGGCTGTGACAGCACAAAATGAAGAGATTAATGAATGTTGATGAAGCGGCAGTTGTATGCCAGGATCGTAGCAAGTGGAAGGAGGTAGTCTCTGCCTACCCCGTAATGGGAAAAAGGCGTGATAGTATGTATGTATGTATGCATTCATAAATTTATATATGTAACTAGAAGGCGTCCGCAACTTCGTTCACAGGGGAGAAAAAGTCATAACACCTCTTTTTTCGTAATCGTAGTCGAGTAAAAAGTATCTTATAACCATCTGTGGATACCCAGCAGATACCCGTGAACCAAAAATTTTTGAAATCTGAAAAAGAAAACCGGCCGAGTGCGAGTTGGACTCGCGCACCGAGGGTTCCGTGCAAATTTTCACATACCCTAACTTTATTAGCCTGTACCGGTTGAGTTAAGTTTGCACCTGATATCTATAGCATTGCGTACAAATGAGGTGCAAACTTAACGCAACCAGGTTGTTCAAATAGGTTTTAAAAATTAAAAAAAAAGTTAGTTAGAGACATGACCATAATTTTCGTGCAATATTTGTGTTTATTTATACAAATTGTGAACATTTCAAAATTTTCGGAGACAAAGGGGGTAGGGGGGGGGGGGGGGGGGGGCGGGGTGTTTTTTTCACATTTTCCTTTATAAAACAAAAACTAATCACAATAAAAAAATAGTTCAAAAATGTTCTGCACAAACAACAAGAGCAAGCGCTTTCATATGCTACCCTATTGGACTCAGTTCTAATTTCATCATCACTTTTAATTTTTACGACCCCTCATATTCGTCGTTTTTTTACAGAATTTAAATATTTCCTGTGCAATACATGCGGGCTGACCATGTTAATAAATATTCGAAATTTCAAATAGATAGCGTAAGCAATGTTTGAGATATGGCGCTCTAATAGTCGGGTAGACAGACAGAGTCGCACCGTAAGGGTTTGTACGGAACCCTAAATAATGACTTTTGTGAAAATAATCAATGTACAGACATTTCATTTTTACACCTTAATAATAGTATAGATATAAATGTGTAAATATTTTGCAACGTAATTTTGGCCACCCTGTATAATTTTAGTCGTCGTCGAACTGTCTGTATTTTATGAATTTAAATGTTCATATTCGAATTTAAAATGGACGAAGGCACGGGGAAAAGCTACTAATTAATAATAATAAAGTCATACACACAATTTATTATACTCTATTAATAAAAATAAAGTCATGCACATGACTATTATTATAAATACAGTTTAATTGTAAATTGCCTCATATAAGACTAATGCGGTGGAATCTAGGGCGAGTACTAGTACTGGAGTTCAGATAAGGGAAACCTGTCTTTCTGGTCACCAGGTCTCCGATCCCTGGATAACCTCCGAAACAGTGATGTGGAAAAATTAAGGATGGAATTTAAAAAAAAGCTGCCTTATCATCATCATATTAGCCCAAGGACATGCTCTGCTGCCCAGGCCTCCCCGAAGGATCCCCATAACGACCGGTCGCGTGCCGCTCTCATCAAATGGTTTCCCCCGATCTTCACCTGATCATCGGTCCATTTTGTTGGGGGCCTTCCCACGCTTGGTCTTCCTGTAAGCGGTCGCCACTGCCCTGGCGGCCATCGATTCTACGAACAATGTACCTCGCCCACTGCCACTTTAGTATTAGTAATTCTTTGAGCTATATCGACGACCTTGGTGTTCCTTCTACGGATCTTCTCATTTCATCTATTCGATACCATTATAAAGTTGTAAAAATTAAATGTCTGCACTTCGAAAATACTTTCAAAAAACTATTGTGACGACATATTTGCAAGTCAATGAATCGAAAAATATTTATTTTTCTATTTTTTGTGAGTTCGCATATGTCGTTGTGGCTTCATCACGTGAAATCAGCTTAACGGATTTCAATTATATAACGGGTATGCTCGAAAACTCCTGAAAATGTCCTCGAGAATTCGGTTTGACATGAAATATAAATAACTAGAAGGCGCCCGCAACTTCGTTCGCGGAGGAGAAAAAGTCTTAACCCCTCTCTTTTTCTTCAGCGTAGTAGGGTAAAAAGTATCCTACAATCATCTGGAGATACCCAGCTACCCGTGTAGCAAAAATAGTTGAAATCCGTTTAGCCGATTAAGCGCGATGAAGCCACAACGACACATACAAAAAAAAGGATTCGTTTCAGTGGCCGCCAAATAGTCCGTAACAATATATTTTTTTAACTATCTTCAAAGTACAGACATTTCATTTTTACAACTTTATAATAGTATATATATATTTTGAACCCAAAACGGTGAATAAAAAAGCTTATTTCTTATGCGGGAGAAAAGTTGCGCGCACATTCTATTAGTAACAAATATTTAGTAACACCTAACGCTACGGTTAATGTATTTTTTACTCCCCTCCTTTATCTTAGGATATCTCCCCGCCACATAAAAAATGCCAATAAATTCATATTTATTACATAAACCAAAATATGAATAATGGTAACATTGTATATGGAAACAAATGCCTATCATTATTGGAATACTCCAAAATACGAGGATAATTTGTGTATAAAATCCTCAAATTGCAGCGGAGACGAAATATTACAATTTGTTCGCAATGTTTTGAACAATGAGTTTTCGTAAAATCTTGGTAATGATTATTCAAGCCATTTAGATACAAAGTTGGATATAATCCTAATATATGTCCTGGTTTGGAATAAATTGTCGCCTGCAGTATTTCTCAACGATACGACCCTTCAGCCTTCAAGAAAAGATCGTACTCTCCTACCTTAAAGGCTGGCAACGTACTTGTGACTCCTCTGTTGTCACAGGTGTCGGCGACGGTGATCACTTCTCTGCTCGTTTGCCCTGGATAACATAAAAAAGCACACGTAAGAATTAATTTTATGCGATGTTATTTTTTTTTTATGTAACGATTGGCAAACGGGCAGACGAGCCACCAGATAGAAAGTAGTCATCCTCGGCCATGGATATGTGCAAGACCGAGTGCCCTGTTAACTCGCTTCTTGAAGAATCCCATGTTATAGCGCTCTTGAAATACCTCAGGGGGAAGGTTTCCACAACTTGCAGTTACGTGGTAAAAATGAGCGTGATGCCCGTTTATTTTTGAGATGCCAAGCATCCATATATTTGGGATGTACTTCGTTTCTGAGGCGGGAGGTGCGTTGATAGAAACGTGACGGTGGCACCAATTCATAAAGTTCTTCAGAACATTCAAGATGTGAAATAGAAGAGGATGTAGTGAAAATTGAGAAAGGTATTCTTTCATGGCTTGGTTGGGCAAGTCGAGAAGGAGGGTGAAAGTGGACTGAAAAGGACCTCCTTCTAATCTCCTTGTATATCACACGGCTGCACATATTTGAAATTTGATCTCTTATATAAGCAAATCAGGGTGTCTCACCATTTTGTAAAAAATCAATTAATATATTTTCAAACGACTAAGTTTCGGAAGAATTTTAAAATTTGATAACAGTATTTTATCAGAATGTTTGTAATATACGATGCGTTGTTCTACCAAATGAATTTTATAATATTGAAATTATACTAAAGGTTATTCGATACTGTGAATGTTATACCATTTTTTCACTCAGAAGTATTAGACACTAAGCAAATCACGTCGATATGTCTGTCTGTCGGAAAAACGGCGAGCTTACAAATTATATAGGAATTATTACATACTGTAACATTTCTATAAAGGGAGGATTATTGTCGGTTTAACTGCTTCTTTCATTGGTCTAACCTGTTTTCTGTACGAGAGAAGTAATAGGATTAAAGAGTTGGCACGGTTATTGCCATGATCGTATGAATTGATTCTAACGAAGCTTTCTGGATTTTCAACTGTTTTAATTGAATTGAATTCAGAATTACGTAATTATTTTTGTCAAAAAGGGGTGGATCCAAGGCTTATTTTATTTCTCGAGTAAGGCACACGAAACCTCTCATCATTTACATACAATGCCTACAGAGGCTACACAGTTTAGCTAGATAATAAAGAAAATTATTAAATTAATTTTAATTTAGATTTAAACAAATTTCGAATTTGGAGTTCAAAACACTACTTATAATTCCAGTAAACGCCAAATTAACGCTTACCATAATCTAACCATCCAACCGCGTGCATTTTGCTTAGGAGTAGGGCTCTGCTAACACTGGATTTTCATAGATACGGCCGTTTTTAGCGTATATTTTGAACGGAACCCTCGCTGTGCGAGTCCGACTTGCACTGGGCCGTTTTGGGGGCGTCCATCAAAGCCAAGCTAAATCTCTAGTAATCTTACCTTATTTGGAGAATAGGTGTCTTGTATAAGCCGCTACTTAGTTGGAGAGTTAAATAACAAACAATGTATTTCTAGGGGAGCCACGCCATACATACATGTAACCGAAAGTGAAAAAAAAAACAGCAAGTATATATATTATTTGTGGTGCATATTTATTATAAAAAAAAGATAAGCTTAACCACTTGTAAGCGAAGTCAAAAATTTGGAAAACACACTGAAATAATAATGAAATAATGGTTTTTATTCTGTAAGTAGGCCGCAAGGGCACTTTTACAATTTTGACTCAACAGCATCTCCCTAGAGGAGACCACTGTTGAGAAGAAATCCGAAACGAACTCAACGGTCAGTATTTTTTTGTAAATAACTCATCTATTACAATATTTGTACTTAGTCTATCCTTAATATATGTTTTAAGTATAAACTCAATGCGTAGTTCTCCAAGAAAACATTAACTATTAAGTAAAAATATAATAGAAGATAAAAAGCCAAATACGGTTTTTTAAACAACTTACGTACGTTTCATATGCCACCTTATAAGAACCGTGACCCGGTAAAAGTAAATTATTTGGTTTCTGTTTTGAACATGCATTTTTGTTTGAACTGTGTCTTAAAGCCATGTACAACCTATGCTACCTATTTTTCTCTTAGGTCGAATCTTTTCTGCATGAAAGATAAATAAGTTGTTTCTCTTATTTCTCTGATTTGCGCATGCTAAGTCTTTATTAGATAATAAGTAGTTTCACCCACACGATTTAAGCGGGTATTGTATTCTAAATTCTAAGATATATCACTACCATCGTCGCCACTAACAAGGTTGTCTGGGGTATTTTAGAATAACGACACACGGTACAGAAAAATGGCGAATGTAAATCTTAGAAGTCGATGTACGGAATTTAGGGTTACAACACATAACAAAGAACCAAAGATTATTTGGTTCCACAGCCTACTAGTTACCACATCCTGGTATAAACTATACTATTATAAAATTGTAAAAATGAAATGTACGTACATTGAAGATATTTAATAAAAATTGATTACGGACTATTTGGAGGTCACTAAAACGATTTTTTTTTTTGGATTTTATGTATGTTTGTATGTGTCGTTGTGGCTTCATCACGCAAAATCGGCTAAACAGATTTCGACTATTTTTGGTACACGGGTAGCTGGGTATCTCCAGATGGTTATAGGATACTTTTTACCCGACTACGCTGAAGAAAAAACGACGGATTATGGCTTTCTCTCCTCCGTGAACGAAGTTGCGGGCATCTTCTTGTCTGAATAAATAAAAATGCGGAACTTTCTGCGGAGCAAACATTGATACAACCTTCAGACCTGTGAATCACTAGGGCGATACGATAGTGTAGGATGTGTAATGATGCAAAAATACGATAGCGTAAAGCCATCCAAATAACTCAACGCTATTCATATCAAAGATTCGCTATATTTTCGTTAGACACACATTTTTTTATGCGGTAATATTTGTAGATCGACTGTTTAAAATGGTAATCTACCAACTCTATTAAAGTGTAGTTAGAATTTTTAACCATCGATAAAAAAGAAGTGTGTTTAGTGGCATGCATAAGGTTGGCCAGGTTTGGCAGTTTTCCTGTGCCTATATGACACCGTGGTCGTTCAGGGCTTCAGGGTAGGCAGTTTTCCTGGGCCTCTATGGAGACATGGTCGTTCAGGGCTTCAGGGTAGGCAGTTTTTCTGGGTCTCTATGGAACCATGGTCGTTCAGGGCTTCGGGGTAGGCAGTTTTCCTAAAATAGGTACATGGGTCAAAGCTGATGGATAAATTCGAGGCGATTGGCACAGTGCTCACTCGTGGAGGGGTTGACACGCTCGAAGCGTAATCGAGAGGTACCGGGTTCGAGTCCCGGTATGACCACGTGCGACAGCAATCGTATTTTTCTTTGCGCTTTGACTTGTATGTATGTCACGGTTAAACATAGTTAATATTGTCGACAGTAACACTAATCCATCATTTCGGTAGAAATTTGCCGCACCTACGGCACTCTAACGTCATCGTTGCACAAAAATGCTACCTTTACGATCACTCTGAAATTCGATATTCGAAGTTCGTATAGCGCCATCCCTCTCGCTCTCGTGTTAAACTGTATTTGAGTGAGCGAGATGGCGCGATACGAACTTCGAATATCGAATTTCAGAGTAGCCTTTCTGATTCTAAGTTTGAAGTTTGTGTCGTGTGGCTGTGTATATTTGTATCCGTATCTATCGTAGGTCTTGAATGTGTGGACCGATTTTATTATATTTAAACGGAACCCTTATATGATTAATTTATTTATTTACTTAAACTTTATTGCACACAACAAAAGTAAGTACAAATGGCGAACTTAATGCCAAAAGGCATTCTCTACCAGTCAACCATAGGGCCAAACAGAGAAGCATGAAAATGGTGCAGTGGAGAAAACATTCAGTACTGAGAGCGTTAGGATACACAAGCAAATAATGCATACATAATTACTTATACCTATACTATATACGATATACAATATATATATATATATATATATATATATATATATATGTATATATGTATATTACTTATAAATAATAAATACAAAATGTACCAGCTACTGCATGAAAGATGGACGCTACTTGAGTTTTTGTGCCAGCAGATGCCTACGTAGCATCCGCTTGAAAGCTACCGTGCTTGGGGCTTGTCTGATAGAAAGAGAGAGCGAATTCCAGAGACGGCTTGCCTGAACGGCGAAAGAATTTGACATGAAACCGGTATGGTGTGAAGGCATTGAAAGTTTGAGAATTCGGGAGGAACGTAGTTCACAGCCTGGACGGGGAGTTTGAAAAACGAATTTGCTTTTAAGGTATCCAGGAGCGGAAGGCTCGAACAGGATAGAGAATAGGAAACAAAGGATTCTAAGAGACCTGCGACCACGTATGGGAAGCCAATTGAGCTGACGGCGAAAGAATGAAACGTGGTCATATTTACGAAGGCCGAAGATGAAAATTTGTTATCTATCGAGACACTTTTTCTTACCTCTACGAGTTCCTACTAGTAGAGGTATCACGCTGTGTCTTTCGGTGCGCGGTTGCCACTCAAACTCATTGGCCCCGGTGGCCATCGGTTCTTCGAGCAACTGCTCATTGGCACATAAGTTTTGCTACTTCGGGTACGGAACCCTAAAAATCACCCCTAACCATAGTAATTACCAATTAGGCACTCATTTAACGAAATACTGGTAAAACCTATTTCAATTAAGAGTGCTTATTTCGTTTCAATCAAACCAATTTAAACATTGCCCGCCTTCCCAGTGCATTGAAAATTAATTATAGGTTTCCGCTAGAAAATACAAAGTTTTAGGTCACATGATTGAATGATTGCAATTTGAGACTTATAACAACACGGTGGAGGCGAAATTTCGTGGATATTTATTTTGTAATTAAAACGGTTATTCTCTTAGATTTCATATTTTCTGAACTCTGAAGTCATGTAATGTACTCGTATGTTATTGAAAAAAAATTAAAATAAAAAAAGAACCGACTTCAAAATAAACTAAAAAGCCAAAAATGATATTTTATGTACAGTACGGATCACATTTGAATCACCTTTTTTAATTCTGTGCCAAACCATTCATTTATTACTGTTAACACAAATGACACGCAAGAACCGCGGCGGCGAGCCTTTAGTTATTACCTAAATTTAGTTATAGTAATTCGTATTTTTGTTGGATGAAGGACTTTACTTCAGGTTTGGCACCGTCTTCAAAAGGTGATTCACATGTGATCCGTACTGTACATAAAAGATCATTTTTGGCTTTTTAGTTTATTTTGGAGTCGGTTCTTTTTTTTTTTCTTTTTTTTATTTGCCTTTTAGTGATGGATTTTAGTGATGTAAAGTATTTCTAGAGCTCAAAATAGGAACATTGAGGAGGCCCTATTGTAAATAAATAAGACCAATTGTAGATAAGGCTATTGTAAATAAAATCTAAATTATAAGAATTGGCTAGGTCAAAATCGTTAAGTCCAGTAGCTTGCTGGTTAAAAAGAATACGACTAACAGTCTCAACTAACCCATACTATTTAAAGAATTATCTCGCAACTCAAATTGGCGTAGAATCTCGAGTGATGTTGAGACGGAATATTTCCGTCTCTGATGGACTAGTGAATGGAGCTATGGGCATATAAAAAAAATGGCCGGCCCTAAGACGAGATCAGCTGGAAGACGGGGAGCTCCCGGAAGCTGTGTACGTAAAAACACGTACGTAAAAATTTGACGATAAAACTGTTGGTCTTAGGTTAAAAGATAGTGACGGTTGCATACCCAATACCTCCATCATGTACTAACGTTTCAAGTGAAAAGGGGATACAGAGATGTGCAGCCTCGTATGTTACCTTTAATATTAAGTTGGGCTGTTACTGTTCATAAGCTACAAGGTACCACCCTCGAAAAAGCTGTGATAGACCCTGATAAAAAGAATTTCGCTAAAGGGCAAATATATGTTGCACTAAGCCGTGTCAAAACTTTGGAAGGCATAGCGTTGTTAGATTTGGACGCCAACAAATTATTAAATCGACCACATGATGAGAGATCGTTAAGGGAAATAACAAGACTACGAAATCTGCCTTCTGACGATCGAAGCCACACATAATACACGACTTTTATGCCTTCTACGACATTTATACGGCACTTACAGCCATATTGCATTCTTATGTCAATTGCTCACGACCTTTAGCTGAACGTTGCTATTTCAGAATCAGGGCCGTTAACCGTTGAGGAGTTCTCTGGTTCTCCACTTTGCTACCCTGATCTTAACCAATTTCTGCCTCTAAGCAAAATATGATAAATAATTATATTGCGATTAGTGAATTAAATAACATTGGTTGAGCCCTAATTAGTGACTGGTGGCTTGTGTCTTCTTCATCAGTTTCTCTTCGCCAAATGATGATTTTCCAGTGTAAATGCTTGTTTTACTTTAATAAACACCAAAATCGCCATAGATGTGCCCATCATATTTGAAAATTCCTTCGATCCTCATCGATGTCATCATCAGATCTTCACCAAAATTTTATGGGATCAACTTGGAGATTAACCGAAAAAATAATTTTCTAAATCGACTTGCGATCAGCGAATTAAAAAACACTGGTAGAGCCCACAGTATGGTTTTAAAGCAAAAAATACATTGCCAACTTTTCAATTCTTCTTTAATAGTTATCATTAACCTTGGTTGTGTATTACGCTACGCCTGATACAATCATAACAGCAACTTTCCAAGAAGTACTTTGCTTTGCTAGAGAACTATGTCTTATCAGGCGATACTGAGAAAAAAAGTAGTTCTTTTAAGGATTCCGAAGCCAAAATTGCAAAAACGAAACCCTTGTGTTTCGTTATGTCCGTCCATTGCAAACACCCATTTTTTATCAAGAGTTGATTCAATCCTCGACACATAAACAAGGAACAGCCTGTGGTTCCTGTTATACGGGTAGTTAACAATCCGAATATCAGGACTCGTGAATAACAACAACCAATATTCGAATGATGTTTAAAGATGATTATTTATTCAGCACTCCGATGTACATTTTTTAAATGACCAGTAAGGAAGGAAGGTATGAGTTTTTAAAAAGTGATTCAAGACAACCAACGTTGTCAACTTGAAAAACATCAACGTAATATTTTACATTTTAAATTAACTTCAGACATACCTATTTATTATTTATAAATGTGATCGGCACTGTCGGTGCAAAACTTTAACAAAACTTGCTAAGCGGACATAAAAGAGTGCTTACAGCCATGAAAATATTAATATCCTTATACCCAAGTATTAAAGAATTGTACATGGGATCAGAGCCAATAGAAATAAGTTAAATAATAAGTAACTTAAATACAACACGTTACAAAATAATAAAAACTTAAACAATAATAATAAACACAAATTAATGTTAATTATTCAAATAACCCGCCCCGAGTCATTCCGGGTGCAAAGGCTATATGTCAGAAATATCGAAAATAATGTAATTTGTAACATATACATAAATATATTAAATAGGAAAGAAAAAGAAAAGAAAGAAAAACAGTTTATTCTACCCTCTTAGTACGAACATTGATTTTAATTCTCTCTACCCACTATTTGCTAACAATAGTAAAAATAACTTGTGAATGGCATAGAACCTGACCATTTGAAACTGATACAAAATTAAACCATGCTGCTAAATGCTCTAAGTAATAGATAGAAGGGTTAATTAAAAAGTTTTGAGCCTAACCTTTAAAATAAAGACTTGAGTTTTTAATAACAATTTTATTTCTTTACATAGTTTCCAAAACGATGTATAACACCACCTTGCTTCTAACTACTGTTATATATATTTAAGTAACACTACTATTATTTACTAATTTTTTTGCTGACACACGTATTAGGATAGATTATCTGTGATTGGCCGATGTACTGACAGCTTAGCCACCGACCAATCACAGAAAAGTAAAATTGGCGCGCACCGATGGTGTTGTCAGAGGCACAGGGCAGGTCGGGCATTCGTTTTACGGTAAGTGGTAAAATAGGATTGTAACTTTAAATTCATAACAATAAGTTAATAAATAGTGTTAAATCTATTCAGGTTGTTGGCTTTTTATATCGCAAATTATACCCTGACGAGTGTTGGATCAATACCTTCCTACTACATTATTCCTTGTAAAAAAAGGAATCTTCCAGGCGATCGAAATATTCAGTCACAGCTTCTTGATCCGCCGAAAATTTCCGTCCTGTCAAGTGTTTTTTTAGGTTCGGGAAAGGATGATAATCAGAAGGGGCCAAGTCCAGTGAATAGGGTGGATACGACAGCAATTCAAACCCACAGTTGTGTCTTTGTTCAAAAGATTTCGCTGTAGCATGGACAAGAACATTGTCTTGGTGGAACAACACTTTTTCAGTTATTATACCTGGTCTTTTTGTTTTAATTTCTTCGTGGAAACGTTTTAAGAAATAGTAATCAGCATTTATGGTTTTACACTTTTCGAAATAATTAACCATGATGACTCCTTTGCAATCCCAAAAAAAGAAGCCTAGCTCTACCTCAGCTAGGTTTATCTTTCTCTACCGCGTTCAAAATCTTCTACCCACCATTTATTTGGTATATAATGGAGCGGATTCTTCTTAAGTCGGGCACGTCTTAAAACAATTGCTTTGGCGTTTAGCCCTTTTTAAGGTGCCCTTTTTTGCCATTTTGTCTTCGTCGTGTCCGCCCGTCCGCCCGTCCGTAACTATGTCACAGGCATTTTACTCATAAACTACAACTACATGAATTACATTATATACATTGATGAAATTTGGAGTCTATAAGTACTCCATTAATTTTATTTTGGTTGAGCGGCTTATACAAGACACCTACGTGTCTTGTTTAAGCCGCTCAACCAAAATAAAATTAAATAATAAATACCTACTTTTACCGAGAATTATTTTTTTACCGAAAAACTGCGCTTCTCAACAAAATGACGTAAGTGCCGTGTAGTTACGCAAATTCAAATTGATGCTCTTGGCCGGTTTTTTTGTAAGTACCTCAGAACACTAATATACTCTAGGAGTTGTGGTAAAGTATTTTATGACAGATTCATGACAGATTGATGACAGCACGGTGCTCAATTTTAGCAATTCCAAAGGAAATCGCGAACCTCTTTTTAACCGACTCCCAAAAAAGGAGGAGGTTCTCAATTCGTCGGGACCTTTTTTTTAGTAATTCGAACACAAAATTTGTAATATGTAAGTCTTACGTTACGTGCCAGTATATTGTTTTCTTTTTAATTTCATTATCAACCTCAAGCTCAAAACTTTTCAATTCAACCTCGTAGATATCAATATTCTGTAATCGTCATTGGAATTACAGGTAAGATTTATCTCAAGTAATCAAATAATGAACTTGTAATAAAACATTAATTGAAATATTTTATTGAAAATATAGAGATATCGCTAAACTTGAACGCGGCCATTTCGATTATGTTTGTTTGAGACACTGTTATATACGTCTCAGTCTCACAGTATTTGTGTCAGTCAACTAACAACATCTAATGAACCTGACTGTGTTGCTACCTGTAAAAATTAACTGCATTGTGAATGAACGAGACGAAAATGTTTCCTCGATCTCATTGGGTCATTCACTCAGCTCAGTCTGCATGAGTGAACGTGAACGCGAATCGTGGAAACATGTCCGCCGTTTATGTTGTTTGACGTAAATATTGGCAAAATTATAATTGTTTTGGTTCCGCGTAGTGTTTTCGGTGCTACAATAAGTTTTAATAATGTGTGTGGTCGTGTTGTGATCTGTTCATATGCGGCTGTTGTACAAAACTGGTCCAATGGAGTCTCTCAGAAAATGGTTCTACAAACCAAAGGTATGTCAAAACAAATTTCTATCCTAATTCTTACAATGTGTCGCAACGACCTTAAATGCATTACTTTTTAAATTATTTAGCTGAACTAATACAGTTTTTATAGGTATTCTCGTTAACTTTAGAAATGTGTCGCTGTAAATCGAATATAAATGTTTAGCCTTTGTTGTCACAGATGGGTATGATTCAGACGTTGTTTCTATTTAATTTCGCTCGTACCGACCATTGTTCTATTTGTTAGTGATTTCGAGAGTTATTTCACATCCTTGTGGGCTGGTTTGAATGTTTTTGAAGCTTCGAAAGGCGTTGTTAACTTAGCGTTAAAGAACCTTACGTCACGATGCGAGACTACCACAATTTTCCATTTGCTTTGCCCATTTCGCGATCTTATACAGGTATTACGCGTTCAACTGGCATAAATTAACAATCTTGTTTACTCTCGCACTCAGATAACTCTGTGTTTGTTGTTGTTTTGCATGCAAAACTCGTATAGTTTTTTACCTAGTTTTTTTTTTAACTATTAGCTAGCATATTAGGTACTTACTAGCACTGTTTTGCTTTAGAAGCATTACAGAATTATTAAGATAAAAATGCTGTGTACTTTAATGATAAAGCTCATTAGAAAGGGCATTTTTGAGTGTTTGTTTATACTGATTTTGAAATAGACATAGCGGTCAACCATCAAAAGTGTGGACCTAGTTTTAGAATCATTATTCTCTGGTAATTCAACAGCCATAAAGTATAATAAAATAATATTTAACTGTCTCTAATTATGATTTACTTTTGTATGATACATTAATTTGTAGTTCGCGTGAGATCAGAGTTTGTAGTGGATGTAATCATAAGAGAAACAAATTTGATAATATTTAAGAAGTAATACAACAGCCAACAAGATGTGGGCTTAAAAATATTGACCCTCACTGTGCATATTTAATAATGTCTTGAATTAAATTGAACACAGTTAAAAAGGCAATGAATTGAATAGGTATGAATCGTGAACATGAAAATAGTCCGTGATTGAACCACAAACATACATAGAGGTTTTTTGAGATATAATATATTGGTCACTTCTTGATCAATTAATTGTTCAATGGATTCAAATTCAATTAATCAATCTTTATCTTTATCCATATTCTTATTGTTAACATATACTGCCATATTATATCTAAGTAGCTGCCAGAGGCATGGCATCAGGAAAATTACAAGGGAAGCCGAAGCATATTCATTTACTCATATTTAAAAAGGTTTGAGGTTATTTGCCTTTCCTTGGACAACTCCGTGGGAATCGGCTTATATGTATGTCACGCCACTGTGCATACAAAGCGTCTAGCCCTCCAATAAGTTAAAGAATAAATATAAGTATTAAGAACCTAAACTCATTAACATGTGTATTTTGCCCACCCTGCCCTAACCTTTGGTGCCCAAACATGCTCATTGAGAGTCAGAAAACCATATTGAAGGATTGCCCATGCACAGGTTGTGGAGCACAGTATTTTAGGTTTTAAAAGGAAAAATTGCATCTGGAACACTATGCTGCACTTTATAACACTAACACCTGATGTTGGAGGAAAAACCCCAGGCTAAAGTGGGACTGGGCCGGTCACGTTTGTCTCATGCACCCATGATGGGCTACTACCACAGTGTCACTAAATTTGTGCTCCAAGATGGGCAACATAGATGGGGCAGGCGTAGGCTGAGATGGCGGGATTTTCTGGACGAGTTCGAAAACACCTAGCCGGAGGAGGCAACCAATTGAATGTTCAGGAGATATAACAGAGAGGCCTTTGCCTAGCAGTCGGACACTAAAATAGGTTGATAAAAAAGTACCTAATCATCTGAATTGCCTTTGTTATGTTCAAGAAATATTAATTCATTTTAAAGAAGCCGTAAATTGTGAGTTATTTTGATCTTTTTAAATCAGAAAGCTACAGCATTATCTAATTGATGTTGTTAAAACAGTCCCAATCTGATCTGTTCCTGATTCTTAGAGATTCATTTTTCTTCAGATATTTATTCCAGTTATTATTAGTATATTAAAATAATGTTTTTTTCTGTACTTTCCGAAGGACAGTGTTTTTCTTATATAACAGTGTAGATAGGATGAGCCCAATTGTAAGATGGCAAGTAAAGCTACATATTAATTATAAGAAATAATGATGGTGTATGCAATATGCTCACGTAACTAAACACCTCTAGATCTCTTCCCAATTTTTTTTTCCATATTCTGAGGAAAAAAGATGTAAATTTACTTTGAACTGGCTCTGGTTTCAAAGTCCAAACATTTCTATATTTATTATGTATCTGTTTGTTTACAATTGTAGTATTAACTACTAGCTCCGATTCATAAGTTTTTGTGTAGTCAGAGCAGGCATTTAGGTTCTCCCATTTGTAAGGAAATAATGTTTTAGATAAAATTTCAATACTGTTTAATACTAGTGGTGTAATACTTCCATTTTACACGAAAATATACCACACTAACAAAATCAAAATATATAAGGATACCATTTATGAGCAGAAGATTTTTTCGTTTTGAACTATTTTGGTTACTAATTTAACAGGCGAATAAATTGCCATTACTAGAGAAAGCGACACGGCATAGCCATATGCTGACAGTTCTGCTTAGAGCCCATGAGTTAAGAAGTGCAGCTGGAGACCACAATTTGTCTTGCACCATAGTTTTTAAGTGCCCTTTTTTTCTACAGTTAAAGCCTTGTAGAATTTCTATTAAATAATGAAAATAAACTACATTGAACATTACTATTATTGTTCGTATTACTTCGTCGTTTGATTTAAGCATGTAATAAATATCAAGATAAATGTGAGAGTTGTTTAGTACTCGACAAACTCTTCTGCATCGGGGCTAGTACTAAAGTAACATTTTTAATTAGCTGGAGTAAACTGACGCTTACGGACACATGTCGACCGTGATTACTTCATTATGGCAGAAGTACAGTATTTCTTATGAATAAAAGTTACCATAATATCACCGGTTACACATATTTTCATGTATACTTTCGTAAAATTCTTTCTAAACAACGAAATATTCTTGTTGACACCTGTCAGTTTACTCCACCTAATTAAAAATCCTACTTTAGCAACCTGTCTTGCTCTGTACACAGATTATAATGTATGGATGTAAGATTTAAATACATATATAAGTTACATTATCATACTAAAACTATTTGGGAACTGTGGAATCTTCAAAATTGGTCCAATAGTCACAAATATATCACTGACATATGAACAGTAATAGCCAGGGACTCTACATTAAGTGTATGAGGAACCTACAGTTGTAATTTTGATTATTAGTAGATAACAACACTAGTGGCACCAATGAGTAACCACAAACAGTGTCCCAGTTTCTTTAACCACATATAGCAGCATTGCCATTATTATATCAGTGTCAATATGAAATTTGAACAACAACAGCTCTATGACCTACTTCAGTACAAGACTAAAGGCCGGCTGTTTAACTGAATCCTCGTTCACAGACCCGTAGGTTTGTATACTTGTGTTAGGCAGACTGCAGTCTGCCTCCCCGCTCCCTCTCGCCCCCCTCCCCCTCTTCCTCCTACTCCCCTCCTCTCTCTCACTTAAATAGTGCGATATGCGCTAGCAATAGTTTTTTAAAAGTACCCAATTTCCAAAAGGCCTTTTGCTAGTATATCCTCTTGAACTATACTGCCATCCTAATTCAAAAGGACGCATGTCTGATGGTGATGGTATGGGACTTCCGTCCTTTTGAATTAGGACGGCAGTATAGTTCAAGAGGATATACTAGCAAAAGGCCTTTTGGAAATTGGGTGCTTTTAAAAACTATTGCTATCGCATCGCCTCAATTCCCCTGTTTTACAGTGCAAAAGGGACAACTGCAGCTCGAAACGATCTGACCTACAAAAAATTGGCGAAAACAGGGTTTCATAGTACCCTATTTGCTCTTCCAAAACTGGACTCATTTTAGTTTTTCTTTGACATATATTATAACGAAGGCTTCGGCTATGCTTATATGTTTCCTGTTTTTCTTTCATAGTCGTTAAGTTTGTTCACTGAATGTGTGCTTATGGCGCCGGATGGTGGCATTTTTGCAGATTTAGAGGGCCTCTAATTCTTAAAATAAACAAATTATTAAGAAAAATAAAACATAGGGGCATGGCACCGACAATTATCCAGGGAGGAAACGGGGGATTACGTTTGTATGGAGGAACAACCACTAGTATATCCTCTTAAGAACACTTCACTCACCATCACGTCACTTAAGCTTCCATCAAGGATCTCCATCATCGCTGGACATCCATAGCCCGCATCCATCTAACTCTTGTTTCTTCACCATATTACATATTCTGGTGTGTATAAAAATAATTAAAAAAACAAAGTGAAATAACATTTATTTATTTCTAGCTCAGCCACAAGTTTATATACTGTTAATAGTTTCTCAACATAATTTTCTGAAATAAAAATTGTATCTAAAATATATAAAGGAAATAAGTTATTTTTGTTATACACATGCCATTCATAATAATATGATTTATTTAATGGTTTTTTGTTCTCACAATGCACCTACGACAGGGTTGATAAGAAATCATTTATTTGTTTTTAAATCATAAGGCGTTATTTAATTTAAATTCTTTTATTAAATCGTTCTGACCTCTTTTAATTTGAAAGTGACTTATTTACTAAAAGACATTTTTTTTGTTTATATTTTTTTATCTAGACTATTATAAATTAATGAAAATGAGATGTTGGTACATGAAAATATTCTCAAAAATGCAGTGTTTTCTTTTTCATATATTTGCGGTTTAATCACGCCAAAACAATTAAAACGGATTTCAACAATTTTTAACCGACTTCCAAAAAAAGGAGGAGGTTCTCAATTCGACGGAATGTTTTTTTTTTTTTTTTGCTTTTGGATTTTTTTTTATGATGTTCACCGATTACTCAAAGACTACTTGACCGATTTCAAATATTTTTTTTTGGTTTTATAGAAGGTACTTTCTAGTTGGTCCCATTTAATTTTGGTGAAGATCTGATGATGGAATCCATGAGGAATTGAAGGAACTCCTCAAATATTGTAGGCATACATAAAGCGATTTTGGTATTATAAGAAACATAATAAGCATTTGCATTCAGAAAGTGTAAATTGGTGAAGTGGAATTGATGCAGAAGACCACAGAATGCCATCGGAACTCCTCAATGATAAATGATTTACGGGTGGCGACAAAATATCTTGATTAATTTAGCTAAGCAACTTCATAGTCACAAATGTAAATGTTCCTGATGAGAATGGTACCATCGAATTGATTTGATGATGGTGGCGGAAGGTAGGCACCAGATCTATGTAATAAAATAATGTATCCTAGCCGTGTTTGGGCTTGTTCGAATCGTCACGAGATACACTT
Organism: Hedya salicella; assembly: GCA_905404275.2. Lineage (NCBI taxonomy): Eukaryota > Metazoa > Arthropoda > Insecta > Lepidoptera > Tortricidae > Hedya > Hedya salicella. Next base: position 10,247,825 of record FR990115.1, read on the forward strand.
TTAAGTAACGATTAACTAAAAAGTGTAAAATAAGTAAACTTTTTAACAAAAAAATAAAACCGACTCCAAAAAAAACAAAAAAGTAAAAATTACGCCATAATTCAGTTTCTTCAAATTACTTACAAGTAACCGTTTGTATACTTAATCTATACATACAATTAATGTTATTTTGGAGTTGGTGCCATCGTGTCACAACTTACTAAAATCGTCAATATTCAATATTTTACACATTCTTTATATGGCACCGACGCCAAAATATAATTAATTGTATATACTGTATAGATTGAGTATACAAACGGTTACTTGTAAGTAATTTGAAGAAACTGAATTATGGCGTTATTTTTTACTTTTTAGCTTTTTCTGGAGTCGGTTTTATTGGTACTTGGGTAACTGAGCATCCAAAGATTGTTATATTTGCCCACTTTATGCCTTTGCAATGAATAACAAATCCATCAATATTTTTATCACCCACTGTTCCGAAAACAAGCTTAGAACAATTGATAGAGATACTGTTATCAATGAATCATGCACTATATAGCAGAGAATATTTCCATTACATCGCAGTTCATTCAGTAATTTAGTATCAAATGATTTGGTACAATTTACAAGCTAAAGAGATTCTCAGTGAGTGAATGGTAACTTCGCAGTTCCTGTCCCTTGCGCACCGCGTTCCCGCCCAACTCCATACCCGTATCCACGGGTGTTCCCCCGATGGATCTGTAATAAATGTTTAATTTTATGAACTTATCTATACTGTTGGAAAGTTGAAAAATAAAATGTCTGTCAGTGATACGGACTATTTGGAGGTCACTTTGGTTATTTTTTTTTTGTATGTTCGAATGTGTCGTTGTGGCTTCATCACGCCCCACAACGGCTCAACGGATTTCAACTATTTTTGTTACATGGGTAGCTGGATATCCCCAGGTGGCTATAGAATACTGTTTAATCAACTACGCCGACGAAAAAGAGGGTTACGATTTTTTACTTCTCCGCTGACGAAGCGGGGCACCTTCTAGTAAGTAGATAGAATCAGACAGTAGACCTTAAATGCATCGCCTGTCACACATACGCGAGTCCTTCGTTATCTCTACCGCTTCCGCGTTCTCTGTTATCTTGTACCACTGACTGTTTACATATCTACTAATCACTTTGTTGGACTCACTGTAATAGTTCTGTATACATTTTGTCGTTACGCCCTGAATTGACAACATTTGAAATGACCAAGGAACCCAAATATATATATATATATATATATATATATATATATATATATATATTTATTGCAACTAGTTTTTTTGATGATATCCACAAAAATGTGTAGGAAGCATAAAATTCTCTAAGTGACGTCACTGTGGATATGACATAAGCCTCATCGCACAAAAAGAATAGCAGTCCAATTTCTATATTAAATCTTGTGCCTTAATAATAGTGCTTCTGTATGATTTTCTAAGCTGTGAATGTCTGATGAACATTAGAAATAGTTTATTTTATATGTAATCGGAATATATAAGAAAATTTTAAAATGTGAATATATATTTTTTTTATTCTCTATTCGATTTCATCAAAATAAAGCCAGGTTAAAAAAAATAAACGTTGCCAATTCTGTTTGTTTACGTTTCAACGCTGTTATGTAATTTAAGATTATATGATAATGATGAGTTAGTAGGAAGTAGGTAGTAAGGCTGCTTAATGTTAGTTTAAGCAAATTTTATACAGTCAATGTTTGTTTTTTTCGACATACCTATGTCATTTATCTTTAGACAAGTTAGCTATCTGGTTTTTGTTTTCACGTTCGCTTCGTCGTGCCAATTAGGTGTTTCTTTGGAATTACCCATTAATTAAGTATGTTTACTTGATTAATTCCGTTTTTACCGATATTAGTTAATCATTCATTCAATTTAACATCCTCGAAGGCAATCAAAACCCCGTTTCGGACATGCCACCTTCTGTCCCGCTTTTATTCACCGCCCGTAGCATCTCGCCATCTCGCTCTCAGCTTTCACTTTTTTTGTCGCTTTCCCAATAGGTGCCGAGAAACTCGGTCGCTATGCCAAATGTTTTGCGAATGTTGCCAGGGGCGACTGAGACCACGTGAACAGAACACGTGAAGCCTCCAATAAATAGGTTTTATTTCAATGCCAGGACAACTTTGACGCGTGCCGTGTTTTTGTTGGTATCAACCGGTATTGTGATTGTCATTTGTTTGTAAGGTTTTCGTGACTACGGATTCCGGCAAACTTCTTGAACAAAAATGACGAATATGCGCCATTTGTACGTAAATCGGTTACCGCGCAGTGAAGGTTATGCTCAAGAAGTTTGCCAGCAACTATACTATACTATGATATACTAACTTTCTTTCAATTTTAACTACGCATTTCTTATGTCATTAGGAGTAGAAAATATAATGATAAATTTGGCTTACTTTACTTACTGACTTACTAGCTTCTGCCAGCGACTTCGTCCGCCTTAAATTCGTTTATCACGGATAAGGGTATTTTTCCGGGATAAAAAGTAGCCTATGTCCTTTCCCGGGACTCAAACTTTCTCCATACCAAATTTCATCCAAATCGGTTCAGCGGTTTAAGCGTGAAGAGGTAACAGACAGACAGACAGACACACTTTCGCATTTATAATATTAAGTATGTAGTATGGATTTACTTATTAATACAGAAAAAAAAAACGCACGTCCCAGCGTTTGACACTGATCCCATTGCTGACAATATTAAAAAACGTAATAATTTTAGCTTTAACCACTAGTATCAAGGTGTCAAACACTGGTGCGCTCACCCTATGCAAATTTTACTTTATAATAATATAGTGTAATAATAAATTTATTGTGATTGCTAAAGTGTTTGAAGACTGTACAACCTGGAATAGCCATTATCAATAGAATAAGAATCAAACACTAAAGCGGAAGCTCAATCCCCAACTTGCCAGTTAGTGGCAAAAATGAGCGTGATGCTCATTCATTTCTGCAGGAAATGCTATTTGTCTGGCCATTGATATTAGAACTTAAAACCAAAAACAATGATCTTATCAGGTCACGTCCACTACCATTTCATTAAACTGTTTGATAACATTGTAATTTTACCTGTACAGAACGAACAAAAGATTAGATAAAAGCTTTGTTGCCTTTTCGAACGGTGATGTCAGCTAATTATGTTCTCAGTAGATATCTGTTCTCTGGGAATGCCAAAGTAATTTGAGACGGTTGCTAATGCGTTCTTTTCACTTATTAGATACCAATAAAGCATAGCCACACGCTAATGTTTTGAATTCTATATCGTTGACGGACTTGACAGGGTCAGCGCAGCGAGCGAAGATCTCCGTTTCAGCTTGTCCAAAAATGCTTTCGTATGTCCGGCCGGCGGATGTTCTCTGCGGGTCGTATTTCCCTTCCGATTCTCATGCAATTTTGGCTTGGGCCTTATAACTACTACATAGTATTTGACCTCTTTATCAATATTCTCAGATCTCAAAACTGCTTGGTCTCAAAACGCCTACTTTGCAGAATGCCTAATTTTTTTTCTTAAAACACATCATCTTAATAATATGGCCGAATTTCAACATAGCTTAGTCTCATAATGCCTAAACTTCAAAACACTCATTGCAAAGCAACATAATTATTCTGTATTTATTATGTTATGAACTGTCATTCGGAATTGTCCATTTCAATCTTTAGGTATTTAGAGAATTTGACGTTTTTGGTCAAAGTCATAATAAATTTCGTTCATTTTAAGAATGAGACAATGTGACATTTAGATATTATGAGCTCATGGTAATTTGAAAATTAGGGGTATTAATGAATAAGGTATTATGAAATGTTGTGGTTTTAAGCCCATTGAAGCAAATTTTGTAAGCAGGTTCGTTAATTATGTTTTTTTTTATCAATTGAGTTTATGGATTTTTACAAAATGGCGGAGATATGGGGTCAGGAGGCTCGCTCTACAGCTCACGGACAGTGGCGTGATCAGGGTTTTTGGCCAAGGGTGGCAGTATTTCTGTGCTTACATGGAGCTATGGTTGTTCAGGGCTTCAGGGCAGGCAGTTTCTCTGTGCCTGTTATAGAGCCATAGTAGATCAGGATAGGCAGTGCCTTTGTGCCTAAATGGACCGCACGCCACAGCTCACGGAGCCACTAGTCTATGTAAAAAATGTCTGAAGTGCGCATGGCTCTTCCCTCGACGGGCGCAATATTTAGTACCCGTTCATAATATCTGCACCTCACTGGAATGCGATGCCCCTCCCGCTTCCCCTTCTACCTACCCGCGCTCTCCATTTTAGTACGTGTTCTTTTCGCACCGTACCCAGAACGCCGACATGACGTCACGCGCTTAGGTGCACGGATGTTGTGACCGGGTAGTATATGTCATTTATACCACAGAATAGTACAAGTACAGAAGGTCTTTTGATCTTATCAGGAGCTGGGCATATATAACTGCGTACGAGTATTACAACCGTTGCGGCGCTTAAAAATTGAACGTTCGCGCGTATGCCTGTCGCGCGTCAATGCCAACGGCCTCATGACTGAGGCCGGCGATAGGTACTTTTTATTTTTACTAAGTTTTGTAATGGCGGAGTGCGTCGAGTCTGCGTCTGTAGCAAATGCTATGTGTCGCCGCACCTGCTTATAGCGCTTATGCGGTCAAAGCTGTCGCATGTCGTTTCGTATCGGCCTAAATACGTTCATCTCTTTCCATTCAGTACAGTGCGAAAGCGACGTTTATAGCCCAGGAGGTACCTACTACTCTTATCTCATTTACCCTTGTAGATGTTTTAAATATTAGGGTGAATCAACTTTTAGATCCACACTTTTGACGTTTCTGGCGTTACCAATAATGTTTCTGGAGTTACCAAGAAATCGGGCTTCTAATATGATATTTCACAAACAAACAAACAAATATTTCCCTGTTTATTAGGTTTAAAAGACGGGACATTCAATGTCTTAACGTACACCATAGATTTAAACAACAATAAACCATTCTTTAAAGATATTATTTTACAGCGAAGTGTAGAAGTTGTGGACATTTGTGTGTTGTGGATTTGTGTGGGTCAAAAAAGTTGATTCACCCATTTATTTCTTGCGTATTTTGCATTAACAAACATGTTTCACACGGCCGAATCTTTATTATTAAGGCTTATGTTTATGTCACAGTAACGCGAGACAATTGCGAGTACTCATTTGTTTAATTGCGTATATTGCGCGGTTTTTACTGCGATATTATCAAATCAGACTTGAAACGACTCTTGCTACTTCAAGAACAACAATATTTTCGAGAGAAGTAATTTTCACTTCTCCTGCTCAAAAAGTACGTCATATTAGGTTCGCGAAGCGAGCCTAAAATAGTACATTTAGCCCCTAGGGTTTAAAAGAAAGCCATATAATCCCATACAAATTTCTATGACACTAAAAACTTGCGGCCAGCTACATACTTCTTACGAATAATTAAAAACAAACAAACCAATAGATCAGATTGGCCAAACTTTCTGATAGAATTGCTCAAACTGCACATTTAGTTTTTCATGAAATATACAATTATAATGTTAAGTATTTTTTTATTTTCTCGCAGTCGAAGTGAAAAGCAGAGTGTTTAACACGTGGCTAAAAACCATTATGACACTCAGACATATATGTCCTCTCACTTCGTGAGCTCGTCCAAATAATCACTTCGTGTCATAATGGCTTATTTTAGCCCCTTGTCAAACAATCTACTATTTTACGGTTGATGTTGTTTTCGCCTTGAGGGGGCTATTCCGAAGTTCGAAATTGAAGAATATCCTACCGTCCCGTATATTCATTTTAATATTAACATGAGAGGGAGAGGACGGCGCTATATGAACATTGTATTTCTAAGTTCTGAGTAATCCCTCTGCATCTCTAGCGCAAACTGTGACACGCGACTTCTTGTGCGGGAAATATTATCGGACTCGCGACCAGTTATGCATCACGATTCAAAATCGATATTCTCAGATTACACAGTGTTGTTTCGACTCTAGCGGTCAGATAATGGAAGTGACGCTGCGCTGGTATCAATTTTGACATGTTCTGTGAATAAAAGCAGAATAGGGATTGCCCTGATCAAACGTCGCCTTATCTCAGTCTCAAAATATGCCTGCAATTTTGAATCCTATGTCCTAGCAATAAGTTAAAAAGATTTCTTTTATCACAAGTCGAGACTACTTGCAAAGTCTCAAAGCTAGGTCGTGGATGGTTCTAGATTTTTAACCTGTAGGTGACTCAAAGAGAAAAGTCCAATTCATCGTCCGTTCATTCAATAGACCATTGTTCAGTATTCTAGAGGGAAAAACACAGTATAATCTATAGTAACAACAGTAGGACTTAATAACTATTTCGGCTGTAAGCACCTACTAGTTTTTTATTGTATTTGGGTTCATTCGTTTGTTTTATTGATAGTAAATCGCCTCGAGGGGCATTTTAATGTTAAGCCTTTGCACACGTGACGGTTATGATATCATAATAAAATATTAAATCTCCAGAATAGACTGTTACATTTAAAGCTAAGATAAGAAATATTATATTATACTAATATTATCGTATATACGTGGCGTGCACATAGACGTGCGCGTGGCGTGTGCGTTGTAAAGTACGAATACCCATAAGTGATGACATACCGCTGCGCAAGTGCGCACGTGCACGCCTCGTAAGCGGTGTGCTATCTACTATGACATTTCGTACGATACAATGCGCACGCCACGCACACGCGTCCGTGCACGTGCTGCGCAGTGCGCACGCATCCGGTGTGGCTTGGCCTTTATTGTACAATATAATATTTCTTAGTTAGAGGCTTCCTAGCATTGTTAGAGAAGTGTTTTTTAATGTAATAAGTGGCACACGGGCAGTCGAGCCACCTGATGGGAAGTGGTCATCGTCGCCCATGGATATGTGCAACACCGAGTCGACCATACGTTGCCAACCTTTGGGTGCCCTGTCTCGCTATCGTCTGTAAGTATGAAAATAATAGTAAATACTAGTTCACAAGCTCAAAGTTACTATGCTCGGCGTCTCTTTGAGGGATCGTATTAGAAATGAGATGATTCGTCACAGAACCAAAGTGACAGACATCGACAGACATCAATCGCAGTGGGCTGGTCATATTTGCCGAAGAACCAGAGTGCCGAAGAAGCAGAATTATAATTGACTGATATTTTTACCCCCTCTAAATTATTATGTAGAGGGGGAGGAGTGATATTTCACTACATGCGAATTTTTTAAATTGAAAATTAAACAATATTTATTCGCGCCTAAACGATACGGTAATCGGATCGTTTAGTATTAGCTAACGTCAATGACGTCATAATAACAGTGGCAAACGTCAAACGTGAATACTGCAACAAACATTGTATGACGCTCAAGACGATTGATTATTCCACCCTGCGTGCGTTCAACAAATGATTTTGCAATAGTGACGTTATTCGTGGCAACGACATGGCGGTCGGCGTTTTCGGTCAAGTGATTTACAGATTGTAAAATCTCGATTTTCTAAAAAAAATATGTTGTTTTTTTGTGATAAGAAAACGAACATTAGATTTTCTTATAATAAAAACTATTATAAATACGTAATTCCAATATTTGTTGTTGCCTGACGCAAACACCCTTATTGTAATGTATTGAATTAACCAGTTCTTGCCACAGACAGTTTGTAGGTATACAAAAGCGATACGAACCATGACATAACAGATAATAAACTTGTAAATGACGTCACTAATTGTGATATTTGTACTGACAGTTTGATTGCTAAGGTCGTTGCGCATTGGTCAAGGATTTCATTATACAGCACAGAGTTGACAGGTGTCATTTGGTTTTGCTAACAGAGAACTGGTGATGCCTGTTTTTTTACGAAAATACAAAAGCAAAAATAATCGCTGTAGCTGTATAAAACATCCGACACACTGCGAAACCAGCTGATGACAGTTTCCAAACGGCTGAAAAAAATATTTCGAATTGCATATGGTTAAAAATGCTCTCGATTAAGTCACATACCACACAGACAAATAAAATATAAGACACACGTTAAACTTATAACATCGCGCGTATTATCCTTGCTACGCCGCGCAGCAAATAGGCCCCCATCAACGATCTCAGTTCTGAGGTTTTTATTGGGGTTTTTTCGACCCCCCTGCACCTCTCTAGCACAACTGTATTACGACTCTATGTCGCTCAACAAAAATTGTCTGTCTCTTTAACAATGCGAGAAAGACGGGTGATGATTCGCCGCCGAGTTGAGGTCAGCTCCTCGGCGGTCAAGCTAAATTCTATCAAAGCTCACCACCAGTTGAGATGAAATGCAGAACGAAGACACTGCGAGGGGCGATCTCCATGTGGGCTTCCTCTACACCCTTTTATACGTCGCGGCCAAGCTGTCCACGCCGGGTCGAGGCACACCCCCCCATGGCGCGAAGAGGATCTGCGGGGGGCTCGGGAGGCGCTCGCTCCCTGCCCGTGCTCCATTCTCCATTTCGTGACACTGCGTGGGGTGACCTCAAACTGGACTCCCTCCACGGACCGGACAAGCCGTCGACGTGGGGTCGAGGCACGCGTCCCCAAGAGGATCTGCGGGGGGCCCGGTAGGGGCTCGCCCTCAGCCCGTGCTCCGAATTGAACACTTCGACATCACAGGCCCCCAAGTGCATGCCGAAGTGTTTATACCAGGGAGCCTCAAAGTCCTGATGACACAGGCATTTCCCCTCAAGTCTGCCCTGCACGGAGCGTGGCGCAACTTCACACAAAGCTTCTCGCAAAGACACAAAAAAAAGACGGGTGCTGCAATGTCGCGCGACAATCTTATACTATCCTCAAACCAAACAGACGCCTGAGGCAATAAACGCCGGCGGCCGTAGGGATGGCGGCATGTCGATACTGGATTTATTTAAATGTCGATAAGATTGATTATATTTTTTGCATAGCTTAATACTGTAACTTATTTTTATTGTTTTATTCGTTTATGTTATTTTCAGTATCGTGCTGATACCGTAGGTCATTAGACTATCACACACACACAATATTTTTAATTTTAATACTATTAATATAATATTTATTTATTTATTTAGTCTTACTATGTTTTAGTTCTAAAGTACCTAATTGTAGTTTTAAAAGTATTTATTTCATAATATAAAATATTGTTTGCATTTTTTTTTTCATTTTTGCATGTTATAGACATGCCTTGTACCGTGTGCTTTCTACCTGCCCTATGCGGCCCGGCTGATAACAGGCATGCTGCATAAGGGCGTACGGGTGCGAAAGAGACAATACGATGCTAATTGTTTTACGATCCCAGTCGTCTATTTGGTTTGAGTATAGTATAGTCGCGGAGAGTTTGTGGTAAACTGGCTGGAGAGATTTCGTCAGATTTGGCTTAACCACTCCCCCCGGTCCCCAATCTCACGTGAGATTTCCAAATGTCTGTTTCTAGTGTAAATGCGTTGAATTTATTCTAAAAAACTTATTTAGATTAGATTTAGCTCGAGCCCCTCCCCCCCTAAACGGCTCACGTAGTTAATGGCCGCCCCCTTGATGCGTACCGTGCCCAATTCACTAGCGTTCAATTTTTTTGCGCGGCAGCGGTTGCAAAAATTTCTCGCTCTATCGCTTTCTCGCTTACACCCGGTTTCGCGGCCTTTCGCTAAGATCAAAAGAGAGAGCCTTCTGTAACTTTGACTATTATCTATTCTGTGATGAAGGTGAAGTTGGAGGAGTACAAAAATAACAAAAACGGTAAGCTACCAGGATAACTAGTTACAATGTAGTGTTATTTAATATGGTAGCTATAGGTATACACGTTTATGCATTATTATGCATGACATTAACTGTGAACTATACAATTAATTATTACGCATTAACGCTGATTCGCTTCCTGGGTCCGCCTTTATCTAGTTGACTTTATAAACACTAAATGTAGACTTAGTGAATGTCTAAGCCTAAGTAAATGTCTAAAGTAGGGCGGGAATTAGACACACATTATACACTTTCATATACTTAATATTTTCTTCTGTTTCCGCGATTATTACTCATTGAAATAAAACAATTTAACGGATTATATCGCGTATATTATCTCATTTTAGTTCCCGACGTTTCGGAAGCTTTCCAGCTTTCCATGGTCATATACTTCCGTACTATAGAAGGTGGAAGGTGCCCACAACTTCGTTCGCTTAAGAGAAAAAGGTCATAACCCTCTTTTTTTACTTCAGCGTAGTCGGGTAAAAAGTATCCTATAACCATCCAGTAGATGCCCAGCCACCCGTATGCCAAAATGGCTGAAATCAGTTTAGCCGTTTGGGTGTGATGAAGCCAAAACGACACAAACAAATAAAATTAAATATTTTCGGTTCAGTGACCTTAAAAAAGGGATGTATCACTTATTTATTAGGGTTCCGTAGCCAAAAGATAAAGCGGGACCATATTACAAAGACTTCGCTGTCCGTCCGTCTGTCACCAGGCTAGAAATGTTCTCCAGTTTCAGGATCGCGGTAAAATAAGGTAAGTTTCGTTTTCAGAAAATTCACGTTGTGAAAATAATTAAATAAATTACCTATTACTGGCCCTCCGGTTACTGGCCAAATCGCAAAAATGACATTTAGCCAGGGTCTAGAGGAAGGATATGTAGGTACCAAAATTAGACCCTTCTAAGTAACTACATGGTGTTTTAACTACTCCTAGAGTATTTTTTACAAATCGCTGGCAGAAGTTGCGGCCAGTAATTAAATAATCTGGGCAGTCATTGGCGATTTATAACTCGTCGCACGTAAAAAGAGCCCCGGGCGACCAGTGGAAGGCTTACGTTATCGCATACATTTTGTTCACAGCGCATAGGTACATCGCCGGGAGCTCTTTTAACGTGCGTCAAAGTATACTAGTGTATTCAGATTCACCTATCTGCGGGAATCCCAGTAGGTACCGAACGGAAGGCAAGCTAAGGACATTCTGTTTTCCTTATTGGCTGTAGTTACCTAGTGAACGAGGCAGACTATACATCGCTTTTCTATATGCCGTATTAGGGCTGTGATTTCTGTAGGTATAGTTTTTGGTTCCATCAACTTTTTTTTCTGCATCTCGTTGCCATGGTTACTGAGTCACTCAAAACTACGATGTTAAACAATATAAAGTCAACAAGAAAAAACCGGCCAAGTGCGAGTCGGACTCGCGCACCGAGGCCGCATCTGTGAAAATCCCGTGTTAGCAGAGCTCTCCTCCTAAGCAAAATACGCGGTGTTCGATATTTTTTTATGGGTGAAAATTTCAACTGTCTATGACAGACAGACGGACGGATAGCGGAGTCTTAGTAATAGGGTCCCGTTTTACCCTTTTGGTACGCAACACTGAAAAAAATGCCAATATAGATCCATTTGTGAAGGGTCCATCTGGTCAGTATGTTAACCTGTATTATCAGCATAACTGTCAGTATTGTCTCCTGCCTGAGTTACGGGACAGAATAACAACCCGAAAAACTATTAGGGTTATAACATCCCCTCAATAGGTACAGATTGTCAAATAAGCGCAAAATTCTGACTATTGTAAAATAAGGTTGTCGCTTCCCGGCAGCGGCACTGCTACTTCCCGTCATTGAAAATGGCTATGTCATTGATATGTTGCAACTTTATAGCAGCTAGTATGCAACAAGTCCAAACCGTTTAGGGGCATACATGACCAAATGTCAAAAATTCTCGAGGTCAGAATGTCCGTTGTCGAAAAGTCCCTAAGTTATAATGCCTGGTGCATTATAAAACTTAGGGACTTTTTGACTATTGACGAGCGGACATTATGATAGATAACCTGGTCAATCGAGCACAGGTGCGTTATAACTCTGGATTTTTCGACAAGTGGACATTGTGACACCAAGGTTATCTGACCCTGGGGCATTATAACTTTGGGACTTTTCGACAATGGACATTAAGACCTGCCTCGGGACTTTTTGACATTTGGACATGTACGCCCCTAAACGATCCCGTCTGCAATATGAAGAAATGTCATGTTAAGATATGATAAGATAAGATAATCGTATATTTGCAATAAACATGACCATTATATACATAGGTCTTATTCAATTATTGGTAGGTTTACTTACATGTTTAACCGTGGACGGTATGCAAATTAAATATAAAATAAGCTTATAACTAGGATGTACCTACTTACATGGAAATGGAGCACAATATTTCTAGCAATAAGTCTAAGAATACGAATAAAGAACAAAATATACTCTTAACGGTAATGAAATTAACAATTATTATATGACAATTATAATCTACTTCGTGTCAAAGAATTCGTTTATACTAAAAATAATATTACTAGTAGTAGTTTGTACCATAGTAGTTGTTACTTTGAACCGTAAATAGAACTATACGCACCCACACTGAAACAAAACTTAAAAACAAATAAAACCTAAAAACAAGATAACGCACACACACACTGAATACCTGCAGCTAGTCAGTGTGTGTGTGCATTATCTTGTTTTTAAGTTTTAATAAGTAAGTAGTAGTAAGTAATATATCTATTAAATATATCGTCGCCTAGTACCCATAACACAAGCCTTATTGAGCTTACCATGGGACTAGTTCGATTTGTGTAAAATTGTCGCGTAATATTTATTTATTTATTTAAGTAAGTAAGTAAGTAAGGTTGGGGAAGAGAGAAAGTCAAAACCCGTCTTTTTTCGACAGCGTAGTAGGGTAAAAAGTAAAAACCGTCTGTGGATACTCGGCTACCCGTGTACCAAAAATAGTTGAACTCTGTTTAGCCGATTTGGCGTGATGAAGCCACATCGACACATACAAACATACACAATAGCAAAAAAAATATTTTTTTTTAATCTTCAATGTACAGACATATAATTTGTACAATTTTATAATAATATACATGTGTTAATATTTCCCTAATGTTGCTGTTCGTAATTTACCTTTACCTCGTCTCCCGCTAAAAATGCGTGGAAATTATATGTTCGGTGTTTTCTGATCACTCCGAAGAAAAGTCTTTCTGGTCACTGTGAAGAAAAATAAGAACATAGTTCACTTTAGCGTATCCACGGATATGACGCTTCGCGGCTGACATTTACTTTCTTGCTGTCCTTTGTGTGACAGCCCTCTACCGGAAGGAACAGTTTCATTCAACGGTCACAATGTCCAAACAATCGATTCAGTCCGTTTGACAACTAGGCCTCAGACTCTTGAATAGGTTATTTACAATACCTACCGCACCTTATCTAATCGATTAATAACTTTCACTTGTTAGTAATGTGCAACGATTTTGATCTAAGAATTTATGTTAGCTCATCACGAAATGCTGTACAGTACAGAATGGTGGCTAAATTATTAGTCAGTCATGCAGATTAATAAACATATTGGTGACGTGTTTCTTTTAAAATATTCAAAAAATAATGGCGATACATTGAGTCAAAATGTCGCGTGACGTTACGCATTAGGTGCGGATAGTTAGTTATAAATAAATATAAATAAATAACATTGGGAAAATCTTACATTAATCCACCTAGTCCCAAACTAAGCAATGCTTATACTATGGCTACTAGGCGACGATATACATAATATATATAAAACATCCAAGACCCAGGAACAAGCATTTGTGCTCATCACACGAACACTTGCCCTGGCCAGGATTGGAACCCGGGACCGCCAGCTTCGTTGGGCGTTGTACAACCCACTGAGCCAAACGTGTCGGCATATGATGTTACGAGCCCACACTCCCTAAAATTGCGTTATATCTAAGTGTTTTTTTATTACCGTAACTGATGAAATAAATAAAATTTTGGTTTACGTAACCCGGCATCCGGCATCAACTATTCGCGCTACTTAAATTTGCTTCTAATGCTACGGCCACACTTTGGGGGTTCAGCGAATGTTCGTCGTTGGCGTCTCTTCCGTTTTCTTTGATAGTGATAGAGAGGCTAACGCGAAACCTCTGTCGAACCCCTGAAGTGTGGCCGGTAGCATTGGAAAATGGCCTCAAGCCTCTCCCGCTGCACCCATGGAATCACTTCGACATCTTAAAACGTTTACTGCGACGCTACTTGTAGCTATCATTACACACGCTACGTGATGCGAATTGTACCTAGTTTTGATAAAGACGAAACGCAGCTTGCATTCTCTGCCAGAAGGTGAAAGATAATCCTGTGCACATTTTGTGTTTTCTCCCTCCAGTACTTACGCTCAAAGCATATCTGAGACAAGTCATGCTCTTAGGAGAAATACTCAACAATTCGCCGCTCAAAAATCTGGAAGTGGAAACTTCTTGGCTCAATGGGCCTCCGTAGTAGAGAACTCTAAGATTCAGATCTTTGAAACAAGAAGTAGGAAAATCACAGAATCACCCATCGTGATTTTCATATTTGTTGCGAAATAGATCTGACACCATGTACGGTATTAACTGGTGATTTATAGATAACAGTCAAGTGGACATTCATTGACAATGAATGACCACTTTAACTATACCTACTATAGTACCTAAACAGAAGTAGGTTGGTAAATGATGATAATGTTAGATTTAATAGTTTCGTGCTGACCCAGATGCAAACCATCTGACAAATCCAAGTTTGGTGGATAATGGTGAATCATCAAAGGCGAAGCTTGAGTGAATGGCTTAAGATCAAGGTCGAGTCACACTCGGTTGATTCCATGTCTTTAAACATTTGCGTGTACCTTAAAGAATCAAATAATTCCTACTTTCCTGCCTATCTAAAGACCTCGTAATTAAGTTACTGCTTGTACGAGACATGTTGGTGACCTCGAGAGCATTTTCTTGGGTTTAAGATTTACCAGTAGTGATAGTACCAAAATAACCAGATGACTAACATGTTTTTGCAAAGAAATCCTGATGAGACCTTATCCCATGATATAAGTAGGTATTAAAACGATATGACTAAGTTCATGTATAGATGTTTCCGTTACATCTGCAACAAGCCAATAAACGTGGACATTCAAAAAATGGCAACACATACATGTCTTATCTGCTGATTTGCCACTTATATTACAGACACGAAGATAGATGAATCACCGCAAAGGTGTTAGGAAAGGTTTAAGCTGAGATCTAGGATATCATTAGTCTACCTGTATAATATACTTTTAATACTGTCATTGTATGGATTACAATTTAATGACTAAACTTTCTTTTTCAGAGAGATGACCGGTCACTGCTCGCTCAATTCTTCTTCGCTGACGATGCTCTCAACATGGTGGCAGCTGAGCTGGACTCCTTCGACGGGCGGAAGGACCCGGAGAGGTGTTCCACGCTCGTCAACCAGCTGAGGCATGCCCAGGTGAGTTCAGTTCCTTCATCGTGATCGAAGAGAAAGATCAATGTTCCTCTTGAAGGAAGCAGAAGGGCTCGCAGAATCAAGCACTCGTCGAGAAAGAGAGTTATTTTCGTAGTTTAGACGTATGCTGTTTGTGTCCTTGCATAGTAACATTCTGGAAAGTTCCAAATGAGACCTGCACTCAGTCAAGTTTGCTTTTAGGTTTCATAGCTTTTGGCAGTCACAAAATGTACAAATAAATGCAATAAGCGGTTTCTAAAACAATAATGGCACGAAAAAAAATTATAATATGTAAAAACCTGATTGGCGAGAGCAAATGCAGTGTCAGTTCTTATCACGCGACAGGTATTATGTACGAGTATATATTTCTGTTTATTAGTATAGATCCCGGCAAACTT
Organism: Hedya salicella; assembly: GCA_905404275.2. NCBI lineage: Eukaryota > Metazoa > Arthropoda > Insecta > Lepidoptera > Tortricidae > Hedya > Hedya salicella. The sequence goes on from FR990115.1 coordinate 10,263,498, forward strand.
ATTGAACCAAAATGGCGAACCCGTGCATGTATATTAGAACGTAAATCGGTTACTGCGCAGTCAAGGTTATGCTCAAGAAGTGTACCGGCAACTGTATGACAGAGAAGTGATGTGTCTTGTAGAATTGTAGTTACTCATTAACGTTACGGAACAAATTATGGTTATAGTTAATAGTTCATCTGTATTGCTTAATAACCATGCAGCATCAGTGGACACGGATGGCTTTCCCGTTTGTGGGTTTGCGCTGCCCCTAACGTTTCCGGTTATTGTCCGTGAGGCCAGGCCTTTCTATATCGAAGTCAGATTCCCAAAATATAATATATCCTGTATAAGACTTTATATACTTTGTCAGATAAATCCTTGATGGTTAAAATGCAACCTCCCCGCTCCTTGATCGTTCAGATGGAAGTATTGAAGGTTTTGAGGCACAAAAACCTTGCTATGTTAAATTGCACTCATGCAAATGCATCAACAGGAAGTATTTAAACCTCATGCATTTGTCTCGACCTTGGTGCACCAAAGATTACGAAGGAAATTCCTGAGATACACCAATGATTCTTTCGATCACAAGTATAAAGTTGCTAAGATTGCACCTATTATGCTATTGAATGAGTAACTTGGGATTTATGACTCATGATATCATGTTGCGTTATTGTTTATGATATTGTAGTTGCTTTACTGACTGACTGGCTAATTGCGACGGGCAATTTCTGTAGGTCTTCATGCGAATATGACCATTGATCACTACAGGAAAAGTATACTTGAAGGTCATGAAGTCTTTGGACTTGGTTCTAATACAACTGGTTCATGGTTTGTAGAATACAGTAAACTTACCTAACCAGTGTAACAACTCAAGATGATAATTATTTAAATTTCAAATTAGCCAACTTCACGGTCTTATTCTTTTAATTATTTTCGGATGTGGATAAATATAAATAACCTTAACAGAACTACGTAAATAGTATGTTTACAATAGAGATTACCTTGCACGATGATCGCTTATCATGGAGTGACGTCAGCATATGGTATAACTTTGATATCAAGAGTTGGAATGAAGAATTATCTGTTTGGAATTGTTTCAAGTGCAATCTAGATTTCCTAGTACAGTTGGAAAGATGGAATATCTGGTTTAAAATGTGCTAATTTGTGAACTGTTCGTTTGATAACAATGTATCTGTTTGCTGTCGTGACTTAAAGCTTAGCAACATTTTATGGTCTAATAACAATAGCATATATCTGTTTAACTCTTAGTTGGTCTAAATAGAAGCCGGTGCTTTCTATATTGGTGGATTGTAGATAATTTATAATTATATAACTGATAAGCTGTGGGTGGTACAGTTCTTATAGAGGACAACATTTATATGACTGTGAATCTGTGACGAGGAGAGCGTTAAATTTGAACATGGAAGGATGACAAAAGAACATGAAAGTTAACAAAGTCCCTTCTTGCGTATGGTCACAGTCTAAGAAATAATACAGTCGGTCGACGAAGGAGTCTAGACAGGGCAACCGTGCGGGGTGCCAGGGGCGGGGGGCGGGAGGGGCGATCCCTGACTTTCATACGCGCCATTGTTAGTATTCAGGAATATGATTTTCAGGGCTGACGCGTGTTTTGTAATTGCATGTCGTCTTCTTCCATGAATAAAGAACTGCGATTTCATGAATTTCTACGCTCAGTAGAAAGGTAAATATTAATCCCACCAAAAACATTCTGTAAAAAACTAGCCAAGTCCAAGGGTGCTTCATGACATCATTGCACCAATCTTTGACGGTCGGACGTCGGACGGTGTCATGAAGCATCTGGTTTTGTACCCTTGTGTACCCTTCAACGGCCGAGTCACACAACATTAACTATAACAATAAAATAATCGCAGTAAAGAACCTTAGACTTGGCACGACTTTGTCTAGATTGCATTACTTTTTAGAGATAAACAAGTAGCTCCATCGAGACTTGGCTAGTTTTTACAGAATGTTTTTGGTGGGATTTCACTTCTTTTTGTAGAAATGTGGGCATAGACTTTCAATTTTTGACATCAAATGAAGCGGCCCACCAAGTTGAATATTTTTTGTAAAGACGGTACGACGATCTCTAATAGTTTGGTTGGGCTCTTGTGCTTTCTAATCAGGGTCACCAGGTACTCCAGATCTTCGATTATCCTAGTTTTATAGTTTTCCCTTTATGTGGCCATTAAACCCTAACTCTGTACCAAATTTCAGCTCTCTGAGTTTATGGAAAGTACTAGTTCTATTCTGATGATCACGAGTGAGTGAGTGAGTGAGTGAGTGTCATAAATGCGAAACTTTGCTTTCGCTTAACTTCGGAACTAAATGACCTACAGACTTGAAATTTTGGATTTAAAGTATGTGATTATAGCTTACTGGATGACGAAAATTTCTGCGTTCTGGTCTTATCCAGAGGTTCTCAAATAGGGGCCTGAAAATGCGGCTAAATGGTTCCAGTAAAGGATGGTACGGCAGTGTTTGCTTCGCGCACGATTTGGCGGGGTCACTGCCGTGCCCCCTGATATTAATTTATTTTATAGTGCCTAATTTATAATTTTTCTCATGTCATGCTAACGTAAGCAAATTGGCGGATGTTCAGTGTAAACAAAAATATATCTAGTAATGTTTTAAATTCAAAATGGCGGACATGTTTTATAGCTTATTTTAAGAAATTACGAGTAGGTATTATAAACAAAGATCAGAAACAAATGAAAAAAAATTTCGACGATACTGGACTTGAACCAGTGCCTTGAGCCAGACCGGGGCAGCACGCTCTACCATCTGAGCTAATCGTCCACACCAGTAGTCGACGAATTTTGTCATCTGTTCTTGCTTATGGATCTCTGTATGGTGCATCCGACTCTTTAGCCGTTAGCGCCGCCTAGTGCAGAACTATGAAGTTACTTTCACCCCGAGCAGATACCTTTACAGGTACCATTGCTCGGCGAGAGGAGTGATCCACTAATAAATTGCAAAAATTGTGATTATTATCATGATATTTGTAAAACAAAAAGTACGAGTAGGTAGTTTAAGATTTTATTTAAAAAGCAAGAATTTGTTTCTTGCTTCTGTTTGTATATACGTATCATGTAGTATTTGATGTCTTAATTATTTTTGAGTCCTCGGGGTGCCGATTTCAAAAATGACATCCAAATGGAAATCCAAAACGGCGGACATTATTTTTTCTTAAAAATCGATATGGATGTCATCTCCAAGGTACCTCGGGGTTTCGATGACGAAACTGACACCCATTTTGAAATCCAAGACGGCAGACATATTTTTTTCTTAAAAATCGATATGGGTGTCATATCCGAGGTTCCTCAGGGTTCCGATGGCGAAAAAGACATCCATTTTGAAATCCAGGGTGCCCGTTGTTTCGCCGACAAACTTTTCATCGAATATCATTTCACCGAAAACGTTTCGCCGAATTTTTACTTCGAGCATTTTCATTTAGTGTAATTTTATCCCATCGACAGTTCATTTCAACTTTTATTAATTCGTAGAAAATTTTTTCAAGGAATATTATTTGATCGATGATTCATTTCGTATATTTTTTAAATGGAGGAAGTACATTATTACATCGATTTTCATTTCTTCAACGTTTTATTTCAACACATTCTTATATAATCGCATACCTGTAAATTTCAATGGCAAATGAACGGGTGCCTGTCGTTTCGCATAACGTTTTTTGTCCTAAAAATGTTTGGCCGAGAATGTTTGGCATACTGTTGAATGGCATCATACTCGTTTGTCCTAATAATTTTTGCGCATACTCATTTAAAGTCCTAAAGCAAGTTTGTCTTAATATTGATAACTCTAAAATCGAATTACCTAAAGCATACTATTCCTAACATGAATTGTCCTAAAAATTATTTTGCCTATTATTAAATTGGCTACACTTACAGCACCTAAACTAAACTACGATAGGCGTGAAGTCAGAAGCGTTACGTATTCTACTTTAAGGCAGGTCAGACTTCGGTTAGGTTAGGTACGACGACGAGCGAAGCGAGGAGGAGTGTTAGGTAGAACTGTGACCCTAACGAGCGAGCGAAGCGAGCGAGCTCAACGCCCGAACCAACAAGGTTTTTTACTTGTCGGATGATTCATTACATAGTTGTATTATGTCATGGAAAACGTTCTCACCATAATGTCAAAGATAACTTTGTATGCCAACTATCTTAAATTTAAATAATAATCCTTGTAATAATTTATATGTTAATTAAAAATACTTGAAACAATAAACCACAAAACGTTTTTGTGGTTTATTGTGGACGAAATTAAAATACATGAAACGTTGACTTTGAAATGAAATTCGGCGAAGTGAGTGTCGACAATTTGACGATAAACCTGAAATCCAAGATGGCGGACCTATTTTTTTCTTAAAAATCGATATAGGTGTCATAGAGGACTGATCTCACAAGAGTGTACAAATTTAAGTATCTAGGACATATTGTTACTGATGACTTGAAGGATGACGAAGACATGGAAAGAGAGCGCAGAGCATTGTGTGTGAGAGCTAACATGCTGGCTCGCAGGTTTGCTCGATGTTCAGAAGCTGTTAAAATAACGCTGTTCAAAGCTTTTTGTTCGTCCTTTTCCACGAGCGCCTGTGGGTCCGCTATAGTCTTAAATCATACAATGCTCTGAGAGTACAGTACAACAATGCCTTCAGAATGCTGCTTGGATTGCCCAGATTTTGTAGTGCCTCCGCGATGTTTGTAGAAGCGCGCACCGACGGCTTTGCAGCAATAGTGCGCAAAAAGGCAGCATCTTTACTTATAAGGACAAGAGAAAGCCCAAACACCATTCTGAAGATGATCGCTGATCATGTTTGCTGTCCTATAATAACACATTTAATTAAAATTGTAAAATCTAATTTAGTATTTAAGTTCTAACATAGTTTGTTTTTTTAAAGTTTTATTGTAAACTAACAAAGAATGAGATCTCCGTTATCTTATGGAAATAAATGATGATTATGATTATATACTAGGTTCCTCGAGGTTCCAATGGCGAAAGTGACATCCATTTTGAAATTCAAGATGGCGGACATATTTTTTTCTTAAAAATCTATATGGGTGTCATATCCGAGGTTCCTCGGGGTTCCGGTGGCGAAAATGACATCCATTTTGAAATCCAAGATGGCGGACATATTTTTTTCTTAAAAATCGATATCGGTGTCATATCCGAGGTTTCTCGGGGTTCCGATGGCAAAAATGACATCAATTTTGAAATCCAAGATGGCGGACATTAATTTAAAGTATGAAATACTGATTAATAAAATTGTATTTGATTTTAATCGTTAAATAGCTCTGAATTACAAAACAAGACTGCCAAGCAAGTAGTACATTGTGTATCATGGGCGGTAATTCCTATACCACCCACGACATCATGGGTTTCGTTTTCTAGGTTTTTGGGGTGCAGATTTCAAAAATAGAATCCATTTTAGAATTAAAGATGCTTGTCATCAATGCTACACACATCCGACACCCATTTCAAAAAATGACGTTCGCCATTTTTATTTAAAAATAGATGCCATTTTCCGATTGAGATAAGATTTGCCATACTTGTGTTAGTTCAGTGACAATGCCATATTATGATACCATCATCGGATGATGGAGCCGGAAGGTGATGGTCATAGGAACTGTAACAAAATAACGCCTATCTTAACCAGTTTGGACTCTTTCGAATCGTCTCAAAGAGCAGCTGACGGGTGTCCAAAGAACAGTACAGTTGGCCATAAAGACTTATCTAAAAATGTTTGTTTTTTTTAACATTTGATTTAAACTAACATTCATCACTACACAACGAACGGGGTTTAATCGCGTATAAATATGAAACGTCGAAGAATAACCAACGAAAGGTAATTAAATAAAATCAAATCCATGTGCGATTAAGCCCCGTTTATTGTGTTGTGATAATGTTTTTTTGACAGAAACTTATTACTTACACAGTTAAGAAGGAAGTAGGTAAGCGATGAGGTGCCTACCTACCTACCTAAGGGTAAGAGAATGAAGATGATGAATATGTGCTAGGCTTTCATATGTGTTGTGTGAGCAAAAGCAACTTAACCCAACTGTTCTAAGGCGAAATTTCCTTCGAATAATTGCCACTGATATGTATCTAACAGTTTAATTACTTATTTTAATTTGTTAATACTCAATTGTGCATGTAAGTATTTAACGGTAACAATATAATTATTGTTCATGTACGTGTCCATGTATTTTTCCTTGAAATAAGAATCATTAAACCAACACAAGGGATGACTGTTAAATTCAATACAATGGGTGTCTCCTTGATTATTACGTCACCAAATCACGTATGGCTTTACCATGAAAGTATTCAATAAATACACTTAGCGAATTTTAATGTAACAGCCCTAAAACGGGCCAACTGTTTTTTTTTAAAGCTTTAGATACTGACGAAAATTCTTTATAGGACAACGACATTCTCCTTTTTAAGGTTTCTGGTTTGGAGCAACACGGATTGAGAAGGGTCAATGTCATTCATTTGAAAAAAAAGAGGGCCTTTCTGCCAAAGTGCTGGACCCATATCCTTATCGATTTTTTGACATAACATGTGTCTTCATTTAGGTATTCGTATTTTTTTTGTATATTGTTTTAATGATCCAGTGTTGTATATGAAAAAGCAAGAAAGTTTATTTTAACTGATCAAATCAGTCTCCAAATATACCATCTGAAACATCTTAAATGTCCAGTTGGTTGTCGCTTACAGTAAACTTAGACCTTTGAGAAAGCGTGGGCACTCGACTAGGTAAAGCGTCAGCAACTGTTACATATTTTATCTGCCGACTCTATTCCTATCACATTTAAATATATAATCAATAACCTTGAAACAGGGTATTTTTTACCGAAATATTGGCTTCATATATTTGAGTTTATTAGCCCGAATGACAGCCAAGGTTGAATTCGTGTGACCGATATCTATCGATTTTGTTTGTAATATATAACATCGAAACGTAGGTATTGAAGATTTCGCTTTTATGTATGCGAAGTATGGTATTATTGTCTTATTTTTAAGCTCTTTCAATCCAACTCGTAGTTTTAAAATAAATTAATAGTTTAAAAAACACGCTTTACAAGAACTGTAACAAAGACTTTTGTAACAAATCCAAACACAGCTATGATAAGATGTTCCATCATGAAGTTCCAGTTCATATCTTCCGGCTCCATCATCAGATCAGTTAGACACTACCATATTATTGTATTGTCTTCAGAATTACATACAGCTGCCAATTTTCATGACGCTACGATCCTTGGAAGATGGTTAAATTAGTTACCTTAGATTCCATTACATAGTTACATACAGATCGACCTAATAAAAGCGTGTTAATGAGAACGAAACTCCGTTTGTATGGGAAGGTGAAATCCGGCCTAGCTTGCCGGGGACTCTTAAGTTAGACATTTTACAATATTAATATAATTCTAATACAAAAAACCTAACCTAGGTCGCCGCCGGCAGCGGAGCGGGGCTCAAGGTACCGGTGGTTAAGGCTGCACAGGCAGGCACCTCCTGACGATACGTTGTCCAGGATTACTACCTTCTGTATCAGACCCTTGATCCAGCAATCTAGCGAGTCTTTTAAGATGTTGATCGAGACTCTTTGCTATATCGTCATATTTTATTGTTAAGTATCTTTATTTCATACTTTATGTTGCACTTACAATTCAGTTCCTCTCCCTGTTCGTTGTGTGCTTACGATCATTATTTTAATTCCTTTTTGTATTTGTTGTATATTCGTGCCATCGCTGATAGTATTAGTTTAGTTAGTTAAGGTTTTTTTTTTTTTTTTCTATTAGGCATCACTGAAAATCAGCGCCGCGGCTTGCTGTGGCGCCATGCTGAGTGGTATCCATTTTTAGGGCAATTTTTTGTTTAAATAACATTAAAGTTCTCACATGCAATGCTCTAAAATATAGTTGTTTTCTTTCTTTCTATTACGAAAATCTTGGATGTTTTAACAAAACTTCGATTGAAAGTTTTTTTTTCTTATATGAGCCTGTATTAGCTGGATTTATGGCATGCCAACTGGTCGATTAGGGGTTTCCCTCATCCAACTGTTCCCGGTAAAACGTTTAATGTTATCTTTTCCTTATAATGACTTTACACGTAGATTAGAAGAGTAGGTTATAATCTATACTATTATAAAGTTGACTTGGACTTATTTACGGTACTCTATGAAACGGCCAAGCCATACTTTTGAAACCAAGGTGTAGGGTTAGTAAATTCAGGGCTTAAGGTCTTGGCTTTTCCTGGGATCTGATAACTTTTACAGCCAAAGCGTTATGACATGAGCATGTGAGTCTTGGCCGCCAATTTTACATGAAATGTTTTTGGTGGGATAATTCTCAACTAGTACAATTTTAGTGCCTATCCTATTATCGTTATCTATACTATTATATTATAAAGTTGGAAAAAAGAATAAGGAACATATAAAAATAATGAAGTCGCGTGGAACAGCGTATCCTAAATATATATTTTGAAAAAGTACACGCTATACGTAGTTCTATTATATATCTATTATAAGTAAAATTGTAGTACAATAGAAGCAATGTGTCTTTGTGCTCTGCAGCTGACACGTACAGCTGATAGCTGGACTGATTTCAAATATTTTTGGTACTTTGTTAGCTGGGCATCCCTAGATGGGTATATAGTACTTTTTACCCGCTTACGCTGAAGCAAAAAAGAGGGTAATGACTCTTATCTTCTCCGCGAACGAAATTCTAGTTTAGCTATATATACAGGACTAAAAATGGCCCTACCATATCAATGTGTTTACTTCATAAGACCTTTTACGATTGCATGATAGTTAATGTGTCATCACACCCATACAAACGCTCTCGGCCTTCGATGTAAATAAACAATATATGTATGTAGTTGCAATCTCGTAATCCTTGAACGGTATAAGCGGTTTGCGTATTTTTGTTTTAAACGGTCGGCGCTGGTGATGTCATAATGCGCGGTTGGTATCGAATTTTTCATAAGAAAGTTATATTTAGTCCATTAGAAAACTGGTCCTATTTGTTTAGAAACTGACCAGCGATTGACCACACTATGAATAACAAGTTTTTTACGAACTGAAACGGGAAAAGCGTCCCTGAATGATTATCTACATTAAGTCCTAGAGGAATTGAATTATAATATTGTGAGGGTGTAGCTCCACGAAATATGAAGGTTTCAGGAAACAAATTCACCAAATATGAAGGAAAGAGCTTCAGGAATCAGTAAAAACTGACTTTAAACTTTAATAAATGTTTATGCAATGACGCTCAGATTCATTATCCTTATTCTAATACGAATGAAAGGTGAGACGGACGGATGATGTTTGATAATAATTTAAAATATACTTTATGACAGACTGCCTAACTCGTCTCATTATTGTAGTGTGAAGGTTAATAACCTTCACAATATGTCCATAAATGCAGAATAAAACTATATGTGTGGAGTTCTGGGTAGTTTCCTCAGAGAACAGATAGAGAAGGCAAATGAGAGCTGGAAAAATATATATTTTAAAGAAAACTAATGATAGGGAGGTTAGAAGTTACTAAATGGGTCGGCTACTAACTAACCTTACTTTTCGCTTTCTTAGCCGGGTAAAAAAGATAACCCGTGTTGCATTTCCATCAGGCCTTCTTGTAATCCTTGAACTGTATTAATGGTTTGTGAATTCATGTTGCTAAATACTGGTATTGCGGAGGCCAGTATTGTGGTTTATGACGTCAGCATACTAAAGTGTGTTAACTTTCCGCGAGAAAAATTAAAATCGTGAAATTGAATCTCCACTGTTTCTTGCTCTGCCTTGCTGTACCGTGTTTTTCACTCTGTAATTATTGTTATAAATGACACCAGGGACTATTTGAAAAAAAAAAAAAAAAAAAAACAGTCTAAATACTTAAGGGGCTTACAGCTCTGAATGACCTTCGATCCGTAGCTCTTCGCTTTACCGTGTTGTACTTATATGTCTCATCATGTTGACAGCGACCGTCTTTACCAATATACGGTCCCCCGAACCAAGATAAATGCCATCAAACTTTGTTATTTTTATGACGCAAAACCAGTTTTTGCCACTTTTCTCAAAAAATATACACTTTTTAAAGAAAATGCTTGCGTAGCAAGTTAGGTCTTTTCATAATCAACATTTAGGCATAAGTTTGGTGTCTATCAAAGGTTTATTGTATGAATCCATCATTAATTCCATAGAAATATATTCAAACTAGCTTCTGCCCGCGACTTCGTCCGCCTTAAATTCGTTTATCGCGGATAAGGGTATTTTTGTCCTTCCCCGGGACTCAAACTATCTCCATACCAAATTTCATCCAAATCGGTTCAGCGGTTTAAGCGTGAAGAGATAACAGACAGACAGACAGACAGACAGACAGACACACTTTCGCATTTATAATATTAGTATGGATTTTCGAATGCAAGAAAGTGTTCAATAGAAACTGAACTATCATATAAACCATATTTCGGAAGTTAGTTTCGCCATTCCAGGGACAAAAACCATGAAAAATCGTAGATTTATGCTTAAAGCCCCTTAAGGAATTGATTAAAACATTCGATTTCTTTGTGTAACGAAAGTTAGTCATATAGTCATAGCCTGCGGTGACTGCTTAACATCAGGCAGACCGTGCGCTTGTTTACCACCTTAGTAGTATAAAAAAAATACAATATATGTTACAGAACGAGCAAGTTAAATCCTTGACCCCGTAGTCACTTACCATCAGGTAATCCTGGGGTCAATCGCCGGTCAGATTATGAATTTAAAAAAAAACATATTTATGGGTAATTCTCGTTACACAAAAGGAATCAATTAAATGTTGTTTTAAATTAAAGCCGTTAACTATTTACAATTTTATTGAAATCTACCCACCATTTGTATTTGTTGCAAGTACTATATACACAACCAGTGGCGTGCAGTCCATACAGACACTGCCTACCCTGAACAACCATGGCCCCATACGGACACAGAGAAACTGCCTTATCTTATCTTATCTTACTGATAGGGATCTTTACGGATACACTTCGACCCAGTGGAATCTTTAGAAAGATAAACTGCCTACTCTGAAGCCCTGAACTACCATGGCTCCATATAGGCCCATAAAAATTGCCTACCTTGGCCAAAAACTCGTGCACGCTTCTGTACACAACACACAGGTTATTCTGCTTAGTATTGAAATTGAAGTAAAGTGTATTTTTTCTTTGAATTTTCCTTTTAAACCACGTCACAACAGTAGTCAGTGACAATATTACTTCATATTTCTACTCCTCGACGGGATTTTCTCGACATCCTCAGTCAATAGCTCATATGCTGTTTGAGGGATTGTAAAGTCTTGAAACGTCAGCATTCTGACAGGTCCGTATACAAGTTGATGAAGCCACTTGTTTCACTACTTCTGTATTATTATAAAGTTGTAAATCGGCGGAGCACGATGACTGCCGCGCTATCTTTCCCGTCGCCCGCAGACCATGTTAGTGTTACGAATGAGCTTGCCGATGCCGGGCTTTAGCCCGATTATACTTGCCTAGAGGTCATTTCTTTATAGAGTAGAGACGAGTCGGTCAGCGCTGCGTTCGACGGTGACGCACATTTTGTGAATGCTATAGCTGGTACAGTCAAGGGCTCTAATCCATACTAATATTATAAATGCGAAAGTCTGTCTGTCTGTCTGTTACCTCTTCACGCTTAAACCGCTGAACCGATTTGGATGAAATTCGGTATGGAGATAGTTTGAGTCCCGGGGAAGGACATAGGCTACTTTTTATTCCAGAAAAATACCCTTATCCGCGATAAACTAATTTAAGGCGGACGAAGTCGCGGGCAGAAGCTAGTATGTATATACACCACAAAGTTTCGAAAATATGTATACAGGTTTTGTTATGTACACACATTTTGTAACTTTGTGTGTATATTTATCTTTGCCCTTGACTGTACAATTACTACATCTACATGCAAGAAGAGCCTTTATAAACTTTTTTTAACAATATCTCACTTTGCTCCAACGAAAAAGGTAGTAACTATATTAGGTAGGGTAGTATTTACTGACTTTTTTCCGTGGTTCGTTTCAAATACAAGATTTATTCAAAGCAGTGACGACATGATTTTTGATACGTTGATACGGTTAATTTCACTCTTATTTTGTACTTATCGAAAATAAACATTTAGGTTTCTGTATCGTTCTTTATTTCCTCAAAATACTAACCCATATTAAACTAGCACTCCATTTTTTATATCAAAGCAATATACGGTACGAATATTTACCAAATAAAACCAAGAGACGTATCGGCAAATGGTTTTCTGTTTTCCTCTTGAGATAATATAATATAAAAACTTGTGACTGTATAAATTATCTAGTTCGTCTTAATCATTTCCTTATAGAGACTTAGTAGGTAAACGTGGTCACATATTATATTTGTTTGCATTTTAATTTATGAAGTCATTATCGCTGACCATTGTCAATTTCTTACACTATATAAACAAAAAAATCACGCGACTCGGGTCATTCAGCTATACCAGATACAAAAGATTACCTCGATGGCGAAATACGTCTTACACTATGTATGGACAGTATTCTGTTTTGCTCGACTGCTCAGAAGGAGGGTTATGTTTTTCGAGTGTACATGAACCGTATGTGGGTACGTGTGTCGATAGATATGTTTGGATATATGTATACCTATTTCTTTGGCACGCTCTGCACCCTAAACGGTTTGATGGATTTTGACGTATGAGATGTCGTTAGATTCGTCTTGGTCGTGGGAGTGACATTTACTCCTTATATTTTATTATACCACAAGAGGTCAATGTTACTGGAAGTTGGTTGACGCATTTTTATTTAATAAGATTTGTTAGTTTCTAAAGTATTTTGTTAAGTACGAATCTTATTTTTACTATATGTATAAACAGTGTTTTTTTTTATTTCGTTTCAATATTCCAGGAGAAAATTCGGAAGCGAAAAAAAGTAAAGTAGTAACTCTATCAAAATGTAGGGAACGGCACAGATTTTTATTTCGTTTCTGAAAGTTGTTTTGTAGTTGAAAGGGTACTTACTAGCAGCTGTTAAAATTACAAAAATACGGTGTATATCGAATATTTGTTCACTTAAGAGTCCCCCGTAAGCTCGGTTCTCCATACAAGCGTAGTTACGCTTTCATTTTAAAACGACTAGCTAGTTTGCTCTGTAACTTTGTACTTAGAATAAGTTAATGTATATGCAGGCCTGTAATTAGTTTATGTTACTTGAGATACTGTAGTAATGAAAATACAGCGAATTTAAGTTTTTCATACAAAACTTGTGTTTGCTTTATTTTCTTTGCTTTTTAAACTGGAGCCATATAAACTATTTACAGGCCTAGATATATCTCATGTCCTTGTATATACAAAGTTTCGTTACAATCCAACACGTAGTTTTAAAATGAGAACGATACTCCGTTTGTATGGGAAGGTGAAATTCGGCCGAGCTTGCTGGGGACTCTTAACGTACTCTTTAAGCTTGTCTGTGAAGCGTTCTGCGCAATTTAAAACGGGACAGTACAGAACAGTGGCAGGAGGTGCCCATTTTATTAAGATAAATGTACGGAGACATTGAATTAATACAAAATGCACCAGTTTCTCAACTTTCCAATTGTAGGACTCCACCCAGTTCGGCCTGATCACAAACTGTAGAAAGTGCCTACTCTGCTTTCTTATTCTTTAATATAGATATTATACTTCGAGACTCATTCCGAGGACTATAGTTTTACTAGGCAGCAGTATGTTATGTCCTATTATGTCATCGCATCGATGACACATCTCATCTATCATCTATATATACTATTATAAAGTTGTAAAAATGAAATGTCTGCATTGCAGATATAAAAAAAATTATAACGGATAAATAGAAGGATACGGACTATTTGAATATGACTGTAACGAAAAATATTTAATGCTAGTAGAAGTATTGAGAGTAGGCTATTTAGGCCCTAGTTTAAGCCGTCACGTATTTGTAGCCTTACAGGGGTGTCCATGAAAAAATTTAACAGCACGAATCTATGAATTTACTAACGACGTAAATAGTATGAACATTGAAAGCTGCGCCATTTCTCAGTCGGGCAATGTTTCGGCGCTCATGTATTTATTTATTTTTTATTGCATAAAAGAAAAACGTATAGTACTAAAAGATGGACTTAATGCTATAGGGCATTCTCTACCACCCAACCTTGAGGCTATTATGCCAATAAGGCTGGACGGATCTTAACACGGATGTATTTGAATATCTAAGGATGGTTTCGGGATACTTGAGTAATAATAATAACGTTGAAAATAGAAAATTACGTCTTTTTTACGCGAACGAAATTGCGGGGGCACCATATTAAATAAATATATTTAGGTATTAAAAGTATGTAAACAAAAAAACACGCGACTCGGGTCATTCAGCGAGTGACGTCGTACTACAGTTACAAAAGATTATCGCGATGGCGAAATGACAGGAGCCACGTGGTTTTTTTGTTTACATTCCTTTGAATACCTAAAGAGATAGACAGTATAAGCTATACTATTATAAAGGTGTAAAAATAAAATGTCTGTACAATGAAGATATTTTCAAAAGATTCTGTGAAACTTACTATTTGAAGTTTACTGAATTGATTTTTTTTCGTTGTATGTGTCATTGTGGCTTGATCACGCCAAAACGGCTGAACGGATTTCACCTAAGGTGGGTGGACCATGGAAGGCCACTGTAACGAATAAACAGTTTTTATTAGGTAATTTACTGGATAAATTAAAGAAAAAACCTATTAAATAACACTTTGTTTCATTGTGTAACATATAAATTCCTTTTTTTTATCCTAGATGCAATCACTATTTATTAAACTTTACTTTTAGTAAGCTCTTCCAAATGGCCTTGCAAGGAACAGGGCTTCATACAAGGCCAAGATTATAAATCAGTCGTTCAACTTAAAACTAAAGTTGTAGTAATCAAAATATCCGCTTTTACTAAAACAACGTAAAGAGGTCTTTCATTTAAACGAAACATTAAATGCTTAACATATTATAATCTTCTTAAAAAAACTCACCGAACATTCCTTGAACACCACCGTATAATTAAGAATATATTAATCGAAATTAGTTAAAAATTATAGTAATGAGCATTATATCGATAGCAAATAAGTTGGCAATGCGTTTTAGAATAAAATAATAAAAAAAGACATATAAATCGCTATCTTATGGGTCCGTTCTTTGTAAGGCCAATGTCTATTCAGTGTGAGTTAAAAAGTTGAATAACCTTATCAATAATATTTTAAACATAAAACATTGTTTCAACTTTCCCAGTACGTATTTTAACTAAAAACTAAGCTTTCATATTTACATGATTTGTAAATGTTCCTAATAAGGCCTATGTACCCTATCAAGGCTTTCATAGGAACACTGTCACTGTTATGGTAGTAAAGAAATAAATAATATTTTAAAATTATTATTTATTTCTTTACTACCATAACAAATGCTTATATGACATATAAGCATTTGTTATGGTATGAAAACAGTTTAAAAAAATAAGATTATAATAGGTTATTTACATTTAAAAAATCTTTTGCTGTGCCCGCGAATTACAATTTTAACATCGACGACCAAAGTGTGAGTGGAAGGAATTTGTCATCACACGACAATAACCATGACTTTTTCATAGTTGGCCTTCAAAGGAGCATGGCCTTCCATGGTCCACCCACCTTATTTTTGGTACACGGGTAGCTAGTTATCCACAGATGGTTATAGGATACTCTTTACCTGACTACTAGCAAATAAGAGGGCTATGGCTTTTTCCTTGTCCGCGATCGAAGTTGCGAGCACTTTCTAGTAAAACATAATAGTCTTAAGATTAGAGTTTGTATCGTTATTTTGCATGTGTTGCCATGGGTACACATTTGTGATACAAAACCTTTATAAAATAGGGGTCGCATACATAAAGTATACGATAAACTGAGCTTAGCACTTAACAGGTTCAGTCACCTAGATTTTAACGCAATAGCTATGTAATCGCGTCTTCACGGTTTCGATAAATCTCATTCTAAGAATTATCAAATATTTTTAATACGAGTTCTTTGCCGTTGCTACCGCAATTATTTCGATGTAAACGGGTTACTTTCTAGTTTCTAATAATAATTATAATTACATAGGTAGTGAAACTTTAATCCATTACAACAACAGAAGATTACTTACAATAAATATGATTATGATTTAATTTCATGGTACATTATGCTTTAGTAAAACACGTTTAATTCGTGACGAATACGGCGTTCCGGTGATAAAAATAAAATAAAATCTATTACCTATTCTACGGGATTAGGTACCTCTGACCCTCTGATTGACTGTCAGACAATTTCATTTCGTATCATTGATTTAAACTTACACGATCTTCACTCATTCATTATCACAACACAACAAAAGGCCGAGCCACACCGGATGCGTGTGCGTGAGGTGCACGTACACGTGCGCGTTGCGTAAGCGTTGTAAAGCACGAATCCTCATAAGAGATGATACACCGCTTGCGTGACGTGCGTAGAATAGAATAGAATAGAATAGAATAGAATAGAATACTTTATTGTTTAACTGTGTCAATACATGGGTTGGAAAATTATTACATTCTGGTTTCAACAGCTACCCATTCCGGGTGTACAATATATTATTTATATACTATTTTTTCTAGTTCTCTCTATTTTTACAGTTTTGAAATTGTGTTTAGCTACTATAATATTCATTAAGATCATAGAAAGCCTTTTCGATCAGCCATTTCTTTAGCCTGCATTTGAAAGTTATCCCTTCCAGAGCTTTTAAATCGGCAGGGAGATGGTTAAATATACAAATCGCCATTATAAAAGTACTCTTTTTATAAATAGAGTTTTTAACTTTAGGTAGATTTAAATTATATTTATATTGCCTTCTTGTATTATTCTTTAGTGAAGACTTTGTTGTAAAATACATTGATTGATTTTTGACGAATAAACACAGCTCTAAAATGTAAATGCCAGTTAACGTTAGAAAACGTTTATCTCGAAAGACGTCACGGAGCGAGTCTTCCATGCGCATCCGGTATACAGCCCTTAAACATTTCTTTTGTAATCTAAAAATCTTGTATACTTCGACAGAATTGCCCCAGTAGATCACACCGTAAGTAAGTAGTGGGTACACGCTTCCATAATAAGCATTTCTTACCACAGTTTCAGAACATGCTCCCGACAGAATTGAAAGAGCATAACAACTACTAGAGAGCTTCTTGTTTAAATGTTCAATGTGAGACTTCCAGTTTAAATGACAATCTATTTTGATCCCAAGAAAGTTAGCGCTAGTGACCTCCTCTATGGAAGTACCTGCTTGTGATATAGTAAGCGATAAAGGATCAGTTTTGTAGTTTCTGAATTGTATAAGCTTAGTTTTACTTAAGTTTACTTTAAGATTTAGTCTTTGAAGCCACTGCATAATTTTGCTCAGAGCATAGTTAATGTCATTTTCTATATTAAAATATTGTTTGTCGCTGGAAAATAATACAGTGGCATCATCAGCAAACATCACGCATGGTTCACGAATTTGCAAAGGAAGTTCGTTTAAGTAGATGAGGAACAGAAGAGGTCCAAGGACACTCCCCTGTGGCAAGCCCAGTACGACCTTTTCAAAGCACGACTGTATGTGCTCAATAGTTTTGTTTTGACTATTGTAGGTTTCAATAAGTACGGCTTGTTGTCTGTCACACAAGTAACTTTCGAACAACTGTAAAGCATTCCCTCTTATTCCAATGCGTTCCAGCTGCTGCAAAAGTATATCATGTACCACACAATCAAAAGCCCTTGACATATCAAGTAAGAGAGAAAAACACATCCTTTTTTCATTCATGTTGTCCCAAATTTGTTTAAAAATCCTAAATACAGCTAATGCCGTCGATTTTCCCTTTTGAAATCCAAATTGGGACGGGCTTAGAATATTATTTTTATTCAAAAACTGGCTTAGTCTATTATATATTACTTTTTCAAATACTTTTGAAAAACTTGATAATAATGCTATGGGTCGGTAATTTTCAATATCAGTTTTTTTGCCTTTTTTGTACAGGGGCTTTATAAGGGCCTTTTTTAGTTGCTCAGGAAATATCCCAGTTTCAAGAGTTAAGTTAATTATATAAACAAGGGGTTCTGCTATTTGATCAATACTTGATTTTATTACTGACATGGGTATATTATCACAACCAGAGCTCTTTTTATTTTTTAATTTGGTCACTATAATCTTAATTTCATAGACATCAACAGGAGCTAAGAAAATACTATTACTAATACATTTTGACATACCTTTATATTTATTAGAGTACATCGAGTTATCAACATTTTTATAAAGAAAGTATTTATTAAACTCTTCTGCTATATTAGAAGGATTCAACAGAGTTTTCCTATCTACATTTATTTGGGTGATCGTATTTGGTAACGAATTCGTGAGACTTGTATGTTGCTTAATTAATCCCCATGTAGCTTTAGGTTTATTAACACTGTTTTTTATAAACCGGTCATTGGATATTATTTTTGATGTTCGTATTACCTTTTTAAGTAACTTGGTATATTTTTTATAACTATTTTGGCTAGTGTTATCACGCTTGTTTTTTTGAATTCCTAGATGCATATTTCGCTTATGTTTACTAGATGTTATTATGCCTTTAGATTTCCAGTTCGGTTTTTTTATATGGGATATTTTAATCCTATCAAGCGGTATACATAAGTCAAAAATCATCATAAATTTGCAATCATCATGAACGTACGCAGCGGTGTGTCATCTCTTATAAGGATTCGTACTTTACAACGCGTACGCATGCGGTGTGGCTCGGCCTACAACGGGGTTTAAACGAAAGTTATTGAAAAAATCGTACTTATACGCGATTAAGCGCCGTTTTGTTGTTTTGTTCATTTCGTATGTTTGTCATTTGAACTTACTTTTGCTAAATAGAGTCGTGTCAGATATTTATGCGCGCTTTGCTGTGGCAGATATTAATGCTGGTGACTGTACTAAAGAATGAAACAGAGGGTATTGAATTTGAATTTCTTTATTTCGTCACATATACGCCTACAGTAGCAACACCAAAACGCTTACACGGTAGACAGTAGATACTAACAGAACACATTAATATAACAATAATCATCTTAATAATTTAAATGAATAGCAATAATAGTCGCTACATGATGTCATATACAAATTAAATTAATAGCATTTCAAATTGTACAATAAATTATAATAATTTATAGTATACTTTAGGTCTTAACTAATAGGGTATGACTATTTCTCTTCCGCGAACGAAGTTGCGGGTATCGTTTTGTTTTAAAATATCATTGGTTTTACTCTAGTATACTATTTTTATTCAATACTAGAATGCGCCCGCAACTTCGTTCGCGGAGGAGAAAAAGGCATAACCCCTCTTTTTCTTTAGCATAGTCGGGTAAAAAGTGTCCTATAACCATCTGGAGATACCCAGCTACCCGTGTACCAAGAATAGTTGAAATCCGTTTAGCCGATTTGGCGTGATGAAGCCACAACGACACATACAAACATTTCATACAACTTTATAATAGTATAGATGAAACCTGATTTCAAAGGAGTCTAAGCATTTTTCTCTGTCATTATAAGTGTATTCAATCAAGTGGCGTGCCGGCATTTAATTGTAGCGTGTGTTATTTTTTTGTAATATATTTAACTTTACATTCAAGAGTCGTAATTAATTGATACCAATTATCTATTGCATCAGTAGCGAGAAAAAATAGGTATATCATTTTCTATTCAATACCTACTTTCTTATCAATTTAAATGTGCAACCTAATAACACTGTTTTGATTTACCGTTATTGGGTAAAAGTATTCAAAATTCAAAATATTTATTTGTACGAGGGTTGCTACTTATATATCCGGAAACAAAAAAACAAACAAACGTACACGGCTGAAAATAGTTTTATTGTTTTTCAAAGTATTCCCCTTGATGATCTATGCACTTTTGCATTCGCGTGAACCAATTTTTAAAGCACTTCTGCCACTCCGCCTGAGGTACCTCCATAACGTGTTGTTTGAATGCGTCGACAGCATCTTCAGCGGTCGAAAATCGTTGACCGCGTAATTTATTCTTTATATTTGGAAATAAATAAAAATCGTTGGGTGCCAAGTCAGGGCTGTACGGCGGATGACCCGTTAATTCCACATTTTGACCCTCCAAAAATAGAGTTGTTTCGCGTGACGTATGACAGCTGGCATTGTCATGATGAAGAATGATTCTTCGTCGCTGGTTAGTTTTACGAATTTGTTCAAATACTTCCGGTAAGCAAATGGTCGTGTACCACTCTGAATTAACCGTTCTACGGTTTTCTAGTGGCACTGTAGCTACATGGCCATTAATACCGAAGAAGCAGGCCACCATTTGTTTCAATGTACTTTTTGCACGAGTAACTTTCGTAGGGTTCGGCTCATTTTGAAACACCCATACCGTTGATTGTTGCTTCGTTTCGGGATCGTATGCATAGATCCAGGATTCGTCACCTGTATAGATGTTATAAACGGCTTTTGAGTCACCACGGTTATATTTTTTTAACATTTTATTGCACCATTCGACGCGAGCATGTTTTTGCTCATTTGTTAAGTTGTGGGGTATCCAACGCGAACAAATTTTTTTTACAGCCAAATAATTATGTAATATGCTATTAATGCTGGTCATAGAAATACCCAGAGTCGCCTCTATCTCGCGGTACGTAACATGTCGGTCGTCCATTATAAGTTTTCGCACAGCCTCGATATTTTGTTGTACAACGACCGATTTCGGGCGACCTGCCTTAACTTCGTCCGTAAGCATACTACGTCCACGATTGAACTCACTAAACCAGTGATACACAGTAGTTTTAGATGGGGCTTCATCACCAAAAGTTGAAGTTAGTTGATCTATGCACTGTTGTTGCGTTAAACCACTCCGAAAATCATAATAAATCATAGCACGAATATTTTCACGAGTGAGTTCCATTCTTGCTGCGAGATGACATTTAAAACCCGTCAAAAACAAAACACGAGCGTTAATAAGGAAGAAAAAATATACCTTATATACTTAAAAAAGTTCAAATTTTACCATGGCGGTCAAATATGCTATTTAAGAAGATTGTAATCCCGGTTTCCGGATATATAAATAGCAGCCCTCGTAAAACATAGGTGTCCTTTAACCATTTTTGCATGAGCTATTGCTGTACCAAAAATAGTTCATTTTGACGCCACAAACACAGATACACACGTCAAATTTATAACTTCCCTCTTTTTTTCGTAACACCCCCCTTTTTTTCGCAACACCCCCCTTTTTTCGTAATATCCCCCGTTTCGCGTAACATCCCCCCATTACAACCCGTATTATAGGTTGCCGAAATTAGTAGGAAGGTCATGGGTTCGCTACATAGCCTTAACAAGCTGAAGCACTTCTTGCCAAT
This sequence comes from Hedya salicella, assembly GCA_905404275.2. Classification (NCBI taxonomy): domain Eukaryota; kingdom Metazoa; phylum Arthropoda; class Insecta; order Lepidoptera; family Tortricidae; genus Hedya; species Hedya salicella. The sequence continues at coordinate 10,284,965 of FR990115.1, forward strand.
TAAAACCAAGATCCTCCTAGTCCATACCTTAATTTTACCCATAATTGACTACGGTGATGTGTGCTATCCGGATTTAAATGAGCTCTTCATTCTTCTGAATAAACTGGAGATACTCCTTAACAACTGCATTCGCTTTATCTTCTGTCTTCGTAAGTATGATCATGTGTCTGCTTACCGCTCCCAGCTTGGCTGGTTTCCTATCCGTCAAAGACGTGAAATTCGAATGCTCTGCTTCCTTTTCACCATTCTCAATGATCTTAAATCACCCGACTACCTCAAAAATTTTTTTCACTATTACGGTGTCACTCGTGACCGTCAATTTCGCTCTTCCGGCAATCTATCTCTTTCTATCCCTCGTCACCGATCAGGTTGTATGTCCAACTCCTATACCATTCAAGTGGCCCGCCTTTGGAACCGACTTCCTCTCAAGATTAAGAAAGCCCCAAACAAGTGCACTTTCAAAAAATCTTTGCGCGAACTCTTTGTTAGCAGAACTGCAAACTCTTAGCTTCTCTGATTAGCTTGTTTCGTCTGAATTTATTTATATATATAGGTATATATTATATGAATATGTATGTATCTAAGTATTTATCCTCCTAAATTATGTTTGTAAATTAGTTGCACCGCCCACAATTTATCTCTTTTGCCTCAAGGTTGACTGGTAGAGAATGCCCTATGGCATGAAGTCCGCCTTTTGTACGATGAGTTTTTCTTTTGTGCAATAAAGATTAAATAAATAAAATAAATATAGTATAGATGCGTACAGTTAATATGACAAAGAAAAAAAAAGATGTTAACCAAAGACACATCGTAAGGTCGATTTGAATTCAAAGTTTTCATTGGTCTGTTATCACAATAGATTAACCAAGCTCACTCACAAATTCGCATTACCTACATTTAAACTTCGTAAAAATATGGAACTTAAAGTGCTGGGCGCAACGTCTAGATTTCTACGTAGTTGAGGACGATAAGAGTTTACGAAAGCAATGCTTCCAATATGATTGATATAACGTGTCTTACATTACGTTTCATGTATAGAAGGTCGTATGTTACACATTTTTTCTCACGATTGTGACTTTGTGTAATCTAAATTCATAGTTAGTTGCATACCGACTGACATTATGATACACGTGCTAGCATGAACTGTATGAGTCACAGTCAGTTACTGGGCCAATTATGTGCTGTATCTTAGTTCAAGGAATTTACTAACAATATATTGTAATCATTAAATACTGCAAAAGATGAGTATATTTTGTTTCAGTGCTTTACAATGAAAAGTGTAAAATTAATGCATTTTACTCAGACTAAGAAAAAAAGATATACATGACATTACGAAGAATCTTGTGAAGCCGTTTTTTTGACATGGTTTTGACAAATCACACACACATGATTTGTTTGTATTTGTATCGCGTGAATTTGGTTTTGGCATGGTTTTTTTGTGACTTCACTAGATTGTCCGTAATGTCATGTCTATCTTTTTTTCTTGGTCTGTGGCATTTTATTGTTGACTTAATTTTTTTAGTAACGGCTTTGGGCACGTATAGTTGGAAAGGGTCGTGAATTAATTGATTTTCTGTATAATAACTATATATAGTTATTCGGTATAGGTATATCGGTGTACAGTTGTCGTAAAACAACTCTTTTAAGACGAAGTTTAGTTTGACGAGCCAGAGGATTATAAATATTATTCAAGAATACTGTATTGTACTTTCTTAGGGGCATTCTACCAGAGTAAGAACTTTGACTGACATGTGATGGCTTATGACAGCTACCTTATCAACATATATAAAGCCTTAAAAGACACTGCCAATGTAGAAGTCAAGCAAAGAGATATCATACCATAAATATAAATCGGCTCTCTAGAACTGTTAGAAATATCAAAATAATCTGATTCGGATTCCGGCCAGCGCAAGTGTGATGAACACGAATGTTTGTCCTGGGTCTTGGATGTTTTCTATGTATTTAAGTATTATAATTTTTATATATATTACGTAGATCGTCGCTAAGTACTCATAGTACAAGCTTTGCTTAGTTAGGGACTAGGTCGATTTGTGTAAGATTGTCCGTGTTATTTATTTATTTTTAATGGCGTCACGTACCCAACATCTTGGAGGTATACCCCCGTTATTATCGTCTCGAGCTTGGCCAGAGAAACATGATAATGACCTTGAAAATTCTCTTTATGGCAACAATTTTACATATTAAAAAAGCTGTTTAATTATAAAACCTACCACGTTTCTATGCATTCCGTATTGCCAGGTGATGACTTTTTCAAATTTGCCGCATTTTTTCATTATCATGTTTCGCTGGCCAAACTTTATTTTATGACATTTAAAAAAGTTGCCACATGCCATAGACAAGGCTACAGACCATATTTGATATACGTAAAACGTAGCTAAGGCCCATTTCAGTTAAACCTGATTTCTATTAGGAAAGATATCGCATCCAAATACTTCAATTTCCATCAAGACAGAGCCGTCAAACTGTGTGCTACAAAAGATTTAGCCGCTCCGAATATCATACGAAATAAAAACGGATGCCTTATGATACAGCTGTATAATTTATTGGGTGGGAAAGTCACCCCTAAAGGTTGAGCGTGCCGTGGCATTTTGCCAGTTCTACCCTATGTTTTTTCACTAACGGGGTCGCGCCCTCAGATGTAATAATAAATGCACATTATGTTGACGTGAAGTCACTTTACTACTTCCCTATATATACATTAGTCCCATAGTTGATTCCACATCTTAGGGTTCTTTTGGTTGTGAGAACATCCGGTCGGAGTCTGGAAATTTTTCATTATTTGGATCTTTGTATTTCAAGAATATAGATAGATTCTTAGTGAAGAAATTCACTTTAAAAATCACGAAGATCGTGGTGGTAAAACATCAAGATTTTCGTAAAAAATCAATGTGAGACCATCGTTATCATCTTACTCCTAGTAGTGTTTGTTTAAAGCTCGTTCCATGTATACAATTGTACAGTTTATAAGGAACTAGCTTCTGCCCGCGACTTCGTCCGCCTTAAATTCGTTTATCACGGATAAGGGTATTTTACCGGGAGAAAAAGTAGCCTATGACCTTCCTCGGGACTCAAACTATCTCGATACCAAATTTCATCCAAATCGGTTCAGCGGTTTAAGCGTGAAGAGGTAACAGACAGACAGACTACCCTTATTTAGAAACCATTAAAAAATCAGCAATGTTCAAATATTCGACGACACGTTTGGCTCAGTGGGTTGCACAACGGCCTACGAAGCTGGCGGTCCTGTGGGTTCGAATCCCGGCCAGGACAAGTGTTTGTGTGATGATCACGAATGTTTGTTCCTGGGTCTTCGATGTTTTCTATGTATTGAAGTATTATAATTTATGTATATAGTACAGGCTTTGCTTTGTTTGGGACTACGATTTGTGTAAGATTGTTTCCGTGTTATTTATTTATTGAAGTATTATTTTTTCCAGGATCGCGTGCTGAACATCATCAGTCAGATCATGGACCAGTTGCTAGGCGACGAGCGAGTGGCGCGGGGTTTCCGCGTCAAGTTTCCAGAAGATGTGCTCCAGGACAACTTGGCCGGGCAGCTGTGGTTTGGAGCTGAGGTTAGTACCACCAACCAGGTTGTTCTTTGAAAAATGTGCTATTAGGGTCAGCTCCTCAAAGACCTAGCTTACTCCGAAACATATCACTGTCTGCCGATTAGATCAACTGCTCAGCCATATGTAATGGGATCTCCCGTGAGATGTGCGCAGGGCAACTTCGCAGCTAAATCAAGGAGCTGTCGCGCAACAGTAAGCTTAAACAACTCTTTCTTTATTTCCAGTGTCTAGCCGCCGGTTCATCCATAATGAATCGCGAAGAAGAATCAGCCGCCATGCGTCCTCTGGCCAAAGCCCTCACGAGAAGCCTGGAGACAGTCAGGTCCTTGCTGCGGGAACAATGCTTGAGGCCAAGAGGCCTGGCTCTAGCGCAGCATGACGATATGCTGCACGAGAGCTTGAGGATATTTGACAAGTAAGTATTAAGCCAGTAGGTACATGTAGAACTTGCGTTCGGTAACACTCAAGCATAACTAACGGGTTACCTCGGTGTTGGAGATTCGAAATCGTATGTCACCGTTCCCATCGCTCTCGAGTTAAACTGTATTTGAATGAGCAAAAGGCGCGAAATGAATTTCGAATTTTGAACTTCGGAGTGATCTATCTGGTTACTATCGTCTTTACCAGGACATGCCATAAAAGAGAAAGAGCTTGGAATTTAACGCTTGGCAAGTAAGACGATATTGCCTTATCTACACGATAGTAATATTAGCAATACAAGACTAGTAGCCTTGTAAAATTAAAGAGAAAATACCCTACGTCCACTTTCTAACGTGAAATATCACGCAAAAAGCAATAATAATAATAACCTTACAGAGTTCGTCAAGCGGTATCTATATACAAGAAAATCAATTTTTGTCTCATTTCAGGTTATTTGCTGAGTTCGAACTGTGCTACGTAAGCGCCATGGTAAACGTGAAAACCCCGCATGAGTTCGAGGCTCAGCAGCTGATCTGTGTGCTGTTTTCCGAGAGTCTCCGGAGGGCGCTGAAGCAGTCGCTGCTCACTCAGGAACAGGTCTGATTTTCATCATAATTCTAGGTTCTTCTTCTTGTGCTCCTGCGGTCCTGAACAAATCAGATCAGAAACGGTCCGTTCATCTTGTTTGGGGCCTTCCCATGTTTCGTGCCATTGGTTCTACCAGCGCCCGTGTTTCTGTAGGCACGGACGCGCGATCGCACCACCATTCGCGATCCGTCGGGGCGACCTCAGCCCCCGGCGGTAAAGTGTTAAAGCCTTGCACCGCTCACTAGCTGAGAAGAAAACTGGACATTATTACCACATGCAAGTGTGTGATAAAGTGATTTCAAAAATGCTCTTCGAAAATCGTAGTGCTGCACCGCGATGTGAGGAGCATCCGCGGAGAGTGGGAACAAGCCGGATCCTGCACCATGACTTCCTCGCGTTGGAGTCAAAGCAGACGCCGCATTGCGCCGAGCTGTCTTGCCAACCCGAGGGGGACCTGCTGCGCGCTCCGGGGAGAGTCTGCCCGCCGTCCGTGCTCCTCACGCCGAATACACCTTCCTACTACTCTCATCGCAAGATTGTGAGGATAAACGGATTTTAGAACAAGCGAAGACTGAAGACACCGCGGGTGGCGATCCCCCCTTGGACTTCCTGGACACCACCTTCTACAGCAGCGGCGCCACATATAGTCGAGGCGGGTCGAGTACGCTCCCCAGGCAGAAGAGGGTCTGCAGTTGGATCGAGGGGGCTCGATTTCCCGCCTGTGTTTTCTCTCAACGTTTCACCTGACTGGACAATGCTGACTGCCAAACGGAAATGCGGAGGCTTCAAAAGTACATCAACTAAGATGAAAACTGGACACTTCAACATTATTAACTCGAGGCGCCCACTTTATAACTCTAGAACGATCAAACCTAATCGAAAGAGACATAAGGATAAACAAAAAACAAAAAAAAGGTTCTACCAGCAATGTGTGTCATATTTGCGTAAAGATATATTTCCACTATCTCCGAAAATGGAACGAATTCGTGTAGTCATAGTCACATGGAGTCAGAAGAATTCATTGGCAATAACCACCACCCTACATCCATTAAATCATGCAGAATATTATTTCACGTGTAACTAAAACTACTGTTGTGTTTTCTTCCAGGTCGATTCTTATGATCCAGCGCTGATGTTCGCGGTGCCGCGTCTAGCCATCGTCAGCGGTCTTCTCATATACTCCAGCGGACCACTGAGTATAGACAAGTCGCCCGGTAAGTTGTTTACATTTGAGCGCTTCTTTCAAATGTCTTAAGAGTTATAGACACGACGATCTGTAACTCATCTTGGCGCGCGGCGCTATATGTGCATAAAGCTTGTATATTGATACCAGAGGCGTGGCGTCAGGAAAATTACAAGGGAAGCCGAAGCGTATTCATTTACTCATATTTATAGAAATAGGTGGTTATAAGACTTTCCTTGGGCAACCCGGTGGGAATCGGCTTATGTGGACACCACGCCACTGATAGATACAGCGATTGCATGTGCGTGACAAAGATGGCACCCATGGCATCACTATCACAGAATTCGAAGTTATTACAGACATACGGGCTTACGGGCCACATGCCAAGATGACTTCTGAAATCTGTAGCCCCTTTAGTTGATTTGTTTTTCTTGGGACGATGACTAGGGAAGACCAGGGAAGGTTGTCTCACGAGTTGGTTGTCACGGATATCTCCCTCCTAGATACAGCTCTCGCGATCTTTAGACACCGGTGGATGAACTCATTCGTTCGTTAATTGCCGCTGTGACAATCAACCCCTGCGATACCCGGTCTCCTCTACTTACTTCCTTTCAGCCATTTTATCAGTATTTGCATAGAAAATGCCCGGTATATAAATAGGCTTTATTTCTGTAAAATCATCTCTGCTGAATCTGCTACCGTTTCTAATTTGCGTACATTTTCCCTGACTTCTGTTCCGAAATGAATCTGTGCATAGGCACAGGCACTACTTCAGGCTGAGGCCTGAAATAGTTTTGAAATTCTGGTTGTAAGAGTTATTTTTCCCAAAAATGCGCACTGTTTCCATAACTGTCAATTACAATATTTATACAGGTGGCTGTTTCTCCCAAATGAATATTGGGTTTTAGACTTAAGAAAATGTATCACTCAATGGCATACAACTTATTGGTAGTTCATCTTTGTTTACTTGGGTTACATATATACGAATATTTTTTTTATATTTCAGAGGAGATGTCGGACATGTTCCGTCCATTCCGTACCCTACTCCACAAGATCCGGTCACTCCTGTGGACGCTGGACCGCCGGGAACTGATAGCGCTGGAGCGACTGCTCTGTACCAACGAAGACGTGTCCAGTCTGACTGGCCTCGAGATAGCGCCCGGTAAGATCAGACATGTTCCATCCATTCCGCACTCTACTCACAAGATCCGGTCACTCCTGTGGACGCTGGACTGCCGAGAACTGATAGAGCTGGAGAAACTGCTTTGTACCAACGAAGACGTGTCCAGCGTGACTGGCCTCGAGATTGCGCCTAGTAAGGTCAGACATGTTCCGTCCCTTACGCATTCTACTCCACAAGATCCCGTCTCCTGTGGATGCTGGACCGCCGGGGACTGATAGCGTTGCTGTGACTGCTCGGTACCAGCGAGGACGTGTCCAGTCTGACTGGCCTGGACATATCGCCTGGTAAGATCAGAAATGTTTCATTCCGCACCCTACTGGAATCTTCTGTGAAAACTGGACCGCCGGAAACTTAAAGCCTGGAGTGACAGCTCTGTATCAACGTAAAAGTAGCTTGGCTGGTAAGCGTTAGCTGGTTTTAAAAAACCTAGTCTCAAATCTAAAAGCAAAATATTGTACACTACAGGCCGTCCGTTTAACTAAGTCCAGGTGCCTTGTTACACAAAACTCATATTTATATGAAACTACTAGTTTGTAATGCATGCAGCTGTCTGCGAACAGAAACGATTAATTTCCGAGAAGCTACTAAGTGAAACCTTTTTAAAACGACTGAACACGTTGGGTATTACTTAACACAGTAGTAGTAGTAACATACTTTATTGTTCACCACATAATTAAGATTTCTTGCACAGGTGCAGAGTCTTCTGACGATCCGGCGTGTCAGTATCCTGACATCGGCGAGTTCGTGTCGCGTTTCTACGCCGACCACGCGCACTGTCGCGACCTATACACGCAGAGGTTAGTAATAGTAGATCTAGAAAACCGACTGTTGTACTTAACGTTTCCAAGTATATACATTGTGAAATAACAACTATACGAAACAGGGGAAAGATCGCAATTAATAAAAAAATATCTTCCACAGTTCCAGCGAGCCAACTATTACCGACAGCGACTACCTCCCCGACTACATAGAAGTAATGACTCCCATCATAGACGGTCTACGTCGTCTCAGTGAGACCACGGCTGACACTGAAGACACAGACGACACTAAACCCCTAGACCGCCACTCTGACACCACCAGCACTGACACATTCCAGACCAACGAATTCCTAGACGCTAACACTAAAGCAAGAAAAACCAGCAGAGCGGAAAGCAGCGATCTCTCCTCACTAAGAAACTTGTCCACCAACGGCCTCATGATGTTTGATCCCTTAGTCATAAATGCTGGAAACTCCGGAGAAACCTCCAACAGACAAATGCCCGATCATGATCTAGTGACCTCACTAAACGAACAAGTCACAGAGATAGCTGATAGACTTTCATCCATAGTCGCTAGTGATGTAGATATACTAGATCATAACCAAATACACTCGTTCTCGACTAATGATGTGCCTACGCTTATATCCACTGAGCCTACGGAACCGTTTTTCAGCGGGCCTAAAAATGAACAGCTCAGCTGTATGCCTTCGACTAGTCACGGATACCTGATACCAAACGCAATAAGCCAAGAACCTGTAGTTTTAGCATCCCTATCGCATAATAATTCCGCGGTTTTCAACCAAGAAGAAGACAATAATAGCAATGCAATAACCGCAGATCTCCCTCTAATTATACCTGACAATATTGATGCTGACATTGTAAATACTAATATATGTATAGCTAACGCTAATCTAAGCTCACTATTACTAACCAACGAAGAATTCAGACAGAATTTTATCGATAATAATGAAGTTACGCAAGGTGACAATACGAGTTTCTCATCAGCGAAGACTCATATTGAAAAAGATAGTGAAGAGGAAAGAGTGAAGTTTATGCTTGGTTACGAAAGCGACCATGAATCACCGGTCGATTCCGGCGTCAGCACTGAAAACACTAGTTTAGATAGATCCCCAGACACGGAGATCAAAGAAATCAAAGAAAATCATTTCATGCAACAGAACAGGGTATTAAAAAGTCCAGAAGACGACAGAGACAAAGCCGAGAACACTCTAGAAAGTTCCTTTTCAAGTGTAAATAATGGTGATGTTAGTGTTAATATAAACTATGTGGAGCAAGATACTCAGAAGAATGAAGCTTCATCGTCGAATATAAATGTAAATATAGATAGGTTAAGCGAAGAGGCGAGTTCTAATGTAAATAGTGAGAAGCAGAATTGGACTGACGATGAACTCGGGACGATGAATGAAGTTTTAACAGAGCTAAGAAGGCACATAGTTACTGATATGACTATTAGTTCGCTAGTTGAAGACAATAATTCTAATCTGCCTAACTGCTCGCACAGTGGCAGTTCTAGACAGAAGAAGGCGAGGAAGTCGACGACTAAGAGCAAGAAGAAGAAAACGAAGATGTGGTCACCGGGGTCGGTGATTTTGGACAACCGGTCTGCACAGGCCCAGACTCCGCTGAGGTTGAACTTGGACCATTTTGTTGACGAAAGGTGAGTGAAAGTAATATAACTGATTTTTTTGTTTATTATTACATAGCTCTTTGACTGAAACACTTTCGATAGTCTCTATGCAGTTATATATCTCATTATGATACATTTTAGAGCTCAACGCGACTAAAATCCACACGAAAATTTGTCTACAATTTCTCCACATCAATGATTTACAATAATTATCATTCACAAGACAGTAATGCTCCAGGATCTGCACAGTCTACGATTTCGTTACTTAACGTTAATTCTTTGAAAACAAACATTGAGTAGTTGTTGTTATCTATACTATCTAAAGTTGTAAAAATGAAGTGTCTGTACATCGAAGATGTTAAAAAAATTATTATAATGGACTATTTAGAGGTCACTAAATCAAAAATATTATTTTCGCATCTTTTGTATGGTTGTATTTGTCCTTATGGCTTCATCGCGCCACATCGATTGAATGGATTTTAAAACTTTTTGGTACACGGATAGCTGGTCAGCCACAGCGGGTTGTAAGATGCTTTTTCCCGACTACGCCCAAAAAAACAAGAGGGGTCATAATTTTTTTCTCCTCCGCTGACGAAGTTGCGGGCACCCTCTAGCAATTTACAATAGTGATTGATTAGAAGGAAGCGGCTTAGGATCATATGTTGCGCACCTTTAGACCTTTTCCAGCATGGACTATATGTCGATGATCACGAGTCTCCAAGTCTAGCACAATTGTAATACGTGATACTTTGTCGCGCGCTAAAAATTATCTATCTCTTTCTTTTAAATAAAGTGCTAGAAAGACGGGTGATGGTATGTTTCGCGACAAGCAAATTTGCGTAAAGTTGCCTTACACCTAGTTAGCGGTTTTATAATGAAACTTGTTATTCCAGCGGCACATCGGAGTGCGCAGATGACGAACAGATTGCGTTGGCATTGCAAGCGCAAGAGCTAGCCGCGCGGCAGCAGGCGAGAGGGAAGTTCAAGTAAGTTCTACTATCGTCCTTTAACACTAAATTCTCTCAACATTTCAATAGACAATAAAGCAAACACGTAGTAACCCACACAAGGTCGATTTTTTTTATTGCATTTTTGGAATCACCGTAGTTTCTGCGTCGATAGGTCGAACCCACGTGTCGATACGATGAAAATTGTGGGAAAAGAACAAGAAAATTTTCTTGTTTTTCAAAAAGTTTGCACCGCAAACACGTAGTAAATGGCGAAAAAAACCTCATTTATTGCGGTTATCTTTTTTCGAATTCACGTGGGTTACTGCGTTTTTGGTGGCCATCAAAAATTTAAGAAACTAAAAAGTAACCTACACAATTTCCACTTGTAATAACTTTTGGTTCAATTCATTAAAATAAAATTGAAGTCTACAAATTTGAAAAAAATAGCTTCATAAACACGAAAGTTATGATTTTGTTTTCAAAACTTGGAAGGTTTTTCGTCTCTGGTGAACAATTTCGTTTTTGTGGGTTACTACGTGTTTGCTTTCCAGCGTCGATATGCATGTTTTTTTTATTTAGAATGAGCTTTATCATTAATATAACGCAGAAAAAAATAATTTATCGAATAACTATAAAAATAACCAAGATATAAACCAATAAAGATTTGATTTTATGTCTTTCTAGCAAAACAGAATTGGTATGTTGACTGTACTGAAATATATTTTTTTATTTCAGTACAGTCAACATACCAATATATGCGAAATGGTAGTTTCTTTGATAATAGAAACCCTAAAAAAAATTTCGAGTTCGATACCGTACGTGTAGCTTGTTCTATGAGCTTTTAAAGTTGGATGGGAAGTTCATTATTAAATCGAAAATATTAATATTTAATAAATAATACCATTGAATAACCCATAAAATATTTAGTAACTTTTGTTATGAAACCGTTTCGATAAACGCAAGTTTTAACATTGCTGCAAAACAAAGTTCTGAATCTCCCCATACAAGGTGGGAATGTATGACGCCACGCCTAGCCTTTAGTGTGGAGCATTTTTTGCGGAAAATCCAAAAATGTGATTTTAAAATAGTATCTCAGAAAATTTTTGTGAGGTTGAAATCATTTTTTTTTACCAATGTTTCTTTTATTGAGAGGTCGTTCTATAACATAACACGGAAAAAAGTTGTCATAAATTGTCAACACCCCAATTTAATATGGAGTTTATTTGGCTGTGGTGTCGCGTAACGTAACAGCATATGCCGGACCTCTGTCATATCCCGGTCTAATCAGTAGTAGGCATTTTAAGCTATGTCATCCGTATTTCTCGGCCAATTTATTTTTTTTGCGGTTTTTTTTTATATTTCGTAGAAAGGCGATAATTTTTTATATTTTAAATTCGAATTTTGACTCTTGTTCCTAACATGTAGGCCTTATGGTAAACTATGTTCTGTTAAACATTGAATTAAACTTGCACGATTTTCACTCATTACAACAAGTCTAGTCAGTCTCCTTCCTCCTTTCCTTCGAGACTACTTCTAAGTAGTAGTAGTAGTAAGTAGTAGTAGGACTTAACGCGACGTCCGAAATGTTGAAGAATTACCATTACAAGGTAATTTAATAAATTATATTTATGCGCGATTAAGCCCCGTCATGTTCTATTACTGGTAATAGCTGTCAATGTCGACCATTTCGCTGCACAGACAGACTGACGACAGCTGCCACATCTTAAATTAGGATAAATACCGTAATTTATTTATTAATGGACCATTAAACATTTCAGGTCAAGCGAAGACCTAATCCACCGTCTCTTCGTCTGCATCGCGGGCGTTGCGGACCAACTACAAACCAACTTCGCGGCTGACCTCCGCAACATACTCAAATCCGTGTTCCTAATGAACCAGACTCCTGACGATCCGGAGCCAGAGCCCGAACCCGAGCCGGAGCGGACCAAGTGCGATATCGAATATGCGGCCACTGAGGACCAGGTCATTCAGAACGGTGAGTGAGATGGATACTTTAGGGGTTTCTAATGAACCAGTCTGACGCTCCTAAACCAGAGCCCGAACCCGAGCCGGAGCGGACCAAGTGCGATATCGAATATGCGGCCACTGAGGACCAGGTCATTCAGAACGGTGAGTGAGATAGATACTTTAGGGGTTTCTAATGAACCAGTCTGACGCTCCGGAGTCGGAGCTCAAACCCGAGTCGGAGTAGACCACATGCGATATCGAATATGCGGCCACTGAGGACCAGGTCATTCAGAACGGTGAGTGAGATGGATACTTTAGGGGCTCCTAATGAACCAGTCTGACGCTCCTGAACCAGAGCCCGAACCCGAGCCGGAGCAGACCAAGTGCGATATCGAATATGCGCCCACTGAGGACCATGTCATTCAGAACGGTGAGTGAGATGGGGTCTTTAGGCGTTCCTAATGAACCAGTCCGACGCTCCGGAGTCAGAGCCGAACCCGAGCCGGAGTAGACCAAGTGCAATATAGAATATGCAGTCACTGAGGACCAGATCATTCAGAACGTTGAGGTATTTATTTATTTATTTAATCTTTATTGCACAAAAGAAAAACTTATCGTACAAAAAGCCGACTTAATGCTATAGGGAATTCTCTACTAGTCAACATTGAGTGTAAGCTAATACATTGTGGGCGGTGCAACTAATTTACAGACATAATTTATAAAGATAAATACTTATATACATACATATTCGTATAATATATGCATAAATAAATTCAGATGAAACAAGCTAATCAGAAAAGCGAAGTTTGCAGTTCTGGTAACAAAAAAATCGCGCAAAGATTTTTTGAAAGCGCACTTGTTTGGGGCTTTCTTAATCTTGAGAGGAAGTCGGTTCCAAAGTTAGACGGCGACGTTGTTTCTCCCGTAGATACCATCTGTCAAAGTGATGTATGCATCCTATTATACAAACAGTTCGAGGCACCCAATACCCAGTTGCTAAGTGCCTCTGATACTAATCTGTAGTTTACTGCCATGGTCATGAATACGAAGCACGATACTTGGAAAATTATGATTTTTTGCAGTATTGTTAAACGATATTTGTCACAAACTTTATGTCATGAATAAATTTTTGTTCTGACCGAAATCTTCTTATTGCAGGCAGTTCATTCGACAGCGTTTACTCGGCCGAGGAAGTATACGCGGACAGTACGTCGGACTCGCCATCAGAGGGCTCACTGTGTCGGCGGAACACAGTGAACAACGCGAGGACAGAGTCCAACAAGACCGCCGAGCGGCCTACTGGGCTTCAGAGCTCGGTGTCTACGGGAGATCTCACTTATAGGTATGTCGCTAGGTTGTGTACGTTCACTGTGTCGGAATACAGTGAACAACTTGAGGACAGAGACCGCCAGAGACAAGACCACCGATTGGCCTACTGGGCTACAGAACTCGGTGTCTACGGGAGATTTCACTTATAGGTATGTGGTTAGGTTGTGTACGTTCACTATGTCGCAACACAGTGAACAACGCGAGGACTCAGTCCAACAAGACCGCCGAGCGGCCTACTGGGCTACAGAGCTCGGTGTCTACGGGAGATCTCACTCATAGCTATGTCGCTAGGTTGTGTAAGTTCACTGTGTCGGAACACAACTTAGCGACCTTTAAATGGGTGAATCAGTCGCGCTATAAGTATCCTCGTTCCGGCTTGAAAGAATTACAAGTTCTGTTTTAAAACTCTCTTCGATGTAACCGATGTGTTGTAGAGTACATTTGCAAGTGACACATGAACGTTCTCAGGGAGCGCGCGGAGGTGGCGCCCGCGGAGCGCGTGGAGCGAGCGCCGGAGTGGGTGCCCGACATCGCGGCGCCGGCCTGCATGCGCTGCGACTCGCACTTCACCGCCTTCCGCCGCCGCCATCACTGTCGCAACTGCGGTACGTTGTCATTGTCCTCTGTGACTCGTTTCATTCACCCCGCGCCCTTCCACAATTCTACTTGCATTCCCTCGCTCTCCCACCCCCCTCCCCTCTTTTATACTTCCCTTCCCACTCTCTTTCTCTTAAATACTAATTGCCCAAAAATCTCTGGCTGGTGATGCTCTTAAATATTATTGTCACCAATGTTAGTCAGTAATTAAAAAATCCTTCCCTGCTAGACAGGCCTTACCCATAGAATGCTATCATGATCCGTTCTGCGCCGCCCCCGTCAAGTGGACTCCTGTGACCTTCACCACATTAATATCATCCAATAGGGAATATTCATGAATTTTAATATTTGCTTTATTAAAAGCTCATTCATGTACGAGGGCTGCTATTTATATATCCGGAAACCGGGATTACAATCTTCTTAAATAGCATATTTGACCGCCATGGTAAAATTTGAACTTTTTTAAGTATATAAGGTATATTTTTTCTTCCTTATTAACGCTCGTGTTTTGTTTTTGACGGGTTTTAAATGTCATCTCGCAGCAAGAATGGAACTCACTCGTGAAAATATTCGTGCTATGATTTATTATGATTTTCGGCGTGGTTTAACGCAACAACAGTGCATAGATCAACTAACTTCAACTTTTGGTGATGAAGCCCCATCTAAAACTACTGTGTATCACTGGTTTAGTGAGTTCAATCGTGGACGTAGTATGCTTACGGACGAAGTTAAGGCAGGTCGCCCGAAATCGGTCGTTGTACAACAAAATATCGAGGCTGTGCGAAAACTTATAATGGACGACCGACATGTTACGTACCGCGAGATAGAGGCGACTCTGGGTATTTCTATGACCAGCATTAATAGCATATTACATAATTATTTGGCTGTAAAAAAAATTTGTTCGCGTTGGATACCCCACAACTTAACAAATGAGCAAAAACATGCTCGCGTCGAATGGTGCAATAAAATGTTAAAAAAATATAACCGTGGTGACTCAAAAGCCGTTTATAACATCTATACAGGTGACGAATCCTGGATCTATGCATACGATCCCGAAACGAAGCAACAATCAACGGTATGGGTGTTTCAAAATGAGCCGAACCCTACGAAAGTTACTCGTGCAAAAAGTACATTGAAACAAATGGTGGCCTGCTTCTTCGGTATTAATGGCCATGTAGCTACAGTGCCACTAGAAAACCGTAGAACGGTTAATTCAGAGTGGTACACGACCATTTGCTTACCGGAAGTATTTGAACAAATTCGTAAAACTAACCAGCGACGAAGAATCATTCTTCATCATGACAATGCCAGCTGTCATACGTCACGCGAAACAACTCTATTTTTGGAGGGTCAAAATGTGGAATTAACGGGTCATCCGCCGTACAGCCCTGACTTGGCACCCAACGATTTTTATTTATTTCCAAATATAAAGAATAAATTACGCGGTCAACGATTTTCGACCGCTGAAGATGCTGTCGACGCATTCAAACAACACGTTATGGAGGTACCTCAGGCGGAGTGGCAGAAGTGCTTTAAAAATTGGTTCACGCGAATGCAAAAGTGCATAGATCATCAAGGGGAATACTTTGAAAAACAATAAAACTATTTTCAGCCGTGTACGTTTGTTTGTTTTTTTGTTTCCGGATATATAAGTAGCAACCCTCGTAACGAACAGTAGACAAAAATATTTTTTCGAATAACTATAAAAATACCCATCAAACATTTCATTCTATCTCTTTCTAGCAAAACAATTTAATATGGAGTTTATATGGCTGGAGTGCACTGTGACGTAACAGTGCACATCGGACCTCTCTGTCTAATTGCCAGTTTAAAATGCCTTTATTATGCGTATTTCTTGGCCGATTTTAATTTTAATTTCACATTTTGAAATAGTTTTTACGGTATTTTGATATTTAGTTAAAAAAAGCGATAATTAAATTTCATGCATGTACTCTATTCTACTTCCATTCCCTCGCTCTCCCCCCCCTTTTATACTCCCCTTCCCACTCTATTTTTCTTAAATACTAATTGCACAAAAAACTGGCTGGTGATGCTCTTAAATATTATTGTCACCAATGTTAGTCAGTAGGTAACTAAAAAATCCTTCACTGCTAGACAGGCCCATAGAATGCCATCATAACCCGTTCTGCGCCGCCCCCGTCAAGCGGACTCCTGTAACCTTTACCACATTAATATCATCCAATTACTTTAAATCAGTCTTCCTCTTCCGCTGTGCCTTTTCCCAATTCATTTCCGGTCGGCCCTTATCCTTATTACTTTCTGACAGTAACTTATCTATATCTCTTAACCAACAGGCAAAGTATTCTGCGCTTCGTGCAGCTCTAACTCCATCCCTCTTCCACGCTTCGGACAGATGAAGCCGGTCCGCGTGTGCGAGGAGTGTTTCCGATCCATCGCTCACAGTTGCCGTCGCGCGCAGCAATATCGGTGAAACGAACAAGCGAAAACGGGCACAGAATTAAAAGGTTTTTGAGTCTAGAATGTTCCGTTCGGTATGCATCTCGTTCTTTTTAACAATCTTCTAAAAGGGCTTTTTGTTTTGTTCTCTATTTTCTGTAGTCTTTTGTAACCCTTAAAATACTTTTCTAAACAGGAAAATGATAATAAATTAAAATTTGTCCTAGAAATATATTCGCGCTAACTCAAAAGTCAAGCCCCAACATCAAACACGTTTTTAATGAATAGTAGCGAGCCAGTACTGTGGATAGGGAAATGGCATGGATAGGTTTGGACCCTAATGCTCAAAAATTATGTTTGAAATCCATACATGCAATTTTGCTACCCATTGTAGATGTATATGGTTTCCTTTTCTATCACCTTGTGTAAGAATGAGATGGCTCAAATATAACTAATTCTTATTTTGTTTGATTGCCTTACCCACCTAAGCTTGATACATTGTAAATCAATAAAAGCCACTATTTCTGTGATACATCATTTTTTAGAAATAAATCGGTTATATTCGACTGGCATCACTATATTAAACTTAGTTACTACCAGCGGGCCTATGATGGTCGCGTTTATCACGCGATAAATGATATGATAACGCGCCTTTCACTCACGCACTGACATGCGTGTCAGAAGGTGACGGCAGCTATGTCACTTATGTATCGCGGGACAAACGCTACCATCATAGGCCCGCTGATCGTGTTAAGTTTGCACCTGATATCTATGAGTTCGCATACAAAGGGGGTACAAATTTAACTAAACCAATTTACAATTAAACCAATGATTCTTGACACCGGAATCAAGCCTTATTTATTCTGTGCCTAAAGCATGATACAAGCATGAACCTTGTTCGTTATGCTTCGATAAGTTTGACAAGAAAATAATTTGTTCGCAAGATGTAAGGTCAAATGAGAGCGTCCGAATAGATTTTAATACAGATGGTTATCCGGTTGTGTTAAGTTGGTACCTAATTTATATGACGTAACATACAAACAAGGTGCAAACTGAAATTAATCGCGATATAATTTCTAATGAAACGATAGAGTTTGTTTAACGCTGCCGTTTTGATAGAAATACTATTCGTTTTTATTACGATATCCTATGGACGTTAAAAATCGGCTTCAAATTATATGCCCAATTCGTAGGTTTGATCAAGATGTCTATTTGTGATTCCATGTAAAAAATACTTTGGCATTTCATATAATACTATAGTAATGAGTCGTCTCGATCGAATCTAAAAATTGGCTACAATCCGTTTACGTTATAATCCAAAGTTCGTATTGCCTCGTCCTTCTCTTGCTCTCCTATACGTTATAGGTATGGGTAAGTGGGATGGTATGATACTAACTTTGGACGATAATTATCCAAGTAGACCAAATGTGAATGTTGAATGCAGTCTGTATTTGTGGCTGGTCACAAATATCGACTAGTGACGTAATGTTGCTATTTTACCAATACTATTACGAACATTATTACCTATATCACATTCAAAGTTTATTCCAAAAGTATCTTTGTAATAAATATTTTAGTATCTCCTAGATTGTTGGATAAATGTAATGAAGTTGTGTTGAATAAAATGTGGATAGGTATAATTTCAATATTGACTGATATAAACAAAATATTTAATGATTCTATAAAAGTTTTCCATTGTCATAGGTAGCTCTCTAATAAATGAATATTTAAAAGTGTTATCAATGCATAATTATACCTATTTCATATTATATAAATATTGAGACCACGCTATTTGCAGTCACTTTTATCTATAGATTAGACTCATAACGTCATGTTTTTATTTTCTTACTTTATCCTATAAAGACACTAGAAACTAGCTTGAAGGTATTTTTCAAGTATGTAATCTTAAAATCCCAAAGTGCTACATGTGTCTATCTATCTATCAGCTACGGACGTCTGCTGCTGAACATAGGCCGACCCTTTAGTTCACCACAGGGTGCGATCCTGCGCAGACCGCATCCACCGACCCTTACGAGGTCATCGGTCCGCCTAGTCGGGTCCGGCCTACGCTACACTTTCCTATGCTTGGTCGCCACTCCAGGACTTTACTGTCCCAAAGGCCATCCGTTCTCCGGGCTACATGGCGTGTTACAAGAGTGCATTACTAAAAAGTATCTACATCAATTCGTGCCACGAACTATTTGATGGCGACTGGAGTACCTGTCAATGCGAAAAAAAATCCTATGGGGAGACACGAATAAAAAATCTGCCATTCCCTACATTTTGGTTGAGTTACTATAACTAGTAACACATGTGTGAAATGGCAGTTTTATACTAAACAATATGGTAAAGTCAAAATTAAATAGTCTAACCTTCAAATACCTAAATATATCGTCATACATATTTATATCTACGGGAATACATGTGTTTTGCGATTAATTTGCTAAAGTCAACGGCAATGATAAGTGACGACACGTTTGGTTCAGTGGGTTGCACAACGACCTACGAAGCTGGCGGTACCGGGTTCGTATCCCGGCCAGGGCAAGTGTTTGTGCGATGAGCACGAATGTTTGTTCCTGGGTCTTGGATGTTTTCTATACATTTACAAGTATTACAATTTATTTATATATAATCTATATCGTCGCCTAGTACCCATAGTACAAGCTTTGCTTAGTTTGGGACTAGGTCGATTTGTGTGTTCGTGTTATTTATCTATTTAAACACCGCAAAATCTCATTTATACATATCCAAACCTATACTATGACAGAGTGGATGTGTATATATAATTGGATTTTTGAAACTTTTGGTGTGCATTTATCTTCACCTTTGACTGTACTTTGGATGTTACATACAATTTGACACCCTCTACATTATTCGTGTAAGATTCAGATCGATTCCACATTATGATTCTTTTAAAAACTCCGCTACCCAAAGGTTTTCTGGAAGAAATCGCTGTTAAAGGATAAAACCGCCTGTTATTTAACTGTGTTTAGTTGTAACTTTCATGTTCTGTATTTGTGTGTAAATGAGGTTGTAAGATCCAGATCAATTCCAGATTATGATTGTCTTTTAAAAACACCGCTACCCAAAGGTTGCCTGGAAAAGATGGCTATTTAGCTATTATACCGCCTGTTGTTTAGTTGTCACTCTCATGTTCCGTATTTCTGGGTATTTAAGGTGTGCAATAAAGAGTATTTAATTACATTGTATGATCAAGACGTGAGCTCCAAGTATACTGAAAAGTCAAATAAGAGTAATTTTTAGTCTTCCATACTTTTACTATTTTATATTATATACAAAAATGATAATAAAGTCCATTCTTGTCTGTGTAATTTGGTAAACACGTTTAACCTCAAATTTACAAAATTGAAACAGCAGTTCTTCTTTGGAAATACAGCAATTCGAAGCAACGTTTTGGCTGCTACTTGCTTCGCCTGGCTTTATTTTCTAGAAAAGTGTTTATTTTTTTTTTAGTTGAAATGTTTGAATACTAAACCAAACAGAAAGAATGGACTTTTGTTTCTTGCTTTTTAAATCCTTTAAGTTCCTGACAAACATCGTAGCGTCTTTTTTTAAACATACACATGTCTATTGTCTATGAGATATAGCGCAGAATTTTTGACAGAACTTCTACTTCAGCAGGTAAAGTAACGCCTACAAGAGATATAATGTAAACAGTTACAGATTATTTTTTTAGGATTACTTATTAAACTAACTTCTACCACGAAACACACAGCAACAGCTAAAACGTCGCCAATCCAATTTAATTTAAAGGACCGATCGATCGATCGAAAGGATATCGCTTTAGCAATAATATAACTTGGTACAGGATTGTTTACATTATATGTCTCGTTGGAAGGCCAAATTCACGATCAATGTCGACTAACCCACCATTAATTACAAACATAACATGGTAAAATGGGTTTTATGTAATATAGAAACCGGCCATTAGTTTTAGTATTCAGAACGTGACTGCAAATGGACGTCTGTTTTAATAAATATCTAGGCTAAGTAGCGACGTTAGAAAAAAAAACTATTTTATTAATACATTAAAGCGTTTATATTTTTAACATAACTCTTTAAAAACCCTTTGAAATATTCCACTTTTGTAACCAACGGTGTTAGGTTAGTGTAAATTAAGTAATGTTAATTTGTGTATGTAAATTTTGTAAAAGTTGTGTAATCTTAAGATACCCTCAGGTAGCGTGGTAGCGTTTGTATAATAGGTTTTGACAACGTTGAGATCCCGTGACCACAAACGATTAAGCGATAATCAACCGTTGCATATTAATCGTGTATAATAAATGTCAGATTATTAGCTAAATGGACGTTTTATTTATACTTTTATAAACCTACGGACCGTTCAAACAAGAGGACTCAGTCGACATACAAAACGCCGTTTCCAGATATTTATACAGGGTGTTTGGTAACAGGATGCAAAGTTGAGGTGATAGCTTAGGCCATTTAGAACATTTTAAGCGATATATGTGTTAGGCAAATGTTATAAGTAATTTTTTTTTATTTAAGTTTTAAGATTTTTCTGGGAAAACTCAAAAATTTCAGACTACATCGACAATAGTACTTTTTTACTGTAGGTAGCACTTTTTGTATTTTTTTTTGTATTGTGCAATGTTTATCGTAAACCATAAAAGTTATTTGAAACATCTGTGTCTAAAGAAAAAAAAACTACAGCGATTTAAAAATTAAATAAGATGAAAAAAAAAAAATGATTTAAGTGTTTTCTAAGGACGGTAAAAAAAAAAACTAAAATAGCCCCGGTTCTTCAAACCATTTAAGAAACATGCTTGGCTATTGCCCTTTCATTTAGTAATAAACTCCTTAATGAATTACGATTCCTTCGTTGTAAACAATCGTAATTACACGTGAAGGAGCGCCTACGGCAGCTACTACTTGACACGGTAAATTTTGGATGATGGAAGGAATAAAAACACAATGAACGTCTAACCGCAACTGAAGCTGTAATTAGACTAAATTAGTAGTTTTTGCATAAAGACGCAAGTAGCAAATCAGTTTATCTTTAACAATAAAGTATAATAAAACGGCTTGAGTCATCTTTGTTAAACGCCGCCCGCCGCTATCGGTCCCTTTTGTTTCACACCACCGCGAACCTTTGTTTATTAAAATTGCATGTGACAGTTTTATCCACTGCACTTAACCCTTTCAAAACATTTCAAATTTCAGGTAAACGCCAACTTAGTATTAAGAACCAATGTTTTATTACAAAATCATAATTAGATTCGTCACAAGTATCACAAGTCGAGTGAAATATTTTAGCTCCCTAGTTGGTTTAAGTGGCTTATTTTTAAAGATACGATAGCTACAGTCGTGCTTGATAGCTTAAATGAAAGAGCAATAGCCAAGCATGTTTCTTTAATGGTTTGAAGAACCGGGGCTATTTTAGTTTTTTTTATCGTCCTTAGAAAACACTTAAATATTTTTTTTTTATGTTATTTAATTTTTCAATCGCTGTAGTTTTTTTTCTTTAGACACAGATGTTTCAAATAACTTTTATGGTGTACGATAGACATTGCACAATACAAAAAAAAAATACAAAAAATGCTACCTACATTAAAAAAAGTACTATTGTCGATGTAGTCTGAAATTTTGGAGTTTTCCCAGTAAAATCTTAAAACTTAAATAAAAAAAAAACTAATAACATTTGCCTAACACATATATCGCTTAAAATGTTCTAAATGGCCTAAGCTATCACTTCCTTTCAACTTTGCATCCTGTTACCAAACATCCTGTATACAACGCCATGTATAAATAAAACATATTATTTACAATGACTCAATTTTTCCGAGCGAGGTAAAAAAATATTTGTCATTAAAAGCGAAGGCTAGCTTTAATGACAAATACACACTGTGATCGTGATATATATGTCGCAGGGAAATAGCCAAAACAGACATTTGATCAAATCCCTGAGGGATCTTTATTACATAAGAGACTTTATAATATCACTGAACTTGTCTAGTGACATGATAAAACGAATTGACTTTGCAAGTTCGTTTTGTCAACTCAGTGACGTGTTTCAGGGATTTATCAATTCACTAAACAAATCTGGTGAAATGACAAACCGAGTTGCCTCTTTTGACTGATTTCGTCATTTCGCTAAACTGATTCAGGGATTTAATCAAATGACTGACTTTTTCTTGACAAATGATGAAATTGATTCGCCATTTTAATATCCTGCGTGATTTGGTCATATCCCTTAGAGATTTGATCAAATCTCTGATTTGGCTATTTCCCTGCGACATATATTAGTCGTCTAGTCTAGTGGTTTCGTGGATAACAATATTTATCAAGGTAATCTAATTTTTTGAATTCTTTAACCACTCGAGTGCTTGCTTTAGTTGCATACCTCCATTCTTATTTTAAGTAGGTATAAATAGAGTTCATACAAAAACCAGGGCTTGAAAACCGGTTTATTTTCCGTAGGTACCTGTTAGACCCACGCTTAGAGAGCCTAACCTATAATAAAGGTTACGTTTTCAAAAAATCGCTCTGACTATCCGGTTAATATCTCGGCGCCACTTCGGAGCGCTGACAGGGAACGAAATCCGTTAACCGGTTACAAAGCGCTCCCTTAGTGGATAAAGTTCCCCAATCAATTCGTTCGAACGTAACCTAAATAATTAACCGGTTTAACCTAAATAAATACCGCTTTATTTGTAACCGGTTACCAGCCTTGATCACAACCACGTGAGTGGATAATGGCGGTTTGTTATAAATACTGTCATCCGGCAATATATCAGATTGCACGATCAGTAAATACTGTGATATTTCAGTCTCTATAACTCCTCCATGTCCATTGCACGACTGTACCCAAGAAGCACAGAAGTGATGAAGATAATAGCTGAATCACTGTCCACAATAAAATCCCAAGCTGTACAAACCTGCTGAATAAGAGCGGAGACTATAGTCTACGAAACAGTACTGACGTGATAAATATTGAACGTGTAGTTATGCCTGTGTAATGCGTGAATGGAATTAAATACAACAGTTTTTATCATATTGATGGATCACAGAATATACTGTTACGTCTAGTCCTCGCCGAAGGATTATGTCGGTTCTCGTACACACGTCGTTATCCGTGGAAGTATTGATGGTGCATAGGGATTTATTTAGTTATCTTGGACAAATACCTAAGTCTATTGAAAATCTGAACTCCGACCCGACCCTCATTGCCTAAATTTTGGCACTATGATCTAGTACCTACTATACTATAACTATGGCTTAAAAAGAGAGCATGGGTAGATGCAAAATGTTTATTTTTTTAATATTATAGAGAGCAAACTGCTCGTTTGCCCTCTATAATTTCTA
This sequence comes from Hedya salicella, assembly GCA_905404275.2. NCBI lineage: Eukaryota > Metazoa > Arthropoda > Insecta > Lepidoptera > Tortricidae > Hedya > Hedya salicella. The sequence goes on from FR990115.1 coordinate 10,308,944, forward strand.
TATAGGATGGGCCAAACATTTTTGCATTTTTGAAATATCGACGATATTTGAAAAACTATACATGTTTTTCTTTATTTTATTTATTTAACCTAATAACAGATAATAGCAATTAAGTTTTTAAAAATTACATCATCCAGATGTCCTCCGTCTCGTCGTTGACAATCTACTACGCAAACTGGAAAACTCGATGACACATACTGCGAGGGCTCGCGGCTATCTCATCATCTTTTTATAAAACTGTTTAACACAAAAAAACCATTTGTTTTCCCGTGAAACGATCCATTACACGAAGTGACCTATAGTTTCCGGCCAATTTCCCGCTTCTCATTCTGTCAGTTTCCGAAAAATTCAGTGCTGCTATTTGCAATAAATTATAGCCCACCATATATCAACACAAAAGACACATTTCACTTCACGGATGTAATTACCCATTCACCTTACGAGCACGCGTTAAAGGGTGATTTGCAGAAAATGTTTGTCAAAATAGCGCGAGTTGTTTGCATCCAAATTTCGCGACGCATTTTCGCCATAAGGCCATAACCCACTTTCGTCATTCCACTATAAATAGGAACCCTTCCCAGAATAAATGGACATTTTCACCCAAGCTCCATTCACCTATCGGTTTTAATGATAGGAATAGAGTACGGACAAAGGTTAATACATACTGGTTAACTTAATGATACCTATTATAAGTACGACCGAGTTAGTGTTGTAAAAGACTCGAGTCCTTGCGGGCCTATGATGGCTGCATATAGTGTGATAGATAAATGATTAATTAAAATAATTTATTTCGTGTTTCACGACACATATACATATAATACGTTGTTATTATATTATTATTCACTAATATATATTTGATCTCATTGTAGGTCTTTTACAATATATATATATATATATATATATATATATAACCAACCTAACCTAGGTGGCAGCGGGGCAGGGCTCAAGCTACCAGTGGTTAGGGCTGCATAGAGAGGAACCTCCTGCCTATGCGGGCCGTGTCCAGGATAACTGCCTTCTGTATTTGACCCTCGATCCAGCCATCTAGCGAAAGTCTCTTAAGATGTTCGTCGAAACTCTTCACTATAGGACCGTTTTCCGAAACGACTATCGGCTATAAGACCGTTTACCGTAACGACTATCATTATTTAATAACACTATCAAAAAATTACATTAGTGGACGCTACAGTCCCGCACAGTGTGACATAATATCAGGCTTATCAGCTACCATTCTCAGAATGATATTGGGACTGTCCCGCACTTCACACCAGGGATGCGGCACGCCCGCGCATGGTTGCATAAAAACAGTCGACGCGCGCCTCCGCAAAACATCCCCGATCCCCGATGTACTACAGAAACGAGGCCGTCCCACTATCACCCGGAACGCGTTGTTATACTGGACTCGGGGGGCCCTATATGCCCGTAGCGAATACTGCACTGAGAGACTGCAGGTATACAGGGATGTACAGAAGACTCTAAACAGGGTAGCCTTGACCTCCCTGGAGCATCCTGCAAACCTCCGTGCTATCATATTCAAAGCAGCCGTCACTTTCTGATAAGTATGTGCGAGAAGGATGGAGGCTTTACCTATCATTTATTTATCGAGTGACAAACACTAGTATAATCGGCCCTCTGGGAGCCCTTTCTTTAGAACTTACTTTAAACTGAGTTGGTCTGGCGAAGCTTAACCAGTAATTGGATTCAGTGTGGGAAGCGCAAATCCACAAACGATAGTGCCACTAGGGTGGGACGCGGTCACTGAGGTAGGATGCGGTGAGCACTGCGCAGTGCTCACCGCGGTATTATTTGATATAAAGATAATCTAAAATAGTTTTTTTTAAATGATCTTGTTTTTTTTTGTGAATTGCCTATATAAAACATCCTGAGCGGGAGCTACAGCCTCAAGGCTGTAACGTATGACGTCATTAGAGGGTACTGGACACGTCCTCTTAAAATGACGTTAATATTACGTTAAAATGCAACGGCATTCAGTCTTCAGGAACGCCTGAAGATGTCTCTAGGTCGAAACTTATGACGTCATTAGAGGGTACTAGACAAGATCTCTAAATATGACGTTAATATTACGTTAGAATGCCGTTCCTGAAGACGTCTCTAGGACGAAACTTATGACGTCATTAGAGGGTACTAGACACGCCCTCTAAAAATGACGTTAATAATACGTTAGAATGCCGTCCCTGAAGACGTCTCTAGGACGAAACTTATGACATCATTAGAGGATACTAGACACGTCCTCTACAAATGACGTTAATATTACGTTAGAATGCCGTTATTGAAGACATTTCTAGGACGAAACTTATGACGTCATTAGAGGGTACTAGACACGTTCTCTAAAAATGACGTTAATAATACGTTAGAATGCCGTCCCTGAAGACGTCTCTAGGACGAAACTTATGACGTCATTAGAGGATACTAGACACGTCCTCTAAAAATGACGTTAATATTACGTTAGAATGCCGTTCCTGAAGATGTCTCTAGGACGAAACTTATGACGTCATTAGAGGGTACTAGACACGTGCTCTAAAAATAACGTTAATATTACGTTAGAATGCCGTTCCTGAAGACGTCTCTAGGACGAAACTTATGACGTCATTAGAGGGTACTAGAGACGTCCTCTAAAAATGACGTTAATATTACGTTAGAATGCCGCTCCTGAAGACGTCTCTAGGACGAAACTTATGACGTCATTAGAGGGTACTAGACACGTCCTCTAAAAATGACGTTAATATTACGTTAGAATGCCGTTCTTGAAGACGTCTCTAGGACGAAACTTATGACGTCATTAGAGGGTACTAGACACTTCCTCTAAAAATGACGTTAATATTACAATAAAATGCTGTTCCTGAAGACGTCTCTAGGACGAAACTCATGACGTCATTAGAGGGTACTAGCTACGTCCTCTTATAATGTCGTCAATATTACGTTAATGTCACTTCCTGAAACAATCTCCAAAAAAGAGTGTCCGAATCGACTGGTGACCGAAGAGCTGGCAGCTACCTTGCACAACGTATTAGTATTGCTATTCAGCGTGGAAATGCTGCCAGCATCTTCGGCACCATGCCGCGGGGGCACAACTTTTTAGATTTATTTTAGTTTTAATTTAATTTTCTAATAATTTATTCCTCTTATTAATTTATAACATAATGTATTAGTTTTATATGCAATAAAAACATTGAATTCTTCCTGATAATGCCCTGGATTGACGTTGAAATTGGGTTAAAATTTTACCTTCAGAAGACGTCACTAGTCTCTTAATATGACGTCTTCAGGCTGTGACATGTGGACGTCCTCTTAATGATAAAGTGACGTCTGTGTTTGACGTCATTTACGTCAAAAAAGACTTCAAGACGTCAAGACAAAGACGTCACTGATCCGTCAAATTGCTACCTGGGAAGACTTGACTCAAAATATTAGGACGCTATTTAGAACACTTTTAACCAAGTGAGTCTCACGAGCGAGCATTATTGAGACTCGAGTCCCTTTTCTGCTTTTAAGTCCTCTGATGTAGCGAGTCGTGTTTGAACTATTAAAATTTGAGTCTATCAAGATCAATAAAAATCATGGGCTTAAATTACAAACGACCATCCATTCATCCTAATTTAAGTATTTTTGGGAATCTTAGGCTTCGAGTTTAACTATGGAACTAAATGTGGCAGTGAAACTTGCAGTCTGTTCGAAAACTTGAGCTCTTTACAAGACTCGAGTCTTTTCTTAGACTACTCGCGTTTGAGTCCCATATTGTCTGAGTCGAGTCTACTAAATAAAATAAAACTCCAGCACTCGAATCTTTCGCAACACTACACTGAGTAGGTACGTAAATAGTGTGTTGCCGAGGATTTTAAATTACCCAATTCCTTTGGAAATGGCTGTGCTTAATCGAAATTAACTGTCTTTGTTAGTAGAGCACACAAGATTACAACTCCTCAGATATCTCTCCTTTTACAATAGTAGTAAATTAACTTGATATACTAAAGTAAACCTGGGTATTTAATTCTACAGGCGCTTCAATCACTCTTAGTTTTCTGGCGCATACATTGACGACTAAAACTCGTTCGCGGAGGAAAAAAGGCATAACCCCTCTTTTTTTCGTCAGCATAGTTGGGTAAAAAGTATCCCATAACCATCTGTATACTCAGATACCCGTGTACCAAAAATAGTTGAAATCCGTTAAGCCGATTTGGCATGATGAAGCCACAACGACACATACAACATATAAAAACCAAAAAAAAAAAATTCGTGTCATTGACCTCCAAATAGTCCCTTACGGTATTTTTTATAAATATCTTCAATGTACAGATATTTCATTATTACAAGATTATAATAGTACGTATAGAAGTGAGCCATACTAATCGTCACATTTTAAGAAATTATAAAATTGTATCACAAACACAGTACCTACCTACCAATTTGACAGGAAACTGATGGCAGTTGAAACAGCTGTAGTACATCTATATTTTTTATATTACGTAATGCAGAAACTATCAAGTGGCAAAAAAGTGTTTCCACCGCCATTCCCGTGTGTTATGAAATTTTGACGAATTAAACTTCTGAGCGTTAATTTGTGATTTCACGAAAGCTCCTGAGCCGTACTCATTTATGCAAAAAAACAGGTGTACAGTGATGTTAGCATTTGCCGGAATAGGTAAAGATCTTAGTATCTAGTCTAGATTTTATATTAGTAGGTACTGTAGGTAGTCCACATATTTCTATACTCATAAAATGATTTGTTTCAGTGGTACTTATGTATTATGTAGAATCCTTAATAATATTTAATGCCAAAGTGTGTTTGTTAGTGTGTTCTTCTTAGATGTGGTTTTCTTCATAAAGAAGGAATAGAGACTGGAGAGGAGAGTGCTATGAGACTGACCAAGGATGACTTTTATTCTAGAAAAAAACACGAAACTGGTCGCAGCTATTAATCCTAAGTATATTAAATTGTATGGAGCCTATAATTTTGCATGTCACTCTGTGACAAAGCATGTGCGACTGATATTATTTACCTTACTGTCTATTTATCTACCATGTTTTTTACGCAACAAAATGATTTTTGATTTAAGACGGTTCCTAAAAATCCTAGAAGGTATAATGATACTCAAATTAATGCTGTAAAAATATTCCTTTACCGGATAAAACTAAAACATTCCAATAAAAAATAAAAGAACGTGTACAGTTCATTTAAAATGCCGCTTTAGTGCACTTGTATTTTAATATTCCTCAGAAGCCCTATAGCTCGGCTATCCGCTAAGTTATGGTTTTAATCCGAGAGAGAGCGGTCCGCGAAATATGTGGACTACCTACAGTACCTACTAATATTTACTATGGCCTTTCGTTTTTACAACTGAAGCATATTGGAAATAAATTTTGTGAATATTATATTCGCTCGCCTGGCAGGGATACCTACTCGAATTTTTGACTCCCGACGAAAAATAAGAGGAGTTATAGGTTTGAAATATCCATATAATAATATATCCTTAGGTATATCTGTTTGCCTATCTGTAGCCTTTAATCGATATTGATTAACTTTTCTGTGTTTGAAAGATGACTTCATCGAGAGTTTTCTTGGCTATGTTTCAAGAAAATCGGGATAACCGTTTGAAAATTATTAGCCGATTATCGTGATTCTCTCTTGAATAGGGAATATCCATGTTTTTTTAAAATTAAAAGCTCATTCTTGTAAGAAACAGTAGACAAATATATTTTTTCGTAAAACCATAAAAATAAACAAGATATTAAGCCTTCAAACATTTCATTGTATCTCTTTCTAGGAAGACACAATTTAATATGGAGTTTATACGGCCGGAGTGCACTATGACGTAACAGTACATGTCGGACCTCTCGGTCAAATCGCTGTCTAATTAGTAGTTTAAAATGCCTATATCATACGTATTTCTTGGCCGATTTTAATTTTAATTTCACTTTTTAATTAGTTTTTACGATATTTTGATAATTTGTTAAGAAAACAGATACAAAACCATGCATGCTATTCTGCTGCATTTTTCAGGATAAATAAATACAAAGAGAAAGCAAGAAAATACTGGTCTAGTGCGAGCCGAACTCGAGCATGAAGGGTTCCATTACACCATATACTTACTACGCTGGCTCAATAACCCGAAGCGGATCTTGGCCTCCGACACCAGAGGACGCCATTTTGTTTTATTCTGGGCTACTACACGCCATTCAGGCCAGCCTTATGTCCAAAAATACGTTCACAGTTCGAAAGGATCGATTCAAAAGGACGCTGGGCCGTTCTGATAACGTACACAAAAGCGTTAGCGGCCTTTTGAACTGGAATTTATCGGGAATTCTGACAAACCATTACTTTCCGGGAACTCTGTCGCTTGTATTAGCGAAAGTGAATGGTGTTTGAAATTCTTTAGCAATATTTTCCATTTTGGAATAAAATAAGGAAGGCTGTTTGACATAAGATATTTTTATTTCATTATGTTCGCAAACTATAAATAACGTAAGGTTGGGGTACGTTCATCATCGTCATTTCAGCCATAACTGCCTGACACAGGCCTCCTCATAGGCTTCCACATGGGCCGGATATAGCCTGCTCTTAAGGAAGCACAGAGTCACTCAGCGAGCTATGGAAAGGGCTATGCTTGGGATCTCTCTACGAGATTGAATCAGGAATGAGGAGATTCGTAGATGAACCAAGGTCACCGACATAGCAATCAGGGTAAGAAAACTAAAGTGGCTATGGGCAGGGCACATAGTTCGAAGAAAGGTTCTCGAGTGGAGACCGCGTACTGGCAAGCGCAGCGTGGGAAGGCCACCCGCAAGGTGGTCGGACGATCTGGTTATGGTTGCGGGGACTCGCTGGACGCGGGTGAGCAAAAAGTTAATTTAAGTTAACTTAATCTGGACTTATGCTTAATTTCACCATGATGTTGGTTACAAGAGCTGATTACATCAGTTAAATAGTCGACATAGAAGGCAGTAATCAGCCGTACAAACTAACACAATGTGATAAATTGCCTTAAATACCTAAACCGGATTATCTTAGTTCTAATTGTATAATGACACAGAACACAAAGCTATTGCATGAATTTTTATTAATATGAATTGTTTTACTTACCTAGTCAAAACGAGACCTACTAAAAGTTATTAAACACAAGTAGATAAAATGGAAGAACAACGTTATTTACTGCTTATTTAACTTCGTTACTTTCCGACTTGCTTTATTATTCGCAGTGTACGTTATATGTAGAAATTGTATACTAAATTACTAATTAGTAATAAATTGATTAGCTCGACGGAAGGCGGTCAGGTTAAAATGAGACTGGGCTGGTCACGTTTGCCGCATGTCAATCTTGTCTTCTCATACACCCCTGATGCAGGGCCCATACTGACTCGCGGCATTTAAGGTTGTGGCGCGGTCGCGACCCGTGGCGATGGGTCGGGCGTTCGTCCTCATTTTGGGGAGTACGATGAGGCTGGAGTGATGCCGCACGAGCAGAGGCGAGGGGCGGGCGGCACGGCTGATGCGGGCCTAGCGAGCGGGTGCGCAGGGCCGTTCTGGTCGGCTTCTTCAGTCTGTCATCATGCGGCTTTCGCCGTGGCCTACCGAGTGAGCTTTGGGTGAAGATCCCTTTAAAGCAGAGACCTACAGTGGCGTGCGATCCATACAGGCATAAAGGCACTGCCTACCCAGAACGACCACGGCTCCATACAGACACAGAGAAACTGCCTACTCTGAGGCCCTGAATGACCATGGCTCCATATAAGCACAGAGAAACTGCCTACCCTGAGGCCCTGAAGGACCATGGCTCCAAATAAGCAAAGAGATACTGCCTACTCTGAGGCCCTGAATGACCATGGCTCCATATAAGCACAGAGAAACTGCCTACTATGAGGCCCTGAATGACCATGGCTCCATATAAGCACAGAGAAGCTGCCTACCTTAACCAAAATTCCTGTACAGGCCATTAGAGACCTAATAGCTCTAAACAGAGACGCGGCACTCATCAGCGATAGCTAGATCATCAGAAAATATTAAACACGTATTTTTTCTTTTGTCAATCAAACAAAACAAGACAAAGATAAAGTACGTCAAAGTTTGGGAGCGGGGGCAAAACGGTGGCACGGCGTGACGTCACGGGGATCTTTAACGGGCTATATCTTCATCATTTTTCGTTTGATTGACAAAAGAAAAAATACGTGTTCAATATTTTCTGATGATCTAACTGACAGACAAATTATATTTTTTTAGAACACAAGCCTATTATTTCAGATTTGAAACTGTTTTAAAACTTAAACTTAAATATCGATTAAAAAGTACAATATTTTTCAACTTTAAAATTTAATGTAAGAAACTATAGGTCCATTATTTAAGTAATGTAGTCTATTGACTGTACTCATGATATGTATATCAAGACTGTTTGTTTCTTAATAAATAAAAAAAACGTTCAAGACAGGGAATATTGGAAGAAGAAGGGGGAGGTCCTTACCCAGCAGTCGGGCACAAAACTCAGAATAATAATACTAAAAATGAATGTTATCATTGCTAAAATATCCAACATGAGCACTATTTGCTGCAAGAATACATTATGAATCTGCAACCCATATTTATGTCTTTTGATTTCTTTTCTTATCTCGATTTTGGTTGCAGAAGATCACTAAACTTTATATCTTCTTCCGATCTCGCATGATCTTCTTTTCTTTCTACAATTTTAGTATTTGGTTTCTCGTCTCGAAAGGCTGTTGAGCCTGCTCTTGGATGATTTTTAGTTTGGGTTGTCTTTACTTTATCGTTTTTCTGCTCAACTTCTGGTTTCTTGTGTACTTCATGTGCGGGCTTATTATTATCTTCCTTTCCTTTTTTATCATCACTTGCTACTGATTTATCATCTCGCCTTTGATATTCCGCATGGATTTCATTCGCTGCGGGCCTGTGAATAATAAACAATGTAGTTTATTTATTTTTAAGTAATTTTCCTAAGTAGTAAACAACATTCTAACCTAAAAGTACACCTTTTTGTCTTAAGTGCCCATTTTCTTGAAAAAAAAGTAACAGAAATTAATATTTTTAGTGCCACATTGGCAATTTCATACATTAAATTTATTTCCTTGCGAGAAAACAGCTGGTATTTCCATTAAATGCATATGTTTAGGTTAGAATGTTGTTTACTATTTAGGAAGCTAAGCTAAGACTAAATAGCCTTATATATAACGATGCTCAACAAACTAAAGCATACCTAAAACTGTAACTAGTATGCTTTAGTTACAGTTAATTTACTAGCTATCTAAGTACATTTTGCAGAGTTTTATAAAATACTAGAAGGTGTCCTCAACTTCGTCAGCAGGAGAGAAATAGTAGATTGTTTGACAAGGAACAAAATAAGCTATTATGGCAAGTGATTAAGTATTTGGACGAGTTCACGAAGTTATTAGCCACGTGTTAAACTCTGCTTGCACTCTGCTTTTCACTTCGACTGCGAGAAACTAAAAAACTTAACATTAAAATTGTATATTTCATGAAAAACTAAAAGTACAGTTTGAGCAATACTAACAGAAAGTTTGGCCAATCTGATCAGGTTGGTTTGTAATTGTTCGTAAGGAATATGTAGCTGGCCGCAAGATTTTTTTAGGGTTGCGGGCACTCCGCAATATATACGCACTGGTTGACTTTCGTCTTCGAGCACTGAGGTATCCTGGACACATGGTGGTCCAATATTAAAACCGACCTGAAGAGCCTGAACATTGAGGAACACACGACCAAGAACCGAGTACTCAGTGAAAACTGACAAGGAGGCCCGACCCTACAGGTAGGTGGGATGGGGGAAGGGAGAAGTAGAAGATACAGGAATTCCGCATGTAAAGTTATAAGAACATTTAAACACTGGAGATGACAAACGGACGCATTCTGCTGTGCTAAAGTAAAAAATTCGAAAATCCCATGCTCACAAACGGGATTGAATCTTTACGTCTAAGGAGAGACTTCGCCTCTTTTTGTGTGTTCTACCACCTAATGGGCTGTGTTTCGAGGAATTACTCGTTCACCTTCTACCATCGCACCGCTCGCCATCGGCAGGATGTTCATCCCCACACCTTGGAACCAAAATGGTCGCGCAGCGTGCGGTATGAAAGGAATTTTCTACCGCGCACACTCCGAATGTGGAATAACCTCCCTACCGCGGTTTTCTCTGGAGGTTACAGTAACCTATTCACTCCCCTCTTGAAGAACCCCATCTTCAAGAGGGGAGTGAATAGGTTCTTACAGGGTAATGCATGTAATGCCCCTGGCGTTGCAAGCGCTCACAGGCTGCGGTGACTGCTTAACATCAGACAGGCCGTACGCTTGTTTGCCACCTTAGTAGTATAAAAAAAATAGTATACCCTATAGTAGGCTCTTTATTAGATGGTAAAAGTCTGTCGACCTACTCGTTTTCACCGTGTATATGAGAAAATCAGGCTAGTTTACACCAGTGCTCCTCAAACTTTTTTGACGATAGAGTATTTCTAAACGGCATGCTTTATGGAGCCCAAAAATAAAACTCATGACATTAAATTGTCTTAAATTCACTAATAAATTAAGTAATGGTTTTCATTCTAGAAATGAAAGGAAAGTGTTCTGAAATTTCTGAAAGGACCTTCTTTTTTACTAAAATGTGACTTAACCTGAAGTGCTGTTATATCTATGTTCTGGTGGTCTTTGAGGTGTCTTACAGAGCCTCGGGGAACCGCAAAGCATACTTTGAGAACCGCTGGTTTATACGATACATTGTTGCTATGTGTTTTTTTCTTGTTTGGTTTTTTTTTATCGTGTATGTTTGTAGAAAAAGAAATATTTCCGTAGCGTGCGTACTGTACCTTGCCTCGTGCGAAAAGTGCATGAAGAAATTGTTCGCAATGATATGGCTTATGTCATTTCCAGTGATTCAATGATCTAAGTATGAAACTAACCCATCAGGATGTCCGACCCATGAAATGGTTCGTCGGATGAATTCGAAGCCGCGCTCCCTTGCTGGTTTGTCACATATTGAATTCCGTCTCCCACTTTCTTCATTCCTGCAAAAAATGAATATTCACTTAAATACAATTTCAGTGAAAAAAATGTGACAAGCGTTATTTTCGACTGAGGTACTTTTCATTAAACATCTATCATTTACTCACCGAGATGATTCTAAAGAGCCCAAACTCAGAAGGATTCCGTTATTCTATTACAGAGTTCCCAAGACCACCTTCCGGCTTCAGCATCAGATCAACTCGACCATAATATTTACATAAATATACCAACTTTTCGCTCAATCGGAAGCCGGGAAGTGGGTCAAATTTAATTTGTAAGATTTTTTTAGATAGTTACTGATACATAATAATAAGTGAACTTAATACAAAGCTTGTAGAATGTATATACCATATCGATGCAAATTCTCCAATTAATGTCATCATTGACGTTGTCAAAAGCCTTCGACGAGTCAGTGACTCAGTGTACATAGTTAACTTAACTGGGTATTAAAACCTATATCCCGCCAAAAACGATTCTATTCCATAAACATTTTCCTAAAATACACCATTCAAATATTTAAGGGTGACGAGAATTGCATTTTTTTTTCGTGGCCTACGTACAGCAGACAGTGTAGGAACGCGCCGTTGCAGTAGGTGCTGGTATACAGAAATGGAGGCACGCAAGCCTTAGTATCCTCTCGGACTTTGAACACCGATGCAAGGCCGATCAGGATCTCCTTAGGTCCCCTCCAAGTGATCAGCGGCCCGCCGTGGTCGTTCTAGGAAATATTAATAAAATAAGGATTACTTATGTGTTCAAGGCGGACCAATCTGGTCACGATCGTGTGAAATAGTTGAATCTAGGTAAGAAAGTAATGGTTGTTGGGCGACTTTGACTAGTTGTAGACACCTTTGGCAGAGATGACGATACAGAGGACGAAAATTTCAATTTCAAGCATTTTTGGTGGAGCGATGCCATACGTGTGAGAAATTTCAACCGAAAAAATGGATAAGGGTTACTGTCGACAATATTAACTTTGTTTTATCGTTTAAATTGGTATTTTCCACATCTATAGCTCAGTACAATGTTCACTGCACCAAAAATGCTACAAAATTTACAATCACTGCTAAACTTACCAAAATATGTGAAAGTGGCTGACTCAATCAGAATTTTTGAAAACAAACTCTAAGCTTACGTTTCCGTCATTTGAATCAAAATCCAGCCCAGCGGGCTATCACTGGAGGAGCAGTGTGAGCGTGTATGCAGTAGTTTGATATTTATTAGTCACTCGTGCTACAATTACCCGCTTTTGTATTTGTTATTCTTTTGATTGCATTCTTGGTATGTCTCACGGGCGTAAATAATTAAGGCATGATAATGTACCTATGTTAAGTCTCGATAAGTGTAATATATATTTCTCTTGAGAATAAAATTCATTAACCCCACTTTAGAAAGATTGAGATTTGACTCAATATTGTGGCATATTTCGTTGTGTCAAAACATCTAAGCAATACCATCTACTTCAATTGTGAAGGTATTATCGTTTTGTTTTTATTGAAGGAACCAAAAATATTGATTTTGAAAAAAAAAACAATGAATTGTTGAGAAAAACCTACAAAAAGCAAAATATACATACCTGACAGATGCCCCTTCTTCTTGTCGCATTCACATTATTTCTTCTATGGTATTGTGGAATTCTCAAGCACTGTCAAATAAATATGAATGTTATTATTTCAAGTGTAGCAAGCAGGACATAGTGAATATTTTCTTAAAAGCTACTATATAGTAATGTATTCCTCTAAGACGTTCAAGTTGTACTTATCGATAGCAATATTGTCAATGTTATTTTTACGTCAAGCACTATCTAGAAAAATCTTTAGGTATAGTAATAAGATAGGTAACATAAGAATAACTCACAGAACTTCCAATCCTTACAGAACCAGGCCCGCATTTCTCCATTAGTTTAGTTTTATCTATAGTCGCGTTTATAAGGTCACCGGAGTCGTCAAGATTCCCCTCATTTATACTACAAATCATATACTTCTCTATAATATCTTTGATTTCATTATTGTCATAGCCTTTTTTACATTCTTCCTTGTCAGCAAGTTTGACTGCGCCAAATAAAAGATTGTCCTGATTGTAATCTGTTGCGTCGTCTGTCTGTAATACATCGATTGAATGTACAGGAAGAAAAACTGAAAAACGTACCTTTTTAGTCCTTATAGTCATTGAGACAAGAATGAAAAAGGTACGTGTTTCAATATTTCTTCATAGAGACATCTACTGCTGGACTAATTTGGTCAGCTCATCTCGTGAGTGGTGTTCATATGAGTTTATAGATGTAGCATCTATGTAAAGTTGTAGAAATGGAATGTCTGTACATTGAAGGTATTTTCAAAAAGGTAAGTGATCATATAAAGGTCACTGAACCGAAAAATATATTTTTTGGATTTTTTGTACGTTTGTATGTGTCGTTGTGGCTTCATCACGCCAAAAGGCTCAACAGTTCAACTATTTTTGGTACATTAGCTGGGCATCCACAGATGGGTATAGGATACTTTTTACTCGACTACTCTGAAGAAAAACAGAGGATTATGTTTTTTTCTCCTCCGCTGACGAAGTTACAGGCAATTTCTAGTTATTAACAACAATAACACAAACAATTTCATTTGCGTTGCGACGTAACAAAGCGGCAGTCAGCGCAAACGCGTGCGTCCCGTGACAGTGCGTGGTAACCTCTGATATAGGCCTCATTGATGAGGCGACCGGAAGGTACTTTTAACCGAGCGGCGTAATCGTGGATTACACCACGCCTGCCGCCGCGCTGGTAAGTAATTTCTTGCTACGCGGTGCTATCAAAAGGATGGCTACTGCGAATTCTAAGCGCGTGGATGGGAGTTAAATTGTTTCATTCTAAAGATAGGGGGAGACATTTTAACTCCCCTCTCCCACTTAGGATGCCAAATTTAATACGCGCTTTTGGACGGTGTCAGAATGGATTACACTAGGATGCTAACGACAGGGATGTTGCAATACGTTGAAGCGAGACACTTTAACACTTTCGCTGCCAAGCTGTTCGTAGCGCTACGCAGTTTCCTTTACATACAGGGAAATGGTATCGGCTACGAGTCTTCAAGCAGAGCGCCTGCTAGGCGGGTTCCTAGAAGAGATTGTGGTAATCCCCTAAACTACTTTGGATGCTAAATTCGTGATAGTGTAATAATCAGCAATTGTCTGCCGTACATGCATCTCCCCTATAATCCTTTCCACCTATCCTTCTTCTTAGCCAAGAATTTCCAAGGAGGGTTGATATCAGGCAAGCGGCCGGTCGTAAAATAAACATGCCAAATCTTTTACAACATGACTTTCCGAGATGAGAATGTTGAGATGGATGTGTGGAGTGACGAGGAACGATCGGATTAGAAATCAGTATATAAGGGGAAGCTTGAAAATAGCACATGTGACGGACAAAATGAGCAGCAGTAGGTTAGTGTGGTATGGGCATGTAATGAGAAGGAATGAACGTCACATTGGTAAAAGAATGTTAGGGATGAATATTGAAGGACGAAGATCGATCGGTAGGCCAAAAAAGCGATCGATTGATTGTATGAGACAGGACATGAGAAAGAAAGGAGTAAGCACTGAAATGACGAATAATAGAGATGAATGGAAGAAGAAAACATATTGTGCCGACCCTACATAAGTGGGATAAGGGCAGGGAGATGATGATGTCTGGGATGGTCTGGTTTGGTCGGCGATGGTCCAGGATGTTTTGAGATGGTCTGGTCTTGTCTGGTATGGTCTTTTTATCTCTCTCTGTCTCTCTCACGCCTGCTACGAGGTACTTACAGCTCTCCATTTTTCAGTGTGCCCCCATCCGAACACTACGGCATCGGTGCCAGGGTCTTGATATTTTTCGTCGTAGTTGACTTCAACTGACGTAGGTGTGTAAGTGCAGTGGGTTTTATACGAGTCATCGTCGAATTTGTACTCAGACTCCACTTTTACTACTGCGATGTCAATATTTGCCCATTGTTCTACCTTCGGATAGTCGAACGAGTAAGCTGAAATTTGTTTGTTAAATAAAATTAACAGTATTTTTAGGGTTCCATAGTCAACATGGCTTTATAATTATAGTTTCGTCATGTACGCCCGTCCGTTTGTCCGTCCGTATGTCACAGGCATTTTATTCAAATACTACGAAATGTATATTGATGAAATTTGGAGTAGGTGTCTTAAATAAGCCGCTACTTAGTTTGATAGTTAAATAACAAAAAATAATATCGCTCCATACATGTCAACTAGAAATGAAACAAATACAGCAAATATGTGTGGCCATATTATGGTAGATCTTTTAAAAACATTCTGATCTTTCAGTTTTTTTTATTTAGGGAATATTTTCGAAAATAATCGCTGCGAAAGTAGCGTAAACTGTGCTTCCACCCCTCTATTTTCTAAACCTTATGTCCAAAACATATGAAAAAAATTACAAGGATAAATCTTAATAAATACTTTCAACGAAAATTATTTTTAACATGATCGGACATACCGTTTTTGAGTTATTGTCGAAAAACTGCGCTTCTCAGCAAAAGGACGTAAGTGCCGTGGAGATACTTTTTCTAGTGCCTTTTGCATATCTTTGTTTCCTTCATCTTTAGTGAATTGTTTTATATGAACGTCTGCGGGACCCTACGCTGAGCATGGTCCGACATGCTCTTGCCCAGTTTTTTCATATCCCAAGAATTTGGTAGGTACAGTTTGTATTTAAAAATACACCATTATCACATCCTTATCGGGTGTTGCGATTTAAATCCTAGTTGATATTTTGTTATTGTTTTCGCTTATTATTTTAACTTGTTAACATTATGTAGGGGAGACCGTGTAAGGTTGTCTCACGGGTATGTTATCACACGGCGGCCATACAAAAAAAAATAACGAACGAATAAGTTCATCGATGGTGTCGAAAGATCGCAAGAGTTTTACCTAGGACGGAAATAGCTCTCGCGATCTTTTGACACCGGTTCATAGACTCCCCCGTTCCGCGCGCGACTGCCCTCATCAACTCCCTATCCCTGGCACAATTTGAATGTGATTTGTTTGCGAACGGGATAGCGAGGCTGATGAACGAATGGAAGAGAGTGCTAGAAAGAGAGCAAGATAGACACCTTGTAGCTAGAAGTAAATTAGTTTTTAAGTAGGTACCTATGAATCAATGTAACGATTTGGTTTTTCTTACTATTATGTTAGATTATTTGTGATTCGTTTAATAAATAAATAGTCCATTATGGCCGCTGTGACAACTAACCCGTGAGACAACCTTATTACCACTTACCGGTCGATTTCGAATCAAAAGTTCATCGGGCTCCCCTACATTGTTTATTTTAGGTATTCATTATAATTTGACGATTATGTGTTTCCCGGAGACTTCCAAGTGCCAAGAGAGAGTTAGCCAGAGTCAAAGTTTAGCAGAGCTCACCTGCGGGTACGCATACATAAACGATCTTCTTTTTCTTCTCCTGTGTGCACGGGTCATTATTGAGTTGTTCGTACTTGACATATTTAGAGTAGCCGGCGATCGCGTACATGTGTTTAACATCTTCTACGCAAGCGGCGGACGTCACAATGTACCATGGGGTCACTATAGCACCCCCGCAGATCCAGGCATCGTATTGTACTTTAGCTGTCGCTTTTAGCAAATATACCTACAAGCAGTTTGTTTAATACAGTCCGTGGCGTGCGGTCCATACAGGCACAAAGGCACTTCCTACCCTGAACGACCATGGCTCCATACAGGCACAGAGAAACTGCCTACCCTGAAGCCCTGAACGACCATGGCTCCATATAGGCACAGAAAAACTGCCTACCTTGGCCAAAAACCCTGTGAACACCTCTGAATACAGCTGTGCAAAAAAGTGATAAATGTACAGTTATCTACAGAGTAAAGTTATCCTTCTGCCAGATAAGCATATATGGCAGGGTCTCGTTTGCAGCTGACCGCTTTAGAATGGCATTAAATTCTTAATTTGAAAAACTACCAGCTTTTTAGGATTAGGTCTACTGGAGACCAAGAATATTCCAGATTGCCTATTTTTTTAAGAGAAACAGACCTTGGCTCAGTCTGCCCCCGAAAACAGCAGGTTTAAAGCTGTCGAAACGTCGGGAGCTGAATAATATGGTGCCCATGGAAGTGATGCGGAACAAAAGCTCGCCACCATAACCCAGATAATTGGGGCCGTCGACTCTTACCACATAACCCCTGTTTGACGATAACTCATGTCCGTCGATTATCCTGCGATCTGCATTGATAGCTGTAAAATTAAAATGTGATGTAATAGTACATAACACTAAGTCCCAAATATATGTATATATGTAATCACTTTATTGCACATTAATGCAACAAAAAGTATTTACAAAACACGAATATGAACAAAGGCGACCTTATCCCTGTGAGGGATCTCTTCCAGTTAACCTTTAAGCAAATAAGAGAAAAAAAAGGTATACATTAAAGAAAATACACAAACAAGCTAATTAGGTAACATGCACAAAAAAAAATATGTGTTGTTCTGAATAGAAAAGTTTTTGAGGAAAAGTTTTTTGGACTTGCCCAAAAAACGCTCTATTCTAAAACGCCCACACGTTCCTACTTCCTATACCTTGTATGCGGCAATTACAAACTTTGTTCTGCAGCTATGTTTAAACTTATGTTTATCAAAATGGTTTCATAACAAAAATTACCGTAACTTTCATGGGTTATTAAATGATTAGTAGTTATTAATATTTTCATAGTTTCAAAATGGACTTTCCCGGTTATCTATTGTTTGCTCGACATACATATGCAATAATATTAATTTGCTCGAGTTTCATTTGCCCGAATTTCAGTGGTTCGAAGGCTTAATTTACTAGATAAGTTATTTGACAAACCCTTGTATTCTCGAATATAAGTTGCCAGAATGAATCAAATGCCATACGTATTGTTTTTCATATAATTAAGTGCAATAATATTATTTAATAGAATATTCAAACGCCATACTAAATATTGTTTTTTTTCCGAATTCATCCTGGCTATTACATTTGATTCTGCAGGCGAGGCGCTCGAAAATTGTTCAGTATTGCGATGTGTGTAAATGTTTTAAACACGTTGGTGGGTATGCAGTAGATTTTGCAACTGATATTTATCGTCAATTGTTTTCATACTCGTGCAATAGTTCGCTGTTTGCAAGTATTTTGACGCTCCGCTCGCTTCGCTCGATCCTCTGTACTTGGTCACAATACAAACCTAACCTAACGTACAGTTTTCGGTTTTGGACCCATTTTCCATTTTGTCGCAGTTACAAGCAAAGCATACAAGCATTTTGACGCTCCGCTCGCTTCGCTCGCTCCGCTATACTTGGTCACAATACAAACCTAACCTAACCTACAGTTTTAGGTTTTGGACCCATTTTTCATTTTGTTCAATTCGAACAATTAAGATGCATGGCAAATGACACTATGGCATGAGATTATTATGGATTGCAATGATTATGGAAAATTAGACGATTGAAATTGATATTACGGGAAACAAAGATTCTGGCATATGATTAATATGGTAAACAATGAGTATAGCATACAAAATTATGAGTAACAACTTTATGGCCGTTGATTAGTAGTGCAGATGATATTCGGGCAAATGAAATTCTGGCAAATAAGGGTATACCGACTTTCCCACCGAACTTTAAAGGCTTATAAAACAAGCTACATAAGGTATTTCTCTCATAAAAACTACCATTTCGTATGAGTTTTATTTTCATATGAGTACAGTCAAAATCCCAATTACGCATGTCCGGAGATTTACTAGTAGCGAAAATGGTAAAACCGGGACCCTGAATAGAGTTTTGTCGTGTCCCTCTTTTCGCATATTGTAGTCACAATTATGCAATTACTATTTAAAAAAACTCGAAAATTACTTAATTAATACCTTTGTATTCATTCAGTGAGTCCAAAATTTTTTAACAGATTGATGAGAATAGAACATGAGAAAACTTAAATTTTAAAGTCTAGATAGTCGTCTTAAAAGTACTTACAATATAGAATAGTAATAGAAAATACAAAAATGTAGCGCAAACTTAACATGTTATATCACAAATAAACTTAATTGAATTAAACAATTTATCTCAAACCAATATCACGGTTAAATGAAGATTGCTTATTTGATGAAAATTGCAATTTTGATAGAAATTAAATGTTTTCTTGAATTGGCGTAATAATTTACTTACATACCTAACAATCTGCCGCATAGTAACAATCTTAGGCCAATTTCGCTTAACTTAACGAGCACTAAAAAATAAATAAATATTACGGGACAATTATTACACAAATCGAACTAGTCCCATGGTAAGCTCAATAAGGCTTGTGTTATGAGTACTAGACGACGATATATTTAATAAATAATATTTACTTGTATATGTCGCAGGGTAATAGCCAAAACAGAGATTTGAACAATATCCTTAAGGACATGACCGAATTTCGCAGGATGTTAAAATAGCGAATCAATTTATCATTTGTCTAAAATAAGTCAGTCATTTGATTAAATCCCTGAATCAGTTTAGTGAAATGACGAAATCAGCCAAAAAAGGCAACTCGTTTTGTCATTTCACCAGATTTTTTTAGTGATTTGATAAATCCCTGAAATACGCCAGTGATTTGACGAAACGAACTCGCAAAGTCAACTCGTTTTATCATATCACTAAACGAGAGACATAAGAGACTTTATAATATCACTGAACTTGTCTAGTAACTTTCGGTTATACCTCTCTATCACTCGTCATCTCGTCACTCACATCCTTCCTGCTCATGTCATCTCTCACGCAATCCATCCACCTTTTCCTCGGCCTACCCCTCCTCTTACATGTATATCTAATACCCTTCTTGTCACATCACTCTCATCCCTCAGCACAATATATCTATACCACCGTAGGCGATTTGCTCTCAGCTTATCGGCTACTGGTGCTACTTTCAGGCTTCGTCTTATACACGGTGTAATTTTTCTTAGTAAGTAATATTGCCGCTCACTTTAGTCTTAATTAGGTTGATCGAAAAAAACTGTTCAAATCATTAATTTGAAATAAATTTTATCCTAAATTCCTTGTCACCCTAATAATCTGTATATGTGAGCCTACAACCTCTTCAGAAAATTAATGGCAATGATAATTTATGAGTAATAATTTGTCAATCTTGTCATTGTCATATGCATACAATTTATTGACCATATCAAATTTCCCGCCAAAGCGATGGCACTTGACGTATCATACGTTACTAAAATTGTAGGATAACCATGTATCCAGCGGTTATTAGTTTTGATTATGTTTTAACTTTTAATTAATGAAACGGTGAGGTAATTGCGTGAGACCTCGTCTATTAAGTTTAATCTAACCTAGATATTAAGATTTTCCTACTTCTGATCACCGATTAACGTCACACCACTCATCCATCTCAACATTGTCATCTCCGTAACATGCAATCTGCTTTCACCCGTCACCTTTGCGGCCCAACATTCCGATCCATATGTGTAGGTCAATATTTTTGTTAAATTATTGACATGCTGCAGTTATAATTTAAAATGAAAAACGTTTCTAAATTCATAAGTCCATAAAGATCCCTCGTACAAGTTTCACATCGCACAAGTAACTTCATGCAATATTCAGCGGATATATCGGGCTGCGAATACTTATACCAATACTTTTGATTGCATTTACCCAGCTGTGCACGAAAAGTTGCGCTTGAATATTTCAGCTAGACTCGAAAGTTGGTAACTTATTTGCGAAGAGTTTGATCGGTTAAGCCTGAAGCTATCGGTAATATATACCGTGGGAATGTGAAACCCTACAGATTTTAATCACGTATTTCTGATGGTATAATTCAAATATGTTGATATCCTAATCCTAATAAAATTATAAACGTGAAGGTTTGTGCCGACGTATGTAGATACGATCCCCTTAAAAACTGCTAAACGGACCTTAACGAAACTTTCCAGTAATGTTTTATAGACATCAGAATAGTACATCTATACTATTATAATGTGGTAAAAATGAAATGTCCGTACATTGAAGATATTTTCCAAAATAAGTAAGTGACACGGACTATTGGTGGGCCACTGAATCGAAAAAATAGTTATTTAATTTTTTTCTATGCTTGTATGTGTCGTTGTGGCTTCATCACGCCAAGACGACTAAACGGATTGCAACTATTTTTAAATACACTGGAAGCTGGGTATCCACAAATGGTTATAGGTACTTTGTAAGTACCCGATTGCTGTTAAGTAAAAAAGAGGGTTATGACTTTATTTTTTTACACGAACGAAGCACCTTCTAGTTTATAATATTACAATACATATTTTCTCCTACTTTTCTCCAAATAAACATCAGATTACATGGTTTAAAATGTCTGTCGCGTTTTTCATTGCCACGGTGTATGTGGGACCTGCTATTACGAATTTTGTTTTTATCTGTTTGCGATTTACGAAAGCCGTCCATCGACGGACTTTAATCAAAAGATTTATCTTTGAAGGATTAGTGAAATATTGCAAAATATTTTTTTACACAGTATAAGTAACTTTGCGGTATTTTAATTAGAGTTACCATCATCATCTTCTAGAAGGTGCCCGCAATTTAGTGGAGGGAGGTAAGTCATAATCCTCTATTTTACTTCAGCGTTGTCGAGTTAAAAGTATTCTATAATCATCTATGGGTGTTCTTGTATCAAAAATGGTTGAAATTCGACGAGGCTTAGGTACCTTCTTGTAAGGTAAAAAATACTATTTATGCAAGATAGTCTTTTAAGGGTTCGGTTAATTTGGGAGAAAATAGTGCCCCAACATTGACTAAACAAAAATATTTCTAAGTTATAGTTCATAGATTCTCGTATAAAAAAATATTCAAACAAAAATGTAACGAAACTAAGAAAGTCGTACTATTTAGGCAGCAGACACGATTAATATTGAAAAATTCTGTGACCTTTGAAGTCAAATATATAGTAAAGTAATAAAATTATTTCATAAATGTAGCTCGGAAACCTTACCCCAATTTTCGCACGCACTGTACCTCATAATGAGCTTCATTAAAATAATATCTGTTTACCGTCCGCCCACGGGGATACAAGTACAGACAGTGACAAAAATATTCATTTTATTTAGGTCCAATTTCACTAAGCTCTGTTAACTTTAACGGCTCATTATGTTTATCAAATGGCCGCCACTTTATTCTCAGAGCAGAAAAAATATATTTACCGAGTCCCTTGTGCCAAAAATGTTCGAATTCCGTCCAATGATTCAGAAATGATGAAGGCACAAACATACAATAATAAATATTTCAGAACCTTCAAAATATGTAGTCCGTTTCACAATTTTTAGGGTTGCATAGCCAAAATGACAAAAACGGAACCCTTATAGTTCCGTCATGTCCGTCTGTCCCTCCGTATGTCGCTGGCATTTTACTCAATAACTACAAGATGCACATTGATGAAATTTGCAGTTGAGGTGTCTTGTGTTGTGTTAGCCGCTAGTTAGTTTGATAGTTAAATAAAAAATCTAGGGGCGTCTCAGAAGGCCCTTTGTACCACTGAGGTAGCATAGGACAGCAACAACACATATTTATTATTTACAGGTCTATAATATTATCGCCGAATCCAACTTAGCTGGATAGCGTTTGGGAGGCTGATATCTTTTCGTCCAATATCCCAAATTTCTCAAGACGAAAGACTTTGACCAGTGTGTGTTGCCACTGATGTTTTACGGCCCTGAAACGTGGTCGTTCACGATAGGTCTTGTAAGAAGACTCAAAATCAGAGAGCGATGGAGGAGGTATGCTCGCAGTTTCTTTGCTCAGAAATGACCCGTCGAAGAACCAAGATAGCTTACATAACCCGAAGGATACCAGAACTTAAGTGACAAATGGCAGGGTACATTGCTCGTAGAAGCAACAACTGCAGGGGCCATCCAGTTCTTGAGTGGCGATGACTCAGCGGAAGACGCAGCGTTGGTAGGCCCTCCACAAGGTGTCCTTGTGAAGGTTGCTGGAGTTCGCAGGAAGCGTGCGACGCAGGAACGCTCATTGGTGTTCGTTAGGAGAGACCTAAGTCCAGCAGTGGGGGTCTATTGGCTGATAATGATTATGAATATTATAAATCAATGAATATTAATATAGGTCAGAGATATACAGTCACCCGCCACTACGTGCACTTCAGCTCGTTTGTGGTGCGCGCGCCGCGGCCGCACCACATCATCGCAAGTACAGACTTCTGGCCGAAGAGTGTAGTATTTCGGCAGTTCCGGGGCAATCTGCCGAATCTTAAACCAGATCAGAGGACGCAACGGAGCCACGGAGTTACGTCGCCTAAATTTAATTAAATAGTTTTAAGAGTTTCTGTATGTTTCTGTTTTTTGTAGATTACAGTGCCTTGGTCTTTACTGTAATGCTGTGTAACTTTTTGAATAAGAAATAAATAAATGTTTAATCATGTAAATTTAATGAGACTCCACCCAAACTCCATAACGAAAACGTGGTCATAATATTTTCTTCTGTTTCCGCGATTATTACTCATTGAAATAAAACAATTTAACGGATTATATCGCGTATATTAATCTCATTTTAGTTCCCGACGTTTCGGAAGCTTTCCAGCTTTCCATAGTAGTCCACCCGTGACTATGGAAAGCTGGAAAGCTTCTGAAACGAAATGATCCGTTAAATTGTTTTATTTCAATGAAAACGTGGTCGCCAAACCAATCTGGCAGCGATCTATACTTGACGAAGCAAAGAAGATCGGCATATTATGAAGCTAAATCAAGCGCGAAGCTGAAGACCGATCGGGATGGAGACTCACTGTTGAAGCCCTCTGGCCCAGACACGGGATAACAAGTCAAGTCAGTCACTCAAAACTCCATATTTCAATCGCTCTCGCTCTCTCTTTTTTCTTCTCAAAAGAGACAGTGACAGAGCAGTAGAATTTGTATTTTACATTATTCGGCCTTTGCCGGACCACAATGTACTTTTGACACGACCGGGGCGCGTATTTATTAGGGCCGCGAGTGACAAATGGATTTAATTAAGGAATCACTGGCAAATGTTTAATTAAGCATTTTTCTTTATTACATTGCTTTATAGCTGTGTTTTATATAAATGAGGACAGTTTAAGGACACGATACTGCGACTAAAATTAACTATATTATTAGAACTTGATAAAAATGAGAAAGATCTTTTGGCTGGATTTTCTTAATTTTTGTGTATTTTTATTAGATAATTCGTAATATACTCTTTTACTGGTCCTTTTGGGAAACATTGAGAAATAAATATTTAGGGAAAATTTTACACAAATCAAATTAGTCCTATGATAATCTCAAAAAGGCTTTTCTTAATCCCGGTAAAATATTTGTGTAATGATAAGCATAAATACTTCTTCCTGAGTTTTGGATGTTTTCTATGCATATAAGTAAATACATTTATTAAATATATCGTCGTCTAATACCCATAACACAAGCCTTACTGAGCTTCCCATGGGACTAGTTCGATTTGTGTAAAATTATCCTTTAATATTTTTTTACTATTAGTGTACTAACATAGTTATTAAGTCTTGCTGCGTTACTAACTTAATATGGATCGTATCAGGTTTTTTTTAACTTATTTACTTTATTTATTTGCAGGCAGTGTCACTCTCGCCGAGCTTTATCGGTAATTATTGATAGACTCAAAGTAAAGCTTGTAACATGTCCGTTCGGTTTAAGTGCAGAATACAGTTTGTTTATTTGTAAATATAAATTCTGCTCAAATATTATGGACAGCATTGATGTTTTAATAACTTCTCCCATGTCATGTTTATCCTAGATTATCCGAGAACAGATGCGACATATACGACGATGCAACTATAGCAAGTAGGTATAGTAACAGAAAAAACAAAATCACATCATCTAAATATCATTAGTCTAATAAGCGTCTGTCCGAGAGAGCGCGTGGCAACCGACTGAGTTTTGTTCAAGGCCTTTTGCCCAAGTGCTGCCTTTAACGAGTGTTGTATAGACCAACCGTTCAACTGAGGCTTCGTCCGCGGTAAGAGAGACGCAATGGGGTTTGGTGGGTAGCGGGAGAAAGGCTTCATACCGCGTGCTCGCCTTTCAGTTCTAAGTGAGAGCAGTACCTACCGGAAATTCCAGAATTCCCAATACTGGCCATGCTAACCAATACCGGAATTGTAAGCCCTGGGTTCTAAACAGTTTGTCACACGCCCCGTGGCTCACTTACCGCAAGCGACGACTCAGTTAAATGGTACGCATCTAGATTACAATTGAATACAACAATTCTTTATTGCAAACCAACAACAGAAACAGTACGATATCTAGAGATTTAACATAAACTGCGGTAGACAATAGACGGTCTTATCGCTAAAGAGCGATCTCTTCCAAACAACTTTTGCCTTTAGTGTTCTCATGGGTGTAAATTTTGGGGTATGTCCTAAAACTACGTCCAAGAAAGTCAAGTCCAGGTAAAATTGTCAGCAGCAGCCTCTCAGCACGGCCAGAACTGCGATCGCCAACCCGCATGCTAAATGTGGCGATCAGGGTTGTTACAAAATCAGGGGTGCGATAAATCTCCGGCAAATATCTGACTGACTACGACCACCGATGCAGCGTGGAGAGACCCTCAACAAGATGAACCGACGATCTTATCACGATCGCTGGGAACCTATGGATGAGGGCGGCGCACGACTGGTATTTGTGGAAATTCTTGGGGGAGGCATTTGTTCACCAGAGGACGTCTGATATAATGATGATGATGAAACTATGCTTATCGAAATACCATTCTGCGTCTACTCACAAATGTGGTTACCGTCCAAAATCTAGCTAATTTCACCCGGTGACATTTTGCTAACTAGAAACGGTTTTCAATTTAACTTGAGACTGGACTAACTGAGAGTTTACCAAGTTAACAGTAGCAAAACTTTGGACTATATTGACAATACAATCAACCTCTAGGAAAACGGTTTATATCTTCTAAACAGCTCATTGCATTTTATGTATTGCGGTTAAACTGGTTTCTTTATTAAGAACCATACAAAACTTCTTTCTCTCCTTCAAATAACAACTAAATTCTTTTTAAATACATTTAGAAGATAATCTATGAGACAACATTAAATATATACCAAGGCCGCTGTCGCATATAGCTTATGATTGTAAATAATTTATCTCATATAGCTTATAATTGTACATAACTTTCGCATATAGCATTATAATTTTTATATACCGTAATTTCATACACTTAGTTTTTATGTTAATTAATTATAAAATTTGTATCGTGTTTAGGATAAGTTAGTATTGTAAGATTATTGTTTGTTATTGTTTTGTCTCGCTCTAAACTGTTTTTACTCAATAAATTATACACTTGACCACACCCCCACTAAGTGTGCGATGGAACGACGGAATATAATGGCGGCCAAGTCCCATACGATTCATTCCATCTCAGACTACTCACACTCTACACAGTTTTTTAAATAAGAGTTATTATTTACATCATCCCTCTGGTATCCTGGTAACCTGGTTCCTGGTAATTCCCGGAAACGAAGCTCTCCTGCCCGCTATAGCCCGCACCTAACAGCCGCCGTTCTTAGAAGTAATAGAATCATCAAACAAATACGTTGACTAAATGAATATGTATACTCTAAAAAGACCTAACTACAGGACCCACACTCACGAACTTTATCACAAAAGTCTACAAGAGTCTGTGCGGAAAGAGAAGAGTGGTTGCAGAAACGGGAACAAACATTATGAATTAATTTACATGGCTACGAACCTTAGACACCTGTCTTATAAAAAATAAACAAACTTGTGTCGTTTATATGTCACATAATGTCGAAACTTGATAAAGCCGTGCATTGTTCAACAAGGGAAATTATATGGAATATTATTCGGTTTTGTCAGCAGGAAAAAGGGGCTAAAACCCCACTATCGACTTACAAAAAGTCCCAGAACGTGTGTCAACCATGACGGGTATTTTATTTATGTTGTATTTAATACTAAATTATTACCTATTTAATAGTACCCTTCAGTAATTAGTCTCCGACACAAAATCGGTATGTATATTCTTTCAAAATATATTAATTTAAATAAATATACAGGTCATTCATGATCCTAAAATAACTGACAAACTATAATTACGTGACAGTTTTGTCAGCATAGCAAAAAATATAAAATAGCACTGACAGGCCCTCAAATCCTACGACTCTTCTCTTTCCGCACAGACTGTAAGTTAAATAATACTGGAAATCTTTGCGTAATTATTAAGACTTAAATTAGTAAATCCATACTAATATTATAAATGTGAAAGTGTGTCTGTCTGTCTGTCAGTCTGTTACCTCTCCACGCTTAAACCGCTGCACCGATTGGAATGAAATTTGATATGGAGATAGTTTGAGTCCAGGGGAAGGACATAGGCTACTTTTTATCCCGGAAAAATACGCTTATCCGCGATAAACGAATTTACGGCGGACGAAGTCGCGGGCTAGTTACTTTATAAATAATCACAAATCAAGTTTGTCGCGCGAGCCGTGAATTCCGATAATTCCGCAATTAGCATGCCCTCCAGTCTTCTTTTTAATGCAAGTTCTTGAACTTCTTACGCCTACCGTTCCCTTAACTGGTCTATATAACTGAATCTTGGCCTTCTTCTTCTCTTACCTTACATTTATTGTATTTGACAAGGGTAGAAAACCCTTGAACACGGGAGCTGTAAGATTTCCGATAATACACGTGATACAATTCGTTTAAATTGTTTTATCGAAATGAGTGATAACGGTGTGGTTGCCGAAAAGAATATTATGAGAAACAAAGGCGATTTATTCTGCCAGCATCTTAGGTAAGAAGCCCCGAGACCCTTTTTAGATTTAGTTTGCTTTTAGGAATTAATTTTACGTAGTTTTTAAGTGGTTGTGTGTAATTGTTTATTCTCTTTGTAATTATGTCTGTTAGGTTAGTAAATATCATCGATTTATCCCAATTTACGCATAACATCAATTAGTAAGTAAGCCTAACTCCCTCCCGCATCGTTCCCTGGTCATCAATTAGAATTATAAACCCACGCGAAGCGGGTACATAAACGTTAGGCAAACTGATAGAACCGTCAAAATCTGCGTTTGTTTACCTTCGTTTGCACGAACCAAAGCAGATTGAACATAAATAAGTATATTTATTAGTTTTAAAACAAGAGGACTGACATTTGTCATACTTTAGATCGTGTTCCGATCGCAAGGAGATAATCTGGCAAAAACTAGATGGCGCTTTCAAACAAAAAAATGCCTATGATATAATTGAATAAAGAAACATAGTTTAGTAACAATCACGCATGCAAAGTTGAATAATTGTAAAAAACTATTCTTATACATAGATGGCGTTGTACGTATCGAGGAACGGCTTTTTGTATGGTGATGGTCAGTCCTCTTGTTTTAATGGTCCTTGCTTCGAAGCATCCACATAATATATACAAATAAATTATTATCCAAACTAATATTTAATTATTCGTGTTGTGTGATAATGTTTAATAAATCTGCCAGAGGCGTGGCGTTAGGAAAATTACAGGTAAGCCGAAGCGTATTCATTTATTTACTACCTAGAAGGTGCTCGCAACTTCAGTCGTGCAGGAGAAACGGTCATAACCCCTTTTTTTTCTTTAGCGTAGTGGGGTAAAAAGTATCCTATTAGCATCTGGAGATACCCAGCTACCCGTGTACCAAAAATGGTTAAAATCAGTTTAGCCGATTTGGCGTGATGTAATCGCAACGACACATACAATAACATACAAAAAATGCAAATTAAAAATCGATTTAGTGACCTCCAAATAGTCCGTTACAATATTTTTTTGAAAGTAACTTTTATGTACAGTCATTTCATTTTTACAACTTTATAATAGTATAGATATTTAAAGACAAAGGTGGTTATAAGGCTTTCCTTGGGCAACCAGGTGGGAATCAGCTTATATGAACACCTCGTTACTATAATAATGTAGCTGCCGCCAATTGAAAGTAAGAGGTACAATAAATTAACAGAAACTGCTTCTTCTTTAAAACACACCAAATTGAAGAAACCTATAAACGACGAATTTAAAGTACTAACTATTAGGGAGAAAAAACTGTATTTGAATTAAAATAATTGGACGTAATTAAGGGAAAAGAATCCAATCCATACAATACTAATTGTTCAAATTATAGCTTTGTTGCTGGACAAAAAGTTGAACGTTTGATGACTACTTCTTGTGGAACCATTTTCCCTTCTAACTACCTCCAATTAGTTGTTGATGCGTATCTCAGACAAGGGAGCCATATGGGTTACATTACATCTACGCTTCATACCCCCCCACCGCACTCCCAATCAACTGGAAGTACTCGTATTCATTGTCTGTGCTCACTACGAAATATCAGTGTCGTTCAAACGTATGCGTCTATTGAAACAGCTGACAATAAATAAAAATCCTAAAACGAAAACTCAGCAAGCAACATTCACTAAAACTTCATCTTTTACCGTGTGAAAAGGCAGATTAGCTTTCAATTTCACAAAACTTTGCCCAAAGCGCATTCGATGCGATTAAAAAGCCCCGCATAGTTTCCAAACAAAGTGAAAAGCTTTGAATTTCAACTACCCTCAGAATCAACTTGGTATTTTTCGCTTAAAAGTTGCAATAGCTTCCGCTAAAGGGAAACGTTTGGGGCTAGCACAACACTGCGCATTATATGCCAAGCTTTGTTTACATCTCTTTTGACTGACATAAAAAATAAGGAGTGATAAAAAAACCCTCGATACGACTAGAATAAAATTAATAATTTTGTAACGGCTGAAACGATTTTCTTGAATCATCAAGACACAAAAAACAAAATCGAAATTAGTTCATCGGTTCAAGACACATACTTTAAACTTAATAGCGTTTGAAATAAAACAATTTAACGGATTATATCGCGTATATTATCTCATTTTAGTTCCCGACGTTTCAGAAGCTTTCCAGCTTTCCATGGTCACGGATGGACTGAGAAAATACATCTTATTTTCCTCTGTCAAAGTTACAATTTGTGCAAACTACCCATTTTTGAAAAAATAAATAAAGGTGTACATACATGCCAGATGGGCCTAAGCTGTAAAGGCAACACATGTGCCAGAAGGGCTTAATTGTTTTATTTTAATAATTTACCAAGCAGCATTTCACAAATTGTTTTATTTCAATGAGTAATAATCGCGGAAACAGAAGAAAATATTAATAGCGTTTTTTTCGCATGATAAAAGGATGTAATACGAATATTTGGCAAATATGGCGAGGAGTGGTGTCACCATTAAAGTCGGTAAACACTTATGGCGCCGCACTACGAGCAGCGCGCATCACTAGCGTCGCCATATCCACGCTGTAAACACGGCTGTCACACAGACGAATTGTTCTCCGCGCAACCGCTATATCCTCAATTCATATTGATATTGTATCTTCTTTATTGGAGTAAACCTAATACCTATTCAAGTGTCCAATCTTATTTATTATCACAGCGTTCATACATCTCTCCCGCTATAGATTGTACTCGTATACTGGAGTATACCGTGGTGTCACCATTAAAGTCGCTTAGCACTGTTTTCTGAGGTGTAACGTAGTGTCACCATTAAATTTACTTAACACTGTTTTCTGGGGTGTAATGTGGTGTCACCATTAAAGTTGCTTAACATTGTTTTCTGGGGTGTTCCATGGTGGCACCATTAAATTCGCTAAACACTGTTTTCTAGGGGGTCCCGTGGTCTCACCATTAAAGTCGATAAACACTGTATGCTTTGGTGTCAGCCGTGTGCCGTGGTGTCACCATTAAAGTGGCTATAGACTGTTTTATGTACCGTAGCGTCACCATTAAATTCGCTAAACATTGTTTTGTTGGGTGTCCAAAACATACTACGTTTTTGGGAGGCAATGAGTCGTAGCAAAATGAAATACCAGTTACTATTATAATATTTAAGTACGGAGTGTACCACCATTAAAGTCTGTAAGCACTGTTTTCTGAGGTGTTCAATAACATACTATTTACTTAGGTTTTTGGGAGGCAAAGAGTCGTAGCATAATGAAATGCCAGTTACCTAGTTACAGTATTCTATACAGAGTGTAATGTTACTACAGAACATGTAATAAAAACTAGAAGGTGCCCGCCACTTTGTCAGTGGAAAAAAGTCACGACCGTCCTTTTTGCTCCAGCGTATTCGGGTAAATAAAACCATCCTATAACAATCTAGGCATCTGTGAATGGAATGAAGCTAATCATGTACCAGAAATAATTGAGATATCAGGTAAATGCTAGTATTTAACACAATCTTACTGTTCTGCGCTGACTGTGTATTGAAGACTGATTGTACCTTTTACCAAATAATGCCGGTATTAACCATCCGTACAGCCGGCCGGGAAATATTGCGGCCATTTCCGCATGGGCATCATACTTGCAAAGGATCCCTATTTGATACGTGCTTTAGAAATATAGTGATTGTATTGCTAATTATGTCTGACACACATCTATACGCAATATATTTTCGTCTTAAGACGAAAGTCTTTGAGTAGTGTGTGTTGCCAGTGATGACTAACGGCACAGAAACGTGGTCGCCCCCTAATAAGAACTTAGTCACTCAGAGAGCAATGGAGAAGGCTTTGCTCAGAGTTTCTTTGCGGGATCGAATGAAGAGATCCGTAGAATAACCGGTAACTGACGTAGCATGAAGGATAGCAAAACTTAAGTGGCAATGGGCAGGGCACATCGCTTGTAGATTTGACTGCCGCTCGGGCCATCGAGTTTTGAGTAAGAAAAATATTATTAAAAAACTTGGTACTGCCGCTTCGCCAGTCGCTACCGCGGCACGCTCGCTAGCTGGCGCGCTGTAGGGTCGCACTTCTTCCTAACACTCCTCTTCGCTTCGCTCGTCGTTGTACCTAACGGAGACGTGCCTTAAAGTAGAATAGGTAGGTTATTATAATTGTAGTACGTATTCCAGATTATACCAGCACTACATTATACCCACTGAGTGCTATATCACATCTAAGTTATAAGAGTACCATAATATTACTGTTAGATTAATAGTTGTTATATTACAATACAAGTTTATTATACCTGATGATAGTTATATCATATCAGAATATACCAAATATTGTTATAATTACCGTTACGCATCCCTTACGCAGTAGTGGACTTCTTTTGGGTGATGATGATGATGATGAAGCGAGGGCAGACTCTACTATTAATAATATGTAAAAATGAAATGCCTGTACATGATTGAAGATATTAAAATAACATCTTGTAACATACTATGTGGAGGTCACTGAATATAAGAATATTTTTTAAAATATTTTTGTATATTTGTATGTGTCGTTATGGCTTCATCACGATAAACCGGCTGAACGGATTTCAATTATTTTTAGTACTCGGGTACCTGGGGTATCCATAGATGTCTAGGATACTTTTTACCCGACTACGCTGAAGAAAAAACAGGGGTTACGACTTTTTGTCCTCCGCGAACGAAGTTGTGGGTACAGTCGGTGACCTCACATAGGTACCCAGGCATATTCGTGACTATGAACGCGCACTGGAACTCACTAGTGGCGTGAGTTCGAGCCCCGGTTGTATGTCCCTGTTTTTGCTTTTTTTTATTATTATTTTAAAACGAATTTGCATGATTTACTTTAATATAGGTATAAAACACCCTAAATATATTTTAAAAAAAACAGGGGTTAAAAGGCATTTCATTTCTTCATAAATGGCGGACTTATCAATTTGCGTAAAATTAAAATCCATTCTTTAATTGACAATTGAAAACGTTCACAATATTTAAAAACATATTAGTAATTATAAAAGGAAGTTACTACTTTTCTGAAACCTTTAATTTTTTCAAAATTCAAAACTTTATTCTGCAAGTAAGCCTCGAGGGCACTTTTACACTTAACATTAAATTTTCATATTTGATTGTCTTATTTTTATCAATTCAGCCTCTTTGATATTCGGTGGCAGCACTGGGCGAGCGAGTGTCTCACTAACCAAATTGTTCGACCTCTACAAATTATCATATTCTAGATGGCAGCACTTACTGAATGTTATTTCATCATCATCTTGTTTCATTTACAAATATTTTATTTCTTAAGAATACATATTTCGCTTAGAATAATTCCCAGCAAAATTGACTAAGTAGTCAAAAAACATTCTCTGACATCCCAAGTCAGGGTTTGAACCTTCGTCCTTCTGATCCATTGTCAAGCGCGGTTACCACTAGACTACAGGACAGGTTGATATCAGCTACAAAATTGCGGACGGGTTGTTTCAAATTAACATTGCTAGGGCGCATCATATGTATATTTTTTTTCAACCGTATGAATTCCGTCTCATATCAAGCAGCAGTCCCGCCACTACGTGCACTTCAGCTCGTTTGTGGTGCGCGTGCCGCGGCCGCTGCAGGACACTATCGCAAGTGCAGACTTCTGGCCGAAGAAGGAAAGGAAGGGGGTGTTTAGGCAGTTCCGGGGCAATCTGCCGAATCCTACACCAGATCAGACGACGCAACGGAGCAACGGAGTTACGTCGCCTAAATCAAACTAGTTTTAAGTTTTTTTTGTATTTTGTATTTTTGTAGTTCACAGTGCCTTGGTTTTTAGTGTAATGCTGTGTAACTTTTTGAATAATAAATAAATAAATAAATAACAACCCACAATTTAAGCTATTTATTTGCGGGTATTAGGCAATTACATTAGTGGGCAATGTCGTTAATTATCTATAATTCGACTATTGCTCTCGAAACAACTCACGGTTAACATTACATATTTATTACACCTTTATATTTTAAAATAATGCTTCAATTAACAGCATTTTTAAGGTGAAAATAGTGGAGTTGTTTGAAAACAACACGTCAATAAGCTAAATTGCTCATCAATTGCATTTAACGGTAAGTTGAATATATTAATTATAATTTATAAACTTACCTATAGCTCATATATATTAATGATTTTAATGGTCTTTGTCTTTGTTTATTCATTTGTCAAAGGAAATTATTAAAACTGGTTTACGTATAACATGATATTATATGCTATTTATACTTTTTTATCATTTATAATTACGTAACAATTCGCATTACGAATACCTTATAGTATAAGTATTTAGCATTATGAAAATGACGTTTTTCTACACTATAAATGCATTGCATCATTTTATTTTGTTTATGGTCTATTAAAGTTATAAGGAAGAGAAAAATAACGTTTCTTTACAGAGAAAAACCATTAGATTGTAAATCAAACGGCATCGGTATGGAGAAACTGAAGATATAGAAAGGAAGTGGCCAAGGTTTGCTCCTGTGATGTTTACTCCTCAGTCTGCACGGGATATAATCGCAAGGCACACTGAAGACCCGTTCCTTTCCACCAAAACGACAGTAAAACAGTGGGCAAACACTTACATGCATCCAGCAGGATTGAAGACATCTGACTAATTTTGTATTTTACCTACCAGAACTAGCGGCAGAATAACATTAGCTTATTGGGGTTGGAAGTCATCATGGGGCCAGGCGAAATTATAGAAGTTGGTGGTCGCATAAACAGTGAAAAATACTTGGTAATTTTCCGTGACGTCATGTTGCCAACTGTGCGAGTTGCCTATCCCGAGGGTCATATATACCTGATAAAAGACCAAATTGTAACAGATTGGCTCGGTTCCCAAAGTGATATCACAACAGTTATCTGGCCGTCATAAAGCCCAGACTTAAATCTGATAGGAAATGTATGGGGGCCAAATGGTCCTTAACTGGGACCTGTCCAACGTGAGGACGAGCCAAAACCTCAGGGACGGTAAACGGCATTAGTGAGAGGCTGCAAAAAGTTATCGACAATGACGGCAGAGCCTTGAAGTATTAAGTAATGTAATAAAAAGGAGTGTAGTGATGCTATTCTATCAACATTAAACATACAGTTTGTTTTTTTATTGGTAGTAAAGTAGGTGCCCGAGTGATGTTATTGTATTTTAAGATGGAAGCGTGTAATGCATGTTTCTATCTACATACATGTTGATTCACTGGGTGCCTCTTCATTGTGGTTAAAATAAATACTTTAATCAATAGCTACATATAGTTAAATGAATTGTAATTGGTTATTTTGTTTATCTCATTTTTTATTTATTTTGGGTGTGTTTGACTACACCAGACTATCAAAAAGGTGGCGAAATTCTAGTAAAATGTAACATAAACATAACTAAATAGTTGTTTCATTAAAATTGTTTAATGTTGGTGGAATGCAACATAAGTATATTTACGAAATAAAATGTTTCTTATTATATGTTTTCATTCTTATTTATACCCTTATACGAGCAAAATACCAGAATTTACTTGGCTTATTTTAAAAATAACTGTGGCATTTTGACAGTTGTCATCCCTATTGAACGAATTAAAATGGCATTAGCAGAAACCAGTAAGTAAAGTTTGCAAATGCGGTCTCAGTTAGATGGCTAGTTAAGTATGATCAAAATTGATTACATTTTGTAAAGCGTTGAAATCCATCTTTAATAGTGCCCACAGAAAAGGTTCACATTGGTATTATTTTAGTTTTATTTACTAATTCAACAATTTATAAATTACCAGTCGAACAAAAAAGTCTTTGCAATTTTTAACACATGGGCATAGATGTAATGTAATAATTTAACGACGGGAACTTTCTACATTTCCATTAAAGTTAGAATTATCTCTTATTATAATTATATTGTTATGTATTATTTATTTTTTTCCTTTTTTTGATGCCCCAAAGTATAGGTTAAGTAATGTTTAACCTTTTAGAGCCGGAGACAATATATACATCTCCCTGTAAAGTCCGCCCAAATATTTTTCTGTTGTATTAATACTGTTATTAACTTTAATGTAATTATGTAGATTGCGAATGTTTTTCTGTTTATTCTAAAATCAGATATGTAACGTGCCCTTGAGGCCTGCTAGTAGAACGAAGTTTTTAATTTGATGTAAAAAAATATTTTTTCCCCTCTACATCATGTATGAATACTTATATAAGAATAATAGAAACTACTCAACTAATTAAACACAAAAGAAAGAAAAAAGTAAGTTGAGCCAGGTTTCGAACCTGAACACCGTTGCAAATGTGTACCGATTGAGCGTTCAAAACCACGAATATGCCTGGATACATAAGTCAGGTCACCGACTGTACCTGTTAGTATTTCATAAAAATAAGTGGAACAGGCTATTTGATGATCATGGAGGGCCGGGAAATATTGCAGCCATTTCCGCGCCGGGATCATACTTGCAAAGATGAGCATTTTTGATAGGTGCTCAAGTAATATCGTGATTGTACCTACAAAAATGTTGCAATACCATGTAGTGTACCTAGCTACATCTTACACATCATACACGTTCCGGACGGCACAGCGTTGGTCGACAATCTGTTCAAAATATGTCATAATTTTATTCTTAAGTATTATAATTATAACCTAGATTCCATAGGTATACGGTTAGTGCAGCCAGAATATCGGTTATTCTATCGGGTATGATAATATTGAATTGTTACCGAATGTACATAAGTATGTCAAATTTTAGCTCGATTTGAAACCAGCGGGCATATGATGATGGTGTTTGTCACGCGATAAATAAGTGACATAGCTGCCGTCACCTTCTGACACGTATGTGAGTGCGAGAGTGACAGGCGCGTTATCATATCATTTATCGCGTGATAAACGCAACCATCATAGGCCCGCTGAAAGTAGATTTAATTTAACTTGCAAGAATTGACCCACGTTATGAGAAATAAATGCTTGTAGACTGGACTTAGAAACAAAGTCTTTCACAAAACGGCCATCTTAAATTTAGTGTTATTTCTACTCGGCTGACAATTCCACAATCCACAGGTGCCGTCCCGTCGATGCGGTCCAGTGGGCATTATAAAGGTGAAGGGATCTTATCTTTTGTTCAGCCACTGTTAACTTAAGATTAACAGAAGCTAGTAAAAGATCTTTAATCGTCTACACAGATAGGTAACCAACTTGGCGCGATGCGCTATGTGTGTAAAGGTTGTATATACACAGTGGTTGCATGTGTGTGACAAGCGACTGCCGCGTCATTGTCACGCAAATTAAAGTGGCATTTTCACACACACAAGAATAGCGCCACGCGCCTAGATATGTCAAAGTATCAATATGGAGTGAAATTTGGATAAACTAGGATGTGATAAAGCCTACTTTAAACAAGCTGTAGCGTTATTTCAACCTGCTGAAAACGCCTCCAAGGCACAGAAACACACAATTAAAGTTTTACCGGAAAAGCCGACGGCGTAACAATATCATATTATTAGAATACAAATAAATAATAAAAAACATATATTATAGGACAATTTTACACAATTTGAACTAGGCTAATAGCAACTCAATAAGGCTTGTGTGAGGAGTATATAATATCTACTTAAATACAAAGAAAACATCCAAGTATGCCCATCACACAAATTTTAGCCCATACCGGGATTTGAACCCAAGACCTTCAGCTTCGCAGGCAACGTTACTACCACTGAGCTAAACCGACCGTCAAAAAGAAGAAAATATAAGGAACATGCTCCAGAGCTCGACACTGTCCCGATGGCACTTCCAAACTTAATTCGTATCAAGCAAGCTGATAAACAGGGTGTCAATTATTGGAATTAAGCCGTCAAGTATTGGCACGTTTACCTTACCTTCTAGTTTGATAACTATAGGTACTATTATAAAGTAGTAAAATTGAAATATCTGTCCATTGAAGATATTTAAAAAATATATATTGAAACGGACTACTTACAGGTCACTGAATAGAAAAAATATATTTATTTATTTTTTGTATGATGTTTGTATGTGTCGTTGTGGCTTCATTACGCAAAAACGGCAGAACGGATTGCAACTATTTGTGGTACATGGGTAGCTGGGCACAGATGATTATAGAATACTTTCTACCTGACATCGCTGAGGTAAAAAAGCGACTTTTTTCTCTTCTGCGAACAAAGTGCCCCTTTTAACTAGCTTGACATTAACAAATAATAATAAATAATATTTTCTTCTGTTTCCGCGATTATTACTCATTGAAATAAAACAATTTAAATTAGGCCCATCTGGCATGTGTGTACACCTTTATTTGTGTTTTTTCAAAAATGGGTAGTTTGCACAAATTGTATTCTCAGTCCACCCGTGACCATGGAGAGCTGGAAAGCTTCCGAAACGCCGGGAACTAAAATGAGATAATATACGCGATATAATCCGTTAAATTGTTTTATTTCAATAAATAATAATAAAAACAAACTCAGCATGAAAATACTATCTGATAAGGTTCATTATCGGCTTCCTTATTGAATCTAATAATGACGTGTATAG
Organism: Hedya salicella; assembly: GCA_905404275.2. Classification (NCBI taxonomy): domain Eukaryota; kingdom Metazoa; phylum Arthropoda; class Insecta; order Lepidoptera; family Tortricidae; genus Hedya; species Hedya salicella. The sequence continues at coordinate 10,347,285 of FR990115.1, forward strand.
CCGCCTCGCGCTTAATAAGCCGGCTATTCACGTCCGAAGTAAAATGCGACCGAGTCGGGATTGAAAATAAATTCAATAACGCATACAATAACCGGCGCCACGGAGTATAGACAGGCGGAGATGATGGCATTTAAGTAAAATACACAAGTCAGGGTCCGAATTCGACGAGGCATTGTGGTATCTCCAATTGAGCAATATCTCGGACCGAACAGACCTATATATTGGTCCAAATTAATATTATAACACAGAGTTCGATTCTAAAGGACTCTTCTTTAAAGCAGAAGTACTCTGACCAACTGAGCTATCGCAACTTTACGTACGTTGCTTGAAATTTTCGAACATAATCTAGTTAGCACGAAGCCACAGACACATCAAAAAATCCAAAAAATATATTTTTAAATTAGTTTTTAAATAAAAAAAAATCATTATTTTGCTTTTTTATATTCTATATATATATTCTTTTTCTTTTATAGTAGATATAAGGCTTATTTTAAAAAATATACTGACTGTTGAGTTTGTTTCGGCCTTCTTCTCCTCAGTGGTCTCCTCTTGGGAAACGCCGTAGAGTCAGACTTGTAAAAGTGTCCTTGCGGCCTACTTACAGAATAAATATCATTATTTCATTTCATTATTTCATTATTATAGTGACCTTCAAATAGTCCGTATCACTTTTTTTCAATAACTTCAATGTAAAGTTATTTCATTTTTACAACTTTATAATAGTATTAGACTAAGAAACAAGAAACAACCAACTTGTCATTGGTTGTGTAGATGGAAAGAGAGAAATATTCTTCTCCATATTTGTCTCACACCCATGTCCTCTTCGATCGACGCTGGGACTTTTTAACTCCAGGTGTTTTCTTTGCCAGTAATAATATTTAAATGTAGACTTTAAAGAGTCTCTCATTCGAATAAAATTCTCAAGGACTGGGAAGCACTAAGCTTCTTACTATTCTTCAGACTGTTAAAATTCTCGAACAATGAATTCTAATAATATTTTCTTCTGTTTCCGCGATGATTACTCATTTCAATAAAATAATTTTAACGGATTTTATCGCGTATCATTTCAGTTCCCGCCGTTTCGAAAGCTTTTTAGCTTTCATTGTGTTCACGGGTCGATTTTCTTTATTTAAGTGAATGAATTCTATTGCTAGGCATTTAGAATATGATGTAGACGTTTAGGGTTCTCGGAGGTCAAAGGGCGCTAGTATTTTCATAGCGTGTACGACTTTTAAAAATCGCTAGCTTGTCTGTTCGTCTAATACATAGTTACGTAATATGAAAATCTAAAACTTTAGGAACCTCCATTTAACCACTCGTAAATGCGAAAGTGTGTTTTTGACTTCAAATTGTTTGTTTACGAATTTATCCTGCTATATGGCTATATATATATATATATATATATATATATATATATATGAGACTATGAGACATGGCCTGTCAAAAATGATATTACCAGCAAACTCCAGGTGTTTGTAAATAAATGTCTGCGGCGAATCCTGGGAATCTGCTGGCCACGGATGATCTCAAACATTAGGTTGTGGGAGCAGACTAGCCAACATCCTTTCGACAAGGAGATATGTTTGAGGAAATGGCGCCGGATTGGACATGTGTTGCGAAGACCTGATAGTCATCTGTCCAAGCTAAGTCTCACGTGGCAAACTTCTGGGAAAAGAAGACCAGGCCGCCCCCGCACAATCTGGAGGCGCACAATGAATAGGGAGGTTGTATCAACTGGCCTTGATTGGAAGAAAATTGAGGTTGCCGCGCAGGATCGGGATAGTTGGAAATCCCTTCTGAGAGCCACATGTCCCTGATGAGGGATAACAGGACGCAAAGAAGAAAAAGAAGAAGATATGGCTATATACGAAATAGGACTTGTTCGATTATATGAGTGTCCCTTCTTGTCGGGCTATGGAAGTGGCAGGCAAGGGTGGCGACTGATATTACATAACGACACGCTGGGAGCGTGTCCACGGCGATTTGGAGGTCGAGGGAGGTCATCTGACGGCTGTTACCGGGGTAGCTCGGTTGGTGGCCCTAACTAAACGAGTCTGCAACGGCCCAGGGTGGATCGGGCCGGCTCGTCTAACGTCGAACTCATTCCAATAACATTTTTGGTGACCCACGGCGGGTCAGGTCAAAGTCCAATTTCATCTCCAAATAAACCAGTACATTTTGGTTAGGACATAGGACGGGATAATTTCAACTACTCATTCAAATATCTGATAAATTTTTTGGGTGGTCCCAGGGGACACTCATATATTAAACAGGAGTATTTCCGTAGTGTGCTGTACGTGTCTACCCCGCCCCCTGCAAAATATGCTTGAATTTTTTTCCGATAACGTAACGGCTTGTCGTCTCCTGTGGTTAAATGTTCTATGGGTATTCAAATCTTATGTCTTTAGATCACAGATTTTGGAGTAAGTATCAGTTGACTTAAGGGGTTATCATACGCGAATGATTTTCTGTATTGTATATGTCTCATCGTGTCCGTTACCAATATATTGTTTCAGTTTATCTTCACGAGTCACCGAAACCGAGATAAACGCTATCAAAATATGTTATTTTTACAACACAAATCCAGTTTTTGTTACTTTTCTTACAAACTATAGAACCCATTGAAAAACCAGTTGACAATTTTAAAGTGAAAATCATTACTCACTTATTGGTTTTAGTCCCATGTCTAAACCTCGCTTGACGAGGGAGCCTATACCAATTTAAGATCTATCTTAAATCCATCTATCAAGAAAAACTAAAAGATTCGTAGTCTTTTTTAGTTTTTCTCTTGATTTATATAGTATTATAACATTACAGTTGATGAAAATATAAGTCAAATACCAAGCTACAATATATATATATATATGTATATATATTTTAAGTGGTTTGCAGCAAGAGGAATAATTTTATATCACTTTAAAAACAGTGAAATTTACCGAAATTTTCCGGGTAGCCCCTTAAACCTAGTCTTGATAGAGAAACCATTCACTTTCCTACCGATATATGCAGATTTTCTCACAATATTTACCCTGTGTTTTACCAATAAGTGTTGTATTCAAATGGCTCACCCTTCCATGCTAAAATATTCAGGTCACCCAATGAACTGGACTAAATTATTGACCATACTCAAAAGGTCTTAACTGTACAGTTGTACAATTACTCTTAGGCTCATTATGACGGTGACCTAAGAATTAGGACGCTTTACGTAAGGCGATTCAAGTGTTTACTGTTAAATAATTTATGGGACAAAATTGGGTGGACACGAAATAGGGTAGAATACATGAGTGTGTGTTACTCGAATAAGAAACAAGAAAAAAACTTCAACTTGTGAACAGAAGTTTTGATAGAGCAATTGTCAAATATTACGGTGAATTAATATCATTAAAGTTGTATTGTGACATACAAGTCAAAATGCAAAGAAAAATACGATTTTTCTCGCACGTGGTCACACCAGGACTCGAACCCGGTACCTCTCGATTACGCGGCGAGCGTGTCAACCCCTCCACCAGCGAGCACTGTGCCAATCGCCTCGAATTTATCCATCCGCTTTGACCCGTGTACCTAGTTAATTTTTTTAAAGGTATTATAACCTTAGCGCCATCTATGAGAACACGTATTTCACCTGTTCCAATTTCGACTGTCCTTCCTTTATAAATATTTCTGTTGCGCTGTTATAAATATTTCTATGAAACACAAATTTTGTGTTTCTGTTTTTAATGTGGGAAAACTAACACCACATTACTATCTATTGTGACATAGATACAAGTCAAAGCGCAAAAAATACGATTGCTCTCGCACGTGGTCACACCAGGACTCGTTTATACTATTAATAATAATAATAATCTTTATTAATCTCAGACTTACATTTAGTTACAGCATTAGAACAATAGAATGTCGCTTGACGACAGTAGCATCTGATGTATTAAAGTTATAATAATTACTCGTAGGTACTAGTTGTCCACTACGCTACTGAAGGCAGGCATTTACACACGTATTCAAAGAAATAACAGGTACAGTAAATACAGTATTGTGAGATCATTCACTTAGTCTCTAGGGTTCATTACAATAAGATCAACGCAGCATGTTTTCAAATCAAATCAAATCAAATCAAAATATTCTTTATTCAAGTAGGCCTAGTTACAAGCACTTTCGAAAAACGGTGCAAATATAATTACGTCATTTGTTCCAAGTGGAGTGTATGTTTTTAAAATAATATAATTGTTAACGAGGTAGTCTGGAAGTTTTGTTTGCAGCGTTTCTTTCTCCTGAGTAAGCCTCATTTATTGAAACGCTGCTGCTAGTTTATTTTTAAAATAAAATAAATGTGCGGTGTGTGAGGTCTCAGCTGATTCGAACAGATGATTTAATAATTAAATAGATCGAAGATTTAATTAAAATAGCAATCCCTTTTATAGAAGAACCTTGATCTAAAATCTTGCACTATATACCTAGAACGCATATTGCCTTTTGGATGTGTAACTCCGTATATGGTAATAAGCTTAGTATATAACCTCAGTTTACCTAATAAACGAATATTATTATACCGAGTCTTGTTGTGTCATTACTTACGTACGACCAACACTTTAATTGGCCATTTTTTGTAAATTATTTTCTACACACAGACTTCAGTTCACCAACTCTGTAATTCTGTATACCATCACGATATACCGTCTTGAAATAGAGGACAAATGAATAGAATCGTGTAAAGTTATAATTCGGCAAGTGGACCTTCGTTCACCTCCGTTTGAAGTGAAAGCAAGCGATCGGTTGGACGAGGATCAGGCTTTGATCTGGCATGCCGATATCAGCCCTCCCGCGACTATACATAGATTGAAAATCCTTACTCTGTACCTACCTCTATACCTACCCTGTGAATTGGGATATTAACTGTTTTCAAATAAAAATAAAATGTTGATGCGAAATGGCAGTTCCTATGATAGAAATCCTTAAAAACAAATGAGTTCGATACCTTACGTGTAGCTCGTATTATGAGTCTTTAAAGTTGGGAGGGAAAGTCCATTTATAAGGATGAAAATATTAATAACTAATATTACCATTGAATAACCCAGTAACTTTTGTTATGAAACCGTTTCGATAAACGCAAGTTTTAACATAGCTGCAGAATAAAGTTCTTAATTTCCCCATACAAGGTAGAAACGTGTGACGTCACACGATCTCCGGCTTTTGTATGGAGCGTTTTTTGGGAAAGTCCAAAAATGTGATTTTAACATTGTTGTATCTTGGTGAGTTTTTATAAGATTGAAGTAGTTTTTTCAATAATGTTTTTATTATTTAGAGGTCATTCTATAACATGTAGGAATGAGTGTTGGTGACGGATTGACAGCTGATTGAATGTACGAGTGAATATGATGTATGGAATGAACGACTGAAGGAATGGGAGAACGGACGAATGACTACTGGTAGATAAGACGTTAACTTTGGTGATCTCGCTTACTTTTGCTAATTTAATTGTTGGTAAATATACTTCTTTTTGTTGGGAAACGGTGGTTTCATTGAAGAGGACATCTACATGACGGACTAACATACCACAAAAAAAATATGTCGATATCCCAATAGTGTAGTATAGGTGGCATAAGTTGCAACAGGGAGCGCCTATTTCCGTACCTATCCATACCTCTTCATATCATCTTTCTAAGTATTACACCCGTGCGAAGTCGGGGCGGGCAGCTATCCATACTAATCCATACTAATATTATAAATGCGAAAGTGTGTCCATCTGTCAGTCTGTCTGTCTGTTACCTCTTCACGCTTAAACCGCTTAACCGATTTGGATGAAATTTGGTATGGATATAGTTTAAGTCCCGGGAAGGCCATAGGCTACTTTTATTCCGGAAAAATACCCTTATCCGCGATAAACGAATTTAAGGCGGACGAAGCTAGTTTCCTATAAAACAGAATTACTATGATGTCATAGATACTTTGACAGACATTCTAATGTATCTATAGTAACCCATAAGTAAGCGCAGCGCATACATTCCCAAGTTATATGTTAATTTGATCCAACCCTTTGATTCTCGTCACGCCGTTCGTTCGAGGGTACTTTCTCTCTATTTATCTTTATACTTAGTTTACTGTTTACATCCGAACCACTCCTTAAGTTTCTTACGGGATAGGAGTTAGACTAAAAACAGTAAGGGTCTATTCAGACGAACCACAACCACACACTAGAGGCGTGGCATCAGGAAAAGTACAAGGGAAGCCGCAGCGTGTTTATTTACTCATATTTACAAAACAGACAGACAGAGTTATCTTTTTGGTACGGAAGCTTAAAAAGGTGGTTATAAGCCTAGCCTTGGGTAATTCGGTGGGAATCCGCTTATATGGACGCCTTGCCACTCCACAACGACAACCACGTGGTAGGCGATAGTTTATCCATACTATCGATACTTAATATTATAAATGCGAAAGTGTTGTGTTTTGTCCGTCTGTCTGTCTGTCTGTCTGTTACCTCTTCACGCTTAAACCGCTGAACTGATTTGGATGAAATTTGGAATGGAGATAGTTTGAGGCCCAGGGAAGGGCGTAGGCTACTTTTTATCCCGGAAAAATACCCTTATCCACGATAAACGAATTTAAGGCAGACGAAGTCGCGTTCAGAAGCTAGTATGAAATTAAATATTTTTATTCACACGGACGACATTTTGCCGTCAAACGCAACCGTGTGTTCGGCCCGACCACATCAAAAGCAACTGCAAAATTCAACCTTGTAAATTCACCGTCAGCGGATTTTGTGCTACGTTGTGGTCGACCTTAATTTCATCGTATCAGATGATGTCAGGTATTATTTATTTAAGTGTTATGTTGTGAAACTGTTGACCTTCATTGCAAATGTTTTGAACTGGGTAGTTCTCTAACTAGTGTGGGTACACTAGTTTACTGTTTAGTTACTGTGGCGTGTCCACACGTTGGTAAAACATCGTAATGCCGTGTACACACGTCCCGACCGCCGTAGTGAACTTGGTAAAATATTGCTACTGGCTTTAACAACTTTACCTACTAGTTAGTTAATAATTGACTATGCCATGTTCTACGCTTTGGATCAGGTTGGGAACAAAACTGATACTTGCTAATTTATAAGCTACTAGACTGCAACTTCGTTAGCGGAGGAGAAAAGTCAAAACCTTCGTTTTTTCTTCACTGTAGACGGGTAAAAAATATCCCTTAACTATTCTCGGATGTCCAGCTATACTTGTTTTTTTTAAACCTTTCTGCCGTCTTTATGTGATCAGAGCACAAAGACAAGTAGGTACCACTTACGATAATACTAAAATTTTAAAACATATTTTTTGATTCAGTAACCTGTTTTACTAGTTATTATAACATTTTTGTTAATTTGCAGACATTTAAAGTTAACATTTTTTTTAATATGTGGTATAGATTAACATACTTTGAAGTGCTCTGGATATTCTTAAATACATTTGTGATTTGATATTTGGGTTTTTTGTATGTTTGTATGTGTCGTGGCTTCATCAAACCAAAACGGATTGCAACTATTTTTAGTACACAGGTAGCTGGTCAACCACAGATAGTTATAGAATTCTTTTTATCGGACTACGCTGAAGAAAAATAGAGGGGTTATGACTTTATCTCCTTCGTGAACGAAGTTGCGGGAACTGTCTATCCTATAATAAATTTACTCTCTGAAAATTTTAAGCAGATTTAACGCTTCGATGCCTACGAGAGCGCCTCATATTGGGCCGGCTGTTTAAATTTTAACCCGTCGCCTGGCAGGCGGCCAACGAATAAGGTTACTAAAATGGCGTTCGTGAATTGAGTGTCAGCTGTTTTGACAGTTTTGACCTTTTAGAGAAGATCGTTGTCTCCTGTAATACTATCTCACAGACATTTGTGTTCTAGGGTATCGAAATGTTTGACATTGACATTCGTAATCAGCCAATAGTACTTACGGAGCCTTATGAAATTAAGCTTTTAAATTACAGAAAGGTAACTCACTTATTACTCTACCTATATGTTTTGTCAAAACCGTGGATCCTTATTGTGAGCGTTCACGAATATGGGCACTGTTGGGCGGAAGAGTGTCCGCCTAACCGGTGGATTTACAAACAAACACTTTAAAACCAGGGACTTAGAAAGCTGAATCGATCAACTGAAAAACTCGTCGTCCTCCAAATTCTACACGGTTGTGAGAGACGCGCTAGACAGAAATCGGTGGAGGAGAACCCTAATGCTGACCAGGATCCTCAGATATGAGGGACCGACCCCAGAGAGAGAAAAAGAGAAAGCTAAATAGGTTTATTTAGATTAAATTTAACACATTTTCAACCGAAGCTGTAGTAGTCAGACTCATTAGTCGTCTTCATAATGAACATGGATACTTGCTGCGTCGAAATGAATATCTTGCTAAATTATTTTACCGTCTTCAAATATTGTGTAAACACAAGAGAACCCTAGGGAGCTAATTAAACAAGTATAGGATCCGTTTATAACAGTATTATTCACTCGTACCATTATTGAACTAAACACAACTGAATAAGTAAACAAATGAAATAAAACAACACATTCCGTAATCGAAATTCGGCTCGAAAATCAAAGGCACCCACAATTCTGTAGCAGGAAGCATGCACGCACTGTGATTATTGACGCGATCCGCTAAAAGTACAGTTGACCCACGAAAATGTTGGGCGTTGTGCTATTTGAGCCTAAACTAAAATCGAACTTGTACATTGGCCCTTATCCTGGTCATGGCACCAAAATGTCTTTAGCTTATTGAGGTCATGAAATCTTACATGCTTTCTAATTTAGAAAAAAACTGTTATTTTGACACCGTCGTTGCTTTCGGGGTAAACGATTTTTCTTATCTTTAGGGTATTTCGAGATAAAAAGTGGCGGGATTTTCTCCGGTCCGCTTTCATCTTTATACAAAAATCACGAAAATACATGTCTACTTTAAGTTTATTGGAAGAGGCTGTCAAAGCAATAAATACACTTTTGCATTGATAATACGGTAGTATTGTCAACAATGTTTTTCATGTTGTCTTATTTTCCTATTTGTAACTTATAGTAAAGTTTCACACTTCGTTTTCGTAATAATGTCCGCATTGTTATCTCATAGTTAGTGCACTCCTACCTAGGCTCAGCCTAGTTTGAGGTCTGCAAGATGTTTCAGTGTATTTTATTCAAGTGTGTTATTGTGAAATAAATGTATTCTTAATCTTATTTTTAATTTTATATGCCGGACGTATACGCAGCCTCCTTAGGTTTCAGGCAATCAACGCTTTTCGACGTTGCCAAATGGTTACATCTGTCGAGTGTCTATGAAATGGTTTTGTCTGAATCGCTGCTTTTCATGGCCTTCCACTCCATTATTTATTTATTTATTTAATCTTTAGTGCACAAAAGAAAACTTATTGTACAAAAGGCGAACTTAATGCCATAAGGCATTCTCTACCAGTCAACCTTAGGGCAAAGCAGAAAAATTGTGGGCGCCGCTGAGGCATTATCATGTTTATGTACAATTAACTTTTATACTATATCATGCCAAATAACTACAGTCAATGCTCACTTCCCAAATCAGGTATCGACTAACAAATGCTCAATGTTTTCATAGGTTGACCGTACATTTAAAATGCGGGAAAACGTGTATCGACCTACTAGTGGCATTGATTTGCCCCATCAAAGATACAGGTCAAACGGGGAACAAGTACGGCAAAGACTTGGTAATGCCGGGCCGAAATTGAAAAGTCGAGTGGTCGACTTTGATGAGTGAAATGAGGGTTTTGTTGTTTAATATTTATGGATTGTTTTGCTGCTTACTTTAACTAGGACTTAAGGAATATGATTGTTAAGTTACCTTGTTTGTTATGATATGCATCAAAGAAATCACGTAGAATCATGAAATACGTATATGTATCTTACCATTGTATAATATTAATAAATAATGATGGTAATGATAGTACGGATAGTTTACCTCTTTTTGACCGAGCGAACCTAACGTCTCCGTTTCAGCTTGGGTAAAAATGCTTTTGTATGTATGTCTGTCCGTCGAATGTCTGTCCGGCTGTAGTTCTCTACAGGTTGCATTTCACAACCGGTTCTCGTAAAATTGTGTGAGCAGTTTTTCTATAATTATATGGGTTTTTTGTCAATCTAGTTTTTGGAACAATAACACATTTTAATAAAATGGCAGAGATATGGGGGTTGAGTTCACGAGTTACTAGAAAGAGACTAGTTCTAAAGACAGTTAAAATGCAGTTAATTGACTGAGCGATCGCAGCGAGCGAAGCGTCTCCGTTTCAGGCGGCTGTCCACCTCTACAGGTCTTAGTTCTCGACGAATTCTCTTGAAATTTAGTGAATAGGTTAAATTATGATGTTTTTTTGTTGACCTTTTTTTCAAAATGGCGGAGATATGGGGGCGAGTCTTTTAGACTCGTGAAGCCCCATATCCACTAGTATAATATATCTCGTTACTGCTGCTGCTATTCTGCTACACAGCAGAATTCCAAAGTCTGGTATGTTTGGAGATCCATACTAATATTATAAATGTGAAAGTGTGTCTGTCTGTCTGTTTGTTACCTCTTCACGCTTAAACTGCTGAACCGATTTGGATGACATTTGGTATGGTGATAGTTTGAGTCACAGGGAAGGACATAGGTTACTTTTTATCCCGGAAAAAATACCCTTCTCCGCGCTAAACGAATTTAAGGCGGACGAAGTCGCGGGCAGAAGCTAGTTGTTTATAAATAATACTGAAGTACGAGGTTTATGTCTGTTTTTTTTCTTGTATGTTGTTTGTCTCCTGAAGCTGTTTTAAAACAGTCAAGCTTTTGTATTCTCCCATTAGATACAGATTTCAAAAATTGCGAGTGTAACTGAATACCGACCTGAAACTTAGAATCAAATATCTATCCCGTACGATTTGTGTTTCCCGTACCTTTGCGTTTTTTATCCCGCCTGCTATAAACAAACAGCATGTGGGTACACTGTGTACAGTCTGAATTAGAGTATCTTTGGTATCATAAACACGCGTCCGATCTCCAATCTAGTTACGGTTCCATTTCCTCCGCGAATGACCGCGTGCGTTTTGTTTTTGCTGACTGTACCGGATTTTCATTACTGCTGCTGTTTAGACACAAATGTTTTGGTTTGTAATCATCATCTTACTAAGTCATTAAAAAGCTGTTGCATAGGGATGTTGACTGTACTCAAATAACAATAAAATTTTGATGCGAAATGGCGGTTTTAATGATACAAATCTTATAAGGTTGAAATGTTCTGAAAGAACTAATCTAATCTAATGTGCGGAGCGAAACATAATCTATTCTTTACTATTATAAAGTTTTAAAATGAAATGTCTGTACATTGAAGACATTAAGAAAAAAAAAACTATTGCAAGGGACTATTTGGAGGTCACTGTAGCGAAAAATATTTTTTATTTGGATTTTTGTATGTACCGTTGCAGCTTCATCACGCTAAATCGGCTAAACGGATTCCAACTATTTTTGTACACGGGTAACTGGGTATCCCAGACCTATAACCAGATGGTTGTAGGATACTTTTTACCCGATTATGCTGAAGAAAAAAGTGGAGTTATGACTTTTTCTCCTCCGCGAACGAATTTGCGGGCGCCTTCTACTATATACATATGTGTATTCTTGTACGTATTACGTCTGCAACCGACTTATGGAAATCTTTAAGCTTGTGCGAAACAAGAAGCTCAGTATCAGGGATCTACTGATACTAGACGTGGGCGTATGTTCCGACTGTACGAGAATGGGGATTATGTCCACTAATCGTTATAAGCCACTGCGGGTACAGGAAACCGAATAAAAGTGGCTTTGAGGAATATCCGTGGTAAACAAAGTCTGCCATTTACATAGGCATTGGAGCGAACGAGAGATGACGCTCTGTTATCAATGTTCAAAGTTTTTATTAAAGGAGTTTTCTAGTCTTTAACTTCGTTAGTGGAGGAGAAGAAAATCATAACCCTTTTTTTCTTCATCGCAGTCGGGTAAAAATATCCTAAAACCATCAGCGGATGACCTCAGCTACCAGTGTAAACTAAAATGTCGAAGTCCGTTCAGGCGTTTTGGCATGATGAAGCCGTAAAAGACTATTTTTTTTTTGATTCAGTGACCTTAAAATAGTCCGTGCATTTATTTTTTGGAAAATGTGTTCAATGTACATACTTAAATTGTATAAATTTATAATTGTTCATATAGAAGACAGTTGCAGATCACGCTGTTAAGATTATTCTTGGATTCATCTGTACGACAACTGGATTTTATAATGATACGGTGACAAGCCTCTTTGGTGTGTAACAGGAACACAATGGTTTACTGCGACTTAGAAACGCATATTGCTTGTATGGCGTTAGCAAAATATATATAAACTAAGGTTTTGATGAATAAACTAACAACTTGCGTTACTGATCTGCTGCTACCCATTACTCCATCATTCTACATTACAGTACCTATAGTGCATCATGATTATTATTATAATAAAATTATAGGTTTTGGGTTTGAGCCGACCACATTGCTTACCTACAAGCTTAAGTAACATATTGTAAGGACCCGAAAACCCTCAAACACTACGCATAAAATAAAATTAATGTTTCGACATTGCTCATTCAGTTAAATTAGAAGAAATTTTCATTCACATCAAAGTAGCATTCAAACTTCGCAACCATACTCGAAAAAAGGTTACAGAACTTGAAACAAAATCTCCAGCTTGATTTAACGCTCGGAAAAGCTTAATAAATTTCGTAATCAAATTAATACCATAAAACTCTTAAATAAAATGCCAAGTGAAAAGGCTAATCATGGCAATTATCACCCTTTAAACACGTATAAAATTCATTCATTCATTCCATTCATTCTTTCGTTCATAAATCGCCGGCTGAGCCAATTAGCGTGTAGCTTTTATATTTAATGCGCACCTGCTCTAACTGGCGCTTGAATAAATTTGCTTCTACAACATAGTCTCGCAGAAGTGGTGAAGAGTGAGTGAAGTGATATTTCAGCATTACATATGAAAACAATACATACAAAATTAAAAATAAATTGACATTTTTCATTGCTTATTGAGACTCAGGATATTGATACTACAAATACTAAAAGTGTGTTTATCAGCGACATGGATCAACATTTTTTTACATGTAGATAGAATACGGGACGTGGAGTGTTAATGACAACTTTTTGTCAAGAATAAATGCAGTAATGACATCAATTATCACATTCTAAAAGCATGTAAAACTAATTTGGTCAATCTACTCATTCTTTCGTTCATATTTAAATAACTTTCACCTATAAAATATTAAATGGCAAAAGCCTACAGAACCCTAAAAAAACCTTTGCGTATAAATTACGCCGTGTACAAAGAAATTGAAATAAAAATCTTTCGAGCGAAAAGGTAAATTGTTTTTACAGAATTAATGGATGGATTCTGAAGTTTTGTTTTTAAACCCCGGAACGCGCAAGGTATACATAAAAATATGACTATTATTAGGTACGTAATCAATGCTGAATTTGTTTGTGTTAGTGAGTAGAACATATTCGATGTTCCATTATGTTCATTTCATTATTCATTTTTAATAGCTTACGTGCATCTGTAGAGTTATAGTTTGAAATATACCCAATAGCTAACAGTTTTTTTTTTATTTAATAATTAAGCCGATCTGTCACATGTTTGCCATTTTATACGTTAGATCCACCGGGCATGTGTCTGCAATTTGATCTCCTTCTCTCTCTTTCTTTTTACTAGTTAAGTAGTTATTGCACTCCCCTAAATATGGCCCTGACGGTAGCTTTCGTTACCGTGTCAATATATGGATTACTGCAGCCACCCTGAAGGGTAAATACAATAAAAGACTTATGGGTCTACTGTGGAATCGAAGAATCTGACAGATTGGTATCATGTGTTTTGATGACGAAGTAAATAATGGATAAAGTAATCCGCCTTGACCCCTACCTTTCAATAAAAATCGGTACAGGGGTCAAGGCGGATAGATAAATTCGATGCGTACGTCACAGTGCTCGCTAGTGAAAGGGAAACACGCAACAGGAAGTACCGGGTTCGAGTCCCGGTGTGACCACGTGCGAGAGCAATCGTATTTTTCTTTGCGTTTTGATTTGTATCTATGTCACAATAGATAGTAATGTGGTGTTAGTTTTCCCACATCAAAAACACAAACACAAACATTTGTGTTTCATAGACAGAGGTTGTTCTTTGTTCTCAATTCGGTTGTTCTTTTATGTTTATTTCACCAGAAGCGCGTCATTTATAAACCGATTAAGAAAAAAAATCAATCGGTTTATAAATGGTGCCATCGTGTCACTACTTACAAAAAATTAAAAATAACAATAATTTACACATTCTTTAGAAGTCACCGACGCCGAAATAAAATTAATTGTCGTATAAATTAAGTAGAAAAACGGTAACTTGTATATAAGTAAATTGGAGAAACTAAATTATGCAGTTATTTTTTTACTTTTTAAGTTTTTTTCTCTTTGTAGTCTGTTTTATTTTTGTTAAAAGTTAGTATATGCGGGATCAGTTTGTCGTTAGTGACCTTGATTTCCACCTTAATTGCTTAAAAATAGATAACGAAAGTCTTAAACCCCACACAATTTGCGTCTGTAAGTCGTCTTGTTAAGGCGCCCCTTCACGCTAGCTTACGCTACCGCCGTCAATACTCGGGATTACTGACAACCCTGAAGGGTAACAACAATGCCAAGACTTATGGGCCTATATTGGATGTGGAAAGGACGTATGTTACTGGGAATATAGTGTAGGTTATAGCGTTTAGTTCCTGGAGATTCTACAAGTTTTCCATATTGTATTGCTTTATTATTACGGTTTCTGTTCACATATAACAATTTTTCCCGTACGGTTTTCTAAGAAATTAATAGGCTACTACTCGACATTATTACATACAACAGGTGACTTACTTAAGTTTTTCACCTATAGTACCTATATAGTACTTTACGTTTTACAGAAATTCATTTCACGTGCATTTTATTCTTGATATTTTATATCTTTTCTTTTCTTACTTTAGATTTACATTTATCATTACTTCTAAATAATGTACATATTTGATTTTTGTTTTATTACCTTATAATATTCTATGTTAATATTTAATGATATATTCTTCATATTTTTTATCCACCAGATCATCGGTCCATCTTGTTGGGGTCCCACGCTGCGTCGTCCTGCACGCGGTCACCACTCGAGAACCTTTCTGCCCCAGCGGTCATCGGTTTTACGAGCAATGTGCTCCGCCCACTGCCACTTAAATATAGCAACTCTGAGCTATGTCGACAACCCTGGTTCTTCTGCGGATCTCCTCGTTTGTGATTCGATCACGCAAGGAGACTCCGAGCATAGCTCACTCCGTTGCCCTTTGAGTGACTTTGAGCCTTCTTATGAGGCCCATTGTGAGTGACCACGACTCAGTGCCGTATGTCATCACTGGCAACACACACTGGTTAAAAACCTTCGTCTTAAGACACTGCGGTATTTGGGACGAGAAAATATTTATAACGTATCTCGTGGGAAACCGTTGGATGAGGGTAGCGCGCGACTGGGTCATTGTGGAGATCCTTGGGGGAGGCCTTTGTCTTGCATTGGACGTCCTTGGGCTGTGTTCACGCCGCAGCGTTCCAGAATTTATTATTTTATGTCAATATTATTATAGATTTTAAGTACACTACACACGACACATATTTGCATTGTATCGAGCCGCGTCCAATGAAAACGCTCAGATATCGCGTCATATTGTAATGAATCAATCGCAGACGCAGCCACTTGCATTTCTATCGCCAACCGACACACTCACACCAATATTTGTAAAAAACTGTATTAAACAGTTCCCTTTTGAAAATCTTTGGTTTCTTTAAATTATTCCTTGTTCCCATCCGGAACAAAGTGGCGACCGTGACAGGACCTGCAGCTATTTACGAGACGTCGAAGTCCCGTTGCAGTTTGTCTCCTAAGCGACTACACGAGGTCACCGCCAAAGAGTACGCCGTGCAGCGCCTAGATTCCTGGACTACCACCAAGGCATCAGCTGTGCCTACATCGTACATCGTGCAGCTAGACCCAATCGCTCCAAAGCGTCACTGAGACGCGCCCCACGACGGATCACATGTAATTCGCAGCAGCCAGCACCACGTGCCACGTGCCACGTGCCACGCCACGCATGACCAGTTGCCTACTTGCCTGCCTGCCCTATCTATCAAGTGAGCCCGTTCCTTACTTTTCCTAGTCTATCCCCTTCGATTTGTACCGGTGGGGATCCTAGTTTCTCAAACTTTCTAGTCAAAATCGGTTCTACTTCCTATATACTTCTTGCTAGTCATTTGCACCTGCTTATCAGCGCCTATTAATTAGCCAAATTAGCCGAGCAGAAGTATTAAGCACATTTCTATCTTTATTTGCAAGTCGCCTATCATTACCTATTTTTAACCTAAATTGCACTATAAGCAACCTTTATCTAAGCCTTTGCACTAGCCTATTTCCTACGCATTATTCAAATCGTAATCTATTTACTAGTGCCTATTCAATCTACAAATTTTCCTTTAATATCACGCCCACGTAATCACGCATTTCGCACTGCAATCATCTTCGACAAACACTTAGCGCCCCGCTTTAATTGCCTTTATCAGCTGCTTAGCCGTGCATTTTTTTTCGCTATTCCAGTAATCACCTGTGTATCACCCGGTCAAAGGACGCTGCGCGGGCGCATAGCTGTCTACATGGCCGACCGAGAGTGCATTATAGCCCGGCTCGACGGCAGACTGCGCGTTGGGAGATCGACTAAGCGAGGAGCGTATCGTATGCAATTATATAACTTGTTTACTTGCTTCTAATTTGCGTTTGTTGCATTTCGATAATTTCTAATGATGTCTTCCGATTTAAAACCAGAGGATCAACTTAAAGTGCTTAAAACTAGACGTAGTTCTATTAAAGGCCGCGTTACAAAGTTTAAAACCTATTTAGATACTTTAACGACCTTAGAGAATGTTTCTTCGTTGGAAGTAAAAAAACTGTCAATTAAATTATCGAGAATGCAATCTTTATTCAGTGATTACGATGAGGTGCAAAGTCAAATAGAGATTTTAAGTGAACCGGACCAAGCCTACGAATTGAATATTCGTGAAATTTTCGAACAAGAATTCGACACGAATATTTCAATTGCTCAAGATTTTTTAGAAGCCAATTCACCTTCCAGAGAAAACAATATTAACAATACAAGTTGTTCTATGCAGTGTCATCACGGGAATAGTGATGTTCTCGGGTTTCGATTACCAATAATTAAAATTCCCAATTTTGATGGATCTTGTTTTAAATGGCTTGAGTTTAAGGAAACATATATCTCCTTAGTTCACGACAACAATAAAATAAAAAATATACACAAGTTTCATTATCTACTTTCATATCTGGAAGGGGAAGCGGCTCGCGTTCTCTGTAACTTAGAAGTTTCAGATACTAATTACATCGAAGCTTGGCAAGTTCTTTGCAAACGTTACGACAATAAACGGCAATTAATAAACAATCACTTAAAAGCTTTGTTTAGCATTGAGTCCGTGCGAGAGACCGACAAGTCGCTGCGATTTGTTGTTGATCACATTACTAAAAACTTGCGCGCTCTCAGCACGTTGGGACTGCCCGCAGATAAATGGGATGTTTTAATTATTCACATAGTGTCAGCAAAACTAGAAAGCAGCACTTGTTATAAATGGGAAGAACATAGAAATACGTTGCCTGAAATTCCCACATTAGACAATTTCTTTGACTTTCTCAAATCCCGAGCTGATGTTTTAGAGACAGTGAACAGACAAAGACACGACAAGACTAAACACCTGCCAGTGCCGCAACCGCCTAGACCACAAAGCAAAGCCTTTGCGCTCACCACTAAACCAACCTCTTCTCCTACCTTTAAGGTCTCAAATGAATGCGTAGTGTGCCAGGGTAACCATCTTCTATACGAATGTACAGTATTTAAATCGAAAAAACCGGAGGATAGGGTTACATTAGTGTCTTCACTAAACTGATGTGAGAATTGTTTACGGCTCGGTCATAAGGTTCAAACTTGTAGATTGCCAGGTTCTTGTCGTTCTTGTAAACAAAAGCATAATACGCTTTTACATGTTTCAAACCCATCAGAAGTTCCCAGTACTAGCCATGCTAGCACTAGTTTAGCTGCTATGACTAACACCGATGTGCTGTTGTGTACAGCCCTAGTTCAATTGAAAAACTCAACTACTGGCAAATGTTTGACAGTACGAGCGTTACTGGACAGCGGGAGCCAGAGTTCCTATATTACCGAAAAGGTCCAAGAAGACTTAAATTTAACTACTCAGCTCTCAAATGTCAGTATAGTCGGACTGTCAGACACACCTATAAATACCCGCACAAAGCGTTGTGCACTACATTTTCAGTCGCTTAATGACTCATTCAATGTCAACATGACGTGCCTAGTTATACCTACAATTGCCGAAAAATTACCTAAAGTTTCTCTAGACGTTAGTCGCTATAATCTATCCAATTTCCTACTAGCAGACCCCGAATTCTATAAGGCTTCTTCCATCGATATGCTCATCGGTGCTGACCTATTTTGGGACCTAATTGGCTCCACTCAGCACTCGCTAGGACCACAGCATCCTATCTTGCGTAGCTCTAAATTGGGATGGCTTGTCGGGGGCCCACTGCCTATATTACCTAACCTATCAAAACCACAATCACCTAATAAAATAACCCATTGCAATTTCTTGGTAAAAGAAGCCAATTTATCTAATATCAATGATGAACTAACTAAATTCTGGGAGCTAGAAAATATACCCCAGTCTCATCCCTTCACCAAAGAAGAAAAAATGTGCGAACAGCACTATCTATCCAATACCTACCGCCTATCAAATGGTCGTTTTTGCGTTCGCTTACCGCTTCGTGACGATAAGGATTGTTTAGGTACTTCCTATTCGTTAGCCAAGAACCGGTTTCTTAGTTTAGAAGCTCGCTTTAAGAAGCAGCCCGAACTAAAACGAATGTACTCAGATTTCATTCACGAGTACGCCGAACTCGATCATCTCGAGGAATCACCAATCCCAAGGCCTAATGGACCCCATTTTTTTCTTCCCCATCATCCTGTAATTAGGAACAAAAGCGAATCGACACGTCTTCGCGTTGTTTACGATGCGTCATCACGTAGCACCTCCGATTTCTCAATTAATGACCTACAAATGGTAGGACCTGTAATACAGGATTCCCTATTTAATATTTTGATACGTTTTCGCCAACATAAATACATTTTGTCGGGAGACATCGAGAAAATGTATAGGCAAGTTTTGATAGACCCCTCGGATAGGGATATGCAGCTCATTCTATGGCGGGATAGTGAAAATGAACCTCTTCGTACATTAAGGTTAAAAACCGTCACTTACGGGTTTTCAGGTGCAAGTTTTCTCACGACCAGGAGCATCTAGCAACTTGGCGAAGAATGCATTGACCCCATTATAAAAAATATTATACAAAGGGATTTCTATTGCGATTATCTGCTAACCGGGGCTGACTCGTTCTAATTTACGAAGTTTATTTTCTGACCTCTATATGCCCGAGGAAGGAGATCTTATAATAAGTAGCTCCACTAGTACTTTAGGTATAGGATGGTCGCCTATTTCCGATAACCTACAATTTGAGGTTGAAATCACCCCTAATGTATCTTTGACCAAAAGAACAATTTTATCGCCAACATTTAGAATCTTTGATCCTTTAGGGTTACTTTCTCTTTGTACTATAAAACCCAAAATCCTTCTCCAGTCGTTGTGGTCGCTGAAGGTGGACTGGGATGAGGTTGTGCCCGAAGATGTTAGAAAAACATGGTTAAAGTTTACCCAAGGTCTAGATTCACTATCTTCACTCGTTATTCCAAGACGAGTACTGATTGACAACCCTAAGTACATAGAAATGCACACGTTTTCTGACAGCTCACAGATGGCCTATGGGACGTGTATTTACC
Organism: Hedya salicella; assembly: GCA_905404275.2. Classification (NCBI taxonomy): domain Eukaryota; kingdom Metazoa; phylum Arthropoda; class Insecta; order Lepidoptera; family Tortricidae; genus Hedya; species Hedya salicella. The sequence continues at coordinate 10,367,280 of FR990115.1, forward strand.
TTAGGTCGACGAACGCCGAAGGAAATACCCACTCGAGTCTGTTGTGCTCTAAAGCTCGCGTGGGACCTCTTAAAGCTACAACAATCTGCAGGCTTGAGCTTTGCGCGGCACTTCTAGGTGCTCAGCTTAGCTCGGCTGTCACGCAAGCGCTACGGTGCCACATCGATCGTCACATATATTGGTCGGATTCTAAGGTTGTCCTCGGCTGGCTTCAAACAGCCCACAAAACTAAAACTTTTGTCGCTAATCGAGTTGCAGCTATTATCGAGCTTTCAGACCCTATGTGCTGGCGCTATGTACCGACTACTGATAATCCAGCTGACCTATGTTCTCGTGGTGTGGATCCCCAAAATGTCCAAAATGCGGATCTATGGTGGCACGGACCCGCCTGGCTTGACCTACCTGATGCTGCGTGGCCAACTTCAACGTCCAAGGCCACAGAGCTTCCTGAACTAAAAGCGATGCCCGCTTTGGTGGCGGAACCTGCCCCTGCGGCAGCAAGCGTAGATGTTAAAAAATTCTCAAAATTGGTTAAGGCACAGCGTGTTTATGCCAAAGTTCATAGATTTATTTACAATATTAGGAACCCTGAAAATAAGCTTACAGGCCCACTAACCGTAGAAGAGCTTAAACGAGCTCTAAATTTGCTAATTAAGTTCGCCCAGCAAGACTCATTTCCCACAGAGGTTGAATGTTTAATTAATAAAAAAACCCTACCTCGTAAATCTAATTTAATCTCATTAGATCCTTTCATGGACCATCTAGGTTTAGTTCGCGTCGGTGGCAGGATAAGTAATTCGAACTACTCATACGATAAAAAATATCCAATTATTTTACATGCTAAGCACCATTTGTGTAAATTAATATTTCAACAGGAGCATGAGCGCTTATTGCACGCTCCGCCTCAACTATTATTAGCCGCAGTCCGCGACCAGTACTGGCCCATAGGTGGCCGAAAACTAGCTCGAGACACATACGACCGCTGCTTCAAGTGCCGGCGCTTTAAGGGCGAAGGCATGGTCAATATAATGAGTAATTTGCCGTCTGATCGTGTTCAGCCTGACTTCCCCTTTAGTACAGTCGCCACGGATTTTGCGGGCCCATTTTTAATTACTGATAGAAAAGGTAGAGGATGTAAAATAACAAAATGTTATTTGTGTATTTTTATATGTTTTAGATATAAATGTATTCATTTAGAGCTAGTAAGCGAGTTGAGCAAAGACGCTTTCATTTTAACTCTAAATAGGTTTATCGCTCGAAGGGGAAAACCTAGTCTAATTTTTTGTGACAACGGCCGAAATTATGTAGCTGGGGCTAGGGAGATAAATGAATTCCTTAAACAAAACGAAAACTCTATTTATGATTTTGCAGCTCAGCGAGAAATAGAATTCAAATTTTCACCTGCATACGCTCCTCACTTTAACGGTCTCGCCGAAGCCGGCGTCCGTTCTGCCAAATTTCACATCCGTAGGATACTAGGACAAACCCATTTGACGTTCGAGGAACTGGCTTCCCTATTTGCCCAAATCGAAACTATCCTTAATAGCCGACCCCTTTGTCCTCTCAGCCCATCACCCAATGATTTCCAGTCTCTTACCCCGGGACACTTTATGATCGGCAGGCCCCTCACATCGTTACAGTCACCGAGCCTCATCGACACCGAGACTACACGCCTCAACCGGTTTCAACGCTTAGAGCAAGTCCGTCAACACTTCTGGAAGCGATGGTCACGAGAGTACGTTGCCGAATTGCAACAACGCACAAAATGGCGAGTAAAAAGCAAAGAGTTGCAGCTAGACGACCTCGTGCTTATTAAAGAGGATACCCCACCCCTATACTGGCGCCTAGGACGAGTCAGCAAACTGTTCCCGGGACCCGACGGAGTGCCGCGAGTCGCTGACATCAAAACAGCCCACGGAACCATACGCCGAGCACTGAATCGTCTTTGCCTGTTGCCCGCCGAACGCTGAGCTTGAAAGCTAGGTCGAGCTTTCAAGGCCCGGGAGGATGTTCACGCCGCAGCGTTCCAGAATTTATTATTTTATGTCAATATTATTATAGATTTTAAGTACACTACACACGACACATATTTGCATTGTATCGAGCCGCGTCCAATGAAAACGCTCAGATATCGCGTCATATTGTAATGAACCAATCGCAGACGTCCACATACTCGCGACATATTTTGGAGCCATCCGCTCAGCCACTTGCATTTCTATCGCCAACCGACACACTCACACCAATATTTGTAAAAAACTGTATTAAACAGTTCCCTTTTGAAAATCTTTGGTTTCTTTAAATTATTCCTTGTTCCCATCCGGAACAGGCTGATATGATGATGATGATGATTTTTTATTTTCTATTGTTAATGTTTGAATGTCGAAATTGATCACTAACACGATTTAAGTAGTCTGTGCCATGGAAAATAGTCGTATATTTTTAGGTATATGTCATTGAATTTATGTAAAGTTACGCCATTTTAGTAGAGCGGCATTATTGAACTTAAACTACAATTCCAAGGAAACTTCAATTAGCTGAAGCGTTATTAGAGGTGGGAGAAACTCAGAAATTATACCTGTGTTAGGTCACAGTGTAAGCAGCCGACAGTATAAAGTTATCCAAAAATTTGTCATAACTGATGACAAATTTTTGGATAACACGGTTAGAGAAAGAAAGAAACGAGGGGTACAGAATTACACAAACGTTGAGCTTAAAGCATAGGCAGGTACTCGTACTTATAGATTATATCGTTGTGGAATTTTTTGTGTGTCCAGCATTAGACTTCTCGTGAATAAGAAGATGATGGTCTTGCCCTTATTCCATTTACTTGTATTTGGGATCGTCGTAGCATGTTTTTTTTCCATCTTCCCGGACGAGTGATAGCTATTAAGAAAATATTAACAATGTCACTGCAACTCATCGGTGAAGTAAGAAAGTGACAAAATCATAACACGCATTTAATTTCATTCCTCTACGAAATACTAACCTTAAGTAGGAAATAAACACTTTTTATATTGTCATGATTCATTCAAGAAGAAAAAAAATTACATCAACATGTGACCCTCTTTCGCATTGCACATTAAATCAAATACTAACAAAAGTTTGCAATTGAACTTAAAAATGTCGCCCAGAAAAACGTCTCTTGTAAATTCACCGGAAATCAAATTATTGATTCGTGATGATAACAGGATTTGGACCGTGGAGATCAGATGCCCACCAACGCTTCGGCACAATAACAAAAAAAAAAATGTAACCGGTGACCTTAGGGCTGGCTCGTTTCTTGCCCAAAGGATTGGGATATCCATCCAGAGATGGAACGAACTCTTATGGGTACTCTACCCAGAGGCACCGACTTAGATAATTTAGTATAAGGTTTAGGTTTAGTTTGTATTCATATTATAATTGTTGTATAAAAATATAACTGTCATTTTTAAAGGATACAAATATATAAACATTTTTTTTTACAGGATTTTCAATGTTATTTTTAGTCAAGCACTAAGCCGTTCGTGCCAGAAAAATCTCTAGGTATGCTCCTCCTCCTTGCGTCGGTTTCCTCATTGCTGAGGGTCGTGGTCATCTTCTCGGAACACTCTCTCTCGGATGATGCGCCGCCATCTGTTTCTGTCAGTCGCGGTGTGTAGAGAATCGTGTACTGTGTTGCCAAGTGTTGTGCGAATCTGGTCTGTCCAACGTGTCAGGCTCCTACCTCTTGGTCGTCATTTGGTCGCATATTTAGGAAAAAAATTGTATCTTTGTCATGGCCGCATGGGACAAATTGAAAGAGTACTTATGCATTATCAAAATTCAAACAAAATATATATGTAAATCTATTTTTTTATATAGGCAAGTATAAGGTGCCCGTAACTTCATCAGCGGAGGAGAAAGATATCATAAAGGGTTATGTTTTTCGCAGCGTAGTCGGGAAAAAGTATCTTATAACCATCTGTGGATGTCCAACTGCCAAGTGTACCATAAATAGGTGTCATCTTTTCAGCCGTTTTGACGTGATGAAGCCATAAAGACACATCTATACTATTATAAAGTTGTCAAAATGAAATGTCTGTACATTGCAGATATAAAATAAAAATTGTAACTGACTATTTGTAGATCACTGAAACGATTTTTTTTTTTATGTTTGTTGTCATTGTGGCTGCATTACGCCAAAACGACAAAAAAATCAATTCAATGACCTCCAAATAATCCATTGCAATTATTTTTTTGAAAATATCATCCATGTACAGACACTTAATTTTTACAACTTTATAATATAGCCACTGTTCCCTCACCGATCCACTGTTTCACCTTCCTCTACTTACTTATTCCAAAATATTAAACATTTTTCATCTCTATATACTATCGAATACCTGAACTGTGACACGCCAGCGTCTAAGTGAGATCAATTTGTGAATTACAAGGAGACTGACAGAAGTTGGGCACGAAACTAATGGCCCGTATTATCAGGAAGGGAACAGTCGCGAACTTTAAGCCCGCGTACGTGCTTGCGTCTAATATCATAATATGAAGGCTTTTTGGCGGCTTGTACCTACGACGCACTAATTGGAAACATATTAATAAACTTCTATTTTTTCTTTCAAAGTCAATACGAAGATTGAGTAGAGTTTGTACCATTTTGTGACGCTGTTTACATACGTCTACTTAATTGTATTTTCTGTGCTTGTCATAGCGTTATAAACCATTCCTTTCTTCTCTCAAAACTGATACTGAAAGCAAGATCGATTCAAAAAGGATTGCAATTCACAAAACACAAAAACTTCCGTGGCAAGCAAAAGAGACAGGGAAAAACAAAAGTTTACCTATGTGTCTCTCTGTGGCATCGTAGCTTCTAAACATATGAGCCGGTTAGATTTTGTTGATTTTTGTTTGAAAGATGACTAGATCTAGAGCGTTCTAAGTCATGGTTGAAGATAATCTGTGCAAAGGTAATCAGGCTTTACTTTACGGAATTCTATATTAGATCTAATGTATGAAGTGCCTTTGTTATTCAGCAAAATAGTGTCTTGGTGTCATATTTTCACGCAGTTTCCAAAAAAAGAAACCAAAGAAGCTAGAAGCTTATTGGGTGGTATTTGCTTGCGTATTACGCTGGATCGTGAAAATTTCCAGCATTTCAAAATTTCCAGCAGTCGATACACGTGTCGAGGTTTACAGGTACTGTTTGGTGATGGTCTCATTGTTGTTTGCTATTGCATATTCTTTTTGAGGAAACTGCATGAAAATAGGCGCATGTGAACACAACTTATTGAAATAATGATCTTTATTCTGTAAGTAGACCGCAACCTTTACAAGTCTGACTCTACGGCGTTTCCTAAGAGGAGACCACTGTTGAGAGTAAAGCTGAAATTGACACATCTAAGTTGTAGTCACACTATTCCACAGCATAGCGAAGGAACTTATCCATTAATAAATGTGTTCGTGCCGTCAGTGATAGTAATAATAATAATATTAGTTTAGTTAGTTAAGCTTACTTTCAACCGACGAAAAAACGTAGGAGGTTCTCCAGTCGACGCGCATATATATTTTTTTTTATGTATGACCTCGCATAACTTTTTATTAATGTTTCGTTCGGGCACCACACACACAACACGAGCGCAACAGCTCGCTGTTACCACGCTTAGTGTTGTCCATTTTTAGCGTCTTTCTTTAATTACATTGTGACACTTAACTTTTAATGCGCTAAGGGAAGTTTTTTCTTTTTCCTTTAATAAGCTAAGCTTGAGTCCTGCCCCGCTGCCGTCGGCACCCTAGTTTAGGTTTCTATAATGTGTTTATATATTTTTTTTCTTTTTACAGAAAGACCTAGCTTAAAAATGAAAATAAATGAAGATAATAATAATAAAATGTGTCGTTACTCGCATTTTCAACGATTTATTGTTATTATCAAAGATCTTAATTTTAATGGCAAAGAAATAAAATCATAACTATCATATTTTCATCAGAGAGCCAATAAAAAAGGCATTACAGAACTAATAAAACAATTCTCTAAGCACCAAAACTTAGACTGAGTTTTACGTTTCAATGACAATTGGGACTTCACCAAGTCTTTAATTCGATTTGCATTTTAAATATCACCTTTTCTTCGACACTTAAGTTCTTACCAATTTTAAAGCTTTTCTTTTGTGATGAAGTATCAAAAAGTTTTTTGTTGGACAAAAATCACAAAAAATAAATCGCACATTAACTAAACTAAAGTAAGGTCAACTGGGGCAATGGCGTCTATGGGACAAATGCGACTTTTAAACATTTCACGCTATCTGCATTTGACGCCTAATTCCAGGTCCTCGGAAGTTAGGCCTGCAAGATTGGTGCGAGTGGAGATGAAAACGAGACACATCGCCGTTTTTAAAGACGCTTACGCACTGGAGCGCTTTAAGAATAACGCCAATGTATCGCGCGCTCGCCTCAAAATGGGCCAATGTGTAGTGCTAGATTATTAGAAATGCCCAAATGAGCTGGCATTCATTCTGCGCACTCGTTCTCTGACTATAAATACACCTTCACACCAGGATTATAGCTTTTTATGTGATGTGTCTGTATTTAATGTTCCGTGTAATGTAATGGCTTTAACGCTTATAATCTTATCGCATATTCCAGAATCATTCAACTCTTTAAATCTCCAGTTTGTGTGTCCCGCGCACCGTACAGCTGTATTTCTTGGCAGCTTTCGATATGATGCCACTAAATGCTGGAATAATCTTCCTCCACCGATTCGCGCACTTAAAACGATTCGATTTTTAAAACTCAAATGCCGAGCTTATTATTTTAAGGTGCAAAACCAAAGTTGAATGCTGTAGGTAATTCTCGTATCTTACTCTAGCTCGTGTTTCTGTGTTGTACTACATGTAATTTCATTTACCTTTCTCTCTTTTTTTTCTTTCGTTGTGTGCTTACTGTCGTTGTTTTAATTCCTTTTTTGTATTCGTTATGTGTTCGTGCCGTCACTAATATTATTATTATTAGTTTTAGTTAGTTAAGCTTATTTTTAATTATTATTTTGGGCACCACTAGTAATGTGCCGTTCCCGGAAATATTTCCCATGTGGGGAATATAGGGGAATTTTATATTTTTATATTGTAAAACATGCTTTATGGTTTCTCCCACGATAGCAAATATTTAAATATAGTTAAAACCTAACCAAGCACAGTAAATAGTCACCTGTAAATGTAAATTCCCCATGCTCCCGGGAATATTCCCAATGTTTCCGGGAATATTATATAACCTACTGGGGGTGCGTAACGGCCGCTATAACAACTTTTGGTATATTATTGGTCAATATAACGATTAAGGGATATAATGCACTTTTGGTATAACAATATTTGGTATATTCTGATATGATCTAACATCAGGTATAATGAACTAGTAATATGACAACTATTAATCTAACAGTTACATGGTACAATTTATATGTGATAAAACTATTTTCGATATAACGGTCAGTGGATATAATGTAGTACTGGTGTAAACTGGAAATAATTAATCGATAATTTTTACTATTGCAGGAATACAATAGTACGTACACAATACAGGAATTTCGGTTTATCTATTTCACCTTAAAGTAGGTCTGACTTGGGTTAGGTTAGGTACGACGACGAGCGAAGCAAGGAGGAGTGTAAAGATGAACTGCGACCCTAACGAGCGAGCGAGGCGAGCGAGCCGCGCAGGTCTATATCAAGTGAAAAATAAACCAACTATTGCTAATTTCACCTTAAGGCAGGTCCGACTTGGGTTAGGTTAAGTACGACGACGAGCGAAGCGAGGAGGAGTGTTAGGTTGAACTGCGACTAACGAGCGAGCGAAGCGAGCGAGCCGCAGAGGATACATTATTTTTATATTTTTTAATACAATATACCACTGATGCTTATAGCATATATTCATTATACTTGGTAAGCGTTATACCAAAAATCTTTATACCCATTGAACATTATACACCATGAAATTATCAATTTAGTTGTTATATCAAAAGTTTATTATGCCCCTGAAGTGATTATATTCTCTGAAATAATATCAAATGTTGTAATATCCAGTGAATATATATCAAAAGTTGGTATACCGATCATTACACACCCACCTACTGAAACTCAGGATAGGATGGTCATTGGTGGATGATAGCAGTGATGGTGGTGATGGTGGTGATGATGGTGGTGATGATGGTGATGATGGTGGTGATCCACTACCATACGCTCAAACAAACATTCAATGTACGTCGCAAAATACTTTAATAATATATATTTTTACATTAATATCATTAAAATAATAAAATTACAGATAGTGTTATTTTATTATTTTAATGATATTTTAAATATATTTCTCATTGAAATATGCAATGTTACATTCGGTAAGGTTTGTTTTATTCAATATGTCTCACTGACACAGACAATCTTTTTCATCAGTTGAATATTAATGAAAAAATATAAGAAACTGTTAGATATAATAATTAATACGGTTTTTATTCGTTTTTAAACATGTTATTTCTACCCAATATGAACTTATTTCATATTTTATTTCCTTTCTTATACTATTTGCTATGTTCCCCAGTTTGGGGAATATTCCCGGAACAACGGAAATTCTCGGGAATATTCCCGGGAATGGGAATATTCCCTCGGCACATCACTAGGCACCACTGAAAATCAGCGCCACGGCTTGCTGTGGCATCATGCTCAGTGGTGTTCATTTTTAGCGTCATTTGTTATTTAATTTTACATAACTCTACTCATGCAATGCGCTAAAATAAAGATTTTTCTTTCTTTCTTTCTATCGGAACACTTTGAAGTTACCCTTAACTTAAGTTACGCTTAATGTTTGGCTTTGTTACTAATGCAAAGAGAGCGAGGGTCGATGTAAAGAACTTCTAAGATGTCATCAAACGTCGCTATTATCCCATAGACTTAATTTCCCCAGTTGACGTTAGCTAAATATTTCGCAACAGCAATCCAAACAGGGTCTTGAAGCTCGCCATCTATCCCGATCCTGTGCAGCTGCGTATTTTGAAATTGACGCAAATTCGCCTCCATAATGTCTTCAAAGCGTTACGTGGGCCGACATACTATAGGCGGTGACCAGTCGGTTGTCCCAAGTACGCTCTCTTGATTGCTCGATCTTCACCCATTCCCTGGAGGTGAACAAACCAGCGAAGGAATAGCCAGAATAGGATTTTGTTTCACTGATAATATTGGATTCGGCCACCAACTCCTTAATCTTGGCATTTTTTCGTATCCTCTACGTGCCATCATCTCTCTTGGATGGTTTGAGGATGGTGTTAGTGTCCATGGCCTCAAAGCCATACATAAGAATGTATAATATAATACATTGATTTAAACTTACACGATCTTCACTCATTATCACAACACAACAAAACGGGGCTTAATCGCGTATTTATGATTTACTTAATTACCATTCGTTGGTAATTGTTCAAATGTTAGTAATTCTGCTAATAATAAACATCAAGCGCGGGTAGATCGAAAAACTCGCGCGGCTAGAAGACGTTGATTCGCCGCTCCAGTTCCTTCGAGACCATGGACGTAACGCGACGTCCGAAGCGTCGAAGAATTAACAACGAAAGGTAATTAAATAAATCTTATTTATACGCGATTAAGCCCTTGTGTTAGTATAATAGCCATAAGAGTTATGTTAATTGCATATATGAAATCATTGGCCTGAATTTTAAGAATTATTTAAAGCTTCGATAATTCCACGTATATGTACATACGAGTGTACATAAATTTTTCAGACCTTCAAACAGTCCGTATCACTGACTTTTTTTACATATCTTTAATGTACCGACACCGATATTAAATTTTTACGACTTTATAAGACTTAAAAGACTTAGAAGATTAAATACTCGTTTTTATTGTAATAATGTGTGAAGTTTAAATCAGTACATTGGTAATGTTGATACAGGATTAACAACGGATTACATTTTGTTGTACAAGTTATTTGTGAAGCATGTATCGATTGACATGCCGGGATTCATTGAATATTGGGAGGTAGTGATGTGGGAGCGGGTAACCGCTACCTTCGCCCCCGCATTATACCGGCCGGTGTCGTAGCTATTTCGATGGTAAATATCGATAGACTTAAATATCATGGAAACTATAATATAAGCACAGGAGTTCTGGGAGATGTGAGAGCGGGTAACTGGTACTTGCCTCCGCATTATATTGCCAGTTTAAATAGCTATGAGTATTTCAATAAAAATATCGAAAATCTTAAGTATAAACACGGCAGTAGTGTTAGATGTGGGAGCAAGTAACCGCTATCTGGCCTTGCATTATATTGTTTGGTGTCGTTTCTTTATACTAGGTATCGATAGTTATGTGATCTCAAGAAACAAAAAACCGTTAGGTAATAATTGTTTTCATGACTAAGCAAAATTTTATTATGAAGACGTTAGTTATTTTAACTTACTAATTCTAAAGAACTTTTTGTCAAAATTCTTAATAATGATTATTTATACAATGTTATTTTCTTTCTGAACCACAGTTGGGTGCGTTGACTATAATTTTGAGCTATTACGGTACTCATTTTTTATTCCTACAAATTAAATAACAATTAATATTTGGAAAAAGTAGATCATTTGACTATTTCGGTATTTTAAAATTCCAACAAAACAGAAATCTTTTATCGATATGAAATATTTTGATTTATCGATATCCACAGAAACTGTAACCTAGTTAAGGTTGATATCGTCCGGTCACCACTATCGATATATTCAGAACATTATCACCCCTATTTCGGCATTGGCGACGCAGTATATTGCCAATTATAAGTGATGGGCAAGACCTTGGAGAACTGAATTTCACTATAAAACTAGAAAGTACCCGCAACTTCGTTCGCGGAGGAGAAAAAGTCATTACTCCTATTTCTTCTTCAGCGCAGTCGAGTAAAAAGTATCCTATAACCACCTCAGGATGCCCAGCTACCCGTGTAAAGAATAACCAAAATTAGTTGAACGATGAAGCTACCACTACCCATACAAACACACAAAAAATCCCAAAATAATATTTTTCGTTTCAGTGATCTTCAAATAGTCCTTATCTATACTATTATAAAGTTGTAAAAATGAATGTCTGTACATTGAAGATATTTAAATAAACTATTGTAAGAAACTTTCTGGAGGTCACTGAGATTAAAAAAACATATATTTTTGTATGTGTCTTTGCAGGTTCATCACACAAAGTTGGATAAACGGATTTCAACTATTTTTGGGTATCTCCATATGGTTACCTTCTTTTTTCTCGCCTAATCTTGAGGCGCTATTCGCTTCGATTATAGGTGTCTTATACACCTAGGCCCAAATCCTTCATATCTCCAGATGGTTATAGGATACTTTCAGCGTAGTCGGGTAAAAAGTAACCCGACTACGCTGAAGAAAAAGAGAGGGGTTATGACTTTTTCTCCTCCGCAAACGAAGTTGCGGGCACCTACTAGTCACTTATATTTTTGAAAATATGTCCAATTTACAGACATTTCATTTTTACAACTTTATAATAGATTAGACTAGAAGGTCGCAAAGTCGTTCGCGGAGGAGGGAAAGTCGTTACCCCTATTTTTTTTCTTCAGCTTAGTCGGGTATAAAGTATCCTATAACCACTAGATTAGATACCCAGCTAACCCATGTACCAAAAAAAGTTCGAACTCAAAATGTGAACTTCTCCATGCAATTTTTAGTATACCTTCTTAAATACAAACCTGACAATTAGAAAGGTGAAAAAAACGTAAATAGGTGGCGCTGTTTTGAAGTCATGCGCATTCATTTCTTCAATTGATTTTAATTTATATCTAACAATAAAAAATCCATCGGTCATTTCGCTTCAAGCCCGCTTTTATCAGATCCGACTTGACCTCTCGAAGTGTTTCTTAGATCCCAAAAAAACACGGCTATTTGCACAACCCCTTTCTGAGACTGTTAATAAACTGACCCTAACTTGCGCTTCCCGGTAACTTTTTTACTTTTGGACTAGCTTGTGATCCGTGTCAAAACAATAACTGTTTTGATAAAATGTACAAAATAAGAGCTTCCTTTCGAAGAAACAATAAATTTATGAGAAATGAAAAGGTAATTTATAGGGAATCAGTACATTTTCATACAAAAATGTTATGATTACTTTTTTAACACGTTCACTTTATCACGCAAAATAGGTGCATCATACCTATACCTAACAAGTTCACAGCCCAGGGCCCCATATATGGGTCACGACGAACTATCTCCACAAGTCCGTGCCCCACATTATGGGTCACTCTATATTTTTGATAGTAGGAGATATGATTCAAATCCTACTGCATTCGACAGTGATGATAATATAGACAAGTCTGATTAAATAATATTTTTAGTTAGTTAGACAGCAGCATTTAGAAAGATACTGTACTAATTCGAGTGTTATAATTACCTGGCCCCTATTTCATAATCGTGAAAAGTGACAACGACAATTCGACGTACATTGCTGGGTCGACGACAAAGTGTATGCCTGGCATCATGATGGAGAAGTAATGTGTGCCGAATTGTTATTGTCAACTGTGTCATCTGACACGTTTATGAAGTCACGTCGCTTCTTAGTGACCCATATGTGGAGCATGAAGAAATTTCTTTGGATTGGACTTATGAGGAAATTGAAACATATTGTTTGGAGACTGTTAATGTGAAACTTAACTTTTATTCATTTAAATAAAACAAATTTAACGGATTATATCACGTATTATTATCTCATTTGAGTTTCCGACGTTTTGGACGCTTTTCAGGTTTCCGTGGTCACGGGTTGACTGAGAAAAGATATATTTCTTCTCTGTCAAAGACACAATTTACGTATACGCGATATAATGCGTTATATTGTTCTATATAAATGAGTAATAATCGCGGTAACAGAAGAAAATATTATGTTCACTTTAATTTTTATTTAATAGAAAGAAAGAAAGAAAGAAAGAACCATATTATTCTATACTATTATAAAGTTGTAAAAATGAAATGTCTGTACATTGAAGATATTTTCAATTGTAACGGATTATTTGGAGGTCACTATGCTATGCTTAATATCCGGGAGGCCAGTATGCTTGTTTGCTACCCTATTAGTAATATTAAAAATAACAATTTAAGTATTTTAACAAATACAACAATTCTTAGATGCATGAACAACTTCGGAAATAACCTCGAATTTATCCAAATAACCCACCACACACTAAGGGTCGGGTGCTATTCCACCGCCTTAGAGGCAAATAAAAAACACTTCACTTAGTAGAGCGTGGATCGCATTATGTCTTATACAGCCAGTATCTTAGCAGCAGATTAACGAATCCTCCCTGTTTGTAACCAATGAAGAATGGTTTCCAGCTTCGCGCACGTTAAAACCGCAATTTGTTGCTCCTGGCTCGATCAATCAGGATTTTGCTGAAATGGTACAGAGAAATATGACACACTTAGCGCTTATTTTGATATGGCGTGATATATCAAAATCTGCAGGATTATTCACGAATATTCATGCAGAGTAAATCCTGTTGACAGTGCCAAACTTATTTTACTTATGACGATACGTTTGGGTTAATTCGTTGTAACAAAGGCCATGCTGACGGTCTCGTGTTCGAATCTTCATCACGCCAAAACGGCTTAACGAATTTCAACTATTTTTGGTATACGAGTAGCTAGGCATCCACAAATGGTTACAAGATACTTTTTACTCTACTAAGCTGAAAAAAAAGAGGGGAAATATTTTTCTGCTCCGCTGACGAAGTTGCGGGCATTAATAAAAGCGCTGTCTCCGTCGGAATATCATAGCTGGACAATTTGACAACCAAAGATGGTTATATGATTCTTTTTACTCGACTAAGCGGAAGCAAAAAAAGAGAATTATTATCTCTTCCGAGAACGATGTTGCGGGCGCCTTCTAGTCGCCAATACATGTTTAAGTCTCCTATAGTTTCTCTGTACCTCTCCATAAGAGTCATAAGAGAGAGAGAGCCGGTGAGTTTTTCCGCGCAAAAATCGTATACTCGTATATGTTTTACAAATCTGTGTGTTCATTTCACAAACAGAAAACGTGCATTAAGTGAACGTGAATCTACATAAACGTGTCTAGAATTTTATTAACAGTATTTTAATGTCACATTTTGAATTAAATTACAAGTATAATGTTTACCCTTTATTTGTGTGTACAAATAAAGTCAAAAGAGGCAAGATAATATGACTGTATATTTAGTGATTTGGAATTATTATGAAAGAAGAGACTTACTGTTAAGTTTCCTTCGGCTTTCTTCTCAAGTGTTCTCCTCTAGGGAAATGCGGGTAGACTCAGACTTGTAAGAATGCCCTTGCTTACAGTCATTTAATTTTACAAGGTTATCTATACTATAAAGTTGTAAAAATGAAATGTCTGTACATTGCAGTTATTTAAAAAAAGTGTCTGTAACTGACTATTTGGAGGTCACTGAAACGAATATCTTTCGTTTTTTGGATTTATTTGTATGTTCGTATGTGTCGTTGTAACTTCGTCACGCGAAATCGGCTAAACAGATTCAAGCTGTTTTTGGTACACGGGTAGCTGGGTATCTACAGATGGTTATAGGATACTTTTTACTTCTTCTCCTCCGCGGTTGTGACTTCTTCTCCTCCGCGAACGAAGTTGCGGGCGCTTTCTAATATACAATAAAGTTCATTATATCGTTAATGTTAAACCTCATCGATATTTATCTATAGGTACATCTATACCATTATAAGTTTGTAAAAATTAAATGTCTGTACACTGCAGATATTAAAAAAATTATACGGACAAAAAATACTTTCTCGGATTTTTTGTATGTATGTATGTGTCGTTGTGGCTTCATCGCGCCATAACGGCTAAACGGATTTCAACTATTTTCGGTACATGGCAAGCTGAGCATCTACAGATGGTTATAGGATCTTTTTACTCGACTTTGCTGAAATAAAAAAGAGGGTTAAGGTTAAGACGTAATACTTCCCTCCTGCAACGAAGTTGCGGGTACTTCTAGTTAAGTATAAGTTTATTTTATCCAGACGGTTCATACATATACAAATCTGATCTTTTTGTGAATTTTTTTGCTAAGAACCTATTCAAACGAAGTTGAATACACCATGTACCGAATTATAAGACCTAACGCAGCGATATCAAATATATGAACACGTAATTCGGATATAACTTGTCGCTACGGCTTCAGTACATTTGTCTCATATGAAGCGATATGTGATTAGATAATGAATGGCATCAATGGTTGTCTCTTTGTAGAGCATTTAACCATCGGTAGGACAAAGGCACGCCGGGAATTCCCCTCTGACGAGGTATATAAACAATGGCCTTTCAGTTTATATGACAAAATGTAAGTGTGTATATATATTTAAATAAAACAATTTAAACGGATTTTGTCGTGTTCACGGGGTCGACGAACACTGAAGTGTCAAAGCTTCAAGGAAATGAGATAATATACGCAATTTGATCAATTTAAATTGTTTTGTTTAAATGAGTGATAATGGCGGAACAGAAGAAAATATGGTGTGTGTATTTGTTTGTAAGTTACTATTGTAATATTGTTTGCATTTGTATTGGAATATTTCTGTAGTGTGTTCACATGTTTACCTCGCCTCCCGCTATATACAAAATTTGTATAAAAATGATACGGCTTGTCATCTCAAATGGTTTAATACTTTAAGTATTCGGCGGTTAAATGTGGGTCACAAAGTTTAGTGCAGTGCCTCTCATTCTAACGTATAAGTCCGTTCCTCTTCGCCTTTTAGTGCAGATGACTATTTTAATGCAAACGCATTTGTGTAATACTCTTAAAATTTTCTATGACTGAGAAATTCAACCAGTTATCTCAATTCACTCTCTTCTGGGCTACACGCACGACCTGTGATCACATACATACTTTGTTAATAAGTGTACAAAAATTTAGTTTTCATTCTACTTTTAAGATGCATGCCCATAAATTACGTCTGTGTTCCAACGCGGCTTCAGCGTAATTCTCCCACATGGCGATAAGCGATGATGGATGGCGCTACAACAACGGCTGTCGCGCCGATGCTGTGCTTAAGGTGCGTTAAATGGCTACAAAATGGCGGTGGATTACTTTTAGCGATGGGCGAGTCGAGTCGTTTGATTCGAATAACTCTATTCAGAGTCTAAGCGAGTTGATTCGAATCAAGTTCCTTTGGAATCAACTGGAAACAACTCGCCGACTCCACCTGGCGGTTTGACTCACTCGGATCGGAGTCGCCAACTCTACTCGTCACGAACTCGGAGCTCAAATAGGTGACTCAACGCAACGCACAATTCATTACATAAACGGCGAGTCAAAACAAATTACCTACACTTGATTTGAATCAACTATTATGTGACAGCGATAGCGGAGATTCGGCGAGTCAAATTAATTGGAATCAAGAATACGAAGACGCCGAACTCGACTTGACTCGCCGAAGTCGCCGACTCGCGGAATCGGCTGATGCCGCGAATGGCAGCCATCCGGTTGATCCGAGTCGAGCCAACTCGAGTTTTGATACGCATCAGCGGCCGAATCAACTCCAGTCACCCGAGTTGGGAAAAATTCGACTCGTAACATAGCTAATTACTTTAGGATAGCTTGACAAAAAAAGTATATATACAGTCGCCAGCATCAATTTCTGCCATAACAAAGCGGGCGTAAATATACAGCATGTCCTAACAGCCCTAGAAATAGAGACATGTCAGATATTAATGCTTGCTTTGTTGTGGCGGATATTAATGCACCAGCATTGCACTGCACCTATGAAGGAATCAAACCTGTACTTATTCCGTTTTTTATAACGCTTGATGATCTTTATAGATGCAGCTTGATACGCATGAGTTTGGCTATTGCGCTCAGCATTTCAAACAATAAAATACAGATGGCGCTTTGTACTAGATACGAGTAGCATTCGAATATTTCATGTAGGGTATGGTTGCGGTAGCTCAGATAGGAGAGCACTTCTGCGCTAATGAAAAGGTCGCGATCTTTGAGTTTTGCATTTTTAACCGGCTTTTCTGCCCTGATAATTATAAGCATCATGTTTTTCATATAGATCCTTGGTATACCCATAGTTTAGTTTATTTTTCAGTTGCTATGTTTTTTTTCTAAAATGCATACTGTTCATATCCTACCCAGGTAGCACACAAGCTGTATAAGAGCTTATACTGCCATTATACAGCCAGTTTGAGCGTTATAAGGGCTGTATAAGTGTGTAAGCTCTAATACAGTTTGTGTACTACTTGGGCAGAGCGGCTTCAGCAGATGTCCCACATGGCGATAAGCGATGATGGATAGCGCTTACAACTGTCACGCGGTCGATGCTGTGTATAATACGTGGTTTCAAAATGGCGGCAAAATATTGACACAAACATCCACACTTACAGACTAATTATAAATGCGAAAGTAACTCTGTCTCTGGGTGAATCAAATTCTTTTTGGTGTTAAATTGGGAAAATTTGTACACACATCGAACCAGTCCCATGGTTAGTTCAATAAGGCTTGTGTTATGAGTATTAGATGACGATATATTTAATAGATATATTTACTTATATACATAGAACACATCCAAGACTCTGGAACAAATATTTATGCTCATCACACAAATATTTGTCCTTACCTTTATTTGAACCCAGGACCTTCGGCTTCACAGGCAACGTTACTCCCGCTGAGCTAAACCGGTTGGTGTTATTCTGTTTCGTAATTCAGGAGTCAATCAGGGTTACTTATATAACTACTAAAGATACTGACGAGTATCCCTTGTAAAACGTACCTATATCGGCAAGAAAAAATATTGTGTTGCTTTTAAATATAAAATCAAATCAACTACGTCAGGGCGAATATGTTGGCTCGCAGATATGCGCGATGCTCCAGAGCAGCGTGAAGATAATGCTTTTCAAAGCGTACTGCACGTCGCTGTACACGTGCAGTCTGTGGGCGAAATATACGCAGAAGGCGTATAACGCGCTTCGGCTCCAATATAATAACGCGTTCAGGGCAGTGATGGGGCTGGGTCGGTACTGCAGTGCCTCAGGTATGTTCGCGGAAGCTCGCACTGCGTGTTTCCACAGCACCATGCGGGTGCGCGCGGCGGCCCTGGTGTGGCGGGTGCGGGCCAGCCCCAGCACTGCCCTTGCGATGATCGCGGATGAAAATAGACTGTCCATATATCATGCACTGCTGCAATAGGCATGTGAGAACTGGCGTAGGATGAGCTGAATTTATTGTGAAATATAAATTATTTTCAACAATTAATTAAATTTTATAATTGCTTATTAAAATTTCATAAATTCTAATTTTTATATATTTTAATTGAAGGTCTGTCAAATAGATTAAATTTTAGGTATTTTATTTATATTAATTGCTATATATAACCTGTTTTTCATAATATGAGTCTGTGTTGCTCGAAATAAATCAATTTTATTTTATTTTATTTTATTTATTATTACATTTATTTGCAAAAATACAGTAATAGGATGTTACAAATTGGGTTAGTTCAGTGTATTCGCTTGCAGCGTGCAAATATACTGCTATGAAGGTGGCCGTCCCGGGTTCGAATCGCGATTTCGTTGGCCCCATATCGAAAGTTGCTCAGTGTGACCCTCTCCATCACCCTCTGGCACTCGAGATCACGACCCCAAAAACATCCAGTATAAGAACTGTCCATATTATGGAACAATAAAAATATATAATACTATAATTCCTGTCAATATAAAAACTAAACAAACAGACTCGGCCTTTAAAAACAAACTGGAAAGTGTACTTGTTGAAAAATGTTAAAACTCTGTCACAGAATTCATGGATAATGTATATAATATCTAGGACGCTCTACTTATTTTGATGTTCTAAAACAAGTAATAGGTATTTTTATTGTACCTAAAAATATACCTAAGACATCCATACTAATATTATAAATGCGAAAGTGTGTCTGTCTGTCTGTCTGTCTGTCTGTCTGTCTGTTACCTCTTAACGCTTAAACCGCTGAACCGATTTGGATGGAATTTAGTATGGAGATAGTTTGAGTCCCGGGGAAGGACATAGGCTACTTTTTATCCCTGAAAAATACCCCTATCCGCGATAAACGAACTTAAGGCGGACGAAGTCGCGGGCAGAAGCTAGTAGTATAATATGCGTTGATCTAAGTAAATTTTGTACCTTATAAAAAAACATGTTTCCTACACCCGACAAGGGTCCTTGTAACTATTTAGACTCAAGTCTGTAACTTGGTTTGCAATAAATATCTTATCTTATCTTCATAACATTAGTTTATATTTTTCTTTAAATCTACTGTGTTCACTCTAAACGGATATCACTTAATCTACATTGTGTATTTAGGTAATTAATTTTAATGAAACTATCAAACGTTTGCCCAAACATTTGCCAATCAAATCTTACGCGCGTGTCTCGAAACTTCGCCAATTTGCATGACGTCATATCACGCATTATCTTGTAGTACAGGATAACTAAATTAGACGAGGCGGCGATATAGTGAGAGATTGAGCGGATTTTCAAGGCGTTGCTCATTTATTAGACTAAGCTGAAACGAATGCCTTTCGGACATTTCACGTCTGTTGTCAAGCCGTGTAAAGGACCTGCAACTGGCCCACAGCCAAAAATATTGAGAAAAAAGGCAATGAATAAATATGATATTTTTTACAAAAAAAAGGCAACTTAAAAAGTGCCGGAATTTGATCCACTCGTGATTCTGAACAGACTTAACATGTCTCGTCCGTTCGTCCGTCCATCCGTATGTCACGTCACAGGCATTTTACTCGAAAACTACAAGATGTACATTGATAAAATTTGGAGTATGGGTGTTTTATGTAAGCCGCTACTTAGTTAAATAGTTAAAAAATAAAAATTAAAAAATCTAGGGGGAGCAGTCCATACATGTAACCGAAACTGAAAAAAAAAATTGACTTAGTGGATATTTTTGGAAATAATCGCTCCGAAAGTAGCATAGATTATGCCCCCCCCCCCCTTTATTTTCTAAACGGTATGTCCAAAAAATATAAATAGAAATATAAAGATAAAGCTTAATAAATACTTTCAACGAAAATTGTTTTCATAACAGGTACACCGTTTTTGAGTCATTGCCGAAAAACAGTGCTTCTCATCAAAAGGACGTGATGTGCGGTGGAGATACGCTCTTTCGCTAATGCACTTTTTCATATGACATGTTTTTCAACTGTAGTGTGCATTTTTTGGTATGAACGGCTGCGGAACCCTACACTGAGCATGGTCCGACATGCTCTTAGCCGGATTTTTATTTCAATCCGCTCTCCGTTGCCCTACCCGCACCGTCTGTGTGATCACATTCGGTTGATGAAGACACGTTCGCTAATGCCGCCAGATAGCGATGCGGTACAGAGCTTTGTTAACCGGTTCAGTTACTTATTTAGGTGCGCAAGGAAAATCGAATTGTCTTGCCATTATACTCTGTGATGTATGATCTTATTAAATGTACTGTGAATAATGCTTTTTCTGATCGTCGAAATTGGCTGGAAAGTTTCTTTTTCTATTTAGCGTTTGTGCTATTTCAAATGTGACATCATCGCGTCTAATATTACATTACTGCAGAGGCTGCGAAATAGGGGACTGCCGGCCAAATTATTATAGATGGCCGAGTGTTATCGAGGTTATCTAGAGATACAAGGCCGACAATCCCTATTCGCGCCGAGGCTTGTATAGTGCTTTTCTCAAACACGCTATGAAATAATAAATTAATAGTTTAAAAAACAGTAGAAAAACACGCTTCACAAGACTTTTCTAACAAATCCAAACACAGCTATGATACGATATTGTTCCATCATGAAGTTCCAGTTCATATCTTCCGGCTCCATCATCAGATCAGCTCGACAGTACCATATTATTGTATTGCCATCAGAACTACATACAGCTGCCAATTTTTATGACGCTACGATCCTTGGAAGATAGTTAAATTAGTTACCTATGATTCCATTACATAGTTAGTTACATACAGGTCGACCTAATAAAAGCGTGTTAAAAATACATATTTTTTATATTATAAATATTTTTTCATCTAAAACATTATTTTAAAATACATAGTTATTCGATCTTTTCGCCACCGCTTCGCGACGTGGCGCTCGGAGCGAATTGAAACAAAAGAAGGCGCTTTGCAGGCCATGGCCCGCAATTTCGTATGAAATTGTCATTCTGTGAGACTACGGGGTCTATTAACATTATAAGGAACACTGCATCAATATTTCATTGCCTGTTTGAGCAAATGTTATTGTGAAATCATTTTAATTTTACCACCTCGATACAGTTGGCAGAATTACACAAGTAATAGGGTCGAGTGGACAATAAAAGGGGATGTATTTGTCCAGCATTGCGACACCCAAATAGGTTAAAAATCAATATTAAATTAAACACTAGGAATACTATTCACGATTATAGATTGAGAGGTTAGACATTGGACATGTGAGATTTGGGAATAAAATAGTGACTCTACTAGAAAATTAATTTCTTCTAGACATTAGTTTCTGTGAGTTATTCATAAACGATTAGCCTTTCAATATTAGCAATTGCTCCTATGAAAATGCGATTTAATATCCAGCTGACTATGGATTGGAAGCGATTTGTGATGAGACTCGGGTGTAAGCAAATTATGAGCAGGTTTAACGAGGTTGCCGCCCCTACCATTGGACATTATTTGGATAGATCACCTGTGAAGCAGAGTTTTAATAAAATGAGAATAAATAAAAAAATGCTTGATATGATGTTTTTGCTTTAAAAAAAGTTCGTCAATGTAACAATTTTTTTTTTCATATAACTAATTATTTAACAACGCGGCTAACTGACCATTGTGAACCATATCACACCTTTATTGGGTCCACCAGTGGTCAGTTGGGTGCGGAGCTGTTGTGCTGTTGTTGATGTTATCGCGTAAGTATGTTACCTAACCTAGTGTATGTGTAGTGCAGTTAGCAAGTATGTAGTACTTATAGTTAAAATATATGGAGCCTCAAGTGCCAATAAACCGCCATGTGGTTTGGCACAGGATGAATTAGAGATAATCGTTTATTTTATTGAATAAACGTTTTTTTTTATTATTATTAAACCTAGATATAATCCATTAAACATTTGATCTGATCTCTTTCTAGCAAAACAAGATTTGAAGGTTTTTTTTTGATGGTGAGGTTATTTATTGAAAATTTATTGGACAATACAAGATGGTACAAATGGCAGACTCAATGTCTTAAGGCATTCTCTACCACTCAACCATAGAACCAAACAGAATCTAGCAGTTAGTGCGGGATCATTAATGTCGCGAAAAAAAAGAGCTAAGAAAAAAAAAATCAACAAATCAATATAGGGTGTATTGATAATATTTATATATGTATAAATCCATATATATTGAATTGTAATGTACGTGTGTATATTTTTGTATACGCACATACATATTATATTACGATACAAATATATAAATACAATGAGTTTATGTATATGGCCCTAGTGTCATCTGACGGTACTGTACATTTTGTCGGATCTATCTGTCAAAAAAATGGCTGTATCATCGGTATTTCTTGAGCGATTTTAATTTTAATTTCACCTTTTGACATCTTTTTTATTGTATTTTCATATTTTGTTAAAAAATGTGATAAAAAAATCATGCAAATACCTGCATGTGAAAAATTTACCCAAATGATATATAGGTGAGTCGATGCCGTAGATCACTTGCGTTTTTGAAAATTTGGTACTAATTTAAATAAAACAATTTAACGGATTATATCGCGTATATTATCTCATTTATATGATACAATCCGTTAAATTGTTTTATTTAAATGAGTAATAATCGCGGAAACAGAAGAAAACACTTGATACTAACCCTGTTTTTTACAAGCTATTATTAAACTTGCAATGTATGTTCGGCTTGAATTTTGAAAGTTAAATTTGATCTACTTCCCGGTTTCCAATTGAGCTAAAATTTGGCATACTTGTGTAAATTCAATGACAATGCAATAGTACGATACCATCGTGCTAATCTGATGATGGAGCAAGAAGGTGGTCATAGGAACTCTGTAATAAAATAATGCAATCCTACCGAGTTTGGGCTTTTAGAATCGGCTCGGAAGGTAGTGGATGGATGTTCAAATAAAAGTTTAGTCGGCTATAAAAGCTTGTCACAAAAATGAAATTTGTGACAGAAACTTATCGCATTGCAAGTCTTTAACCTTTTACTACGTTGTGAAGTAGAGTGGCGTAAAAATCGAACGTGTAACAGTATCAATGTTATGTAGGTACGTTTGCAGCAAGACGTGTATTGACGTTGAATGAATAAAAAAGGCTTCAATAACTGCTTAAAGTACATAATTAAGTGGAAAATGGCTGAAAACTTATTCATATTCATTTATTGCATTTATCACGTGTTACATAAGGTCTTACAAATAATTAAAGGTAGCGTTTACATGAACCCTGCTAGGGTGTATAGCAATGTACTTAACTAAAATTATAATAAATTAACAAGATTAAACTTAAACTTAGTCCATGCAACATGCATAATATTTAAAATTGGGTACTTCGAATTTAAATTTTCATTTCGACGATTTCTTTTATTATTTATGCATCGGTAAAACGGACCGTTTTTGAACATAGCTAATTTGAAAGTCGGTAATTCTAATTGGTTTAAGTTATTTCTCCTCTGTGATTTAACTACCTTTACTTATCAGTGGTCACCCTAAATCTAGCTTTGTAGAGGTCATAACTTCATACCTGGAAAGTGAGGTTTACATCCGTTATTGAGTGAAATAAATAAAAAATTGTTATCGTAATTAATTAATCATAAATTCTTAGTACGGCCTCGTTTCCATGTTCAATCAGACTATTCCAGTCGTGGAGTATTTTTACGTCATCATATTGCAGCGTGGTGCTGACACTCGGTAATTGCCGTCTTTTCGTTGCTGATGGTAGCTAAATTTTAATAAAATTGCTCTCGTTTGATCATGACAACCTTTTTACTTTATTGGCATATGTGTCGAGCACTTTAAACGTCGTTTTTCCACTGCAGACCATTATATACACAGTGGACCCCGAGTAATCTAACAGACTTTAACCATCGAATATAGAGACTAATTGGAGCATATAAAGTGGTAAAACATGTAGCCCGCAAACAAATAATATTTGAGATATTATTTTTATAAATTCTTAAATATCAAAATCTCATGACTTTGATATTTAAGAATTACGCCTTAAGAGTCCCCGGTAAGGTCGGTTCTTCATACAAACGTAGTTACGCTCTCATTTTAAAAGGACTAGCTAGTTTGGTCTGAAACTTTGTACTTAGAATAAGTTAAGGTACATGCAGGCCTGTAATTAGTTTATGTAGCTTCATACCATAGTAAAAAAAATACAGCGAATTTAAGTTATTCATACAAAACTTGTTTTTGCTGTATTTAGTTTGTTTTATAAACTGGAGCCGTATAAACTAATTACAGGCGTAGATATATATACCTCATGTCATTGTATATACAAAGTTTTGTTACAATCCAACACGTTTTAAAATGAGAATGAAACTCCGTTTGTATGGGCAGGTGAAATTCCGCGGAGCTTGCCGTGGACTCTTAATGATGTTATGTAGTGTATGTCTATTTAATACTTTTTTACACAGAAGCAGTAGCTGCATATTTTTTGGGTAGTATGTATCTATTAAGTTTTATAATAAGTTTCGTATCCATAGTGGCGTGGCGTTCATATAAACCGATTCCCACCGGGTTGCCTAAGGAAAGGCTTATAACTACCTTTATCTTTAAATATGAGTAAATGAATACGCTTCGGCTTCCATTGTTATTTTCCTGACGTCACGCCTCTGGTATCCAACTACATTTTTTTTCTTTATCGAGGGTATATGTTTAGAATAGTATTCGTATCTCTCAGCTTTAAGTAACATCTTGATTACACGCAAATTTATAAAAATAAATTATTCTCACTAAAAGTTTATTTTTTAACTGATCGTGTACTCCAATGAGGCACTAAACTTCATGTTTAAAGTCTGTTGGATTACTCGGGCCCATTGTGTTTAAGTCGGCAGAGTGAAGGACAATAGACTACAATACCTTCTCCTCGATCGGTCCCTCAATGCTGAGGATCGTGACTCTGCCGACGTAGTTTAGCGAGTATTCCCTTCCATGAAGCTCGATCGGTTGCCTGTTGAAAGGCTGCATTAACCGGCATGTCAAGACACTCCGACACCTGGTTTACCGATCGTATAGGGCTACGGCCTCTGGGACTCTTACCTTCAATAGTGCCTGTCACCATAATATAATACAAATACTCTTTATTGCACACTTTTCTTACAATTAGACTCAGGAATAGCTTCTATGGTTTCCCGACATATGTCTTCTAACTATAAGATGTTTTCTGATAATATCAAAGCGGTACTGAGCCCGTTTTATTTTTATTTCGTATATCATACAATTCTTAGAATTTCACTCAAATAACCTATAAACACTCTGTATTGGAATGACATAATGTTTAATATTTCGTTTCATTAAACAACGTGACACATTCGTTCAGCAGAATGAATGATTGAATGGATGTCACTGTCATTATGACAGATTGCTATTTGGGCTTTCTTTTCAAACTGAAATAGTTTTACGGTAGAAAGTAAAAGGACCGATTGAAGTGGATTTGCGAAAAGGAAAATAATTTGTTGTGAGGTATTACGGCTATTTTTTTGATAGGAGTTTACTTTTTTTGTTTCGTCGTATATTTGGATTTAATTCAAATATTGCGACTATATTTCTGTCGAGTTTTATTATTTAGATTTTTAACAGTGATAAAAAATAAGGTAAAGGTCAAGTCGGTATGACCTTTAGTTTTTATTTTTATAATGATCAATTCAAGTGTAGGACTGTTACATTTCTAAATATATCGTATATATAAACATTAAGTTCAGTTGGGGTAAGGGAAATATAATTTATTTCATGGGCAAAGAAAATCCATGCAATTGGCCCAGCTCTATTTCCATTGACACATATGACAGTTTTCAGTTTCACATTTACGTTTCTTTTGCCCGACTGACCTTATCCAAAAAATGAAAAAAAAAACTTTTCCTGGAATGGGGGTCTTATACCTATCTATCTATCAGCCACGGACGTCCACTGCTGAACATAGACGAACATCCCCTATAACTTGCAAAATAATGCGATCCTGAGGAACCTCATCTTTATTATTTATTTTTATAGCGGCAGGTTCTCTAATTTTTCGCAGAAGATTGTTAGACCGATGACTTCCCAACTCCCATTTCACGGAATTTTATTTCGCCGACCGTTCATTTCCCAACTTATCAAATGTATTTATTTTATTTGCCAACGTCACAGTTACCAACTTAACATTTGGTCTGTGTTTTATAATGTAAATTTTTAAAATGCCACCTTTCATGTACCAGAATGTTTTAGTTGGCATAATATACACTTAGTTGTTTATTTTTCACCAAATGTTTTATTGAGTAGCGTTTCGTTTAGCAACTCCGTTTTAGTAAGACATCGTGGGTAAGCGCAACCGCTCACTTATTTTTATGACAATGTAGGTAAGTATCAAACTAGGGTACACTACATAAATACAATAATACACAAATACAATAAAATTTAATTCCGATATTCAGAATCACGAATTTTATAACACTGATTCTTATAATTCCGATTGAATCAAAATTCCGAGTCCGAAACATCTGAATAATCTAACGTACAGTTTTCGGTTATTGATCCATGTTCCATTTAGTCAATTGTGTAGGTATATGCAAGCAAGCATTTTCAAGGTCACAATACAAACCTAACCTGACCTACAGTTTTCGGTTTTTATTACAGTTATTTAAGAAAGTTAAGAATGTTATCTAATTATAAGTATGTTTAGCCCGTAGTCATTACAGCTGTAATATGTTTTCAATAAATTTTATTATTATTATTATTATTATTATTATTTAAAACCACGAACTTTATATAACCGAATGTCAAAATTCCGATCATAAAAATCACTACATATTTTTTTTTGTTATACTTGCAAGCGTTTATACCTTCATGCAAGCAAGCGTTTAAACGCTCCGCTTGCTGCGCTCGCTCCGGTATCCATGGTCATAATAAACCTAACCTAACCTAACCGACAGGTTTTGGTTTTTGACCCATGTTCCATTTTATCGCAGTCACTCTTACTTGCCAGAGTTTCGGCCAACCAAAAAATATGTAAATATTGTATCTTTTTCTTATTTGTAACTTACCTAATGTATGAAAAGGGAACTGTTGCATCAACAAAACGTTAATCGTCCAAAAGTTGTTCGACCAAGTGAAAGATTTGACTAATGATTAGTCTCCCAAAAGTTTAGAGGCATAATAATAATCTGCTTTACAATAATTGACCAATTGAAACGTTGTCATACAAAAATTTGCTAATCGTTAGTTGTCAAAGTGAAACGTTGCCGAAAAGTTGGTTGGCAAATGAAATTCGGCGAAAAATAGTTCTGCGAAAAGGCAAAACACCCAGCGACACATACACATTCTGTGAAATTTTCAAGTATCTATAATTAGGTACCTATTACAGTTAGAGTTAATGCCCTGTGACAGATAGGCATACAGACACACATCGGAGGCTAAGTTGCGATTCCGTTGTTACCCTTTAGATACGAAACTCTAAAACGGGTGTATTTTTTGTCTACATTTTAACGGAAATTCAGCATTAGGCTTTGCGAGTCAGCCAACCTTAACTTCAACGTAGCCGCCATTTCGAAGTAAAAGGGTTTTGAATTCATGACATTCGTAGACGTAAATTCAGAAGTGGGATTCATATGAAATACACCACACACTGAAACTGACGGACGTTTAAACCGACGGACAACAAAGTGATCATATTACTTCTTTTTGTTTCCACTTCAAAGGGGTACTATCTACTGTATGTTTACCTGCGCCAATTGACAAAGTTTTATTTTTTGCCCAGGACTTTTTCGATGAAATTGAATAAAGAATAGGCAATATGCATGATTTTTTATTTTTGCTTTATTAATAGCTCATTCAGGTAACAAACAGCAGACAAAAGTAACTTTTCGAATAACTATAAAAATAACTAAGATATAAGCCATCAAACATTTCATTCTATCCCTTTCTAGCAAAACGGAATTTAATATGGAGTTTATATGGCCGGCGTAGACTATGACGTAAGAGTACATGTCGGACCTCTCTGTCAAATCGCCGTCTATAATTAGCAGTTTAAAATGCCTATATCATGCGTATTTCTTGGCCAATTTTAATTTTAATTTCATATTTTGTTAAGAAAAGCGATAAAAAAAAAATCATGCATGTACCCTATTAAAAATCTATAAACGAATAAATATTACGGGACATTTTTTACACAAATCGAACTAGTCTCATGGTATGGTATGCTCAATAAGGCTTGTGTTATGGGTACTAGACGATAATATATTTAAAAGATACTAGAAGACGGAGAAAAAGTCATAATCCGTCGTTTTTTCTTTAGCGTAGTCGGGTTAAAAGTATCCTATAACCATCTGGAGATACCCAGCTACCCGTGTACCAAAAATTGTGGAAATATGTTTAGCCCTACCTCCAAATAGTTCGTAACAATCATTTTTTTGAAAATATCTTCAATGTACAGACATTTCATTTTTACAACTTTATAATAGTATAGATATTACTTATATACATAGAAATTATCCAAGACTCAGGAACAAATATTTATGCTCATCACACAAATATTTGAACCCGGGACCTCAGCTTCGCAGGCAACATTACTGAGCTAAACTGGTCGTCATAGATAACCTGATTTAAAGAAATCGAAAATAAAGGTGGGTTAGGGTAAAACGGAAGTATGGGAAAAATTGAAATTTTAAAGGCGTTGAAATAAAGTCTTACCCCAACGCACCCTATATCGTTCTTAGATAAAAACATATTCAAAAGCTTTCATGCTCCAAGAGCGTACATATGTCGCAGTCACAGCGTAAAAATCATACAGAAGCTATATTTTGATTACTAAGGCGCTTTTACTATAGAAATTGTTTCTAGTTTTCTCGTGCTCTGAGACTGTGTCATATCCACTTAGTGACGTCATTTCGAAAATCTTATGCTACATTTACACTTTCTCGAATATCTTCAAAACTAGTTGCTTCAACATATATATATTGGGTTCCGTGATAATTAATTAATAAAATGGGCGTTGATTAAATATTACTTTGAAATGTTTACTTTAAAAAATATTTTTCTGTATAAAAAAGTGTATCAGTAAAAGACGTCTTGTGCATATTTTTATCAAATAAATACTATTGTAATGTTTCAAAAGTGAAATGTCTGTAAATTGAGAATATTAATAAATAATAATTGATACCAATCTTATGCAGTAAGTGACCACTCAATCGAAAAATATTTTTATATGTTTGTATGTGTTGTTTCGGCCTCATCTCGCCAAAACGGCTAAACGGATTTTAATGCTTTTTTTATCGACTACACGAAAGAAGAAAGAGGGTTATGATTTTTTTCTCCCTCTGACGAAGTTGCCGGCACCCAGTATAAAATAGTGTAAAGAAGTCACGGTACCAAATAGATATTGTGCTACCGGGGCATTAAACATTTCGCTCGCGGTTGCAGTATTTTTACCACTTCAGATAATTTGTTTTAAAATTCTGAACTCTACACCCCTTTATAAAGTCGGTAAAATAACATTAACTCCATCGCTCCACTGAGTTTAAGCCCAGTTAGGATTTCAATTTTAGATAAATGTGCGAAGTTAAAACAGCAGGGGAGCAATAGGACCTTTCTATTGCTGTGATAACTGGGAACGGAAATTAATATACGTTCCTACGTTTGTAACACTCAGGAAGTTGTATTTACGAATATACTCGTAGGTTAAACTAGAGGGTTTAACTTACACATAGTTAAATTAATTAAAGCAACTTCGTTCGCGGAGGGGCAAAACGCATAAACCTCTTTTTGGTTAAGCGTCGTGAAGCAAAAAGTATCCAATGACCATCAGATGGTTCTACAGATTCTGTAAATACCAGAGGCGTGACGTCAGGAAAATTACAAGGGAAGCCGAAGCGTATTCATTTACTCATCTACTTATATAAAGAAAAAGGTGGTTATAAGCCTTTCCTAGGGCAACCTGGTAGGAATCACCTTATATGGACGCCACATCAATGGTAGATACCCATACTCGTGTACCAACCTGTAGTGTAGACTTGCGACGTGTCGTAAACCTAGGAACCAAGCCAAAGTGCACCGACAGCCACGATTACCTCAAGAGCAAATCCAACAATTAAAACATTTTATACGAAATATTTTTACATGGAGTCTGCTTTCTTAATGGCACCAGAATATATTAAATAAATTACCGACATCTATTTTAACGCAGTGAGCTATGGAAAGAGCAGAAATGAGGAAATTCGTAGATGAACCAAGGTCATCGACATAGCGAACAGGGTAAGCAAACTGAGGTAGCAATGGGCAGGACACATAGTTCGAAAAACCGATGGCCATTGGGGCAGAAAGGTTCTCGAGTGGAGACCGCATACTGGTAAGGCCACCCACGTGGGAAGGCGAACCGCAAGGCGGTCGAATGACCTAGTTAGGGTTACGGACACTCGCTGGATGCGGGACGCCGCTATCTGGCCCTTGTGGAAGTCTATTCAGTAGACTTATGTGTCTAGCGCAGTGGACGTCCTACGGCTGAAATAATAATGATGATGATGATCCATTTTTAGAATGTATTTATAAATTAAAATACGATATTTAAGCTTTTAGGATCTAAAGCTTATTACTCGGTTCAAGAATATTTCAATGATATCGCTACTAGGACATAAATAATGCATGTGACACACTAAGCTACATTTGTTTGTCTCTGGGACAAAACTTGTAGTTCTCTAAGTAGATTTAAGACCACCTGTATGTACCATGTTTGAGAAAATAAATCTGGGTCTGATTCTGAATAATGTTAGTTACCAAGATTCAGACTTGTAAAAGTGCCCTTGCGGCCTACTTACAGAATAAAGATCATTATTTCATTATTTCATTAAGAAATAACCTGAATAGTCTGCGTAGATAATTGGAGCGATTAGTAATTTATTCAGGAATAAATATACTATGGGACAAATCCCATAGTAAGCTCAATAAGGCTTGTGTTATAAGTACTAGTTGACAATATATTTAATAGCTACCTATATTTATTTACTTATATACAAAGAAAACATCCCAGAATCGCAGGAACAAATATTTATGCTCTTCACACAAATATTTTCCCTTACCGGGATTTGAACCCAGGACCTTCAGCTTGACAGGCAACGTTACTCCCACTAAGCTAAACCGGTCGTCATCATACACATCCCATCTAATATTCATTCCAGTCGCCGGTATTCATAACATAGACACATCGATATCAGGTAAGTGTTTATCAAAGTAACATACAAAAAAGCTACGTTTGTATAGACGACCGACTTTCTTTCCTAACTAAAAGATTTACGAGTAAGAAAACTTTACTTTTAAGTGTTTCAGTTGATTAGGTGGCAACTAATCGATTTTTCCCGGCGCTGCCGATCGGGACACCAATTAAATGTTTAAGCGACAGCGGAACGACTAAGTTGGATTGTGAAGTGACTGTCTCAGTGGTACAGGCAGTGAAAGAATAGTAAGTATTTTTATACCAGCTAAAAGTCATTAATAGCCATTGTAATGTACCTGAAGTACGAAGACAAGAAAGATGACGACGGTCATAATTATGTAGAGGAGGTACATGTCGGCCGAAAGTCACGATTGTAATGGGTAAGTCACGATTTTCATATAATAGTTACGAAAATGTATGTAATAGTTGACAGAGATTTAATGCGGTTTCCTTGACAAGATATCCTTACGTCATAAAGTTTTAAGATTTTTCTAGCATTCTGGCCGAAAACAAATGATAAAAAACCCCAAAAACAGTAAGATATACACTGATATTTTATAAATTGCTTAACTTATTTTCTTGAACCAAAGCTACGAACAATGTCAATGGAATCACCTTTTAATTATAACTAGCTAAATAATTAGACACATTTTTTTTTATTTAAATTGGTACATTCATTCAAATTGCCTGCCAACTATTTCCTTTCATCCATAAGAGGAGGCCTGTGCATTGCTAGTCATCAGATGATGATCTATTCAAAAGCTATGGTACCACAGGCAAACACATAAATACACACAATAAACTTATAACATTTCTCTTTTTTCGTCGGGTGACTATCAACAAGCTTCCTTGCCATATCAGTTATTCAGTTTATTTATTGTTTCATAAATACATTGGAAGAATGGTTCATTTTATATTTTACCGCTATGAAACCCCGGGCACTGCAACATTTAACAGGATGTAAGGAGGACATATTAGTAGAATTATCAGGAAGTGGAATTCTTTTGTGACATTTTAAAAACCAATAGACATTTCTCGGCACTGTCGTTCAGAGCAACAATTACACTTTAAGCGACGGCGGAGTGAAGTTGGGTCTGGCTGCCTCCGACCTTAATTCCCGGGGGCGAGTGCAGCGGTGTCTTAGAGGTACCGACAGCAAGATATTTTCTATATTTGACAATATTTAAACAACAATAAAGGAACAACGAATTCGTATATTCATTTAAGATTTTTTTCCGCGGCCTCATACGTGTAGCAAGGGCTTTACTCTATGCAAAACATTACAACGATTCTTTGCTTTTTTGCTGCGTTATAACGCAGCAAAAAAGCAACTCTGTTGTCTTATACTTCTATAGAAGTATAAGCCAACAGACATAATTTTGCAGAAAGAGTAAAAGGAAAATGGATGAATGCGGGGAAAAAATATATACAATACAAAATGTTTTTAATACAGCCGGCCATGATTTTTGTCGGCACTGTCGGTCAGAGCAGCAATTAGGTACAGTTTAAGCATATGTACAGCGAAGCGATGTGGGGTCGGGCTGCCGTCTACCTTAATACTTTGTCGAAAGAGAGGGCAATAGAAATATCTCTCTCCAGGCGGGTGTTATGGCTAGGGATCGAAGTCCAATGAGAGTTGGTTGGAAGTTGTATTTATGCAATCGACTTAGAAAACTTCGTTAGCACGATGCAGAACATGTCAGAATTGTCAGTTGACAGAAGCTACGCCACATCAGCTCCCCTTTGAGACATAAAGCCGGTGACGTATGAAGGATGTGCAGTTTGTGCGGTGTAGTTTCGCTTGCAAGTGCCAGTGCTCAAAGCTAATGTGGCGAGCGAGTTGCTCAGAGCCAGAGAGGCGAGCGAGGGGGCGACCACTTCTAGTAGAGGAGCAGAAGCAGCAGCAGTAGTAGAAGCGGTAGTAGTAGTAGCGTGCAGTCGAGTCGCAGGTAGATGAGGTACCAGGCATTTGTAGATAACATGCAAGGTAGTACATTCGGAAAAGTCTGGTTTGCTGAAGCTGTATCATAGTTTGCAGAGTTGCGTTATATCCATTGTCAGAGGTCACCAACGTAGGAAGAGAGTAATATTAGCAATATTATAGAGAGATTTCTCTCCAGGCCGGTGTTATGCCTAGGGACCGAAGTCAAATGACAGTTGGTCGGAAGTTGTGTTTATGCAAGTGACTTAGAAAACTTCGTTAGCGCGATGCAGATCATGACAGAATTGACAGATGACAGAAGATACGCCACAACTTTCACGACCAAGATTTTCGTAGCGTTACACGGGTAGCCGATAACATGGGGAAATGCGTATGTAACGAAAACTTACTACGAGCAGAGCGTCCTAGCAGGTTCCTTGTCACAAAAGTGATAATTCACGCAGTGCAGCGGTGTCTGAGTGGTACAGACATCAAAACTGGTATAGTATTTATTGTACTTTTGTAATTAATAAAACTCCAATGTTCGACACAATAATTATTGTTCAGAATGAATAAATAAATAAATATACTTTATGAAAGAAGGACAGAAAAGTTTATATTATTCTCTAATAGGTTATTGCCGCAGTTTCACCCGTGTGCAAAAAATACTTCGCCTGTCATTCAAAAGCTGCCTTTTGTGTGTGACACAAGAAGATGATGTACACTCTTCGGTCTATATCTGTCCGTAACTATGCAAAAAAATCACGTACTTAGTTTTCCTTTTCTGTGTCAAAGGTAGCGATCCAAATTAACAAACAGACATATGCAATATGCATTATTTCGTATGTATATTAAGGTAAAAAATTGAATTGCTTGGTTATGGGTAGCTAATATTGCTTAAAACTTCCTCAATATAAAGAGTTAAAGCAAAGAAATTTAAAGGCGTTGGGTAATTTTTGGATTTCAAGATGGCTGATGGCTGATGGCTAACTTTTTTTAAAGTCGTCATGGTCGCCAAATATGAGTTCATATTTGGTTTCGCAGGAATGATATGGTAGGTAGTTATGGTAATAATAATTTTATATTGTTTTATTGGGCTCTTGATAACTTATTTTGTGGTCGTTACAACAGGATGGGCCGTAGATTATAGCGCCAAACGTCGCGATATCGACAGCGCAGCGGCGCAGATTTACATAGCCCGGGTACAGTTTGTCTAGAGGAATTATTATGCTTTTAGTGGAGCATTAACAGCTTTATATAGATTAAAATTGCTGAATTAAAAGACTAGGGAAATGAATACCAAAGTTTATCTTAAGTTTAAGTTTAAATTTAAAGTAGATTTTAAAGCATTTTGTTGTTGGACTTTTAAATTTCAATTTTAAACCGTGTTTATGTAGAACTTACAGCGAAAGATAACCGCTCCATAGAACTGGAACTTCGTTCAATTACTTTTATGGGTTCGTTTGCCGCTGCGGGACGCGAATGTCATCCAGATTAGATCAATGGATTATAGTTCCTTTGCTGTTCCGCGAACTTGTGTCTTGGTTAGATGTGACAATAAATTGTGGTCACATGCACATATTTTCACGCAGTTTCCATTAAAATATATATATATATATATATGTATGTATATATATATATATTTTTATATATATATATATGTATATATACGCATGCAAATACAACAAACCAACACCAAACAGTATAATCCTCGACACGTGTTTCGCCTCTCTACGAGGCATCATCAGGAGATGCAGGAGATGTGTCCGGCGTCCACACGAGACAACGAGAGAGTTTTCTGCGTGAAAATATGCGCATGTGAGCACAATTTATTGTCAAATCTAACCGAGACACAAGTTCGCGGAACAGCAAAGGAACTATAATCTATTGATCTAGTATGGAATTCCGCAAAGTAACGCCTGAATCTATCAATCATCCAGATTAAGTTTATGAGTAACTGCATGTGGTTTATTAATTTACAATTAGGTACAGTCACGTCTGAAAACATCCTCCTCCTCCTGATACGATTTTAAACTGTCCTCTTCAAACATAAGTTTTGTTATGTACAGGTAATTTAATTGTTATTGTGAAACTCCTTGACAATATAAAATTTTAATTTATTACGTACGAATTTTACAGGGTTATGTGATTTGTTTGCATGTAAAATTACATAATTTTTAAGAGTGAGGTCTCTGCAGAGCACACTTTGAGTATCGGTCTCTTACAGAACAGGTAGTTAGGAGACAAATGAAATAAAGCTTAATGTCTGTAGATATGATGGTACTGGTAGAAAGGCTAGTAAGCTGAATGTCTGAATCTTACTACTTAATATCGTTCGTCTTTGTATGTTTATCAATCAATCAAAATATTCTTTATTCAAGTAGGCCTAGTTACAAGCACTTTCGTAATGTTTAACGTAAGGTAATGTTTCAACATTTGCTGCAAGGATTAGGGAAAACCCAGAAAAACCTAATCAGATCATTTAACATAAATATAATATTATTGATAAAATCATCATTTTAAAAATTAAAATAATGAATAAGATAAATCCCAAAAGGATTGTCAATAAAAAAGAATTCTCTTCTTTAATTAAAGTTTCCAGAATTGAAGAATCTAATCTAAGTTTACAACCGAAACGACCGCTACATAAGCTAACCGTAAGCATTCATACAAATAGTGATCCATCAACCATAAAAAATATTATTGACTGATTACCTATATTTGACTAGTAGTACTAGAGCGTACTATGTTCTTCGGTTATAAATACTGTGATCTTTGATTTCAAAAACTTGCATTGCTTGTAGGACCGATGGCTGCTGGGTCAAACACCGCGTACAGGACGACGCAGCGTGGAAAGGTCCCCAAGAACGGGATCTACGATTTCGTTAGGACTGTGGGAAACTGTAGGATGAGGGCGGCGCACTGTCAGACGTTGTGGAGATCGTTGTCCAGCAGTGGTCATTTTTAGGTCGATATGATGATGATGATGATGATGATGATGATGATGATGACGATAATAATGACTGTAGGTGAATGTGCTATCAAACACCTGTTCCTTTCCTACGGGTCAAACTGGGGAGGTCGAGAGGATATGACGCAGGTTTTGGGCAACCCTGCGTTATCTAATAGCGTCCCAGGCGATGCGGTGTCTGTGGAGAGGACACTTCACCCTCACCGTCTCACAATCAGACGCTGTTTAAATCATCCGTCAACATGTATAAGCCCTTATGATAATGATGATGTTGATGCTATCAAACAAGCATACTGAATAGAACCAGTTAACACAGCGCAGAATGCTCTTAACTTCAATTGATTGTTCAGCCAAGGACTCTTTACATTGAAGACTTCGATGCACGCTCGTATATTCAAGAATCGTATATCAAAGTTCAGAGGAGACGGCAATAATAGTCCCTAATGGGTACGTAGTCGTAACTCGTACGGCGAGGCAGGAAATTAAATCTACTGCACTGCATATATGCAAGGATATCCTTGCTGGCATATGAATACGTTTTCCATATCAAATTGGAATTTAATAAGCGTTCGTAGAAGTTGAGATTTATCTTGGCGTATGGTAAAGGTTGTTTTATGTTGAAACGAGATTTATTTGAAAGTAATGTTTTTGTTTTCAAGTTTGGGTCAAAGTTTATTAGAACGTGGTTTCAATAAGAAATCGGTGAGCTGATCAGAAACCATCTAGAAAAAGCTGATTTTTTGTTTACTAACTAGGGCCATACCCTCCCCGCTTCAATTTTGGCCGCCTAAAACCTTCATTTTATATAACATTTTTGACTGATAACGTCTTATAAATCGATGAACGCCGGCTGCACGCACGAAAAAGCATGACTCATTGTCACGTTCCGCCTGAGCCGAGCGTGCAAGCGAGAGAGCGGAACAAGTGATAGAGAGGCACGATCGGCCTAAACGTTCGGCTTGTGAATTCATAAAATAAAGCCTATTTTTCATCAATGTTTTCTTATGACGTTGTCATGTCAAATTATCGTCCGTAATCCGGACATCCAATTACAGGCAACCAGTTATTTTTATAAAGTATTTAAGTTAGAGGTCCAACAAAACTCTAATTTTCCACAGGCATTCACCATTTATTACCTCCACTGGCTATTCCGATTAAAACAAACTTTGGATTACGGAAATGGAGCCAGCCAGGTGGAAACGAAAGTTTTTCTCTGCGGGCAGATAAAACAACTATCTGTTTGGTCTCGAGCTCTGTTATTTATTACTTATTGCTTACTAGCTTCTGCCCGCAACTTCGTCCGCTTAAATTTGTTTATCGCGGATAAGGGTATTTTTCCGTGATAAAAAGTAGCCTATGTCGTTCCCCGGGACTCAAACTATCTCCATACCAAATTTCATGCAAATCGGTTCAGCGGTTTAGGCGTGAAAAGGTAACAGACAGACAGACAGACAGACACACTTTCACAGTTATAATATCAGTATGGATATGTTCAAAAACATACAAAAATATTACTTGTTATGAAATATACTTTCATACAAGCCTTATTAAGGAGAGTTATTACCATGGGACTAATTCGATTTGTGGAAAAAGTGTTCCGGTATATTTATTGATTATATATTTATAAAAAAATGCAATTAATATTATATTTGGGCCGTACAGGATAAGGGCATCGCCCTACTGCTCGGTTGTGGATATCAATTATATTTACCATTTCTTTGAAAGTTTTTTTTAACTTATAGTGGGACTAGCAGTCAATCATATTATGTCCCTCTTCCATAACTGCTAATTGTTACACAAAAGATAAATATTTAAATACACTTTTTATCATTTATAAGTAACACGTATTTTATACCCCTGACCTCTGTGAATTACCAAGTTCGCTCAAGCTAATGTTTATAAAGCCTTCAAGCATATCTAAGACCATAATTTAGTTTCCAAACAATGGGGTTACAGCCCAAACAAACAGGCAAGACCAACAAATATAGATAAATTAAGTGTAGATAACGTTTTTGGCCAGTCAGGGCTATATAATATCAGTGATCAGACACATGCTTAGAGCAATTAACTAATTGAAATGATAATAATAAAAAAATATTGGACACGTATTTTTTCTTTCTCAAAATAATTAAAAGACAATCAGATAAATCGCACCCAAGTGTAGGATTGGGGGCTCGTGACGTCACTCCTAAGTACAATTTGTATCTAGGAGTGACGTCACGCAACAATTTGACGCAAAATATGACTTTTATTTTCTGATTAGGTACGAAAAAAACAAGAAAAAATACGGCTCCGATATTTTTGTTTATTAATTTGCCGGACTAATTATTAAAATGTAGTCATCATCCCTATTGGTATATATTACATTCTAAAAATATTATATATTAATGTTTGTTGTTATGGTCCCTATAGGGTAAAAACCTCCTTCAATCCTTTTCCATCTTAGTTCCTCGCCAAAAAAAGCAAAAAAAGTAGGACTAGAAATGATCTATCTATAACACGGAGTAACTAGTTCTCGCTACGCCCACACCCGAATATTGTTTAATCGGTAAACAACGGGACGTGACTCTATTTCCACCAGAGCAAATATTTTCGAGAGCCTTCGACTACCGTTTGTATTCCATTTCCGCTCTAGTGAAATAAAGACATAGATACATTACAGAACCTTGAAAAGTCAATTTTCCGAATTTCGTTCTTCATAAAACTACGCTCAGTTGGAAATTTTTGTTTCATTTTCGTTTTCTTATTTTTTTATTAATACATCAGTGACTCAAGGATAGAGAGTCACTGATTCTTACCAGGAAGTCGTTGTCAAATAAATGCAATAAACCATAATAATTCCAAAAAATTGAAATTATGATGGAGTAAGCGAGCCAGTTCATATGCCGCTCAAATATCTATGCTATTATAAAGTTGTTAAAATGAAATGTTGATATATGACTATTAAATTAACAAAAACACAATAAAAAACAGGTCAAGTGCGAGTCTGCCTCGCGCACCGAGGGTGCCGTGCAAAATATACGTTACAAACGGGCGTATCTATGAAAATTCAGTGTTAGCAGAGCTCTACTCCTAAGCAAAATGTACGCGGTGTTCGATAATTTTATATTGGTTATTGACTGAGACAGACGGACACAAAATTATACTGTTTTAGTATTTGTTGTTATGGCGGCAACAGAAATACATCTATGAAAATTTCAAGCTATCACGGTTCATTAGATACAGCCTGGTGACAGACGGACAGACAGATAGACGGACACCGGAGTCTTAGTAATAGGGTCCCGTTTTACCGGTTGGGTACGAAACCCTAATAAAAACAAGAGAAAAATAATGTGTCACAGTTGAAGAATATTCATACCCCAATAGGTCATAATTATGGTGAGTGCTCAATATGGAAGAGATTTACAGGCTTGCAATATTGAGTACCGCATCGGGAAATTTGCTCTGAGTTTCAGCGGTAACTGACACACGCGGACATAATTTCACTTAATTAACCAATCAATGACATCGGAAAATGCGTAACTGTTGACTTAATTTTCAGTACAGCCGAGATGCATGATGCATATCGCTATATGCAATGGTATGTATGTACACGCAATTATGAATAGACTGGACATATGTAAGTGATGCAACTGATATCGCGAACATAATCATATTTACTCGGTCGTAAAGATGCGACCAAACCGCCGCTTAAAGGTGGTTTTCCACTGGCGAGGCGAGGCGGGGCGTGGCGGGGCGAGAATTGAAATCGCGCTGGCCCTTTTCCACTAAAATTGTCGTTAATAGCTATCGCGAACCCGCGCAAGCCCTTGCGTGCCTGCCAGAGCTCGCGGTTGACATTATCGCTCGACCGCCGTAGATTGTAGGCTTGGACCTAGATGTAGTGCTGTTAAGTTCATCTTGAATAACACTCGTGGTTGCTGTATCATGTCTCGTGAATTAGTATTATTAAATATGTTTATGGAAGAAGAATCGGATGAAGATACTGCAACAAGAAATAATCTCATAGTGCTTTCAAGAAAACGAACTCACCGTTACTGGGTTCGAAATCATATAAAATATCACAATATGCATTGCGAGTTTCACACTTTGTTTATGACTCTAGATGACCAAAGTTTTGAAACTACCTTCAGAATGTCGAGGCAAAAGTTGTATAAGGTACATGCGATGATTGAAACCCAAAAGATGTTTTTTTATTTACCGTAGAGTATATGGTGTTAATTTCGACTCGATACCTCCAGGCGTTCTTGAGATAAAGGGTCTTGACAGACAGACGGACGGACAACATAGTGATCCTATAAGGGTTCCGTTTTTAACGATTGAGATACGGAACCCTAAAAATGTGACAAAACTACTTTGATTACTGTTAATTTTTTTTTTTATTCTTACGAATATTGTAGTTCACTTCTTCAATATATGCGACCGGAAATGTATAAGTCTTGAAATGCCCTTAACCCCATTAGTTACCCAAATATGGCTCAGTGTGATACCGCCATTAGTATTTACAGTATAACCCTCAGAAACAGAACAGTAAACACAACCCTCGACATTAAGACGCGGTTACCTACGTGAAAACTTAATTAAGCGAAATCAGAGCACATCAAACGGTGTCGATTCAATTACAACACAAACGCGGGAAGGTAAGAGAGGTCACGTATGGAATTCTCGTGAACTGTGGTGCAATAATGTGACTAATAAATGGCATACATACATACATACAATCACGCCTTTTTCCATTACGGGGGGCAGAGACTACCTCCTTCCCTCTTGCAACTTCCTGGCACACAACTGCCGCTTCATCAACATCCTTCCTGTCCTTATCCGTACTATATTATAAACGTGAAAGTATGTATGTAGGGTCCACTTAATCTCAAAAACTACTGGACATTTTTTTAGGAAACTTTCCAGTTTTGTACATAAGCTATAATTTATGTCAAATTTCATCCCTTTTAGGGACGGAAAAGGGGATAAACATTTGTATGGACATTAAATATTTTTTTACGCTAGGAACTTGAAATCTTGGTAATATACTTCACATTTAAATTAGTAAAATATCAAGTTTTAGGGAAAGACATAAGCAAAAATAAATATTTTTATCCGGGAAAAATACCTTTTATCCGCGATAAGGAATCTAAGGTGGACGAAGTCGCGGGCGGCCGCTAGTTCATAAATAAATAAATAGCATATGTAAGAAAAAGATGGCCACATTGTGAAAGGTTCTATTCTTTTCTCGCTTCTATCAAAGGCAACTCAACGAATCACTTGCGAATTAAGCCCATTTAAGCATTATAATATATAGCCATTTTTTTACCATTGAGTCAGTCCGCATTTTATCTCGGCAGGAGCACCATTATCGCCTCCTTCGTGGAGTTGGCTTGGATCAGCCCTTTGGGTGCTATCTATTTCGCATATTTTTGTATGTCCGAAACTGATTTCGCCGAACAGGTTTTGATTTCGCCGAATGTTCATCTTGCCGTTCATTTATTTGTCCGAATCTAAAAACGCATAATTTAGTATCGCCGAATTTTAGTTAGCTGCAAATTCAACCTCTAACAATAAAAAACTGTTGCCAGTAAAGTAGGTTAGGTTAGGTTAGAACTGCAATCCCGAACAGAAGATGACTGCCGCCAGAAAATAAGGTTTTCGGCTTTAAAAAGTTATGCGTAAAGAGCATTCGGCGAAAATAGATTCGGCGAAAACAGGATTCGGCGTAGTAAAATTATGCTTATGGATCATTATGCCTATTCTGATTATCATCATTATCATCATCAACCTGTTGCAGTCCACTGCTGGACATAGGTCTCTCCAAGGGTGCGCCACTGAGCACGATCCTCAGCCACTCTCCTCCAGCCACCCTGCTAATATCATCGCTCCACCTTGCCTGACGACGTCCTACGCTTCTTTTGCCAAGACGCGGTCTCCACTCGAGAACACGACTACTCCAACAAATATCGGTTCTTCGACAAATATGACTAGCCCACTGCCATTTCAGTGACATTGTGATTATACGATACAGATATACATATGACAAAAAAAATGCGTAAACAAGGGGAACCCAGCCCTTTACACAGCAACTATACCACTTTAGTTTGGCAATCATCACTTCAAGGTTATACAAACCTGACCTATTAAATGGATAATGATAAAAACTATACCCCCGAATATCACTTCAAATAACCAGTGAATACAATGTTAACTCCCGAAAAAATAACTGAGCTTACAAACATGTCACGTAGTGTATTCAATATTTCGGAGGCGTCCAAAACTTTCCCTTTCATTATAATGCAAGCGACGCAAACAGCGAAGTTGTACTCAAAACAGATGAACATAAACACGTATTCATTCCGCAGCTAAAGCTTTCCTGGGCATATCTGCGGACTTGCCAAATTTTTTTCGGAAATGATTTCTTTCAAGGATAGTATTTTTAACAGTTTATATAGGTACTATTAGCTCTGGGCTATAGACCTCGCGATTTTGAAAAAAAGCAAAAACTGAATCGATAAAAATATCCCATATATTTATCTTACCTGCTCACAAAACTTCATGAAAATCGGTTGAGAAATGCGACCTGCAAAAGAGAACAGCCGGACAGACATACGAAACCATTTTTGCCCAAGCTAAACTAAAGGATGGAGACGCTTCGCGCTCGCTCGGTCATAAATAACTTTTGTTTTTGCATAAGGATCTTTATGTTTATGACGTAAAAGCGAGTCATCTATATGACTACAACGTCCCTACATAGAAAAATATTTTTTGGAATAAATTTATAGAGGCAACCAGCCTCAAGTATCAGCGATTGAAAAAACATTTTTTTTCATTTCCCATAAAAAAAATATTGATACAGCAGAGATGATTTCTCATCAGATGTAACTCATGTAAATAAAGAAATCTTGACGAAGCATGTTGCAGATTTTCTTTTTGCTTATTTTTATACTTGACGATGCTTGTTGGAGACTTTGTTGCATGTTAATTAGAGTAAAGCAATATTTGTAAATAAAGTGCACATAGCCAAAGTGATACTGCTATTGAGTGCCGATTAAAATTGAGATGTGATACAATTTGGTACAATGGGATTGGCTTTATTAAGCAACTCACAACTTCGTCAGCGTAGGAGAAAAAAATAAAACCCTCTTTGTTTCTAAAGCGTAGTCGAGTGAAAAATATTCTATTAGTGGATGCTCATCAGCTACCTTAAACTAATACGTTTAGCCGTTTTCGCGTGAAACCACAACGACACGCTACAAAAAATAAAAATATTTTTCGATTCAGTGAGTTCAAATAATCCCTTTTTTTATATCTTCAATGTACAGACCTTTCATTTTTACAACTTTATAATAGTATATACTACGAGTAGCATTTACCAGAGTAACTGAGAACTGAGATGTGTAAGACATAGGCTATGTTTTAATAATTGATTCGTCAAAAACTATCAACTCCGTTACACCCCCTCAAGGGATAAATTTCCCCTTAAAATAAACAATATCCAATTCCATCCCAAAATTTAAAATTATCTTCGCACCAAATTTCATTTAAATCCGTACTGCAGTTTAAGCGTGAAACGACAAACAAAACTAACAGACAGGCAGACAGAAGGTATAGTTTCACATTTATAATAGTACGGATCGAATCGCGCTGTAGAGGATCATCCAAAATTGCTAGATCCCGATTCACTTGTGCAACGTGCAACGAGTCTCCTTATCACCTACAGCTATACGAAATGATCAAAGGTATTTCCTTAGAATTCAAGC
Source organism: Hedya salicella (assembly GCA_905404275.2). NCBI lineage: Eukaryota > Metazoa > Arthropoda > Insecta > Lepidoptera > Tortricidae > Hedya > Hedya salicella. The sequence continues at coordinate 10,411,309 of FR990115.1, forward strand.
CATAATTCATGGTTAAAAACAGTAATTTGTAATACTAAGTCTGTAGAAACGGCCAAAATTTCGACTGAAAACAAATGAACAACAAACTGGAATTTATACCTCGCAACGAAGTTGCCCGACATTCTGTGAGTAACGCGGCACTCGGTCTATGTCCTCACCTTACAAATGTACCTACCTGCAGTTTTACAGTATATAGGTGGCTTGGTGCAATGTATTCCTAGCTGGTGCAATTCAGGAAAGGCAGCGGTAATCAAAAATTGAGGATAAAATTGAAGGGCTCTTGGTTCACCGACATAGTTTTGGACAACCAATGAAGAGTACATTTAGGTGGACATAAACTACATTAATGGATTATAACTGGACGCTATTGCTGCTGGATAATGTGTCAATTATTGCATAACAGCGTCCTGTTCCTTTGCTTTTCCACGAAGTTGTATCTTAGTTAGATGTGGATAAATTGTGCTCACATGCAGATATTTTTATGCAGTTTCCCAAAAAAAATACGCATGCAAATACAACTAACTACCAGCACACAGTATAATCCTCGACACGCTCATCAGGAGACGCAGATGATGTTGACGGTTCCGCGTTCAGCCGAGAAGTGAGATCTCCAAAGAAAGTTCTAATTTTGGAGATGAATTCTTCACATATTTGACATCAAGAGCGTCAAATTGTGCAGAAACATCTGAAAACAAATTAACAACAAACTGGGATTTATCTGACATGTAAAGTTGCAAAAAACCTTATAAATATATATTTCATCATTTGAGTATGAGTGTGCATCGCAATGAAGTTCTCTTAAAACGTTCATTGCCAAGCCAAAATGTAGACATTTCCTTACTTACTAAGCTGGCTCGGTGACACAAAAAGGATCTTGGCTTCTGACACAAGAGAACGCTACTCTTCCCTTTTTTGCGCCACTTCAAGCCAATCGGGTACTCCTAGGGCGGTCAAATCTTTGAAACCTTCATCGTTCCAGCAGTATCTGGGGCAGCCCACTGGACGTTTTCCGCTGGGCCGGTCCACATACGCTTTCTTTACTGCACGATCGTCTCCCGTCCTCTCCAAATTACCGAGCCAATCTACCTAGATAGCCAAAAAATTTGTTAGTCAGTGGCCAAAACAAATACTATATGCCAATACGGTAAGGCCGCTATTTTATAGCTCGTACAGAATTGTAAAGGAGCATCAAGCGTAATAGGCAGTGATCGGCACTACCGGTGCAAAACTTTAACAAAACTTGCCAAGCGGACATAAAAGAGTGCTTGCAGCCATGAAAATATTAATATCCAAGATTCCGATATAGAGTTAAATTGAAAACTAATCTGCCTGTAACATTTTTATTTTCCTTGGTTGTAAGTTCTCCTTTATGTCAGGTTTACAAGTTTTGTTAAAGTTTTGCACCGTTAGTGCCCATCACTGGTAATAGGCGTGATTTGGTAATTAATGTGTTAAGTGACATACAATTAGGGCTGCCAGCTTGATTATAGCTGAACCCGGACAAAATCTTCAAAAACCCTGAATATTTGAAGGAAATCGTATTTTTCCCCGGAAATGTTACATTCTATTCAGTTCAATAAGGTTTTCCCTGACATAAGAAGCTGTGTCCGGGTAAAACCAGGACTACAGATTAAAAACCCGCCCGAAGGCCCCCCGGACAGACTCCAAACTAGGACAAATCCGGGGAAAACCGGACGGATGGCAACCCTACATACAATTGTGTTTTTGAATAAAGGAACAATGTGTAATGTTTGATTAAAATTTTAAGAAAATGATTTACTTGAGTGGTTTTGACAAAGAGGACTACCTATAAATTTTCCAGCTCGCGCTACGCTTTTAACTTAGACCACAAAGTTGATAACTTTTTATAGTGCTTTGCACTCGCGCGTGACGATCCGTGAATTAAACTTACTGAACCATTTTCAACGGAACCCTAGAATTTACCAACGTTGAACAACTTTGGAAATTGCATAAAGCGTGAAATCTTGCTGATTAGTAGCCACTATTCAGCAAGATTGAGCGCCGGTCTAGTTTCAATTCTAAATAACATCTTTAACAAGGGATAAATAATTAGATTTTCAATGCAAGCATAAGGTCCTGAAAATTGCAAAATTATTGCTGTAAAATACTAGTTTTTAGGAGTAAGTAAATTCTAGTTTAGTTGGTTTGTACATTAAGCTCACTACAAAGTCATCATACTTTTTTAAATTCATAAACTAACCAGCGATTGACCCCAGTTTTATCTGATGCTAAGTGACTACGAGTCGAGGATGTAGAATGCTAGTTCAATAACAGCCTATTCACTCTTGCCTTGAAGAGAGCCAAATTGTAATTTTCAGGTAGGTCAATTGTTTTTTTAAGAAAAATCAGATCTTTGAAACGGGTGTAGTTTAGTGGGGGCTGCCGCGCACGGGCGCACGGAGCAGCGATAGTGTACCTAGTCTCACTATTTTGGTTTGAGTCTGTCAGTTGGTAAGTGATATCATGCGCCGATTGCAAGCGGATAAAAAGTAGATGGTGCATTAAAACATTTAACGATGTTATCATTGATCAAAGAAATAGTACCTACCTTCAATTAGTTCCTAAACAGCATAAAATAAATACATCTTAACATTTAAATACTGCATTACGATTGCAAAGTTGAATAATTGTAAATGGTCATTCTTTTATATAGATGGCGTTGTAAATATATTTTTTAATGACAAAGGAGCAGACGGGTCGCCTGATTGTAAGCGATCACCGTCGCCCATAGACACTTGCATTACCTGAGGAGTCACAAGTGCGTTGCCGGCCTTTCAGGTGGGAGTACGCTCTTTTCTTGAAGGCTTGAAGGGGAAATATCAGGGGACGGTTTTCCTTACGGCGATTAACAGTCCCCTTTTTCAAATGGTACTTGATAATGATGCAGTCATCAAATTAAAATTGATACTGCAACATTGCTCTTGATATGCTCTGGTGGAAATAAGTTTCTATAGTACCAAACAACATCTGTGTTTGTTTCAATCAATTAATTCTTCATTGTACCACAGCCCGCGCCTATTTCTTACCGCATTGGATGACTTAATTAAAATGTGGGCTTATTACTCGTAATGACTGTTAATTACGAATTTCACTGATCAAATGTCGTGTATTTTGAAACGTAACGTTACGTAAACGGAAAACCACAAATTATTTTCACAAATCAGTTAAACCCAATCGGCTGTCACTAATTGAATGAGCACGCACGTAATTTAATATACAAATACGTTTGCCAAAGTTATAATTACGTTGGATATTAAGTGCTTAATTGGTAAATTAATTTTAAATTTCCTACATCCACTAATACATTTTAAATGCTAAATGTGTTTGTTTTGGTTAGGAAAAAAGCCGTGATTTGTAATAATAATAATAATCAATTTATTTATTCGGACAACATAGGATCCATAGTTTGTTAGTAATTGCTTATAACTATGTTAGTATACATATTTAACTAAGGACATGGTATTATTAACTAAGTGTTGCATTATAGTGCACTCACTTCTTACGGCTATTGTCATCAGAAGGTTGTTAGTGCCGCCACGTATTCTAGATAACAATGACGCCATCTTTTTACGTAAAACAGCACTAAAACTGTTAACTCGTGCTTGGGCAAACATGGTTGACGCGCTGCAAAACCGTGGCAGCCTCAACAGCGCCCTGAAAGCGTTGTTGTACTGGACTCTGCGAACAACAAGCCCACAGGGCACTCGAGTACAGTGAAGTGCAGTATGCTCTAAAAAGAGTTATTTTCACTGGAGTTGTACACCGAGCGAACCTGCGAGCAAGCATATTCGCGCGCACGGCTAGCGCCCTGCGTTCCCGTTCAACATCTAAATCGTCTTTCAAATCATCACTTAAACAGTGACCTAAATACTTAAAGTGACTGACTCTGCTAATCGGATTTCCATTTAACAACACAGGGATTGTCGTGTCCGGAGCTTTCCTGCCCGGGGCCTTAAAAACCACACATACTGTTTTTTTTAAATTATACACAAGTCCGTGAGAGACAGCATATCTTTCACATATGCTAAGTAATTTGTTGAGTGTCCCAACAGATGGAGCTAGCAGCGCCATGTCGTCGGCATAACTTATGTTGTTTACACTGACTCCGTCTATAAAACAACCCGCATGGGTGCCGCTCAGCACCTCGATTAATCCATTAATATACAAATTAAATAGTTTAGGTGATGAAAGTCCTCCTTGTCTTACTCCACATTCCAGTATATACGGCGACGAAAGTGCATTACCCCATTTTACAACATTAACTTGATTTCCGTACCAAAACTGAAAAATGTTTAAAAGATCATGTGGCATTCCAGTCTTTTTAATTTCCCCCACAGGATATCGTAACTGACCAGGTCGAAGGCCTTGGAAAGGTCTAATAGAAAGCAGCCAAAAACCGCAGTCTCTCTATCAGTATAGTATTTGACAGCATGCTTCAACACGACGATGGCGCTCTCAGTGGATAACCCAGGTCGAAACCCGAACTGGGCATCGTGTAATCGCATGTGTTCGTCCAGGCGCGAGTTAAGCACACTGTCAAGCACTTTGGCTAGGATAGTCGCCAGAGAAATGGGCCTATAATTCGACCTGTCAGATACGTCACCTGTTCGGCTTTTAACTATAGGTACCACTAGAGTGCGCATGAGTGATGGCGGTAAGTATGAATGTCCTAAACATAAGTTATAGAGTAAAGCTAGTAATGTAACCCTGGATGGAAAACATAAACCCCCCCGGTTTATAGGTTTGACGTATTTATCGGTGTATCTGTCAGTGGTATCGTCGAATGGATGTTTTTTTTCTGTGGTTGTACGTCAGAGTCTCCAACACGTCGTATTACTTTTTTGTCATCTGTCTTCTACGGTGGCTTGTCATCGACTCCCGTTTTTCAGCTTTGTCCCTATTTTCTAGGCAAGTTCGGTACTAATTCTAAATTCTATCAATATCCAAATTAGTACATACGTAATTGAGTCACTGCATCATGGAGATTGGTCTAGGTCCATGTGTCTGCAAGAAGGTAAATTTATATAATTCGAGAAAATTTCAAACCCTCACCCCAACAGTTTAAAAGGTGACTTGATCAAGAGTGTTTTTAGCTGTGGTTTTCAGCCATTTGAAGATTTGAACTTTATATAATTTAATACCCATACCAGCCATTTGAAAATCATACATAGCGAGAAGGTTGGATGGGTACCGGGCACAGGGCGTCCTGCTGCGCGCGCACCTTCTACGAGTAACCCCTCTTTTACCGCGAGTGAATCGGCCTAATGAAATTCGACTATATTAGGAGGGACAATTGCGGAACAACTTTTACCGAAATCGAAGTAGTCCCATGGTGAGCTAGCAAATATAATATAATATTTATGCTGATCACATAAATAATTTCCCTTACCGAGATCTGAACCCAGGACCGTCAGCTTCGCAGGTAACGTTACTCCAGCTGAGCTAAAACTATAGCCTTTCATAATTTTGCATCGATGGGATGAAGTGCCCTGAACGTTTAACAAGTAAAGTTTTAGTAATTTGGCCTTACACATCAAGCCAAAGCAAGTGTAGAATTCAATTAATTTATTATATTTTATTTCATTGCATGTCATGATCATGATGCCTAGAGACCTTATACATCTCTGAGAAAATTACAAGCTTCAATTTTATATTACTACTGTACCTAACATAGATTTGGAGAATCTGTACATATCGTCTAAGTGTGCCAATTTGTTAATTATTGTAATTGTTATAAGTATAATTTACAAAAAAATACTTAATGTTGGATATATATAGCGGTCACCTCCTGTAAAATGCCGGAAGATTCAGATTCAGATTTGTAAAAGTGCCCTCGTTGCCTACTTTCAGAATAATGTAACTACATGAATTTAGGTTTATAAGTTTTTAATATACTTTTTGTTTTACAAATATCATGATAATAATCACAAGGTCTGGCTCAAGGCACTGGTTCAAGTCCAGTATCGTCGAAAAAATTTTTCATTTGTTTCTGATCTTTGTTTATAATAATAAGTTTTTAATATGTTTTCTTGGAGAACTAAGCATAGAATTTATACTTAGAAAGATGTATTTAAAATATACTGAGAACTTATTTAATACAAAACATTGAAATGTAAACCTAGCTTAAGTCACGATAAATAATATGGCAAGGATTTTGGTTCCTGCATATTTTTTTATGTAGCAATATTGTCTTCATTTTCGGCTCCCAAACGGCGGCGCCCGCTTCCGCGGGACATTGTTATAAATAAATTAGTAAAAAGTGAATAAACGTTCATTTAAGTAAATTTGACGCATTTGATTTACACAGTACTATTTAATATTGTAATAGTTAAGAATCAGGTACTTTTTTAAAGAAAATTACTGAGTGGTTGAGTTTGTTTCGGTTTGCTTCTCAACAGTGATCTCCTCTTGAGAAATGCTGTAGAGTCAGACTTGTAAAAGTGCCCTTGCGGCCTACTTACAGAATAAAGATCATTATTTCATTATTTTATTTCATAGTATCAAAAGGTTACCGAGATGTGGTACGAGTATCTGTTCAATTTAGAAAACACATCTACCGCGGTGTCACTGGTTGTGCAAAAAATAAGATCATAACTTATACGAGCTTGCTACATCCTAGCTTCTAATTTGTTATTCCTATGAAACACAAATTTTTGAATTTCTTTGTTTTTTATGAAAGATAACTAACACCACATTACTGTCTATTGTGATATAGATACAAGTCAAAGCGCAAAGAAAAATACGATTGCTCTCGCACGTGGTCATACCAGGACTCGAACCCGGTACCTCCCGATTACGCGTCGAGCGTGTCAACCCATCCACCAGCGAGCACTGTGCCAATCGCGTCGAATTTATTCATCCGCTTTGACCCATGTACCTATTTTATTTTTTGAAAGGTATATCACAATAGATTCTTATTTCTTACAAAAGTAGTTAAAAACAAATTTTGGAACACTTCGCCTTCAAAACTGTCATGATGATGGAATAAATTGGTATTTAGCCATATATTAGCTACTCGTATAGTTTACCTCTGCTAGTTATTCTGTAGGAAATCTATTCCTTTGAAGAGTGTTATAAAGAAAAACTGTAGTATATTGTTTTGGCAAAGGAGTCATAACTTAGTATTGTATACACAAAGGTGCTATAATTTAGATTGTGATAAACACGTGATAAATAACAAAGCGTGCAAATTGTGCAAAACAACTCACAAAGAATCATGTGTGACATTCATTTTCTCAGTAGAAAATGCATTGTGAGGTAAACCTAACAGAGCTGGGTAACTTATATCAGCTATTTCTATTATCCAGCTACTGAAAAATTGCAGACCATCGCTTAGCAACTGTCCTGCTCGCACACGGCGATTTAGCGCGGGACAGGGAAAATGTAAGTGCGTTGAAAGTTTGTGGTATGGTGTGTTTGTAGGCGGTGTTTACAGAACAAAGAACTGTAAGGTATGAGTTTGACTTATTTTTTTGAATAAAGCATTTATTTCTTAATAACTATGATATTAATTTAAATAAAACAATTTAACGGATTATATCGCGTATATTATCTCATTTGAGTTCCCGACGTTTCGGAAGCTTTTCAGCTTTCCGTGGTCACGGGTTGACTAAGAAAAGATAAATTGTTCTCTGTCAAAGTTACAATTTGTGCAAACTACCTACTTTCAGAAAACAAATAAAGGTGTACATACATGCCAAATTGGCCTGGGGCTTAATTATTTTATTTTAATGATTTACAAAACAGCATTTCACAAATCACTGAGGAGAAAAGAAACGCTTTAAAAACTCCTAAACTACCTCATTACTAATTATAATATTTAAAAAAACAAAAACTACTAAACTTCTTTTTAACAAATAAGATATTTTTGTACCATTCGTAAATTAAGGTAATATACGCGATATAGTCCGTTAAATTGTTTTATTTAAATGAGTAATCTACTAACATCGAACATATTTATTTCAGTGTCATGACATGACAAAATTATAGTATAACGAATCATTATGTTTTAAAACAAGAAAGTAGAAAAATGCATAGGTTCGTACAGTCACCAGTCACATAATAAATAAAAGTGCAAGTGCAGATAAGGTACCTGCGTACCTGATATCAGGGAGATTTGCAGAAAAAAAAATTGAGTGTCCCAAAATTTTTAACGAAGACTTTCCTTATTTACGTTCATAGAATTAAAAAAATCATTAACACTACACTATAATAAAACAGAAATGGAAAATTTGGGACGTAATGTTCCAAAATGTTGCATAGAAAAATATTTCTCAAAGCTTTACGGTATGTATAAAAAAATCCTTGAAAAATGTAACAAACTAAAATGGAAAATTAGAGGTATAATTATTTTCTTGTATGAGCTTCGAATGATTAAACGATTTTGAGTAAGATAAGCCTAAAAAAATATATTTAAATCATAATATAATCATTGATTTGCTAAGAATACAGTACAATGGTGTTAATTGCAATTTATAGAAACACTAGCTTCTCCCTGCGACTTCGACCGCCTTAAATTCGTTTCTCGCGGATAAGGATATTTTTCCGGGATAAAAAGTAGCCTATGTCCTTCCCCGGGACTCAGACTATCTAACTCTGACTAACAGACAGACAGACAGACACATCACTTTCGCATTTATAATATTAGTATGGATATGGATGTATTCTGCCTACATACAGGCTTGCAAATGTTTATAAATATTCCAGTTAAGGGTACAAAATAGTTAACTAATTAATGTTCAATATATCATGAAATTCAATAACTTAATTTTACATGACTCGAGAAAACTTCTAAAACAAAAAAAAAACGAAAAAAAACTAAAAGTATTTTTTTCTGCAAATCACCCTTTAACGAACAACGTCTGTTTTGCAACTATACGGCACACAAAAAGTATGCGTAAGCAGACATATTACGCAGGATGCCTCTTACAACTGAGGCGGTATGTACATTTTGCGGCGTAATTTCAAACTGCGTTGCGCCTTTTACGGCTTTTATAGGGTTCCGTAGACCACTCAATCGTCGGTGGTAGCTTAGCTACTGCCAGCCGCCATATAGTTTTTTTTTTCAGTTGGTTAAGAAGGGAAAGGCGAATTGAATAATACATCGAAAAATATTGACAGTACTTCGTTGATCCACTCTTGCTGGAAAACCTGAACAACTTTCGACTTTATAACATGGATTGGGAATGTGTATTATCCTAAAAAATCTTAATCTTAGTTGCATTAAATTTGTTGGGTTAAGCTGAACTCGCAGTCTGATATTGAATCAAAACCGGCCAAGTGTGATTCGTACTCGCGCACCGAGGGTTCCGTACAAAATATACGCTACAAATGGCCGTAACTATGAAAATCCAGTGGTAGCGGAGCCCTAAACTAAAGCAAAATGTACGCGGTACTCGATCATTTTATATTGGTTACTGCTATAGACAGACAGACATAAAATTATAATGTTGTTATAGCGGCAAGATAAATACATCATCTGTGAAAATTTTAACTATTAGGGTCCTTACTAGTTTTACTCTTTGGGTACAGAACGCTTTAATAGGAGCCTTACCCTCATCAGGACTGCAGATCTCTGGAGAATAATTATTAATGCTTCAGAAGCTGTAAGGCCCTATTCCTAATTGATCGGTTGGTAAAGCTGCTTATAAGAATATTGTCCTCAAAAATAAGCTTTTTTGTTACAATTAAGCTTTGTTTATTGCGGAAGTGACCTGGTAACCGATAAATACATATTGTGTAAGTTATATCAATATTTATTTTAGGAATTTTAGGAAAATTACAAGAAGAGGTTTCAGGTTCAAATCCTGCTTGCAATTTAATACTTAGGTCATATTGATTTTTTCTTTACAATCGAACTCGGAGTTAAAATATTAATTTGAATAAAAATTGAGGTATTTCTTCTTTTATAAATATGTTCCCTCACCGACTAGAAATTCTCTTGCGACCCCGTTGTCGCCATTTAAATATTGGCGTAACCGGCAGCGCGCACCCGCCGAAAATCTCCTCTTCCTCGAGCTTTGAACCTGATAAACTCGCTCCTCGAATCGGCCTAAGCTGTGATGTGTTTGGTAGCAGCTGGTTAGACTGGTGTGATGAGTGTTTGAGGTACTGCGAGAGGATGGATGTACGTCAGTCTTCTGTGTAACTTTTATTAATCTTAATCTGTTTCATAAGTATTCCTTGTGTATATAGTATACAATTGTATCTTACTTTCTCAGTGATTGGGCGTAACTGTAATACTATGTTTAATGAATGAAATAAATAAATAAACAATAATTATATACATTGAAATAAAACAATTTAACGGATATTATCTCATTTTAGTTCCCGACGTTTCGGAAGCTTTCCAGCTTTCCATGGTCACGGGTGGACTGAGAAAAGATGTATTTTCCTCTGTCAAAGTTACAATTTGTGCAAACTAACCATTTTTTTTGAAAAAAACACAAATAAAGGTGTACATACATGCCAGATGGGCCTAAGCTGTAAAGACAGTTACACATGTGCCAGAAGGGCTTAATTATTTTATTCTAATAATTTACCAAGCAGCATTTCACAAATGAGGCGTACTGAGGAGAAAAGAAACGCTGCAAAGAAAAACTCCCAGGCCTCTCATTACTAACTATAATATTTAAAAAACAGAGACTATTAAACTACTTTTAAACAGATAAGATATTTTACACCGTTCGGAAATTAAGGTTTTGCGGTCCTGTGTCTCGCTTGTTCCTTGATGAGATGTATTACAGGATCCCATGCTGGTGGTAGTGACAATCCATCTTCTCTATCGAAATTAGGATGCTTTTTTAATCATTAATCAATAGCCTCGCGTAGCATTCTGGGAAAATATCTTTTTTCTTTGGCAAGGATAGAAGGTTTATCAAACTTAATTGAGTGGTTTGGTTTGTCAATGACATGTTCACAGACTGCAGACCTATTACACCGACGATGCTTGACATCTGCTATGTGCTCCTTCACCCGCGTTGATACACTGCGTCTGGCATGTATGTACACCTTTATTTGTTTTTTTCAAAAATGGGTAGTTTGCACAAATTGTAGCTTTGACATAGAAAAATACATCTTTTCTCAGTCCACCCGTGACCATGGAAAGCTGGAAAGCTTCCGAAACGTCGGGAACTAAAATGAGATAATATACGCGATAAAATCCGTTAAATTGTTTTATTTCAATAAGTAATAATCGCGGAAACAGAAGAAAATAATAATTATATTGTATTGTAGTATCGTCGAAAAATGTTTTCATTTGTTTCTGATCTTTGTTTATAATAATAACGCTAGTGGAGTGATCCACTAATAAATTGCAAAAATTGATTATTATCATGATATTTCTAAAACAAAAAGTACAGTCTTGATAATAGCGCCACCTCTCGCCGAGCAATGGTACCTGTAAAGGTATATGAATAAATAAATCTGCTCGGGGTGAAAGTAACTTCATAGTTCTACACGGCGGCGCTAACGGCTAAAGACTCGGATGCACCATACAGAGATCCATAAGCAAGAACAGATGACAAAATTCGTTGACTACTGGGATGGACGATTAGCTCAGATGTTAGAGCGTGCTGGCCCGGTCTGGCTCAAGGCACTGGTTCAAGTCCAGTATCGTCGATTTTTTTTTTCATTTGTTTCTGATCTTTGTTTACAATAATAACGCTAGTGGAGTGATCCACAAATAAAATGGAAAAATTGTGATTATTATCATGATATTTGTAAAACAAAAAGTATAATTATATTGATTCAGTTTCTTTATTAAGGAACAGCGCCAAAACACAGAGGGCGCTACTAGTGCTAACTAGGTTGTGTTGGAAAATTTCAAGCCACTCACGTGAAGTTGCGATAGCTCAGTTGGTCAGAGCACTTCCGCGTTAAGGAAGAGGTGGTTCAAATCCTACTCGCAATTTAGTTGGTTCCATCGATGTTTTCCATTACAATCAAACTCAGTGTTATAATATTAATTTGAGAGTACATTAAATTTGAAGTTAAGCATTTTATTTAACTGTTTGCTGTTGTTGTTTTTTGGGTAAAATGTATTAATAAGATTAAGATATACTGATGATGATTATTAGAAATGTTTTTTGTATAATTAGCCCATATACACGGTGCCTGCGACGAACGCGAAAGATTTTAACCATGCATTATTTGGGTTATTAGGACAACCCCAGGCTAATCCAGCTTAGTTTTGAAGATATTATCAATTTTCATGTAAACAATTTATTGTGATTACTTCAATAGGTACATTAAGTTCTTTTGATCGCCCCGTTATATTTGTGTTCGTGTCGCTATTGACAGAAATCAAAGTGATGGTTAAGTTCGCTAAAATAAAATCATCCTTTTTTGGAATAATAATCGTTACCATTTTATTAAAAGGGATCATTTTCATAGCGAAACGAAGTTTATACAAATTATTTGCTGAATTTGACTTGGTTCATATAACATTTTTTTTCCAATAGCCTTAGATTGCTTGTATAAAATCTTTTCCATTACTCGCGGGCACCGTGTATAAATAGAAGAAGATACTTTGTATAACTTAGAAGTTACAACTTAACCAACTTGTTGTCTCGTGCAGTCTGTTAGTAAATCAATTTTTATAAAGTTTATTGAACCTACAAGTATGTTAAATCAGGGAGCATAGCAACAATAAAATCGTGAACTAAGTGAAAATAAACAGCAGCCTAAGCAGATTATAGAGATTATCATAATCGTGGTGTTCCAGCGATTTTACGCGCTTCGGAAATTTCATTATCCCTTAGCTCAAATTCGTTTAGGGCTTGGTAAAAACGTAACATTTCAATCGCCGTGACGGTCGTTCCAGTTCTAAAAAAATCACTGTGAAATATCACAGTGACTGTGACGCTGGTTACTACTAAACCACTTTTTTTTAACCTGACTTTGAACTGGGTTTAGTCTGATGATATAATCCGTTTAAATTGTTTTATTTAACAAAGTGATAATCGCGGAAACAGAATAAAATAGGGTTTGATCTAGCCAGATCAAACCCTATTTTATTCAGCCTTACCAGTAATCGGATTCAGTGAGGAGCGCAAACCCACAAAGGGGAATGCATTCACGGCGACTTAAGCTGAGAGAAAATCGCCTACAGTGGTATGGACATGTTATGCAGAGGAATGAAAGTCATGTTGTGACAAGAAGGGTATTCGGTGCGCCTGTGGATGTAAGATTAGGAGTAGACCAAAGAAACGGTGGATCGGTTGCGTGAGACGACATGAACAGGAAGGATGTGAGTCATGAGATGACGGGTGATAAGAGGTATGGAAGAAAAAACAGACTGCGCCGACCCCAAATAAATGGGATAAGGCCAAGCGAATGATGATTAGATTTGGTTGGTGGGTTGATTGAAGTTGATCTCGTCGGGAAGTAGCTGATCAGAGAGCAAAGAGCACGTTCCCGGATATATTGATCTTTTTGGAAGCAGCTCCTGGCGAGTGGATCTTCTTAGGGATCGGGGGTCATTGCAAGACTGCCTTTTCATAATTAGAGGGTACTTAGATCAGGGGGGTTATTTGCCTAACGAAATTTTGACACTTCGTATCCGAACAACTGTCATAGCCCATACAAAATCATGACACTTGATTCTGATTGCGAGCATCAAACTCGTTAGGCAATAGGGGGGCAGGTTAACATTACTTACTACAATGTAATCAGGTCCTAATAATGATACACTATCGTAATCTTTAATCATACTTATTGTTTTCATTTCTAAATGCGTTTTGGACGAAGTAATTTAAAATTTCAAACTAAAAATACACTAAATAATAATCGCAGTTCCGCAAGACTCAGGAAAAATATCATTTAGAGTTAAGGAATGAACTACGTGATTTCGTAACGTTGTTCCTTCGTGATTGTTGCGTCTAGTGCCCTGATTTGAACTAGGTGGATATCTAAACTACAAGGAAAAACGTAATGGATTGTAAAAACATATATTATTTTGTACAATGTTTTGATAAACAATTCATAGATTCAGGCGTTACTTTGCGGAATTCCATATTATGTAGGATTAATGGATTATAGTTCCTTTGCTTTTTCGGCTAGTGTCTTCCATCGAAATGCCTGTAGATATTTAGGTATGGCAGAAAAAACATGAAAGTATTTAGAGTGTATGCGGTAGGAATGAGAGCAATACGAAGTAAGCGTGGATTAAGATTTTGCGATAGGATAAAGAACAGTGTGAGAAAAGAAGGGTGAGGAATAGAAGAGGAAGAATTGACAAAAAATGAGAAAGGTGTGACGTAGCGCCTGGAAGGTAGCGAGTCCTGGTTCCAGACGCTAGTACATATCCCTCGATCCAGACGGGATCTGGAGGGTTTCCGAGCTAGCTCAGGTTAGCAAGGCAGGGATTGTGGGTTAAAGCAAACACCGGTTTAACTTATATAATGACAGAGGCTTTTATGCCTGTTTATTCACGTCGATAGAATATAAACTTAGTTCCTAGGGGACTCTGAGTCCCGGCCACACGGAGGGTTAGTGTCCCGTCGATGGGACTGTTAGTATGCGGGAGCAAGGGGCGGAGATCGATACCCTTCGTGGTAAACCACACTCAGTCTCACGATGCGTGAACACACACCGAGCCCGAGGTATGGTTTCCCGGACTGACCCGTGCGACAGATGCGGGGACACACACCGCGCGATAGACAGTCCACTCGGAACGTAAGTACTGAACCTCCCCTGGATAGCGACAAGAAGCGTGCACACACTCCGCCCTAGGGATAGTACAGGACTCAGCGCCGAGTCCCGGGGAGAGCGACCTGATGCCAACTACTTAAAGCGGGAAGGACCTAAGCGTCTCTGAGACGCGGGGGGAGCAGCAACTTGTAAGAACTCGTGGTTAGGCCGCGACCTGCCCACTGGAGCGCTAACAAGCTACCACCGCCGGACGGTGCGCGCGTCGGTTTATATAGCCGCTGGCTAACGGTAGGTGCCGCGCGCTCCCGGCTGGTACGGCGTGGATGCTGGGCTGGCTGCTTGTTATAAAGGTAAGCTTCGGTGGTTTGGGCATGTCGAGAGGATGAGTGAAGGTAGACTGACAAAAAGAATGTATGTCGAAAATATGGATGGAAGAGTTGGTACATAAAGGTGCGACCAAACCGTCGTTTAAAAGACGGTGACGGTGAATCCGTACGGTTTTTACCGCAAGCTCTCCACATCATCATCAGATTCTAGACATGCCTTTTAAAAAGGAAAACATTAATCCGACCGTCACTGCGATTCCGTACCGTCACCGTTTTTTGAGCGGCGGTGTGGAGAGCTTGCAGTAAAATCGGTACGGATTGGACGCGTCACTGCGATTCCGTACTATCACTGTTTTTTGAGCGGTGATGTAGAGAGCTTGCAGTAAAAACGGTACGGATTCGACGCGTCACTGCGATTCCGTACCGTCATCGTTTTCAAAGCGGCGGTGTGGTCGCACCTAAAATTGTGATGTGAAAATATGCGCATGTGAGCACAATATTTATAACATCTAACCATGGCAATAGTTCACGGAAAAGTAAAGCATTAAAATCCAATATCCATACTAATATTATAAATGCGAAAGTGTGTCTGTCTGTCTGTCTGTCTGTCTGTCTGTTACCTCTTCACGCTTAAACCGCTGAACCGATTTGGATGAAATTTGGTATGGAGATAGTTTGAGTCCCAGGAATGGACATTGGCTACTTTTTATCCTGGAAAAATACCCTTATCCGCGATAAACGAATTTAAGGCGGACGAAGTCGCGGGCAGAAGCTAGTCTAATATAAGTCACAGTGATACAGTTGGCTGATCACTGTGATTTTTTCATCGCGATATTATTCATGGCCCTCGTCCAAATTCTTTACGGCAAAAATAACGGACGAAACACTCGATAAAGCTTCTGGTTAATTTAACATGGATTATTATTTCACTCAATGTGGATGGTAAAGTTTGGTTAGGTAATTAACGAAGATTCCTTAAGGAGGTCAAAATTCTAAAATACCTACCAAGTTCTTGGTGGTAATTAAAGGCATATAAGGCAGATTTTACTATTTTTACTCACTTTTTAGGGTTCGTACCTCGAAAGAAACGGAACCCTTATAAGATCACTTTGTTGTCCGCCTGTCTGTCCGTCTATTAGTCTGTCCGTCAAGTTTCTTTTTCTCAGACACGTGAAGGTATTAAGTAGAAATTAACAGTCAACACTGTGTGTGTCTGTGGCCCCTTAAAGCTGTTAAATAATCAAGCTTGTAAGTCTATGCAATCCAAAGATACAGTCATAAAAAAAGTGTTTCCATTCAAATTGCCGTCCATGGAAAACCTATTACTCCCTGCTGTCCTAGAAACATGAAAATTGCTATGAAGGTAGCTCTGATAGCTGATCCCACGAAATAAAGCTGAATTTCTTTTTTTTGTCTGTCTATGTAGAGATCCAATATGAAATGACCTCACACCGCTTATATTTTGCTTAGGAGTAGGGCTCTGCTAACACTGGATTTTCAAAGATACAACCGTTTTTATCGTATATTTCTGCGCGAGTCCAACTCGAACTTGGCCGGTTTTTAGTAATATACTGAGTAAATGAAAGTAGATATCAAAAATGATATTTATAGCTAACACTTTCACTACCAGAAACCCGCTAGGTAAGCGGCTCTTAGTAAGTTTTCGCTACACACTCATTCCCATGTTGTCGCCTACGCGTTTTGCGCTACGAAAATCTTGCCAGCAAAAGTGTTAATACTCGTATATGATTATAAAAAAATAATACTATTTCATAATATTTGCTCATCTTGCGCCACTTTACTCAATAACCAGACATATTCTACATGAAGTTAGTTGTATATCCTTGACTAAAATAAAACAAAAACTTGTCTCGTTTGTAGTTATACGTCTTCAATTTCAACGTATAATACGATTAACGACTGGGAATAAATACCATTTTCTATATAATTTCTTGATTTAGCAAATGCGCAATTTCCGAAGCTTCTTTTCACGTTTTATGCGAAGAAAAACTCAAACAGTTGATTCCGAAATTAATTTCACGAAGTCACAAGCGAAATCAAACGAATATTTTCTTTCACAGCGTGTGCACGGCAAAGCATGAATTATCCAATATGTTCACGCCACTCTTACTCCGGGGACTATTGAGGCATGAAGTCATTGCTTATTCCCGACGCTCGGAACATTCCACCCTCTAAAATTGCTCCCTTTTAAGTTTATGCATTACAGTGTCGCATAAAATATTTTTGATCACGACTCCGATTTTATCCTGTATTTTATAATAATAATAGGGTACATGCATGATTTTTTTTTCTTAACTAAATATCAAAATATCGTAAAAACGATTTCAAAGTGTGAAATTGAAATTTAAATCGGCCAAGAAATATGCAAGATAAAGGCATTTTAAACTACTAGTTAGACAGAGAGGTCCGACGTTCACTGTTACGTCATCGTGCACTCCGGCCATATAAACTCCATATTAAATTCTGTTTTGCTAGAAAGAGATAGAATGAAATGTGTGATGGCTTATATCTTGGTTATTTTTATAGTTATTCGAAAAATTCTTTTGTCTACTGTTCGTTACTCGTACGTGAATGAGCTTTTAATAAAGCAAAAATTAAAATTCATGAATATTACCTATTGTACAAAGATGTACATTATCTTCTGCAACGATGCCTGTGTCGGTTTACTTTGCAGTAACCCCAAATAATGTTATTTATTAATCCGGTACCTACACGCATCGTTCGACCCTTTTGACGACACGTTTGGCTCAGTGGCTTGTACAAAGGCCTACGAAGCTAGCGGTCCCGGTGTCGAATCCCGGCCAGGGCAAGTGTTTGTGTGATGAGCACGAATCTTTGTTCCTGGGCTTTGGATGTTTTCTATGTATTTAAGTATTATACATTTATCTATATATTATGTATATCGTCGCCTAATACTCCAAGTACAAGCTTTGCTTAGTTTGGGACTAGGTCGATTTGCGACGGACCAATATATTTTGACCTGTGCTCTGGAACATATACCTACTTCAGGTGCCTAGTTAACTATACTATTATAAAGTTGCAAAAATGAAATGTCTGTACATTGAAGATATTTTCAAAAAAATGGTTGTTACGGACTATTTGGAGGGAGGATTTTGGATTTTATGTATGTTTGTATGTTTCTGATATGTACTGGGCAAGAAGTAAAATACGGAGCTACTTCTATCAACATTTAATAACGACTGCTTTAGAAGCCAAGTGCGAGTCGGCATACCCGCGAATCTATATAAATGAATATGTGTCTACCTACATGTTTAATACACTACACTACTTCCCCCTTTACTGAGAAGATTTATCTGATTACACTTTGGATTACTGACAACTTGATATTATATATACTTATACCTATGTGATGTAATTTTATAGTAAGTATGCGAATCGGTACATCACCTTAGTTTTATAATCAAAACAGATCGTAAAGAGGGAAGATTAGGCATTATTATTAAGCTGTTGTTCATTATATTCATAACTATGGTTCATAATAATTTATACAATGTTTTTATAAGTTCCAAAGAGAAAACAACAATAAGACATAAGTTTCGTAAAAATAACTTCTTATTTTTTTATAATTGTAGATAAACAACACCTTTCCTTTTGTACACAATATGTTTTTGTTCTTTACTTTATCGTGACATACAAAAAATATGTTGAATATAGCAAGGACTAATAGAATGGGACATATTTATCTCTAAGGATATACTTCCTCGAATCCATATAGGATTACAGGCATGCGAGCGCGCACTGGCCGAGGTATCGGTACCGGCACGTGCTGCATGTCACCTGGAACCTTAAAAATACCTGCCACTCTGGTCCACATTGACGTCGCGTTGTGACTCGCGGTGGGCGCGGAGCCCGGCGGCTGGTGGCGGGCGGTGCCACGCGCCCCCCGCGCTGCTGCACTCCTCTGACTCATTATCTAAACGTGCCCGTAGCTGATTCATGTGCCGAAAAATCATACCCCCCTCTGTCTGAACTTTAAAATTGTTTACACCGGTTTTTTGTATAACGATAGCCTTAATCCACTTTTTACCCTTGCGATAATCTCTAGCCCACACCGAGTCGCCTATTGTGACCTGCCGAATATTTTGGGGTCCACGAGCTAAATTCGTTTGTTTATTTTTTCCACAGTGTCAAATAAACCATCTCTTAGCAAATCGAGTCTAGTTTTTAACCGACGTCCTAGCAACAGCGCGGCCGGTGACTCATCCGTGGTGCAGTGCTTGGCGTTGCGATAATCTAACAGGAAGCGTTGTAAGAATGTGTGCGGTTTTATATTTTCTTTGGTTGCTTTCTTAAGACATTTTTTTATGGTTCGAACTGCTATTTCGGCTTCGCCATTTGACTGTGTCGCCAGTTTGTATGTGGCGTTGTGGCTTCATCACGCCAAATCGGCTAAACAGATTTCCACAATTTTTGGTACATGGGTAACTGGGTATCTCCAGATGGTTATAGGATACTTTTTACCCGACTACGCTGAAGAAAAAACGACGGGTTATGACTTTTTCTCTTCCGCGAACGAAGTTGCGGGCATCTTCTACTGTAACATATACATATATATAAAACTCTAATGATACTCCAGCAAAGATCCTGTAACAACACCAACGTACCTATTCTCGAAACAAACTCTCCGATTCTCTCAGCAATTGAATTATTTTGATTAAACTATAAACAAAGCCTTGATCCCGGTCTGCTGAGAAATATCAGAGATACAGCCCCAAAGGAAACTTATGGTTCTGACTAAGTAATAATTTAATCCCTAGGACTAGGATAGTAACTCTAAGTTCAAGAGCTATGGTCGTGGATAACAATTCGACCTGTAGAGTTTTGTGGCGGTATTCTAGGAAACAAAACCTGGATATCTAAATTCGAGCTGGCTTCAATGCAATAATATACGTAATATACAGGGTGACTTCTAAGTTGTGAATAGAAATATTTTTTCTAAGTCCTAACCTGCCCGTGAACTGCTGCTTAGAGTGATAATTAGGGTAAAGGGATAACATAATCTTTTTGCGGTGAAAAATATTCTAGGTAACGAAACCAGGAAGTCTAAATTCGAGCTAGATTTAATGCAAGAATATACTTCATATACAGGGTGACTTTGAAGTTGTGAGTAGAAATATTTTTTCTAAGTCCTAACCTTCACCTAACAATAGCTTCTTAGAGTTATAATGTAAGTATGGAAAAGTAATAACATAATCTTTTTGCGGTAAAAAATATTTCCTCGTTATTTCATGATAACTGCAGGCGGCATTTGACGTATTAATGAAAAGTTACTACAAGCTAAGTTGGTAAACTTTTTTTACCAAATTGTCAGGAAGTTGTAAATCGCGGACATCCAAATATTAAATTTCGAAAATTGCCTGAAAAGGATCGATGTACGAGTATGTAATACATATTTTTTTGTAATCTAATAGTCTATACTACTATAAAGTTGAACAATGAAATGAAGATATTTTCAAAAAAATGATTGTTATGGACTATTTGGAGGTCACCAAATCGAAGAATATATTTTTTTTATATTTTGTATGTTTGTATGTGTCGTTGTGGCTTCATCACGCAAAATCGGCTAAACAGATTTCAACAATTTTTAATACACGAGTAGCTGGGTATCTCAAGATGTTTATAGGAATAGGATACTTTTTATCCGACTACGCTAAAGAAAAAACAAGGGGTTATGACTTTTTCTCCTCCGCGAACGAAGTTGCTAGTTAATAATAAATATTGTAAATAATCACGATCTGTATTTCTATCTATTTGCGACAGTAAATATAGAGTAGGTACTTTTCTATGTATGTTATATTTTATTCCTTGCGAGTTCATTCATATCACGCGCATCTCTCGAAAAATATTGTCATCGAAATGCTTAGCGAAAAAATACGTAGTAAAAATGTGGAATAGATTTATGTGATTTACATCGATGAACGTATTGTATTTTTATAACTTCCGAGAACTTCCTTCGAAATATATTTGGAACTTCTTGTAAATGTTGTTCTTAAGCCAGCTTTATCCAGAACACGTGCCAATACTTTTATGCCCTCCTAGAAGGTGCCTGCAACATCGTTAGCGGAGGAAAAAAATCATAACACTCTTTTTTCCTTCAGCGTAGTCGAGTAAAAAGTATTTTATAACTATCCGTGGATGCCCAGCTATCCGACCCGTGTACCAAAAATAGTTCAAATCTGATAAGCCTTTTAGGCGTGATGAAGCCATAACGGTACATACAAACATACAAAAAATACAAAAGAAAATACTCAGCGACCTCCAAGTAGTCCATTACTTTTTTTTATTATCTTAAATGTACGACCATTAATTTTTACAACTTTGTAATTGTATAGATATATGAAAATAATATAAATTAATAATAGGGGTTTGCCTTGTGCTTATATCTTTTAAGTTGATTGTATTTGTAACTGGTTATTATGTACGATAAAGTGTTTACATACGTAAATAAATAATAAATATCAGGGACAATTTTACACAAGTCAACTCAGTCCCAAACTGAGCAAAGCTTGTACTATGGGTACTAGGCCACGATATGCATAAGATATAGATAAATTATAATACTTAAATACATAGAAAATATCTAAGACCTTGGAACAAACATTCGTGCCCATCACACAAACGCCCTGGCTGGGATTCGAGCCCGGGACTGCTAGCTTTGTAGGCCGTTCCATTGTACTACCCACTGAGCCAAACGTATCGTGAAATACATACATAATATAAATTAAAGTAACTACACTGAACTCAAAATGAGAAGTTAAGCCTGACACATATCTTTAGTGTTACAACTCGTCGAAAAATATTATCGATAAAATTAGCGTCAAGCGCGAGTTGAATGCGATAGCTTATAATTTTACTTTTATTACCCGGGATATTTTTCTTAGTAGTATATATATCAAATGATATCTCGTTCGGTGTA
This sequence comes from Hedya salicella, assembly GCA_905404275.2. Lineage (NCBI taxonomy): Eukaryota > Metazoa > Arthropoda > Insecta > Lepidoptera > Tortricidae > Hedya > Hedya salicella. The sequence goes on from FR990115.1 coordinate 10,433,266, forward strand.
ATTCTCAAGGGACACGCTGAAATGAGCCATATTTCGAATTAACGATCCTCTGAAGCAAGCTCGCTTGAATTATTTACATAGTTTTATTATAGTGACAATTTATGAAATTGCAGATATAAAAGTTGCGTTTACTATCGTAATTTTAATATTTTCAAGCATTGGACCTAAAAAAGTATTTCAAGTCGAAAACTAAATGGATAACTATTATCTGTACTAACCCTTGCACAGGCAATATTTATCAAGAATAAAAAATATTGAAGAATCGACGTACTTCGTAAAACTTACTATTTTGTCACCCGGAACAAATATAAACTTAATAAAAAACAAACCGACTCCAAAAAAAAGCTAAAAAGTAAAAAAATAACGCCATAATTCAGTTTCTTCAATTTACTTACAAGTAACCGTTTGTATACTCAATCTATACAGAATATACAATTAATCTTATTTTGGCGTCGGTGCCATATAAAGAATGTGTAAAATATTGAAATTTTAGTAAGTTGTGACACGATGGCACCGACTCGAGTTTTATTTTTAAAGTCGGTGTTATTTTTCTGTTAAAAAGTGTATTTATTTTACACTTTTTAGTTACTCGTTACTTAAAAGTGTATCTCATGACGATTCGAACAAGCCCAAACAGGGCTAGGATACATTACTTTATTACATAGATCTGGTGCCTACCTTCCGGCTCCATCATCAAATCAATTCGATGGTACCATTTTCATCAGGAACATTTAAGTGTGTGACTATGAAGTTGCTTAGCTAAATTAATCAAGATATCTTATCGCCACCCTTAAACCATTTATCATTGAGGAGTTCCGATGGCATTCTGTGGTCTTCTTCTTTAGTTCCACTTCACCAATTTACACTTTCTGAATGAAAATTCTTGACTTTATCAATAAATTACCGAAAGCGCTGTACATGTTCCTATAACATTTGAAGAGTTCCCTCGATTTCTCCAAGATTCCATCATCAGATCCCGACTTAGTGCAAACGGGACCAACTCGGAGTTATACCCTTGCGATTAAAAAAAATATATTTAAAATCGGTTCACGGTTCTCGGATATCGATATCGAGTAACATACATACAAAAAAAAATTAGTTCGAATTGAGAACCTCCTCCTTTTTTGAAGTCGGTTAAAAAATATCGATATAGCTACTATCAAAATTCTCAATAATGTAAATCTTTATGGCTGAGAAATGTGTCCGAATTAACTTCTTAAGTGTGTTGTTTTCAGTGCAAGAAAGTAATCATTTATATTTTAGATTCTACAAGCGTTTAGTGTGGTCTATATTGATATAATTTTCAGCAGAGATTAACACGAAGTAAGATAAGTAAATACAGTATGGTCAACTTATCTGTTCAGAGTGTTTACATTCAAACAAATAAATGGTGAACCGGCTCTGTTATATAATTGATATTGTTTATTCTAACGGTATATTCTCTTGCGTTTCAACAAAACAATTATATAGCGTATATTATCTCATTTGAGTTCCTGACGTTTGAGAAACTTTGTACGGAAGTATTGTGTTCACGAAGTCGACTGAGAAAAGATGTATTATCCCCTGTCAAAGTTACAATCTGTACAAACTACCCACTTTGAGAAAACAAACAATGCCAGATGGGTGTAATGTGTAAAGCAGGTACACGTATGCCAGAATTATACTATTGTGCCTATATTTTAACGTTATTAACTAAACAAAAAATAAGACTTATTGTATGTTACTTTTTAGTTGAAAAACGTGTATTTCACCCGTTTTATTTCTCGTTTTCTTAAGTTGCAATGGCATGTCATAGTAATATCGAAGAGAAACTACATATTTTCACAGTTAAGGCAAAAAAATATCCAAAATTTCCATACAGTTTTGAATTTTTCCTTTGTGTTACTGCCTTACACAGTATATGGAAAATGGTAACACTCAAGAAAAAAAATTTGGGACATATTTTATCCTATTATGATTTAAAAAGCGCGTGATTCCGAGCGTAAATACAATAAAAGTCACAGAAAATTGTACATAAAAAAAGTTGAACTTAGGTACGAAACTATTACGTTCAAGAAGCTTCTATCATTCAGTCGAAGCTATGGCTTAAAGTGTAACTCAAGGAAAAAAATAATGCAGAGCAAACCTCATTATTTTTTAGAATCCCTTTTTATCGGAAGTTGCGCCTGAAACCTGCAAAGACTCTGCAACTACGGTAGCTTCGCCACTGCAACAAGTCTAAATCCAGTTTTGTCTACGTTTGTAAATTTATTTCACAGAATTATTCCAGGATTTTACATAGCGTCAGAGTAATTAAATTAAATCTCTGAAGGAATAATATCTTCGTTTGGAGCGCGTCAAAATTCCAGTGCTACATCCAGGCAGCGAGCAATTTCATTAGTTTTAAGTCGTGCTATGGTACAATTTCAAAGCGACGGTTTGGTTGTCCTTTTTGTAAACATGAGTGTTGTATGACAACATTTACCCCTTCGACTGTTTGGTACCGAAACCAGGATTGTAATTTTTTCGTGTTTTTGATTACTGCTATCTAGTGCGGTGGTCTATTGTTAATTTTAGTATTGATTTCGGAATCAGAGTTGAGGTGAACACACAACTTAATAGTGTACTAATGGCAAAAAAGGAGTGAATGAATGAGTGAATGGATTAATTAATACCTAATATATATATTTTTTCCCTGACTTAAGCTAACCTAACCCACCCTAAATGGAAATATTTTAAACGGATTAATATGTCAAGTCGATATGTAGAATGAAATAATATTATGGTCTATTAAATAATTTAACTCAGTCAAAAGCCGGGTGTGTTCAAATTTAACTTGTAAGATTTGACCCACTCCATCATACTAACATAAATACTAACACGGTAAGTACCTATGAAAGCAATAAATAAACTGATAACTGATTACTGAAGTTAAATAAAAGCTTTTAATAAGATACCTCTTGAATTCAGATTCAAGAGGTATGTTATTAATACTATCAGTAGTATCACACATATATACTCGTATGTTTGTATGCATTATGTTTATTTTTTGTAAACTAATTCTTGACTACAAAAACATTGTCTGGAATTGATAGCTCCTTAGCTATAAGACCACCTGTTATCTACCTCTAGTTGTGTTTTGTAAATGCATATACGAACATTTCTTGATTATGTAAGAGCAACCTTTCTTAAGTAACTATACCATTAACATAGAATATTAAAAGCATCCAATTCAACCCTTAATCACTCAAGGGTTTTCTATTTCGGAATGTAAGTTGAATAGTTCTGCGGTTGGCTCCCTTTTTGATGAAAGTGTGTATCAGTGCGATTTCGTAATGTTTGATGAACATGTTGAGTAGGTTTCCATGTAAATATTATGTAGGTAAGTAGTTTAATTTAAATCACCGACACTGTGATAGAAAAAATACTTTTATGAAAAAAAAAACCTATTTGCTTTATTAAAATTGATATCGACTACGTAGAATGTTTTTATATTTTGTAAACACAATATTGTGAGTGAAAAAAACACACATGGGTTGGTGCCGTGACCAGGATGTCCAGGTCATAGTTGCTTTTTCTTTTTTTTTTACTTTAATCTTCTATAAATCATACAAAAAAATATGTAAAAATGTTGGCAGAATCATAAAGTTAAGTTTTCCGTTAGGATTTTCAGCCTAATATGCTGACGTCATAATACTAGGTATATTAAAACTGAACTCATATTGGTGCAAAGATACAGCAAAAACATCTTATCTTTCAAGTTACTAAACGTAAACAAAGGTAATGAGGATTTATTAAGTCTCGGGGCGGTAAAAAGTTTAACAATAAATTCAAAAGACCAGACGGTTCGAGCATAAAAATGGAAAAATACTGCAGATATAAGGAAAGGTTCAACAGTTGTGTGAACTTTTTCTTGTATGAACTGTTACTGTTGTTTGTTGTGTAAATATAAAAGAGAGTAAGAAAAAGACACAATTTGCTCCACACAAGTGACAATCTGTGTTTTCTTTTAACATCATAATACGATATAAGATCACCATGTTCTTTATGAATTTTTTAGGTCTTTGTGGTGCTTTAGAGTTGTTTAGTTTTTAGGAGTGTACTTGAACGCAGACAACAGTCAGCTGAAGTCATTATAATTTTGTATCAATTAATGAGTGAAGCATGGCAAGTTGAATGTTTTTTTTTTAAATGTTAGGATATGAAGTAGAAAAGTGACAATCCAAGCTGCTATTAAGTCTCAAGGACATCTGCAATCCAATGACTCAAAATACGTTGCCAATTCTGGTGGGTTGCTACAGTATCGATACAGACGCGATACAGTATCAATACGCTCGCGATTCACAGAACTCATTCACACGCGATGTAGCATCGATGACTCAGTTCAACGCAACAAATAGTCTGCCTGTCTGTGCCTGCACCCCCTCACTCTTCCTATACCTGATATCACGCGAAACAGCCGAGCGGTAATACAGTGTCGCGTTTGCATCGATGCAGAAGCTATGCTGAATTAAAACAGCGCAACTGCATGGCTTCTGTCACGCGCTGCAAATGCGTCAAGGGGCCACATGCCCCGATGCAGCCTTAAAGTATTTAACCGCTGGAAATAGCATACGGGCGTATTCTCCTTTAGCAAAGTTTTTTGACAATAATTGTCATGACAATTTATACGATAATTCGTCAGTGTCTGTGTATTATTTGTTTGTAGGTTAATTTATATTGTGGGCGTTTGTAGAAATATGAATATTCTTGTGGTATACGTGTTTGCCTACAAACGTATTCAACAATTGTTCGGTAAAGATGCAGCTTGATATCTTCAGAGGTTTAATGAAATATTACTACACAATTAAGCTAAGTCTAAACTAAATGAGTAACATCATTTTGTAGACGAAACTGATACACAATATTATTCGCCTTGACTTATAAATTATTCTAAAAGACGCCAAATTTATATAGTTCTATGAACCTTAGGTTGTTTTTAAATTAAGAGCAGCATAATGAGCCTTTTAAAAAGTTGTTAAATGCCTTTTGGTACCAATATAATGCTATGGATGCAAAAGCCATGCTAGAAATGAGGAAATTCGTAGACGAACCAAGATCACCGATATAACAAACAGGGTAAACAAACTGAAGTGGCAATGGGCAGGGCATATAGTTCGAAGGACCGATGGCCATTGGGGCAGAAAGATCCTCGAGTGGAGGCCGTGTATCGGCAAGCGCAGCGTGGAAAGGTCACCCGCAAGGTGGTCGGGCGACCTGGTTAGGGTTGCGGAGACTCGCTGGAAGCGGGTCGCCTCTATCCAGCCCATGTGGAAAACTATTGAGGAGGCCTGTCCAGCAGTGGACGTCCTATGGATGAAATGATGATGGACGTTGTACACGTCAAGGTGTAAAATTTTGCAGGATACATATGTAATCCCCAGTCGCTAGAAACTTATTACTTGACATTCTATGAAAGTACAAGCAAACTAAGAGATTTTGCTGGAATCCGTTTCAGTACCCAAGCGGACTGCAGGTTTCTTAGACATTGCTTTATATTTTAATGTCTTAATTACCACATTAAGGAATTCAAAACTTGGTGTGAAATATAGCTGCTGGCACTAATTCAACAATAAAGTTTCAATAAATAATAAGTCTAACTTCGTATTATATGATTATCAATCTAAGCTTATAGATTTCAAAGACAATTTTCACTTAAATGTCCCAACGGTTATATGACTTTTTAAGTAAAAAATAAATTATTCAACTCTTTTGCGAGTTTTGTAAATTAGTTTACTTTCTTGATAAGCGTTAATGAAGGTGAAAAATTAAGGTTTCATTTAAACTTAACTAGGATCTTCATCAAGACAAAAATATGAATAAGTTCATTTTAGTCGTCGCAAAATGAAGAAGTAAAAGAAAAATAAGAAGACAATTCTAACATCAGACGTTACGAGTACACACACATATGTTTTAGAAATAATGCCAAAACGTGCTTGCTTTTAAGATCTCTTGAACCGTAATAGGTATGTATTTAGTCAAAAGAATGCATGTATGTATTGCTACAATAACACAATATAACAATATTTTATCATATGTTATTGTTAGGGGTCTCTTGGTCCCAATAGGGTATTTTTCGAGTATGGTACTAGTCTTTCTTGAATAAACTTTTCTTCTAGGAAGATTTAGGAGCTGGAAGACCTGATATCTGAGCCGCACGCCATTGGGCAGATAAAATCTGAGAGACTCCGATGGCATGGACATCTGGCGAAAATGCCAGCTGATAGGGGCAGTAAAAAAGGCTTACGTGAGCCGTCCTAGTGGACGACGAACGGTCGATCGCCCCAGTGACGAAGTGGAAAAGGACCTTCGCGCCCTGCACGCATAGAAATGGGAGCGCACTGGCGCCATCTAGTATCGGAGGCCAAAGTCCACTTTAGGTCGCTGAGCCAGCAGAGTAAGTAGTAAAAAACCCTTTCTTGGCTTGCGCTTGTTCTACCACCTCCTTAAACCGGATGATAGAGCCCGAAGGTAATTCCTTGGGCTCTAAGTAACTATTACCAAATTTCTTCATCCACTCTCTGGTGAGGGCATGACATCCACACCATATATTATGTGCTTTGTTTCTGCTTCCTCGCCGTACATTCTACAATCCGTGCTGTCAGAAAGTCTCAGCGTGGTCAAGAACTCTGTGACCCTGAATCGACTGTGTAGACCCCCCTTACGATTCTGAGCCGTCTTTTCCTATATTGTTCCATAGTCTCTTTTCAACCAGATTGTACTCATTCTAAGAATAGCTTTAAATCGTAATATATTTTGAACCAAAACGCTACAACATAAAATAATGGAAATGTGGACCCATACAAGAAACAGCGACTGCGGACAGTGACAAAAACCAATCTCGTGCTCTTTGATTTAAAATTATCAGGTACATCACCAGGCTCTGCAGATTTTAGCTGTGACTTCCCCTGTCGCGCGATATACCTGGCTTCACCCGTCTCTTTTGCACTGAACAGAATGAAAAGTAGATAGCATTTGTAGCGTGACGTGAGTCGTAAGTGCTAAAGTTGTGGCTGCCAATGCTTCGGTTGTTTTCTATATTCCTTAACCTCCGCCGAAAAAAGAGAGATGTCTAAGTTTGACTTGTGTAGATGTGTGTCTTAACATCTGTGTATCTGTGAATTTGTGTATTTATGTGTCTGCCTAGGGCATCCGTGGCTCCTAAAAAGTCAAAGTGACTTCTTCGATACTATATTTAGCTATGGTTTAAGAAAATCAGGGTCAGCCGCTAGAGAATTATACAGTTTTTTCTAAATGTGTGGGGTATTTTTATTGGTTCAGTAATAGGGATGATGACAAAATTTTAATAATTAGTCCGTCATGTAGATAAATAAAAAAATATTGGACGTATTTTTTTTAAGTAATTACTTAAAAAAGAAAATATAGGTCTCCAATATTTTTCAATTAAAAAATCGAGGAGATACATTGATTCAAAATGTCGAGCCTTAATGCGATTTATCTGGGTGTTTTTTTTATTATTTTGGAAAAGCAAAAAATAAGTGTCCAATATTCTTTTATTATCTAACTGACTGCCTAATTACAATTATGATTTTCATACTCCATCATCATGCCTATTACTTGTTTCGAATATTTGACAGACTTTAATCATCATTTCTTCCATCCCTAAGGCTTTGTCGCACTTGACAGTTTTCCGTACGATTCTAGCCACAGACATTTCTCAGACTAGTGATCTGCAGTATCTTCGTAGCTAACTGTACGGTTTGGATAGATACTGAATCGGAGAGATAATAAAAAGGAAATGCAAACACACCGAACTAAAACTACGGTCGTGTCAAACTGAACAACAGAGATAGCTGCCGAGAGAGAGAAGAAAATAAAGAACTCTTTATTTTTAACTGAATTTATAAAAAGCGGCCAAGTGCGAGTCGGACTTGCCCATGAAGGGTAGCTGTTTATAGAAAAAATGCACTACAGATGAAAAAAATAACGATATGAACAAAAAAACACTAACAGAAGAGCGTATCTCTTCGGCACTTACGTCCTTTTGCTGAGAAGCGCAGTTTTTCGCAATAACTTCAAAACGTTATGTCCAATTATGTTGAAAACAATTTTCGTTGGAAGTATTCATTAAGCTTTATATTTGTAATTTTTTTCATATTTTTTGAACTCACCGTTTAGAAAATAGATGGGGGGACACAATTTTTGCTACTTTCGTAGCGAATATTTCGGAAACTATTCACTAAACCAATATCTTTTTTTAGAAACCTCAAAGTGTTTTTAGAAGTACTGTCGAAATATGTGCCATACCTTGATATTTGCTGAAAAATATTTTTTTCAGTTTCGGTTACATGTATGGAGTGCCCCCCCTAGAAATATATATTTTTTAGGGTTCCGTAGCCAAAATGGCAAAAACGGAACCCCTTATAGATTCGTCATGTCTGTCTGTCTGTCTGTCCGTCCGTATGTCATAGGCATTTTACTCACGAACTATAAGATATACATTGATGAAATTTGGAGCATAGGTGTCGTGTGTTAAGTTGTAGAAATGAAATGTCTAAACATTTAATATATAAAAAAAAGTGCAACGGGCTACGTGGTTTTGCAATCGCATCACGTCAAAACGGCTGGATGAAATTCAACCATTATTGGTACAAGGGTTACTTTAGCCCTGGAGGGGAATTTTGACAATTGAGATTTTACTCTGTCCAAGTTATATTATTGCACTGTAATTAAGGACATATGCCATGCCATGCCATGAGGTTGGTTAATACCTTTGAAGTTACCCCCCCACTGGGTCATAGTAACCCAAGTTTACGGTAGTGAAAACAAGTTTAATAGATTGAAATAATACAATTTAACAGATTATATCTTGTACATTATCTCATTTTAGTTCCCGACGTTTCGGAAGCTTTCCAGCTTTCCATGGTCACGGGTGGACTGAGAAAAGATGTTGGGTTAGCAACATCCAGTCCGTACTGGTGTACATAATATTTTCTTCTGTTTCCGCGATTATTACTCATTGAAATAAAACAATTTACCAGATTATATCGCGTATATTATCTCATTTTAGTTCCCGACGTTTCGGAAGCTTTCCAGCTTTCCATGGTCACGGGTGGACTGAGAATAGATGTTTGGTTAGAAACATCCAGTCCTTACCGGTGTACATAAGAAACACTAAAATGAGATAATATACGCGATATAATCGATAAAGTCAAATTGTTTTATTTCAATGAGTAATAATCGCGGAAACAGAAGAAAATATTAAGTTTAATAGATCTTTAATCAGATTTGTTTTTTTTCTTTAATTTATTATACTTGAAAAATATCTCATTAAAGTTTTGCTGAGTAGATGTATTTAATATTTATGAATTTGTAATTGATCGTACCCTCTCACTCTCTGTCCTAGTTTAAGTACTCGACACGATCAAAGGTTCGGGCAGCCATTATCTTTTTATGTCCGTCCTCTATTTTGACTAGACAAAAGGGTAGTTGCCCCAGACCTTAATAAAACCGCTTTGCAAATATGTCCTATTTGACTGGGTTTGGCGGTTGAAGATGATATATTATATATACTCGGTTTTGTTGTGAGAATAACTTGCCACTAGAATTGGTACGTCAGTAATATATAAGTTGAAATAAAACAATTTAAACGGATAATTATCTTATTTATGTTCCCGACGTTTAGTTCTTTACAGCATCACGCTCTCTCTCTGTTTACTTCACGAGACGAGGTAGGTTGAGAAAAATATATATTTTTCACAACACAACAAAATCGGGCTAAATCGGGTAAAAATATGATTTATTTAATTACGTTTCGTTGGTAATCAGGTCATTTCCTTCAAGACCATGAACGTAACGTGACGTCCGAAACGTCGAAGAATTAACAACGCGATTAAGCTCCGTTTTGTTGTGTTGTTATAATGAGTGAAGATCGTGTAAGTTTAAATCAAATGTATATTATTCTCTGTCAAATTTAAATCTTTAATCTGCAAGTAGGCCTTCAAGGGCACTTTTAGATGCCTGATTTTACAATAAACTGTATAAACATTTACAATCTATATAATGACGTTATAATGCATAGCAATATTAATGCCACAAACAAATGCCTGGGCACACTTTACAGGGAGATGTATATAGTGTCTCCAACTTTTGTGCATTACAAATCTGTGCATTTGTATACTACATATATATATTTTGAATGTTTTCGAGTAAATACAGCGTTACCGTTCTCAGGCTAGAAATATTCAGTCTAAAATAAATTATGTTTGAGAATTTTTTGGTGAAAATATTTCATAACTTGCCCGTTCACATCACGTAAATAGTTTATACAGCTTAATAACTTTCAACGGAAGGTTATGAACATAAAACTGAATTTCCGTAAATATCTCCCTACACGTGCACTTACCATCAAAATGTATCATTCCCTTCCAACCGGCAATTAGGCACTTCTGTCTGAGTATGATTAGTCCAGACTTGCTGGTCATCCTAAAGCAACTTTGTTTTTCCAACAAATTTTTTGAAAGAAATAAGTACGGACCGAAGATTAATGTATAATTAAACTTATCTTAATGCAAAATTTCACAAGGATATGCGAATAACGTTTGCCATGCGAGTAAAGCTGCAGGAAATTCTAGTATCATATAGTTTACAATTTATACATCACCAACTAAATTTAATGGCAAAAAAAGATCCCGACGAATTGAGAACCTACTCCTCCTTTTTTGGGAGTCGGATAAAAAAGTCACTATTAACTAAATTCAATGGCAGTTTGAGTAAATAACATCAATCAATGATCAGGCCACAAGTTACATACAGGCGAATTTCCAGAAATAGCCATTTACATAATAGTCTCACCACATGTGCAATTACATCATAATTTATCATTCCCTTCCGACCGGCAATTAGGCACTTTTGTCTGAGTACAATTAGTACAAAATTGCTGGTCACCCTGACTTAAGCCAGCTTTTTGCTTTTCACACTAAATTTACTTTTGATAGTCATTCTCGTAATTTTCCGCCTAAAGATGTTTTGTTTCCGAACGGTTGTGGAATGATTTTGTTTTTCGTTGGATAATGTGTTGTCTGCATGCGTTTAATGGAGTCTAATGGGTCGGAAAAATGTTATATTTATGTCAGACATCCAAATGTGTTCTGTTTCTTTACTAATGATTTTTTTTCACAAGGCTAAGAGCTGAAATGGAAGAAGTCGTTTATATGTTATGTCGGATTTAATCAAATATTCTTATCGCGGGGGGTGACGCAAGTGAATGTGTAAACCGACTTCAAAAGTCATGACTATCCTAAGTGGGCAGTTTTAGGAATCAGAACGTGTACGAAGGATTTATTAATTTTAAAACAATAATAACGACGCATTGATTTAAACTTACACAATTTTCTCTCATAATCACGACACAACAAAACCTCGAAGAATAATTAAAAACGCAAAATTAGTAAAAAAAGATACGTGTTCGCGATAAAGCCCTCATTGTTGTATAGTGATAGCAATTACATTGTCTCAAGAATTAATCAATGGCCTTTAAGTTACAGACTATAAAAACAGTGTTATGAAAGAAAACAACATTTTCGTGATGGTTTCGATGCCGTCTGGCGTAAGAAGACTGCCTCATTGCTAGTCAGGGTACGGAGAAGCGGCAACCACATCCTTAATATGATAGCTTGTATGCTTGATTGTCCTCTAATGTGCAACCTCAGCCAGTGGACAGAATCATTGTTAATGATAAGTACCCTAGACACTTAAGTTTACTAACACAAAATGGACGTTTGTAAGAAATAAATGAATTGAATTGAATTAAGCAAGCCAATACAGGAGCGGCACACGCGACCAGTGCTTGGCACTTTTGTCACGTCTCAAAAAATCTCTACTAAATAAGCAAAGGTAGGAAAAGATAGTACCTATTTCCTGAAACTTCGCGGGATGACCACCAAAATAATTATAGATCTTTTTCTCAAACATGCAATAAAATATTGACGTTGTGTTCCTTACAATAGACGCCGAAGTCTCACATTTCGGGTGCGACGCGATTACGAACTCCCGAATCCCGAATGAAAAATCCCGAATAAGAGGCTTTTATGATTCTGCTAGGATGAAATGGGCTGTAGTAATATGCAGGTTTCCGTATGAATGTTTACAATTCATAAACATCCATATTGCTTTGACCGCAGTCTTACAAAACTCGGCCAACGTTTCTCTAATATTGCGCGGCCTTCACATTTTGACCGATATTAGGCCAGATTCCTACCCGCAATATGAAACATAATATGGTAAGTGTTATGGATGGAAACCGAGAGTCGGGTGAATTGGTGCGTAGAGTTTGTGAGTTTATGTACTGTATGAGTTGATTTTTTTACAGGCTTTTATTTAACTTGCCATGTTATGTGTCTATGTTAATTTGGGTCAAATCTTGCGAGTTAAATTTGACCCACATCGGTTTCCAATTGGGCTATACTTAGGGTCAATTTCACCGACGTAGTATAAGCCTTATTCCAATAATAAATCATTTATTACACGTGAGTAAACTGATTTTACGTTTCACCAATAATTAACCTAAAGATAAAATGTCTAAACTAGATAATAATCTTTTACCGCCAATTTTGGCTGAGTAAACTGTTAGATGTAGATTAGTATTGTCATTGTCACTGTCAAGTGAATTCAATACTTACTTCACAATTGATGTATTACTCGAATAAATTTAAAAAATACGCTGCACCTTTGCTCAAGCATGGGACAAATTGTCTATCTTACTTGGGTGCATTACGATTTCATTCAATTCATTCGTTCAACGTTACTTAGTAACTATGCGAGAGATTGTTATCCGTAGACTAGCGTGGTGAAATGGAAATGAAGTTAACCATTGAGTAAATCTTTTCTTCAGTTTCCGCGATTATTACTCATTGAAATAAAACAATTTAACGGATTATATCGCGTATATTATCTCATTTTAGTTCCCGACGTTTCGGAAGCTTTCCAGCTTTCCATGGTCACGGGAGGACTGAGAAGAGATGTATTTTCAATAGAGAAGATGGATTGTCACTACCACCAGCTTGGGATCCTGTAATACATCTCATCATGGAACAAGCGAGACACAGGACTGCAAAACCTTAATTTCCGAACGGTGTAAAATATGTTATCTGTTTAAAAGTAGTTTAATAGTCTCTGTTTTTTAAATATTATAATTAGTTATGAGGTAGCCTGGGAGTTTTTCTTTGCAGCGTTTCTTTTCTCCTCAGTACGCCTCATTTGTGAAATGCTGATTGGTAAATTATTAGAATAAAATAATTAAGCCCTTCTGGCACATGTGTAACTGTCTTTACAGCTTAGGCCCATCTGGCATGTATGTACACCTATATTTGTGTTTTTTCAAAAATATGGGTAGTTTGCACAAATTGTAACTTTGACAGAGGAAAATACATCTTTTCTCAGTCCTCCCGTGACCATGGAAAGCTGGAAAGCTTCCGAAACGTCGGGAACTAAAATGAGATAATAGACGCGATATAATCCGTTAAATTGTTTTATTTCATTGAGTAAATCGTTAAATTTAGTTTATACTGGGTTAGCCACTCTCGTGTAAATTGATTGTTGGTGAAATCGGTCCTTACAAAACTAATATTATATTAATAATTTGAGCTTAGCTCTCGAGGTTATCAGTCAATATATTAACCTGGGACAAACAATACAGTTGAGTAAAAATAACTTCGAGAAAGAGGCCGATACAAAAATAGGACTGGGTTGGGCAGCGTTTAGGAAACTTCGTCATTTTATTTTCATCGTCAATAATTTAAGATTCTTCACCTAGCTATTGAGCTTATTAGGCTATGCTCGGAATTTCTCTGAAGGGTCCAAATGTGGTGATCCGACAGAGAACCGAGGTTTTTGATATAGCCTAAAAGATGAGCAGACTGAGTTGGCAGTGGTGCCGTCACGTCAGTCGCAGAACTGACAGCCGAAGGGGCAAACGTGTTCTGGAGTAAAGACCGCTTCTTGGCTAAAGTAGTGTAGAGCGCTCTTCAGCAAGGGGGAGCGACGACAAAGAAAAGTGTCTGGCAGCGGTTGAAAACGTTTTTCTTTCCAACGACTGTCAGGACCGAGTTCAGTGGCATGTATGAGAGAGGCCTATGTCCAGCAGTGGACGGAGATGGGCTGATGATGATGATGATGAATCTGGTAAACTAACATAACCAAGTAAGTTCAGTGAAAATCCACTATTATGATACCATCGAGCTGATATTATGATGATGGAGTCGGAAGGTTGTCATAGGAACTCTCTCATAAAAACGCAAGAATCTTACCAAGATTGGAATTCTTAGAATCGTCTCGCAGAGTATTGTCCGATGTCCTAGAGAAGTACGGTCCGCAAACTGTGCATTTTGCTAGAAATTTCAAATCAAAATCGAATCAAAAATGTTTATTTGCTTCAGTACAGTAGGTATACAATAGGTCTTATATGGGTAATTATAACAATTTCCTGCCTCGCATGACTAAACTGTAGAATTAATAGTTGCCAGCAGTATTTCCGGATCAATGAGACTTTCAAGCCTTCAAGAAAAGAGCGTACTCCCACCTGAAAGACAGGCAACGCACTTGTGACTCTTTTGGCGTTGCAGGTGTCTATGGGCGACGGAGATCGCTAACAATCAGGTGATCCATCTGCTTAAGTAAATGTTAATCATATGTATACAATTCCAAAAACGTGTACTCTTTAAAATCAAAGACACCAAGACTGTAAATGTCTGCATATTGAAGATATTTTTCAAAAAAATAAGTGATACGGACAAATGAAAGGTCACTAAGACGAAAAATATTGTATTTTTTTGATGGTTGTGTGTGTCGTTGTTGCTTCGATCCAATGACGTCGCTGATATCAAAGATTCTCCTCTAATAGGGTGCCGATGTCTTTAGGGAAATAAATGTCCTTGTATTAGCTGATTAGGTACTTTATTACTGTGCCATGTGGACATATTTATGGCAGTAAAATGTCCACAGGGTAATACATTATGAAAAAATAAAATTAAAAATGTGTTGGAGTAATTGCTGCAATGTTTCAGTATAAGTATACGTTGATAGTCCCTTTTATTTTGTCTACAAAGTATATTGCCATATTAATATTATAACATGACACAGACCTCGATTGTATAGCAAAAAAACAATGCGACCTACTAAATTGCAAGCAGGATTTGAACTCGCGACCTCTTCTTTAACGCAAAAGTGGTCTGGCCAACTGATCTATCGCAACTTTACGTACGTGGCTTAAAATTTTCGTACATAATCTAATGAGAACTAGTATCTACCCTCTGTATGATTTTGTTTTCTTAATTTTAAATGCCAAGTACATTAGCCATAATCCAAAACATGCGTATCACGCTTCGTCTCCATATTGCCGTATTTTTTACGCAAGGTGTATGAAAGAAACAAATGAGCAATATGTACGTTTTACTATGGTAAAAAAACAGACAATAGTAAAAGTACATCGCACCAAAAATATTTCATGTAAAATTTCTGGCTGAGACTCACAAGCTTATAACGCTTTCGCTGTAAAAAGAAACTAAAGTCCCTGGAAAAGCAAAGGCCGTAAGCCCTGACTTTACTAACCCTACACCTTTGTTAAAAAAGTAGGACTTGGCTGTTTGGATGAGTTTATGCATCTTGGATGCCAATTTTTTGGTGGGATCTCATTTCTGTTCTTGCGGTTCTTTAGTTTTTTTGAAAATTTTTAGATTTTTGCATTTTTTGAGCTTCACAGCTATTCCGTTTCTCATCCTTGACTCCCTATTCTATATACAGACCTTTGTGTAGGCGGGTGAAATTTACAGATTTATTAAATTTTTGTTCTTTGTGCTCATTAATCTTAGGCATCATGCCTTTCCACATTCTAGAATATCGTCAAGTACCCTAGAGGTTTTGATGAGTGAAAGAGAGAGTGATTGATAAGATAGTATATCATTTCTAGAGGAGAATGTTCAGTTGTGGAATTTTGATGATAAGATAAAAATGCCAAGGAATCTAAGACAACCAAAATTTACGTATGTTATCCATAAGTATAAATATAGCTATAATTAGTCCAGATAACCATTTGAACACTTAGAAATTTTGTACATTTGAAGCTCAGAAATGAAACCGTTGTAAAAACAGGGCACCCTTTGTTGTGGTGGCTAATAATGCCAAATTACTATTTAATGCGGCATAAAACTTCACTTAATACTACTAAATGGAAAAAGTGAAATAAATGTATTTTACTTCACTTTTTCCTTTGTAAATCATAATTTACCCACAGTAAAAAAAAATGTTTAAGAATGTACAAATCAAGCTCTATCCCACTTGACCTACTAAGTTAGTAAGCTAGATTTTGAATTTTTGGTTAAGGTTTAAGCAGTTCCTGAGATATGGCGCTTTAACAGTCGGACAGACAGACAGACAGAATCTCGCCATAAGGGTTCCTTTTTTACCTTTTTGGCACGGAACCCTAAAAACACGCACGCACTGTAAAATCTTATAAACTAATATTTTATTCTCAAATGCTTAGAGGGGAATGCGTCCTTATGTCATATCCTGTGGTTAAATGCTCTAAGGTGTAAACAGAAGGCATCTCGAGGCATAATACCTAACGCTATTAACTTGGCAATTAGCGAGAAAGTTCGCCTTGAATTCTAGAAACTTGTGAACTTAGAGCTCTAGATTAAGATGCGGTACCGAGAAACATCTGCTACACAATTAGAAACTCAGAACGTTGGAATTAAATCTGAAATGTGACATTAAAAACCGGCCAAGTGCGAGTCGGACTCGCGTACCGAGGGTTCCGTACAAAATTTACTCCACAAACGGCCCGTATCAAAAATTTACGCGGTGTTCAATCATTTTATATTGGTTATTGTAATAGACAGACAGACATAAAATTATTCTGTTTTTAGTATTTGTTGTTATAGCGGCAACAAAAAAGCATCGGCAATATCGGTTCAGCGGTTACGGACAGGCAGACAGAGATACTTTCGCATTAATAATATTAGTATGAAAGTATGGATTAGTATAGATATAGTAGGTATGGCCAGATCAATCTGTTGCAGACGTTGTTTTTAAGAGAATAAACCAATAAAGTAAACACACTTTTCCAGGTACTTTTTTTATAATAAATGTATGAAAGTCGTGTAAGTTTAAATCATAACTCCATAATATTCTTGTGCACCCCGACGCTAAGCGGCCATTTCGCGAATTATTCAACGAGTAATCACGTCACACCCCCACGCAGACATAATTAACTTAATTATAATAATATAACACAAAGATTTATCCGTTGGCCTGCGTTACCACAAGAACTGATTAGCCTGTCTTAATTATTGATTCCTCTTACAAACTTCAACCCCTTTTCACCTTAAGGGATGATTTCCGGAATAATAATTATCCTGCTTTCTTACCAGTGTCTCAAACTATCTTCATACCTAATTTCATCTAAATTGGTTCAGTGGTTTAAGCTTGGAAAGGTAACAGATAGACAGACAGAGTCACTTTCACATTTATGATATAAGTATTGATAGTATGGATCTTTAGTATTAATATATAGTATAGTGCACCCGCCGGGACAATGATCTCCCGGACCTTTGTAGGCGTGCGCGGAGCCGAAGCCAGCGCGTAGAGTATACCGCGCGGGTGCTGTTCCTGCCCGTATCATGGGACGCGCACAGAGACAGCACCCGCTAGATGCAAGAACTATTGGAGATTGATAAAATTTAAATATGCTGGGTTATGGGAAATTATGGACAAAATACTGGGCTATTCCAAACTTATAGTATATTAATTGTTACTTTATTAGTATCGATTATTCACGAAACGGACTACGGAAAATGTCTTTCTGAACTGTTATTCTTAGACGCTCGTCCCATTATAGGGTAATCGTGTCAGTCAATATGTGTGTGTATACTTAGTAAATAAGTAAATACTTTCTGTAGTGAAATAGGTACATGTTTGGTATACAACTACAGCAAAGCAAAATAAGCAATATTAAAGCGATGCAAAATATCCTATCAAGTCACCTTTCGGACATTAAAAACTAAATGAAAATCGGTTTGCCTGTTAACAATTTTCCTCCTTTGCAAACAACATTAAACGTGACATTGAACTCTGAGAGATTTATATTTTAAGTAAGATGCAAATCTCAGTAAACAAATACAAGATAAATAAATACCCAGGAAGTAATCCAAGGGTTCTTAACAAATTTGCACAGCGAAATGATTTTTGCAAATGAGAATTTTATTTGCCACGACATCTTGAAATAAAAGGAAATTTTCATAATAGACGGTTTTCCATTATTTATCTTGTCTTTTTTAGATTTGTCTCTAAATGTAATTGGAGACATTTTCGTATGAAACGAGGCTTAATGTCTATTTCTTATTAGATTGACGACCTCCGTTAATCCCAGTTGAAGCGTCCATTATAATCATAATGTATTTAGTCTACATTTAGTAGCGCTTATGCGCAATCAACTGTACTTATGTAGGCGTAACCTACACCTATACGATAATATTAATAAGTGAAATCTTAAGTGCTAATATTATTAAGTTCATAAAAATAAAAGTAAACCGAAATAATTTAATAGTAAAATTAAGGCACTTACCAAGGGCTGTAAAAGAAAGAAAGCCCGAAATCGCAGGTCTTTGTGACCCGAGCCGCAGGCGAGGGTTGTAAATATGCGATAGAGGACTTTCTTTTTTAATGCCCGTGGTAAGTACACAATTTTAAGTATTTACCTGGTTATAATGTGAGTTTTACCGCATGTTACGCATAAGGGTTCCGTAGCCAAAATGGCAAAAACGGAACCCTTATACTTTCGTTATGTCCGTCCATCCGTCCGTATGTCACAGGCATTTTACTCAAAAACTATAAGATGTATATTGATGAATGGGACATAGGTGTCTTGTGTAAGCCCCTACTTAGTTTGTCATCAATAAGTAGTCATGAATTAGAAAAAGTATAAATTTAAAAACATTGGAAAAGTAAAAAGCACTAGTTCGCGAAAACCACCTTTGCGCACGCTAAACAGCTACGTAAAGTAGCAGTTTTTGAGCAGCTGTATTAAAATAATATATACATTTCTAGGGGGGGCGCTACATGTAACGGAAACTGAAAAATAATAATTTAGCAAATATCAACGTGTGGCACATCATTCGACAGATCTTCTAAACAAAATTGAGATTAAAAAAAAAACTTTTAGTGCATGTTTTCGGAAATATTCGCTCCGAAAGTAGCAAAAATTGTGCCCCCCCCCCTTCTTTTTTCTAAACGATATGTTCAAAAAATATGAAAAAAATTATAAATATAAAACTTTATAAATACTTTCATCAAAAATGGTTTTCAACATGATCGGACATACCGTTTTTAAGTTATTGCCAAAAAACTGCGCTTCTCAGCAAAATGACTTAAGTGCCGGGGAGATACGCTCTTTGGTTAGTGTTTTTTTTCATATCGTATTTTTTATCTGTAGTGCATTTTTTTGGATAAACGGCTGCGGAACCCTACATTGAGCATGGTCCGACATGCTCTTGGCCGATTTTTTGCATAAACGGCTGCGGAACTCTACATTGAGCATGGTCGGACGTGCTCTTGGCCGGTTTTTTTTTGCCGTGATCGGCGTAGAAATATATTATTTAGGTACATTAAAATGATGGTATAAAAGTAGAAAACATGGGAAAATTTAATATAATATTACTTAATTAGAATTTAATAACATAACGTGCAATAAATAACAATACCAGGTCAAATAATTTTACTTATTCTAAACATATTTATTAATATAAATTGAATTTATTAAAAATGACATTAATTGAGTAAACACACAAGTGTGTTTACTCAATTAATGATATTTTTCTCTCAATGTCAAGCAGCCAATTAACAAATTTCAAATAGCATTAGACACTTATATCTAAAACAGTATGAGAAATGGTAAACAACAGGCGACATGTTCCTGTGGCGGATTTAGTATAGAAATTGTACTGGTGTTCTACTTGTGCGCTGTGTGACATATGAGTCTATAAGATCCTGATAAAGCAAGCGAAATAAGAAACTACTTTATTATTTTAAGTACGGTAACTTACTTGTAACTTGTTTTATGAGCCCTTAAAGATGGGTGGGAAAGTCCATTTTTAAAGTATGAAAATATTAATAACTAATAATACCCCTTAATAATCCATAAAATGTATGGTAACTTTTCGATAAACGCAATTTTTAAACATCGTCGCAGAACAAAGTTCTTAATTTCCCCATTCAAGGTACTAATCGTGTGACGTCACTAAGCTAAGTAGGCTTTTTATAGTATGAAGCGTTTTTTGGGAAAATCCAAAAATGTGACTTTAACATAGTTGTATCTCGGGGAGTTATTATAAGAGTGAAGTAGTTTTATCACCAATATCGTGTTATAATTGAGAGGTCGTTTTACAACAGAAAAAAGTTGTTAAATAGCCTATTTAAACCTTGTTTGTCAGATTGTAATGAAAAGGTGTCCTAAAAAATATAATTAATCCGTCAGTTAGGTTACATTATCAGAAAATATTGGACCCAAATTTTATTTTTTGACAAAAAACAAAAAAATATGAAGATATAGCCCGTTAAAGTTCCCCGTGAAGTCACGCCGTGCGACCATTTTTGGCAAGGCATGACGTCATGCGTCCCCTACTCCTAAACTTAAATTCGCTTTATCTTTGTCTTTTTTTGTTTGGTTGACAAAAGAAAAAATACTTATTAGAATAATATTTTATGTACCCAGGAAAAGAAAGAAAGAAAGAAAATACATTTATTCGAGGGCATATTTATACAGCAATACAAAAAAAATAAATTACTAAACTAAGTATGCCCCGAAATGGTCCCACCTCCACATAATGCTGGCTCTAAAGCCAGCGCTGATCTTCCGGTGAGACCATAGGTAGGTAGCGCCACGGAGACAGGAAACTACTCTATTAAGGAAAGAGGTGCCAACCAATAGGACACCACTGGGGCATTTACCTTAATCCTTTTTGAAAACGATTGACAATAACAAAATAAGCAAGCTCTGCATAAACTTTACTATCCAAAGTATCCAAACCCTTTGATGGCTCCCATACTTCCGCATAATTTAGCCATCGTTAAATTTACATGTTGAATATTCGGGTCTTATAACGCTTTATGCGCGTGTAAAAGTGGGTGAAACGGTAACCAATTACTTAGCACCTCGTAAATTTGACGCACGAGGCGGTAAAGTGACGGAATGTGTACAAGATGACTTACAAAGCTCTTTAGATTTATGGACAGGACTTTCTAAGAAAGCGTTTGCTATAGGATAAAATGGATGTCTTTTACAGGTTGTGTGGCATAGTTTGTGTGGTTTTTTTTAAGCTAGTTTAGTTTGCGTCGGTAAAAAGAAAGCCTCCTTTTTAACTCAAAAAAGGACACCTCCTTTTTTGGGAGTCGGTTAAAAACAGGCTTTCTTTTTCTCGTTCTCAACTCGGTTGTATTTCGTGTCTTTTTTATGGTTATTATACCTCAGAACTCTGTCATATATGAACAGATTTAGATTTTTTTAGAGGATGTGCTTCTAGATTGGTGTATAATTTTAGTTAAGATTCGATGATTCCATGAGGTCTTGAAAGAACTCCTCAAATATTGTAAGTAAATAAATACATATAGCGATTTTGCCGTTTTCAGAAATATAATCAGCATTTGCATACATAAAGTGTAAATTGGCGAAGTGAAACCGATGAAAAAGACCACAGAAAGTCATTGGAACTCCTCAACGATAAGTGATTTACGGGTGGCGACGAGATATATGTCGAATAAAATAGACTATTAAAAAAAGTTTTTCTTTATCATATGCTACAAACGCATAGCTTTCTTTTTCTCGTTCTCAACTCGGTTATATTTCGTGTCTTTTTTTATGGTTATTACCTCAGAACTCTGTCATATATGAACAGATTTAGATTTTTTTAGAGGATGTGCTTCTAGATTGGTGTATAATTTTAGTTAAGATTCGATGATTCCATGAGGTCTTGAAAGAACTCCTCAAATATTGTAAGTAAATAAATACATATAGCGATTTTGCCGTTTTCAGAAATATAATCAGCATTTGCATACATAAAGTGTAAATTGGCGAAGTGAAACCGATGAAAACGACCACAGAAAGTCATTGGCACTCCTCAACGATAAGTGATTTACGGGTGGCGACGAGATATATGTCGAATAAAATAGACTATTAAAAAAAGTTTTTCTTTATCATATGCGTTTGTAGAAAAATGAATATTTCCTTAAAATTAGTTTTAAACAATTTCATAAACAGTGGGCCTATGATGGTCGCGTTTATCACGCGATAAACGATATGATAACGCGTCTGTCACTCTCGCACTCACATACGTGTCAGAAGGTGACAGCAGCTATGTCATTTATTTATCACGTGACGGACGCAACCATCATACCTATGATGCGGACCTCCGCAGCTTTGCAATTTTGTCTCCTTTTCGTTTGTCTGAGCCAAATGACGATCACCAGAATTTACTTACAAACAGGCTGTTTATTATAAAGTTAGCGTCAACAGAGTCAGATGGAGAGTGACCGCGTCTATTTCGCTTAATTGGCTTTCGGCCAAACTAGATTACCCGGGGTATCACTGCACTCTGCAGTTTATAGCGACGAAAGGGTGGTTTCGTAAACAATTACCGCGCAGTTGTTTAATTAAGCTGGATATTGTAAGGTGTGTACCAGATTGGTACGTAGTTTGGTAATTAAAAAAAATTAGGGTTCCGTAGCCAAATTGCAAAAAACGGAACCCTTAGGGATTCGTCATGTCTGTCTGTCTGTCTGTCCGTCCGTATGTCATAAGCATTTTACTCAAAAACTGTAAGATAAGATAAATATTGATGAAATTTGCAGCATAGGTGTCTTGTGTAAGCCGCTTCTTAGTTTGATAGTTAAATAAAATATATACATATACTTCTAGGGGGGGGCAATCCATACATGTAACAGAAACTGAAAAAAAAATTTTTCGGCGAAAATCAATGTGTATTTCGCAGTTCTTCTAAAAACTCTTTTAAGTTTCTAAAAAATATTGGATTTAGTGAATATTTTCGGAAATATTCGCTCCGAAAGTAGCAAAAACTGTGTCCCCCTCCCTACCTCTATTTTCTAAACGGTATGTTGAAAAAATATGAAAAAAATTACAAATAGGTATATACTCTGATCAGATTGGTTCAGGAATGGGTTCCATATTAGGTAAAAAACTGGATCAAAATATATCAAACTTCTGTTATCCGAACATAAATATGAGTCAATTGTGTGATTTACTTACAAAAGGAAGTTATAATAACAGAACTACCTTAGTGATAGTGATTATGGTAGGAAATACTTATAATGTAAATAAGTCTTGTGTAGACAAAATGATGTCAACAATAAATGATATTGAAAAATCTGGCATAGGTAAAATCATACTGTGTGCACTACCATATTCTCAGAATATGCCATATTACTATAACAATAGAATAGCACTCCTAAATTCAATGATGTACAATGCCATATGTTTCAATAAAAAGACACATTTCTTTGACTTAAATAAATTTGTCAAGCGCTTCACGCTAATGTCAGAAAGAAATATCTTGCAAAAGAAATATATTTTAACCATAGCAGATCTTTTAGCATTTAACATAGAACCGAATAAATATAATACCACATTAGCTAGTCCCCAGTATGCCCATAGTGGTAATAGATCCATGCCACATTTAAACTTAATTGTAAGACAGCGGAAACACCTTTGAATATTATCATTATTCACCAGAATATTCAGGGTTTTTCCAGCAGGAAATTAGAAATAGGTTTATTTTTAGATAATAATAATATTGAAGTTATGTGTATTACTGAACACTGGCTCAAACAGGAACAATTACTTTTTGATTTTATTAACTTTAAGTTAGTCAGTGTCTTTGCTAGAAAATTAGCCATTCATGGGGGTTCTCTTATAATTGTTAAAAGTTCCATGAAATCCAAAGAGCGAGAAGATATTGTTAGATTATCAATAGAACGGATTATAGAAATTGCTTGTGTAGAATTAGAGACCTATTTAATTATATGTATTTACAGACCACCTTCTGCTAATTCCCATACATTTGAATGTACTATGGAAAATGTCTTAAAAATAGCTTGTAAAGGCAAAAAACATATTATAGTATGTGGAGACTTCAACGTTAAATTACTTGAATCGAATAGTAACACTGTGAAGTTGTTAAGTTTGCTTAAATCTTTTTACGTGGTTAATTTGTTTTTTGAGCCAACCCGCGTGGGAATTAGTAGTGGAACCTGTCTAGATAATATTTTTTGTGATTGTAAATGCTTGGATAAGGCAATATTTAAGTCCTTTAATTCAGATCATAGAGGTCAGAGAGCATCTTTCCCAAACACTTTCTAAGAAATACCACAAACTATAACATACAGACCCATACCTAGTTATCGTTTAGAACTATTCAAAAATGAAGTTCATAATGATCTATGTATGTTATCCTTTTCACATGATGACCTAAATTGTTTTTACAAAATTTTATTTGGCATAATTATTAATAATTTTAATACTCATTTCAAAATGAAAACTATTTCTGGGTCAAAAACGAAGTTTAGTGAATGGGCTACTGTCGGCATTCATAGAAGTAGAAATAGCTTTATGAATTATATGGAGAGAAAGAGGTAAACAAGAATACTGATTTCCTGGACTATGTCAAGAATTATTCAAAAATGTTTAAGAAAATGCACACCATAGCCTCTTAGGCAAATTATATTAGTTCTTAACTCAAAATATCTGTCAATAAAGTGAAAACTGTTTGGAATATTATTAATAGGGAAGCTGGTAAAACAAAAACTCGCAATAGTCAAGTCAACATTATGACAGGAAATGGTCAGATTATGTCGAACCACGATGTTGCCTCGGCATTCGAGGATTATTTTTCCAACATTGCAATTAATACTAAAAGATATCTTCAATCATCTGCGACCGAAGCCCATTTGTTACTTAATGTTAATTTTAACAAATGCAATGTAAGCTTTGAATTTAGTCAAGTAAATTCAATAGACGTTATTAAAACATTTAAGTCACTGAATTTAAAGAAAACAGAGGATTTATGGGGAACTTCAGTAAAAATTGTTCATCATATCATAGACTCAATTGCACCCTATCTAGCCTTGATTTATAATAATTGCATATCAGAGGGCGTGTTTCCAGATCTTATGAAACTTAGCAAAGTAATACCTCTTTTTAAATCAGGTGACTTGAGTGACTTGACTAATTTCCGTCCGATATCTATACTACCTGTATTAAGTAAAGTTTTCGAAAAGTTAATGTTGATGGATCTGCTGGGACACTTCAATAGAAATAAACTCCTGAGTAGTAAACAGTTCGGTTTCACAAGGGGACGTTCCACGGCTGATGCAGCATCTGTACTCATTAAATATATTTACAACATCTGGGACAAATCTTGTAATGCAATTGGAGTTTTTTGTGTGGCCTTTCTAAGGCATTTGATTGCGTTGATCATGGAACACTCATTTTGAAATTAGAACATAGCCTGTCTATAAATGCCTTAAGCCTTATGTCTTCATATCTCAGCAATAGAACACAAACAGTTGTTGTAAATGGAACGCAATCCAGTGGAGCTGCAGTTAAGCTAGGAGTGCCACAGGGCTCTATATTAGGGCCATTTCTATTTTTGGTTTATATAATTGACTTACCATCTATAGTAGAAAATCTTTGTGATATAGTACTATTTGCTGATGATACACCATTTATTTTCAAAGTTGACCGGAAAGAAACAGACTATGCCGAAATTAATAGTGTACTAGTTAAAGTACTTGACTGGTTTAATATTAATAATCTGGTATTGAATGCTAAGAAAACGAAATGTGTTAGATTTGCTGTACCGAACGTTAGAGCAGTGGATTCTACTATATCGCTCAATGGTGAATGTTTAGAAATGGTGGATAGGGCATTATTCTTAGATATAACACTGGACAAGAACTTGCAATGGAGTCCCCATTTAGCAGTACTTGCCGGTAAAATGGGTAAACCCATCGTTTAAGGCTTTGGCCTCTGGCTTTCTTCCCTTCAACGGTACCTGTCACCATCAGCTTTTCTAAATTGTCGGCATCTTGGCGAGCCACACGGCCAAAACACTGAAGAATCCGATGAATGATAGGCGTTATTCTTAATTTAAAAAGATCTACTGTTAAAATACTAGCCTGTCCGTCTCGTATTTGTATTTAAAATACTAGCGTGGAGGTTGTAATATTCTTAATGTGCTTCTGCTTTACAAAGTCCACAATATCCAGATTTTAGAATATTGATAGATAGTGGATATAGTAATGTACCTATCCCTGTCCCGATAAATAAACACATTACCCTCTATTGCGTTGCGCACTCGGGTATCAAAGGGTTTACGACTTTCATCTCTTTCATGTACGACGTAGTCCACCTTTTAGTTGGTGATAATTATGTAACATTTGTCTAATAATTAAATGGGAGTGTTATATATATTGCTATTCAAATAAACTACTGTTTTCTCTCCTGTCGGCGGTAAACTTGATTAGTCCAAATAGTTGTACAATGGCCTATGAAGCTGGCGGTCCAGGATCCTGGTCAGGGCTGGTGTTTGTGTAATAAGCATAATTGATTGTTCCAGGGACTTCAGTGTTTTCTATGTTCTTAAGTATTATAATCTATCTTTATACACATCGTCGTCTAGTACCTCGTACAAGCTTTGCTTAGTTTGGGACTAAGTCGATTATGATTGATGTAAGATTATCCCTGATATTAACACGTCTGGCTCAGTGGGTTGCACAATGGTCCTCAAAGCTGGAGGTCCCGGGTTCGAATCCCAGCCATGGCAAGTGTTTGTGTGACGAGCACGAATGTTTTTTCTTGGGTCTTGGATGTTTTCTATGTATTCAAGTTCTGTAATTTATCTATATAATTATGTATATCGTCACCTAGTACCCATAGTACAAGGTTTGCTTTTTTTGGGACTAGGTCAATTTGTGTAAGATTATCCCTGATATTTATTATTATTATTAACTATTGTCTCACTCACTTACTCATTTCTTATGGACGGAGATTAATACAAAATAATCACTATTTCATGTTTTTTTTTTTCATACACACTTTATTCTGATAACTAAGTACAAACACAACGAAAAAATAATTAGCCAAATGAGTTTACGAGTGCTGAAGTAATGCGCGAACATACATTTTCTTCAATTGATTTTTAATTATTTAGAAGATTGAAAAGAAGATTTATTTAGTATCGACACGGACGCTAAAATTTCCCTACAAACAGCTATTTATTCTGACGTGACCCAATTAACGGCAACAGAGCCAGCTGGTGAACGACCGCCATTGTGTTTGTTCGACCAAACTACTTAGTTGGTTAATAAGTTCTGTTACTAGGTTTTTTGCAAATAAAATAAAATGACGGTATTTTTTATATAAGCATTTCCTCTCTTAATAATTTTAAACACTGGTTCTAGATCACTTTTAACAAGACATTTTCATCAAATCTTGCGCGTAATTGCAGCGGTCGTATATATCTCGAAGCCTAATAGTTAGCAAAGAAAGTAGAGAGACTAAATTTGAGTAAATTGCATGTTTTCTTAGTTGGCAAAAACTAGGCTTTAAATTGATGTACGGTAATAATATAAATATTACCGTATTTTTTTTTTATTTACAAAAACCTTAGTAACGGAACTTATTAACCAACTAAGTAGATTATCCGAAATATCACTGCACTCTACAGTTTACAACGAGGAAAGGGTGGCTTGGTAAATAACTACCGCGAGGTCATGATATTTGTACACTCAACGCAGAATTTTGTAGTTTAATAAATAATTACCGCGCAGTTGTTTCATTCGGTTGGATCGATAGATCAATAGATAGTAGCTAAAATAATCTATCCCCGTGGAAAGATGGTCAAACAAGGATCTTTAGAAGATACCTTTGGCTTTACTACGGTATAAAAGAGGGCCGATTGTCGAGAGGGCGTTGTTTATCTTCTGGTTGGTGACAATTATTATACACTTAGGGTAATAGTTCAACGGAAATACTTTATATTATATTGCTTTTCAAACCAACTTACTATTTATTGATAGTTTCAGGCGTTACTTTGCGAAATTCCGTATTATAAGTGTCCAACAAACTGCCTGTAGAACTAAAGGAAATTGATAATGTACGTTTTTTTCTAAGAAATCTGAAAACGTAGCTCCTCGAGCACTCATTTAATACAATACATATTTTTTTCGAAATAACATACGAGTACAATACAATAAAATGTAGCTATAAATAAATATCAATAATAAATTTAAGTAAGAATATGAGACTTTAAATAATACTAGAAGGCGCCCGCAACTTCGTTCGCGGAGGAGAAAAAGTCATAACCCTTCATGTTTTCTTCAGCGTAGTCGAATAAAAAGTATCCTATAACCATCTGGAGATACCCAGCTACCCGTGTACCAAAAATAGTTGAAATCCGTTTAGCCGATTTTGCGATACATAAAATCCGAAAAACATATTTTTCGTTTTAGTGACCTCCAAATAGTCGGTAACAATCAATTTTTTGAAAATATCTTTATTAAATATATTTATTTTACAACTTTATAATAGTATAGATAACATAAAATATTTTGATGTTATTAATAATTAGCTTCTGCCCTCGACTTCGTCTGCCTTAAATTCCTTTATCACGGATTATATACGGGTATTTTTCCAAGATAAAAAGTAGTCTATCTCCTTCTCTGGATCTCAAACTATCTCCATACCAAATTTCATCCAAATCGGTTTAGCGGTTTAAGCGAGAAGAGGTATCAGACAGACAGATAGACACACTTTCGCATTTATAATATTAGTATGGAAGTATGGATAAAGGTTTATGACTATGACTAGATTAATGGATTATAGTTGCTTTGCTTTTCTGCGAAATAGAAAACTGCGAAAATTCAATAGAAAAGTACAGAACGAAATATAATCCATTAATCCAAACTTATGTCTCTCTTCCGTCTCTTGGTCGGTCGAAAGCTGAATTGTTCCAATAATAAACGCGATCGTCAGAATTTCGTTACAAACCAGCTGTTTATTGTAACGTAACCCAGTTAGGGGTAACAGAGCCAGCTGGCGAATGGACGCGCCTATTGCGCCCCGTTGGCTTTCGGCCAAACTAGATTACCGGAGTTATCACTGCACTCTATACTTTATAGCGAGGAAAGAGTGTCTTGGTAAATAATTACCGCGTGGTCATGTTTAGCGTTTATCGCGAAAACTGTAACTACCCGAATTACTGAAGGAACATAGCCAAAAAAGCAAGTTATGGTAACTTGAGATTATGTAATAGTGTCATTTAAATAATTATGGTCATTGTTTGGATTTAATAAATACGTTGATTATTTTTTTGTAGTTGATAATTTTACCTAGTTATTGTTTTCATAAGTTGATTTCTAAACGTTTACATAAACTTGCATTTAAGTGTTTAATAATTTCATTCTTATCAAGTAATCTAAGGGCACCTTGCAAACTTCGTCCGCAGAGGAGAAAAAATCATAACCCTCTTTTTCCTCAGCTTAGTCGGGTAAAAAATATCCTATAATCATTTGGAGATACCTAGCTACTTGTGTACCAAATATAGTTGAAATCCGTTTAGCTGATTTGGCGTGATGAAGCTGTAACGACTCATACAAAAATACAAAAAAAAAAATAGTAACCCCGAAATAGTCCGTGACAATCTTTTTTTTTTAATCTCTTCAATGTACAGACTTTTCATTTTTACAACTTTGTAATAGTATAGGCCATTCTTACATCTATCAAGCCTGTGGTCGCGTGTGCCGTTACTGTATTGGCCTACATAGCCATGAAAAACATTGTTTTCCGACATGACACTGTTTCAATAGTGTGTAAAAGACTAAGAGGCCTTTGATTGAATAGTATAAAATAGAATAGGTGTTAATATTATAATGTAATCTTTGAAAAACTCTACGTCCTTTTATTGACGTAAGCGTGTATGTGACACTGACGTTTGTGTTCGTTTCACGTTCAACGATGTATTCCGACTAAACACGATCGTGAATAGGGAATATGCATAATCTTTTCTTTTTGCTTTATTAAAAACACATTCATGTAACAAACAGGGGAGAAAAATATTTTTTTGGATAACTATAAAAATAACCAAGATGTAAGCTATGAAACATTTCGTTCTATCTCTTTCTGGCAAAACAGAATTTAATATGGAGTTTATATGACCGTCGTAGACTGTGACGTAACAGTCTATGTCGGACCTCTGTCAAATCGTAGTCTAATTCGTAGTTTAAAATGGCTATATCATGAGTATTTCTTATCCGATTTTAATTTTAATTTCACTTTTAGGAATAGTTTTTACGGTATTTTGATATTTTGTTAAAAAAAGCGATGAAAAAATTTCACGCATGTTCCCTATTGGTGGTCATGAGGTGTGGTGGCTGTACATTGCTGCTGCAATTAACTTTGTGAGAGAATAATAAAGTGTGGTTGGTCCGACAACATCAATACAACTGCAAGAAGCTGCAGCGCAACTATTCACACGTAACCACTACGTCACGATTTTACGTCGCTTCGTTGTCGTGTGGTTTTGGTACGTCTGAATCGTCCAAATTAAGATAGAACAGAGGCTAGAGAGTGAATTGGAGTATTTTTTATCCCGGAAAACTGTTTGGATTCTGAAGGTCAAAGAAAATAGTAGGCCACGCGGGTGAAGTTGTGGGAAAATTCTAATTAAGTAACAAGTAAATTGCAATACAAAACCGCCACCCGCAGAATTGCTACAAGTTTGAGATTAACGCGTCAACTTGCTGCGAGACTAATTAATTAACAATCTAATACTCTAACTAGCGACTCTGTTGCTAAGAGATAACACGCAGACTGAGGTGCCCGTACCAGTCATACCTACGATAAAATAACGACGAATTAGGTGGCAAATTCATGCCATTTTGTACACTTTGATGAAGTTTACGAGTTTCTACACTATTATAAAGTTGTATAAATTAAACGCCTGTACACTTAGGATATTTAAAAAAAAATGATATAGATATAGACTATTTCAAGGCCACTGCATTGTGTTTATTTTTTTATTTTTTGTATGTGTCGTCGTGACTTCATCAAAAAAGCGAAACATATTTGAACTATTTTTGGTACACCCGGTAGCTGGGCATCCAAAAATGATTATGGAATACTTTTTACTCGACTAACCTACAGAAAAAAAAGGGGTATGATTTGTTTCTCCTCCGCTTTTGCAATCCGTTTATATTGGTCCTTTTGACGTGATTAAGCCGTAACGATACAAACAAACATACAGAAACTAAAAATAAGAAATCGATTCAGTGACCATCAAATAGTCCGTACCACGTCCGTATTATTTTATTGACAATATCTTCAATGCACCTACAGACATTTCAGTTTTACAACTTTATGTAGGTATACTTAGAAGTTTTCCAAATTGTATTTTTGTTGATTCTACAAATTTATTCTGATGTGTAATAAAGTGTTACTTAGAATTAGTGTTGTATTCTATTAAAACACCAGACATTTTCTTCAGCATTTAAACCTAAATTTAAAATATTTACTAAGTACTGCTTGCTAAAATCAAGTAATAAGTAAATTGCAGTACAAGACCGCCACCCGCAGAACTTGCTACAAGTTTGAGATTAACGCGCCAACTTGCGAGACTAATTAATTAACAATCAAATATTCTAACTAACTAGCTACCCTGTTGCCAGGAGATAACACGCAGGCTGTGAGTTAATTTTACATACGAAAAAACAACAAAGAAAATATTTTGTTATGTTAATTGATTCGCAGGGGGAGAAGATACCGGCTAAGCCTAGTTTGGGACCCAATGGAAAACTGCATAATATGTAAAATTTTATTTTGTCTGGATTAACCTTTTCCTTACTTTTATTCGGATAATAGAATTATATGGGTGTGAGGCGTGGACAATGATACAAAACCGGCCAAGAGTATGACGGACCACGCTCGGTGTAGGGTTCCGCAGCCGTTCACACAAAAAAATGCACTACTGAGAAGCCCAGTTTTTCGGCAAGAACTCAAAAATAATATGTTCGATCATGTTGAAAATAATTTTCGTTGAAAGTAGTTATTAAGCTTTATCTTTGTACTTTTTTTTCTGCTATTTTTGAACATGAGGTTTAAAAATGGAAGGGGAGATTGACATAATTTTTTTATTTCGGAAAAATCATAAAACCTTTTTTTTTTAGAAAGCTCACAATGTTTTTAAAAGTACTGTCGAAATATATGTTTGCTGAAAAAAAAATGTCGGTTACATGAAGGAGAGTTAAGTAGCCCCCCCCTAGAAATATTTTTTCTGTTATTTAACTATCAAACTAAGTAGCGGCTTATACAAGACACCTAACACCTCAAATTTCATGAATATACATCTTATAGTTTTTTAGTAAAATGCCTGTGACATACGACCGGACATGACGAAACTATAAGGGTTCCGTTTTTGCCGTTTTGTCTACGAAACCCTAAAAAAGGATAGGGAATTACTGCAGGCCTTTGAAATGTGGTGCTGGCGTAGGATGGAAACATTTAGTTAGAGAGAAAAGTCACAAGTAACGTAATACTCGGAAGGGTGGGGGAAAGGAAGAGCTTAAAAATCGATATAGAGTAGAAGAGGGAGAACGTTTGGTCACCTTATATGACACGACGCTTTTGTTACTAGCATCGTAGAAAGATTGAAGGCAACCGAAGAAGGGGAAGGTCAAGAGCCAATTAAAGAGAACGTTGAGATCATGTCGTATAGGGAGATTAAGGAGGTGGCCCTTGATAGGGCGAGATGGAAACAGCTTCACGCCATCAGCTACACCGACAAGAGTTTGATGCTTAAATTTAGGATGAAACTTTTTCATTTTTTTTTCAAATATCACAACAAAATGAGGTATACTCGCATCTAGATATTATTAATTGAAGTATGAGTACTTTGGTTGGTAATTATTAGACGGTTTTAACGTTGCGTTACGTTACGTCCATGGTCTCAAACGGAAAGCAAGAGTTCCTTCATCATCATCATCATTTCAGCTATTGGACGTCCATTGCTGGACAGTCCGGATTACCACATTCGCTGGAAAGAGGCGACCCGTATCCAGCGAGTCCCTGCAACCCTGACCAGGTCGTCCGAACAGCTTGCGGGTGGCCTACCCATGCTGCCCTTGCCAGTACGCGGTCCCTCGAAAACCTTTCTGCACCAACGGCCATCGGTTCGAACTATGTGCTCTGCCCATTGCCACTTCAGTTTGCTTATTTAGCCGCTTCAGTTACCTTGTTTGCTATGTCGGTGACCTTGGTTCGTCTACGAATTTCCCCAGGGGTGCCAAGAGTACCTTCGTGGTACCTTTAATACTGCCATTTTGCCGACTTCAAAGAAGCCGGCGTCGAGGTTTCAGTCTAAAAGTTATGGTTTTGTTTCAACTTAACGATTTTTGCTAAAAAAAATAGGTAAATATTAGAATGAATTTTGCGACGCTGTTTGAAATTATTTTAGAACTGACCAGTAACTCCAGAAACAAAATACTGAAAATGAAAGTTTAAATTTGATAATCTGAATTGAACGGGCTTAGGCAAATTTAAATCTTCAAGACGCTTATTTTACGTTTTTATAGTCGGCATTTAAAATAATTCTATTTTAATCCTAATATTTTAATAGCAGACTTACATCAAATTCGGTTCTATAAATTATTTCTAGTTGAACTGTTTGAAAATGGGATCTTTATGAAGCTCATTGTCGACTCCTTACTGTTGTCAACAAAACATTACCTATATAATGTAGGTACTAGAAAATGTTCAGAACGCTGTTCGCGGAGGGGGAAATAATCGTTTCTAATAAAATTGCTCAAAAAGTGGTAATTTTCGTAGCCGTTTAGCGACCGCAAAGTTCATTTTTGCAAACTAGTACTTATTACATTTCCATTTTTTATTTATTAAATCATACATACATAATAAAGAGTTTTTACGTTAGATAATATATTTTTTTAACAAACTTTAGCCATAGGTACATAATGTGCAAAAATACTTAGAATTGCAATGTTTGTAGTAACAATATTAAGATTTCCAAAACAGTATTTATTGAGTTAGCTGAATGGCCAGGGTTTTTCGTAAACAAGGTATATAGATATAACGCCTCAGTAAACCTAGCCGTTTTTGCTACCGCAAGCATGAATTTTGTATCGAAATAAGCGTTTTTGTTTTCATATTCCTAAAGTATTCTGATATTACTTACGAATTATAAGAAAGTGATCAATATTAATTATTATTTATATTGTAAATAACTTATAGACTTACTTATTGTTTTGATTATTAATAAAATATTTTTTTTCGTGTTAGCTAAAATAAACTGATGAAGTAAATAAGTTTGTATACATTTTTTTCTTTGTTTTCTTATTATTTTCTCGCAAATGAATACCCGCACGGAAATGTCATTTTCGCTCTTCCTGAGCTCTGCGGCTCGTGGCAAGATCTCTCAGATTCGTGATGTAATGACATATTTTCTGCACTTGCATCAAAATATACTATTATAAATACCAATTTAAACGATTAAACATAATTAATATTGTCGACAGTAACCCTAATCCATCATTTTGGTTGAAATTTGCCGCACCTATGGCACTCAACCATAATCGCTCTACCAAAAATGATACCAAATTTACGATCACTGTGTAACATAAAATTGAAACTTGAGAGCTATTTAGCTTAATTGCAACATGGTATCCCTTTTGATAGTAAATTTCAAAGTTTTAAAGCAGTTATTGCGGGGGTTGCAGGAAGGAAGTTAAGTTTTAATCTATAATAGCAGCGAGTTGGTAATTAAAGCCGACTAGACGGCGACAGCGCACCTAGGACTAGTGCGGGGCTGTTTTGTAACCTGGCAAACCTCCTTTGTTTAATACTGGCCAGTAATCAATTGCATCGGAATAATTTTAGTTCCACGATTGTTTTTTGTTTATGGAAGACAGGTCCCGTGGTTTGAACTTGTGCTGCGCCAATGATGAAAGTTCTAAGATTTAAATATATTACTAAATAATGTGCTGTTGCAAAAGTTTGAAACTATAAAAACTGTATAGTATTTGCATTACTGTGTTGGATTAAATATCCACAAGGGCTGCCACTTCGTAGGTTCATTTTGTATATAGTTATTTTTCTTTATTATGCTGTAAACTCAATCCAAGTCTTATTTCGCTTTCACTGGGCTTAACCATGAAGAAATAAGGCTTGGATTGATTTGAAACAACCATTAGTTGGAGCATTGTTACAGCCCTTTCTTCTCCGCTTTCCTCCTAAAAACCTATCTCCAGACTTCAGTCACATTTCGGTCGACCGTTGCATGAAATGCCTTCTTGGAAAGCTGGATTAAAAAACTGGAAGGGAAACTGAATCTTCACAACCGTTGCACCTCCCTGCATAGATAAGGCCAGTGATTTCCGTTTATTGCCGCGTACTGACTGAATCCCGTTTAGTTTAAGTTTTTATTTGTATATAGTCTATTTTAATTATATTATATACATTACCACGTCCTATCTTTTATTCCTGTCGTCTAGCCGGGCTATAATTTCTAACAGTCATTTTTGCATGTCATGCATGAAGGCAGAATAGACAGCCATCCACGTCATTCTTGAATGGCCCGATTGGCCAAGTACCGGGCACACATCTCGAAACTACGAGATCACTCCCAGACAACATCAAGGGTCTGCTAGACTTCCTGGTAGAATTGGGTTTGCAAGAGTAGTGACACCAACCCATCACGCAAAATAGGCGCACGATAAGACGTCAAGTTGCAGAAAACTAGCCTGCGTATATCCTATCCCTATATCGATACCTAATATGAGTTTCCGCTCCCAACAGTCACCGGTCTTTGTTGAGATATTTGGAAGGCCTTAGACCAGCATTGTTTTCGTGCGTACAGTTCTCCGTGGCGCTACCTACCTATGGTCTCACCGGAAGATCAGCGCTGGCTTTAGAGCCAGCATTATGCTGAGGTGGGACCATTTCGGGGCATACTTAGTTTAGTAAATTATTTTTTTGTATTGCTGTATAAATATGCCCTCGAATAAATGTATTTTCTTTCTTTCTTTCTTTCTTTCATTGGCTGACACCACGTTGAAAATTGAAATGTGCTCTCAATTGCTGTGTAACAGCCACAAATTCGCCGCTTAAATTCCACTCTGATCTAATCGCCAGTTCCTAAAACAATACGGAATTCCATTAGTCCGAGATATCCAATTAAACTTGTCGGTATTTCGCAAAAACTCTAATGGAATTAATAAGCATAATCGATACTGGGTGCCGGTGTAGGGTTCAGCAGATTAAACGTCGAGTGGCAAAGTTGGTCGAGGGCGCAGAGATCTTGGGACAGAGGTTTCATTTGGACACCCTACTTGACCTGAAATTGATTTATATTTTAGGTAAAAGCAGAAGGGACTTCAATAAGACCTCTAATGATGAAGAAATCGGTTGACGGATCGGCTTATGAATGTGGACATTGTCGGAGGAAATCAGATTGTGGTCTCATTACCAATGAATTTTGAGTTTGGCTGTCATTAACACTGAAGCAGGTCACACTTGATGTCAACAGCGACTGCCCTGATTATACCAATTATTTTATAGTGTTCAAATATTAACCAGGCTTAGTGGTAGAATAATGGGTAGGCATTTGAATTTGGTACGCTGCTGTAGGCAACAGTCTAATTCAACAAAGTTTCGAGTTTGACTGTTAGTGCCAATGAAGCGGCTCGCACTTGACGTCTACTGCAACTGTCTCCATTTGTTACATTATTTTGCTTACACCTATTATTTGGGCTAAGTGGTAGTACTGTACGCAGCATTATGCTGCGGCAGACTACTGTAGGCGACATTCTAATACAACAGAGTTTTGAGTTTGACTGTTAGCGCCACTGAAGCGGGTCGCACTTGACGTCAACTGCAACTGCCCAAGTTACAAACGAGGTTTTAGCTTATTAAATTAGTTTCAGTATAAAATGGTGTGCAATGGTGCTTATTTGTGGATTTCATCGATTAATATACATATACACAATCTAATCAAAATTTTGAAAAGGTATCTGTACTAAATTAATAAATACAAAAATTATGAAAAATTCACAAACAGGTTTTGGGCAAAATTTCGCTCCTCATAATTAAAATTAATAGTTTAGTAGTTTATCTTTTACATCATTGTGTGTCGCATCCACTTACAGGCCAATGGAGTCCCGGGCTTTTCGGAGGCGCGCACTGAGCCGATGCCGACGCGGAAAGGCCCTTTCGACAAATAAAATGAAGGTATACCGCGCGGATGCTGTTCCTGCCCGTGTCATGCATGGGATGCGCATAGAGACAGTAACCTGCTAGATGCAAGAACTATTGGAGATTAATGATACCTAAACATACTGGGTTATCGTTATCTGTATTCTGCCCATAGACTGCCACACTTCGGTTAGCTTACTCTGGCCACAATAAGTAAAAACTCATTTAAGACCGTAAGTTACATGATGTTTCTATGGTTGTTATATTACAGGTATCTATTTTAAATTATTTTGACGCGCTATTTTTTTTATTTGATTTGACTTTTGTATTGCCTAGGATAACCTAGATCATAATACCGACCTACCTCATTATAAAAAGCATTACAAAAAGGATTAAACAACCCTTAAAAAATAGTAACTTATTACTTGTGAAACCAAAATAATGTAAATTACCATCCTTGCTAAATAATTGTTAAATATTTGCTGTGACTTATTTTCCTGAAAGTGTTTTTGAATAAAAAGACACATCAGGATTTATCTAATGCTAAAAAACGAAGTATATTTTTCTAGTTTTTATTCTGACATATATTTGTATCTTGTTTTTTAATATTGTTAGTTCATATTATTGTTTTTTTTTCATAATTATTTTTGGAATATTTTTTTGTAACTAATCGATGATCCAATTTGTGAATGCATTTAATTTTGACATGTAAAATGTGATGTATTCTTTGATACGTAATAGTATATCTAATCTTATCTATGTGTTTCATTGATAAAACTTAAAGATAATCTATCCCAGATCGTTAAGAAAGCCAAAAGAAATGTTATTAACCCGTACAAAAGCCACAATCTATTCCAAATACTAAACCTATTTCGCCGTAGCGATTCTACGAACTTTTAGCACTCATTACGAAACAATAAGCAATTTAAGTGCCAAAAGGCCCAAGTTTTTTGATAGGCGATGTAATGAAGGGAAAATGCGCCAGTCACGTACTAAAGAGCCATTTTGGGGTTAAATTTAGAAAGTGGTTTCTTTAGGCCAGTCATGCTGTTAATTATTGTTAACGATTTTTGTTACTTCAATTAATGTTAACTATTTTTGTTGATTAGATTGTGATCAATATTTAGACTTTTTTTCATTAAGATATTCAATTTAAAAGGTTGTTTGTTGTTGTTGGAAATATGATTGACGTATATTTATAATAGTGATTTATTATAAACTAGAAGGTGCCCTGCAACTTCGTTCGCGGAGGAGAAAAAGTCATTACCCCTATTTTTTTCTTGGGTGTAGTCGACTACCAAGTATCCTATAGCTATCTGTGGATACCCAGCTACCCGTGTACCAAAAATAATTATTTTTTTTTGCTAATTTGGTGTGTTATACTTAGCCACAACGACACAAAAAGACAAAAATCCAAAAAAAAAATTCTTCTATTAAGTGACCTTTTATTATTTTTACTTTTACAACTTTATTATAAAACATGTTACGTTTTTCCCAAAAAACGAATGCGTCAAATGTTTTGCATAATCATTTGTACATACGAATCTCATATACAAGAAAAAAAGTATCGCAAAACTTGCGCCCGCCGCAAGCCGATATACAGGAAACCACACAGTGGGCGCCTTTAGAGGTATGAGAGATGTGGGGCTCAACGCCGAAGGAGGATTATTTTGTAGATAATTCCATTTGTTTAGTTACAAAATAATTTTAGTTTTTAATTACAATTACACATCAGTACGGATGGCACCTATTTGGCTAATTCTTCTTTTACTATGTTGATATAAAGATCTAAGTAGAAAGAAAAAAATATTGCGATCCACTGCAGTCTACAGTATAACAGAGACGCTGGTCCGATTAGGTTGCAGTGGATCGCAATTATTTTTTCTTTCTACTCAGATCTTTGTATCAATATAGTAAGGTGCGTTGGGGTAAGATGAAAAACGGGGTCAGATAAAAAACCGTTCATAACTCCCTATTCCGTGCACATTTCTTGGTCCTGGCAACTTTATTGAGAACGTCATTTTGTTGCTCCCCGCCCCTCATTCAGTGCTGTTCGCTCAGTGAGTGTGGTCGAGTGTTATTGGTAATTTTGGCAAGGTGAGTTTTTGACGTTCAAATCATGTTTTTTAATCTTACCCCATGCTTTGTAACTTCTTTTGCAGTGAAGCTAGAGACATTTTGTGTTGATACGTTTGCTTTTTATTGTTATTTTAGTTACCTGTCAACGTGGATATTGATAATATTTCTTATTTTACGAGTTTCTATATATTTCAATCTTGCACTGCCTAATTTTGGAGAGGTAAGACGGAAATACTTATGTTTTTATAGAGGTTTGTTCCCTGGCACACCTTTCCCTTTCATAGTCCACCACAGAACCTTACGGGGGACCCTATCGTATGTTTTTTCCAGATCTATGAACATCATATGCAAGTCCTTTTGTGTAAGTCAGCATTTTTCGCAAAGTTGGCGGAGTGCAAATATAGCGTCCATAGTTCCCCGGCCTGGCATAAACCCAAAATAGTTCTGTGTTACCTCACTTTCTTCTCTCATTCGTTTTGCTATCACTTTCTCCTATATCTTTATACTATGTGACATGAGCTTTATTCCTCGTTAGTTGTTGCAATCCTGTATGTCACCTTTATCCTTGAAGATGGGCACCAGTGAACTGTTGCACCATTCGTCAGGGATTATCTCTTCTTGCAATAACTTATTGAAGAATAGATTCAGCCACTTCCATCCATCTGCTTTCAAAAACTTCCATACTTCCGCTGATATACCATCTGGCCCAACTGCTTTTCCATTCTTCATACTCTGTACTGCAATCTTCACTTCCTCTATACTCACCTCTTTTACCAAACCTTTATTACTTTGTACAGTTTCTAACTCTCCGCTCCATTTATTCTTGTTACATGTAGACTATATTAAAAAAAAAAGACTCACGTGATTGGAAAAATTGTGATCTCTTTTGTTTCGTAGGAAAGATATACGAGTATATTATTGATTAATACTGCGCTGTTTTATTTGTACTCAGTGATTTTAACGCATTAGTTGTAATTGTGCATTGGAAATAAAAATAAAAAAAATGATTAATCGTGTTTTATTATCATTTATTATTTTTCTACCATGAAAAGTAGTATTCTATAGAGAACAGTTTGAGAA
Source organism: Hedya salicella (assembly GCA_905404275.2). Classification (NCBI taxonomy): domain Eukaryota; kingdom Metazoa; phylum Arthropoda; class Insecta; order Lepidoptera; family Tortricidae; genus Hedya; species Hedya salicella. The sequence continues at coordinate 10,473,722 of FR990115.1, forward strand.
CCCTAGTCTACCTCACCTCAAAGTGGGGTAAGATGATATTTCAATCTTACCCCACTTTTTAAACAATCGAATATTAGCGGTAAATAAGAGTTTTTTTTTTAAATGTGAAGTAGAGTTTTAAACTGCTACGTTGCCTTACCGTTGGAATGTAAGCATCAAATATACCAACGGCTCATATAAATTATTTTAAAAACTATATCAGTCTTGCCCCGTTACCTTTTCATCTTTCCCCAAGATTTTTTTAGTTATGCCTGTACTTTATTTTAACTTTTTCAATAGTTAAAGTATTATTAACCGTGTTTTAGTTTAAATATAAAGATTCATATGTTCTCTTTACCAAAAGCATAGCGCCCTGTACCTCATATTATTGGTACAATATAACTTAAAAAAAAACACATCTCATCTCGTATAAAACTCGTTCAATCTTACCCCAACGCACCTTAATTTGAAAAAAAAATGTGTAATGTTTTCACATGAAAAAAATATAAACAAAAAACATAATTCTTTTTTGTTGTCAGGACAAGATTTGTATGTAAGAAATTACTTTTAGGTTTGAAAAAAGATATAGGGGAGATCTTCAAAAATGTATTTCACTACATAGTCCATGCTGTAAAGGGAACAGGGAAGTATAGGTTTCATCTTCTTCCTTAGTTCACGCATGCGAAACCGGGGCGGACAGCCTGTATACCTCCTAATAGGATCTATATCGAAATCCCTAACGTCATTTGTCCCAATATATAGTTTGTCCTAACGCATTTTTTTAATGAAACTGTAAACTTTTCAGGATTGTTATAAAACATAATTAAACTAACCTAATCTAATCTATACGACGATCTTTAAAAAAAATCCTGAAGAATAGACGGTTTTTGAAAAAAATGCGTTATAACAAACGATACATTAGGACGAACGACATTAGGAATTCCGAAGGAGACCCCTACTAATAATCATTGGTAAATGTATTTCTTGGCCACCCTGTATAAACCCGGAAAATTATTCTTAAAATGAAATTCAAATGAAGTCATGTAGGAATATGCAAAACAAAATAGCTCCGAGTTTGCTAAATGCTAATTCAATGTATTAATATTCTAGATTGCCCCAAACAAAGGCATCTGCCGTCGCAGCGTATGCAAAATGAAAATAGTGGAAAGTTAATCTCGATTGAGCGTTTTGAATTAAGCTTTGAAAAAATGTTTGATTTTAAGTCGCGGGCTTGGAAAAATATTTGTCAGACAGAATTGCAGGCAGAATTGGTTTCAAGCTTTCAATTTAGAAATATGCTATTTTTTTTAACTTATTTGATTTAAGTCTATTCGATTTGAGTTGGTTAGATAGAGAAGTTGATGACCTGATCAGAATTGTTAAAATTCGACCGCAAGAACCAACAAATTAACGTAGCTGCCTTGATTTTGTAAAGACGTTAAATGGTGTCTAGTTGATTTGAATCTACTTGATTTAAGTTGGTCCGACAGAGAAGTCGCTAATCTGATCAGAATTGATAAGCCTTTGACCGCAAGAACGACATTAATAATATATTTGTTCTGCAGAAGCGGGCTGTTCGTGCGATATATAAAATGAACTATAGAGAGTCGCTTAGAGATAAGTTTAAGGACATTAATATAATGACAGTGCATTGTCAATACATTTATGAGAATATTATGTATGTACATAAAAATATTACCGACTTTAAGAAGAACTGTGACATACATAATATTAATACTAGAAATAAGCATAAGCTCGCAGTGCCTGCTACTAGGCTCCATAAAATAAGGAGATCATTCATGGGTAACTGTGTGAGATTTTATAATAAACTTCCTAGCAGCATAACTGAGTTGTCTATTGGTAAATTCAAAAATATTGTGAAACGAAAATTATTTTCTAAAGCTTATTATAGCACACAAGACTACATGAATGATGAAGCCGCGTGGGATTAATGTAAATTATAGCGTCATGTAGGTATATGAATAATTATTTTAACGAATACCTAAGGTATTATTATTATTTTAATCTTAATTGTTTTATATACTCTGACATTTAGAATTTTATTCTAGACACATTCTAGATTATTTATTTTTTATTGACAATCCTTTTGGGATTTATCTTATTGATTATTTTAATTTTAAAAATGATGATTTTATCAATAATATTACACTTAAGTTAAATGATCTGATTAGGTTTTTCTGGGTTTCCCTAATCCTTGCAGCAAATGTTGGATCATATTGTATTTCTCCCAGCAAACATTCACTCTCATGTAACTGACATTTCGAAAGTGCTTGTAACTAGGCCTACTTGAATAAAGAATATTTTGATTTGATTTGATTAGAACCTAGTCTAGTCTAATTGTTAGTCTAATTGATTTGAGTCTTCTAGATTTGAGTTGGTTAATAGACAAAGAAGTCATTAATCCATACTAATCCATACTAAAGTTATAAATGTGAAAGTGTGTCTGTCTGGCTGTCTGTCTGTCTGTTACCTCTTCACGCTTAAACCGCTGAACCGATTGGAATGAAATTTGGTATGGAGATAGTATGAGTCCAGGGGAAGGAAATAGGCTACTTTTTATCCCGGGAAATAACACTTATCCGCGATAAATGAATTTAAGGCGGACAAATCGTACGTTACACTGGTACGCAAAAACTACATAACAGATTTGCGTAAAACTCTGCAGTAATATAGCTTAGATATCAGAATAGGACATAGGCTACAACTTTTGAGGGTATTCATTCATAAAAGTGTTTTTTTTGTAACAATAAATGGAAAAACATGACCTTTTGTTCATTTGACATTGTGACATTTTCATTTCTAAACAATTAATAAACAATTGGTAACCTAGCAACAGTAATACTACCTACACGATTAAGCAAAGAACACACCTTCCGTATATGACGTATCATACAAATAAGACTATATCTGAATATAGCCGGTTAATAGCCCGTTGTACATTTTGGACTTGCGATCATGTCTGAATGATAAACATTTTGGAACAAAAATATGGTTTATAAATAAGAGAAATACATGAAACGAGTTCTTTTTAACAACGAATGGAAAATCATCACTTATTGTAAACTTTGAAATTTTTATTCCGAATAATTATAAAGAAATTGCTTTGAAACCAATATGACGCGTTAGTACCTGTTTGCGTAACTGGATGGCGTTAGTTGTAAACGATATCAACGCAGAAGTACTGAACTTAGAGACTTGAAATTTTTACAGTAGACACTATATATGTATAACGTACGCAAGGAACAAGACAGGATTTTTAGAAATTCATCTCCTAACGATGTTAAATTGTCGTTGAAAGTGTGCATGGAAAATCTCAGCATGCTGAGATGATGACTACCATATGCAAATACTAGCTTAAGAAAATATATCGATACCTCCTACGTATACTGAGCCAAGTACAAAATCACGATTTTACAGGAGAGCTGTTCAAAGGTACTAAGTTCAATAACTAACTCATAAGTTGAAACAATTCTATGAAATTTTTAAATATGTATAATTAATATATTTGCTTAAATCTACATATTTGCTATTTCGAAATTAATAGTAGTTTTTAAAAAAACAGTACTTAGTCCAGTATACGTGAAACTTACGAGTTCTAGATTTTGATAAACTGAGCCAACTACCACTTGATCCAGTATACGTAACAAACTATGATTAGATGGATTTGGATATAATTATTGATATTATACTAGATTCCTATCATGTATCATGTACTATTTTTATTAGATATCTAAACATGGAAATTATCGGTTAGTTTCATCTGATTTGTCACTTGTACACGCCTGAATGAATGCTATTATGTACCAGTATACTGTTAAGGTTATTTTGTATGTTATGTTCATTTATTATGTTCATTATGTTATGACAAACAAAATATTATTATACTTTCAGACACAACATAAGGTACTTATTTTAACTAGGCCAGTATTTATAATTACTACTGATTGCACCTCAAAATCAACAAATAGAACATTTTTATTTGGCCATTAAAGTTGAGAAAAAGTCGTGGTATTGAGCTGGAATTATACAACTTTGACATAAAGAATTGAGATCTTTACTTTCTTTTTCGATAAGTAATGGGCCCTTATAGGCCCATTGAATGTTATTCAAACCAACCGTTAACAAATTTTGTCGGCTTCTACTGTTTTTGCTTGATTGTGGCTTCTTCAAAAGTGTATTTATTATTGGAATAGAGCCTTAAAAGGTGGCGCTGATTGACCTGGGACCGATTATTTTGCATCACGCGCAGTCACTTAACGCTGATCTAATAGATGGCGCTCGTGTCGCCTGGAGTCGGTGCATCGATTCGTCGCAACTTCATGTGGCAACAACTTCACTCGAATGAGGGGCTGACGCCTCCCTCCGATCGCCTGGACACGCACTTTTGGCTCGACACTTGGTGCGGTGCGGTTGCTTTAACGTCTATAGCTCTGTAGTCGCTTTTTCTTGTTCGGGATTATAAGCTGTACTTGTATTTTTGATTTGCAAATTAAATAACTTGTAGTTTGTGCATCTTTTTTTTAAAATTCTCGCGTCTTTGCTAATATCAGAAAGCGGGATGTTATGTACTTACGCAAGCCTTAAAGTTTTGTTTAAAAAAAGAAACCGTTATAGCTGTCTTGATTCTGATTTAAAGTACTGAGTTACTATTACCGTGTTTCGTGTAGTGCAAATTGTAGTGCAATGCTTATAAGTATTTAGTTGACGATTAGTTTACTGTGCGTATTGTTTTTGAAGGTAGTTGTTTTTATTACAGTTGCGCTTAGTAGTGTTTTTCTTTGTTCGATTTATTGGATTTTTACTTTCAATTGCGTATTGTAACGTATGTTGTAACGTCTTTTTCTCATTTTTACGCGTACAATCAAATCAACGTACCTGCTTGTAATTGTGAGGCGAACGTGAATTATTTTATTTTAGTGATTTTGATTTGCTTATCAGTTAAGTTTAACAATGGCCGACCGGAGTTCACGTTCACGTAGTCGCCATCGTAGTAGAAGTCGTTACCGTGATCGTAGTAGATCCCCTGATATTGATTTTAGGAGACAAATGCGGAGTATTTTTGACCGTTTAAGTGCATTAGAAAGGCAACCACCCCCATCGCCGCCAGTGTCGCTGCCAGCCACAGGTCATCAAGACGCTGCGGGATCGAGCACACCGCCGGGCACGCCGCCAGCCACGCAGCCTCCGCGTCGACGCAGCCGGTCTACGTCGCGCGCACACGACCACGTGGCGGCCGGCGCCGGTCCACGAGCGGAGTCGGCGGGCAGTGCGGTAGCCTCGGAGCAAGCCTCGACTGATGCACTGGTGAACGCGATACGATCCATCAATAACGCGGTGAGGTCTAACCAACCTTATTATATTTCGAACTTTGACCCCAGTATACACGACATCGAAGCTTGGTGTAAGGAGGTCGACCGAGCTAAGGTAACAAACAACTGGACTGACAACGAATGTTTATCACGCATCGGTAACTGCCTAAAAGGGGACGCTCGAGTTTGGCTTAGTGAATGGGTTACAGCAGACCGCAGCTGGAGCAATTTTAAAAGAGAATTTAAGCCTTTGTGCCCGAAAAAGCCTAATGCCGCTAACATCTTGTTTGACGTCATGAAAACAACATCAGACAATTATGCGACATATGCTGACTATGCGCGGCGGTCCTTGCTCCGTCTGCGGGCGGTAGTCGGTTTAAGCGACGAATTAACGTCTGGTATCGTGATTCGTGGTATTGCAGACCCACAAATTCGAGCGGCCGCCACAAATGCAAAACTGATGCCTAGTGATTTAGTTGAATTTTTGTCAATCTATGTCAAACCAAGTTCGTCAAAGTCAGGCACCCTTTCTGCTTCGTCATCACGGAGTAATCGCGATGGTTCTAAATTTCGGCGCCCTAGTGACGTTACCCGAAAGCGGCGCTATGAGCATGGTAAATGTTTCTCGTGCGGTTTACCGGGTCATGTACAAGCTTCATGCAACAAAAAGGTTAAAGCTGATGACAGTAGTAATCGCAATGTTAATCGGACTCCTGCTAGTACCTCGGGTACTTCAGCAGTGACAAAGACTGAAATTTGCTCATTTTGCAAGAAGCCTGGACATAAGGTGGAAACATGTTTTACCAAAATGAAATCTGAGTCGCGCAACCAGTCCAATGTAAATTTTTGCCGTGAGATCGATAGTAGGCGTAATTCAGATATAGTTGCTGCCGTTATACAGGGTGTGCCGGTTGATGTCCTAATAGATAGCGGGTTCACTATCTCACTTGTCTCGTCTGAGGTGTTGAAGCACTTTAACGTACCACGTAGGCCTGCTTATCGCGTATTGAAGGGTATAGGTGGTCAAGAAATAGAATCTACTCATTACGTAACTTTGCCGATTGAATTTTATGATGTCACCTTAGAAATAGACTTGTTCGTTGTTGATGCCGCGAGTATGAATACACCGGTGATAGTAGGGACCGACGTGCTTAACCGCGAGGGTATTGTTTACACGCGTACTCGGGAAAGTCAATTTCTTACTCGTAAAACTGATGATCGAGATACAGTGTTAGCAGTTGAGTCTGGTGATCAGCTTCCGATAAACACAGAACTAACTGGAGATGATTTGAACAAACTTCTTGCCTTGATCAAGGAATTTTCGCCGTCTTTCATAAGTGGTACAGCCGTTTCAACTGTGAATACCGGAAGTATGGCCATCAAGCTTAATAATAACACGCCGGTGCATTATAGGCCCTATCGGCTTTCACAAGCTGAGACTTTGCGTGTACGGGATATCACTAAAGACCTTTTAGAAAAGGGAATTATTCAAGAATCCGAGTCCGAGTATTCAAGTCCCATCCTTCTTGTTAAAAAGAAGGACGGCACAGACCGTATGTGCGTCGACTTTAGAAAATTGAACGAGGTCACGGTTAAGGATCGATCCCCGCTACCCCGAATAGATGACCACCTCGATCGATTGGGACGCGCAAAATATTTCAGTAGCCTTGATATGGCCACTGGATTTCACCAGATTCCAATGGAAAAGGAGTCTGTTCCATTAACGGGATTCGTAACACCTGAGGCACATTACGAATATTTAAAAATGCCGTACGGTCTTGCGAATGCTCCGGTTGTCTATCAACGTATCATCACAAAAACCCTACGGCACCTCATTGAATCTGGTAAAGTCCTGGTGTATATCGACGACGTGCTGATTATTAGTCAGACTGTTGACGAGGGGATTGCTACCCTGCGAGAGGTTCTTTTGACTCTAACCAAGGCCGGGTTCTCTCTTAACCTTAAAAAATGCTGGTTTTTGTCGACAAAAGTCGAATATTTAGGCCGAACCATTAGTCAGGGTCAGGTACAGCCGAGCGCGATTAAAGTTAAAGCTCTTGTGGAGTCCCCCGTACCCAAGAATGTAAAACAAGTCCGCCAGTTTCTTGGACTCGCTGGGTACTTTCGTAGGTACATTGCGGGTTTCTCGTCAAAGGTGGCTTGTATTGCCAGACTAACAAAGAAAGGTGTTCCTTTTACCTGGGGATCTGAACAAGAAACCGCCAGAAGGGAAATAATTGAGCATTTGACGAGTGAGCCCGTTCTTGCTATCTATGACCCGAAGCTACCCATCGAGGTCCACACGGACGCTAGCTCGATAGGTTACGGCGCGGTCTTAATCCAGACACATGAATCTGGTCATAAACGTGTCGTTGCGTATTTTTCAAAATTAACCCAAGGCTCTGAACAGAAATACCACTCTTATGAGCTTGAGACCCTTGCGGTCGTCAAGGCCCTGCAGCACTTCAGGCACTACCTGGTTGGCGCACATTTCAATGTCATTACTGACTGTAATGCTCTGAAGCTTACGCAGAAAAAGAAAGACTTGCTGCCGCGCGTAGCCAGGTGGTGGCTGTATTTGCAGGACTTTGATTTTTCGCTTGAGTACCGCAAAGGCACCGCTATGTCCCATGCCGATTACCTGAGCAGGAACCCGGTAAATGTTATTCGGGTTCAAAAGCCTCAAAACTGGGCTCAATTGGCACAGGCCGCAGATGAGGAGACCCAATCTCTCTTGCAAAAACTAAATGACGGCCAGTTAGATCCCAAACAATATGTCAAAAAGAATGATCTTTTGTACTATCGGTACTGTCCGACTGGAGAGCAAGCCCGACTGTTATATTTCATTCCAAAGGGTCACAGACTCAGCCTCCTCAGAATTTTCCATGACGAACATAATCATGTCGGTATGGAGAAAACTTGCGACCTTCTGTTAAAACACTTCTGGTTTCCGGGATTGCGTGCCTTTATCCAAAAGTACATTTCCCATTGTGTGGTGTGTCTTTCTCATAAAAAGTTGCCACGTGCTCCCCACCAGCCTATACATTCCTATGAAAAACCGGATGTTCCCTTCGAAACCATTCATGCTGATGTGCTTGGGCCCTTACCTGAATCGAATGGTCATCGTTTTGTCCTCATTATTGTGGATAGCTTCTCTAAGTTCTGTCTTTTATACCCCATGACGCGTCAGGACGCTAGTGAGCTCAAGCGACATTTCACAAATGCCATCTCACTTTTTGGCACCCCTAAACTCATTGTTGCGGATCGTGGCCGCATGTTTCAAAGTGCAGAGTTCACTAACTGGGTTTCGGAGTTGGGAAGTGAAATCCATTTAATCACCCCTGAAATGCACCAGTCGAACGGCCAGGTCGAGCGATATTGCCGAACCTTGCTAAATATGATTAGAGTTGAGAGTAATTATCGACAGGAGGAACGGTCAAATGTAATGTGGAAGGTGCAGCTTGTTGTTAATATGACCAAACATAAGACGACTCAGAGTTCACCACTTAATCTGTTAGTTGGTGTTGATGCCATGACACCTGTTATCCGCAATGTCGTGCGAGATATTGCCATAAATGGAACACACCAAAATAGGGAAAGTTTGCGGGTGATGACGAGGCAACGAGTTTCTGAACGGTTACGACGGAACCGGGAGCTGCAAGATACTTCGGTTAACAAACACAGGTGCGCGCCTCGTGGGTTTGAAGTGAATTCCATGGTTTTTGTTATAAAACAAGCGCAATCCACAGGAAAGCTGGACTCTGGAATGCGCGGTCCCTACCGCGTGGTCAAAGCGCTGCCACATGGCCGGTACGAGCTGCGGCTGCTTGCTGGTTCCTACGGGAAGACGACCCAAGCCGCGGCCGAGTACCTGGTGCCTTGGAAAGGCGAGTGGACTCCGGACACGTGTGCTGCTTTCTTTGAGGGTGAGCTATGGAACTATGGAGCTTTCTTTCTCCTTACTGGTGTTGCTAAGCGAGCAGACCTCGCACAAAAGTAGAGTACGAGCAGACCTCGTATATTACTCGACTTTTATGTTTTCTTTTGTTGTGAGTCCATCTCGCTAGTGAGCAGACCTCACAATATTTGCAAGCAGACCTTGCATTTTTCCTTTGTTTTATGAGCTGACCTCGTAAAGTATGTGAGCAGACCTCGCATGTCTATTATTTTATCTTGTGAGCAGACCTCACAATATTTGCAAGCAGACCTTGCGTTCGTCCTTTATTTTGTGAGCTAACCTCACAACGTATGCGAGCAGACCTTGCATGTTTTTATTTTACCTTTTGAGCAGACCTCACAATATTAACAAGTAGACCTTGTTATATTGGATGTGAGCACATCTCACACTATCACGAGCAGACCTCGTGAGTAACATTGTTAGCGTAATTTTGACGAGTTCCTTTTGTTATTGTCATGCAGGTGCAGACCAAGTCGAACCGGAGTCCGCTGCGCCAGGCCCAGTACCCGGCGAGTCCAGCTTGTTGGATGATGGTGCTGCCACGCCCACGTCGACCGATAGAGATACCCCTGGTTCAACTGCATCAGGTCAAGACTCGTCTACTTCGAAGAATTAAGAAATGTGAACGTCACAGCTGATTAGTGCAGATTTTTAAAAACTTAGATAAAGAGACCGGGACGATCTCCTGTCAGGAAAGGCCGTATTGGAATAGAGCCTTAAAAGGTGGCGCTGATTGACCTGGGACCGATTATTTTGCATCACGCGCAGTCACTTAACGCTGATCTAATAGATGGCGCTCGTGTCGCCTGGAGTCGGTGCATCGATTCGTCGCAACTTCATGTGGCAACAACTTCACTCGAATGAGGGGCTGACGCCTCCCTCCGATCGCCTGGACACGCACTTTTGGCTCGACACTTGGTGCGGTGCGGTTGCTTTAACGTCTATAGCTCTGTAGTCGCTTTTTCTTGTTCGGGATTATAAGCTGTACTTGTATTTTTGATTTGCAAATTAAATAACTTGTAGTTTGTGCATCTTTTTTTTTAAATTCTCGCGTCTTTGCTAATATTATTTTTATTGTGAAGGACTCATCAGGTGAAACATATACCTCACACACTTGACTTCACATGACAGTTTGCCCGTTAGTGTCCTTCGTACAATTCATAAAAATAAGTAGGCATACTTGAAAATCAAACACTGATACTTGCGAAATATCTTTCACTTATCACTATAAATTTTTGCCATATGCATAATAATAATAATAATAATCATCATTTATTTAGCAAAACTACTTACAAAACATGTGAGTTATCCATCAGACTCCGAACTAGGCTGTGCCTGTATCTCGGTAGTCTGTGAGTGCGAATTACATATTTATTTATAGGTATGAGAAAACAGGATATAATAGTTATAATTAATTTTGTTTCTGCTTAATGTACTATTAGTAACTACGTTATGGGGAAGTGGATATGAATGTGTGTGTGTGTGTGTGTGTGTGTGTGTGTGAAAGAGGACCCACGAGACAGCGGCAATTGCACTTTGTTTTTGTTGCGACATACGTTTCCATGCCATGTACTCATTGTTCGGGTGTGTAAATGTTAATATAATTTGACTTTTTTTCGATTAGAGCATCAGAACCAAAAAAACGATGCGTACTTTGTTATACTATATGTCCAGCAAACGTACATGTACATGAGAAATACGATCCGGTTCTTATTTTGTCCCCCACAGTTGTCAGGCCAAAACCTAAATTCTTTTACATCGTCTTGAAGCTTTAATTTAATTAAATCGAATAAATTGCTAGCAATGTCATTAGACCCTTCTTAACAATTTGATCATGCCAACAGTAACAGTAGGTCTTTAGTGTTCCCAAATAAAATGCTGTGAAATTATGCAGGTTAAGTTTTATTTTGTAACAAAACACGCTTATACTACCGTGACGACATGTTAAGGTTCTTCAATAGTAGCAGTAATTACGACCAAAAGAGCCTAATTTCATACGTAGTATGTAGAAAAGACGCATGCCTCATCGACTGTTGCTCGCGCATAGTGGGACAACATCCGCCCTCAACGACGACGAGCGAGTATACTGAGCCAACTGCCACTTGCACCGCGCCCGCGCCGCCCTTTCTCGATAAGTGTACCGCATATAGTGGTACAAGTGACTTAGCTCAGTATACGATGTTCTAAATAAAAAAACGGTGTTAGTTGGGTCAGTATACGTCACTTTATTTCGAAAACTAGCAGTAATTTCGTCCTGAAAAAATTATAGCATGTAGATATAAGTATTTTGATCATAAATATGCAAAACAACGAAAATCGTAAAAATGTCAGTTGGCTCAGTCAGTATACGTAGGAGGTATCGATATGGAAAACATCATAAGTGTATAAAATTTGAGGATTGCCCTCGATTTCCCTGAGATCCCATCATTAGATCCTAACTTGTTGGCAATGGAATCATCTCAGGGGTATATATTCTTTCAAATAAAAAAAAAAAAATTAAAATCGGTCCACAATTGACGGAGTAATCGGTGAACATACATAAAAAATATACAAACAGGTGAACATAGAACCTCCTCCTTTTTTGGAAGTCGGTTAAACAGTGATACGGACTTTTTGAAGGTTACTGAATCGAAAAATCGTGGACAATATATAAATACGGGTCAAGCTGAGAACCTCCTTTTTTGAAGTCGGTTGAAATACCAAAACCTTTTCCTAAGTGTAACAAATACTTTTCTGAAAACCGCATCAAAATCGGTTCAGCCAAACGCGAGATAATCGCGGACAAACATACATACATACATACATACATACAGGTCAAACTGAGAACCTCCTTTTTTGAAGTCGGTTAAAAACAGTGGAAAGCTAATTGAAATCTTTTTAGACATATCTGGATTGAAATTTAAAAAAAATAGTAAGACGAGATTCATGCAATGTGATTGATTATTTATTTTTAATTAAAACTACCCAATGTTCAATTATCAACAGTTAAATCACAATTGTCCAATTACCTACATCTGGTTTTTTTTTCAAATTACGAATAAATAAAAAGTAATACGAGAATTGAAACATATATTCCGTTAGAGATGTACGAGAAAGGTACTTGCGCCCAAGATGGCCCGGTTCTTAAGATGGCCCACTTTCATCTTTTTAGTTCAACTTTTTTGGTTACGATATAAAATTGCTGTTCCCTTATCTCTGGCACCTTAGTAGGTACAACACTGCAATTTTATTTACCGAACATGGGCGCGAAATTTAAGCTCATTCGAACTTTAAAAAATACAAAATAATTGATAGTGGGCCATCTTAAGAACCGGGCCATCTTAGACGCAAGTACCTTATGTAGAGGCGCACTAAAGGAGGATTCTTTGAAATTCGAGCTATACGCGGACGAAGTCGTGGGCAAAAGCTAGTATAATATATGATCAATATCATCAGTAGGATCAGTATACAGGTTAATTTATATTTGACCCGATGAACTCAACATTTAGTATGAAATGTCACTTCGAAATTGGTAAGTACGTATTTAAAACAGTTATCGATAATGATATTGGAAGGAAATCATTAGTTAATTGTCATTAATTGTCATTTTTTGCTAATTTCTATGTCTGGTCGGAACTGTCAACCCAGCTCAAAATACCTATCCAGTCCTTACATGAAAAACATAAATAAACATGTCAAAATAATATTATGAATCCTAATTCACAAACAATCCTCTCGAGAAATATTCGACAATACAATAGCAAGTCGGAAACATTTTTCCAGTATGCAAATAAACAATCTTCAAACAGTCAATTCCGCTCGTTTACAAAAAACGCCATATTGATTTCCCAGAGGGTTTACCTGGGCTTTGGAAAGTGCAAACCAACAATAGTGTTTGTTTTGTGTAGTTTTTTTTTCTTACTAATTACTTATTAATGCTGCGACCAACGTCTGGGTGGAATTACTTATTTCGGAGTACATTGACGTTATTACAGTATTTAAGTAGCAGGAGTTATTTAATTGTTATATTTTTGCGTGGAATATATTTTTTTACGTTGCATGTGAAGCTGAAGGTCCTGGGTTCAAATCCCGGTAAGGGCAAATATTTGTGTAATGAGTATAATTATTTGTTCCTGAGTCTTGGATGTTTTCTATGTATGCAGGTAAATACTCGTATATCTACTAAATTTATCGTCGTCTAGTACCGACTATTTTTATTTACCAAGAAAGTACCCTATTTTCTTCTTAATTTGTTATATTTGTATGTTCCCGATTGAAGAAATCAACATTGATTTTTGTTTATATAGATTCATTAAATTGTAGATAAGAAATTATTCCTGTTCCAATGACTTTTGACATAAAAATTAATGCTTCGCTGACATTTTCTGCGTCGTTATCTACTTACAAAGCTGTATTTGTACCTGTTCGTAATTTATTCACAACTTCTGTAACACGGAGTCATCACGAAACTTCATATCTTTGACTTGTTTGTTTTAGTAAGTTCCATCTCACCCAGGCATCCATACAAACAATTTTGCACTAGCCGAAATATACATTAAATATTAGAAGGTTAAAGGCAACTTTATCCGCGGAGAAGAAAAAGTTATAACCCATCTTTTTCCAACAGCGTAGTCGGGTAAAAAGTATCCTATAACCATCTTAAGATACCCAGCTACTCGTGTAGGAAAAATATTTGAAATCCGTTTAGCCGATTTGGCGTGATGAAGCCACAACGAAACAAAATATTTTCCGATTCAGTGTCTTCCAAATAGTGCGTTACAATCGTTTTTTTTTCTTTAGATATTCAATATACAAACATTTCATTTTTACAACTTTATAATAGTATAGATTTTATAAGTGTAAAAAAAATGTTACATCCTTATCGAACGATGATATCGACGACGATAAATTCAGTAGATATACGAGAATCGAACTCTTAAATAATGTCGTCCTTACCTGGTGATATGGTCCAGAGGGTATCATACATGCAACACCGTTTATTGTCATTTTGTATTTTCTCACCAAACTTATGTTATGGCTACGGTTTCACGTTATAAAACCGACTTGAAAACGGGTAATGAAATGTTAACCATTAGGCACGTTGTCATCATCCCTTACACTCGCCTATGCTTCTGGTAACTTAAAGCTACCAACTTTGCGCACCCCTAAATTGCTTGTGGTAAGTTTTGCTACCAAGTTTATACTATGCTGTCGTAGCTACGAAATGTTAAAACAATTTAGGTTGGTTATCTGTTCTTAAACTCGCAATCAAGTTAGTGGCGACTATAAAAAGTAGGATGATATTTATCACGCGACGGAGTCTCGCCCTGCGCAGGTAAGCTACTCGTAGCAGTGCAGAAACACCTTTTTCGTAAGGACAGAATAATGTAATAATCATAATTCCTACGGTAGATATTCTGAAATGTCGATTTATACTCAAATAACAGTCAGTAAAAGTGATACTATCTTCTTTAAAAATCTTTTGTCAAGATCTCATGAAATGACTGGGAACTGAAAGTATAATAGAAAAAGTCTATTAAAAAAATGCCACCATTACGATTTGTGTGAGCCATCGGAGTTAACAACCGTTTCTGCGACTTATCAGATAGCGAATCGAGGCAGGATATTATAGCGAATGTCGCTGCGAACGGTTTAATTATTTTATATATACGCCCTATGGCTCACTAGGAGAGTTCTATTTGGCCGTAAGTCCACTACTTGTATTTACTTTTGTGTTGAGCAGTAAAATTTAAATACAGATGCATTCAGAGGAATGATTTTCCGGAATGTCGTATTATTTCCATATGGAAGGAATTAAAAATCAATGGCGTATTGGAATTTTAAAAGCCCCTTTGATCCTAGAAATAACAGATAAAATCCTAGTGAAATTATATTGAAATCAAATACATGCCTGTTTATATATAAAAATAAAAATACAATAAAGATAAAATAAATAATTTCGCCTTTTTGACTTGTGTGAGCTAACGGAGTTGAGAACCGTTCCCGCGACTATCTGAGAGCGATTCGAGGCAGGAAATTATAGCGAACGTCGTCGCTGCGAACGGTTTAATTACTTTTCAATATTGCTGTACGGGCGGCGACGAATGTTGGGTCTCGGGACCGGAGCTAGGCGTTGCTGACTGTACAGCGAAGTTTAGATAATACAACACCTTTACTAGGTTCATATTTTTCGGAAGCTCGGAATTCGGAAAGCAGAATTTGGCAAAACGATATGTTGTACGCAATTTTGAGTATGAAAAACCAAGATACTTTTATTCCTCGGTCAAGATTCTAACGTGGATTCATTTTATATTGTTAAATTTAAAAAATAATCTTTGTCAGATTTGGTAATGTTAAAATTGAGATTGAAGTCAAATGCTTATATAAAATACTACCTTCTGCCCGCGACTTCTTCCGCCTTAAATTCGTTTAACGCGGATAAGGGTATTTTTCCGGGATATAAAGTAGGCTATGTCCTCCCCGGGACTCAAACTACCTCCATACCAAATTTCATTCAAATTAGTTAAGCGGTTTGATGCACATCTCCGCCGCGAAACCGCGAAACGCCATACAGAGCGCGCGAAACTTAAGCGAAACTTCCTTGGGTTTGACGTTTCGCGGCGGAGGTGTGGTACCGGCATAAGCGTGAAGAGGTAACAGACAGACACACTTTCGCATTTATAATACTAGTATGGCCTAGTATGGATATGGACTAGTATGGATTTATGTGACAAGCTTTTATTGCCAACTGCACTTTTCTTTGAAGATCCGACAACTACTTATTTTATTGAGAAGATTCTAAAGAGCCAAAACTCGGTAGGACTGCGTTATTTTTTCAATTTTTTTACAGAGTTCCTATGCCCACATTCCGGCTTCATTATCGGAATAACTCGATGGTAGGTATAAACAGAAAATGGGAAGCGGGCCAAATAACTATTACTTGCAAGATTTGTTTTACATAGCAATTTATGTAATTCGTTACTGTGGTGGACCTAATAAAGACATCGTAAAAAAAAAGTTGGAAATCTTTCGACTAGGTGTCCGCAACTTCGTCCGCGGAGGAAAAAGTCAAACCGCTTTTTTTAGCGCAGTCGGGTAAAAAGTATCCTATAATTATCTGTGGATGCTCAGCTACCCGTATACTAAAAATTGCTGAAATCTGTTTAGCCGATTTGGCATAATATTTTTCGCTTCAGTGACTTCCAAATTGTCCGTCACATTAGTTTTTCTGAAAATATCTTCAACGTACAGACATTTCATTATTACAATATCTTAATAGTACTACCTTCTGCCCGCAACTTCGTCCGCGTTAAATTCGTTTATCGCCGATAAAAGGTTTCTTTCCGGGATAAAAAGTAGCTTATGTTTTTCCCCAAAACTCGAATATCTCTACCAAATTTCATCTATATCAGATGAGCAGTTTAAGCGTGAAGAGGTAACAGACAGATAGACAGACACACTTACGCGTTTGTAATATTTTACTAATTTAAATGTGAAGCATATTACCAAGAGATCAAGTTTCTAGCGTAAAAAATAGAAATTTGACATACATAATAGTAGGCTATTATGTATGTCCTATTCTGATATATAATAACTGGAAAGTTTCATAAAATTCGTCCAGTAGTTTTTGAGGTGAAGTGGAACGTACATACATACTTTCACGTTTATAATAAAGATAGGATAGATGTGAATGAATTTAAATGTGAAGCATATTACCAAGATTTCAAGTTCCTAGCGTAAAAAATAGAAATTTGACATACATAATAGTAGGCTATTATGTATGTCCTATTCTGATATATAATAACTGGAAAGTTTCATAAAATTCGTCCAGTAGTTTTTGAGGTGAAGTGGAACGTACATACATACTTTCACGTTTATAATAAAGATAGGATAGATGAAGCCGCGGGTTAAATGCTAGTAATCTATGAGTGACTTTCCTATGCGTAAAAACTATACACCGATTTATTTTGATTTACAAACTGTTTCAAGAAACCTTAACAGAATAAAATGCATTAGTAACGAGCCGAGCCAAAACAATTCTGAGCCTGAAGAGAAAAGTAAAGGCATTTAGTAATGCGACTTAACGTCGAGATCCTTTAAAAGGTCCAGCCTGGGCCTTCAATAAGATTACCTAATTGAATGATCGAAAAGTATTTGAGTATGTAAGTCTTCTAAAAGTTACTTGATTAGTATGTGCTTATAATTAAGGTCCTTGAAACAAAGCGCTTAATAGAAGATTGTTTGACAAGGGGCTAAAATCAGCCATTATGACACGAAGTGACAAATATGTCTGAGTGCCATAATGGCTTTTAGCCACGTGTTAAACACTCTGCTTTTCACTTCGACTGTGAGAAAATAAAAAAGACTTAACATTAAAATTGTAGTAAGTACAGTTTCAGCAATTCGATCAGAAATTTTGGCCAATCTAATCAGGTTGGTTTGTTTGTTTTTATTTATTCGTAAGTAGTATGTAGCTGGCCGCAAGTTTTTTTTTCAGTTTCATGGACATTTATATGGGATCATATGGTTTTCTTGTACACCGTCGTAGGGGCTGGATGTACTATTTTAGTCTCGCTTCGCAAAGCTAATATGACGTGATTATTGAGCAGGAGAAGTGAAAAACTTATTTGAGTAACAAGTGCTTTGTAAAAATAGGAAAGAAAACTCAAATGGGGTAATTTTAGGCCCGGTGTCATTTTTTTCGATGTCAACCAATTGCTAATCGTAATCAATTGGTAAATAATAAAGAAAGGTTGGGAACTCAAAATGAGCTAATATACGCGATATAATCCGTTTAAATTATTTTATTAAAAAATAAAAAACGATCAACTAGAAAATTTTAATTATTACCTGCTTAGTATCCAAGTCCTTTTTTTATTTCCTGCTTAGTATCCAGGTTTTCCAAGAAACGGCTAAAAACGAATTTGTGATGCATTGAGATCATGTATACAACATATATTTTGCTCACCTTATTTACCTCATTAACCTATCCATCCTTTACATCATTAACCTATCCATCTGCTCACCACGACTGATGTAGGTACATAGGCCTTCCCCATGGCATGTCACTGAACTCGGTCTTTACTAAGTATATTGTTTCAAACCGCCGCCAGCCAATTTTCGTAGGTCATCGGTCCTACATTTGCCAAGACGCGGTCTCCAGAACACGTTTACCCCGACGGTTTCTCATTTCTCATCACTCAATCACTCAAAACTTAACCAGAACCACACCAGAACAGATCAGTTAAAGAGATAAGTTTACTTTCGATTAAGATACAGGTACATGTGATAGTCAAGAAGTGGCTGTTGTCCTTATCATTCCAAGACACGGAGGACTTACTTCTTACTGGCTAATGGCTCACCAAACAATATTCGAATACACGTACACACTCACACAAATATCCGACACATTCGCATGGGCTGATGTCGTGTCATTCTCCTTAGCACATTTAGTTTAACTCTGAATCTGTTTTCGCACTCCAGGGCCCCAAGATACAGGCTCAGCCTAGTTTATAATTTGGGTCTTATTTTTTAGTCCATCAAATTTGCTACAATAGTGTATAGGGAAGAAGCCAAAAAAGGTCCAATAGTTTATTTTATAAAAAAATGAAATCTTCAGATGTTGCGGCGGTAAATAATGAGAAAATTATTTTTTTCCGTGTTATTTAAATGGGAAAAATTCAGACTCGATGGAGGACCCCTTAAAATTATAATAACGAACTCTCCTTTGGACAGGACTTTTGTTTCGACATTTTCTACGATATTTTGAGCGGTGAGTGAGAAAAAAAAATATCCGATTTTTTTGGCACACCCTAGTTATAGTCAGGAAAATTACAAGGGAAGCCGAAGCGTATTCATTGACTCATATTTAAAGAAAAAGGTGGTTATAATCCTTTCCTTAGCCAAGCTGGTGGGAATCCGCTTATATGGACGCCACGCCACTGCTGCATACGTAAATTTTTCACATCAAACCGATGTTCTTAATCAATTTCCGATCACATATAATTAACAAGATCCACTTGTAAAGTTTTCCAATTTCCACTTGCTTAAAATATAATTTACAGGAACAAGCAATGTCACGATCAGAAGCGATCAAAATGAAATTAATTATAGCCTGATGACTCGGTAATTACAAATACCTGCCGGCTTTTTAACAATGGCATTTCGCTTATATCGAAATTACGTCAAGTATTGGCGTCCTGTTTACCATATTAATTAGTGTTTTAGGAGTTCGGTATTTTACAAAACAAGCCAAATAGTCCGAGCCTACGGGGAAATTCTACAAAAATGAGTAATTTGGCTCTATTTGCCTATATTTATATAATTGCACAAATGAAATGTCTGGACCCACATTGAAGATATTTTCATAAAAGTTGGCGATTCGGACTTTTTGAATGTCACTGAAACGAAAACCGTTTTTTATTGTTATTTTTTCTATGTTTGTTTGTGTCGTGGTCGCTTCATCACGCCATAACGGATTTCAACTATTTTTGGTACACGGGTAGCTGGTCATCCGCAGATGGTTACAGGATACTTAAATCCAGCGCGCTCAAGAAAATTTCATCCTCCTCCGCGAAGTAAGTTGCGGGCACCGTCTAATACTACTTACATATTATAAATTATAAATTAAATGTCGGTATATTGAAGATATTCTCAAAAAAATAAGTAATTTTGAGTTTTTGAACGCCCTTGAATCGATTTTGTTTGTATATTTTACGTGTTTGTATGTGTCCTTGTCACTTTATCAGGTCAAAACGGCTAAACGCACGTAGAACACTCCATATGGCTTGTCTGGTTCATAACTTAGTCTCCAATTACAAACCGGAATACCTTTATAACAAGATTCGGTGGGCAAAAGATCTGCACGGCAGATATACTCGCAGTAAGTTACTAAATAAAATGATCGTTCCGCTGCATAAAACCGCAGGCTTTCGGGGATGTTTCAAATATTCGGCTTCGAAGATTTGAAACGATCTCCCACCGCCACTGAGGATCAATATGTCCCGGCAAGCATTTAAATTCAAATTGCGTTCATTATTGTTGAAAAATCAATTGGAAACCGAATAATTTGTTTCGTGTGTAAATGAAATGATTTTTTGTTCTCTTTTTTGTCATGTCTTAGAGCTAATTTTACAATAGCTAATAGTTCGGAAGTAGTACAGGTATTCACTCGTGGTAATTTGGTATTTCATGTTCTAAATTTTTTTTACTTACATTTTTTGTCTCTTTTCTTTACGATGTTACATCAGTAAGTATATACGTATGTGTGTGTATATTGTGTATATATATATATATTAATCCAAGTGTACATACACATGTACACTTGGATTAATCTACCCGCACCCGTCGAACGTGTCAATGTGGTTCAGTGAGAAAAGGGATGGACTGAAAACCAGCGCTGCGCCGTCGCGAGGCTGCCGCAGCACATGCTGAGTCCGTTCCTTTTGTCACGCGGAATATTTTAAGGTACCTTTTTTTTCCATCTTTTTTTTTCATATCTGTTATTTGTTCCCTGTACCTAATTTATTTTTGGTGTGGCAATAAATGTTTTCTTTCTTTCTTTCTTTTCTTTCTTTAAACGAATTTAAACTTTTTTTGGTGCACGGGTTATCCACAGACGGTTAGAGGAGACTTTTTATCCGACTACGCTCAAGAAAAAAAGAGGATTACTTTTAATGTTTTGACCTCCGCTGACAAGAAGAAAAAAAATGGTTTTAGTTTAATTTAGTATTCGTTTCTTTATATCTAGGTACTTAATTATAATTTAGATTACATGTCTCCTTACAACCATCTTCCATAAAATACATTAAGATATTTTTAACCCGACTGCGCGACTCGAAGGAGGGTAATGTGTTTATCATTATAATATTGTAAGAGGTCAATGACCCCTGATGGACTGTTCGTTGTTCGCCATTTCGTTTATCATTCTACTGAGGTGCAACGGAAATTGAATGGCCCGTAGCGTTGGTCATTTCCTCTCCAATAACGATAACAACCTACCTTTATTATTCTGTTCAATTTTGAGTGAGAATACTTATCAAATATCAATTTAAAAAACCAAGTGCGAGTCGGACTCGCGCACAGAGGGTTTTCGTACAAAAAATACGCTACAAACGGCCGTGTCTATGAATATCCAATGTTAGCAGAGTCCTACTCCTAAGCAAAATGTACGTGGTGTTCGATCATTTTATATTGGATACTGACATAGACAGACAGACATAAAATTATACTGTTTTTAGTATTTTTTGTTATAGCGGCAATAGAAATACATCATCTGTGAAAATTTTAACTGTCTAGCTATGACGGTTCATGAGATACAGCCTGGTGAGTGGTGACAGAGAGCCAGATAGACAGACATACAGAGATACAGACAGACAGTATATTGTAGTTCTTGTAAGCAAACAAGGTTGTAATAAATACATTAGAAGGTGCATTCCACCAAAATGTACGTGACGCCATTCATTTCACACTTCTAAGAAAGTTAGGAAGTCAAGTTTCATTTCATTTTCATTGTTTTAGCATTAGAAAAGGGGTAAACAATCTTGACGTGTCTTTTTATTGCAAAACGTTTTAAAATAATAAATTTTATAAAACAATTGTCAGTATCTATTATTTCACTTAAAATAATCAATAATCAGCTCTGAATGAGCATCTGGCTATCACATTTTTGGGGCATGTTGTACCCATCATTGGGGCGACATGAAACAATTAGCATTTAACAAAGCAAGCGTTTAATATCTCCGAAATCTGTGGTTACTTAACTCAGCCAATTTGGCGTAACTGGCTCTGAATATTTAACGTGGCTATTTATACTTGGCATTGACGCTTTGTTAATTTGGCGACAGATTGTCTTTGACCACTGAGATTAAATCCTATTCCTACAAATATTGTAAACCAGAAAGCGCCCACAACTTCACTGGCAGAGGAGAAGAATCGTCCGAGTGCGAGTCGGAATCGCGCATCGAGGGTTCCGTACAGAATATACGCTAAAAACGGCCGTATCTATGAAAATACAGTGTTAACAGAGTACTCCTAAGCAAAATGTACACGGTGTTCGACCATTTTATATTGGTCACTGACATAGACAGACAGACATAAAATTATACTGTTTTTAGTATTTTTGTTATCGTCCTCAATCGGTTCCTCAATGCTGAGGATCGTGACTCTGCCGACGTAGTTTAGCGAGTATTCCCTTCCATGAAGCTCGATCGGTTGCCTGTTGTAGGGCTGTATTAGGCACTCCGACACCTGGTTTACCCATCGTTTAGGGCTACGGCCTCTGGTTCTCTTCCCTTCAACTGTGCCTGTCAACATCAGCTTTTCTAAATTGTCAGCCTCTGGGCGGGCCACATGGCCAAAATACTGAAGAATCCGGTGCAGACGGACAGATGAGAGGCGCTGTTTGTGTTAGAGGTCAAGTTCTTTCAGTATGGACGAAAAGCAGCCCAAGGTATCCTTAGCATCCGACGCCAGCACCACATCTCAAATGCGTCAATTCTTTGCCTGTCCGCAGCCCTTATAGTCCAGGTTTCAGCCCCGTACATGAAAATGGAGAAAACAAGAGTATGGACAATGGCAATTTCCGTGTGTCTCGTGATGTTTCTGTCTCTCCATATTCGATGTAGCTGAGTCATTGCCGTCTTACCCATACCGATGTGCCGACGTATTTCCGGTTCACAGCTACCTTTGTTGGTGATGACGGACCCAAGGTACTGGAACATTTGTTGTTATAGTGAAAAATTAAACTGTCTAGCTATGAAATACACGCTTCATAAAATACTGCCTGGTGACAGACGGACAGCGGGCACTCTAAAAAAAAAATATGTCACTTTTTGTGTTTAAGATCCGGGCAAAAATTACGTCATAGCCATTTGTGGACGTTCAGCTATCCCTGTGCCAGAAATAGTTGATTTGTTTTACCCGTTTTGATATGATGAAGCCGCAAAGAAACATACATTCAAACATTGTTTTTTATTCAGGCATTTTTTTTCTTTCTTTCGTGCTCATATTCCAGTGTCAACATAAGAAAACCCAAACAAAACACTTACAATTAAACATTCCTAACAGTCGCTCAATTAGTAGCCGGTCAAGCAAGATAGCGCGCCCGGAACAAATGGGGCGTGGCTAACAAATCGGCGAATTCGTCGCATCGCTGGCTGAAGTAAATTTATTTCCCCCTTGACTAATGATTTTCATTAACGCTTTGTTTATCGGGCACTCAGGGCACTAAACAATTTGGGCACAAGTGACAAACTGTGCCCAAATTGTTTAGTTAACCTCTGATATAATTGGTCCGTCTAGTAACTATAAAAAAAACCTAAGGATACCTATGAATACGAATAGATGGTACATATTCAGGGTTGATATTATAGCAACGATAAGAGCATCAGGGCTGCGTTTGAGGCTGATGGACATTTCACAAATACCATAGTTATTTTCATTGTCAATAGCTAACAGAATGCTTTTAAATTTAAACTACAGTTCAAAAATTGTCCACTATTTGAGCCGTAGGCATTATTTGAGACTAAAAGACAAACTGACGCTTAGGCAGTAAGGCTAATCACGCCTTACAAATTAGAAATTTAGGTACTATCGGGCAAGAAATTTTGGACCTTAATACACGAGAAATAGAGTCGAAACGAGAAATTTTTTAGCCAACCGTACAAGTTTTGCGCTGGGCTTTGATGATTTCAGAGATGGGACAGCGCCTTAATCAGGCACTGGACCTCTCAGCACTTAAGTTTCGGTACTAACATAGTTAAAAGTTTAATGGTAATAGTAAAAGTATACGAATTACATTGTCCGTATTGAAGATTTTTTTTGACCTAAACAAATATTCAGTATCTAAATTCTCTAAATAGTCGTAGTCAGCATACAACAGCGTCTACCATGAAATAAATTATTGAAATTAGATTTGTGAATGGCATCGATTCGTTTTAGTTCCTAAAAATCGTCAATCACACTGGCGCCCAATGTGGGGTATGCCATTTTCATAATATTAGTCGAAAAACGTCCACGTCTTCTCCTCCTCCCCTCCCTTTTTAATCCTCAAATTAATGTTCGTCAAATCCACGCCCCCCCCCCCCCCCCCCACCTTTATTCCTTGATTTAATGTTTTTCAAACATGTGTTAATGAATATCTTAGTTAAATGAATGTTTTTTGGTAATTTTTTAGTACCTAAATATCTGTCTACTTATATGCAATACTTGACGAGCAAATGGGAAATTCATATATAAATAACTAACACTGTACTAAAATTACATACATGAGTAATATTAATATTATAACTTGTTAATTGTATAATGTCTGTACACCTGAAAAGATAACATTTGGCTGCTCCAGCTAAATCTCATTTCAAAATCTGCACCATTGTGTTAACCTTAATCTGTCGTTCTCTAAAGACCGGTCGTGCACCGCCCTAATACAACGGTTTAACGCAATCCTGACTGCCTAGATCATCGGTATACCTTGTTGCGAGATCGGACAGTTGTTAAAATATCGAATGGCATAATGTCATGTCATCTTTCGTCCTAACTCACCCCTTGATAAAGATGTACTTGTCGCGTTCACAATAAAATGATGTGTTTATTTATATACTATCACTATCAAAATCGCTTATTTTTGTGCTGCATTTTAAAATAGAGTTTAATAAACGGCTTAGTGGATAATCTTTGCGAGAAAATTGCTTTCTTATTTTTCAAACTTTATGAAATTATTTGGAAAGACAAATTAGGTAATATAAAACATGAATTCGTTCAGAAAATAAGTTATTTTCATCTGCAAGTCAGCTTTTATATAGAAATAAATGTATTCGTTTCGGAGAGACGGGTGCTTTGTTAATAAAAATGTCTAATAAAAGTTTATTCCTAGAACATATTACTTTGCCAAAAGGTCAAAGGAACGTGTTTTGTAGTTTTTATTTTATTATACCAGCCATTAGGGAATATGCATATTTTTTTTATTTTTGCTTTATTAAAAGCTCATTCATGTAACAAACAGCAGACAAAAATATTTTTTCGAATGGCTATAAAAATAACCAAGATATAAGCCATCAAACAATTCGTTTTATCTCTTTCAAGCAAAACACAATTTAATACGGAGTTAATATGGCCGAAGTGCACTATGACGTAACAGTACATGTCGGACGTCCCCGTCAAATCGCTGTCTGATAAGTAGTTTAAAATGTATTTTCTCAAACATGCAATGAAATATTGATGTTATGCTCCTTATAATAGGCTGCGAAGTATGTCGTTTCTGGTGCGGCTAGGACATAATTGAAGTGGTTAATGGAATTTCATACAAATCATGCAGGCCTATACCAGCAAAGTCCTCTTTTTTAATTTCCATTCCACATACATTTGTGGCACAGGCATCATGCCATTCTGCCACTATGCATATTAAAAAATAAAACTTAGATTTTTTGTTGTTTATTTCATTGCATACTTGAAAAAAACACTATACATATACCCTAGGCGGGAAATATGGGGTTGCCCGCCTCAGACCTATCCGGCCCTGCTTTGCTCGGCCGTCTATATATCTTCGGCCGGCAACCCCCTTCATCCCGGCCTCTGTAGTAATGTACTATTTTTATGCGTATTTTTTGACTAATTTAAATTTAAATTTTACTTTTTGAAATAGTTTTTACGGTATTTTGATAGTTTGTTAAGAAAAGCGATACAACAAAATTTATGCATGTACTCTGGTGCAATCAAATGCAGCCTAAATATTTCATGCAGACTAAATTCAAGTAAAGAAAGAAAAGAAAATAAGTCAAGGACAAAATATCGTCATGAGCATAGTGATCAAAAATATGTTAACACGACTATTTTTATTACACGACGAACAATAGATATGTAAGTTTATGGGGTGTATGGGGTGTCCTTAACTGATGAAACCAAATAGGTAATCAAAATAGAGAGTCATCTGTTAGATTATTATTAATTCTGTGGTGTATACTCCGGATTTCATTGTTTCTGTATTTACTCGACTTTCTGCTTCAAAGTAGATACACTTTTTTTGGCACCTATAAAAAATAACAAATAAATTTAACAATCATCGTTAAGTTTATTTGTTGTTTTTTATTAGTAACTTACGGCTAAAAAAATTTTTTTATAGGCATTTGATTAAAGTGTGACAATAGGAATGGGCACAGCGAAGAAGAGTAACTTTCAGAAGCATAAGAGGCTTATAAGTACATTCGTTTAAGAACAACAAAACATCAGACGATCTGTTTGTACACTCGGCCAAGAAATTGGTATATCACTTCTCAATTCTAGGTACCCTATTTCATGTGTATCTAAAGGGGCAAAGATTCAAAAGTGGCAGACCAATGTCTTGCCCGACTGTACCCGGTCCACGATCTTATCAAGGCGTAGTTTATCGAACAAACTTCGATGCCTTTTCTTTCAGCCATTGAGTCTTTGCGTGGGTATGCGGGCTCCTGTACCTAAATGCATACTATAAGTAGACTTTTATCCCACGGGATGGCTATTATCAGATTATCCTAGCTTTAGTTAATGTACGCCCAATGGGATTTCTTAACTTTTTAATAAGCTTTTAAATGAACCTTTCACCAATTTAATTATCTACATAGTTAAATAGGTGAAAGGTTTCGTAACAGCAGGCAGGGTCATTCTTAAATATTCTAGCCGCTTCTTCAGAATTGTATTTAAAATAGATTACAAATGATACTTCTCATAGCAAAACTCAACCTAAAAATAAAACTAAACTTAAACGAAATAAGGAGCTACACTTAGACACATACAGCTTACACTTTGGTGATTCAGCGAGGAAACGCCGCCAGCATCTTCGGCACAATGCCGAAGCCAGGGCTATTTTTAGATTAAGCTTAGCGTTATTTCTTTTTAGTTTTTATTAGGTTTAGTTTTGTTGTAAGAATTTTTAATTATTTATCTACAATTGTATATCGATTTTAAGGAAGAAGCATAAAAATCGGAGCCATATTTCTGAGCCATAATATTGGTCATAACAAATATATCCAATTTCGTATTTCTTGGACTTAATATGGAGTAAACTAGATTCAATAAATGATTATAATTGCCCCCCGCATAAAAAAAAACCTTTTCTATACTCGTGCAACGACTTGGGTAAGTCCCTTATTTAATTTTTGACCCCAGAGCGGAAATAGAAGCTCCGCGCTGCGGCGCTTCGTCGACTCGCCCTTGAACAACTTCAATGAATTTTGCAGTAAAGGTCAAAAATGCTGCCTGTAAGAGTTAGGGTTAGAACTGCGACTCTAAAAAAACCGAATTACGTAGTGCCAATAAAGTAACTTAGGTTAGGTTAGAACTGGGATCTCAAAGGACCGCACTGCGACCAATAAACTAGGTTAAATAGGGACACAAAATAATGACAAAAATTATTAAATCCATTTGAGAAAAATGCCGAACTGTTAAAAAAACCGGATCGTGACCTCGGAGAAACGAAATCAAAGTCGATATTACGGACAAATGAGACTTAGGGGAAAATATAATTTATCGAATGATTATGAAACCGAAACAATTAATGCCTAATCGTATGAATTCGAAATTAATTTTCGGACAAACGATATTTCTTGAATACCTTTGGCGAAACCAAAATTTTCTTGCAAAATCAAAGATACTCATTTCAGTAACAAACAGCACTCCGCACCACCGCAAAATAATAGAAGCATACATGTTTTTGCATCATTAAATCCCGTACTGCTATTACGATTTTCATCATACGTAGAACACGTGGACGCATTCAAAACGGCGTAAATCTCATAGTCTCCAAATGAGACATAAGACCTTTTTCAATAGAACAGTATTGTGAGCTCGTACGTTCATTAAAGCAATCCAGTGGACCCGCCTATGGGCTTAATTACTTTACGACAACGTAAGTTCACTACATTAACTACAGAAGGACATATTTTAACAAGAAATTAACGTCACTTTACGCTCTTCTCAAAATGTAGTGCTTCCCATCCCAATACTAAAAGCAGTAAGCATGTAGTGGCTCAAAGACTGTTGTAACCCTTTTCTCCTAAGCAGGGCACGAGTAAACGTGCCATGAGTACTTATACCTTCATGCTGCAGGTTGGTGAATTTTAGTACTTCTAGGGTGATGTGATAATTTTACGAATTAATCAATTTAATGAAATGAAAAATAAGGAGACAAATGAGTCGCGCTTGTAGTTATTTAATTATTATTATTAATAATTAGACCTATATCCACTTAGCTACGCTCTTTGTAAGAAAACATTACGTGATTCACTACAAAACATTACATACTAAGATACAGAGAATTTACTCACTGTCATGAAATAAATGTTTATTTTAGATTTTTTATTATTAGTTTTGTGTAAATTTTAGTATTTAAGTTAACATACGTTCTATTATAATATAAATGAATATTTATTTTAAATAATTAATTAGGCTTTACTTTTGCCTGAAACACAGGGGGAACCCTTGTTCAGGATATATAAAAATCTGAATTTAATTGTGTATTATAGAATTTAGCCGTAACTCTCTGTATATTATGTTGGTTCAATAAATGTATTTGTATTTGTAATGATTTCTTTTATTTTTCGAGATCTGTCCGTCCGGTGACGGTTAAATGTATATATCTGTCGCAGGGAAATGGCCAAAACAGGTACCTATTTGAACAAATGTCTAAAGGTGCCACACTTGTATCATTTTCTCGTATCCGATCACCCGTGGCGTGGCATGACTGCGTATCGCGCTGCTTGGACGCTGACTGTCGGCGCGGCGATCACGCCAAGCTTGTCCGATCTAAGTGTGTGATACGCGTAGCAACAACAACGGATCGGCGCAACGTTCAAACGCGTGATCGTGACATGCGATCATGCCACGGGACGAAGATCTGATCGGGCAAATGATACAAATGTGGACGCACCTTAAGGGATATGACCAAAGCACGCTGGATGTTCAAATAGTGAATCCATTTCATCATTTGCCTAGAATAAATCAGTCATTTGATCAAATCCCGCCTGAATCTGTTTAGTGAAATGACAAAATGAGCCAAAAAAGGCAACTCGTTTTTTCATTTCACCGGACCCAGACACCAGAAAAGTGATGGTAACGGACACCTTAAACTTCGCTTCAACAGACTGAGGACAAGTCACGGACGCTGCAACCACTTCCGTCACAGGTGCGGTTGGCGCGACTCTGCTCTCTGCGACTGCGGCGAAGAGGATCAAACCATGGAGCACATTATACAGCGCTGCCGTCTCCATTCATACTCGGGTTCCCCAAGAGATCAATACTTTTTACCCGACTCCGCGACGTAAAAAGAGGGTATAATCTCTTCCTATTTGTCTTCTGCCAACTAAGTTGCACCTTCGAGATATTTTTCAAACATGTGCAGAGATATTAACTAGAAAACAACGTAATTTAAATATGTCTGAGTCTCAGACATATTTAAATTACATTAGCGGTTACTCACTGTAAAAGCCGAGTACCATTTGAGTCCATTACGAGAACCCTAGTGATGAATTATGCCAAATTATGATTATGACAAAAAGTTTATGCCTGGTGAGGGTAACTGGGACCCTAGTCATAGCGACCGGACACCGACTCTACAGTAGCAGTACTCGGCTATAACTGAGTGACCCCTAATGTAATCTAAATACGTGCAGAGATCATGTTTTTAACCTCAAGAGAAAAACAAGAGTAATAAGTTCATCGACCGGTGTCGAAAGATCGCGATAGCTGTATCTAGCAGGGAGAGCTCTTGCGATATTTCGACACCGGCTTATAGTCCATTATGGCCATGACAACCTTACCCGGTCTCCCCTACAGTAAAAAAACTCCCTAAACAACTGATTGTACATAATTTATAATTTCGCAGAAGACGGTTTGAAACAACGAAAAGGCCAGAGTTTTCTAGAAACGCCGTCCATTCAAATAATTTAATATCACACAGCTACTTACTCTCCACTAATGAAGTCACCCCGGGCCGAAAATGCCCAGTTTACGCCCTTAGGCCTTTTCACAATGATGAATATGAAGGCTTGTCGCCCGCTGGGCCGACAGAATAATGTGGCCTAATGAAAGTATATTGCAACGTGAATACAACTTTAAGACGTCGTGGACTAACGGGAGGTTAGTGATGAATTGTTTAACGTAAATTAAGCTTTGTGCAAGACAGTGTACACTTAGAGCGGCGGCAATACAGCAGAGGTTCTCAAACTTTTTTGACTACTGAACCCTTTTAATAATAATAATAAATTACCTATTTTGTATTTTAATTTTTATAAACTTATTGTAAAAACCTAACTTAAGAATTTGGAACAATCAAGAGATGATAATTTGTTTTCGACCAACTGGAAACATTTTTATTAGTATGTAAGACCTATAAGTATTTTGTATAAAATGACCAATCAGGTTCCGATAATTCTGGCATAATTTGCCACCATTTACATATCTACGAGTACATTATAAATTTCAGTAACGTTCAGCGATGCTTTTTGTGTATAAAGATTTATTTTAAAATCCTTATTTTGAACCAACAGCTGTCTTCGACCGGTCTAATTGCAACTAAGTTCCAGCCCAGAGCGTACATACAAAAAAGGCGTAAATGACAAGGATGTCAGATGAGCATACGCCTTTTTATTAACTGGAAAGATTTACTCAAACCGCTGGCAGCGTTTAATAAACTCTGCTTTTGCAAGCGATTTAATGCCAGAATGAGTTTAAAATGAGATTTTAACTGATATTTTAAAAGGGTACTCCAATTCCTGTATTTGAAAGCACTGTTGTACGGTTTCAGGATAATGATAATGAATGATGAAATTCGTACAACCTAATCTGTTTATTAAATTCTAGAAGCGGCCCGTTACTTTATTTGCGGAAGAGAGCAAGAGTCATATCTCTCTTTTTTTCTTCATCGTAATCGGATAAGAAATATCATAAAACCATCCCCGAACATCCACCTATCTATGTACCCAAAATGTTTAAAATCTGCCCAGCTGTTTTGGCATGATGGTCTATTATACATACCAACATATAAAATGCAGGTGTCTATGGGCGATGGTGATCCTTTACCATCAGGCGATCTGTCTGCTCGTTCGGACCCCCATAACATGATACCCCTAATCCATACTAATATTATAAATGCGAAAGTGTGTCTGTCTGTCTGTCTGTCTGTTACCTCTTCACGCTTAAACCGCTGAACCGATTTCGATTAAATTTGGTACTGAAATAGTTTGAGTCCCGGGGAAGGACATAGGCAACTTTTTATCCCGGAAAAATACTCTTATCCGCGCTTAACGAATTTAAGGCGGACAAAGTCGCGGGCAGAAGCTAGTATATAATATATATGTCGGAAGAAGACCCAGGCTTTGGGTCCCCTTGCGATTAAGACATGATGGCAGACGAGAACCGTGTGCACAAGCATGAAATAAATGAAACCACAATCTGTACACCGTAACAGTTATAATAATTAATCACGTTATTCACACTCTAATTAACATTAACACTTTCAAAGAGGCAACGATCCGTCACAGTTAAGCGTGAGCACCGGTCAACGGTCGAACGATATCTGTTGCTCGTCACCAAACCGACCCTGACGTTCCGGGAACACGTGGTGCGTTTCACCTGCCCCACCCCAATGGAAGGAGCAGTGAGTACGTGTTATGCCTCTTGATCTTGATAGTCAAATCAACTCCTTTCTAATCTCCATGTCACAGTTTGTACTACTTATTCTGCGTCGTAGGCTTAATTTTCTTGCATTTACGGTTGTTCTATTTTTTTCAAGTCAATGTAGGTCTATTTCTAAGGACATATGTGGTCAGTCTGGTAATAGCCTAGATTACTAGCATTTTTCTAGGTAACTCTGCCACTATTGTCTCCTGGGTTACAGGGAGTAACAATAACAAAACCTTGATCGACCTAAATATGAACTATCTACTAGAGTAATATAAAAATTCTAGGATAAAAAAAAAAAGTTTTCAAATTCGTGTCATTGTGCGCTTCAAAAAGGCCGGTTTATTTGCAAAATTTCAGCCTTTTTAATTAAAGTAACTCTACTACGCATTTTATTGCCATCGTACAAAAGTTTCATTTACGGGAACAAGTTGAAACGTGTAGTTTTTAATTACGTTTCGATGTCACAATGGTGTTTGACATCAACAAGTAGCAGTGTACTGTTGGATAATCTGGACATAGCCAATGGTGCACCATTTTTTTTATATACTACTAAGGTGGCAAATAAGCGTACGGCCTGCCTGATATTTAGCCGTCACCGCAGCCTATAAAAGCTTACAACGCCAGGGGCCGCCTGCCTGAAATAAATAATAATAGCAAATACAGAACGTTCTCTGTTTTGATCTTAGCGAAAGCCACGCGGCACCATGTGGGAGCGAGAGAGAGACAGACGCGTGAACGAGAAAACAACCAATTTTCGCAACCATTACCACAGGCACCTCACCACCCTATATCGGTGTAACTCACACGCAGGTGACCTTGTGATGGCTCGTGTGCGCATAGGGCTGTCTACTTAGCTACCGCTGCGCGGCATGTTTGTTTATGTAATGTTAAAAAATATATTGATTGTTCTGTACCTGCACACATTTTACAAATTAGTTACTTTAATATATTTTCTATTTTTTCGACTATTTTAAATAGTTTATTACTCATCTTCTTTGATTACTGCAAGCATTTGAAATAGTACAAACAGTTTAAAAAAAGTCTAAAAGGGCTTCCCTTTATTGACCGATCAGGCATTTCAAAAGTTATTTATTTAGCGAAGTTATTGTGAATATAGCTGCACAGTCGCCACCGGTCGATCGAGAGCTGTACGAGAGCGCATACGCCGCACAACCGACGCAACGAATTGATTCGAGCTCAGGCCCTACGAGTCGGCAAACCGTGGTTTGCCTTTCCACACACCGCGCGCCCCGCATCGAGTTACGGTCTACAAATAAATCAAGCCTGCTTATTTAAAACGAAGTATTTTGTTAAATTGCCTAAAACAAGAGATGATCTTATACTCCCAGCAACAAGGATTACTTTTCTATGTACCATAATGTCGTGATACGGCTTATCTTAAGTGAGTTGGAATCTAATCAAAGAGATACATTGTACAATTTAAATAAATGTCACGTTGAAAAATAGTTACCATTGTCGTATTTAAATTAAGTTTATCAAAATTAAAGTCTAGGTCGTTGAATATAATCACTTAAATTACGAGGAGCGTTCAATAAGTAATGAGAATGTTAAGGATGCAGATATATTTAAGTAAACTTTATTTAATTTTTCGATATAGGCACCTTTTAGAAGTAAACACATTTTTTAAACATACAATTCCCTTTCTGATTACAATTCCTTTTCAGAGGCTTTGTTAAATCGCTGACCATGTAGTCACCAAGGCAAGTATTTTAATCATATCATAAATCATCAATCGGCCCTATATATGTCCCACTGATGGGCACATGCATTATCTTATTGATGAGAAAGAATGGGTGGAATAGAGATTTTATATATACCCTTGAATTTCTTTGCAGATAGATGCAGGTTTCCTCACGATGTTTTCATTGACCAACATCACTTCAACATCGTTTCATTTCAGTCGAATGACTTTCATTGCTAGACAAAAACCTTCCCCAAGGATCACCACGTTGGCTGGTCTTTTAGTTTTAAAGTCGTTTTTCAATAAATGTTATACTGTCAAAACGTTATCTTTATCTATCTGTCAGCCACGGACGTCCACTGCTGAACATAGGTC